>CANJKZ010000072.1:2037500-3237500 GCA_947471745.1 Closterium sp. Naga37s-1 | reverse complement strand
TCAAGGACCGCAAGACCCGCTTCATGTGGGTGAGGCCGGTCGCCAAGAAGTCGGATGTGCTGCTGGAGTTCCAGAAGTGGCTGGTGTTGGTGGAAAGGCAGACGAAGAAGTCGGTGCTGCAGTTGCGCTCGGACCGAGGAGGGGAGTTCCTCGGGAAGAAGTTCACCGACTTCGTGGACGGACAGGGGATCGTCCACGACCTGACCTGCCCATACACCCCGCAGCAGAACGGCATGGCGGAACGGGAGATGGGACGGTGGTGGAGTCGGTGCGGACAATGCTGCTGCACATGGGCGTCCAGCACCACTGGTGGCACCTCGCTCTGCGGCAGGCCGTCTGGGTCCGCAACTGCCTTGAGCGGTCCACGCTGCCGCCTGGGACGACACCGTACCAGCTGCTGACCGGGCAGAGGCCCGACTTGTCGCTGGCGCGGATATGGGGCTGCATGACGCAGTTCCTTGTCCCCGAGCAGCAGCGGGGTGGGAAGCTGAAGCCGAAGGCCAGGTGGTGCCTTCACCTTGGTGTGTCGGCGGCGAGCAAGGGCTGGGAGCTCCTCGACGTCGACGCCAACCGGGTAGTCACCACGTCGGACGTGGTGTTCTACGAGGCGATGTCGTGGGCCGAGTGGAAGTCAGAGCACGGGCCGGTGTCCGGCCGCACGCCGTCTACCCCGCCGACCGACACCTCGTCGGCGACGCTGCCTCTGCTCGCCGAGGTCGGTGAGCTTGCTGCTGAGGACGTCGAGGACGTCAGCCCTCCTACCCCTCCCTCTACGGCCCCTGCCCCTCCGCTCCTGGCCGACCTGCGCGGGTTGACTTCGGTGTCGGCCTCCGGCGATGAGGGGAGTAGTGGGCCGTCGCCTTTGGCGCCGACCAAGGGCATCGCCGGTGGCCGACACGACGAGCGGCAGATCGACGTGGGATTGAAGCCAACGTCAATAGGGGAGGAACAGGTCAAAGAGCAGCAGCCGACAGGGGAGCAGGCAGCAGTGCAGCCGACCACGGAGCAGTCGGCAACCGAGCATTCGGTAGGGAAGCCGACCATAGGGGAGAGGTCGGCCAGGAAGCCGACCGCGGTGCAGCAGGACGACGAGGGCAGTGAAGCAGGGGACGCCGGGGAGTCCACCAAGAGTGACGTGGTGGAAGTTCGGCCGGAACCCAGGAAGTCGGACAGAGTTCGGAGGCCGCCGGACTTCTTTGTCCCCGCTGCCTTCACCACGGTGTACGACGTGGACGATGACGACGACCTGCTGTACGACGACGCTGAGGAGGATGAGGAGTTTCTGGAGCTCGACCCCGACATGCTGGCCGACCCCGAACACCGTTGGGACATCTCGACGATGACAGTGAAGGAGGCGTTGGCGAGCTGGAAGGGCCCGGCGGTGAAGGCCGCTATGGAGGAGGAGATCCGCAGCCTCATCAACATGGGCACTTGGGAGCTGGTCGAACGCCCACCGGGGGTCAACATCATGAAGAACCGGTGGGTGTTGACGACGAAGTACCACGTCGACGACACCGTCGAGCGCGAGAAGGCGAGACTGGTCGTGAAGGGCTTCACGCAGGTGTACGGTGCTGACTACGACGAGACGTTCGCGCCGGTGGGCAGCTACGTCACGCTGAGGATCTTCCTCAGCATTGCCGCCGTCCTCAACCTCAACCTGATGCAGCTCGACATGAAGAACGCCTTCTTGCAGAGCAAGCTCGACCGGGTGCTCTACATGTCCCAGCCGGACTACTTCAACGATGGAACCGGCCGGGTGTGCAAGCTGCTGAAGAGCCTGTACGGCCTGAAGCAGTCGCCGCTGCTGTGGTACTTGGCGCTCAACGACGTGCTGGTCGGCGCCGGGTGGAAGAAGAGCCAGGTTGACAAGGCTCTGTACTTCAAGGTTGGCAAGGACGGAGTGGCCTGCTGGGTGCTGGTCTACGTCGACGACCTGCTTGCCGCCAGCAGCAGCACCGAGATGCTGAAGGAGCTGAAGGAGCTGCTGGAGTCTGCCTTCGAGCTGCGTGAGATCTCGCCGGTGCAGAAGTACCTCGGGCTGGAGATCGTCCGCGACAGGTCGGCGGGGAAGCTGTGGCTGCACCAGCAAGGCTACGCCGACAAGCTGCGTAGGCGCTTCATCGACGAGGAGCAGACCGGGCGCACCCCGAAGACGCCGGTCTCGGTCGACGCCTACGCCGAGCTCACCTTTGACGACGAGGAGGCGCAGGAGCGACAGGAGGAGGTGTACCGGCAGAAGGTTGGCTCGCTGCAGTTTGCGGCGACAACGACGAGGCCGGACGTCGCCTTCGCCTGCAGCAAGCTGGGGAGCGGCCTCACGGTGAGGAGCGACCAGCACTGGCGCGAGGTCGACCGCTGCCTCGCCTATCTCGCCAACACGCGTGACACCGCCCTTGAGTTCAGCGGTGGACCTGAGTCGCTGGAGCTGGTCGGCTACGTGGACGCCGACGACGCCGGTGACAAGCAAAACAGAACGAGCACGGGCGGCTACGTGTTCGTCTACGGAGGGGCCGCAGTCTCCTGGTCGAGCCAACGCATCAAGTGCGCGACGTTGTCGTCGACCGAGTCGGAGTATGTGGCGGCCACGGAAGCCGGGAAGGAGGGACGTCGACTTCGCTTCCTCCTCGCAGAATTCCAGCAGCTGGATGCTGGGAAGCCGACCATTCTCAGGGTGGACAACAAGTCGGCCATCACAGACGCCGAGGGCATGGGGTTGACGGGCAACCTCAAGCACATGGAGCGGCGACAGGCCTGGCTGCAGCACATGGTAAAGCGCGGGAAGTTCTCGCTGAGGTACATCCCAACCGCTGAGCAGCCGGCCGACTTCCTGACGAAGGCGCTGCACTATCCAGCCTTCAACCGGTGCTCCCTCGCCATCGGCCAGGTGCGCTTGGCCGACGTGGGCGACGAAGTTGACGAAGTGCAGCAGTAGGTGCCATGCCCTCTTGCATGGCTGGTGCGGTGGACGACGTGCTGTGTGTTGGGTGCACGTCGACGAGCTATTCTCTGTGGAGTACTGCCGTGTGGGCTGGGGGTCCAAGCGTGAACGCGGCAGGGGAGTGTCAACGGGAGTTGTGTGTTGGCCCCCGTCCTCGCTTGGGCGGAGCCGACTTTGTAGCAGTGGGCGACGCCGACTTGGGCGAGCTGGTCGACGGGGTTGGTCGACTTGCACGGGGCCACTGCAATGCCGCCGACTTCGGAAGCCGGCGGACGACTTCAACTGGTGGTCGGTGATATGGCACGTCGACCTGGAAGTCGGCGCCGACTTGCAAGGTCACCGACTTGCAAGGTCGCCGACTTGCAAGGTCACCGACTTGCAAGGTCACCGACTTGCAAGGTCACCGACTTGCAAGGTCGCCGACTTCAAGAGGTCGGCCCGGAAGTCGGCGCCGATTTGGTGACGCCGACTTCTGGCAGCCGACTTGGGTGGTCAGCTGACGACTGTGCTGGTCGACGTGGAGCTGGTCGACCAGGAGTGACGTCGACCTGGGCCTGGTCGACCAGGGGTGTGGTCGACCTGGTGAGGTCGAATGGAGGTGGTCGTCGACTTGGGAGGTCGACGGGCACATACAGGAGCACCTGGTCGACGTGGTTACCTGGGGTAGCAAGGTTCTGCAGAAGAGTGCGACGGTCGCCCAGGCGATGTTGGCGAGACTGACCTCGGTGGTGGTATCCCGAGGTCGACGTGGTGGATCAGGTGGAGTCGTCAGCACGAGGATGACTTGGTGTGTGCGTTGTGCAGGTGACGAGGCTCAGCACGCCAATCATCTGCGAGCACCTGCGAAGCTGGTGCGCTGCTGCTCTGCGGGAGCAACGCTGGCACGCCGTTGACCTGCAGCGTTGGCACGCCGTCGACTTTGCACTGCTGGAACGCGGTCGACCATGCTGCGCTGGCAGTCGACCGACCTGAATGCTAGCTCTGATGTAGTCTTGTCTTGCCAACCTGATTGTACCATTGTTGTCAACTTTCTCTAATGAAACTCTTGCCAATTCTCCCTGTGAACTAGCGAGCTGTGTGTGCACTAGGAAAACGACTAAGGACCAACGGACGCAGAGATCACACGAGCACCCGTGCTAGCCCGTAGCCTAGCTCCCGTTGTAGTAGTTATCTCCGCATCCCCCCCTTCTCGTTCCTCCCCCCACCCCCTCCCCTGCTTATTCGCCCCCTCTCCCCTGCTCTAAACCCACACTCAAATAAGACAAGGCGCAACATCGATGGTCAAACGCATTTCCCTCCACCCCACTTGTCCCCACCCTCCCGCCATGCCCCAACCACTCAACTCTCCTCCGCCATTACCGCCTCATGAACTCACACGCCTCTCCCCCCACCCGTCACCCTCCCCCCAACCCTCACCCCACCCCCACCCCTCACCCTCCCCCCACCCCTCACCCTCCCCCCCCCCCACACCCCTCCCCCCTCCCCCCACCCCTTCAACTCCACCACTCCCCACCACCCCAGCCCCCCTCTCCCCTGCCCCTCCCCCAGCCCCTCCCCACACCCCTCCCCACGCCCCTCCCCAAGCCCCGTCCCCCTTTCCTCCACTCTCTCCCCCCTCCCCTCCCCGTGACTCACGCGGCCCTTCTTGGCCTTCTCCTCCGCCATGATGGCCTCGCCAACTCATGTGTGCCTTACAGTGCAATTCCCCCAATCTCGCCTCCCCTTCCTCTCCCCCTTCCCTCCCCTCCCCTTCCCCACCCCTCCCCTCCTCATGACTCACGCGGCTCTTCTTGGCCTTCTCCTCCGCCATGATGGCCTCCAGATTGCTCACTCGCTTGCCTGCCACGTGCACACCCACCCACTCATGCACACACACATGCACATCAGCACACCCACATCGGTACACCCACATCAGCACACCCACATCGGTACACCCACCTCAGCACACCCACATCGGTACACCCACCTCAGCACACCCACACTAGATGCATGCACCCACAGCCACAAGCATAGCATACACATGGGGAAGACACACAAGGCGGAGCAATTTCTTGGGCGTAATATAAGGAGGGTACAACCGGAACATCAGGACGTAGAATTGAGAACGTCATGAGGAGGAGGGGAGTGCTCGAGATCGTTACTGACCCCCCACTGGCGTCGTACGTTATTGTCAGGTCAAATGGATCTATAAAATCGTGTCGAGCCAACACCGCTCATACTCCATCCCGCACTGCACCTGATTTTTTCCCAGTACTGTCGCCTTTTCCCTCCCCTCATTTCTCCGCCTGCTTCCCCCACCGCACCTGCTTTGTCGCGGTACACAGTCTGCGCCCCTCTGCCACTGATGGGCGGATCCAGCTGGGCGAACCTGCCCCACCCGCCCTTCCCCCCTGCCTTGAGCCCTTCTGAACATGCAAGCTTTTCCCTCCCACCCGCCCCCTCCCCCTTACCTCCCGAACACACTTGCCCTCCCCCCCCCCCCTCATCCCCCCCACCTTCTTTGTCGCGGTACACAGTCTGCGCCCCCCGTCCACTGATGGACGGATCCAGCTGGGCGAACCTGAGGCAGAAAGGCAGAGAGAGCGAGGGGACGAGTGGGGACGAAAGGGGAGAAGAGGGGAAGAAGGGGGAGGAGACGGGAAGAGAGGGAGGAGAGGGGAGGAGAGGGGAGGAGAGGGGAGGAGAGGGGAGGAGAGGGGAGGAGAGGGGAGGAGAGGGGAGGAGAGGGGAGGAGAGGGGAGGAGAGGGGAGGAGAGGGGAGGAGAGGAGAGGAGAGGGGAGGAGAGGGGAGGAGAGGGGAGGAGAGGGGAGGAGAGGAGAGGAGAGGGGAGGAGAGGGGAGGAGTGCAATCAGGTAATGATGCTTCTCCCGTCCCCACACATCTCATGTGCTGCTGTCACGCAAGCGCCTCTTGAATCAGACCTTTCTCTCCCGTCCTGCGGCCTGCCTCACCTGCGACAACAATCGCATGAGGAACGTGCCCACACTCACCACCCTACACATCTATCTCTCAATCCTTCTCCCCTTCCCTCACCTGCCCTCCCCTTCCCTCGCCTGCCCTCCCCTTCCCTCACCTGCCCTCCCCTTCCCTCACCTGCCCTCCCCTTCCCTCACCTGCCCTCCCCTTCCCTCACCTGCCCTCCCCTTCCCTCACCTGCCCTCCCCTTCCCTCACCTGCCCTCCCCTTCCCTCACCTGCCCTCCCCTTCCCTCACCTGCCCTCCCCTTCCCTCACCTGCCCTCCCCTTCCCTCACCTGCCCTCCCCTTCCCTCACCTGCCCTCCCCTTCCCTCACCTGCCCTCCCCTTCCCTCACCTGCCCTCCCCTTCCCTCACCTGCCCTCCCCTTCCCTCACCTGCCCTCCCCTTCCCTCACCTGCCCTACCCTTCCCTCCCCTGCCCTACCCTTCCATCTTCCCCCCCTCCTCCCCACCCAACTCTCACCTGGCCTCGTCCTTGTTGTTTCTCCTCAGCCTCGCCCATCATCTCTCTGCCACTCCTCAGCCCTGCTGAAAAGACCAACCCCTCCCCCCCTCCTCCCCACCCAACTCTCACCTGGCCTCGTCCTTGGCTCTTTTCTCCTCCGCCTCAGCCATCACCTCCTTGCCGCTCCTCAGCCCCGCCAGGCTCCCATCTGTCATTCGTTCCGCCTTACCCGCACCCCCCTTCCACATGCTCCCCCCACCCTGCCCTGCCGCCCCGGCCTGTCTCCCCGATCCCTTTCGCGGCGGGGACAGGTCCGGCGAGTCTTGTCTGGCTCGTCGACGAGGTGGGGAGAGGTTTGGCGAGTCTTGCCTGGCTCGGCGTCGAGGGGGAGAGAGGTCCGGGGTGGCCTGCCTGGCTTGGCGTCGGGGTGGAGACAGGTCCGGGGACGCTTGCCTGGTTCGGCGACGAGGCGGGGACAGGTCCGGTGAGCCCTGTCTGGTTTGGCGGCGGGGTGTGGAGAGGTCCGGGGACGGGATTTTCCTGTTCTTGCGGGGTGGGGACAGGTCTGGCGAGCCATGCCTGGCTCGGGGAGGAGGAGACAGGTCTGGTGAATCGTTTCTGGTTCGGCGTGGGGGAGACAGGTCCGGTGAGCCCTTTCTGCCCCTTCGAGGAGGCGACAGGTCTGGCGGAACGGCTCTGGCTCGGAGGGGAGGAGACAGGTCCGGTGAGTCATGCCTGGCTCGGCGAGGGGGGGAAAGATCAGATGATTGGGCTTTTCTTCTCCGAGGCGGGGACAGGTCCGGTGAGCCCCTTGTGCCCCTCCGAGGGGGTGACAGGTCGGGCGAATCCCCTCTCCTCCCTCCACCACCATCTCTTCCCACCCTTCCCCTATCCCTGTCTTTGCCCCACCTCTCCTCTCTCTCCTCTCTCCCCCCTCCTCCGTCTCGCCTGCCGCCCCCCTCATCCCCGTCAGGGCTGTCATGCCGCCCTCTCCTGCCTCGGCGAGGAGGCGACAGGTCCGGAGAGTCTTCTCTGGTTCGGCGCCTAGGAGGGGACAGGTCTGGGGAGTCGTGTCTGGCTCGGCGAGGGGGAGAGAGGTCCGGGCTGTCATGTCTTCCCCTCCTGCCGCCCTCAACCACCCCTCCCATACCCCCTGCCTCTCCTTCCCCATTTCCTCTCCCCCCTCCCCCTCCACGTGCCTGTGTCCGATCCACAGTCACCCATCCGCTCCCATCCTCCCGAACCTCCAGCTCTCGCTTCCGAGCCTCTTCCAGGCGCCGCTGTCGCCGAACCTCCACGTCCTCCTCCACCTGGGGAGCATCGGCTACTGGCTGCACGCAGGTTCGGAGGATGGGTTTGGTGATGCAGATCAAACAAGGGCTGGTAGGACATGTTCCCAGGAAAAGGTTTGACAAAAGTAAGCATGGAAAATCGGTTTCACGAGACATTCAGTGGAAGCTTCAACCGAACTGAACGGAGACCAATCTAGCCCCATCGAATTTCTTTAATGCTGCTGTCTAGACGCGACACCCGCGACTGTGGCCGCGTGGTGATCTCTCATCGTCGCTTTTTCGATCCAACAGCGCACTAACCTCATCTTCTTCCTCATCGGCCTCTTCGCCAATCGGCTTCTGCCACGTGGCGTCAGCGTCCACTAACACGAGCCCTCCCGCGTTCTTCGCCGTTGCGGCGCCCTTCTTTTTCTTTTTCTTCTTCTTCTTCTCCTCGCCCCCCGCTGGCCCATCCGACGTGTATCGCTTTAAGTACTCCGCTAGAGACGACATCGATATCCGTGTTAAGAGGATCGCGCTGGTTGATTTACGTGTGAGACTGGTCCCGCGAAGAACGGGAGGAGAGCAAGAAGCAGCTTTCTTTGTGAATCCTGGAACGAGGATGAAGAAACGGATGAAGAGAAACGTGTTTGGAATGAAAGCTAAGGGTATTCAAACAAAGTTTCAACTCATAGAGGGTGAAAAAAAGATGTCGCTGAAAATTTCGCAATGCATCGCAGACCAACGAAAGTTGTGAGACTGTGGTTGTCCAAGCGAAGCCTGCCTCATCAGGGAAGATATCACCCGAATCCCTCCGGGAACCCGCTTTTGCCCCTGCGGGATTTCCCCGGAGGGATTTGCGTTTTCCCGCAGTCGCCTAGCGGCGCACGCGAGGGGCGGGAGCCGACCCCCCCGCCCGCCCGAAAACGACCCCCGCCAGCTCGGAGTGACGCGAGGTGGTCCCCGCTCGAGCTGGCGTTGACCCCACCCGCTCCCCCCTCGCCCCCTTTTCTCGTCGAGGAAATCCGTCCCCGTCGACGGATTCCGTCTCTACTCGACGGAAAGTGACACGGGAAACGCAAGGGCTGAAACGCGCCATTGCGTAATTCACTACGGAGCAGCGCTGCCGCAGAAATAAAAACGTGTGTGTGAAAATGAAAACTTAAACAGCAATGGACAAACTTAATGAAAAATTGGAGTCCTTGTGAAAGTGGGCAGACCCTCCAATGAAAAAATCAATAGCCCTATCAACGTATTCTCATCACTTCTACCAGGGCTGATTTTATCAGGGTAATTACCCTGATTTCAGGGTGATTTCAGGCTTTCCACTTCGTGGAGACTGAAATTTCAGAGTTATTGAATTTCCAGCCCTGATCCAATCAGAGTAATAGTTTAGCTATCCCTGATTTTGAGTACAGTGTAACAAACTAGGCTGTTAGTGGACCCTGACTTAACAGAGTATCGACTGTGTGGACCCTGACTTATCGAGAGGAAGTTTCTCGGAAGTTTCGTTCCGATGACCCCGCCTTGGATTGATCGCAGTGATCCCCCCACATGTGCGTAATCCCCCCCCTTCCCGCATTATCGAGACGAAGTTTCTTCGAAACTTCGTACTGATCGAAACTTCGAGACTTTATGGAGAGTGGGGATATTCCGTATTCTCCCGGACATAGCACCCTAGGGTATAGCTAAAAATACAGGGAAAAAATGGGGGGGGTCTCCTCATAGGAAAAAAATACATAATACCCGGGTCTTTACATATGGTATATTTTAGTGTTAGTGTTTATTTAATTAGACAATGTGGGTGTTTTGATTTTCATTTTAACATCACTGTCTGAGGCGCGAATGTGGGTTTCGGCCACGAGCTTTATCACCCCCACGAAAATGCCATGTGGCACCTCTCTTGCCACTTGCAGCGGAAGATTCGCCTGCACGTGGTCACAGCGAAGTAGTGCGAGGGGGGAAATCTCGGTAGATTGTAAGTGAATGTACCGCGAAATTTCATCTAGGGAGAAATTTTCGCGATATTCTTCAATATTGCAGCTACTCGTTAACGACTATTATAACGAATTCGTAAGAAAAGGGGGGTGTTATAGAAAATCAGCCCAAAAGGGGGGTATAGTAGAAACGAGGCTCCCCATAACACCCACCCCGCACAAGCTACCCGGGGGTGTACAATTATGGGGGGGTGCTTTGTCCGGGAGAATACGGTTTTCCCCGACTTATCGAAAGGAAGTTTCTCGGAAGTTTCCTTCCGATGACCCGCCTGTCAGAACATTATATAGCTTATGCTGTTGTGTAGGCTATAGTGGGGTATCCCATAGGGGGTACAACCCAATTAGGGTTTCCTATATGTACTCACTTCATTCATAGTTCATTCATTCGCGTTCTTCTCTCCACATGGAATCAGAGCAGGTCCCCTCCTAGGGACTGTTTCTAGGGCCCACCGAAGCGCGCCCCGAGGCGCGCTTTCTTTTTTTTAGCGACCCTCCGTGTCGCCCCTAGCGGCCCGTTGCGCCGCCCTTACCTACGCGAGCCCGCCGCCCTTACGTCGCGGCCCAGCCGCCCTCACGTCGCGGCCCCGCCGCCCTCACCTACGCGGCCCCGCCGCCCTTAAGTCGCGGCCCCGCCGCCCTCACGTCGCGGCCCCGCCGCCCTCACGTCGCGGCCCCGTCGCCCTTGCCTACGCGGCCCCGCCGCCCTCACGTCGCGACCCCGCCGCCCTCACGTCGCGGCCCCGCCGCCCTCACCTACGCGGCCCCGCCGCCCTTAAGTCGCGGCCCCGTCGCCCTCACGTCGCGGCCCCGCCGCCCTCACGTCGCGGCCCCACCGCCCTTGCCTACGCGGCCCCGCCGCCCTCACCTACGCGGCCCCGCCGCCCTCACGTCGCGGCCCCGCCGCCCTCACGTCGCGGCCTCGCCGCCCTTGCCTACGCGGCCCCGCCGCCCTCACCTTCGCGGCCCCGCCACCCTCACGTCGCGGCCCCGCCGCCCTCACTTCGCGGCCCCGCCGCCCTCACCTACGCGGCCCCGCCGCCCCACTTCGCGGCCCCGCCGCCTACGGTACCGGCCCCGCCGCCTATCCTCACCGGCCCCGCCGCCTACGACCGCCGAGCCGCCCTGCCGCCGAGCCGCCCTGCCGCCCAGCAGCCGAGCCGCCGAGCCGCCCTGCCGCCGAGCCGCCCTGCCGCCGAGCCGCCCGGGAGCCGAGCCGCCGAGCCGCCCTGCCGCCGAGCCGCCCTGCCGCCGAGCCGCCCTGCCGCCGAGCCGCCCGGGAGCCGAGCCGCCCAGCAGCCGAGCCGCCGAGCCGCCCAGCCGCCGGGCCGCCCTACTGCCGAGCCGCCCGACCTGCCCTGCCTGGTGAGCACAGCACCACTGTTACTGCGTGCCCTTCCCCTACTGCTTGCACTACTACACTGTTGTCGTCATGGCTACCCCTAGTGTCCTCGCTTTTGACGCTGAGGGTCGAGCCATTGACTTTGAGGTCTGGGTCGACGACCTGCAGCTGTTCTTACAGTGCGATAGGGCGGACGGTCTTTCCCTCTTTGACCTCACCTCTGGCGCCTCTCCTGCCCCTGCTGCTGATGCTGACCCCACTGTTCGCTCTCAGTGGGCCACGCGCGATGCTGCTGCACGTCTTGCTGTGCGTCGCCACCTGCCTACCACTGAGCGCGCGCACTTTAGTCAGTACAAGAGTGCTCAGACCTTGTACGACGCTGTAGTTGCGCGCTACTCTTCCCCTGCCACTGCTGCCCTGAGCCGCCTCATGCTACCGTACCTCTTTCCTGACCTTGCTGCCTTTCCCACTGTCGCTGACCTCATTACGCACCTCCGCACTAGTGACACTCGCTACCGCACCGCCCTTCCTGCTGAGTTCTGCGCCAAGAACCCCCCCCCCATGTACATCACTCTCTATTACATAGTCACACGCCTCCCTGACTCCCTTCGCGTAGTCAGGGACCACTTCCTCTCAGTCTGTCCCACCACTCTCACTGTCGACCTCCTCGAGAAGTCCCTCCTGGCGGCGGAGAAGAGCATCGTCGCTGTAGGAGCCTCTCGTGGTGACCCTCGCACCCCCATCTTTGAGGGGTGTTCTCCTTCCCCCCTGCTGCCCTCTGTTGCCTCTGCTGCTGCTGCCGACCTGCTTGGTCTTGAGTCGGTCTGCGCGGCGTCTGCCCCTAGCGGGAGACGCCGCCCTGGCAGGGGCAAGGGGGGCAAGGGCGCGGGTGGAACTGGCGGGGGCGGTGGAGGTGGCGGTGGAGGTGACGGAGGGAGTGGGGGTGGCGGTGGGAGTGGTGGCGGGGGCGGTGGTGGCGGTGGCAGCAGCGGAGGAGGAGGCGGTGGTGGCGGCAGCGGTGGGAGCGGAGGCAGCGGTGGTGGTGGAGGTGGAGGCGGCGGTGGCGGAAGGGGTGGAGCTGGTCGGGGTGGTGCCCCGCAGCGTAGCGGCTCTGGTGGTGGCCAGCGTCAGCAGCAGCAGCAGCAGCAGCGTTCGCGGGACATCCCCCCGCCCCAGCAGCTCCGTGAGTGGTACACGCAGCGTCAGCGGGGTGGGGGTTTTGGTCCGTGCACCTACGTCCTTCGTTCCGGCGACCGCGCGGGTGAGCAGTGTGGGGGTGCCCACCCCACCCAGCGCTGCTTTGGCCGCCTGACGGACGCTTGGCGTCAGCAGTTCCCCGAGGCTAGTGAGATTCCCCGTTGGGGAGAGCTGTCTAGGGCTGGCGTAGCTATCTTTGATCTTGACTTTGATGCTATCCTTGCTGCCATGTATGCTGTGACTATTAGTGAGGAGGGTGACTGTTACCGGTGTTTCCCGCCCGACCCGGGCATTGGTACTGCTGCGCTAGGTACTTCTGCGGCTGCTGCTCTAGGTGCCAGTGCGTCTGCACTCTCAGGTACTGGTGAGGCTGCGCTCTCAGGTACTGCGTCGGCTTCGGCCTCCCTCACCTTCACGCTTGACTCAGGGGCTTCTCGCTCCTTCTTTCGAGACCGCACCACACTCACGCCGCTTGGCCGGCCGGTTGCAGTCTCCCTGGCTGACCCCTCTGGGGGTCCTGTCCTCTCTCACTTCTCCACTGTCCTCCCGTGTCCGGCTGCCCCCTCGGGCACCTTGTCTGGTCTGTACCTCCCCTCGTTCTCGACGAACTTGGTGAGTGGTGCTGACCTGCAGGATGCGGGGGTTCACCAGTTTACTCCTGCGAGTCAGCGGGTGACCCACTGCTCGGACGCCCGCACAGGCCGACACCTGGCCACGTTTTCGCGTCGGCCGGGGTCGAGTCTCTACACCCTGACCACTGAGTCTCCTCCTGTCCCTGCGTCTGGCCAGGTAGCTGCGTCGGGTCAGGTGTTTGCTGCTGCGTCCAGGTCTGGTCCTGAGTCTGCCCCCTGCTCGTGTCGCCGCCTGTCTCAGGAGACTCTCCTGTGGCACCACCGTCTTGGCCACCCCTCCTTGCCTCGTCTTCGGGGCATGGCTTCCCGTGTCCTTGTCTCTGGTCTTCCCCGGTCTCTCCCTCCCCTTCCTTCAGGACCCGGACCTTCTTGTGTCCCCTGTGTCGAGGGGCGGCTCCGGGCTGCCCCTCACTCCTCCCAGTTTCCCCCGACAGAGGCTCCTCTGCAGACGCTTCACATGGACGTGTGGGGCCCGGCCCGCGTCCGTGGGCAGGGTCACGAGCGCTACTTCCTGCTGGTGGTTGACGACTACTCGCGTTACACCACAGTCTTCCCCTTGCGCAGCAAGGGTGATGTCACTGAGGTGTTGATCGACTGGATCCGCGCAGCTCGTCTCCAGCTCAGGAGGAGCTTCGGCTCGGACTTTCCTGTTCTGCGTCTGCACTCTGACCGAGGTGGAGAGTTCTCCTCTGGCCTTCTGCGAGCCTACTGTCGTGCACGAGGCATCCGCCAGACCTTTACGCTTCCGGACTCTCCACAGCAAAATGGGATTGCTGAGCGCCGCATTGGCATGGTCATGGACGTCGCTCGTACGTCCATGATGCATGCGGCTGCCCCCCATTTTCTGTGGCCGTTTGCGGTTCGGTACGCGGCGCATCAGATCAACCTTCACCCCAGGGTCTCCCGGCCGGAGACCTCCCCAGCTCTGCTGTGGACGGGGAAGGTCGGTGATGCGTCTGCGTTCCGTGTCTGGGGATCTCGGGCGTTTGTCCGCGACTTGTCTGCGGACAAGCTGTCCCCTCGTGCTGCTCCCTGTGTCTTCCTCGGCTTCCCCCCTGACGCCCCAGGGTGGCAGTTCTACCACCCCTCCTCTCGTCGTGTTCTGTCCTCCCAGGACGTCACGTTCGACGAGTCAGTCCCCTTCTACCGCCTCTTCCCCTACCGCACTCCTTCCCTCCCCCCGCCACCGCACTTCCTTGTGCCAGGTCCCCCCCCGGTAGACCCCCTTCCCCCTCAGGGTCCTGCCCCTTCAGGTGTGTCCCAGGTAGATGCAGTCGAGCCGGTCGAGGTTGCTGTTGACTCTGGTCCTGCTGCGGGTGCTGAGCCTGGGGGTGCTGACTCTGGGGGTGCTACGCGCGTGGGTGCTGAGCCTGGGGGTGCTGAGCCTGGGGGTGCTGAGTCTGGGGGTGCTGAGCCTGGGGGTACTGCGACTGGGGGTGCTGAGCCTGGGGGTGCGGAGTCTGGGGGTGCTGAGCCTGGGGGTGCTGCGACTGGGGGTGCTGAGCCAGGGGGTGCTGCGTCTGGAGCTGCTGAGCCTGGAGCTGCGGAGCCTGCGGCCACTGGACCTCCCCTTGTGGCGTCTGGCGGTGCGGGACCTGGCGGTTCTCCGGGTGCTTCGCCTCGGCGGGAGCCCCTCTCTCCACAGGAGCTGCACGAGTGGTTTGCTCGCCGCTGGAGACGTACTGCTGGAGCTGGAGCTCCTTCGGCTGCTGAGGGTACTTGTGCCGCTGGTCCCGGAGCTGCTGGGCCCTCGGGTCCGCCTGGAGCTGGAGCTGCTGCGGGTGTTGGTGCTGAGACTGCTGCTGTCGTTCCTGGCGGTGGTCCTGCTGCGGGTGCTGCTGGTGCTGCTGGAGGTCCTGCCGCTGGAGGTGCTGTTGGCGCTGGTGCTGCTGCTGAGGGTGCTGTCCCTGCTGTGTCTGGAGTCGCCGCGCGGCCTCGGCCGTACTTCGTTCCGCTCCTACAGCAGGTTCTTGGTCTTTCTCCTCCTGCAGCGTGTCCACCGCCTGTTCAGTCACAGTCCCAGTTAGAGCCCGCCTCCCCACTTCCTGCTCCCTCTCCTTACACTGGTCCCACTGGAGGTCTTGCTGAGCGTCGTGAGCCTGCGTCTCGTCCTGCGTCGCCTGTTCGTGCTGCTCGCGCTAGTGGTCGCGGTTCGCGTCAGCGTCCTCCTCCTGTCCCTGGCACGCACCGGATGTCTTTGCGTCCGTCCACTGCTGCTCTGCGTGCCCCTTTGCCTTCTCCTGAGTCCTCTCTTCCTGTTCTTGCTGACCCGGAGTCGGACTCCCTTCGTGCTGCCAGTCCTACTGTCACGCGTCTGCTTGCTACTGTCGTCACTGACCCCTCTTTTGAGTCCACTGCTGCGTCTGCGCTTGTTGCTGAGCTCGTCGACTTTGCTGCTCGCTGTCGTCTAGACTACGCTGCCGGTCTTGTTGCTGAGTCTGCGTCTGTCTGTCCTCCGTCCGTCGGGGGTGAGTGTGCTCTTGGCACGGACGTCCTTGAGGACAGGCAGGAGGAGTTCCAGTGTCTGGCTGCTGCTTCACCTCATCTCGCGTCCGTACTACTTGCCCCTGAGGGAGACCCGGATGCACTAGACATCCCGACTCCGCGCTCTTACGCGGAGGCCGTAGAGGGTCCCTACTCCTCTCAGTGGCAGGCAGCTATGGATGCAGAGATGGCGTCCTGGAAGTCCACAGGCACCTACGTTGACGCGGTGCCCCCTCCTGGGGCGAACATCGTCAGTGGCATGTGGATCTTCAGGGTGAAGCGGCCGCCGGGCTCTCCACCTGTCTTCAAGGCGCGGTACGTCGCTCGTGGCTTCAGTCAGCGGCAGGGAGTTGACTACTTTCAGACCTTCTCTCCCACCCCGAAGATGACCACTCTTCGGGTGCTGCTGCACATAGCCGCTCAGCGCGACTACGAGCTCCACTCTCTTGACTTCAGCACTGCTTTCTTGCAGGGTAGCCTGCACGAGGAGATCTGGCTGCGCCGTCCACCTGGCTTCACTGGGACTTTCCCTCCTGGCACCCAGTGGAGCCTCCGACGGCCAGTCTACGGTCTCCGCCAGGCACCGCGTGAGTGGCACGACACACTGAGGACTACGCTTGCGGCTCTTGGGTTTGCTCCCTCTACTGCTGACCCGTCGTTGTTTCTGCGCACCGACATTTCTTTGCCGCCGTTCTACATCCTCGTGTACGTCGACGACTTGGTCTTTGCCACAGCTGACACTGCTGGACTAGCCTACGTGAAGTCCGAGCTGCAGAAGAGACACACGTGCACAGACCTGGGTGAACTGCGCAGCTACCTTGGCTTGCAGATCACTCGGGACAGAGCACGCCGCACCATTACCTTGACTCAGTCACACATGGTGCAGCAGGTCCTTCAGCGCTTCGGCTTCACGTACTCCTCGCCTCAGGCCACTCCTCTGTCTACTCGCCACTCGCTCTCAGCTCTGCCTTCGGATGAGTCCGTAGAGTCGAGTGGCCCGTACCCAGAGCTTGTTGGCTGCCTCATGTACCTGATGACCTGCACACGACCTGACCTTGCATACCCTCTTAGCATTCTTGCACGCTATGTTGCTCCTGGGAGACACCGACCAGAGCACATGGCTGCAGCGAAGAGGGTGTTGCGCTACTTGTGCAGTACGTCGGGCATGGGGCTAGTGCTTGGAGGGCGGAGTCCAGTGGTCCTCACTGGGCACGCGGACGCTTCTTGGGCTGACGACCAGGCTACGCAGCGGTCGTCGCAGGGTTACACCTTCAGTCTTGGTTCCGGCTCTGTCTCGTGGCGGGCTACTCGCTCGTCCTCTGTTCTCGGCTCCAGTTGTGAGGCTGAGATCTACGCCGGGGCCATGGCTGCACAGGAGCTTCGCTGGCTCACCTACCTGCTGACTGACCTTGGAGAGCAGCCTCGTTCTCCTCCAGTGCTGTACGTAGACAACAAGGCCATGCTGGCCTTGTGTCGAGAGCAGCGCTTGGAGCACAGAACGAAGCACATTGCTCTCCGTTACTTTCTTGCTCGTGAGCTGCAGCAGCGTGGTCAGTTGCGACTTGCGTACGTGGCCTCTGAGGCCAACACTGCTGATGTGTTCACCAAGGCACTTGCGCCTTGTGACCATCAGCGCTTCTGCACTCAGTTGGGTCTTGTACCTGTCTTGCCTCACTTGCTCTCCTCTTGACCTTGCTTGTACTGTCACATATATATACCTGCTCTTGCTTGTCTAGCTCTATATATATATGTGTCCTCTTGCATGTGAACTGGCCTTGTGGCCTTGTCGTTGTGCTCGGACTGTGTGGTGACTTTGTGATCCACCCTGAGCTTGCTGTGCTTTGCGTGACTGGTCTTGTGACCCCTTGTTCTCCCCCACTTTGCCTATGGGGGTGTGTCAGAACATTATATAGCTTATGCTGTTGTGTAGGCTGTAGTGGGGTATCCCATAGGGGGTACAACCCAATTAGGGTTTCCTATATGTACTCACTTCATTCATAGTTCATTCATTCGCGTTCTTCTCTCCACACCGCCTTGGATTGATCGCAGTGATCCCCCCACATGTGCGTAATCCCCCCCCTTCCCGCTTTATCGAGACGAAGTTTCTTCGAAACTTCGTTCTGATCGAAACTTCGAGACTTTATGGAGAGTGGGGATATTGTCCCCGGTAACAAAGCGCGCGTTACTACTCTGATGTTCAGTTCTCGACCCTGAACAATCAGTGTTAACTAATTTACAACCCTGAGCAATCAGGGTACTGCTTTTCTGGAAAATGTGCACCCATAATAGAGGGGGAAAATTTTCCCCGGAATCAGGGAAGCTTAAAATGAAACGTCAGCCCTAACTTCTACAGCAATATATTTTCATATTTGAATTGCAACTTTGTAAAATGGATCGTAGTTTCAATCATTATCAATACATCTGGTACAATTGGACTATGCTCCCAACTGCACACGCACATGACAATAGCGCATACGCGCACCCACTTTGCAGGTGCCTGTAGGCGGTCGAGCACGTGCTGACAGTTGTGCCAGATGCTTCGCGTCGACCTCGGGATACCTTGTTGCAGGTCGACTTCGTCAATGTTCCTGACGGCGAAGCTCGCACAACCGACAGGCTTCGCCGTCGAGCATCTCATCTTCGATGGACCTGTCGAACAGTGCCTCTCGACGGGCTCGTCGACCATTGTCGTCGACCATCGCTGCTCGTTGGCGCTACATCCGGGATCCCGTCGAGCAACACTTCTGCTCGACCGCATCTCCCGTCAACCAGTACCCATCGACGGGCTCGTCGACCACCAGGTCGAAGTAGACCGTCGACCTCCCTCGTCGACGGCTTCGCAGCGGCCCCTGCAGTTCGACCAACTCCGACGACCTGCATGCCGAAGTCGGCTGCGGAGAGTCACTCTACAAGGTAGTGAGCTAGACTACGGGGGGAGGGGGGGGGGGAGGAGGGGGGGCACGAACTACTAAGAGTGATCGTAGCTTTGTTTAGTTCCTTGGCGCTTGCACATCCACGGGAGAAATCGGCAAGAGTTTTACTAGGCAAGTATTGCATTACATAATGAATGAACAAGCAATGACAACAATGACTACATCAGGCACATAGCTACTCTGCAGGGTGATTGGTGTAAGGGACTCGCCGGCTCTTCCGAACCGGGCGCGTGACGTGATGCTCCGGGTCCACAGCCGAAACCTGCAAGTGGGGGAGCGTCTGCATTTCTTGGGCGCTGGCGTCGCTTGCCCGCATTGTGGGGAAAAGGAAACACTGGAACATAGGCTGCTCCTTTGCCCGCGCATCCAGCCTGTGGTTCGTGCGCTTTTGAAGGC
Organism: Closterium sp. Naga37s-1; assembly: GCA_947471745.1. Taxonomy (NCBI): domain Eukaryota; kingdom Viridiplantae; phylum Streptophyta; class Zygnematophyceae; order Desmidiales; family Closteriaceae; genus Closterium; species Closterium sp. Naga37s-1. Next base: position 3,218,889 of record CANJKZ010000072.1, on the reverse strand, counting down.
GCTCCGCATGATGAATCCGGGTCGGAAGATTGAGTCCTTGGGGGACCTGCTCTTCAAGCGGGAGGGGACAGCTTCGGGGTTTCCCGAGACTACGATCACGTCTATTGCACTCCATCGGATCTGGGTGGAATGGTGTGATGCGGTTTTCGAGCGAAGTACATTCCGGGCAAGAAGGGTGCTACGGAGGATAGCGGCGACCTTTCAGCTACATGTCAGAATTTACAAGCGTGCCAAAGCAGCATCCAAGAGGTTCGGTGCCATCCATCCTGGGTTGGATGACGATGAGCGCCGAGCCCTGAGCAACATCTTCGACAGCACGGCGAAGCCGGCCACGTGGACCAAAGGCTTCATGTCCATTTGGTCGAACCCGGGGGCGGCTTTCCGTCCCCCCTAGTTGCTCAGGATGGGTACGGAGGGTGCATGCTCCCTAGGCTCATCAGCTACAGTTACGACTGCCGATGTATTGCACACTTTATAGTGCATCTTGCATTAAAAAAAAAAAAAAAAAAACCCTAGTTATTCTGCAGCTAGCCTGGTCGACCGCCAGCACAGTATGGTCGACCGCCTGCCAGCGTTGCGTATAGGAGCCGCGCCAGCACCGCAGAAAGGCAACGTGCCAACACAGTAGGTCGACGGCATGCCAACGCTGCAGCAGGGCGGCTGTCCAGCGTTGCACCTGTAGATGGCAGCAGTGCGCACGCTCGCAGGTGCGCGTAGACGATTGGCCCGACCTGGATCGTTGTGCATCCGTTGGCTGTTGTCTGCGTCTGACGAGCCACATCGACTTCGGGATACCAGCCCGAAGTCGCCTTTGTCACCGCGACCTCGACGACGTTCGCGTGCCTCCGCAAAACTCGCCAAGCAGGTTACCTGGTCGACCCGGTCGACCACCAAGTGCTCTGGTTGACCACCAAGTGCTCTGGTCGACCACCAAGTGCTCTGGTCGACCGCAGCTCCCGTCGAGGAAAACCCTGGTTGACGGACCCCTCTGTCGACCAGCACTGTCAGCTACTGTTGCCGAGCTTCCCTCGTCGACTGCCACTCACATGTCATACGCAAGTCGACAGACTGCTCCGTCGACCTCCCCGTCGAACTGCTCCTCCTCGTTGACAGCCCGCCCATCGACGAGCCCAGTCAGGTGCACCCGTCGAGCTCCCTGGTCGACGACTCCAGCCCCGTGACATACCTGTGCAGGTGGACGACCACTTCTTCGTCCTGCAACGCTGAAGGAGGCCGTCGAGCTCCCTGGTCGACGACAACACCACATTGATTCCCTGCATATCGACGAAGCTTGTCGAGCGGCTCCCTCACTGCGAACGGTCGGTTGCTTCTCCCATACATCCAACCAAGTCGTCGGCGTTGACAAGCGAGGGCGGGGCCAACACTCCATTCTCGTCAACATCGGCGTCGCCCACTGTAGATGGTTGGCTGCGCCTCCCGCGCACCCGACTTCGAAGTCGGCTTCGCCCAATCCGTAGTATGATGTGCTATCTAAGATGGCTGGACGATGACTGATTGCCGTATGTTACGACCAACTGTTTCAGGTAGCGTTTGATACATTTTGGAAACATTTGCTTGTCAAATGTATTTTTTTTTAAGCGTTTTCCACCTTTTCAAACTCCCGTCTTTCCGACATGATAAAAGAATGCATTTTCCAATAATAATGTGACAATAAACATGCTTTTATTGATTGTCTGCGTTCACGATGAGTTTTAACGTATAAGAAAACGCGTGCATAATTGATTATTTATGTGACTGTGAGTCTTATGTTACAAAACAAAGTGAAACGGAGTGTCTAGCGACGCTAGATAGGTTTGGTCGAGTGAGATAAACTGCTCGACACTTTAGCTCTTTATGTCGAAATGTTTCGCTTTGCCGGACAGGGAAACGACGCTGCTTGACGAGTTTGGCGTCGATTTAAATTGTAACGTACCAGAAATAGAGAAACGGCCCTGTTGTCGAGAATTAACTATGTCGAACGATGTTCAGGGTAAAAATCATATTTCTCGAGCGAGAAATCAGAATATTTTTCGAATTATATTTTATGATCGAAAAAATATCGCAGTACTCTCTCGAAAAAATCTGAAAATGTCAGGGCAAGTTTTTCATACCGCTCCGTCGAACTGTCACAACACCGCAGCACTTTTAGAAATTGTGGTAGACGTTTTACCTTTTTTCGGAGAACATATTTGCAGCAATATTTAAAGTCTTGTCGAATGCGCGACAACTTAAGTTCTGTCGAAGAAGGGAAAATTGCAGAAGAGGGGTATACGCCCTGTCAAAGTGAGAAGTTTTTGTCGAAATATATAGGAAAAACCCACTCGACGGAAAGCGGTGAGCTGAACTGCCCTTCCCGTCGAGAAGTCCCGAATTTGCAACAGTACGGCTGACATATATATGCGCATAAGAATACGGCATTGAGACGGAGGGATTCGGAGGGTTTTTTTGGGGGATTTTTCGCCTGGTCAGGCGGGAGTTTCGGGGTGACCTGAGGGATTCGGAGGGTTTTTCGGTTTGCCCCCGATTTCCGAATGTGCCAGGGGGCGTGGGGCGGCATTGATGACGTCAGCCGTCTCTATATTACTGGGAAGACATCACCCGAATTCCTCCGAAAGGCCCCCTTTGCCCCTGCGGGATTTCCCTCGAGGTATTTCCGTTTTCCCGCAGTCGCTAGCGGCGCACGTGAGGGGCGGGAGCCGACCCTCCCGCCCGCCCGAAAACGACCCCCGCCAGCTCGGAGTGACGCGAAGTGGTCCCCGCTCGAGCTGGCGTTGACCCCACGTGTTCCCCCCTTGCCCACCTTTTCTCGTCGAGGAAATCTGTCTCCGTCGACGGAGTCCGTCTCGACTCGACGGTGTTGGAAACAAATAGTTACCGCTTCAGAAGTATCGAAGTAATAACACGAACGAAGCAGACCACAGTGAAGCATCGAGCGAGTCAACCAAGCAGGTTAAAACGTAACAGCTGGAGGTTACGCGAAGGTCAAAGGTCGCTGACCTTTGACTTGACGAAATACAGCGCGACAGCAAGGACAAACAACTGACTCGGTATTGAGCAGTTGCCCGAGTCGTCACTGTATCGAACCGCAACAACAAAAACAGTTAATCGCACCTCTTCGTATTCCTTGTAATCATATATATATATATGTATATTCTTGTATATATTTGATTTAATCAATTCATCTTGCTCTCACATATTGGAAACAAGTCACTTAAACGCTTCTGAAGTATCGAAGTATCGACACGAAACGGAGCAGACTACAGTGAAGCAACACACGAGTCAACAAAAGCAACCGCTGGAGGTTACGCGAAGGTCAAAGGTCGCTGGCCTTTGACTCGACGGAAAATACAGTTCGACAGCAAGGACACATAACTGACTCGATACTGAGCATTTACTCGAGTCGTCACTGTATCGAACCGCAACAGCAAAAAACAGTTGAAGTAAAGCCTTTCATATTCCTTTGTAATCATATAAAAGCTTTGTATCTCTCTGCTATTATCAACTTATCTTGTTCTCACATACTAGTGCAAGTTGGTTCAAGTAAACTCTGTTATTACGCTTCCGCAATTACAACATTCATACTACAAAGGTCTTAGCCTTGAAAAGATCCTGAAGGATTTTTCTCAGCCCAACATCACATACCGGTGCAAGGTGATTCAACAGCTCAACAAGTTTATTATACGCTTCCGCAATTACAACATTTCTACTCCAGACCTTTGCCTTGAAAAGATCCTAAGGGCTTTTCTCAGCCCAACATGGTATGAGAGCCTCCAAGGCAAAATCGACTCCTCAAAATCCTACAACAGCACAAGGCATGGCAACTAAGAAGGAGAGGAGTTCCTCCAACGGATCTCCTGGCAATACTCCTACTCCACCTCCAACCTCTGGCCTACAGACAAAGGAAGGCACAGCAACAAGACCATCTGCGGAGTCTGTTAGAATATGAGTGAATGAATGATTGAACTAGGAAGCAGGTGGGTACAAGTAGCAAACCTAAAAGTGTTGTACCCTATAAGAACTACCCCACTACAGCCTAAACAGACTATAGCATATAAGTTTGACACTCCCCCATGGGCAAAGTGGGGGAGAACAAGAGGTCACAAGAACAGTCAAGAAAGGCAAAGCAAGCTCAGGGTGGATCACAAAGTCACCACACAGTCTGAGCACAAGCAAATGGCCACAAGGCCAGTTCACATGCAGAGTTATATAAAAGAAAACAAACAATACAGTGAACACAACCTAGCAAGTCTAAGCATGCAGGTATAAGTATATAGAGTACAGTACAAGCAGAGTCAAGAAGTAAGCAAGTGAGGCACAGTAGGAACAAGCCCTAGAACAGTACAGAAACGCTGATGATCACAAGGCTGAAGTGCCTTGGTGAAGACATCAGCAGTATTGGCCTGTGAGGCCACGTAAGCGAGACGAAGCTGGCCACGCTGCTGCAACTCTCAAGCAAGGAAGTAGCGCGGAGCAATGTGCTTCGTTCTATGCTCCAGTTTGTGCTCCTGACACAAGGCCAACATGGCCTTGTTGTCGACGTACAGAACTGGAGGAGAACGAGGCGCCTCTCCCAAGTCGGTCAGCAGGTAGGTGAGCCAGCGTAACTCCTGTGCAGCCATGGCCCCAGCGTAGATCTCAGCCTCACAACTGGAGCTGAGAACAGAAGAAGAGCGGGTAGACCGCCAAGAGACAGAACCGGAACCAAGACTGAAGGTGTAACCCTGTGACGACCGCTGCGTAGCCAAGAAGCATCTGCGTGACCAGTGAGGACAACTCGAGCCCGTCCTCCAAGCACGAGCCTCATGCCCGACGTACTGCACAGGTAGCGCAACACCCTCTTCGCAGCATCCCAGTGCACCTTTCGGTGTCGACCGGGAGCCACGTAGCGAGCCAGAAGGCTGAGAGGGTATGCAAGGTCAGGTCGTGTGCAAGTCATCAGGTACATGAGGCAGCCCACAAGCTCTGGATACGGGCCACTCGGCTCTACGGACTCGTCCGAAGGTGGAGCTGAGAGAGAGTGACCGGTAGGCAGAGGAGTAGACTGTGGCGAGGAGTACGTGAAGCCGAAGCGCTGAAGGACCTGCTGCACCATGTGTGACTGAGTCAAGGTAATGGTGCGCTGTGCTCTGTCCCAGGTGATCCGCAAGCCAAGATAGCTTGTCAGTTCACCCAGGTCTGTGCACGTGTGTCTCTTCTGCAGCTCGGAATTCACGTGGGCGAGTGCCTCAGTGTCAGCAGTAGCAAAGACTAAGTCGTCTACGTACACGAGAACGTAGAACGGTGGCAGAGTCGTGTCAGTGCGTAGAAACAGCGACGGGTCAGCAGTGGAAGGAGCAAAACCAAGAGTAGCAAGAGTGGTCCTCAGTGTGTCGTGCCACTCACGGGGTGCCTGGCGCAGACCGTAGACTGGCCGCCGGAGGCTCCACTGGGTACCAGCAGGAAACGACCCAGTGAAGCCAGATGGGCGGCGCAGCCAGATCTCCTCGTGCAGGCTGCCCCGTAGGAAGGCTGTGCTGAAGTCAAGCGAGTGGAGCTCGTAGTCACGCTGAGTAGCTACATGCAGTAGTACCCGAAGAGTGGTCATCTTCGGGGAAGGGGAGAAGGTCTGGAAGAAGTCAACTCCTTGTCGCTGACTGAAGCCACGTGCAACGTAACGCGCCTTGAAGACAGGTGGAGAACCCGGCGGCCGCTTCACCCTGAAGATCCAGATGCCACTGACGATGTTCGCCCCAGGCGGGGGAACCTCGTCGACGTAGGTGCCTGTGGACTTCCAGGAAGCCATCTCGGCGTCCATGGCTGCCTGCCACTGAGAGGAGTAGGGACCCTCTATCGCCCCTGCATAAGAGCGCGGGGTGGGGATGTCTGGTGCATCCGGGTCTCCCTCAGGGGCAAGCAGCATGGACACGAGATGAGGTACAGTAGCGGCAAAGCACTCGAACTCCTCCTGTCTGTCCTCAAGAACGTCCGTGCCAAGAGCACACTCACCCCCGACGGACGGAGGACAGACAGACGCAGACGCAGACTCAGCAACAAGACTAGTGGCGTAGTTTAGGCGACAGGCTGCAGCAAAGTCAACAATCTCAGCAACGAGAGCAGACGCAGCAAGGGACTCAAACAGAGGGTCAGTGACAGCAGTGACCAGAAAGCGCGTGACAGTCGGACTAGCAGTACGAAGGGAGTCAGACTCCGGGTCCAGACCGTCAGGAAGAGAGGAAACAGGAGGAGAGGGCAGAGGGACATGCTGTGGAGCAGTGGAAGGACGCAGTATCATAGAGTGAGTGCCAGGGACAGGAGGAGGACGCGGACGCAAGACACGACCAGCGCGAGCAGTGTGGACAGGCGACGCAGCACGAGACACAGGCGACACAGGACGCGACTCAGGCTCACGACGCTCCGTAAGACCTCTAGTCGGCCCAGAGTAAGGAGAAGGACACGGAAGTGGAGAGGACGGCTGTAACTGCAACTGTGACTGGACCGGCTGTGGACCCAGTAAAGGAGGAGTAGGACCAGGAGAAGGCGGAAGACCAAGAACCTGCTGAAGGAGCGGAACGTAGTACTGCCGCGGCCGCGCAGCGCCTCCAGACACAGCAGATATAGCCCTAGTACCCTCAGCTCCAGGGTCTCCAGGAACAACTCCCGCAGCACCACCAGCCTCAGAACCTACAGCTCCAACGCCTGCAGTACCACCAGCCCCAGCACCTCCAGTACCTCCAGTACGAGCACCTCCACGACCAGCGGCTCTAGCAGCTCCAGCACCAGCAGCACCTCCAGCAGCACCAGCACCAGCAGTACCTCCAGCAGCACCAGCACCAGCAACACCTCCAGTAGCTCCAGCACCAGGAACACCTCCAGCAGCACCAGCACCAGCAGCACCTCCAGCAGCTCAAGCACCAGCAGCACCTCCAGCAGCACCAGCACCAGCAGCACCAGTAGCACGGCGACAGCGCCGAGCATACCACTCACGAAGCCGATGCGGAGAGAGGGGCTCCCGCCGCAACGGGACACCCGGAGAACCTCCAGTCTCAGCACCCCGAGACACAACACCCCCAGGCTCCACACGCTCAGGCTCAGCACCCCCAGGCTCCACACGCTCAGGCTCCGCACCACCAGTCCTCGCACCCACAGGCTCATCACCCCTAGCAGCACGTGAGTCGACAGCTACCTCGACCGGCTCAACACGGTCTACCTGAGACACACCTGAGGGGGCAGGACCCTGAGGGGGGAGGGGGTCTACCGGAGGAGTACCTGGTGCGAGGAAGAGTGGCGGGGGGGGAGAGAGGCAGCTCGGTAGGGAAAGAGACGGTAGTAAGACACCGACTCGTCAAACGTGACGTCCTAAGAGGACAGAACACAACGCGAGGTGGGGTGGTAAAACTGCCACCCAGGTGCGTCAGGGGGGAAGCGAAGGAAGGCACAGGGAATGGCACGGGAGGACAGCTTGCCCGCTGAAGTATCGCGGACAAAAGCTCGAGATCCCCAGACACGGAACGCGGACGCATCGCCAACCTTCCCCGTCCACCTCAGAGTAGGTGTGGTCTCCGGCAAGGAGACACGAGGCTGAAGGTTGATCTGAAGCGCAGCGTACTGAACCGCGAACGGCCACAAAAAATGGGGAGGAGCCGCATGGATCATGGACGTACGAGCGACGTCCATGACCATGCCAATGCGGCGCTCAGCAATCCCATTTTGCTGTGGGGAGGCCGTAAGCGTGAACGTCTGGCGGATGCCCTCCGCACGACAGAAGGCCCTCAGGAGGTCGGAGGAAAACTCACCACCTCTATCTGAGTGCAGACGCAGAACAGGAAGGTCCGAGCCGAAACTCTCGCTAAGCTGGCGACGGGCACCGCGGATCCAGTCGATCAACACCTCAGTGACGTCATCCTCGCTACGCAAGGGGAAGACTGAGGTGTAACGCGAGTAGCCGTCAACGACCAGCAGGAAGTAACTCTCGTGACCCTGTCCACGGACGCGGGCTGGGCCCCACACGTCCATGTGAAGAGTCTGCCGGGGAGCCTCGGTCGCAGGGAACAAGGAGGAGTGAGGAGCGGCGCGCTGCCGGCCCTCGACACAAGGAACACAGGTGGGGGCAGGCCTCGGAGGAAGGGGAGGAAGGCACCGGGGGAGACCCGAGACAAGGGTACGGGAGGCCATACCTCGGAGACGAGGCAGGGAGGGGTGACCAAGGCGGTGGTGCCACAGGAGAGTCTCGTACGTCAGAGGACAACACGAGCAGGGGGCAGACGCAGGACTAGACCTGGACGCAGCAGCAAACACCTGACTAGACGCGGCTACCTGACCAGACACAGAGACGGGAGGGGGCGCAGTAGTCAGTGTGTAGAGACTCGACCCAGGCCTACGGGTGAACGTGGCCAGGTGGCGGCCCGTCCGAGAGCAAGTGCAGTGGGTCACACGCTGACCTCCAGGGGTGAACTGGTCAACCCACGTGTCCTGGAGGTCAGCTCCACTCACCAGGTTCGTAGAGAACGAGGGGAGGTGGAGTCCCGACAGCAAGCCCGACGGGGCCGCAGGACACGGTAGAACCGTGGAAGAGTGCGCAAGGACTGGGCCCCCAGAGGGGTCAGCCAGGGAGACTGCGACAGGCTGAGTGAGCGGCGTGAGCGTGGTGCTGTCTCTAAAGAAAGAGCGCGAAGCACCAGATTCAAGTGTGAAAGTGTGCAAGGCCTCAGTAGGTGCAGTACCAGAGAGAGCAGACTCACCAGCACCTGGAGCAGTAGACTCACCAGTACCTGGAGCAGCAGACGCACTAGCACCTAGAGCAGCAGCCTCAATGCCCGGATCGGGCGGGACACTCAGGTAACAGTCACCCTCAGCACTATCAGTCAAAGCATACATGGCAGCAAGGATAGCATCGAAATCAAGATCAAAGATAGCCACATTCTGCCTAAGCAGATCACCCCAACGAGGGAGCTCAACAGCATCAGGAAACTGGGCGCGCCAGGCGTCAGTCAGGCGATCGAAGCAGCGCTGCGCAGTGTGTGGCAGCCCGCACGTCTCCCCACGACGACTGCCGGTGCGAAGAACGTAAGTGCAGGGACCAGCACCCCCAGACCTCCCACGCCCAGCGTACCACTCACGAAGCTGCTGAGCCGACAGGGTCTCACGGGAACGCGGGTGCTGCTGGCGCTGGCTACCACCAAAGCCTCCACGCTGCGCGGCTGCACCTCGACCAGCACCACCGCCACCGCCACCTCCGCCACCGCTGCCTCTGCCTCCACCTCCGCTGCCGCTGCCTCCACCACCTCCGCCGCTGCCTCCACCACCTCCACCGCCGCCACTGACGCCCCCACTCCCGGCACCACCCCCACCTCCACCGCCACCCCTTCCGCCTCCTCCACCGCCTCCGCTGCCGCCCCCTCCGTCCCCTCCACCACCCTTGCTCCCCTTGCCCTTGCTGTTGCGGTATCTCCCACTAGGGGCAGACGCAGCTCCGACCTCCTCCGTGCCAACGAGGTCGACAGCAGCAGCAGAAGCAACAGAGGGGAGAAGGGGGACAGGGGAACACCCCTCAAAGAAAGGGGTGCGCTGATCGCCGCGAGAAGCACCTACAGCTAAGTTACTCTTCTCAGCTGCAGCTAGACGCTCCTCTAGCAGGTCCACAGTGAGCTCGGTGGGGCAAAGGGAGAGAAAGTGGTCCCCGACTGAGGAAAGGGAGTCAGGGAGGCGGTTGACTAGGTAGTAAAGGGTGATGTACATGGGGGGGGATTCTTGGCGCAGAACTCAGTGGGAAGGGCAGCGCGGTAGCGGGCGTCACTAGTGCGGAGGTGAGCAGTGAGGTCAGCGACTATGTCAAAGGCGGCAAGGTCAGGGAAAAGGTAGGGCAGCATGAGGCGGCTGAGGGCAGCAGTGGCAGGGAAGGAGTAACGCGCAACTACAGCGTCGTACAAAGACTGAGCAGTCTTGTACTGGCCAAAATGCGCGGGCTCAGCAGGTGGCAGGTGACTACGAACAGCAAGACGAGCAATAGCTTCACGAGTGGTCCACTGGCGGCGTGGCGCAGCAGGGCGGCGCGGGTGCTTGCCAGGGGCGGGTGCAGGGCCGGGCCGTGACAGCAGGGGCCGCGACAGCTGGGGGCGCGACAGCAGGGGCCGCGTCAGCAGGGGCCGCGACGGGCAGGGGGGGGGGGGGGGGGGGGGGGGCGCGTCAGCAGGGGCCGCGTCAGCAGGGGCCGCGCCAGCAGGGGCCGCGACGGGCAGTAGGGGCCGCGTCGGCCAGCAGGGGCCGTGCCAGCAGGGGGCCGCGTCAGCAGGGACGGTCCGTGACAGCAGGGGCCGCGCCAGTAGGGGTGGCGACGGCAGGGGGGGGGGGGCCGCGACAGCAGGGGGCTGCGTCAGCAGTGGGGCTGCGTCAGCAGGGACGGGCCGTGACAGCAGGGGCCGCGCCAGTACGGGTGGCGACGGCAGGGTGGGCCGCGACAGCAGGGGGCCGCATCAGCAGTGGGGCCGCGTCAGCAGGGGCCGCGCTAGCAGGGGCCGCGTCAGCAGGGGCTGCGACGGGCAGCAGGGGCCGCGTCGGTAGTAGGGGCCGCGACGGCAGGTGGGGTCGCGACGGCAGTAGGAGCCGCGACAAGCAGTAGGGGTCGCATCCAGCAGGGGCCGTGACGGGCGACAAAGGGGCCACGACGGGCAGGGCGCGATGCGCGCTTTGGGCAGGGCAGGAAAAAATAAAAAGTTGTGGTGGGCCCTAAAAAAAACGTTCCCACTAGGGAACCTCCTTAGAATACCATGTTAGAATATGAGCGAATGAATGATTGAACTAGGAATCAGGTGGGTACAAGTAGCAAACCTAAAAGTGTTGTACCCTATAAGAACTACCCCACTACAGCCTAAACATACTATAGCATATAAGTTTGACAGAATCTTCCGAAACTCCCGCAAATCAAGCAACAGGCCTCGACCAAAGCATGATGAAGAAGTTCTTCTCCTTCATGTCCTTCTACGAGCAGCATCAGCAAGCAGCATCTGCGCACTCAAACAACACCGACAACAACAAAGGGGTTACTCCAATGAGTCTTGACGGTTCATCCTATGCGCGTGGAAAAAAGAAGCAACCTACCTTTGCCCCGTACGAGCCTCAACGAGGCTCCATCAGCTTCATGCCACACCAACAGTCTTCACCTGGACAAGAGAAGACACTGGACGCACTTCAGGTTCAATCACAATTCTCACACGTTTTAAAACTGTAGACGTAGTGGGGTAGCCCATAAGGGGTACAACCCAACTAGGGTTAGTACTTGTACCCAACTTCTGTTAAATGCATTCATTCTCGTTTGTTATTTTAACATGGAATCAAAGCAGGTTCCTTGGGCCCACCACCTGCTACGCTGCTAGTACCCCTCATAGGCCCGTCGCCCCTAGGCCCGTAGACCCTAGCCTACGCGCCCGGCCCGTCGCCCCTAGCCTACGCGGCCCGTCGACCCCTAGCGCATGGCCCGTCGACCCCTAGCCCAGCGCCCGGCCCCGTTCCTAGCCCGCGCCCGGCCCCGTCGGCCCCTCGCCCCACGCCCGGCCCCGTTCCTAGCCCGAGCCCGGCCCCGTCGGCCCCTCGCCCCGCGCCCGGCCCCGTTCCTAGCCCGCACCCGGCCCCGTCGGCCCCTAGCCCCGCGCCAGGCCCCGTCTCTAGCCCGCGCCCGGCCCCATCGGCCCCTAGCCCCGCGCCAGGCCCCGTCTCTAACCCGCGCCCGGCCCCGTCCCTAGCCCGCGCCCGGCCCCGTACCTAGCCCGCGCCCGGCCCCGTATCTAGCCTGCGGCCCGTCGACCCCAGCGCCCGGCCCCGTCCCTAGCCCGCGCACGGCCCCGTACCTAGCCCGCGCCCGGCCCAGTACCTAGCCCACGCCCGGCCCCGTACCTAGCCCCGCGCCCGACCCTGTTCCGCGCCCAGCGACCGGCCCCGTACCTGCCCAGCGCCCGGCCTCGTCCCTAGCCCAGCGCCCGGCCCCGTACCTAGCCCGCGCCCGGCCTCGTACCTAGCCCGCACCCGGCCCAGTACCTAGCCTGTGCCCGGCCCCGTACCTGCCCAGCGCCCGGTCCCATCCTTAGCCCAGCGCCCGGCCCCGTACCTAGCCCGCGCCCGGCCCCGTACCTAGCCCGCGCCCGGCCCCGTTTCGCGCGAAGCGCCCGGCCCCGTACCTTCCCAGCGCCCGGCCCCGTCCCTAGCACCGCGCCCGGCCTTGTACCTAGCCCCGCGCCCGGCCCAGTCCCTAGCCCAGCGCCCGGCCCCGTACCTAGCCCGCGCCTGGCCCCGTACCTAGCCCGCGCCCGGCCTCGTCCCTAGCCCGCGCCCAGCCCCGTTCCGCACCTAGCGCCCGGCCCCGTACCTGCCCAGCGCCCGGCCCCGTCCCTAGCCCAGCGCCCGGCCCCGTACCTAGCCTGCGCCCGGCCCCGTCCCTAGCCCGCGCCCGGCCACCCCCCCCCCCCCCCCCACTGTCACTGCTGCTACTGCTATCCTGTGTGCTGCACAGCTATGGCTTCGCTTCGGGTTCTCGCGTTTGATCATGAGGGCAGACTGGTTCAGTTTGACACATGGCTAGACGACCTGTAGCTGTACCTACTGAGCGATTCTAAGGACAGTGTCTCGCTGTTTGACCTAGCGTCAGGAGCTGCTACTGCCCCTCCCACCACAACTGACAATTCGACTCGCTCACAGTGGCTTACTCGTGATGCTGCTGCCCGCTTAGCCATTCGCAACCACCTGCCATTAGCTGAATGCGCTCACTTCGGACAGCACAGGACAGCACAGGCGTTGTACGACACTGTAGTCGCCCGCTACTCCTCCCTTGCCACTACTGCTCTAGGCCGCCTCCTACTGCCCTACCTGTTCCCCGAGCTGTCCGCCTTTGCCACAGTCGAGGACCTGGTTTCCCACCTTCGCGCTAGTGATGCTCGCTACCGCGCTGCCATTCCTGCTGAGTTCCTTGACAGGAACCCGCCTCCGATGTACATCACTCTCTACTTTATAGTCACCCGCCTCCCTGACTCTCTTCGCTCTGTCAGGGACCACTTCCTCTCTCTTGACCCCACCTCCCTCACTGTTGACCTCCTCGAGCAGCATCTCCTCGCAGCTGAGACTAGTGCAGTTGCTGTAGGTGCTGCTCGTGGCACTCTGCGCCCGCCCTTCTTTGAGGGGTGTTCCCACTCCCCCCTTGCCCCCTCCTACGCCTCTGCTGCTGCTGCAGACGTCTCTGTTCCTAAGGACGTCGGGGATGCTTCTGCTAGTGCGAAGCGCCGCAACAGCAAGGGAAAGGGTGGCCGGGGTGGTGGTGGTGGCAGCGGCGGTGGTGGAGGTGGCAGCCGGAGTGGTGGTGGGGGCAGCAATGGAGGTGGTGGCGGCGGTGGGACTGTTGGTGGGAGTGGGGGCTCTGGTGGCGGTGGTGGAGGCAGCGGTGGGAGTGGCGGCAGTGGAGGCGGTGGGACTGGTGGCGGTGGGACTCGAGCTCGGCGTGTCGGTTCTGGGGGTGGCCAGCGTCAGCAGCAGCAGAGTCGGGGCGAGACCCCGTCTCCCCAGCAGCTTCGTGAGTGGTTTCTGCGTGGGGCGTCTGGGGGTAGTTGCCCGTATATCATTCGCACGGGTGACCGTGCTGGTCAGACTTGCGGGAGGCTCCACACTCAGCACCGCTGCTTCTCCCGCCTCGACGACGCTTGGCGTGCTGAGTTTGGTGACGACGTCGAGCTCCCTCGCTGGGCGGATCTGCTTAAGTCTAGGATTGCTATCTTTGACCTAGACTTTGATGCTATTCTATCTGCTATGTATGCTTTGTCTGTTAGTGCTGAGGGTGACTGTTACCGGTGTGTGCCGCCTGACCCAGGTATAGCCACTGCTGCTCTAGGTGCTAGTGAGTCTGGTACTCTCCCTAGTACTGCGCCTGTTGAGGCCTTGCACACCTTCACGTTGGACTCAGGCGCCTCGCGCTGTTTCTTTCGTGACAGCACCACCCTCACTCCTCTTCCTGCACCTGTCCTGGTCGAACTGGCTGACCCCTCCGGGGGACCGATCGTGGCCCGTTCCTCCACTGTCCTCCCGTGTCCAGCGGTTTCGTCTGGCTCACTGTCAGGTCTTCACCTCCCCTCGTTCTCTACAAACTTAGTGAGTACCGCTGCCCTCCAGGATGCGATGGTCACTACCACCACTCCTGGGGGTCAGCGTGTGTCGATCTGCACGTGCACACGGACGGGCCGTCACTTGGCCACGTTCACTCGTCGGCTTGGGTCGAGTCTGTACACACTCGCTACCGAGCCTTCTCAGGTAGCTGCGTTTGCTCAGGTGTCCACGTCAGGTCAGGTAGCCGCCTCTTGCTCGTGTCGCCTCCTGTCGCACCAGACTCTTCTGTGGCACCACCGCCTGGGTCACCCCTCCCTGCCTCGCCTTCGTGGCATGCACTCTCGTCTTCTTGTCTCTGGTCTACCAAGGTCTCTGCCTCCCCTCCCGCCCTCGCCTGCCCCGCCCTGCCTCCCTTGTGTCGAGGGGCGGCAGCGCGCCGCTCCTCACTCCTCCTCGTTTCCCCCGACGACTGCTCCCCTGCAGACTCTCCACATGGACGTGTGGGGCCCAGCCCGCGTCAGTGGAAAGAGCCGCGAGCGCTACTTTCTTCTGGTAGTTGACGACTACACGCGGTACACCACAGTCTTCCCCTTGCGCAGCAAGGGTCGGGACATTGATGTCTTGATCCCTTGGATCCGCACAGTCCGTCTCCAGCTCCGTGAGCGGTTCGGCCAGGACCTTCCTGTCCTGCGTCTGCACTCTGACAGAGGTGGTGAGTTCTCCTCCAACCTCTTGCGGGACTTTTGTCGTGGGGAGGGCATTCTCCAGTCGTTCATGCTTCTGGACTCCCCTCAGCAAAATGGGATTGCTGAGCGCCGCATTGGCTTAGTCATGGAGGTCGCTCGTACCTCAATGATCCATGCGGCTGCTCCCCATTTTCTGTGGCCGTTCTCGGTCCAGCACGCTGCGCATCAGCTCAACCTCTGGCCCCGTGTCTCCTTGCCGGAGACCTTTCCCACACTGCGTTGGACAGGTGAGGTTGGCGATGCGTCAGTGTTCCGGGTCTGGGGATCTCGTGCCTTTGTTCGCGATACGTCAGCGGACAAGCTCTCCCCCTGTGCTATCCCCTGCGTCTTCCTTGGCTTTGTCCCCGACACGCCTGGCTGGCAGTTTTACCACCCCACCTCGCGCCGTGTCTTCCCTTCTCAGAACGTCACGTTTGACGAGTCGGTTCCCTTTTACCGTCTCGTCCCCTACCGCTCTGCCCCTCCCCCGCCCTCGCCGCTCTTCCTTGCTTCCGGTCCCCCTCCGGTAGACCCCCTCCCGCCCCAGGGTCCTGCTCCCTCAGGTGTGTCTCAGGTAGACCCTCTCCCTAGTCCTTCTCCTGTTGAGGTGGCTGTTGACTCAGATGCTGCTCGAGGTGCTGAGTCTGGGGGTGCTGCGTCTAGGGGTGCGGAGCCTGGGGGTGCGGAGTCTGAGGGTGTTGAGACTCGGGGTGCTGAGCCTGGGGGTGTTGCAACTGGGGGTGATGAGCCTGAGGGTGTTGAGCCTGGGGGTGCTGCATTGGAGGGTGCGGAGTCTGGAGGTTCGGAGCCTTAGGGTGCTGCTTCGTCCGGAGGTTCTGCTAGTGCTTCGCCGAGCCTGTCTCCGCAGCAGCTGCGTGAGTGGTTTGTTCGGCGTACACGCGTTCGGAGTGGAGCTTTTGGAGCTGGAGGTGTTGGCCCTGCTGGAGCTGGAGGTCCTGCAGTTGTTGCTGGAGCTGGTGTTATTGGAGGTACTGCGACCACTGGTCCTGGAGGCGCTCGTACCCGGGGTACTGGAGCTGCCGAGACTGGTGGTGTTGAGGGTACTGGAGCTGGAGACCTTACGGAGTCTTGTACTACTGGCGCTGGTGACGCTGGAGCTGAAGGAGCTGGAGTTGGTGGCCCTGGCGCAGGAGGCGCTGGAGTTGGAGGCCCTGGTGTTGGAGGTGCTGGAGTTGGAAGAGCTGGAGCTGTTGACCCTGGTGGCGCTGTGCGGCCGTGACCGTACTTCGTTCCCCTGCTCCAGCAGGTTCTTGGTACCCCGCCTTTTGCTGCCCTTACTCCTCCCCTCCTCTGTCCCCCGCCTGACCAGTCGCGGCCGCAGTTACAGCCGGCCTCTCCTCTGCCTGCTCCTTCTCCTTACATTGAGCATTCCGGCGGTCTTACAGAGCGTCGTGAGCATGCGACTCGTCCTGTCTCGCCTGTTCGCATTGCTCGTCGCGTTCCTCGTTCGCGTCCTCCTCCTGTCCCTGGCACGCACGCTATGACCCTTCGTCCTTCCATTGTTCCTCTACGTGTTCCTCTGCCTGCTCCTCCTGAGTCCTCTCTTCCTGCGGTCCCTGACCCTGAGTCTGACCGCGCTCGTGCTGCCAGTCCCACTGTCTCTCGTCTCCTCGCCACTGCTGTCACTGACCCTTCTTTTGAGTCTACTGCTGCGTCTGCTCTCGTTGCTGAGCTGCTTGACTTTGCTGCTGCCTGTCGTCTAGACTACGCCACTGCTCTTGTTGCTGATTCTGCGTCTGCCAGTCCTCCGTCCGTCGGGGGTGAGTGTGCTCTTCGCACGGACGTCCTTGAGGACAGGCAGGAGGACTTTGAGTCTCTTGCAGCTGCTGTACCTCGTTTCGCTTCCATGCTGCTTTCCCCTGAGGGAGACCCGTATGCTCCAGACATCCCGACCCCGTGCTCGTATGCAGAGGCCATTACGGGTCCTTACTCCTCTCAGTGGCAAGCAGCCATGGATGCCGAGATGGCATCCTGGAAATCCACAGGCACCTACGTCGACGAGGTTCCCCCACCTGGGGCGAACATAGTCGATGGCATGTGGATCTTCAGGGTGAAGCGGCCGCCGGTTTCTCCGCCTGCCTTCAAGGCACATTACGTTGCTAGAGGCTTCAGTCAGCGACAGGGAGGTGACTACTTCCAGACCTTCTCCCCCACCCCGAAGATGACTACTCTTCGGGTGTTGCTGCACATCGCTGCTCAGCATGACTACGAGTTGCACTCTCTGGACTTCAGCACTGCTTTCCTGCAAGGCAGCCTGTACGAGGAGATCTGGTTGTGCAGCCCACCTGGTTTCACGGAGTCTTTTCCTGCAGGTACTTAGTGGAGTCTTCGGTGGCTAGTCTACGGTCTCCGTAAGGCGCCTCGCGAGTGGCACAACACACTGAGGATTACACTTGCGGCTCTTGGGTTTGCTCCTGCTACTGCTGACCCTTCGCTGTTTCTACGCACCGGCACCTCGCTGCCGCCATTCTACGTTCTCGTCTACGTCGACGACCTCGTCTTTGCCACTGCTGACACTGAGGCACTGACCCTTGTGAAGTTGGAGCTGCAAAAGAGACACTCCTGCACTGACCTGGGTGAGCTGCGCATCTATCTTGGCTTGCAGATCACCCGGGACAGAGCTCGGCGCACCATTGCCCTGACTCAGTCACACATGGTGCACCAGGTCCTTCAGAGCTTCGGCTTCCAGTTCTCCTCGCCACATCCCACTCCTCTGTCTACCGGCCACTCGCTCTCAGCTCCACCTTTGGACGAGTCCGTAGAGCCGAGTGGTCCGTACCCAGAGCTTGTGGGTTGCCTCATGTAACTGATGACGTGCACTCGACCCGACCTCGCGTACCCTCTCAGCCTCCTGGCTCGCTACGTGGCTCCCGGCAGACACCAAAAGGTGCACTGGGATGCTGCGAAGAGGGTATTGCGTTACTTGTGCAGTGCGTCGGGCATGGGGCTCGTGCTTGGAGGACGGGGTCCAGTTGTCCTCACCGGTCACGCAGACTCTTCCTGGGTTGACGACTCAGCTACGCAGCGGTCGTCACAGGGTTACACCTTCAGCCTTGGCTCTGGCTCTGTCTCCTGGCGGTCTACCCGCTCGTCTTCGGTTCTCAGCTCCAGTTGTGAGGTTGAGATCTACGCTGGGGCCATGGCTGCACAGGAGCTATGCTGGCTCACCTACCTGCTGATTGACTTAGGAGAGCAGCCTCGTTCGCCTCCAGTTCTGTACGTAGACAACAAGGCCATGATTGCCTTGTGTTAGGAGCACAGACTGGAGCACAGAACGAAGCACATCGCTCTGCGATACTTCCTTGCTCGAGAGTTGCAGCAGCGTGGCCAGCTTCGTCTTGCGTATGTGGCCACTAGGGCCAACACTGCTGATATATTCACCAAGGCACTTCCGCCTGGTGATCATCAGCGTTTCTCTACTGTGTTAGGCCTTGTGCCGACTTTTCCTCACTTGCTTACTGCGTGACTTTGCTTGTAGTGTGATCTATATATATACGTGCATGCTTGCACTTGCTAGGGTATGATCACTGTATTGTTTTTTTTTTCTTCTCTTTTATATATAACTCTGCATGTGAACTGGCCGTGTGGCCCTATGCTTGTGCTCGAACTGTGTGGTGACTTTGTGATCCACCCTGAGCTTGCTTTGCTTTTCATGACTGGTCTTGTGACCACTTGTTCTCCCCCACTTTGCCTATGGGGGTGTGTCAGAACATTATAGCTTATACATTTGTGTAGGCTGTAGTGGGGTAGCCCATAAGGAGTACAACCCAATTAGGGTTAGTACTTGTACCCAACTCCTGTTCAATGCATTCATTCTCGTTTGTTATTTTAACAGACACCCTTCGACGGAAAAGACTTCTATACCTAGTCATTCGAGTTTGAGCTAATGATGGAAGGCACGCAGATTCTCGGATTCTTCGACGGGTCCCTGCCATACCCAATACACGGGACGCAGTACGACAAGCAGCAGCACACATATCAGTCGCTGATGGCGTACACAATACTTCTACGAAATATAACGCCAAACGAGCAGCAGAACATTCGGTCTTATCGAGGGTACGGTAACTCCGCCGAGCTCGCGTACGACCACCTGAAAAACTTGTATCAAGCAACAGACAGTGTTAATCAAAGTCGTCTTATGGCACAGCTGACAACAGTGGAAATGAAACCTGGCGAAAAGGGGATGGTGTATATCAGCCGTTGTCGTGGACTGCGCGACAGACTCCTTCGATGCGGAGGATCGATATCCGAAGAAGCCTTCGTGACAGTTGTCATCTCTGGCCTCTGTCCTCATTGGCGCTCCACTCGAGCTATTCTCCGAGCCCACGGAAAGATCTCCGAAGCGGCACTCTGCACCTAAATTCACGCTGAATAGCAGGACATGGACCTACACGAAAAATGACACACGAAGAGAGCGTCAGCACCAGAGTTCGCGTTTCACACTCAACGGCACAACAACAACAACAACAATCGACAGAACAGACATCAAACTCAACAGTACGTACCACCGTTCTGCCATCTCTGCAAGACGTTAGGACACCCTCGAACTCACTGCCCAAATCAACAGCATTCAACATCGCCGCAAAGTAAACTTCGGCCCTCAAGCAGTCAAGTGGCTTCTACACAGGCGCATCCCACCACTCAAGTATAGTCCTCAACGACATCGACCAAAACACCTGCACAAGGTACCAGAAACATCATGAGCTGCATGACAAGAACGATAGACTCCTGCATCACCGGATCGCCACCATACTACTCACCAAAAGAACAACTCGACCGAAGCATCCCACGTCGAGAATTACTGGAGCCTAACCCGACGTATGCAGCCTTCGCCCAGAGCGAGCCATCCGGAAAAGATACCTGGTTCTTGGACAGCTGCTGCGGACAGCACATGTGCTCCTCGGGTCACTTCGTTCAACAGGAACACCAACTTCAACGCGAAGTCGTGATCACCGTCGCCAACAACCAGAACCTGCACACACGACGACAAGGGATAGTTCAGCTTCAATCTCGAGAAACCAACGTTATTCTGCAAATGTCGAAGGTTTTAATCGCAGAAGGATTCGGTTATAACTTACTCAGCGCCAGCCAACTAATGGCGAAGGGAATTCATCTCGAAGCAGACAGCACCACTCAGGAGTTCAAGCAGTACCACTAGAAAGGTAGACTCTACATCGGCAAGGCAGTCTTGAAGAACAATGTCTTCGTCCTTGACTTCGTCCCAGACCAAGGCACCACCGACAGTGGCGCCATCGTCAACTTCACCTCATGGACACATCCACCAGATCTCGACCCCGACTTCAGTCCTGGAGGTTTTTGGTACTCACACACCATACCTGAAGCAGAAAGAACCAGAGTGTTAGCAAAAATTCGGCAAGCAGAGACAACACCACCAGCAGCAGAGGCAACACCGACTACAACACCAATCGCGGGTCCTTTAGCGGCACCAGCTCTCATTGACGATACTCCACGCGAAGTTCACAGAAGCGCCAACCTCACCGCGGGATTGTACTCCAACTCCAACCTATACGGGCGCTCACCAGGACACCGCGCAAGCGAATCCCTGTGGCACGAAAGATTGGGTCATCCAAGCAACACAACGTTAAACAACAGAATCAGGGCAGGAGTACTCAACAAAGACTCCCTACTTCTAACCGACGGCAGAGAACTTCAACGAGTCTGAGGTACATGTTTTACTTGCCCCGAAGCCGACTTACCTCATCAACCGTTTGTCTCTCACCACAATCCAAGCGCGCCAGCTTACACACCCTTGGAGAAAGTCTACAGCGACATCTTGTATGCCCGCGAACACGGACAGGGAGCATACAACTACGTCATCACTTTCATCGACGCCGCTACCCGATACGTCTGACACCTCAACCTTCCAAGTCGCGACATGGCCTTCGAAGCCTTCGTCGCCTGGCAGAACGAGAATCAGGAGTGAATCTGAAAAGCTTCCAGTCAGACGGGGGAGGAGAATATCAGTCAGAAAGGTTCAAGCAGTACCTAGCAGAACGGGGCATCAAGCGACTCATCTCGCTTCCCTACGCCCATCAATAGCAAGGCATGGCGGAACTCTCCATAACACCATGCGCAAACTGCTACGACTGCCCAGCCACCAGTGGCCCGAGGCGATGGACCACGCTGTCATGCTGCACAACTTGCTCTCGTCATCATCGCTCCCGAACAACACATCACCGCACCTGCTGTGGACAGGAAAACTGGGCAACACAAAAATGTTACGAGTTTTTGGGTGCATCGTACAGTACCGACCGCACACTGCAAGAGCCGGAAGATTTTCACAACGCGCACAGTGGAGACTACACCTAGGCATCGAAAAACGTTACAACGCATGGAAGATTTTTGACGTCCACTCGAAGGAAACAGTAGCAGCACGTGATGTCATTTTCTATGAACGACTCTCCCTTCAAACATACCTGGACAACCTAGCAGCAGATCGAGACCTCACTGGCGGCTTCCGTGGCAACCGAGCCTTCACCACACCAGCTGACGAAGCTGACAGGGACGAGCAGAACGTGGACGGCGCATCCGAGGAAGCAGGACCACTTCCATACTGCTCCGTGCCCATCTCGATGGATGACGACAACCCTCGCGAAAGTGTCAACGCCGAAGTCTATCAGAACATTATAGCTTATACAATGGCCCCGAAGTCTGCCAATGGCCCCGCGGCCCCTAGCCCGTCGCCCCTCGCCTAGGCCCCGGCCCCGCGGCCCCGTCGCCCGTCGACCCCACGGCCCCTAGCCCGTCGACCCCGTGGCCCCGTCGCCCCTCGCCTAGGCCCCGGCCCCGCGGCACCGTCGCCCGTCGACCCCACGGCCCCTAGCCCGTCGACCCAGCGGCCCCGTCGCCCCTCGCCTAGGCCCCGGCCCCGCGACCCCGTCGCCCGTCCACCCCACGACCCCTAGCCCGTCGATCCCGCGGCCCCATCGCCCCTCGCCTAGGCCCTGGCCCCGCGGCCCCTAGCTCGTCGACCCCGCGGCCCCGTCGCCCCTCGCCTAGGCCCCGGCCCCGCGGCCCCGTTGCCCCTCGACCCCACGGCCCCTAGCACGTCGACCCCGCGGCCTTGTTGCCCCTCGCCTAGGCCCCGGCCCCGTGGCCCCGTCGCCCGTCGACCCCACGGCCCCTAGCCCATCAATCCCGCGGCCCCGTCGCCCCTCGCCTAGGCCCCGGCCCCGCGGCCCCTAGCCCGTCGACCCCCCGGCCCCGTCGCCCCTCGCCTAGGCCCCGGCCCCGCGGTCCCTAGCCCGTTGACCCCACGGCCCCTTGGCTCTCATCGCCCCTGGCCCCGCGGCCCCGTCGACCCTATCCCAGCCCCCCCCCCCCCCCCCCCCCCCCCCCTTGTGTTTGGCCCCTCGGCCCCGCCCCTCGGCACCTCGGCCCCTTGGCCCCTCGGCCCCTAGCCCCCCACTCGTGTTTGGCCCCTCGGCCCCGCCCCTCGGCCCCTTGGCCCCTAGGCCCCTCGGCCCCCCTCGTGTTTGGCCCCTCGGCCCCTTGGCCCCTCGGCCCCTAGGCCCCCACTCGTGTTTGGCCCCTCGGCCCCGCCCCTCGGCCCCTTGGCCCCTAGGCCCCTCGGCCCCCTCGTGTTTGGCCCCTCGGCCCCTAAGCCCCTTGGCCCCGCCCCTCGGCACCTCGGCCCCTTGGCCCCTCGACCCCTAGGCCCCCACTCGTCTTTGGCCCCTCGGCCCCTTGGCCCCTAGGCCCCTCGGCCCCCTCGTGTTTGGCCCCTCGGCCCCGCCCCTCGGCACCTCGGCCCCTTGGCCCCTCGGCCCCTAGGCCCCCAATCGTGTTTGGCCCCTCGGCCCCGCCCCTCGGCCCCTTGGCCCCTAGGCCCCTCGGCCCCCCCCCCCCCTCGTGTTTGGCCCCTCCGCCCCTAAGCCCCCTCGGCCCCGCCCCTTGGCCCCTTGGCTACTCCTGCTGCTACTGCTGCTACTACTGCTCCTGAGTGCTGTGCCCCTATGGCTTCGCTTAGAGTTCTAGCATTCGATCATGAGGGCAGACCGGTTGCATTTGACACGTGGCACGACGATTTGCAACTGTACCTACTGAGCAATATTAAGGACAGTGTCTCACTGTTTGACAACGTGTCCGGTGTCGCTCCAGGCCCTCCCGCCACAGCTGACGGTGGGACTCGTTCCAAGTGGCTGTCTCGAGACGCTACTGCCCGCTTAGCCATTCGCAACCACCTGCCGGTGGCCGAATGTACTCACTTTGGACAGCACAGGACAGCACAGGCCCTGTACGACGCTGTCGTTGCACGCTACTCCTCCCCTGCCACTGCTGCTCTAGGCAGACTGCTACTGCCCTACCTGTTCCCTGAGCTGTCAGCTTTTGCCACCATAGCGGACCTGGTCACCCACCTGCGCACCAGTGACGCTCGCTACCGCGCTACCGTCCCTGCTGAGTTCCTTGCCACGAACCAGCCCCCCATGTTCATCACCCTCTACTTCATAGTCTCTCGCCTCCCTGACTCTCTTCGCTCTGACAGGGACCACTTTCTCTCCCTTGACCCCACCTCCCTCACTGTTGACCTCCTCGAGCAGCATCTCCTCGCAGCTGAGACTAGTGCAGTCGCTGTAGGTGCTGCTCGTGGCACTCCGTGCCAGCCCTTCTTTGAGGGGTGCTCCCCCTCCCCCCTTTCCCCCTCCTTTGCCTCTGCTGCTGCTGCAGACGTCTCTATTACTGAGGACGTTGGTGCTGCTTCGACTAGTGCGAAGCGCCGCAACAGCAAAGGGCAAGGGTGGCCAGGGTGGTGGAGGTGGCAGCGGTAGTGGTGGAGGTGGCAGTGGGAGCGGTGGTGGGGGCAGCGGTGGAGGTGGTGGAGGCAATAGAGGTGGTAGCGGCGGTGGGACTGGTGGCGGCAGTGGGGGCTCTGGTGGCGGCGGTGGAGCCAGCGGAGGAAGTGGCGGCAGTGGAGGCGGTGGGACTGGTGGTGGCAGGTCTGGACCTCGGCGTGGAGGCCCTGGTGGTGGTCAGCGACAGCAACAGCAGCGTCGGAGCTAGACCCAGTCGCCCCAGCAGCTCCGTGAGTGGTTGGTTCAGCGTGGGACAGGTGGGGGTAGTGAGACCTGCCCGTATGTCATTCGCACGGGTGTCTGTGCGGGCCAGACATGCGGGAATTTCACACTGAGCACCGCTGCTTCTCCCGCCTTGACGACGCTTGGGGTGCTGAGTTTGGTGACGACGACGAGCGCCCTCGCTCGGCGGAGTTGCTTAGGTCGGGCGCTGCTATCTTTGACTTAAGCTATGATGCTATTATCTCTGCCATGTATGCTTTGTCTTTTTGTGCTGAGGGTGACTGTTACCGGTGTGTGCCACCTGACCCAGGTATTGCGGCTGCTCCTCTAGGTGCTAGTGCGTCTGGTACTCCCCCTGGTACTGCTCCTGCTGAGTCCTTGCACAACTTCACGTTGGACTCAGGCGCCTCGCGCTGTTTCTTTCGTGACAGCACCACCCTCACTCCTCTTCCTGCACCTGACCCGGTCAGAGTGGCTGACCCCTCTGGGGGCCCGGTCGTTGCCAGTTGCTCCACTGTCCTCCCGTGTCTGGCGGTTCTGTCCGGCTCACTATCAGGTCTTCACCTCCCCTCGTTCTCTACGAACTTGGTGAGTACCGCTGCCCTTCAGGATGCGATGGTCACTACCACCACTCCTGGGGGTCAGCGTGTGTCGATCTGCATGTGCACACGGACGGGGCGTCACCTTGCTACGTTCACTCATCGGCCAGGGTCGAGTCTGTACACTCTGGCTACCGGGCCTCCTCAAGTCGCTCCGTCTGCACAGGTGTCCGCATCAGGTCAGGTAGCCGCCTCTTGCTCGTGTCGCCTCCTGTCGCACCAGACTCTTCTGTGGCACCACCGCCTGGGTCACCCCTCCTTGCCACGCCTTCGTGGCATGCACTCCCGGTTTCTCGTCTCTGGTCAACCCAGGTCTCTGCCTCCCCTCCCGCCCTCGCCTGCCCCGCCCTGCCTTCCTTGCGTCGAGGGGCGGCAGCGCGCCGCTCCTCACTCCTCCTCGTTTCCCCTGACGACTGCTCCCCTGCAGACTCTCCATATGGACGTGTGGGGCCCAGCCCGCGTCAGTGGACAGGGCCGCGATCGCTACTTTCTGCTGGTTGTTGACGACTACACACGGTACACTACGATCTTCCCCTTGCGCAGCAAGGGTGAGGTCCCTGATGTCTTGATCCCTTGGATCCGCACAGTCCGTCTCCAGCTCCGCGAGCGCTTTGGTACGGACCTTCCTATCCTACGTCTGCACTTTGACAGAGGTGGTGAGTTCTCCTCCAACCTCTTGCGGGACTTTTGTCGTGGGGAGGGCATTCTCCAGTTGTTCACGCTTCTGGACTCCCCTCAGCAAAATGGGATTGCTGAGCGCCGCATTGGCTTAGTCATGGAGGTCGCTCGTACCTCCATGATCCATGCGGCCGCTCCCCATTTTCTGTGGCCGTTTGCGGTCCGGTACGCTGCGCATCAGCTCAACCTCTGGACCCGTGTCTCCTTGCCGGAGACCTCGCCCACACTGCGTTGGACGGGGAAGGTTGGCGATGCGTCGGTGTTCCGGGTCTGGGGTTCTTGTGCCTTTGTTCGCCATACGTCCGCGGACAAGCTCTCCGCCCGCGCCATTCCCTGTGTCTTCCTTGGCTTTGTCCTTGATGCGCCTGGCTGGCAGTTTTACCACCCCACCTCGCGCCTTGTCCTCCCGTCTCAGGACGTCACGTTCGACGAGTCGGTTCCCTTCTACCGTCTCTTCCCCTACCGCTCTGCCCCTCCCCCACCCCCGCCGCTCTTCCTTGCTGGGGGTCCACCTCCGGTAGACCCCCTCCCGCCCCAGGGTCCTGCTCCCTCGGGTGTGTCTCAGGTGGACCCTCTCCCTGGTACTGCGCCTGTTCAGGTAGCTGTCGGCTCAGGTGCTGCTCCAGGTGCTGCGCCTGGGGGTGCGGAGCCGGGGGGTGCAGGGTCTGAGGGTGCTGGGTCTTGGGGTGCTGCGCCTGGGGGTGCTAAGCCTGAGGGTGTTGAGCCTGGGGGTGCTGAGTCGGAGGGTGCAGAGTCTGGGGGTGTTGAGACTCCGGGTGCTGCTTCGTCTGGAGGTCCTGCTGGTGCTTTGCCGCGACTGTCCTCGCAGCAGCTGCGTGAGTGGCTTGTTCGGCGAGCACACCGTCGGAGTGGAGCTCCTGGAGCTGGAGGGGCTGGAGACACTGGAGCTGGAGGTGCTGCTGTTACTACTGTAGCTGGCGGTACTAAAGGTACTGCGGCTACTGGTCCTGGAGGTGCTTGTACCAGTGGTGCTGGAGCTGCTGGGACTGGTGGTGTTGGGTGCGCTGGAGCTGGAGACCCTACGGAGCCTGGTGCAGCTGGCACTGGAGGCGCTGGAGCTGGACGAGCTGGAGTTGGAGGCCCTGGTGCAGGAGGCGCTGGAGCTGCAGGAACTGAAGTTGGAGGCACTAGCGCCGGAGGCGCTGGAGCTGCAGGAGCTGGAGTTGTTGACCCTGGCACTGGAGGTACTGGAGGCACTGTGTGGCCGCGACCGTACTTCGTTCCCCTGCTTGAGCAGGTTCTTGGTGTCCCGTCTTCTACTGGTCTTCCTCCTCCCTTCCTGTGTCCACCGCCTGACCAGTCGCAGCTGCCGTTACAGCCAGCCTCCCGAATGCCTGCTCCCTCTCCTTACACGGAGCAGTCCGGCGGTCTTACAGAGCGTTGTGAGCCTGCGTCTCGTCCTGTCTTGCCTGATTGCACTGCTCGTCGCGCTCCTCATTCGCGTCCTCCTCCTGTCCCTGGCACACACGCTATGGCACTCCGTCCTTCCTCTGTTCCACTGCGTGTTCCTCTGCCTTCTCCTCCTGAGTCCTCTCTTCCTGGGGTCCCTGACCCTGTGTCAGACTGCGCTCGTGCTGCCAGTCCCACTGTCTCTCGTCTCCTCGCCACTGCATCCTTTGAGTCTGCTGCTGCGTGTGCTCTCGTTGCTGAGCCTCTTTACTTTGCTGCTGCCTGCCGTCTCGACTACGCCACTG
Organism: Closterium sp. Naga37s-1; assembly: GCA_947471745.1. Classification (NCBI taxonomy): domain Eukaryota; kingdom Viridiplantae; phylum Streptophyta; class Zygnematophyceae; order Desmidiales; family Closteriaceae; genus Closterium; species Closterium sp. Naga37s-1. The sequence continues at coordinate 3,192,061 of CANJKZ010000072.1, read as the reverse complement.
CTCTAGTTGCTGAGTCTGTGTTTGCCAGTCCTCCGTCTGTCGGGGGTGAGTGTGCTCTTGGCACGGACGTCCTTGAGGATAGGCAGGAGGACTTTGAGTGTCTTGCAGCTGCTGTACCTCGTTTCGCTTCCATGCTGCTTGCCCCTGAGGGAGACCCGGATGCTCCAGACATCCCGACCCCGCGCTCTTACGCAGAGGCGATTACGGGTCCTTACAACTCTCAGTGGCAGGCAGCTATGGATGCCGAGATGGCATCCTGGAAGTCCACAGGCACCTACGTTGATGAAGTTCCCCCGTCTCGGGCGAACATAGTCGATGGCATGTGGATTTTCAGGGTGAAGCGGCCGCCGGGTTCTCCGCCTGCCTTCAAGGCGCGTTACGTTGCTCGAGGTTTCAGTCAGCGACAAGGAGTTGACTACTTCCATACCTTTTCCCCCACCTCGAAGATGACTACTCTTCAGGTGTTGCTGCACGTCGCTGCTCAGCGTGACTACGAGTTGCACTCTCTGGACTTCAGCACAGCTTTCCTGCAGGGCAGCCTGCACGAGGAGATCTGGCAGCGCTGACCACCTGGTTTCACTAGGACGTTTCTTGCAGTTACCCAGTGGAGCCTCCACCGGCCAGTCTACGGTCTCCACCAGGCGCCTCGCGAGTGGCACGACACACTGAGGACTACACTTGCGGCTCTTGGGTTTGCTCCTTCTACAGCAGACCCGTCGCTGTTTCTACGCACCGACACCTCGCTGCTGCCGTTCTACGTCCTCGTGTACGGCGACGACCTCGTCTTTGCCACTGCTGACATTGAGGCACTGACCCTTGTGAAGTCCGAGCTGCAGAAGAGACACACCTGCACTGACCTGGGTGAACTGCGCAGCTATCTTGGCCTGCAGATCACCCGGGACAGAGCACGGCGCACCATCACACTGACTCAGTCACACATGGTGCACCAGGTCGTTCAGCGCTTCGGCTTCCAGTTCTCCTTGCCACAGCCCACTCCTCTGTCTACCAGTCACCCGCTCTCAACTCCACCTTCTGACGAGTCCGTAGAGCCGAGTGGTCCGTACCCAAAGCTTGTGGGTTGCCTCATGTACCTGATGACGTGCACACGACCTGACCTCGCGTACCCTCTCAGCCTTCTGGCTCGCTACGTGGCTCCCGGTAGGCACCGAAAGGTGCACTGGGATGCTGCAAAGAGGGTACTGCGTTACCTGTGCAGTACGTCAGGCATGTGGCTTGTGCTTGGAGGACGGGGTCCAGTTGTTCTCACTGGTCACGCAGACGCCTCCTAGGTTGACGACTCAGCTACGTAGCGGTCGTCACAGGGTTACACCTTCAGCCTTGGTTCCAGCTCTGTTTCTTGGCGGTCTACCCGCTCGTCTTCGGTTCTCAGCTCTAGTTGTGATGCTGAGATCTACGCCGGGGCCATGGCTGCACAGGAGCTACGCTGGCTCACCTGCCTGCTGACCGACTTGGGAGAGCAGCCTCGTTCGCCTCCAGTTCTGTATGTAGACAACAAGGCCATGATTGCCTTGTGTCAGGAGCACAGACTAGAGCACAGAACGAAGCACATCGCTCTGCGATACTTCCTTGCTCGAGAGTTGCAGCAGCGTGGCCAGCTTCGTCTTGCGTACGTGGTCACTCGGGCCAACACTGCTGATGTCTTCACCAAGGCACTTCCGCCTGGTGATCATCAGCGTTTTGCTACTGTGTTAGGCCTTGTGCCTACTTTGCCTCACTTGGGTACTGCTTGACTCTGCTTGTACTGTGATCTATATATATACCTGCATGCTTGCACTTGCTAGGGTATGATCATTGTATTGATTGTTCTCTTTTTATAATTCTGCATGTGAACTGGCCTTGTGGCCCTTTGCTTGTGCTCAGACTGTGTGGTGACTTTGTGATCCACCCTGAGCTTGCTTTGCTTTTCTTGACTGGTCTCGAGACCACTTGTTCTCCCCCACTTTGCCTATGGGGGTGTGTCAGAACATTATAGCTTATACATTTGTGTAGGCTGTAGTGGGGTAGCCCATAAGGGGTACAACCCAATTAGGGTTAGTACTTGTACCCAGCTCTTTGCTAGTTCATTCATTCTCGTTCACACATTCTAACAAAGTCTACTACGACTTCGCCGACAACGGTTATGCTACACCCCAACCAGTCGACACCAACGTCTCTAAACGCATAGGGCCCAACTTCTTACCTGATCCAAAAGCAGGAGATGAAGCAGCTTATCCCGAGGACGCAAATCTCCCCCGCTACACACAATGTGGGCTGCAGATACTGGGACTCGTCACTGCTGTCCATGGAGCGGCACCACCTAAAGAGCCTGCCACTTTTCAGCAAGCTCAGGGGGGGAACACAGGGAAAAATGGCGCGAAGCCATGGACAGAGAATTAAAGGCATTGCAAGAACGCAACACCTGGAAAGTTGTGCCTATCGGAGTGGCACGCAACAAGACCATCCTCACGGGAAAATGGGTTTTCTGCGTGAAAACGAAAGCCGATGGAACAATAGACAAATTCAAGGCACGCTGGGTTGTGCGCGGCTTCGACCAAGAGCATGGACGAGACTTCACCGAAACATTCGCGCCAGTTAGCCGACACACCTCAGTACGGATTCTTCTCGCGATAGCCGCCATGGAGCGGAAGAAGCTCCGCCAAATCGACGTCGACAACGCTTTTCTTTATGCTCCCGTCGACGCTGAGATCTTCGTCGAACAACCACACGGATTGAACGTGTCAGAAACCCAACCACTAGACCATTGGGATAAAAGGGCTTGTTTGTGTAGCGGGTTTGTGCGCCCATAACCCCCCAGGCGAACGCGCCTGTAAACCCCCCCTAGGATCAATCGGGCATCCACAGTGCAGATCTACTGACACCCCCTCACACTGGGAGGCACAGGACTGAGCACAGCGGCAATGGCCTACATGTGCATACACCGGGATTTGAACCCGAGACCACTCTGATAACATGTAAGAATCCCAGTCACTAGACCACTGGGATGAAGGGCTTGTTAAGTAGTGGGTCGGTGCGCCCATAACCCCCTAGGACAACGAGCCTGTAACCCTTCCCTAGGATCAATCGAGGATCACTAGTGGACCTCTGATACCCCCCCGCACTGGGATGCCTGAAGTACACACACCGGGATTCGAACCCGAGACCTTCGCTCTGATACCATGTGAGAATCCCAGTCACTAGACCACTGGGATAAAGGGCTTGTTTGTGTAGCGGATCATAGTGCGCCCATAACCCCCCAGGCGAACGCGCCTGTAACCCCCTTAGGATCAATCGGGCATCCACAGTGCAGATCTACTGACACCCCCCCATATAGTGGGAGGCCCAGGACTGAGCACAGCGGCAACGGCCTACATGTGCATACACCGGGATTCGAACCCGAGACCACACTGACACCATGTTAGAATCCCAGTCACTAGGCCATCGGGATAGAAGGGCTTGTTTGTGTAGCGGGTTTGTGCGCCCATAACCCCCCAGGCGAACGCGCCTGTAACCCCCCCCTAGGATCAATCGGGCATCCACAGTGCAGATCTACTGACTGAACGTAGACCCAAACCAAATATGTCAGCTGGAAAAATCACTGTACGATATCCAGGAAGCCTCAAGACTATGGCAGCAGCATCTTCACGCCCGACTAATCCGCATCGGATTCAGCCAACTACCGCACGACCAAGGAATGTATTGTCAGAAACAAGAAGGAAGTTAGGAATGAGAAAGAGAGAGAGGGGTTTCACTAGCAAGCAGTTGAGTACATATAGCAAACCCTAAATTGGGCTGTACTCACTATTGAGTACCCCACTGCAGGCTAGACAAAACATAACATTCTGACACACCCCCATAGCCAAATTGGGGTGTAATCAGCACAACAAACAAAGCAAAACAAGCTCAGGGTGGATCACAACGTCACCACACATTCTGAGCACAAGTACAAGAAGTAGCAGTTTATAGTTCACAAATATAAGCAAAGCTAGAGGCAGTCACTGACGGTAAGTGAGGAGGAGGAGGGACTGTGAGAGGAGAAGAGATAGGAGACGACAGGTGAAGCTGCAGACACACGGGCAACAGCAGCGGCGCGCACTGTGGCTACTGGAGATTGTAGCCTCCGGACTACTGGAGTAACTGGCTCCGCGACTAACTCTGAGCTACAGGAGCAACGGACCCACGGGCGACTGGCGCAGCAGGCTCGCTGGGCTACCGGAGATTGTAGCCTCCGGACTACTGGCGCTGCAGGCGACACGACGGCTGCCTCCGCCCAACCTCCCTCTAACTGTCTCACCCCCCTTTTCACACACCCCCTGCTGCACCCCTAGGTTCACTCACACTCCACCCCCTAGCACCACTCCGTCGACTCCCACACACCCACCCCCCTCAGCGGCAGCTGCAGCAGTGGGAGACGGAGGAGGAGGAGGAGCAGGTGATGCCACACACCCGCCACCCCCCACTCGCCACCCCCAAACCCTAACACAGGGCAGGGCCGGGCAGGGCAGGGCCGGGACAGGGCCGGGTAGGGCTGCGACGAAGACGGGAGGGGCCAACGCGCGGCCCCCTTCTGTCGCCCGCGGCCCCCCCCCACGGTCGCCTCGACAGGCGACGGGAAGTGGGGCCGCACGGGCCCCCGTTGGCGCCGCGACGGGCAACGAAGGGGGGGGGGGGGGGGGGGGGGGGCGCGGGCCCCCCGTTGGCGCCGCGACGGGCGACGAAAGGGGGGGGGGGGGGGGGCGCGCGGGCCCCTGTTGGCGCCGCGACGGGCGACGAAGGGGGGGGGGGCCGCGCACGAGCCCCCCCGGGCGACGAAACCGCCGTGCGCCCCGAGGCGCGCGACGGGCAGGGCACCGTCGCGCGCCACGGGGCGCACGACGGGCAAATCAGGGCGTCGCGCTGCCCCCAGGGCGGCGCGACGAGCCGAAAACCGCTGCGCGCCCATAGCGCACGGCGGGAAAAAAAAGGGCCGCGCGCCATGGGCGCGCGGCAGGCAGGAAGATAGCGCGCGCCCGAGGCGCGGGATAGGCAGTGTAGCAGCGGAAGACAATGGTGGGCCCATCCACAGGATCGACCCGTGAGGGTCGACCTGCTCTGATTCCATGTTAAGAAACCAACCACTAGACCATTGGGATAAAAGGGCTTGTTAAGTAGCGGGTCAGTGCGCCCATAACCCCCCAGGACAACGAGCCTGTAACCCTTCCCTAGGATCAATCGGGGATCACCAGTGGACCTCTGACACCCCCCCGCACTGAGATGCCCGAAGTGCACACACTGGGATTCGAACCCGAGACCTTCGCTCTGATACCATGTCAGAAACAAGAAGGAAGTTAGGAATGAGAAACAGAGAGATGGGTTTCACTAGCAAGCAGTTGAGTACATATAGCAAACCCTAAATTGGGCTGTACTCACTATTGATTACCCCACTGCAGGCTAGACAAAACATAACATCCTGACATGTATCGTCTTACGAAGGGTACCGACTACATCTTACTCATAGTCTATGTGGACGACCTACTCTTCATCGGCTCTACCGACGACGTCACGACCTGGTTTGAAGAGGAGCTACAGCGGGACCTCATACTCACCGTCTCGTCTACCATGACACAATATCTAGGACTTAACATACAAGACGGGGAAAACCCAATCTACCTTAGCGCAGCGAAATACGCCGACACCATCGCCAAACGTTTCGGACTAACTCCAGCTACCATCACTACGCCATATCGTTACACCGATGGAAACCGCAAGGAAGCATCCGCCCTACTCAAACTAGCCGGCATTCGCGACTACCAACGAGAGCTAGGCTATCTACTATTCGTAGCCGTCATCGGTCGACCAGATATATCATACTCAGCGAGCCAGCTCACCACCTATCTCAAGAAACCCGAAGCAGATCACATGGCGGTGTGAGAATAACAAACGAGAATGAATGAACTAGCAAAGAGTTGGGTACAAGTACTAACCCTAATTGGGTTGCACCCCTTATGGGCTACTCCACTATAGCCTACACAAATGAATAAGCTATAATGTTCTGACACATCCCCATAGGCAAAGTGGGGGAGAACAAGTGGTCACAAGACCAGTCACGAAAAGCAAAGCAAGCTGAGGGTGGATCACAAAGTCACCACACAGTCCGAGCACAAGCAAAGGGCCACAAGGCCAGTTCACATGCAGAGTTATATAAAGGAAACAAACAATACAGTGATCATACCTTAGCAAGTGCAAGCATGCAGGTATATATAGAGATCACAGTACAAACAAGGTCAAGCAGTGAGCAAGTGAGGCAAAGTGGGCACAAGGCCTAACACAGTAGCAAAGCGCTGATGATCACCAGGCGAAAGTGCCTTGGTGAAGACATCAGCAGTGTTGGCCCGAGTGGCCACGTACGCAAGACGAAGCTGGCCACGCTGCTGCAACTCTCGAGAAAGGAAGTATCGCGGAGCGATGTGCTTTGTTCTGTGCTCTAGTCTGTGCTCATGACACAAGGCAATCATGGCTGTTGGTGCAACCCTACGGTTTGCATTCGGCTTGTTGTCCGTGTGCGTGCATGCGTGTGTGCATGGAATGGTATGAGAGCATGAAATAATATATATATTTCATGCTTACAATAGTGTGTGAATGATGAGGCATGATTTTGAATGTGTGTGTTGAGTCAATAGCGAGTTATCGCTAGTCGCGTGTCATGTCGTCGTTTGCGTGTCGTGTGCGGTTTTCTATTTTTGTCGTGTGTGGAACGTTCAGCGTGTCGCAGGTGTGCGCAGCAGACTTCCAAGAACTCAAGGAAGAATTTATCTTGAAGAACCAGAGCCTTGGTTTCAAAAATCAAGTGATTTCGAAGCTCTCCAAAAGGGTAAACTTTAAGATAGTGAGAATAGTTGCATTACTTTGTGTAGTGTAACATTTCTCTTGGTGTAGGCCCTTGTGGAGGGTAGTTTCGAGACCCTTCGTGGTTGGGGACAGTGTGGCACTGTTCCACATCACTGTACCTCGGCTCTTGGGGTTTGTAGGAGCTGGGAGTCATTCCCAACTCGTAACTCTTCCTAACTCTTCCTATCTTGTGTTCTAAGACTATAGTGGCTGCCATAGTACCGTTCGTTCAAACCGACGCTGTGTCGTCAATTATTTATGAAATCGTGCAATCTAAATTGCTTATTGTAGGCGACGTAAAGACGCTCCAAATCCAATTTGAATCAAGTCATTTGTAGTTGTGAGCAGAACGCTATCAACGTTTGAAGCCGCTGTGCAGAAATCCGTCTGTGCTCTCTATCTTTCGTTTTAGGCACATTCAAGCCTATTGTGACTATAACAAGTGGTATCAGAGCCCCTTGGAGCAGTTTCGACAATGGCTGGACCTGAGGAAAGGGGTGGCAGAGGTGCTGGTGGCAGTGGAGAACCCCAAGCTCAAGGCCAACCCCGTGATTCAGCCATGGCGCCCGTGCAACCAAGTGTTGGCCCACCTAGGGATGAGCCTAGGGTGTTTGGGCTTGACAAGTTCAATGGCGACAACTTCGCTGAGTGGTCCTTCAGAATGGAGAATGTATTCGACCACTATGACCTGCTGGAGGTGATGGAAGGAACGGAGAAGCGCCTTGAGAACGACCCGGAGAAGAGCCCGTGGGTGCGGAAGAGCGCACAAGGCTATCTCCTACTTGGGCAAGCGTTGGGGAGCAGCCAGATCCGTCACATCAAGCCATTCCAGCGTGAACCAGAGAAAGGACCAAAGGCATGGGCTGCTCTCAAGGGTGTACATGCTCCTGCAACAGCGGCGGTAGCGGTGGTGTTGGAACGGCAAATGGCGGCACTACGAATTGAAGAAGACGAAGCGGTTGAAGAAGGGGTGCAGAAATTCTTCGACTTGTTGACGCGGCTTGAGGGAGCTGATTTGAACTACAGTGAGCTCCAAAAGAAGACCAAGTTGCTGGCCTTACTCCCAGAGTCATGGTCCTCTCTCATCATCAACCTCAATCGTGACTTGCCCCGCCTCTCGCTCGAAGACGTGAAGCGAGCGATCCTTCAAGAGGATTTCCGACGCCGTGAGTTGGCGAGTGCGGATGGCGCCGGGGCAGCAAGCATCGGCCGTGGATATGGCCGTGGAAGGGGCACAGGACGAGGAGGAGGAAGGTTTGGAGGCAGCAACTTCAACGGAGGCCGCGGGAGTAGCGGATACGGCAATGACAACAAGAACAATGGACGCGGTCGCGGACGATTCGACGGCGAGTGTCAATTTTGCCACAAGAGCGGACACATGTGGCGCGATTGCTACAAACTCCCTGATGGATGGACTCCTGCTCAAGGCCAAGAGGGTAGAGGAGCAGGAGGAAGGAGAGGAAGAGGCCGTGGAGGCCGTGGCGGTCGCGGAGGTGGTGCTGCAAGTATGAAGAGTGCCGGCAACGAGAGCGAGTCGAGGGACGATCGCTTTCCGGGTCAATTCTTCTTCGTGTCCACGCAAGCATCGGCTGGTCCAGAGAAGGATGAAGGCTTTGAGGAGCCAGCAGGTGTGGGGAAGGTCACCCTACACTCCCTGGATTATTGGGTGATAGATAGCGGCGCTACCTATAGCATGACACCTCGTGCGGACTTGCTCACCGAACTTGAGCCGTCACCGGTGAAGCATGAGACATCGGCTTTGGGGCAGCGAGCAGAGGTGAAAGGCATGGGCAAGGGCATGTTCAAGGGTGCTGATGGGAAGATGGTGGGCCTCAAGAACGTGCTTTGGGTGCCCAACCTTGCTGCCAACCTGATTTCCGTGCGGCGGTTGCAAAAGGCCGGCATGGACACGAGCTCGAAGGGAGCTAAGACCTACACCGCGAGGCTTGGCGAGAGGATTCTTTGGGACCTTCACGAGGATAGGGATGTCTACAACGAGATGTGGCAGATCCCTGTGGTACCCATGCCTAAGGAAAGGCAAGTGGCAGCAAGCATCAGCACCAAGGGTGAAGCGGTTGGTAGTGGCGATGGCGCGAACGGTCGCGCTAAGGAGATTGAGTCTAAGAAGTGCAATCTTGGAGGGACCAGCAAGCTCGGAGAACACAAGGAGAGTGGTGCAGCAGCTCAGAAGCAGCACAAGGGTGAGGAGAACCCCAAGGCAGTAGCGGAGGAGGAGTACGGAGAGAGCATGTGGGGCACCATTGCGAGTGCGGCATTCTCCAATCCGACATCAGCTACGGGGGAGTGTGATTGGCTCACCTTGCATCGGCGCATGGGGCATGTGGCCCTGCCCATCTTGCAGCAGCTAGTGAAGGATGAGATGGTTGCTGGCATACGTGTGAAGGGGGAGCCCGATGAGGTACTTGGCTGCCCGACGTGCATGCAAGCCAAGTTCACCCGTTACCCGTTCTCTAGTTCGGAGGCAACGGCTAAGGCACCACTTGATGAGGTGGTGATGGACGTGGTGGGCCCCCTGAAGCTTGGAGCTGCTGGAGCTGAGTACTTTCTCACCATAGTGGATGTCTACACTCGCATGACCTGGGTGTACGTGCTGTCCAAGAAGAGCGACGTGGCTGAAACGGTGAAGACCGATTGGTTGCCGATGGTGGAGCGGCAACAAGACCGGCTAGTGAAGGCAATTCGCACCGATCGAGGGGGAGAGTTCCTGAGCAAGGAGTTCTCATTGTGGCTGAAGAAGAATGGCATAAGGCACTCCCTTACCATGCCATACTCCCCTGCAATGAACGGCATCGCCGAGCGAGCGAACCGGACAATCACGGAGACGGCGCGTGGGTTGCTCATTGAAGCCGGGCTACCCGACTATTTCTGGCCTGATGCGGTGCGGAGTGCATGTGTGGCCAAGAACAGAGCCTTGACTCATGTGGGAGAAGACAAATGGGTGCCCTATGTGGAGTGGATTGGAAGGAAGCCAAAGGTGGATATGCTTCGGGTATTCGGGTGCATGTGCATGGCGCTCGTGCCTAAGCATCTTCGGCACAACAAGCTCGGTGCCAAGGCGATATGGGCTGTGCACTTGGGCATGGCTCAAAACAGCAAGGGGTGGCTTCTTTGGGACCCATTCACCAAGAAATTCTTGGTGAGCAGGGACTGTAAATTCATGGAGAATCTGATGTACAAGGATTGGAAGGCGGAGAATGAGGCGAAGATAGGCATGCGGTTTGGGGAGGTGAAGAGTTCCGGTTTGGAGCATGTGGAGCTGCCCTTGGAGCTGAGCAGCGGCAGCACCACCACAAGGCAATCTTCCCTTGTGAATGGGGGAGAGGAGGCCAAGGATGCAGAGGAAGAAGAGGAGGAGGTGCAGCAAGTGAGCGAGCGTGCACCGACACTTCCTTCTCGCACTACGAGTGCTCCACGGATCCGAGTCACCCCGCAGCAACGCCAAGGCCTTCATGTCCCTGCAGCTGAGGAAGAAGGAAGGGGCAAAAGGAGAACCCAAGCCCCAAATAGGCTGACCTATGAGGCACTGGGAAAGCCAGCCAAGTCAGCTCTGGCCGGAGCGTCACTTATAGTTGGAGATGACGAGGAGGGTGACTACGACGAGTGTGCCTTCGTGTTCTTCTCTCCGGTGGAGATGCCGGGAGAACCAGCAACTCTCAAGGAGGCCTTGGAGAGTAGTGATGCTGAGGAGTGGAAGAAGGCAATGGAGAGTGAGCTGAAAAGCATTGAGGAGAACAGCACGTGGGAATTGGTGGAGCTACCAGAGGGGCGTAAGGCGATTACGTCCAAGTGGCTCTTCAAGATCAAGTCCGACGCCAACGGCAATATCGAGCGCTACAAGTCTAGGCTTGTGGCCAAGGGGTACCAGCAGAAGGAGAAGGTGGACTATAAGGAGTTGTTTGCTCCTGTGGTGAATCCGACGACGCTGAGAACCCTACTCGCGGGATCTACCATCAAAGGATGGGTGGTGAAACAAATGGATGTCACAACGGCATTCCTCAACGGCGTCCTTGAGGAAGAGATTTTTATGGCGCAGCCAGAGGGGTTTGATGATGGTAGTGGCAGAGTTCTGAGGCTGAAGAAGGCCCTTTATGGACTGAAGCAGGCCCCTAGGCAGTGGTACTTGAAGCTGCGAGGAGTTTTGGAGGAGATAGGGTTCACTCCTTCATCCGCCGATCATTCCTTGTTCATGCTTGGCGAGCGGGAGCAGAGGAGTTTCATGGTGGTTTATGTGGATGACATCCTCATTTTCTCACCCTCTTCTGACCTTGTGAAGGAGGTGATGCTGAAGCTTCAAGACAAGTTCAAGTGCAAGGCACTTGGTGACGTGAGCTTCTACCTCGGGCTTCACATTGAACGCGATGTAGAGAAGCGGTGCATGCGGGTGCATCAACGAAAGTACCTGGAGGCATTGGCTGCCAATTTTGGGCTGAGTGAAGGCCATGTGGCTACACCCTTTCCCTCTGGGTTCAAGTGTGTGAAGGGACCAGAGGAGGAGAGCGTTGGTGAAGAGGAGAGGCGTCGTTTTCACTCGTTGGTGGGCAGCCTCATGTACGCGGCGGTAAACGCCCGACCGGACGTCGCGTTTGCTACCGGACAGTTGGCTAGGGTTGTTCAATGCCCTAATGAAGAGCAGGTAGCAGCTGGAATGAGGGTGGCCAAGTATCTTGGCCAAACACCGACCGTTGGGCTGCAATATTCGGCGGCGGCGCAAAGGCGCCAAAAGGGCGCGGATAGTGTTGAACCCGGGCGTTTGTTCCTCACCGCATTCTCGGATGCTTCTTTTGCATCAGAACCAGAGGACATGACAAGTGTTGGAGGGTTCATTTGCTGTGTTGGTGGAGGCCCAACTGCTTGGGAGAGCAAGAAGCAGGTGGATCAAGCATTGAGCTTGGTGGAGTCCGAGTATATGGCACTCTTCCGTGCCGTACGAGAGATTGTGTGGCAGCGGCGTTTGTTGGCTGAATTGGGGGAGGATCAGCAAGGACCTACCCCACTCTACTGTGACAGCCAGGGTGCCATTGCTCTTGCTAAGAACCCTGTGTTGCATGGCCTCACCAAGCACATGAGGGTGAAGTGGCATTGGACGAGGAGCATGGTGGCCGCGGGTGAAGTTGAGTTGCACTATGTGAAGACAACAAGGCAGCCAGCTGACATGATGACCAAGAGGCTGGTGGAGCAGCAGCATTGGAAGTGTTGCAAGCTGGCTGGGATGGCTCTGAACTGAGAGAGCAAGATCCTAAGGCCAACAATCCGAGGGGGAGTTTGTTGGTGCAACCCTACGGTTTGCATTCGGCTTGTTGTCCGTGTGCGTGCATGCGTGTGTGCATGGAATGGTATGAGAGCATGAAATAATATATATATTTCATGCTTACAATAGTGTGTGAATGATGAGGCATGATTTTGAATGTGTATGTTGAGTCAATAGCGAGTTATCGCTAGTCGCGTGTCATGTCGTCGTTTGCGTGTCGTGTGCGGTTTTCTATTTTTGTCGTGTGTGGAACGTTCGGCGTGTCGCAGGTGTGCGCAGAAGACTTCCAAGAACTCAAGGAAGAATTTATCTTGAAGAACCAGAGCCTTGGTTTCAAAAATCAAGTGATTTCGAAGCTCTCCAAAAGGGTAAACTTTAAGATCGTGAGAATAGTTGCATTACTTTGTGTAGTGTAACATTTCTCTTGGTGTAGGCCCTTGTGGAGGGTAGTTTCGAGACCCTTTGTGGTTGGGGACAGTGTGACACTGTTCCACATCACTGTACCTCGGCTCTTGGGGTTTGTAGGAGCTGGGAGTCATTCCCAACTCGTAACTCTTCCTAACTCTTCCTATCTTGTGTTCTAAGACTATAGTGGCTGCCATAGTACCGTTCGTTCAAACCGACGCTGTGCCGTCAATTCTTTATGAAATCGTGCAATATAAATTGCTTATTGTAGGCGACGTTAAGATGCTCCAGATCCAATTTGAATCAAGTAAGTTGCAGCTGTGAGCAGAACGCTATCAACGTTTGAAGCCGCTGTGCAGAAATCCGTCTATGCTCTCTATCTTTCGTTTTAGGCACATTCAAGCCTATTGTGACTATAACAATGGCCTTGTTGTCTACGTACAGGACTGGAGGCGAACGAGGCTGCTCTCCCAAGTCGGTCAGCAAGTAGGTGAGCCAGCGTAGCTCCTGAGCAGCCATGGCTCCGGCGTAGATCTCAGCCGCACAACTGGAGCTGAGAACCGAAGACGAGCGGGTAGACCGCCTAGAAACAGAGCCGGACCCAAGACTGAAGGTGTAACCCTGTGACGACCACTGCGTAGCTAAGTCGTCAACTCAGGAGGCGTCTGCGTGACCAGTGAGGACAACTGGACCCCATCCTCCAAGCACAAGCCCCATGCCCGACGTACTGCACAGGTAACGCAGTACCCTCTTTGCAGCATCCCAGTGCACCTTTCGGTGCCTGTCGGGAGCCACGTAGCGGGCCAGAAGGCTGAGAGGGTACGCGAGGTCGGGTCGTGTGCAAGTCATCAGGTACATGAGGCAACCCACAAGCTCTGGGTACGGACCACTCGGCTCTACGGACTCGTCCGAAGGTGGAGCTGAGAGCGAGTGGCTGGTAGACAGAGGAGTGAGCTGTGGCAAGGAGTACTTGAAGCCAAAACGCTGAAGGACCTGGTGCACCATGTGTGACTGAGTCAGTGTGATGGTGCGCCGTGCTCTGTCCCGGGTGATCCGCAGGCCAAGATAGCTGCGCAGTTCACCCAGGTCAGTGCAGGTGTGTCTCTTCTGCAGCTCGGACTTCACAAGGGTCAGTGCCTCAATGTCAGCAGTGGCAAAGACGAGGTCGTCGACGTACACGAGGACGTAGAACGGCGGAAGCTAGGTGTCGTTGCGTAGAAACAACGACGGGTCTGCTGTAGAAGGAGCAAACCCAAGAGCCGCAAGCGTAGTCCTCAGTGTGGCGTGCCACTCGCGAGGCGCCTGCCACAGACCGTAGACTGGCCGGCGGAGGCTCCACTGAGTACTTGCAGGAAACGTCCCAGTGAAACCAGGTGGTCGGCGCAGCCAGAACCCGACGGCCGCTTCACCCTGAAAATCCACATGCCATCGACTATGTTCACCCCAGGTGGGGGAACCTCGTGGACGTAGGTGCCTATGGACTTCCAGGATGCCATCTCGGCATCCATAGCTGCCTGCCAATGAGAAGAGTAAGGACCCGTAATCGCCTCTGCGTAAGAGCGCGGGGTCGGGATGTCTGGAGCATCCGGGTCTCCCTCAGGGGCAAGCAGCATGGAAGCGAAACGAGGTACAGCAGCTGCGAGACACTCAAAGTCCTCCTGCCTGTCCTCAAGGACGTCCATGCCAAGAGCACACTCACCTCCGACGGAAAGAGGACTGGCAGACACAGACTCAGCAACGAGAGCAGTGGCGTAGTCGAGACTGCAGGCAGCAGCAAAGTCAAGCAGCTCAGCAACGAGAGTAGACGCAGCAACAGACTCAAAGTACGGGTCAGTGACAGCAGTGGCAAGAAGACGAGCGACACTGGGACTGGCAGCACGCGCTCGATCAGACTAAGGGTCAGGGACCTCATGAAGAGAGGACTCAGGAGGAGCAGGCAGAGGAATACGCAGTGGAACAGAGGAAGGACGGAGTGCCATAGCGTGCGTGCCGGGGACAGGAGGAGGACGCGAACGAAGAGCGCGACGAGCAGTGCGAACAGGCGAGACAGGACGAGACGCAGGCTCACGACGCTCTGTAAGACCTCCAGACTGCTCAGTGTAAGGAGAGGGAGCAGGCAGTGGGGAGGCTGGCTGTAACGGCGGCTGCGACTGGTCAGGCGGTGGACAAAAGAAGGGAGGAGGAAGACCTGTAGGCGGGACACCAAGAACCTGCTGAAGCAAGGGAACGAAGTACGGTCGCGACCGCACAGTGTCTCCAGCACCTCTAGCTCCAGGGTCAACAGCTCCAGCTCCTGCAGCTCCAGCGCATCCGGCGCCAGTGCCTCCAACTCTAGCTCCTGCAGGCCCAGCGCCTCCTGCACCAGGGCCCCCAACTCCAGCTACTCCAGCTCCAGCGCCTACAGCGCCAGCTGCTCCAGGCTCCGTAGGGTCTCCAGCTCCAGCGCACCCAACACCACCAGTCCCGACAGCTCTAGTAGGAACAGCAGCACCTCCAGCTCCAGTGTCTCCTGCCCCTCCAGCTCTAGGAGCCCCACTCCGACGGTGTGGGCGCCGAACAAGCCACTCACGCAGCTGCTGCGAGGACAGTCGCGGCGAAGCACCAGCAGGACCTCCAGACGAAGCAGCACCCTGAGGCTCAGCACCCCCAGACTCCGCACCCTTCGACTCAGCACCCCCAGGCTCAACACCCTCAGGCTCAGCACCCCCAGACCCTGCACCCTCAGACCCCGCACCCCCCGGCCCCGCACCCCCAGACGCAGCACCTGGAGCAGCACCTGAGACGACAGCTACCTAAACAGGCGCAGTACCAAGGAGAGGCTCCACCTGAGACACTCCCGAGGGAGCAGGACCCTGGGGCGGGAGGGGGTCTACCGGAGGTGGACCGGGAGCAAGGAAGAGCGGCGGGGGCGGGGGAGGGGCAGAGCGGTAGGGGAAGAGACGGTAGAAGGGAGCCGACTCGTCGAACGTGACGTCCTGAGACGGGAGGACACGGCGCGAGGTGGGGTGGTAAAACTGCCAGCCAGGCGCATCAGGGACAAAGCCAAGGAAGACGCACGGAATGGCGCGGGCGGAGAGCTTGTCTGCGGACGTATCACGAACAAAGGCACGAGAACCCCAGACCCGGAACACTGACGCATCGCCAACCTTCCCCGTCCAACGCAGTGTGGACGAGGTCTCCAACAAGGAGACACGGGGCCAGAGGTTGAGCTAATACGCAGCGTACCGGACCGCAAACGGCCACAGAAAATGGGGAGCAGCCGCATGGATCATGGAGGTACGAGCGACCTCCATGACTACGCCAATGCGGCGCTCAGCAATCCCATTTTGCTGAGGGGAGTCCGGAAGTATGAACGACTGGGTGATGCCCTCCCCACGACAAAAGTCCCGCAAGAGGTCGGAGGAGAACTCACCACCTCTGTCAGAGTGCAGACGTAGGACAGGGAGGTCCTGACCGAACCGCTCGCGTAGCTGGAGACGGATTGTGCGGATCCAAGGGATCAAGACATCAGAGACCTCACCCTTGGTGCGCAAGGGGAAGACCGTGGTGTACCGCGTATAGTCGTCAACTACCAGAAGAAAGTAGCGCTCGCGGCCCTGTCCACTGACGCGGGCTGGGCCCCACACGTCCATGTGGAGTCTGCAGAAAATAGTCGTCGGGGGAAACGAGGATGAGTGAGGAGCGGCGCGCTGCCGCCCCTCGACGCAAGGAAGACAGGGCGGGGAAAGCGAGGGCGGTAAGGGAGGCAGAGACCTGGGGAGACCAGAGACAAGGAGACGGGAGTGCATGCCACGAAGGCGTGGCAGGGAGGGGTGACCTAGGCGGTGGTGCCAAAGAAGAGTCTGGTGCGACAGGAGGCGACACGAGCAAGAGGCGGCTACCTGACATGACGCGGACACCTGAGCAGACGCAGCGACCTGAGGAAGCTCGGTAGCCAGTGTGTACAGACTCGACCCTGGCCGACGAGTGAACGTAGCCAGGTGACGGCCCGTCCGTGTGCACGTGCAGATCGACACACGCTCACCCCCAAGAGTGGTGGTAGTGACCATCGCATCTTGAAGGGTAGCAGTACTCACCAAGTTCGTAGAGAACGAGGGGAGGTGAAGACCTGACAGTGAGCCGGACGGAACCGCCGGACACGGGAGGACAGTGGAGGAACGGGCAACGACCGGGACCCCAGAGGGATCAGCCAGTCTGACCGGTACAGGTGCAGGGAGAGGAGTGAGAGTGGTGCTGTCACGAAAGAAACAGCGCGAGGCGCCGGAGTCCAACGTGAAAGTGTGCAAGGCCTCAGCAGGCGCAGTACAAGGGGGAGTACCAGACGCACTAGCACCTAGAGCAGCAGCCGCTATACCTGGGTTAGGTGGCACACACCGGTAATAGTCACCCTCAGCACTAAAAGACAAAGCATACATGGCAGAGATAATAACATTATAGTCTAGGTCAAAGATAGCAACTCCTGACTGAAGCAACTGCGCCCAGTGAGGGCGCTCGACATCGTCACCAAACTCAGCACGCCAGGCGTCATCAAGGCGGGCAAAGCAGCGGTGCTCAGTTTGAAGCTTCCCGCATGTCCGGCCCGCACGGACACCCGTGCGAATTACATACGGGCAGGTCTCACTACCCTCACCCGTCCCACGCTGAACCAACCACTCACGGAGCTGCTGGGGCGACTGGGTCTCGCTCCGACGCTGCTGCTGCTGGCCCCGACCACCACCAGGGCCTCCACGCCGAGGTCGAGACCTACCACCACCGGTCCCACCGCCTCCACTGCCGCCATTCCCTCCGCTGCCTCCATCGCCGCCACCAGAGCGTCCACCGCCGCTACCAGTCCCACCGCCGCCACCACCTCCACCGCCTCCACCTCCTCTATCGCTGCCCCCACTACCGCTCCCACTGCCACCTCCACCACCACCGCTGCCTCCTTCACTGCCCCGGCCACCCTTGCCCTTGCTGTTGCGGCGCTTCGCACTAGTCGAAGCAGCACCAACGTCCTCAGGAACAGAGACGTCTGCAGCAGCAGCAGAGGCGAAGGAGTAGGAAAGGGGGGACGGGGAGCACCCCTCAAAGAAGGGTGAGCGTGGAGTGCCACGAGCAGCACCTACAGCAACTGCACTAGTATCAGCTACGAGGAGATGCTGCTCGAGGAGGTCAACAGTGAGGGATGTGGGGTCGAGGGTGAGGAAGTGGTCCCTGACAGAGCGAAGGGAGTCAGGGAGGCGAGAGACTATGAAGTAGAGGGTGATGAACATGGGGGGCTGGTTCGTGGGAAGGAACTCAGCAGGGACGGCAGCGCGGTAGCGAGCGTCGCTAGTGCGCAGGTGGGTAACCAGGTCCGCTACTGTGGCAAAAGCCGACAGCCCAGGGAACAGATAGGGCAGTAGGAGCCTGCTAAGAGCAGCAGTGGCAGGGGAGGAGTAGCGAGCAACGACAGCGTCGTACAAGGCCAGTGCTGTCCTGTGCTCTCCAAAGTGAGCACATTCGGTCGCGGGCAGGTGGTTGCAAATGGCTAAGCGGGCAGTAGCGTCACGAGACAGCCACTGGGAACGAGTCGAAACGTCAGCTGTGGCGGGAGGGGCTGGAGCGGCACCGGACTCGTGGTCAAACAGTGAGACACTGTCCTTAAGATCGCTCAGTAGGTACAGTTGCAGATCGTCGTGCCACGTGTCAAATGCTACAGTTCTGCCCTCCGGGTCGAACGAGAGAACTCTAAGCGAAGCCATAGTGGCGTAGGACTCAGGAGCAGCAGGTGCAGTAGCTAAGGGGCGGGGCCGAGGGGCCTAGGGGCCGAGGGGCCAAACAAGAGGGCCAAGGGGCCGAGGGGGCCGAGAGGCCTAGGGGGCCGAGGGGCCAAACAAGAGGGCCGAGGGGCCGAGGGGCCTAGGTGGCCGAGAGGCCTAGGGGGCCGAGGGGCCAAACACGAGGGCCGAGGGGCCAAGGGGCCTAGGGATGGGCCGAGAGGCCTAGGGGGGGCCAAGGGGCCAAACAAGAGGGTTGAGGGGCCGAGGGGCCTAGGGGGCAAAGGGGCCAAACAGGAGGGCCGAGGAGGCCGAGCCTAGGGGCCGAGGCTAGGGGCCGAGGGGCGGGGCTGAGGGGCCAAACAAGGGGCCGGGCGTGGGCTAGGTACGGGGCCGGGCGCGGGCTAGGTACGGGGCCGGGCGCTGGGCAGGTACGGGGCCGGGCGCTGGGCTCTGAACTGGGGCAGAGGGGCCTAGAGGGCCGAGGGGCCAAACACGAGGGCCTAGGAGGCCGAGCCTAGGGGGGCCGAGGGACCAAACGAGAGGGTTGAGGGGCCAAGGGACCTAGGGGGCAGAGAGGCCAAACACGAGGGCCGAGGAGGCCGAGCCTAGGGGCCGAGGCTAGGGGCCAAGGGGCCGAGGGGCGGGGCCGAGGGGCCAAACAAGGGGGGGGGGGCGGGCGCGGGCTAGGTACGGGGCCGGGCGCGGGCTAGGTACGGGGCCGGACTCTGGGCAGGAACGGGGCCGGGCGCTGGGCTCTGAACTAGGGCCGAGGGGCCAAACAAGGGGGGCCGAGCGCGGGCTAGGTACGGGGCCGGGCGCGGGCTAGGTACGGGGCCGGGCGCTGGGCGAGGGACGGGGCCGGGCGCGGGTGTCGACGGGCCGGGGCTAGGTACGGGGCCGGGCGCGGGCTAGGTACGGGGCCGGGCGCTGGGCGAGGGACGGGGCCGGGCGCGGGCTTTGACGAGCGCGGGCTAGGGAAGGGGCCAGGCGCTGGGCTAGGTACGGGGCCGGGCGCGGGTGTCGACGGGGCGCGGGCTAGGTACGGGGCCTGGCACAGGTGTCAACAGGGCGCGGGCTAGGTACGGGGCCGGGTCGCAGGCTAGGTACGGGCCGGTCGCGGGCGTCGACGGGGCGTGGGCTAGGTACGGGGCCGGGCGCGGGTGTCGACGGGGCGCGGGCTAGGTACGGGGCCGGGTCGCGGGCTAGGTACAGGCCGGTCGCGGGCGTCGACGGGGCGCGGGCTAGGTACGGGGCCGGGCACGGGTGTCGACGGGGCGCGGGCTAGGTACGGGGCCGGGTCGCGGGCTAGGTACGGGCCCATCGCGGGCTAGGTACGGGCCAGGCGCGGGCGTGAGACAGGGCCGAGTGCGGGCTAGGTACGAGCCTATCGCGGGCGAGGTACGGGCCGGGCGCGGGGCTAGGAACGAGGTAGTCGTAGTGTAGCAGGTGGTGGGCCCAAGTAACCTACTCTGAATCCATGTGAGAAAAACAAACGAGAATGAATGAACTAGCAAAGAGTCGGGTACAAGTACTAACCCTAATTGGGTTGTACCCCTTATGGGCTACCCCACTATAGCCTACACAACTGTATAAGCTATAATGTTCTGACAGGCGGAGCTCGACCGTGCACTCCACTACCTCATCAGCACCTCGACGATCGGCCTAACCTACCACAAGACCGGAACTACGACACCTAAATTAATCGGTTACGTCGATGCTTACCACGCCGGCGACTCAGACAACAGGCGATCGCGCACTGGCTACATCTACCGAATCGAAACTATCGTCCCTATTTCATGGCAGTCGAGCAAGCAAGAGCTAATTGCCCTCTCCTCAGCTGAAGCACTCTGCTCAGCCACCAAGGAAGGATTATACCTTCGCGAACTATTGGAAGAGGCAAAGCTGGCTAAGTTACCTAGCTTCTCCCTGTTCTGCGACAACCAATCGGCCTTTCGCATAGCGAACAAGAACGGGTTCGCGAATTGAACGAAGCACATCGCCATCCGATATTTATTCGTAATAGACGAAATCGAGAAGGGGAGACTTGAGCTATCCTACTGTCCCACATCCGAGATGGCAGCCGATTACTTGACCAAGAAACTCGGAAAACAGAAGTTCGAGTACTGCATGCTGCTGACTGGACAAGGCCACGTCATCAGCATCGACAAGCGAAGGGGAGTGTTGGAAACAAATAGTTACCGCTTCAGAAGTATCAAAGTAATAACACGAACGAAGCAGACTACAGTGAAGCAACGCGCAAGTCAACCAAGGAGGTTAAAACGTAACAGCTTGAGGTTACGCGAAGGTCAAAGGTCGATGACCTTTGACTTGACGAAATACAGCGCAACAGCAAGGACAAACAACTGACTCAGTATTGAGCAGTTGCCCGAGTCGTCACTGTATCGAGTCGCAACAGCAAAAACAGTTAATCGCACCTCTTTGCATTCCTTGTAATCATATATATATTCTTGTATCTCTTTGCTTTAATCAATTCATATTGCTCTCACATACTAATGCAAGGTGGTTCAATAGCTCAACAAGTTCATTATACGCTTCAGCAATTACAACATTTCTACTCCAGATCTTTGCCTTGAAAAGATCCTAAGGGCTTTTCTCAGCCCAACAGACGGAACATGAAACTAAAAACTGTCAAACTGTTATAATGTTTATATTGTGTAGACTGTAGTGGGGTAGCCCATAAGGGGTACAACCCAATTAGGGTTAGTACTTGTACCAACTTTCTTCTCAATGCAATCACTCCCGTTCAGTACTTTGACATGGTTTCAGAGCAGGTCCTGTTCCAAGACCGTTTTTTTTTTGCCCACCGTATAGTTCGCTGCTCGTAGCACATTACCCAGGCCGTAGCGCTACCCTACCCGTCGCGCCGCCCTGCTAGCGCCGCGCCGCCCTGCCCTGCCCGTCGCGCTGCCCTGCTTGCCGCGCGCCGCCCTTCCCTGCCCGTCGCACCACCCTGCTAGCGCCGTCCTGATCTGCCCGTCGCGCCGCCCTGATCTGCCCGTCGCGCCGCCCTGCTGGTCGTGCGCCGCCCTCCACAGCCCGTCGCGCCGCCCTGCTGGTCACGCGCCACCCTGCTCTGCCCACTATGGCTACTCTCAGCGTTCTCACATTCGATCCTGAGGGCCGTCCGATCCAGTTCGATACATGGCTCGATGACTTACAGCTGTACCTACTGAGCGATTCTAGAGACGGCGTTTCGTTGTTTGACCTCACGTCTGGAGCCTCTCTCGCCCCTCCCGCCACAGCTGACAGTGCGACTCGCTCACAGTGGCTTACCCGTGACGCTGCTGCTCACCTAGCCGTTCGCAACCACTTACCGTTAGCCGAACGCACTCACTTTGGCCAGCACAAGACTGCTAAAGCCCTGTACGACGCTGTAGTCACTCGTTACTCCTCCCGTGCCACTGCTGCTCTCGGCCTCCTTATACTGCCCTACCTTTTTCCCGAGATGTCAGTCTTTGCCATAGTCGAGGACCTCATCACCCACCTTCGCACTAGCAACACTCGCTACCGCGCTGCCCTCAAATCCAAGTTCCCAGACAAGAACCCGCCCTCGATGTACATCACTCTCTACTTCATAGTCACCCGCCTCCCTGACTCTCTTCGCGCAGTCAGGGACCACTTTCTCGCACTTGACCCCACAGACCTCACTGTCAACCTGCTCGAGCAGCACCTTCTTGCAGCTGAGACTAGCATAGTCACTGTAGGTGCTGCTCGTGGCACTCCTCGCACACCTTTCTTTGCGAGGTGTTCCCCCTCCCCCAATGCCCCCTCCTACGCTTCTGCTGCTGCTATTGACATCATTGGTACATAGGAGGTCGGGGCTGCTTCTGCTCCTAGTGGGAAGCGCCGCAGCAGCAAGGGCAAAGGAGGCAAGAGTGGTGGAGGTGGCAGTGGGGGTGGTGGTGGTGGAGGCGGTGGAGGTGGTGGAGGTGGCGGAGGTGGCGATGGGAGTGGTGGCAGAAGTGGGGGCTTCGGTGGCGGCGGTGATGGCAGTGAACAGAGGGGAGGTTCTGGCGGTGGCTGGAGGCAGCAGCAGCAGTGTCCAAGCGAGACCCCTACGCCCTAGCAGCTTCGTATAGAGGCTGCTTCTCTAGGTGCTAGTGAGTCTGCTCTCCCTGGTACTGCGCCTCTTGAGGCCTTGCACACCTTCATGCTTGACTCAGGTGCTTCCCGTTGTTTCTTTCGCGACAGTAACACACTCACTCCACTCCCTGCACCTGTTCCAGTCAGACTGGGTGACCCCTCAAGGGGCCCAGTTCTTGCACGTTCCACCACTGTTCTCCCGTGTCCGGCGGTTCCGTCTGGCTCACTGTCATGTCTTCGCCTCCCCTCGTTCTCCACGAACTTGGTGAGTACCGCTGCCCTCCAGGATGCGATGGTCACTACCACCACTAATGGGGGTCAGCGTGTGGCGATCTGCACGTGTACACGGACGGGACGTCACCTGGCCACGTTCACCCGTCGCCCTGGGTCGAGTCTGTATACAGTGACTACTAAGCTTGCTCAGGTAGCTGCTTCTGGTCAGGTGTCTGCGTCAGGTAAGGTAGCCGCCCCCTGCTCGTATCGCCTCCTGTCGCACCAGACTCTCCTGTCGCACCACCGCCTTTGTCACCCCTCCCTACCACGCCTTCGTGGCATGCACTCCCGCCTCCTTGTTTCTGGTCTTCCCAGGTCTCTGCCTCCCCTCCCACCCTCGCCTGCCCCGCCCTATCTTCCTTGCGTCGAGGGGCGGCAGCGCGCCGCTCCTCACTCCTCCACGTTTCCCCCGACGACTGCTCCCCTGCAGACTCTCCACGTGGACGTGTGGGGCCCAGCCCGCGTCAGTGGACAGGGCCGCGAGTGCTACTTTTTTCTGGTTGTTGACGACTACACGCTGTCAAGAGAATGAACGAGGGTGAATGAACTCTGAAAGATTTGGGTACAAGTACTTACCCTAATTGGGTTGTACCCCTTATGGGCTACCCCACTAAAGCCTGCACAATATAAGCTATACAACATTTTGACACACCCCCATAGGCAAAGTGGGGGAGAACAAGTGGTCACAAGACCAGTCAAGAAAAGCAAAGCAAGCTCGGGGTGGATCACAAAGTCACCACACAGTCCGAGCACAAGCAGAGG
The DNA here is from genome assembly GCA_947471745.1 of Closterium sp. Naga37s-1. Classification (NCBI taxonomy): domain Eukaryota; kingdom Viridiplantae; phylum Streptophyta; class Zygnematophyceae; order Desmidiales; family Closteriaceae; genus Closterium; species Closterium sp. Naga37s-1. The sequence continues at coordinate 3,168,643 of CANJKZ010000072.1, read as the reverse complement.
GCCACAAGGCCAGTTCACATGCAGAGCTATATAAAAGAGAACAAACAATACAGTGATCATACCCTAGCAAGTGTAAGCATGCAGGTATATATAGAGATCACAGTACAAGCAGAGTCAAGCAGTGAGCAAGTGAGGCAAAGTAGGCACAAGGCCTAACACAGTAGAGAAGCGCTGATGATGACCAAGCGGAAGTGCCTTGGTGAATATATCAGCAGTGTTGGCCCTACTGGCCACGTACGCAAGACGAATCTGGCCACGCTGCTGCAACTCTCGAGCAAGGAAGTATCGCAGAGCGATGTGCTTCGTTCTGTGCTCCAGTCTGTGCTCTTGACACAAGGCAATCATGGCCTTGTTGTCTACGCACAGAATTGGAGGCGAACAAGGCTGCTCTCCCATGTCAGTCAGCAGGTAGGTGAGCCAGCGTAGCTCTTGTGCAGCCATGGCCCCTGCGTAGATCTCAGCCTCACAACTAGAGCTGAGAACCGAAGACGAGCGGGTAGACCGCCAAGAAATAGAGCCGGAACCAAGGCTGAAGGTGTAACCCTGTGACGACCGCTTCGTAGCTGAGTCGTCATCCCAAGAAGCGTCTGCGTGACCGGTGAGGACAACTGGACCCCGTCCTCCAAGCACGAGCCCCATGCCCGACGTACTGCACAAGTAACGCAGTACCCTCTTCGCAGCATCCCAGTGCACCTTTCGGTGCCTACCGGGAGCCACGTAGCGAGCCAGAAGGCTGAGAGGGTACGCGAGGTCAGGTCGTGTGCACGTCCTCAGGTACATGAGTTAACCCACAAGCTCTGGGTACTGTCACAGGATCGAATTTCCACTCGAGAATGTTGCACTAAAGGTGAGTACAAGGCGTATTTATACTAAGAAATACATAGAAACAACAGATAATCCGAACCTTCGGGAACGCGCTCTTCTAGAATAGATCATCACAAGTGCGCATAAGCACGCAAGCCCATTGGCACTTCGGATTATGGCGAGATTACGCCTTGTACACCACTGTCGGTGCTGTCGGTGCCGTATAATGTAAATGTCGGTGCCGAAAATACCAAATAAGTGAAATAATCGGAAAGCTCTAGAAAATAGAATAGTAGTCCGGTTGAGGTGAAATAAAGTGCAAATGAAAGAGGAAAATAAGGAGAATAAGATGGAGTAAAAATATGGAAATGAGAAATATGTCGAACGTCGGCGTACTCTCACACTTCCCCCCCTCAAAGCTGGGTGGTAGATGTAACACCCTGCTTGACAAGATAGTCGCGGAGAGAACGTTGGGCGTTACTCATGTCTTCTTCAGAGACCTAGCTGTCCTCAGAAGGATCATAGCCTTTCCAGCGTACGAGAAACTCCAGGGCGCCATGCCGACGACGACGATGTGCAAGCACAGATTCAACCTTGTACTCAAGTTCATCATTCACGAGGACTGGAGGCGGCGGCGGAGGTTGGCGTCCCGTGTACAGCTTATTTGGATCTTGATAGGGTTTAAGAAGCTGCACGTGGAAGGCGTTATGAATCTTCCAAGAAGCTGGTAGGCGTAAGCGGAATGTGACTGGAGTGACCTGCTCTTCTACGAGAAAAGGTCCGCAGAAGCGAGGTCGTAACTTGGATGGAAGGTGATCGAGGTTGAGGTTGCATGTGTCGAGAAGCACATGGTCACCAGCCGCAATGGTATGATCACGTCGATGGCGATCGGCCAAGTGTTTCTGTGAAGACTGTATGTCATGTAGACGCTTGTGTGTCCGATCCCAAAGCTGCTGCATTGTGGTAACGAAGTCGTGCGCGGGTTGGACAGTTGCAGGTACTGTCGGCTGTTGTGGAGTTAGTGGATGTCGTCCGTAACAGAGGAAAAATGGGGTCTCTCCTGTTGCGGCATGCTTCGCATTATTGTAGGCGAACTCCAACACCGGCAAGTGCAAGTCCCACTTGTTAATGTCGTCCTTGCACGCTGCGCGCAAGAGTTGTTCCACAATTTGGTTCAAGCGCTCTGTCTGCCCATCGGTCTGGGGATGATATGCAGATGACATTGCTAGGCGTGTCCCCATGAGCGACATGAGCTCTTTCCAGATCTTGCTAGTAAACTTGGGGTCCCTGTCGGATATGAGGGTTGTTGGGATCCCGTGCTGTGAGATGATGTGTTTGAGGAATAGCTGTGCCGTTTCCTCCGTGCGTGCGGTTGTATGTGTCGGAATGAAGTGTCCCATCTTTGAGAATTTGTCGATGACGACCAGGATGGCGTCATGCCCCGCGTTGGTAGGTGATAAACCGGTGATGAAATCCAAGCTGACCACTTGCCAAGGCTGTTCCGGGACGGGTAAAGGCTGAAGAAGTCCTGCTTTCTTCTGCTTACTGCTTTTCATCCGCTGGCACGTGTCGCACGAAGTGACAAACTTTTGCACGTCGTTTGCCATGTGAGGCCAGTAGTAGACTTTCGCAATCCCGGCAAGAGTCTTGTTACTCCCGAAGTGTCCAGCGTAGAGCACGTCATGGAATTCTTCGAGAAGCAACTGCCGAAGAGGCGGGTAGTTGGGTACCCATATCTTTGTTGATCCTTTGCGTAGTGCGACGTCGTGGTCCCACTGCAACAATTTCTTTTTCTCTGCTAAGGGAATCTCGGGGTCGATGGTATACCCGTGCGTGAAGAGTCCCTTGAGTAGCGGATTCATCCCCTCAATCTGTATGGCGGCAACGTGTCCAGGCCGGCTCAGTGCGTCTGCCTTATTCTTGTGTCCCGGCTTGTACACGATGTCGTAGTCGAAGTGCGTCTCGAGGAAGTCAACCCACCTGACTTGTCGTCTGGAGAGGGTCGGCTGCATTTTCAGGTATTTTAGGCTGCAATGGTCAGTGTAGACCGTGGTCTTTCTCCCTTCGAGGTAGCATCGCCATGTCTTGAATGCCGTGATGATCGCTAAGGCCTCTTTGTTGTGAATTGGGTAGTTGAGTTCTGCCCCGTGCAATTTTTTGCTGAGGTAGGCGATTGGTTGTAGTCCTTTCCCTTGGTCTTGCATCAAGACTGCTCCAACTGCTTGGTCGCTAGCGTCAGCTTCGATGACGTAGTCTTTTTCTGGATCTGGCAGGATCAGGACGGGTGCAGACGTGAGTGCGGTCTTCAACTGCTCCATGGCTTGCTGGTGCACATCCTCCCACTTGAACGGTGTATTCTTCTTCAGTAGATTGGTGAGAGGTGTTGCAATCTTCGCATACTGTGGCACGAACCGATTATAGTAGTTTGCAAAGCCAAGGAATTGCTGAAGTTCCTTCACGTTTTCCGGTGTCTTCCACGTACGTATGGCTTCGATCTTCTTTGGGTCGACATGGACTCCTTGAGCGCTCACCATGTGTCCAAGGAACTGAACTTTCTTCAAGGCAAACTCGCTCTTGGATAGCTTGACGTAGAACTTCTCCCGTCGAAGTATCTCGAAGACACGTCGTAGGTGTTCGATGTGCTGCTTCATGTCCTCGAGTATATCAGGATGTCGTCCAGGTACACCACCATGCATTCGTCGAGTAGAGGCCTAAGAATATGGTTCATTTCGGCCTGGAATGTAGCGGGTGCGTTGGTGAGTCCGAACGGCATGACGAGGTACTCATAGGATCCGTATCGTGTCCGAAACGCTGTCTTATGGATGGAGTTATCCGCCATCCGGATCTGCCAATATCCCGATCTCAAATCGAGTTTTGAGAATACTGTGGCTCCATGAAGCTGGTCAAGTAGATCGTCGATCCGTGGAATCGGATACTTGTTCTTGATCGTCTGCTTGTTGAGGGCTCGGTAGTCGATGCACATGCGTAAGCTTCCGTCAGGTTTTGGTGTGAAAAGCACTGGTGCACCGTATGGTGATGTTGATGGTCGAATGAGTCCTTTGTCCAGAAGGTACTCGATCTGCTTCTTCATGTCGGCCAACTTGGTAGGGCTGAGTCGATATGGTGCTCGGAAGGTCGGTTTTGAACCAGGTTCTTCGATGATCTCGTGCTGGTGGGTTCGGTATGGCGGCAACTGGTCTGGAAGGTCGTCAGGGAGAACGTCTTCGAACTCTTCTAGAAGTTTCTGGATTGCTGGTGGAAGCTCGAGCGTTTTTCTCTCTCCTTCGTCCTCGTTGGTAACCAGTGCAACAAACCCTGTCATGGTTCGCTTCACATCCTTCTCGAAGCGTGCGAGAGTCTCCTCCGGAATATCTCCCGTGTTGCTCCAATTCGGAAGAGGAACTCTTCTGTCTTGATTGTAAATACTCGCCGTGCGGGTGACCCAGTTGATCTCGGGGTTGAGCTTCTTCAGAAAATCTCTCCCAAGAATCAAGTCTAGCCCTTTGATGTTGGTGACGGGTAGGGTCGGTTTCCAGCGAAGAGGACCCATCTGCAGGTGTAACGCTGCTTCGCCGTAGACTTGTAATTTGCTTCCGTCAACCATCGTAGCTGTGAAGTTTGAAGGCGTGTACTTCTCATTGATGCGTTCGAGGGTTGCTTTGTCGCATACTGAATGGGATGCTCCGCTGTCCACGAGTGCTTGGAGGCGTCGTCCATTGCAGATCACCTCGAGAAAAAGTGGTTGGCGTTGCTCGTTGTACCCGTTGATCGTCTCGTTGATTGGATCATAGGGCATTTCCCATAGCTCTGTGTTTTCTCCTAGGGTGGCAGATGGCCGGTCCTGCCGTTCCCTATTGCCATGATTTTTTGTTGTCGTCGACGACGTGGTTCTCGAGCTCGTAGTAGAATTCATAGATGGGGTAGATACCGTAGATGTTTCAGATGTTGCAGATGCATCTGTAGAGGAGGTTTGAGGTCGTCGCAGCTTCATGTTGACCTCCAGCTCCCTCTTGAGCTGCTTCAGCGCCACCGACTTCTTCCGTGGGGACCGGTTGGTCGACGTGGGCTGGTTTTTCAGAGAGAGGACGATGTCGTCGTTGGAAGGTCGATCTTCCACGCTCCGTTGTTGGTTCCCCATGCGCAGCTGCTGTAGTTGTCGTACCGGTACATTCTTTTTCTTCTGGAGCCTCTCTCGTGATTTCACAAAGGCCGTAGACCCAAGGGAATTTTTTCCAAGTAAAGCATCCTTGTGTGATATCTTGAAGGGGTGCTTACTTTTTACTGGGCCTTTTTGGAGTTGTCCGGGTCCAGCAGGGTCTTGTGTCACGGAGATTTTATTTCCCTCGGCGATTTTCCCTGGTAGAGTCCGTTCGTGGTTTGAAAATTTCACTCCACGATCCTCCAATATTCGCATTAAATCTGCTCCACTGCTGCGGTCCCTAAGCGCTGAACGTGCAGTTTTCATTTCGTCACAATCGATGAGTCGATGTCCGGGCTTGCCGCAGAAAGAACACTTAGATTTGTTATTCTTTGGTCTTGCCTTCGCGTCGATTCGATCGAGTTCCATCGGGTCGGCGTACGTGGGGTTAGCCAAGCATCCTCCATGTCGTCTAGCTCGTCCATGAAGTCGTCGTGTTCCAATTGTGGTTACGTCGAAACGTTCCGCTGCCGAAACGACGTCGTTGTAGCTGCTCCAATTTGCGGCCGCAACATGTTGTCGTGTTTCTTTTTTCAGCCTCGCGATGAATGCTCTAATTTTTTCGCCTTCTGTGACGTCGGGGATGCGGTTGAACAACTCCTCCATTTGTTGTGTGTAGTTTGTGACGCTCCCGATTTGTCGATGACGATGCATTTTGTCGCGGGTGATTAACGCTGCATTAATCGGCTCAAAATGTTGTAGTAATCCTTCACGGAACTGCTGCCACGTCGCTTCACCTTGGTTTAATAAACCGCTTCCGCTTATCCATTCAATTGCTGGTCCGCGCAGTAGTTTTGCTGCAAAAATAATTCTGTTTCTGTCGAGTGCTGGTGCTGTCCATCCAATGGCGGCGAAATAAATTTCGATCGCCAGAATCCAGCGCCTAGCGTCGATTTCCCCATCAAAGGTGTTGGGGGCTCGAATTTCTTGGGCCTTGGGAAAATTACGCGACTGCTGCGAAGTCACGATCGATTCTGCTTCTGTCGCAATTTTCGTCATGACGCGCGCTTTCACCCGAAGTCGTTCGATCCGTCGCGCGTCGGTCTCGCTACTTCTGCACCGTTCGATATAGGACCCGACAATTCGCAATTGTCGTCCCTGTATCGCAAACGTTTTTGCCAACAATCGAACTCACGATCCTGTACAAAAAACGCGCGAGAGGGGTTATTCAAAAAACGCGGAATCTGGTGCTTACCAGCGTCGGCGCCGAATTCGTCGCCCCCCGCGGTTTTTCGAAGCAGGAATTTCTTGAGCGCGCTGCTTAGCTGAAACTCCGCGAGTGAAAACGGCTCTAGTTACCAAGTGTCACAGGATCGAATTTCCACTCGAGAATGTTGCACTAAAGGTGAGTACAAGGCGTATTTATACTAAGAAATACATAGAAACAACAGATAATCCGAACCTTCGGGAACGCGCTCTTCTAGAATAGATCATCACAAGTGCGCATAAGCACGCAAGCCGATTGGCACTTCAGATTATGGCGAGATTACGCCTTGTACACCACTGTCGATGCTGTCGCTGCCGTATAATGTAAATGTCGGTGCCGAAAATACCAAATAAGTGAAATAATCGGAGAGCTCTAGAAAATAGAATAGTAGTCCGATTGAGGTGAAATAAAGTGCAAATGAAAGAGGAAAATAAGGAGAATAAGATGGAGTAAAAATATGGAAATGAGAAATATGTCGAACGTCGGCGTACTCTCATAGGTACGGACCACTCGGCTCTACAGAGTCGTCCGAAGGTGGAGCTGAGAGGAGTGGCCAGTAGACAGAGGAGTGGGCTGTGGCGAGGAGAGCTAGAAACCGAAGCGCTGAAGGACCTAGTGCACCATGTGTGACTGAGTCAGGGTGATGGTGCGCCGTGCTCTGTCCCGCGTGAGCTGCAAGCCAAGATAGCTATGCAGTTCACTCAGGTCAGTGCAGGTGTGTCTCTTCTGCAACTCCGACTTCACAAGGGTCAGTGCCTCGGTGTCAGCAGTGGCAAAGACGAGGTCGTCGATGCACACGAGGACGTAGAACGGCGGTAGCGAGGTGTCGGTGTGTAGAAACAGCGACGGGTTAGCAGTAGAAGGAGCAAACTCAAGAGCCGCAAGTGTAGTCCTCAGTGTGTCGTGCCACTCGCGAGGCGCCTGGCGGAGACCGTAGACTGGCCGCCGGAGGCTCTACTGAGTACCTGCAGGAAACGTCACAGTGAAGCCAGGTGGGCGGCGCAGCCACATCTCCTCGTGCAGGCTGCCCTGCAAAAAACCTGTTCTGAAGTCCATAGAGTACAACTCGTAGTCACGCTGAGCAGCGACGTGCAGCAACACCCGAAGACTAGTCATCTTTGGGGTGGGGGAGAAGGTTTGGAAGTAGTCAACCCCCTGTTGCTGACTGAAGCCTCGAGCAACGTAACGCGCCTTGAAGGCAGGCGGAGAACCCGGCGGCCGCTTCACCCTGAAAATCCTCATGCCATCGACTATGTTCGCCCCAGGTGGGGGAACCTCGTCGACGTAGGTGCCTGTGGACTTCCAACATGCCATCTCGGCATCCATGGCTCCCTGCCACTGAGAGGGGTAAGGACCCGTAATCGCCTCTGCGTAAGGGCGCGGGGTCGGGATGTCTGGTGCATCCGGGTCTCTCTCAGGGGCAAGCAGCATGGAAGCGAAACGAGGTACAGTAGCTGCAAGACACTCAAAGTCCTCCTGCCTGTCCTCAAGGACGTCCGTGCCAAGAGAACGCTCACCCCCGACAGATAGAGGACTGGCAGACGCAGACTCAGCAACAAGAGCAGTGGCGTAGTGTAGACAACATGCATCAGCAAAGTCAAGCACCTCAGCAACGAAGGCAGACGCAGCAGCAGACTCAAAGGAAGGGTCAGTGACAGCAGTGGCGAGGAGACGAGAGACAGTGAGACTGGTAGCATGAGCGCGGTCAGACTAAGGGTCAGGGACTGCAGGAAGAGAGGACTCGGGAGGAGCAGGCAGAGAAACACGTAGTGGAACAGAGGAAGTACGAAGTTCCATTGCGTGCGTGCCAGGGACAGGAGGAGGACGTGAACAAGGAACGTGATGAGCAGTGCGAACAGGCGGGACAGGACGAGACACACGCTCACGACACTCTGTAAGACCGCCAGACTGCTCAGTGTGAGGGGAAGGAGCAGGCAGTGGGGAGGCCGGCTAGAACGGCAGCTGCGACTGGTCAAGCGGTGGATACATGAGGGGAGGAGTAAGGCTAGTAGAAGACGGGACACCAAGATCCTGCTGAAGCAGGGGAATAAAGTACGGTCGCGGCCGCACAGTGCCTCCAAGGTCAACAGCTCCAGCTCCTCCAGCTCCAGCGCCTCCCGCGCCAGTGCCTCTAGCTCCAGCGCCTCCCGCACCAGTGCCTCCAACTCCAGCTCCTCCAGCTCCAGCGCCTCCAGCGCAAGTGCCACCAGCTCCAGCTCCTCCAGCTCCAGCGCCACCAGTGCCAGAGCCTCCAGCTCCAGCAGCTCCAGGCTCCGTAGGGTCTCCAGCTCCAGCGCCCCCCACACCACCAGTCCCGGCAGCTCCGGTACCCCGGGTACGAGCACCTCCAGGACCAGTAGCCGCAGTACCTCCAGTACCACCAACTCCAGCAGTAACTCCAGCACCTCCAGCACCAGCGGCTCCAGCGGCTCCAGCTTGGGTAGCTCCACTCCAAATGCATGCATGCCAAACAAGCCACTCACGCAGCTGCTACGGAGACAGTCTTGGCGAAGCACCAGCAGAACCTCCAGACGAAGCAGCACCCTGAGGCTCAGTACCCCCATACTCTGCACCCTCCGACTCAGCACCCCCAGGCTCAACACCCTCAGGCTCAGCACCCCCAGGCTCCACACCCGCAAGCTCAGCACCCCCAGGCTCCTCACCCCTAGGCTCATCACCCCCAAGCCCAGCACCCTCAGACTCCGCAACCCCCGGCTCCGCACCCCCAGACGCAGCACCCCCAGTCGCAGCACCTCGAGCAGCACTTGAGACGACAGCTACCTCAACAGGCGCAGTACCAGGGAGAGGGTCTAACTGAGACACACCTGAGGGAGAAGGACCCTGAGGGGGCAGGGGGTCTACGGGAGGGGGACCTGGAGCAAAGAAGAGCGGCGGGGGTGGGGGAGGGGAAGAGCGGTAGGGGAAGAGATCGTAAAAGGGAACCAAGTCGTCAAACGTGACGTCCTGAGAGGAGAACACACGGCGCGAGGTGGGGTAATAAAACTGCCAGCCACGCGCGTCATGAGAGCTTGTCTGCGGACGTATCTCGAACAAAGGCACGAGAACCCCAGACCTGGAACACCGACGCATCGCCAACCTTCCCCATCCAAAGCAGGGTAGGCGAGGTCTCCGGCAAGGAGACACGGGGCCAGAGGTTGAGCTGATGCGCAGTGTACCGGACCGCAAACGACCACACAAAATGGGGAGCAGCCGCATGGATCATGGAAGTACGAGCGACCTCCATGACTAAGCCAATGCGGCGCTCAGCAATCCCATTTTGTTGAGGGGAGTCCGGAAGCGTGAACGACTGGAGAATGCCCTCCCCACGACAAAAGTCCCGCAAGAGGTCGGAGGAGAACTCACCACCTCTGTCAGAGTGCAGACGCAGGACAGGAAGGTCCTGGCGGAACCACTCGCGGAGCTGGAGACGGACTGCGCGGATCCAAGGGATCAAGATATCAACGACCAGACCCTTGCTGCGTAAGGGGAAGACCGTGGTGTACCGCGTGTAGTCGTCAACGACCAGCAGAAAGTAGCGCTCGCCGCCTTGTCCACTGACGCGGGCTGGGCCCCCGACGTCCATGTGGAGAGTCTGCAGGGGAGCAGTCGTCGGGGGAAAAGAGGAGTGAGGAGCGGCGCGCTGCCGCCCCTCGACGCAAGGAAGACAGGGCGGGGCAAGTGAGGGCGGTAAGGGAGGCAGAGACCTGGGGAGACCAGAGACAAGGAGACGGGAGTGCATGCCACGAAGGCGTGGCAGGGAGGGGTGACCTAGGCGGTGGTGCCAAAGAAGAGTCTGGTGCGACAGGAGGCGACACGAGCAAGAGGCGGCTACCTGACATGACGCGGACACCTGAGCAGACGCAGCGACCTGAGGAAGCTCGGTAGCCAGTGTGTACAGACTCGACCCTAGCCGACGAGTGAACGTGGCCAGGTGACAACCCATCCATCTACATGTGCAGATCGACACACGCTGGCCCCCAGGAGTGGTGGTAGTGACCATCGCATCCTGGAGGGCAGCGGTACTCACCAAGTTCATAGAGAACGAGGGGAGGTGAAGACCTAACAGTGAGCCGGACGGAACCGCCGGACACGGGAGGACAGTGGAGGAACAGGCAACGACCGGGCCCCCTGAGGGATCAGCCAGTCGGACCGGGATAGGTGCAGGGAGAGGGTGGTGCTGTCACGAAAGAAACAGCGTGAGGCACCTGAATCCAGCGTGAAGGTGTGCAAGGCCTCAGCCGGCGCAGTACCAGGGAGAAAAGACTCACTAGCACCTAGAGCAGCAGCGTCTATACCTGGGTCAGGCAGTTCACACCAGTAACAGTCACCCTCAGCACTAGCAGACAAAGCATACATAGCAGAAAGAATAGCATCATAGTCTAGGTCAAAGCGTTACACCACGGTCCTCCCCTTGCGCAGCAAGGGTGAGGTCCCTGATGTCTTGATCCCTTAGATCCGCGCAGTCCGTCTCCAGCTCCGCGAGCGGTTCCGCGAGGACCATCCTGTCTTGCGTCTGCACTCTGACAGAGGTGGTGAGTTCTCCTCCGACCTCTTGCGGGACTTTTGTCGTGGGGAGGGCATTCTTCAGTCGTTCAAGCTTCCGGCCTCCCCGCAACAAAATGGGATTGCTGAGCACCGCATTGGCTTAGTCATGGAGGTTGCTCGTGTCAAAGTAGCAAACGAGAATGGATGAAGTAGCAAACAGTTGGGTACAAGTACGAACCCTAATTGGGTTGTACCCCTTATGGGCTACCCCACTATCGCATACACAAATGTAAAAGTTATAATGTTCTGACACACCCCCATAGGCAAAGTGGGGGAGAACAAGTGGTCACAAGACCAGTCAAGAAAAGCAAGGCAAGCTCAGGGTGGATCACAAAGTCACCACATAGTCCGAGCACAAGCAAAGGGCCACAGGGCCAGTTCACATGTAGTGTTATATATAAAAGAGAAACAAACAATACAGTGATCATACCCTAGCAATTGCAAGCATGCAGGTATATATATAGATCACAGTACAAGCAAAGTCCCGCAGTAAGCAAGTGAGGCAAAGTAGGCACAAGGCCTAACACAGTAACAAAACGCTGATGATCACCAGGTGGAAGTGCTTTGGTGAAGACATCAGCAGTGTTGGCCCGAGTGGCCACGTAAGCAAGAGAAAGCTGGCCACGCTGCTGCAACTCTCGAGCAAGGAAGTAGCGCAGAGCGATGTGCTTCGTTCTGTGCTCCAGTCTGTGCTCCTGACACAAGGCAATCATGGCCTTGTTGTCTACGTATAGAACTGGAGGCGAACGAGGCTGCTCTCCCAAGTCAGTTAGCAGGTAGGTGAGCCAGCGTAGCTCTTGTGCAGCCATGGCCCCAGCGTAGATCTCAGCCTCACAACTGGAGCTGAGAACCGAAGACGAGCGGGTAGACCGCTAGGAAACAGAGCCAGAGCCAAGGCTGAAGGTGTAACCCTATGACGACTGCTGCGTAGCTGAGTCGTCAACCCAGGAAGCCTCTGCATGACCGGTGAGGACAACTGGACCCCGTCCTCCAAGCACAAGCCCCATGCCCGACGTACTGCACAAGTAACGCAGTACCCTCTTCGCAGCATCCCAGTGCACCTTTTGATGCCTGCCGGGAGCCACGTAGCGAGCCAGGAGGCTGAGAGGGTACGCAAGGTCAGGTCGAGTGCACGTCATCAGGTACATGAGGCAACCCACAAGCTCTGGGTATGGACCACTCGGCTCTACGGACTCGTCCGAAGGTGGAGCTGAGAGAGAGTGGCTGGTAGACAGAGGAGTGGGCTGTGGCGAGGAGAACTGGAAGCCGAAGCGCTAAAGGACCTGGTGCACCATGTGTGACTGAGTCCGGGAAATGGTGCGCCGAGCTCTGGCCCGGGTGATCTGCAAGCCAAGATAGCTGCGCAGTTCACCCAGGTCAATGAAGGTGTGTCTCTTCTGCAGCTCCGGCTTTACAAGGGTCAGTGCCTCAGTGTCAGCAGTGGCAAAGACGAGGTCGTCGACGTAGACAAGGACGTAGAAAGGCGGCAGCGAGGTGTCGGTGCGTAGAAACAGCGATGGGTCAGCAGTAGAAGGAGCAAACCCAAGAGCCGCATGTGCAGTCCTCACTGTGCCGTGCCACTCGTGAGGTGCCTGACGGAGGCCGAAGAATCCACCGAGTACCTGACGGAAAAGACTCCATGAAACCAACGTGGGCGGCGCAATCAGATCTCCTCGTGCAGGCTGCCCTGCAGGAAAGCTGTGTTGAAGTCCAGAGAGTGCAACTCGTAGTCACGCTGAGCAGCGACGTGCAGCAACACCTGAAGAGTAGTCATCTTCGGGGTGGGGGAGAAGGTCTGGAAGTAGTCAACTCCCTGTCGCTGACTGAAGCCTCTAGCAACGTAACGTGCCTTGAAGGCAGGCGGAGAACCCGACGGCCGCTTCACCCAGAAGATCCACATGCCATTGACTATGTTTGCCCCAGGTGGGGGAACCTCGTCGACGTAGGTGCCTGTGGACTTCCTGGATGCCATCTCGGCATCCATGGCTGCCTGCCACTGAGAGCAGTAAGGACCCGTAATCGCCTCTGCGTAAGAGCGCGGGGTCGGGATGTCTGGAGCATCCGGGTCTCCCTCAAGGGCAAGCAGCATGGAAGTGAAACGAGGTACAGCAGCTGCAAGAGACTCAAAGTCCTCCTGCCTGTCCTCAAGGACGTCCGTGCCAAGAGCACACTCACCCCCGACGGACGGAGGACTGGCAGACGCAGACTCAGCAACAAGAGCAGTGGTGTAGTCTAGACGACAGGCAGCAGCAAAGTCAAGCAGCTCAGCAACGAGAGCAGACGCAGCAGCAGACTCAAAAGAAGGGTCAGTGACAGCAGTGGCGAGGAGACGAGAGACAGTGGGACTGGCAGCACGAGCGCGGTCAGACTCAGGGTCAGGGACCGCAGGAAGAGAGGACTCAGGAGGAGCAGGCAGAGGAACACGTAGAGGAACAGAGGAAGGACGAAGGGTCATAGCGTGCGTGCCAGGGAGAGGAGGAGGACGCGAACGAGGAACGCGACGAGCAGTGCGAACAGGCGAGACAGGACGAGACGCAGGCTCACGATGCTCTGTAAGACCGCCGGACTGCTCAGTGTAAGGAGAAGGAGCAGGCAGAGGAGAGGCCGGCTGTAACGGTGGCTGCGACTAGTTAGGCGGGGGACACATGAGGGGAGGAGTAAGGGCAGCAGAAGGCGGGGTACCAAGAACCTGCTGGAGCAGGGGAACGAAGTACGGTCGCGGCAGCACAGCGCCACCAGGATCAACAGCTCCAGCTCCTCCAGCTCCAGCACCTCCAACACCATGGCCTCCAACTCCAGCGCCTCCTACGCCAGGAGCACAAGACTCCGTAAGGTCTCCAGCTCCAATACCCTCAACACCACCAGTCTCGGAAGCTCCAGTACCTCGGGTACGAGCACCTCCAGGATCAGTGGTCGCAGTACCTCCAGTAACACCAGCTCCAGCAGCAACTCCAAGACCTCCAGCTCCAGCAGGGCCAGCACCTCCAGCTCCAGAAGCTCCACTCCGAAGGCGCGTACGCCGAACAAACCACTCACGCAGCTGCAGCAGAGACAGGCTCGGCGAAGCACCAGCAAAACCTCCAGACGAAGCAGCACCCTGAGGCTCCGCACCTCCAGACTCCGCACCCTCCGACACAGCACCCCCGGGCTCAACACCCTCAGGCTCAGGACCACCAAGCTCACCACCCCCAGTCGCAACACCCCCAGGCTCACCTCCCCCAGTCTCAACACCCCCAAGCTCAGCACCCCCAGTCTCAGCACCCTCAGACTCTTCACCCTCAGGCTCCGCACCCCCAGACGCAGCACCCCCAGACGCAGCACCTCGAGCAGCACCTGAGTCGACAGCTATCTGAACAGGCGCGGGACCAGGGAGAGGGTCTACCTGAGACACACCTGAAGGAGCAGGACCCTGGGGCGGGAGGGGGTCTGCCGAAGGGGGACCGGGAGCAAGGAAGAGCGGCGGGGGTGGGGGAGGGGCAGAGCGGTAGGGGAAGAGACGGTAGAAGGGAACCGACTCCTCAAACGTGACGTGCTGAGAATGGAAGAGACGGCGCGAGGTGGGGTGGTAAAACTGCCACCCAGGCGCGTCGGGGACAAAGCCAAGGAAGACGCAGGGGATAGCACGGGCGGAGAGCTTGTCCGCGGACGTATCGCGAACAAAGGCACGAGATCCCCAGACCCGGAACACCGACGCATCGCCAACCTCCCCCGTCCAACGCAGTGTGGGCGAGGTCTCCGGCAAGGAGACACGGGGCCAGAGGTTGAGCTGATGCGCAGCGTACTGGACCGCAAACGGCCACAGAAAATGGGGAGCAGCCGCATGGATCATGGAGGTACGAGCGACCTCCATCACTAAGCCAATGCGAGGCTCAGAAATCCCATTTCGCTGAGGGGAGTCCAGAAGCATGAACGACTGGAGAATGCCCTCCCCACGACAAAAGTCCCGCAAGAGGTTGGAGGAGAACTCACCACCTCTGTCAGAGTGCAGACGCAGGACAGGAAGGTCCTGGCCGAACCGCTCGCGGAGCTGGAGACGGACTGTGCGGATCCAAGGGATCAAGACATCAGGGACCTCACCCTTGCTGCGCAAGGGGAAGACTGTGGTGTACCGCGTGTAGTCGTCAACTACCAGCAGAAAGTAGCGCTCGCGGCTCTGTCCACTGACGCGGGCTGGGCCCCACACGTCCATGTGGAGAGTCTGCAGGGGAGCAGTCGTCGGGGGAAACGAGGAGGAGTGAGGAGCGGCGCGCTGCCGCCCCTCGACGCAAGGGAGGCAGGTCGGGGCAGGCGAGGGTGGGAGGGGAGGCAGAGACCTGGGGAGACCAGAGACAAGAAGACGAGAGTGCATGCCACGAAGGTGAGGCAAGGAGGGGTGACCTAGGCGGTGGTGCCACAGAAGAATCTGGTGCGACAGGAGGCAACACGAGGAAGAGGCCGCTACCTGACCTAACGCGGACACCTGAGCAGACGCAGCTACCTGAGAAGGCTCGGTAGTGAGTGTGAACAGACTCGACCCTGGCCGACGAGTGAACGTGGCCAGGTGATGGCCCGTCCGTGTGCACGTGCAGATTGACACACGCTGACCCCCAGGAATGGTGGTAGTGACCATCGCATCCTGGAGGGCAGTGGTACTCACCAAGTTCGTAGAGAACGAGGGGAGGTGAAGGCCTGACAGTGAGCCGGACGGAACCGCCGGACACGGGAGGACAGTGGAGGAACAGGCCACGACCAGTCCCCCAGAGGGGTCAGCCAGTCTGACCGGGACAGGTGCAAGAAGAGGAGTGAGGGTGGTGCTGTCACAAAAGAAACAGCACGAGGCGTCTGAGTCCAACGCGAAGGTGTGCAAGGCCTCAGCAGGCGCAGTACCAGGGAGAGTTCCAGACTCACTAGCACCTAGAGCAGCAGCGGCGATACCTGGGTCAGGCGGCACACACCGGTAACAGTCACCCTCAGCACTAACAGACAAAGCATACATAGCAGAGAGAATATCATCGAAGTCTAGGTCAAAGATAGCAATCCTAGACTTAAGCAGATCTGCCCAGCGAGGGAGCTGGACGTCGTCACCAAACTCGTCGAGGCGCGAGAAGCAGCGGTACTGAGTGTGGAGCCTCCCGCAAGTCTGGCCAGCATGGTCACCCGTGCGAATGACATACGGGCAACTACCCCTTGAGGCCCCACGCAGAAACCACTCTCGAAGCTGCTGGGGAGACGGGGTCTCGCCCCGACGCTGCTGCTGCTGACGCTGGCCACTCCCAGAACTGACACGCCGAGCTCCAGTCCCACTGCCACCAGTCCCACCGCCTCCACTGCTGCCACTCCCACCGCTGCCTCCACCACCGCCACCAGAGCCCCCACTCCCACCAACAGACCCACCACCGCCACCACCTCCACTGCTGCCCCCACCACCACTCCCGCTGCCACCTCCACCACCGCCGCTGCCACCACCACCACCCCGACCACCGTTGCCCTTGCTGCTGCGGGGCTTCGCACTAGCAGAAGCAGCCCCGACGTCTTCAGGAACAGAGACGTCTGCAGCAGCAGAAGAGGCGTAGGAGGGAGCAAGGGGGGAGGGGGAACACCCCTCAAAGAAGGGCGGGCGCGGAGTGCCACGAGCAGCACCTACAGCAACTGCACTAGTCTCAGCTGCGAGGAGAAGCTGCTCGAGGAGGTCAACAGTGAGGGAGGTGGGGTCAAGAGAGAGGAAGTGGTCCCTGACAGAGCGAAGAGAGTCAGGGAGGCGGGTGACTATAAAGTAGAGAGTGATGTACATCGGGGGCGGGTTCCTGTCAAGGAACTCAGCAGGAATGGCAGCGCGGTAGCAAGCGTCACTAGCGCAAAGGTGGGAAACCAGGTCCTCGACTGTGGCAAAGGCGGACAGCTCGGGGAACAGGTAGGGCTGAAGGAGGCGGCCTAGAGCAGCAGTGGCAGGGGAGGAATAGCGGGCGACTACAGCGTCGTACAGCGCCTGTGCTGTCCTGTGCTGTCCGAAGTGAGCGCATTCAGCTAGTGGCAGGTGGTTGCGAATGGCTAAGCAGGCAGCAGCGTCACGAGTAAGCCACTGTGAGCGAGTCGAAATGTCAGCTGTGGCGGGAGGGGCAGTAGCAGCTCCTGACGCTAGGTCAAACAGCGAGACACTGTCCTTAGAATCGCTCAGTAGGTACAGCTGCAGGTCGTCAAGCCATGTGTCAAACTGAACTGGTCTACCCTCATGATCAAACGCAAGGACCCGAAGCGAAGCCATAGCTGTGCAGTACGTAGGAGCAGCAGTAGCAGCTGTAGCAGTAGCAGTAGCAGCTGTAGCAGGAGCAGCAGTGACGGTAGGGCTAAGAGGCCGAGGGGGTAGGGGTCGACTTGGCCGGGTGCGCGGGCTAGAGACGAGGCCGGGCGCGGGGATAGGGGCCGACGGGGCCGGGCGTGGGGCTTGGGACGGGGCCGGGTGCGGGGCTAGGGGCCGACAGGGGGCCGGGCGCGGACTAGGGACGGGGCCGGGCGCGGGCTAGGGACGGGGCCAGGCGCGGGCTAGGAACTGGGCCGGGCGCGGGCTTGGGATGGGGCCGGGTGCGGGCTAGGAACGGGGCCGGGCGCGGGCTAGGGGTCGTCGTGGGGGCCGGGCGCGGGCTAGGGACGGGGCCGGGCGCGAGGCTAGGGGCCGACGTGGGAGCCGGATGTGGGCTAGGGACGGGGCTGGTAACGGGCTAGGGAGCGACGGGGCCGGGCGCGGGCTACGGACGGGGCTGGGCGCTGGGCTAGGGACGATGCCGGGCGCGGGGCCAAGGGCCGACGGGGCCGGATGCGGGCTAGGGACGGGGCCGGGCGTGGGGCTAGGGGCCAACGGGGCCGGGCGTGGGGCGAGGAGCCGACGGGGCCGGGCGCGGGCTAGGAACGGGGCCGGGCGCGGGGAGAGGGGCCGACGGGGCCGGGCGCTATGCTCCCACCTACAACGCATTGTCCGCTTAGTGGGTTTTGACGATAATCACCAAACACCAACGTTTGAGCACATACACGCACCCAATTTGCAGGTGCATATAGGCGGTCGAGCACGTGCCGACTGTTGCGCCAGATGCGTCACGTCGACCTCGGGATACCTTGTTGCAGGTCTACTTCGCCAATGTTCCTGACGGCGAAGCTCGCACAGCCGTCATGAGGGGGTTTTTTATCAGTGTAAATTACTCTATTTCTCTGAAAATCAGAGTGGTTTTTGGGGGGTCACTCGGACGTTTCTGGGTAATATTTTTGGAAGTTAAGTTTTCTCTTATTTGCCAGGGTTTTTATTTTATGTACTCAAATAGACCAGTGTAAATCTCTGGCGAATGCATTTTTCTCTGTACAGGGTACAAAAATATCGATCGACCCCCCCCCCTTGACTTGATGGGAAATGGAGAGCATAATAAATTTTCGGTAGTATACTTGCATCTCACAAATCTTCGGTGACCGCATAGCACAACTGTATTTTTTTGTAGGAGCGCGAAAGGCGTGGGTTCAATACTTGAGCAGAGATTCAGAGTTTGAAAAAAATGGTACCTTGATTGTCCTGAGTATTTTTTTCAGAAGTTAAGTTTTCTCTGACAAATCAGAGTGTCAAATGTATATGCCTTAGCCTATATAGGCTGTAGTGGGGTAGTTCCTAGAGGGTACAACACTTTTGTGTTCTCTATTTGTACCCACCTCATTTCTAGTTCAATCATTCCTGTTTAATTCTTCACATGGTATAGAGCGGGTTCCCTCATGGGACCGTTCCTTCCTAAGGGCCCACCATAAGCAATTTTTTTTAGCTGCCCGAAGCGCGTCTCGCGCCCTGCCCTTAAATTTTTTTTTGGCGGCCCCCTAGCGGCCCCTAACGGCCCCTACGCGGCCCCTACGCGATCCCTACGCCGCCCCTAAACGGCCCCGTCGCGGCCCCGTACCTGACGCGGCCCCGTCCCTGACGCGGCCCCGCCCCTACCCGGCCCCTACGCGGCCCCTACGCGGCCCTTACGCGGCCCCTACGCGGCCCCTACGCGGCCCCTACGCGGCCCCTACGCGGCCCCTACCCGGCCCCTACGCGGCCCCTACGCGGCCCCTACCCAGCCCCTACGCGGCCCCCTGCGCGGCCCCCTACGCGGCCCCTCAGCGGCCCCTACGCCGCCCCTACACGGCATGACCCGGCCCCGTCCCTGACGCGGCCCCTACGCGGCCCCTATGCCGCCCCTACGCGGCTCCTACGCGGCCCCTAAACGGCCCGACCCGGCCCCGTACCTGACGCGGCCCCTATGCCGCCCCTAAAAGGCCCCGTCCCGGCCCTACCCCGGCCCCGTCTCGGCCCCGTCCCGGACCTGCCCCGGCCTCGACTCCGTCCCGGACCTGCCTTGGCCCCGACCCCGTCCCGGACCTGCCCCGGCCCGACCCTGTCCCGGCCCTACCTCGGCCCCGTCCCGGACCTGCCCCGGCCCCGACCCCGTCCCGGACCTGCCCCGGCCCCGACCCTGTCCCGGCCCCGTTGCTGCCCCGTCCCGGACCCTGCTCGGCCCCGACCCTGTCTCGGCCCTGTCACGGCCCCGACCCAGTCCCGGACCTGTCGGCTCTGCCCCTGGTAAGAGCCTAGCCGGGCCGAGCCGCGCGGCCGAGCCGCACTGCTTTGCCGAGTCGCCCTGCCGAGTCGCACTGTCCTGCCTCGCTCAGTTGCACTGCTGCCGCTGCTAGTCTGCTGCTGCTCCTATCATGGCTAGTCCTAGTCTTCTCACCTTTGATGCTGAGGGTCGAGCGGTTGACTTTGATGTCTGGCTAGATGATCTGCAGCTTTTTCTTCAGTGCGATAGCAAGGATGGTCTCTCCCTGTTTGATCTTACGTCGGGCGCCTCTACTGCCCCTGCTGCTGATGCTGACAGTACCGTTCGCTCGCAGTGGCTCACGCGCGATGCTGCTGCCCGCCTTGCTGTGCGTAGTCACCTACCGTCTACTGAGCGCGCGCACTTTAGTCAGTACAAGAGTGCTAAGACTCTGTACGACGCAGTAGTTGCACGTTACTCTTCCCCTGCCACTGCTGCGCTTAGCCGCCTCATGCTACCGTACCTGTTCCCTGACTGGTGCCTCGCCGCTGCACTCTCGTCGTCGCCTCCCTCTCTCCCCACAGCAGTTGCGTGAGTGGTACGTTGGCCGTCAGGGTCGAGCTGCTAGAGCTGGGGGCCCTGCTGCGGGAGGCGCTGGTGTTGGAGGCACTGGAGCCGGCACTGTCCCTCTCTCCCCACAGCAGCTGCGTGAGTGGTACGTTAGCCGTCAGGGTCGCGCTGCTAGAGCTAGGGGCTCTGCTACGGGAGGCGCTAGAGTTGGTGACTCTGCCCTGGAGTTGTTTCTACTGGAGTTCCTGGGGCAGCTGGTCCCGGAGGTGCTCGTACTGGATGTACTAGAGCTGCTGGGGCTGGAGGTCCTGCTGGACCTGGAGGTGCTGCTGTTGACTCTGAGGTTGGAGGCCCTGGAGCTGGGGTGCTACTGCTGGTGGCGCTGGAGCTGGAGGTTCTGGAGCTGCTGCGGGTGCTGGCGCTGGAGGTTCTGGCGCTGTTGGAGGTGCTGGCGCTGGTGGCGCTGGAGCTGGAGGTTTTGGAGCTGCTGCGGGTGCTGGCACTGGAGGTTCTAGAGCTGTTGGAGGTGCTGGCGCTGGTGGCGCTGGAGCTGGAGGTTCTGGAGCTGCTGCAGGTGCTGGCGCTGGAGGTTCTGGAGCTGTTGGAGGTGCTGGCGCTGGTGGCGCCGGAGCTGGAGGTTCTGGAGCTGCTGCGGGTGCTGGCGCTGGAGGTTCTGGAGCTGTTGGAGGTGCTGGCGCTGGTGGCGCCGGAGCTGGAGGTTCTGGAGCTGCTGCGGGTGCTGGCGCTCGCTGCTTTTGCCACAGTCACTGACCTCATTACGCACCTCCGCACTAGTGACACTCGCTACCGCGCTGCGCTTCCTGCTGAGTTCTGCGCCCAGAACCCCCCCCCCCCCCACATCACCCTCTACTACCTAGTCACTCGACTCCCTGACACTCTCCGCTCGGTCAGGGACCACTTCCTCTCTCTTTGCCCTACCACCCTCACTGTCGACCTCCTCGAGGAGCGCCTCCTTGCAGCAGAGACTAGTATCACCGCTGTAGGCGCCTCTCGTGGTGACCCCCGTACCCCTTTCTTTGAGGGGTGCTCCCCCGTTCCTCTTTTGCCCTCTGTTGCCTCTGCTGCTGCTGTCGACCTTGTTGGCACCGAGTCGGTCAGCGCTGCATCTGCTCCTAGTGAGAGGCGCCGCTTCAGCAAGGGCAAGCGGGGCAAGGGAGCTGGAGGAGGTGGTGGGGGCGGCGGTAGTGGCGGTGGAGGCGGAGGAGGGGGTGGGGGTGGGGGTGGTGGTAGAGGTGGGGGCTTCGGTGGCGGCGGTGGAGGTGGAGGCGGCGGTGGCGGTGGCGGGAGGGGTGGAGGAGGCGGAGGCGGCAGCGGCGGAGGTGGAGCTGGTAGAGGCGGAGCTGTGCAGCGGGGACCCCAGCAGCAGCAGCGCTCTCGTGAGACCCCTTTGCCCCAGCAGCTTCGTGAGTGGTACGCGGGGCGCCAGGGGTCTGGGGGTGCTGGTCCCTGTACTTACGTCCTGCGCACCGGTGACCACCCTGGAGAGCAGTGTGGCGGCCTGCACGCCACCCAGCGCTGCTTCGGTCGCCTGACGGACGCCTGGCGTGCCCAGTTCCCGGACGACACTGAGATCCCTCGTTGGGGAGATCTGCTCAGGTCGGGGGTAGCTATCTTTGATCTTGACTTTGATGCTATTCTTGCTGCCATGTATGCTGTGTCTATTAGTGCTGAGGGTGACTGTTACGTGTGTGTTCCGCCTGACCCTGGTACTGAGGCTGCTCCTCTAGGTGCTCGTGAGTCTGCTGCTCCAGGTACTCGTGAGTCTACTGCTCTAGGTGTTGGTGAGTCTGCTCTCTCAGGTACCGAGTCGGCTCAGGTCTTTCACACCTTCACCCTCGACTCGGGTGCTTCCCGCTCCTTCTTTCGAGACCGCACCACCCTTACGCCGCTCAGTCGGCCGGTTGCGGTCTCCCTGGCAGACCCCTCTGGGGGTCCTGTCCTTGCTCGCTACTCCACTGTCCTCCCGTGTCCGGCGGCCCCGTCAGGCTCCCTGTCTGGTCTCTACCTCCCCTCATTCTCCACGAACTTGGTGAGTGGTGCTGACCTTCAGGATGCCGGAGTTGACGAGTTCACTCCTACAGGTCAGGGAGTGACCCACTGCACGTGTGCTCAGACGGGCCGCCACTTGGCCTCGTTTACCCGTCGACCGGGGTCGAGCCTGTACACACTGACCACAGAGTCTCCTCCGGTTGCTGCGTCTGGTCAGGTAGATGCGTCGAGTCAGGTGTTTGCTGCAGCGTCTCGGTCAGGTCCTGAGTCTGCCCCCTGCTCGTGTCGCCTCCTGTCCCCCCAGACCCTCCTCTGGCACCACCGCCTTGGTCACCCCTCCTTGCCTCGTCTCCGAGGCATGGCCTCCCGTGTCCTTGTCTCTGGTCTCCCCCGGTCCCTCCCTCCCCTTCCCCCGGGGCCTGCCCCTACCTGCGTTCCCTGCGTCGAGGGGCGGCAGCGCGCCGCTCCTCACTCCTCCGAGTTTCCCCCGACAGAGGCTCCGCTGCAGACTCTTCACATGGACGTGTGGGGCCCAGCCCGCGTCCGTGGACAGGGTCACGAGCGTTACTTCCTGCTGGTGGTTGACGACTACTCGCGTTACACCACTGTCTTCCCCTTGCGCAGCAAGGGTGAGGTCACTGAGGTGTTGATCGACTGGATCCGCGTTGCTCGTCTCCAGCTCAGAGAGCGTTTCGGCTCGAACTTTCCTGTTCTGCGTCTGCACTCCGACAGAGGCGGAGAGTTTTCCTCCGACCTTCTGCGAGCCTTCTGTCGTGCGGAGGGCATCCGCCAGACGTTCACGCTTCCGGCCTCTCCACAGCAAAATGGGATTGCTGAGCGCCGCATTGGCATGGTCATGGATGTCGCCGTACGTCCATGATCCATGCGGCTGCTCCCCATTTTCTGTGGCCGTTCGCGGTTCAGTACGCGGCGCATCAGATCAACCTTCAGCCCCGGGTCTCCCTGCCGGAGACCTCCCCTACTCTGCGGTGGACGGGGAAGGTTGGTGATGCGTCTGGGTTCCGTGTCTGGGGATCTCGAGCTTTCGTCCGAGACTTGTCTGCGGACAAGCTGTCCTCCCGTGCTGTTCCTTGCGTCTTCCTCGGCTTTCCCCCTGACGCGCCTTGTTGGCAGTTTTACCACCCCACCTCGCGTCGTGTTCTGTCCTCCCAGGACGTCACGTTTGACGAGTCGGTTCCGTACTACCGTCTCTTCCCCTACCGCACTGCCTCCCTCCCCCCCCGCCGCTCTTCCTCGCTCCCGGTCCCCCCCCGGTAGACCCCCTCCCCCCTCAGGGTCCTGCCCCCTCAGGTGTGTCCCAGGTAGATGCAGTCGAGCCTGTCGAGGTAGCTGCTGACTCTGGTGCGTCAGGGGGTGCTGAGCCTGAGCGTGCGGAGCCTGGGGGTGCTGGGTCTGGGGGTGCTGAGCCTGAGCGTGCGGAGCCTGGGGGTGCTGGGTCTGGGGGTGCTGAGCCTGAGCGTGCGGGGCCTGGGGGTGCTGCTTCTGGGGGTGCTGAGCCTGGGGCTGCTGGGAGTGGGGGTGTGGAGCCTGTCGGTGCTGGAACTGGCGGTCCTTCGGGTGCTTTGTCCCGGCGGGAGCTTCCCTCTCCACAGGAGCTGCGCGAGTGGTTTGCTCGCCGCTGGAGCCGTGCTGCTGGAGCTGGAGGTGCTGCCGGTGCTAGAGGTTCTGCTGCTGCTGGAGGTTCTGGAGCTGGAGGTGCTGCTGGAGCCGGTACTGGAGGTTCTGCTTCTGCTGGGGGTGCTGGAGCCACGGGTCCCGGAGGTGCTCGAACTGGAGGTACTGGAGCTGCTGGGCCTGGTGGTGCTCCTGGTGCTGGAGCTACTGGTGGAGCTGGAGCTGGTGGTGCTGCTGGAGTGGGTACTACTGGAGGTACTGGAGCCGGAGCGGCTGTGTCTGCTGGTGGTCCTGCTAGAGCTGGAGCTGCTGGAGGTACTGGAGCTGGTGGTGCTGCTGGAGTTGGAGCTGACGCTGGGGTTACTGCTGTTGTCCCTGCTGGTTCTGGAGGTGCTGCGCGGCCACGGCCGTACTTCGTTCCGCTCCTTGAGCAGGTTCTTGGTCTTCCGCCTTCTCCTAGTCCTGCTCCTTCCTTAGAGTGTCCTCCGCCTGTCCAGTCCGAGTCACAGTTACAGCTGGTCTCCCCTCTGCCTGCTCCTTCTCCCTACGCTGGTCCTACTGGAGGTCTTGCTGAGCGTCGTGAGCCTGAGTCGCGTCCTGCGTCGCCTGTTCGCACTGCTCGCACTAGTCGTCGTGTTCCACGTCCGCGTCCTCCTGCAGTCCCGGGCACGCATCAGATGGCACTGCATCCTTCCACTGCGCCACAGCGTGTCCCTTTGCCGTCTCCTCCAGAGTCCTCTCTTCCTGCTCTTGCTGACCCGGCGTCTGACTCCCTTCGTGCTGCCAGTCCTACTGTCACGCGTTTCCTAGCCACTGTTGTCACTGACCCTTCCTTTGAGTCCACTGCTGCGTCTGCCTTAGTTACCGAGCTTGTCGACTTCGCTGCTCACTGTCGTCTAGACTACGCCGCTAGTCTTGTTGCTGAGTCTGCGTCTGCGTCTGTCTGTCCTCCGTCCGTCGGGGGTGAGTGTGCTCTTAGCACGGACGTCCTTGAGGACCGACAGGAGGAGTTCCAGTGTTTTGCTGCTGCTTTACCTCATCTCGTGTCCACGCTGCTTGCCCCTGAGGGAGACCCGGATGCACCAGACATCCCGACCCCGCGCTCTTACGCAGAGGCGATAGAGGGTCCTTACTCCTCTCAGTGGCAGGCAGCCTTGGACGCAGAGATGGCTTCCTGGAATTCCACAGGCACCTACGTCGACGAGGTTCCCCCACTTGGGGCGAACATCGTCAGTGGCATGTGGATTTTCAGGGTGAAGCGGTCGCCGGGTTCTCCGCCTGTCTTCAAGGCGCGTTACGTGGCTCGAGGCTTCAGTCAGCGGCAGGGAGTTGACTACTTTCAGACCTTCTCCCCGACCCCGAAGATGACCACTCTTCGGGTTCTGCTGCACGTTGCTGCTCAGCGTGACTACGAGCTTCACTCCCTTGACTTCAGCACTGCTTTCCTACAGGGCAGTCTGCACGAGGAGATCTGGCTGCGCCGCCCACCTGGCTTCACTGGGTCGTTTCCTCCTGGTACCCAGTGGAGCCTCCGGCGGCCAGTCTACGGTCTCCGCCAGGCGCCACGTGAGTGGCACGACACACTGAGGACTACGCTTGCGGCTCTTGGGTTTGCTCCTTCCACTGCTGACCCGTCGCTGTTTCTTCGCACCGACAATTTGCTGCCGCCGTTCTACATCCTCGTGTACGTCGACGACTTGGTTTTTGCTACAGCTGACACTGCTGGACTCGCCCACGTGAAGTCCGAGCTGCAGAAGAGACACACGTGCACAGACTGTTGGTGCAACCCTACGGTTTGCACTCGGCTTGTTGTCCGTGTGCGTGAATGTGTGTGTGTATGGAATGGTATGAGGGCATGGGATAATATATATTTCATGCTTATAATTGTGTGTGAATGTTGAGTCATGATGTCGAGTGTGTGTGTCGAGTCAATAGCGAGTTATCGCTAGACGCGTGTTACGCGGTCGTTTGTGTCTCGCGCGCGGTTTCTATTTTGTCGTGTGTCGAACGTTCGGCGTGTCGCAGGTGTGTGCAGCAGACCCATCAAGAACTCAAGGATGAGTTTGTGATGAAGAGCCCGAGCCTTGGTGTCAAGCCTCAAGTGATTTCGAAGCTCGCCAAAAAGGGTACACCTCAAGATATTGAAGATAGTTACATTACTTTGTGTAGTGTAACATTTCACTTGGTGTAGGCCCTAGTGAAGGGTAGTTTCGAGACCCTTCGTGGTTGGGGACAGTGTGGCACTGTTCCACATCACTGTACCTCGGCTCTTGGGGTTTGTAGGAGCTGGGAGTCATTCCCAACTCGTAACTCTTCCTATCTTGTGTTCTAAGACTATAGTGGCTGCCATAGTACCGTTCGTTCAAACCGACGCTGTGTCGTCAATTCTTTATCAAATCGTGCAATCTAAATTGCTAATTGTAGACGACGTGAAGACGCTCCAGATCCAATTTGAATCAGGTCATTTACAGCTGTGAGCAGAACGCTATCAACGTTTGAAGCCGCTGTGCAGAAATCCGTCTGTGCTCTCTATCTTTCGTTTTAGGCATATTCAAGCCTATTGTGACTATAACAAGTGGTATCAGAGCCCCTTGGAGCAGTTTCGACAATGGATGGACCTGAGGAAAGGGGTGACAGAGTTGCTGGTGGCAGTGGAGAAGCCCAAGCTCAAGGCCAACCCCGTGATTCAGCCATGGCGCCCATGCAACCAAGTCTTGGCCCACCTAGGGATGAGCCTAGGGTGTTTGGGCTTGACAAGTTCAACGGTGACAACTTTGCTGAATGGTCCTTCAAGATGGAGAACATCTTTGACCACTATGACCTGCTGGAGGTGATGGAAGGAACGGAGAAGCGCCCCGAGAACGACCCGGAGAAGAGCCCGTGGGTGCGGAAGAGCGCACAAGGCTATCTCCTACTTGGGCAAGCGTTGGGGAGCAGCCAGATCCGTCACATCAAACCATTCCAGCGTGAACCAGAGAAAGGACCAAAGGCATGGGCTGCTCTCAAGGGTGTACATGCTCCTGCAACAGCGGCGGTAGCGGTGGTGTTGGAACGGCAAATGGCGGCACTACGAATTGAAGAAGACGAAGCGGTTGAAGAAGGGGTGCAGAAATTCTTCGACTTGTTGACGCGGCTTGAGGGAGCTGATTTGAACTACAGTGAGCTCCAAAAGAAGACCAAGTTGCTGGCCTTACTCCCAGAGTCATGGTCCTCTCTCATCATCAACCTCAATCGTGACTTGCCCCACCTTTCGCTCGAAGACGCGAAGCGAGCGATCCTTCAAGAGGATTTCCGTCGCCGTGAGTTGGCGAGTGCGGATGGCGCCGGGGCAGCAAGCATCGGCCGTGGATATGGCCGTGGAAAGGGCAGCGGACGAGGAGGAGGAAGGTTTGGAGGCAGCAACTTCAACGGAGGCCGCGGGAGTAGTGGATATGGCAATGACAACAAGAACAACGGACGCGGTCGCGGACGGTTCGACGGCGAGTGTCATTTTTGCCACAAGAGCGGACACATGTGGCGCGATTGCTACAAACTCCCTGATGGATGGACTCCTGCTCAAGGCCAAGAGGGTAGAGGAGCAGGAGGAGGGAGAGGAAGAGGCCGTGGAGGCCGTGGCGGTCGCGGAGGTGGTGCTGCAAGTATGAAGAGTGCCGGCAACGAGAGCGAGTTGAGGGACGATCGCTTCCCGGGTCAATTCTTCTTCGTGTCCACGCAAGCACCGGCTGGTCCAGAGAATGATGAAAGCTTTGAGGAGCCAGCAGCTGTGGGGAAGGTCACCCTACACTCCCTGGACTATTGGGTGATCGATAGCGGCGCTACCTATAGCATGACACCTCGTGCGGACTTGCTCACCGAACTTGAGCCGTCACCGGTGAAGCATGTGACATCGGCTTTGGGGCAGCGAGCAGAGGTGAAAGGCATGGGCAAGGCCATGTTCAAGGGTGCTGATGGGAAGATGGTGGGCCTCAAGAACGTGCTTTGGATGCCCAACCTTGATGCCAACCTGATTTCCGTGCGGCGGTTGCAAAAGGCCGGCATGGACACGAGCTCGAAGGGAGCTAAGACCTACACCGCGAGGCTTGGCGAGCGGATTCTTTGGGACCTTCACGAGGATAGGGATGTCTACAACGAGATGTGGCAAATCCCTGTGGTCCCCATGCCTAAGGAGAGGCAAGTGGCAGCAAGCATCAGCACCAAGGGTGAAGCGGTTGGTAGCGGCGATGGCGCGAACGGTCGCGCTAAGGAGATAAAGTCCAAGAAGTGCAATCTTGGAGGGACCAGCAAGCTCGGTGAACATGAGGAGAGTGGTGCAGCAGCTCAGAAGCAGCACAAGGGTGAGGAGAACCCCAAGGCAGCAGCGGAGGAGGAGTACGGAGATAACATGTGGGGCACTCTTGCGAGTGCGGCA
This sequence comes from Closterium sp. Naga37s-1, assembly GCA_947471745.1. NCBI lineage: Eukaryota > Viridiplantae > Streptophyta > Zygnematophyceae > Desmidiales > Closteriaceae > Closterium > Closterium sp. Naga37s-1. The sequence goes on along the minus strand of CANJKZ010000072.1, from coordinate 3,140,741 downwards.
TTCTCCAATCCGACTTCGGCTACGGGGGAGTGTGATTGGCTCACCTTGCATCGGCGCATGGGGCATGTGGCCCTGCCCATCTTGCAGCAGCTAGTGAAGAATGAGATGGTTGCTGGCATACGTGTGAAGGGGGAGCCCGATGAGGTGCTTGGCTGCCCGACGTGCATTCAAGCCAAGTTCACCCGGTTTCCGTTCCCTAGTTCGGAGGCAACGGCAAAGGCACCGCTTGATGAGGTGGTGATGGACGTGGTGGGCCCCCTGAAGCTTGGAGCTGCTGGAGCTGAGTATTTTCTCACCATTGTCGACGTCTACACCCGCATGACTTGGGTGTATGTGCTGGCCAAGAAGAGCGACGTGGCTGAAACGTTGAAGACGGATTGGTTCCCGATGGTGGAGCGGCAACAAGACCGTCTCGTCAAGTCAATCCGCACCGATCGAGGGGGAGAGTTCCTGAGCAAGGAGTTTGGGTTGTGGCTGAAGAAGAATGGTATTCGGCACTCCCTCACCATGCCATACTCCCCTGCAATGAACGGCATCGCCGAGCGAGCGAACCGCACAATCACGGAGGCGGCACGCGGGTTGCTCATTGAAGCCGGGCTACCCGACTATTTCTGGCCTGATGCGGTGCGGAGCGCGTGTGTGGCCAAGAACAGAGCCTTGACTCATGTGGGAGCAGACAAATGGGTGCCCTATGTGGAGTGGCTAGGAAGGAAGCCAAAGGTGGATATGCTTCGGGTGTTCGGGTGCATGTGCATGGCGCTCGTGCCTAAGCATCTTCGGCACAACAAGCTTGGTGCCAAGGCGGTGTGGGCCGTGCACTTGGGCATGGCTCAAAACAGCAAGGGATGGCTTCTTTGGGACCCATTCACCAAGAAGTTCTTGGTGAGCAGGGACTGCAAGTTCATGGAGAACTTCATGTACAAGGATTGGAAGGCGGAGAATGAGGCGAAGATAGGCGTGCGGTTTGGGGAGGTGAAGAGTTCCGGTTTGGAGCATGTGGAGCTGCCTTTGGAGCTGAGCAGCGGCAGCACAACCACAAGGCAATCCTCCCTTGTGAATGGGGGAGAGGAGGCCAATGATGCAGAGGAAGAAGAGGAGGAGGTGCAGCAAGTGAGCGAGCGTGCACCGTCACTCCCTTCCCGTACTACGAGTACTCCACGGATTCGAGCCACACCGCAGCAACGCCAAGGCCTTCAAGTCCCTGCAGCTGAGGAGGAAGGAAGGGGGAAGAGGAGAGTTCAACCCCCTAATAGGCTGACCTATGATGCGCCGGGAAAGCAGGGCAAGACAGCCCTGGCCGGAGCGGCAATGATGGTCGGAGACGACGAGGAGAGTGACTACGAGGAGTGTGCCTTCGCGTTCTTCTCTCCGGTGGAGATGCCGGGAGAACCAGCAACTCTCAAGGAGGCTTTGGAGAGTAGTGATGCTGAGGAGTGGAAGAAGGCCATGGAGAGTGAGCTGAAGAGCATTGAGGAGAATGACACGTTTGAATTGGTGGAGCTAACGGAGGGGCGTACGGCGATAACGTCCAAGTGGCTCTTCAAAATCAAGTCGGATGCCGACGGCAAGATCGAGCGCTACAAGTCTAGGCTTGTAGCCAAGGGGTACCAGCAGAAGGAGAAGGTGGACTTCAAGGAGCTGTTTGCCCCTGTGGTGAAGCCGACGACGCTGCGAACCCTATTCGCGGGAGCCGCCATCAAAGGATGGGTAGTAAAGCAAATGGACATCGTAACGGCATTCCTTAACGGCATCCTTGAGGAGGAGATTTTCATGGCGCAGCCAGAGGGGTTTGATGATGGTAGTGGCAGAGTTTTGAGGCTGAAGAAGGCCCTTTATGGACTGAAGCAGGCCCCTAGGCAGTGGTACTTGAAGCTGCGAGGAGTTTTGGAGGAGATCGGCTTCACTCCCTCAACGGCCGATCACTCCTTGTTCATGCTTGGCGAGGGGGAGCAGAGGAGTTTCATGGTGGTTTATGTGGATGACATCCTCATTTTCTCACCCTCTTCTGACCTTGTGAAGGAGGTGATGCTGAAGCTTCAAGACAAGTTCAAGTGCAAGGCCCTTGGTGACGTGAGCTTCTACCTTGGGCTCCACATCGAACGAGATGTGGAGAAGCGGTGCATGCGGGTGCATCAACGAAAGTACCTGGAGGCATTGGCTGCCAACTTTGGGCAGAGTGAAGGCCATGTGGCTACACCCTTTCCCTCTGGGTTCAAGTGTGTGAAGGGACCAGAGGAGGAGAGCGTTGGTGAAGAGGAGAGGCGCCGATTTCACTCGTTGGTGGGCAGCCTCATGTATGCGGCGGTAAACACCCGACCGGACGTCGCGTTTGCTACCGGGCAGCTGGCTAGGGTTGTGCAATGCCCTAATGAGGAGCAGGTAGCAGCTGGAATGAGGGTGGCCAAGTATCTTGGCCAAACACCGACCGTTGGGCTGCAATACTCGGCGGCGGCACAAAGGCGCCAAAAGGGCGCGGATGGTGTTGAACCCGGGCGTTTGTTCCTCACCGCCTACTCGGATGCTTCATATGCATCAGAACCAGAGGACATGACAAGTGTGGGAGGCTTCATATGCTGTGTTGGTGGAGGCCCAACTGCTTGGGAGAGCAAGAAGCAGGTTGACCAAGCTTTGAGCTCGGTGGAGTCCGAGTACATGGCACTCTTCCGTGCCGTACGGGAGATTGTGTGGCAGCGGCGTTTGTTGGCTGAATTGGGGGAGGAGCAGCAAGGACCTACCCCACTGTACTGTGACAGCCAGGATGCCATTGCTCTTGCTAAGAACCCTGTGTTGCATGGACTCACGAAGCACAAGGTGAAGTGGCATTGGACGAGGAGCATGGTAACCGCGGGTGAAGTTGAGTTGCGCTACGTGAAGACCACGGGGCAGCCGGCTGACATGATGACCAAGAGGCTGGTGGAGCAGCAGCATTGGAAGTGTTGCAAGCTGGCTGGGATGGCTCTGAACTGAGAGAGCAACATATCCTAAGGCCAACAATCCGAGGGGGAGTTTGTTGGTGCAACCCTACGGTTTGCACTCGGCTTGTTGTCCGTGTGCGTGAATGTGTGTGTGTATGGAATGGTATGAGGGCATGGGATAATATATATTTCATGCTTATAATTGTGTGTGAATGTTGAGTCATGATGTCGAGTGTGTGTGTCGAGTCAATAGCGAGTTATCGCTAGACGCGTGTTACGCGGTCGTTTGTGTCTCGCGCGCGGTTTCTATTTTGTCGTGTGTCGAACGTTCGGCGTGTCGCAGGTGTGTGCAGCAGACCCATCAAGAACTCAAGGATGAGTTTGTGATGAAGAGCCCGAGCCTTGGTGTCAAGCCTCAAGTGATTTCGAAGCTCGCCAAAAAGGGTACACCTCAAGATATTGAAGATAGTTACATTACTTTGTGTAGTGTAACATTTCACTTGGTGTAGGCCCTAGTGAAGGGTAGTTTCGAGACCCTTCGTGGTTGGGGACAGTGCGGCAATGTTCCACATCACTGTACCTCGGCTCTTGGGGTTTGTAGGAGCTGGGAGTCATTCCCAACTCGTAACTCTTCCTATCTTGTGTTCTAAGACTATAGTGGCTGCCATAGTACCGTTCGTTCAAACCAACGCTGTGTCGTCAATTCTTTATCAAATCGTGCAATCTAAATTGCTAATTGTAGACGACGTGAAGACGCTCCAGATCCAATTTGAATCAGGTCATTTGCAGCTGTGAGCAGAACGCTATCAACGTTTGAAGCCGCTGTGCAGAAATCCGTCTGTGCTCTCTATCTTTCGTTTTAGGCACATTCAAGCCTATTGTGACTATAACACAGACCTGGGTGAACTGCGCAGCTATCTTGGCTTGCAGATCACCCGGGACAGAGCACGGCGCACCATTACTCTGACTCAGTCACACATGGTGCAGCAGGTCCTTCAGCGCTTCGACTTCACGTACTCCTCGCCTCAGGTCACTCCTCTGTCTACTCGCCACTCGCACTCAGCTCTGCCTTCGGATGAGTCCGTAGAGCCGAGTGGCCCGTACCCAGAGCTTGTTGGCTGCCTCATGTACCTGATGACCTGCACTCGACCTGACCTAGCATACCCTCTGAGCATCTTGGCACGCTATGTTGCTCCTGGGAGACACCGACCAGAGCACATGGCTGCAGCGAAGAGGGTGTTGCGCTACTTGTGCAGTACTTCGGGCTTGGGGCTAGTGCTTGGAGGGCGGAGTCCAGTGGTCCTCACTGGTCACGCAGACGCGTCTTGGGTTGACGACCTGGCTACTCAGCGGTCGTCACAGGGTTACACCTTCAGCCTTGGTTCCGGCTCTGTTTCGTGGCGGTCTACTCGCTCGTCTTCTGTTCTCAGCTCCAGCTGTGAGGCTGAGATCTACGCAGGGGCCATGGCTGCACAGGAGTTACGCTGGCTCACCTACTTGCTGACTGACCTGGGAGAGCCGCCTCGTTCTCCTCCAGTTCTGTACGTAGACAACAAGGCTATGCTGGCCTTGTGTCGGGAGCACATACTGGAGCACAGAACGAAGCACATTGCTCTTCGCTACTTCCTTGCTCGTGAGCTGCAGCAGCGTGGTCAGCTGCGCCTTGCTTACGTGGCCTCTCAGGCAAACACTGCTGATATCTTTACCAAGGCACTTCAGCCTTGTGATCATCAGCGCTTCTGTACTATGCTAGGTCTTGTGCCTACTTGGCCTCACTTGCTTACCTCTTGACTTTCCTTGTACTGTGATCTATATATACCTGCACTTGCTTGTTTACCTTTATATATGAACTTGCATGTGAACTGGCCTTGTGGCCTTTGAACCGGTGCTCAGACTGTGTGGTGACGTTGTGATCCACCCTGAGCTTGCTTTGCTTTGCTTTGCTTGACTGGTCTTGTGACCCCTAGTTCTCCCCCACTTTGCCTATGGGGGTGTGTCAAATGTATATGCCTTAGCCTATATAGGCTGCAGTGGGGTAGTTCCTAGAGGGTACAACACTTTTGTGTTCTCTATTTGTACCCACCTCATTTCTAGTTCAATAATTCCTATTTAATTCTTCACACAGAGTAACGCTCATGATCAACCCTGAATTTCAGAGTTCCCAAAAAAACAACTCTAAAAATCCGAGTAGTGAAAAAAAAAAAAAAAAAAAAAAAAAAAAAACCCTGGCCAACATTATTCGCCGTCGAGCATCTCTTCTTCGGTGGAACCGTCGACCAGCGCCTCTCGACGGGCTCGTCGACCACTGTCGTCGACCTGACCCGACTTTGAAGTCGGCTTCGCCCAAGCCGTAGTGTGATGTGCTAACTAAAACGACCCAACGACGACTCATTGCCGTTTGTTACGTACCAATACATTCAGGTAGCGTTTTATACAAATTAGAAACAGGAGCATGTCGAATATAATATTTGTTTTTACGTTGTCCACAGCTACAAAATAACATCTTTTCGACGGGATAAGAGAATGTAGTTGCTACTAAAAATGTGACAATAAAACTGCTTCTATCAATTGTCTGCGTTCACGACGAATGTTAACGAATAGGGAAATGCGAGCATAATGTCAGAAAGTTATATTGCTTACTTTGTGTAAGCTATAGTAGGGTAGCCCATAAGGGGTACAACCCAATTAGGGTTAGTACTTGTACCCAACTCTTTGCTAGTTCATTCATTCTCGTTCATTCTTCTGACATGGTTTCAGAGCAGGTCCTTCGCTATGACCGATTATTTAGGGCCCACCACAGAGCTGCCCCACTAGCTACCCTGCCCTACTAGCGTGCCGCCCTGCTAGCTCACGCGCCGCCCTCTGCAGCTCTCGAGCTGCACCTGCTGCCCCGCGCGCCGCCACTTCGCGGCCCACCCATAGCCCCTAGGCCCCGCGCGCTGCCCCTTGCGGCCCACCCGTCGACCCTAGGCCCCTTCAGTACAGCTTTCTTGCAGGGCAGCCTGCACGAGGAGATCTGGCTGCGCCACCCACGTGGCTTCACTGGGTCGTTTCCTGTAGGTACCCAGTGGAGTCTCCGGCGGCCAGTCTACGGTCTCCGCCAGGCGCCTCGCGAGTGGCACGACACACTTAGGACTACACTTGTGGCTCTAGGGTTTACTCCTTCGACTGCTGACCCGTCGCTGTTTCTACGCACCGACACCTCGCTACCGCCGTTCTACGTCCTTGTGTACGGCGACGTGGTCTTTGCCACTGCTGACACTGAGGCACTGACCCTTGTGAAGTCGGAGCTGCAGAAGAGACACACCTGCACTGACCTGGGTGAACTGCGCAGCTATCTTTGCTTGCAGATCACCCGGGAGAGAGCACGGCGCACCATCACCCTGACTCAGTCACACATGGTGCACCAACTCCTTCAGCGCTTCGGCTTCCAGCTCTCCTCACCACACCCCACTCCTCTGTGTACCGGCCACTCGCTCTCAGCTCCACCTTCGGACGACTCCGTAGAGCCGAGTGGTCCATACCCAGAGCTTGTTGGTTGCCTCATGTACCTGATGACGTACACACGACCTGACCTCGTGTACCCTCTCAGCCTCCTGGCTTGCTACGTGGCTCCCGGCAGGCACCGAAAGGTGCACTGGGTTGTTGCAAAGAGGGTACTGCGTTACTTGTGCAGTACGTCGGGCATGGGGCTCGTGCTTGGAGGACGGGGTCCAAATGTCCTCACTGGTCACGCAGACGCTTCTTGGGTTGACGACTTGGCTACACAGCGGTCGTCACAGGGTTACCCCTTCAGCCTCGGTTCCGGCTCTGTTTCCTGGCGGTCTACCCGCTCGTCTTCGGTTCTCCGTTCCAGTTGTGAGGCTGAGATCTACGCCGGGGCCATGGCTGCACAGGAGTTACGCTGGCTCTCCTACCTGCTGACTGACTTGGGAGAGCAGCCTCGTTCGCCTCCAGTTCTGTACGTAGACAACAAGGCCATGATTGCCTTGTATCAGGAGCACAGACTGGAGCACACAACGAAGCACATCGCTCTGCGATACTTCTCTTCTCGAGAGTTGCAGCAGCATGGTCAGCTTCGTCTTGCGTACGTGGCCACTAGGGCCAACACTACTGATATATTCACCAAGGCACTTTAGTTTGGTGATCGTCAGGGCTTCTCTACTGTGTTAGGCCTTGTGCCTTCTTTGCCTCACTTGCTCACTGCGTGACTTTGCTTGTACTGTGATCTATATATATTCCTGCATGCTTACTCTTGCTAGGCTATGATCACTGTACTGTTTGTGCTCTTTGTATAACACTGCATGTGAACTGGCCTTGTGGCCCTTTGCTTGTGCTCGGACTGTGTGGTGACTTTGTGATCCACCCTGAGCTTGCTTTGCTTTTCTTGACTGATCTTGTGACCACTTGTTCTCCCCCACTTTGCCTATGGGGGTGTGTCAGAATGTTATATTGCTTACTTTGTGTAGGCTATAGTGGGGTAGCCCATAAGGGGTACAACCCAATTAGGGTTAGTACTTGTACCCAACTGTTTCATAGTTCATTCATTCTCGTTCATTCTTCCGACACATAGTTGATTATTTATGTGTCTGTGAGTGTGGATGTTACAAAGAAAGGTGAAACGGAATGTCGACCGACGCTAGCTATGTCTGGTCGAGTGAGATAAACTGCTCGACAGTTTACCTCTTTCTTTAGAAACCTTTTGCTTTTCCAGACAGGGAAACGGCGCTGCTCGACGACTTTGGCGTCGAATTCAATGGTGACTTACCAGAATATAGAAACGGCATCTGCTGTCGAGAATTATCTTCATCGAACGACGTTCCGGGTAAAAATCATATTTCATGAGCAAGAAGTCAGAATATTATCGAATGATATTTTACGTTTGACAAAAAAAATACAGTACTCTTTCGACAAAATGTGAAAATGTTAGGGCAAATTATTCAATGTCAAACTAATATCTGCTATGGTCTATTTAGGCTGTAGTGGGGTAGCTCTTAGAGGGTACAACACTTATGTGTTCCTATTTGTACCCATCTCATTTCTAGTTCATCCATTCTTTCGTCTATCATTCTCACATGGTATAGAGCTAGTTTCGAGACTTTTTAAAAAACGGGCCTACCACTGAAATTCTTCACTGCCTGCTTAACGCGCGCGTCGCGCCTTCCCTTTGAGGCCCATCGCGGCCCCTGCGCCTGCCCTTAGAGCCAGCGCCCTCCCCAGTAAGGCCCCGTAAGGCCCCGTTAGGCCCCGTAAGGCCCCTTAAGGCCCCGTTTAAGGCCCCGTAAGGCCCCGTAAGGTCCCGTAAGGCCCCGTAAGGCCCCTTTTACGGCCCCGTTTAAGGCCCCGTAAGGCCCCGTAAGGCCCCGTTTACGGCCCCGTACGGCCCCGTTTAAGGCCCCGTAAGGCCCCGTTTAAGGCCCCGTAAGGCCCCGTATGGCCCCTTAAGGACCCGTAAGGCCCCTCAAGGCCCCGTAAGGCCCCGTATGGCCCCGTTTACGGCCCCGGTTAAGGCCCAATAAGGCCCCGTAAGGCCCCGTAAGGCCCCGTCAGGCCCCGTTTAAGGCCCCGTAAGGCCCCGTAAGGCCCCGTCAGGCCCAGTTTAAGGCCCCGTAAGGCCCCGTAAGGCCCCGTCAGGCCCCGTTTTAAGGCCCCGTTTGGCCCCATAAGGCCCCGTAAGGCCCCGTCAGGCCCCGTCAGGCCCCGTTAGAGGCCCCGTACGGCCCCGTCAGACCCAGTTCTCGGCCCCGTCAGGCCCTGTCAGGCCCTGCACAGGCCCTGCTGCAGCCCTGTTGCAGCTCTGCCCCGGCCCTGCTCCTGCACTGCCGCGGCCCGGCCCCGGACCTGTCGCGGCCTCACTCCGGCCCTGTCCCGGCCCTGCTCCGACCTCGCCCCGGCCCTGCCCAGGCCCTGCCCCGGCCCTGCCCCGGCCCTGCCCCGGCCCTGCACCCTGCCCCGGCTCTGCCCCGGCCCTGCCCCGGCCCTGCTTCTGCACTGCCCCGGCCCTGCTCCTGAACTGCCCCGGCCCAACCCCGGCCCTGCCCCGGCCCTGCCCCTGAACTGCCCCGGCCCTGGCCCGGCTCTGCCCCGGCCCTGCCCCGGCCCTGCTCCTGAACTGCCCCGGCCCTGGCCCGGCTCTGCCCCGGCCCTGCCCCGGCCCTGCTCCTGAACTGCCCCGGCCCTGCCCCTGAACTGCCCCGGCCCTGGCCCGGCTCTGCCCCGGCCCTGCCCCGGCCCTGCCCCGGCCCTGCTCCTGAACTGCCCCGGCCCTGCTCCTGAACTGCCCCGGCCCTGCCCCTGAACTGCCCCGGCCCTGGCCCGGCTCTGCCCCGGCCCTGCCCCAGCCCTGCTCCTGAACGGCCCCGGCCCTGCCCTGGCCCTGCCCCTGAACTGCCCCGGCCCTGGCCCGGCTCTGCCCCGGCCCTGCCCCGGCCCTGCCCCGGCTCTGCCCCGGCCCTGCCCCGGCCCTGCCCCGGCCCTGCTCCTGAACTGCCCCGGCCCTGCTCCTGAACTGCCCCGGCCCTACCCCGGCCCTGCCCCAGCCTCTCCCCTGGTAAGAGCGCCGCGCTGCCGAGCCACACCGCCCTGCCGAGCTGCGCCGCCCTGCCTAGCCTGCTTAGCCGAGTTGCACTGCTGCTGCTGCTAGCCTGCTGCTTCTCCTGTCATGGCTAGTCTCAATGTTCTTACCTTTGATGCTGAGGGTCGAGCTGTTGACTTTGAGGTCTGGCTAGATGATCTGCAGCTTTTCCTACAGTGCGATAGCAAGGATGGTCTCTCACTGTTCGATCTCACGTCTGGCGCCTCTACTGCCCCTACTGCTGATGCTGACAGTACTGTTCGCTCGCAGTGGCTCACGCGCGATGCTGCTGCTCGTCTTGCTGTGCGCAATCACCTGCCGTCTACTGAGCGCGCGCACTTTAGTCAGTACAAGAGTGCTAGGGCTCTGTACGACGCTGTAGTTGCACGCTACTCCTCCCCTACCACTGCTGCCCTCAGCCGCCTCATGCTGCCGTACCTTTTTCCTGACCTTGCCGCCTTTGCCACAGTTGCTGACCTAGTTGCTCACCTCCGCACTAGTGACGCTCGCTACCGCGCTGCCCTTCCCACTGAGTTTCTTCCCACGAACTCCCCCCCCATGTACATCACCCTTTACTACCTAATCACCCGCCTCCCTGACTCTCTTTCCTCAGTCAGGGATCACTTTCTCTCCCTTTGCCCTACCGAGCTGACTGTCGACTTGCTAGAGGAGCGCCTTGCTGCAGCTGAGAAGAGTATCTTAGCTGTTAGGGCTTCTCGCGGCGACCGTCGCACCCCTTTCTTTGAGGGGTGTTCCCCTGTCCCCCTTCTCCCCTCTGTTGCCTCTGCTGCTGCTGTCGACCTCGTTGGCACTGAGGAGGTCGGCGCTGCGTCTGCCCCTAGTGGGCGACGCCGCACTAGCAAGGGCAAGGGAAGCAAGGGTGGTGGAGGGGGCGGTGGAGGAAGCGGTGGAGGAGGTGGAGGTGGTGGTAGGGGTGGTCCCGGGGGTGGGGGCGTCGGTGGCGGCAGTGGAGGCCGTGGAGGCGGTGGCGGAGGCGGTGGAGGCGGCGGCAGCGGTGGTGGAGGTAGCGGAGGAGGTGGTGCTGGTCGCGGTGCAGCCACGCAGCGTGGAGGCCTTGGTGGCGGCCAGCGTCTGCAGCAGCTGCGCACCCGTGAGACCCCGTCTGTTCAGTAGCTTCGTGAGTGGTATGCTGGGCGTGGGAGGTGTGGGGGTGCAGGTCCCTGCACGTACGTTCTTCGCACAGGCACTCGTAGTGGGGAGGTGTGTGGTCTCCCATACACCACGCAGCGCTGCTTCGGCCGCCTGACTGACGCTTGGCATACCCAGTTTCCTGACGCTGTTGAGCTTCCTCGTTGGCATGATCTGCTTCTGCAGAATGTGCCTATCTTTGATCTAGACTTTGATGCTATCCTTGCTGCCATGTATGCTCTTGCTGATATTACTGAGGGTGACTGTTACCTGCGTGTCGCGCCCGACCCGGGCACTGTGGCTGCTGCTCTAAGTGCTAGTGCGGCTGCTGCTCTAGGTGCTAGTGCGTCTGCTGCTCCAGGTGCTGGTACGTCTCCTCTCTCTGCACCTACTGAGTCCTTGCACACCTTCACACTTGACTCTGGTGCTTCGCGCTCTTTCTTTAGAGACAGCACCACGCTCACGCCGCTCCGTCGGCCTGTTGTGGTCTCCCTTGCTGACCCCTCAGGGGGCCCAGTACTTGCACACTCCTCCACTGTCCTACCGTGTCCTGTGGCCCCGTCGGGCTTGCTGTCGGGACTCCACCTCCCCTCGTTCTCTACGAACCTGGTGAGTGGAGCTGACCTCCAGGACGCGTGGGTTGACCAGTTCACCCCTGGAGGTCAGCGTGTGACCCACTGCACTTGCTCTCGGACGGGCCGTCACCTGGCCACGTTCACCCGTTGGCCAAGGTCGAGTCTGTACACACTGACTACTGCGCCTCCTCCGGTCTCTGCGTCTGGTCAGGTAGTTGCGTCCAGTCAGGTGTTTGCTGCCGCGTCCAGGTCTAGTCCTGCGTCTGCCCCCTGCTCGTGTCGTCCTTTTGCACACGAGACTCTCCTTTGGCACCACCGCCTTGGTCACCCCTCCCTGCCTCGTCTTCGAGGTATGGCCTCCCGTGCCCTTGTCTCGGGTCTACCCAGGTCCATCCCTCCCCTTCCTCCGGGGCCTGCCCCCACCTGTGTTCCTTGTGTCGAGGGCCGGCAGCGCGCCGCCCCTCACTCCTCCTCGTTTCCTCCGACTGAGGCCCCTCTGCAGACTCTTCACATGGACGTGTGGGGCCCAGCCCGCGTCCGTGGACAGGGTCACGAGCGCTACTTCCTCCTGGTCGTTGACGACTACTCGCGTTACACCACAGTCTTCCCCTTGCGCAGCAAGGGTGAGGTCACTGAGGTGTTGATCGACTGGATCCGCGGTGCTCGTCGCCAGCTCAGTGAGAGTTTCGTCTCAGACCTTCCTGTTCTGCGTCTGCACTCGGACAGAGGCGGGGAGTTTTCCTCCGACCTCCTGAGGGCCTTCTGTCGTTCGGAGGGCATCCGCCAGACGTTCACGCTTCCGGCCTCCCCGCAGCAAAATGGGATTGCTGAGCGCCGCATTGGCATGGTCATAGACGTCGCTCGTACGTCCATGATCCATGCGGCTGCTCCCCATTTTCTGTGGCCGTTCGCGGTTCAGTACGCGGCGCATCAGATCAACCTTCAGCCTCGTGTCTCCTTGCCGGAGACCACACCTACTCTGCGGTGGACGGGGAAGGTTGGCGATGCGTCCGCGTTTCGTGTCTGGGGATCTCGAGCTTTTGTCCGCAATACTACTGCGGACAAGCTGTCCTCCCGTGCCGTTCCCTGTGTCTTCCTTGGCTTCCCTCCTGACGCACCCGGGTGGCAGTTCTACCACCCCACCTCGCGTCGTGTTCTGTCCTCTCAGGACGTCACGTTCGACGAGTCGGTGTCATACTACCGTCTCTTTCCCTACCGCACTGCCTCTCCCCCCCCCCCCCCGCCGCTCTTCCTCGCACCAGGTACTCCCCTGGTAGACCCCCTCCCCCCCCAGGGTCCTGCCCCCTCAGGTGTGTCCCAGGTAGACCCTGCCGAGCCGGTCGAGGTAGCTGTCGACTCAGGTGCTGAGACTGGGGGTGCTGAGACTGGGGGTGCTGAGTCTGGAGGTGCTCTGGGTGTCCCGTCGCGGCGGGAGCCCCTCTCTCCACAGCGGCTTCGTGAGTGGTACTCTCGGCGCTGTCGAGGTGCTGCTGGTGCTGGAGCTGCTGGAGGTGCTGGAGGTGCGATAGGAGCTACTGGAGGTGCTGGCGCTGCTGGAGGTGGTGCTGGTGCTGGAGCTGCTGGAGGTGCTGCTGGTGCTGGAGCTGTTGGAGGTGCTGCTGGTGCTGTAGGTGCTGGAGGTGCTCCTGGAGCTACTGGAGGTGCTGGCGCTGCTGGAGGTGGTGCTGGTGCTGGAGCTACTGGAGGTGCTGCTGGTGCTGGAGCTGCTGGAGGTGCTGCTGGTGCTGTAGGTGCTGGAGTTGCTACTGGAGCTACTGGAGGTGCTGGTGCTGCTCGAGGTGGTTCTGGTGCTGGAGCTGCTGGAGATGCTGCTGGGACTGGAGACCCTGAGGCTGATGGTACCGGTTCTGTCTCTGCTGTTTCTCGAGGCGCTGCGCGGCCGCGGCCGTACTACGTTCCTCTCCTTCAGCAGGTTCTTGGCTCCCCGCCTTCTTCTGGTCCTCCTCCTCCTTTCCTGAGTCCACCGCCTGTCCAGTCTCAGTCGCAGTTGCAGCCAGCCCCTCCCCTGCCTGGTCCTTCTCCTTACTCTGGTCCGACTAGAGGTCTTACGGAGCGACGTGAGCCTGAGTCGCGTCCTGTGTCGCCTGCGTCTCGTTCTGCGTCGCCTGTCCGCACTGTTCGCGCTGGTCGTGTTTCGCGTCCACGTCTTCCACCTGTCCCGGGCACTCACTCTATGACACTGCGTCCTTCTACTGCTTCACAGCGTGTCCCTCTGCCCTCTCCTCCTGCGTCCTCTTTTCCTGACGGTCCGGACCCGGAGTCTGACTCCCTTCATGCTGCTAGTCCTACTGTCACGCGCTTTCTGGCCACTGCTGTCACTGACCCTCTGTTTGAGTCCTCTGCTGCGTCTGCTCTTGTTGCTGAGCTTGTTGACTTTGCTGCAGCCTGTCGCCTAGATTACGCCACTAGTCTTGTTGCTGCGTCTGCGTCTGTCTGTCCTCCGTCCGTCGGGGGTGAGTGTGCTCTTGGCACGGACGTTCTTGAGGACAGACAGGAGGACCTTGCGTGCTTTGCCGCTGCTTCACCTCATCTCGTGTCCATGCTGCTTGCCCCTGAGGGAGACCCGGATGCACTAGACATCCCGACCCCGCGCTCTTACGCAGAGGCGATGGAGGGTCCCTACTCTTCTCAGTGGCAGGCAGTTATGGACGCAGAGATGGCTTCCTGGAAATCCACACGCACCTACGTAGACGAGGTTCCCCCACCTGGGGCGAACATCGTCAGTGGCATGTGGATCTTCAGGGTGAAGCGGCCGTCGGGTTCTCCGCCTGCCTTCAAGGCGCGTTACGTTGCACGTGGCTTCAGTCAGCGACAGGGAGTTGACTTCTTTCAGACCTTCTCCCCTACCCCGAAGATGACCACTCTTCGGATAATGCTGCACGTTGCTGCTCAGCGTGACTACGAGCTCCACTCGCTTGACTTCAGCACAGCCTTCCTACAGGGCAGCCTGCACGAGGAGATCTGGCTGCGCCGCCCACCTGGCTTCACTGGGTCGTTTCCTGCTGGTACCCAGTGGAGCCTCCGGCGGCCAGTCTACGGTCTCCGCCAGGCGCCCCGTGAGTGGCACGACACGCTCAGGACGACTCTTGCTGCTCTTGGTTTTGCTCCTTCCACTGCTGACCCTTCTCTGTTTCTACGCACTGACGCTACTCTGCCGCCGTTCTACGTTCTTGTGTACGTAGACGACCTTGTCTTTGCTACTGCTGACACGGAGGCACTCGCCCACGTGAAGTCCAAGCTGCAGAAGAGACACACGTGCACAGACCTGGGTGAGCTCACAAGCTATCTTGGCTTGCGGATCACCCGGGACAGAGCACAGCGCACCATTACCTTGACTCAGTCACACATGGTGCAGCAGGTCCTTCAGCGCTTCGGCTTCACCTACTCCTCGCCACAGTCCACTCCTCTGCCTACCGGTCACTCGCTCTCAGCTCCACCTTCGGACGAGTCCGTAGAGCCGAGTGGCCCGTATCCAGAGCTTGTGGGCTGCCTCATGTACCTGATGACTTGCACACGACCTGACCTCGCATACCCTCTCAGCCTTCTGGCTCGCTACGTTGCTCCCGGCAGGCACCGCAAGGTGCACTGGGATGCTGCGAAGAGGGTGTTGCGATACTTGTGCAGTACGTCGGGCATGGGGCTCGTGCTTGGAGGACGGGCTCGAGTTGTCCTCACTGGTCACGCTGACGCCTCCTGGGTTGACGACTTGGCTACGCAGCGGTCGTCACAGGGTTACACCTTCAGTCTTGGCTCCGGTTCTGTCTCCTGGCGGTCTACCCGCTCTTCTTCTGTTCTCAGCTCCAGTTGTGAGGCTGAGATCTACGTTGGGGCCATGGCTGCACAGGAGCTTCGCTGGCTCACCTACCTGCTGACCGACTTGGGAGAGGCGCCTCGTTCTCCTCCAGTTCTGTACGTCGACAACAAGGCCATGCTGGCCTTGTGTCAAGAGCACAGACTGGAGCACAGAACGAAGCACATTGCTCTGCGCTACTTCCTTGCTCGAGAGTTGCAGCAGCGTGGCCAGCTTCGTCTTGCGTACGTGGCCTCTCAGGCCAACACTGCTGATGTTTTCACCAAGGCACTTCAGCCTTGTGATCATCAGCGTTTCTGTATTGTGTTAGGCCTTGTACCTACTGTGCCTCACTTGTTGACTTCTTGACTCTGCTTGTACTGTACTCCATACACATATACCTGCATGCTTACACTTGTTAGGGTGTGTTCACTGTACTGTTTGTTTTCCTTTATATAACTCTGCATGTGAACTGGCCTTATGGCCCTTTGCTTGTGCTCAGACTGTGTGGTGACTTTGTGATCCACCCTGAGCTTGTTTTGTTTTTTCTTGACTGGTCTTGTGACCTCTTGTTCTCCCCCACTTTGCCTATGGGGGTGTGTCAAACTTATATCTGCTATGGTCTACTTAGGCTGTAGTGGGGTAGCTCTTAGAGGGTACAACACTTATGTGTTCCTATTTGTACCCATCTCATTTCTAGTTCATCCATTCTTTCGTCTATCATTCTCACATTCAAACCGCTCTGTCGAACTGTCACAACACCGCAACACTTTTTGAAACTATGTGGTAAATGTTTTACATTTTCGGCAATCGCATACACGAACATACAGAAAGCACGGGAACGTTTAGTTAGATCCCATTTCTTGTCGAACACGTTGAAACATAAGACATCTCGAGGAAGAAAATGTTTGAGGAATAGCTTAAGTCTTGTCGAATGCGCGACAACTAAGATCTGTCGAAGACGGGAAAATGGCAGAACAAAAGTACAAACGCCATGTCAAAGTGAGAAGTTCATGTCGAAATATATTAGAAATACCTTCTCGACGGAAAACAATGAGCTGAACTACCCTTCCCGTCGAAATGTCCCGAATTTGCAACAGTACGGCTGACATATATATGCGCGTAAGAATACGACATTTAGACGGAGGGACTCGGAGGGATTTTTCGCCTGGTCAGGAGGGATTTTTGGGGTGACCCAAGGGATTCGGAGGGTTTTCGGATTTGCCCCGAAATCCCTTTGTGCCAAGACCAATGGGGCGGCATGTGCTGACGTCACCCGTCCCTATATTACTGGGAGGGAGAGGGGATGACGAGGTGGGTGGGAGGGTGAGGCAACAGGTGGTGGGGGAGGAGAAATGATGACGTGGTGGGTGGGAGGGAGTGCCAAACAAGAAACTACAGTAACCGAACCGGGAGAAGGGAGGAGGCATGAAACACAACACGAAAAAGACGATGGAGCAAAATGAAAACATTGAACAGAATTTGCGGACCTCCGAGTACAAGACAACGCATGAAACACTTCGTATATAGAAACCCATGTTAAAGGCGACTCTAGACTAGGTGACTAGAGTACAGAGAAGGAGAATGTCGATTAGGTTGGAGGGGGGGGTACAAGAACAATGTCGAGAGATTTTGTATTGTCAGAATGTTTTAGTGCTTACGTTGTATAGGCTATAATGGGGTAGCCCATAAGGGGTACAACCCAATTAGGGTTAGTACTTGTACCAACTTTCTGCTCAATGCAATCCATTCTCATTCATTCTTCTGACATGGTTTCAGAGCAGGTCCTTCCCTAGGACCGTTTTTTTTAGGGCCCACCACACAGCTGCCCCACTCACTGCCCTGCCCTAACAACGCGCCCCCATATAGCACAACGCGCCGCCCTTAGCAGCCCGCGAGCCGCCCCTGCAGCCCGCGCGCTGCCCCTGCAGCCCCGCGCGCCGCCCTTGCAGCCCCGCGCGCCGCCTCTGCAGCCCGCGCACCGCCCCTGCAGCCCCGCACGCCGCCTCTGCAGCCCCGCGTGCCGCCCCTGCCGCCCGCGCGCCGCTTGCCTGCGGCTCGCTCGCCGCCCCTGCAGCCCGCGCGCCGCCCGCTTGCGGCCCGCCCGCCGCCCCTGCAGCCCGTGCGCCGCCCGCTTGCGGCCCGCCCGCCACCCGTGCAGCCCGCGCGCTGCCCACTTGTGGCCCGCCCGCTGCCCCTGCAGCCCGCTCGCTGCCTGCTTGCGGCCAACTCGCCGCCCCTGCAGCTCGCTCGCCGCCCCCCCTGCGGCCCACCTGCCGCCCCTTGCAGCCTGCGAGCCGCCCCTCTTGCAGCATGCGCGCCGCCACTTGTAGCCTGCTCGCCGCCCCTCTGCTCTGCCTGCGTGCTGTGCGCCGTGCGCCACTCTGCTCTGCCTGCGTGCTGCTCTCCTGGTAGCGCGCCACCCTGCTCTGCCTGCTATGGCTTCTCTCCATGTCCTCACGTTCGATCATGAGGGCCGTCCGATCCAATTCGACACATGGCTCGATGACTTACGGCTGTACCTACTGTTTGACCACACGTCTGGAGCCTCTCTCGCCCCTCCCAACACAGCTGACAGTGCGACTCGCTCACAGTGGCTTACCCGTGACGCTGCTGCCCGCTTAGCCATTCGCAACCACCTGCCGTTAGCCGAATGTGCTCACTTCGGATAGCACAAGACTGCTAAAGCACTGTACGACGCTGTAGTCGCCCGTTACTCCTCCCCTTTCACTGCTGCTCTAGACCGACTTATTTTGCCCTGCCTGTTTCCCGAGCTGTGGCCTTTGCCACAGTAGAGGACCTCGTTGCCCACCTTCGCACTAGCGACGCTCGCTACCGCCCTGCCCTCCCAGCAGAGTTCCTTGACCGGAGCCCCCTTCCGATGTACATCACTCTCTACTTCATCGTCACCAGCCTCCCTGACTCTCTTTGCTCTGTCAGGGACCACTTTCTCGCACTTGACCCCACGGACCTCACAGTTGACCTGCTCGAGCAGCACCTCCTTGCAGCTGAGACTAGTGTAGTCACTGTAGGTGCCGCTCGTGGCACTCCTCTCACCCCCTCCTACGCCTCAGCTGCTGTTGTTGACGTCTTTGGTTCTGAGGACGTCGGGGCTGCTTCTGCTAGTGGGAAGCGCCGCAGCAGCAAGGGCAAGGGTGGCAGGAGTGGTGGAGGTGGCAGCGGGGGTGGTATTGGGGGCGGCAGTGGAGGTGGTGGAGGTAGTGGAGGTGGTGGCAGCGGTAAGAGTGGTGGCGGGAGTGGGGGCTTTGGTGGTGGCGGTGGTGGCAGCGGTGGGAGTGGCGGTAGTGGCGGCAGTGGGAGTGGTGGCAGTCGGGGTGGAGCTGTTCAGAGGGGAGGTTCTGGCGGTGGCCAGCGGCAGCGGCAGCAGCGTCAGAGCAAGACCCCTTCACCCCAGCAGCTTCATGAGTGGTTTGCTCAGCGTGGGGCATCCGGGGGTAGTGGTAGCTGCCCGTATGTCATTCACGGGTGACCGTGCTGGTCAGGCATGTGGGAAGCCTCACACTCAGCACCGCTGCTTCTCCTGCCTAGACGACACTTGGCGCGCAGAATTTGGTGACCAGGCCGAGCGCCCTCGCTGGGCAGAGCTGCTTCGGTCTGGAGTTGCTATCTTTGATCTTGACTATAATGCTATCCTTGCAGCTATGTATGCCTTGTCTGTTAGTGCTGAGGGTGACGGTTGCCTGTGTGTGCCGCTTGACCCAAGTATAGTGGCTGCTTCTCTAGGTGCTAGTGAGTCTGCTCTCCCTGGTACTGCGCCTGCTGAGGCCTTGCACACCTTTATGCTTGACTCAGGTGCTTCCCGCTGTTTCTTTCGCGACAGTACCACCCTCACTCCACTCCCTGCACCTGTTCCAGTCAGACTCCCTGCCCAGTTCTTGCTCGTTCCTCCATTGTTCTCCTGTGTCCGTCGGTTCTGTCCGGCTCAGTATCAGGTCTTCACCTCCCCTCGTTCTCTACGAACTTGGTGAGTACCGCTGCCCTCCAGGATGCGATTGTCACTACCACCACTCCTGGGGGTCAGCGTGTGTCAATTTGCACGTGTACACAGACGAGCCGTCACCTGGCCACGTTCAGCCGTCGGCCTGGGTCGAGTCTGTACACACTGGCTACCAAGCCTCCTCAAGTAGCTTCGTCTGCCCAGGTGTCCGCGTCAGGTCTGGTAGCACCCCCCTGCTTGGTCACCCCTCCCTGCCACGCCTTCGTGGCATGCACTCCCGCCTCCTTCTTTCTGGTCTTCCCAGGTCTCTGCCTCCCCTCCCGCCCTCGCCTGCCCCGCCCTGTCTTCCTTGCATCGAGGGGCGTCAGTGCGCCGTTCCTCACTCCTCCTCGTTTCCCCCGACGATTGCTCCCCTGCAGACTCTCCACATGGACGTGTGGGGCCCAGCCCGCGTCAGTGGACAGGGCCGCGAGTGCTACTTTGTGCTGGTTGTTGACGACTACACGCGGTACACCACGGTCTTCCCCTTGCGCAGCAAGGGTCTGGTCGTTGATGTCTTGATCCCTTGGATCCGCGCAGTCTGTCTCCGGCTCCGCGAGCGGTTCCGTGCGGACCTTCCTGTCCTGCGGCTGCACTCTGACAGAGGTGGTGAGTTCTCCTCCGACCTCTTGCGGGACTTTTGTCGTGGGGAGGGCATTCTCCAGACGTTCACGCTTCCGGCCTCCCCGCAGCAAAATGGGATTGCTGAGCACCGCATTGGCTTAGTCGTGGACGTCGCTCGTACCTCCATGATCCATGCGGCTGCTCCTCATTTTTTGTGGCCGATTGCCGTCTGGTACGCTGCGCATCAGCTCAACCTCTGGCCCCGTGTCTCCTTGCTGGAGACCTCGCCTACACTGCGTTGGACGGGGAAGGTTGGCGATGCGTCGGTGTTCCGGGTCTAGGGTTCTCGTGCCTTAGTTTGCGATTCGTCCGCGGACAAGCTCTCCACCCGCGCTATTCCTTGCCTCTTCCTTGGCTTTCCCCCTGACGCGCGTGGCTGGCAGTTTTACCACCCCACCTTGCACTGTGTCCTCCCCTCTCAAGACGTCACATTTGACGAGTCGGTTCCCTTTTACCGTCTGTTCCCCTACTGCTCTGCCCCTCTCCCACCCCCGCCGCTCTTCCTTGCTCCAGGTCCCCCTCTTGTAGACCCCCTCCCCCCTCAGGGTCCTGCTCCCTCAGGTATGTCTCAAGTAGACCCACTCCATGGAAGTGTGCCTGTTGAGGTCGCTGTAGACTCAGGTGCTGCTAGGGGTGCTGCGTCTGGGGGTGCTGAACCTGCAGGTGCGGAGCCTGGTGGTGCTGAGCCTGCGGGTGCGGAGCCTGAGGGTGCGGAACCTAGGGGTGCTGAGCCTGAGCATACTGAGCCTGGGGGTTCTTTGTCTACAGGAGGTCCTCCGGGTGCCCTGTTGTGGCGAGAGCCTCTCTCTCCAACGCAGCTGCGTGAGTGGTTTGCTCGGCGCACGAGCCTTCGGAGTGGATCTGGTGGGCTGGAGGTGCTGCAGGAGTTGGAGCTGGAGGCACTGGAGCTGGAGCTGCATGAGGTTCTGGAGCCTCTGGTCCTGGAGGTGCTCGTAATGGAGGTAGTGGAGCTGCTGGAGCTGGTGGTGCTGCAGCCGTTGGAGCTGGGGACCCTGGAGCTAGAGACCCCGGAGCTGGAGGCGCTGGCCCTGGGGGTGCTGGTGCTGTTGGTGCTGTTTCTGAAGACACTGGTTGGCTGCCACCGTACTTCGTTCCCCTGCTTCAGCAGGTTCTTGGTCTCTCGTCTTCTACTGGCCTTACTCCTCCCTTACTGTGTCCACCGCCTGACCAGTCGCAGCAGCCGTTACAGCCAGCCTCCCCATTGCGTGCTCCTTCTCCTTACACTGAGCAGATTGGGGGTCTTACAGAGCGTCATGAGCCTGTCTCTCGTCCTGCCTTGCCTGTTCGCGCTGTTCGCACTGGTCGTCGTGTTCCTCGTCATCGTCCTCCTCCTATCCCCGGCACACACCGTATAGCACTTCGTCCTTCCTCTGTTCCACTGCGTGTCCCTCTTCCGTCTCCTCCTGTGTCCTCTCTTGCTGACGGTCCGGACCTTGAGTCTAACTTAGTTCGTGCTGCGAGTCTCACTGTCCCACGTCTTCTAGCCACTGTTGTCACTGACCCTTTGTTTGAGTCTGCTGTAGCGTCTGCCCCCGTTGCTGAGCTTGTTGACTTTGCTGCCGCCTATCGTCTTGACTACGTCGCTAGTCTTGTTGCTGAGTCTGAGTCTGACTATCCTCTGTCCGTCGGCGGTGAGTGTGCTCTTGGCATGGACGTCCTTGAGGACAGGCAGGAGGATTTTGACTGTTTTGCAGCTGCTGTACCTCATCTCGTGTCCATGCTGATTCCACCTGAGGGAGACCCGGATGCACCAGACATCCCGACTCCGCGCTCTTACGCAGAGGCGATTACGGGTCCCTACTCCTCTTAGTGGCAGACAGCCATGGACGCAGAGATAGCATCCTGGAAGTCCACAGGCACTTACGTCGACGCAGGTCCCCCTCCTGGGGCGAACATAGTCGATGGCATGTGTATTTTCAGGGTGAAGCGGCCACCGGGTTCTCCGCCTGCCTTCAAGGCTCGTTACGTTGCACGAGGCTTCAGTCAGCAACAGGGAGTTGACTTCTTCCAGACCTTCTCCCCTACCCCGAAGATGACTACTCTTCGGGTACTGCTGCACGTCGCCGCGCAGCGTAACTACGAGCTTCACTCTCTTGACTTCAGCACGGCTTTCTTACAGGGCAGCCTGCATGAGGAGATCTGGCTGTGCCGCCCACCTGGCTTCACAGGGTCGTTTCCTGCAGGTACCCAGTGGAGCCTCTGGCGGCCAGTCTACGGTCTCCGCCAGGTACCTCGCGAGTGGCACAACACAATGAGGACGTCGCTTGCGGCTCTTGGGTTTGCTCCTTCTACTGCTGACATGTCGCTGTTTCTACGCACCGACACTTCGCTGCCGCCGTTCTACGTCCTTGTGTACATCCATGACCTCGTCTTTGCCACTGCTGACACGGAGGCAGTGACCCTTGTGAATTCGGAGCTGCAGAAGAGACACACCTGCACTGACCTGGATGAGCTGCGCAGCTATCTTGGCTTGCAGATCATCCGGGACAGAGCACGGCGCACCATCACCCTGACTCAGTCACACATGGTGCACCAGGTCTTTCAGCGCTTCGGCTTCCAGTACTCCTTGCCACAGTCCACTCCTCTGCCTACCGGTCACTCGCTCTCAGCTCCACCTTCGGACGAGTCCGTAGAGCCGAGTGGCCCGTATCCAAAGCTTGTGGGCTGCCTCATGTACCTAATGACCTGCACTCGACCTGACCTTGCCTACCCTCTTAGCATCCTGGCACACTACGTTGTGCCCGGGAGACAACGACCAGAGCACTGGGAGGCCGCTAAGAGGGTGTTGCGCTACTTGTGCAGTACGTCGGGTATGGGGCTCGTGCTTGGAGGATGGGGTCCAGTTGTCCTCATTGGACACGCAGACGCTTCTTGGGTTGACGACTTGGCTACGCAGCGGTCGTCACATGGTTATGCTTTCAGCCTTGGCTCCGGCTCTGTTTCTTGGCGGTCTACCTGCTCGTCTTCGGTTCTCAGTTCCAATTGTGAGGCTGAGATCTACGCCGGGGCCATGGCTGCACAGGAGTTATGCTAGCTTACCTACCTGCTCACGGACTAGGGAGAGCGGCCTCGTTCTTCTCCAGTTCTATACGTCGACAACAAGGCCATGATTGCCTTGTGTCAGGAGTACGGACTGAAGCACAATACGAAGCACATCGCTCTCCGTTACTTCCTTGCTCGAGAGTTGCAGCAGCGTGGTCAGCTTCGTCTTGTTTACATGGCCACTAGGGCCAACATTGCTGATATATTCACCAATGCACTTCAGTCTGGTGATCATCAGCGTTTCTATACTGTTTTAGGCCTTGTGCCTTCCTTGCCTCACTTGCTCACTGCGTGACTTTGCTTGTACTTGTTGTGCCAAAGCACTATAGTGGCACGGTCATCGCACTCCCATTCCGCCTACAAGCCTGATCAGCTTTTGGAATTTTTTGGGGAGGTGCTTCAACATGTGTTCTTCAGACCCTCAAATTTTCAGATTTTTTGAAGCAGTTTACAAGGCATGGCAACATTTTTAGTTTCAAGACTTATGGCATCCCGAAAGTGTGTGTTACTCTTTTTTGGTAACACCCGAGTTTACCATTTCGGCTGCTGACTCATCTACCAAGCTCTGATTGGTCTGAAAATCGGTGTGGCGGTCCTTTGCCGTGGTTTTCAGGTGGTCACCGAGTTTCAGGACAACCCAGCATCGGAGCAGCACGTGACAGCTGTCAAAATTTACTGTTCCGTAGTCATGGTTCACTGTTGGCAGCATTTCCCTTGCCACCCTTTCATTGTTGTCATGCCAATGGTGCAGGGACAGAGAATGAGACAAGAAGTACAGGTGGTCAAGTGGGACTCTACCACCCTACTTTTGAGAAGTGTGGTCTTCCTGGAAGCAGCTTGCAAGAGGGTGCAAGTGGGAAGACAAGCTGACTCATGGTTGGCTTGACTCACTATTGGTAGCCTTGAGTACAGCTCTAAACATCCAAGTGTGGTTGGCTTTGCTGACCTAGCTATGACGTTTCCCATCCTTCTTTAGCCTTTCTCCTCTAGGAATCAACCTTCTCTGAGTTCCCAGGATGGTCCCAACCCCTTAAGAGTCCCCTAGGCAATGTTGTACTCACCTCTTCCTTGCATCAATGAAACTACACGTTTTCAGCCGAGTTTACATTTTTTTTCACTGCGTAGCGCATACAGCTCTGATGAAAGCAGGGAATACACAGTTGGAAATCAGAGACCTGAAGCTAACGTCTGTCCAAGTTTCAGCCTCGTATGTTCTTGGAGCTGAATGTGGTGGCGCTTTGAACAGAGGCGGTTCCAAGCCATCAGATTCTGCTTAGGCAGTTTCATGGGCATCCGCAGGCGATCCACTGAAGTGCATTGGTGAATATATCAGCAATGTTGGCCCTAGTGGCCACGTAAACAAGACGAAGCTGACCACGCTGCTGCAACTCTCGAGCAAGGAAGTAACGGAGAGCGATATGCTTCGTATTGTGCTCCAGTCTGTGCTCCTGACACAAGGCAATCATGGCCTTGTTGTCTACGTACAGAACTGGAGAAGAACGAGGCCGCTCTCCCTAGTCCGTGATCAGGTAGGTAAGCCAGCGTAACTCATGTGCAGCCATGGCCCCGGCGTAGATCTCAGCCTCACAACCGGAACTGAGAACCGAAGACGAGCGGGTAGACCGCCAAAAAACAGAGCCGGAGCCAAGGATGAAAGCGTAACCCTGTGACGACCGCTGCGTAGCCAAGTCGTCAACCCAAGAAACGTCTGCGTGTCCAGTGAGGACAACTGGACCCCATCCTCCAAGCACGAGCCCCATACCCGACGTACTGCACAAGTAGCGCAACATCCTCTTAGCGGCCTCCCATACCAGGATGCTAAGAGGGTAGGCAAGGTCAGGTCGAGTGCAGGTCATCAGGTACATGAGGCAGCCCACAAGCTTTGGATACGGGCCACTCGGCTCTACGGACTCGTCCGAAGGTGGAGCTGAGAGCGAGTGACCGGTAGGCAGAGGAGTGGACTGTGGCAAGGAGTACCGGAAGCCGAAGCGCTGAAAGACCTGGTGCACCATGTGTGACTGAGTCAGTGTGGTGGTGTGTCGTGCTCTGTCCCGGGTGATCTGCAAGCCAAGATAGCTGCGCAGTTCACCCGAGTCAGTGCAGATGCGTCTTTTCTGCAGCTTCGAATTCTCAAGGGTTAGTGCCTCAGTGTCAGCAGTGGCAAAGACGAGGTCGTCGACGTACACAAGGACGTAGAACGGCGGCAGCGACGTGTCGGTGTGTAGAAACAGCGACGGGTCAGCAGTAGAAGGAGTATACCCCAGAGCCGCAAGTGTAGTCCTGAGTGTGTCGTGCCACTAGCGAGCCGCCTGGCGGAGACCGTAGACTGGCCGCCGGAGGCTCCACTGGGTACCTGCAAGAAACGACCCAGTGAAGCCAGGTGGGCGGCGCAACCAGATCTCCTCGTGCAGGTTGCTCTGAAAGAAAGCTGTACTGAAGTCGAGAGAGTGATCTTCGAGGTGGGAGAGAAGGTCTGGAAGTATTCGACCCCCTATCGCTGTTTGAAGCCTCTAGCAACGTAACGCGCCTTGAAGGCAGGCGGAGAACCCGGCGGCCGCTTCACCCTGAAAATCCACATGCCATCGACTATGTTCGCCCGAGACGGGGGAACGGTGTCGAAGTAGGTGCTTGTGGACTTCCAGAATGCCATCTCGGCATCCATGGCTGCTTGCCACTAAGAGGAGTAGGGACCTGTAATCGCCTCTGCGTAAGAGCGCGGGGTCGGGATGTCTGGTGCATCCGGGTCTCCCTTAGGGGCAAGCAGCATGGAAGCGAAACGAGGTACAGCAGCTGCAAGACACACAAGGTCCTCCTGAGCCGACAGCTACCCCAAGAGGCGCAGTACCAGGGAGAGGATCTACCTGAGACACACCTGAGGGAGCAGGACCCTGGGGGGGGAGGGGGTCTACCGAAGGGGGACCTGGAGCAAGGAAGAGCGGCGGGGGTGGGGGAGGAGGAGAGCAGTAGGGGAACAGACGGTAAAAGGGAATCGACTCGTCAAACGTGCCGTCCTGAGAGGGGAAGACACGGCGCGAGGTGGGGTGGTAAAACTGCCAGCCAGGCGCGTCAGGGGAAAAGCCAAGGAAGACGCAGGGAATAGTGCGGGCGGAGAGCTCGTCCGCGGACGTATCGCGAACAAAGGCACGAGAACCCCAGACCCAGAACATTGACGCATCGCCAACCTTCCCCGTCCTATGTAGTGTAGGCGAGGTCTCCGGGAAGGAGACACGGGGCCAGAGGTTGAGCTGATGCGCAGCGTACTAGACCGCAAACGGCCACAGAAAATGGGGGGCAACCGCATGGATCATGGAGGTACGATCAACCTCCATGACTAAACCAATGTGGCGCTTAGCGATCCCATTTTGCTGAGGGGAGTCCGGAAGCACGACTGGAGAATGCCCTCCCCATGACAAAAGGCTGGCAAGAGGTCGGAGGAGAACTCACCACCTCTGTCAGAGTGCAGACGTAGGACAGGAAGGTCCGCACGGAACCGCTCGCGGAGTTGGAGACGGATGGCGCGGATCCAACGGATCAAGACATCAACGACCTGGCCCTTGCTGCGCAAGGGGAAGACCGTGGTGTACCGCGTGTAGTCGTCAACGACCAGCAGAAAGTTGCGCTCGCGGCCCTGTCCAATGACGCGGGCTGGGCCTCACACGTCCATGTGGAGAGTCTGCAGGGGAGCAGTCGTCGGGGGAAACGAGGAGGAGTGAGGAGCGGCGCACTGCCGCCCCTCGACACAAGGAAGGCAGGGCGGAGCCGGAGAGGGCGGGAGG
Organism: Closterium sp. Naga37s-1; assembly: GCA_947471745.1. Taxonomy (NCBI): domain Eukaryota; kingdom Viridiplantae; phylum Streptophyta; class Zygnematophyceae; order Desmidiales; family Closteriaceae; genus Closterium; species Closterium sp. Naga37s-1. The sequence goes on along the minus strand of CANJKZ010000072.1, from coordinate 3,114,257 downwards.
GGAGGCAAAGACCTATGAAGACCAGAGACAAGGAGGCGGGAGTGCATGCCACGCAGGCGTGGCAGGGAGGGGTGTCCAAGGCGGTGGTTCCACAGAAGATTCTGGTGCGACAGGAGGCGACACGAGCAAGGGGGTGCTACCTGGCCTAACGCAGACACCTGGGCAGACGCAGCTACCTGAGGAGGCTCAGTAGCAAGTGTGTACAGACTCGACCCTGGCCGACGAGTGAACGTGGCCAGGTGACGACCCGTCCGTGTACACGTGCAGATCGACACACGCTGACCCCCAGGAGTGGTGGTAGTGACCATCGAATCCTGGAGGGCAGCGGTACTCACCAAGTTCGTAGAGAACGAGGGGAGGTGAAGACCTGACAGTGAGCCTATTGAAAGTGCCGGACACGGAAGAACAGTGGAGGAACGGGCAACGACTGGGCCCCCGGAGGGGTCAGCCAGTCTGACTGGGACAGGTGCAGGGAGAGGAGTGAGGGTGGTGCTGTCACGAAAGAAACAGCGTGAGGCACCTTAGTCCAGCGTGAAGGTGTGCAAGGCCTCAGCAGGCGCAGTGCTAAGGAGAGACGACTCACTAGCACCCAGAGCAGCAGCCTCTATACCTGGGTCAGGCGGCACACACCGGTAACAATCACCCTCAGCACTAGCAGACAAAGCATACATAGCAGAAAGAATAGCATCAAAGTCTAGGTCAAAGATCGCAACTCGAGACCTAAGCTGCTCTGTCCAGTGGGGGCGCTCGACATCATCACCAAACTCAGCACGCTCAGCGTCGTCAAGGCGGGAGAAGCAGCGGTGCTGAGTGTGAGGCTTCCTGCATGTCTGACCAGCACAGTCACCCGTGCGAATGACATACGAGCAGCTCACACTACCCCCAGACGCCCCACGCTGAGCAAACCACTCACGAAGCTGCAGGGGCGACGGGGTCTCGCTCCGACGCTGCTGCCGCTGCCTCTGGCCTCCTCGAGAACCTCCACGCTGAGCTCCAGTCCTACCGCCACCACTCCCACCGCTGCCACTACCGCCACTCCCACCACTGCCTCCATCGCCGCCAAGAACGCCCCCACTCCCTCCACCAATCCCACCGCTGCCACCACCTCCACTGCCTCCAGTACCGCCACTGCTGCCCCCACCACCACTCCCGCTGCCACCTCCACCACCCCTGCCACCCTTGCCCCTTGTTGCTGCGGCGCTTTGCACTAGCAGAAGCAGCCCCGACATCCTCAGCACCAAGGACGTCAACAGCAGCAGCAGAGGCGTAGGAGGGGGCAAGGGGGGAGGGGGAGCACCCCTCAAAGAAGGGCGTTCGCGGAGTGCCACGAGCAGCACCTAGAGCGACTACACTAGTCTCAGCTGCAAGGAGGTGCTGCTCGAGTAGGTCAACAGTGAGGACTGTTGGGTCAAGGGAGAGAAAGTGGTCCTTGACAGAGCGAAGAGAGTCAGGGAGGCGGGTGACTATAAAGTAGAGAATGATGAACATCGGGGGCCGGTTTCTGTCAAGGAACTCAGCGGGGGCGGTAGCACGGTAGCGAGCATCGCTTGCGCGAAGGTGGGAAACCAGGTCCTCGACTGTGGCAAAGGCAGACAGCGGAACAGGTAGGGCAGTAGCAGGCGGCCTCAAGCAGTAGTGGCAGGCGAGGAGTAGCGAGCTACGACAGCGTCGTACAGTGCCTGTGCTGTCCTGTGCTGTTCGAAGTGAGCGCATTCGGCTAAGGGCAGGTGGTTGCGAATGGCTAAGCGAGCAGCAGCGTCACGAGTAAGCCATTGTGAGCGAGTCGCACTGTCAGCTGTGGTAGGAGGGGCGGGAGTGGCGCCAGACGTGTGGTCAAACAACGAAACACTGTCCCTAGAGTCGCTCAGTAGGTACAGCTGCAAGTCGTCGAGCCACGTGTCAAACTGAATAGGTCTGCCCTCATGATCGAATGCGAGAACGCGAAGCGAAGCCATAGCGGTGCAGCACTCAGAGCGGGGTGAAGCAGGGCAGCGCAGAGCAGAGGGCAGGCAGCAGCAAGAGGCTGTGGGACGGCCGCAAGGGGCGGCTAGCAGAGCAGCAGGGGTGGCTGGAGGGCCACCAGGGGCGGCGCGCGGGGCTGCAAGGGCAGCTCGCGAGCTGCAGGGTCGAGGGGTGGGCCGGAAGGGGCGGCTCGCGGGGCCTGGGGTCGACTGTCGGGCTGGGGCCTAGGAGAGACTTGCCTAGGGGCGACGGGCCGGGGCCTAGGGGAGTCAGTCCGGGGCGTCGGGCCGGGGCCTAGGGGAGCCGGGCGATGGGCTGGGGCTAGGGGCGACAAGCGCGAGCCTAGGGGCGTCGTTCGCGGGCGTAGGGGCGTCGTGCGACTAGCTGGTGCGCGTGAGCTAGGGGCGACGGGCCGGGCTAGGGGCGACGGGCCGGCCTAGGGGCGACGACCCTACGGGTGCGGGCCTAGGGGCGACAGGCGCGGGCCTAGGGGCGGTTGGCGACAGGCCGGGGCGTAGGGAAGTCGGGCGACGGGCCGGAGCTAGGGGCGATGGGCGCGGGCCTAGAGGTGTCGGGCGACGGGCCGGAGCGTAGGGGTGTCAGTCGCGGGCGTAGGGGCGTCGGGCAACAGGCCGGGGCACGTGGGCTAAGGGCGACGGGCCGGGCTAGGGGCGACGGGCCTAGGGGCGACGGGCCGGGGCGACGGGCCTAGTGGCAACGGGCCGGCCTAGGGGTGACGGGCCTACGGGCCGGGCTAGGGGCGACGGGCCTACGGGCCGGGCTAGGGGCGACGGCCGGGCTAGGGGCAACGGGCATAGGGGCGACGGGCCGGGGCGATGGGCCGAAGGGCGATGGGCCTAGGGCGACGGGCCTAAGGGCGACGGGCCGGGGCGACGGGCCGGGTGTCGACGGGCCGGGGCGACGGGCCAAGGCGACGGGCCTAGTGGCGACGGGCCTACGGGCGACGGGCTACGGGCCAGTGCCTAGGGGCCTGGCCTAGGGGTCGACGGGTCGCGACGGGCAGTAGGGGCAGCACGAGAGCTGCAGAGGGCGGCTAGCGGGGTAGCGCTGTGGTGGGCCCAAGGAAAAAAAAACGGTCCTAGCGAAGGACCTGCTCTGAAACCATGTCAGAAGAATGAACGAGAATGAATGAACTATGAAAGAGTTGGGTACAAGTACTAACCTTAATTTGGTTGTACCCCTTATGGGCTACCCCACTATAGCCTATACAAATGTAAGCATTATTACATTATGACATGGAACCGTGTTCAAACGGATGCCACAAATAGTGAATAAAAGCACTCTCAAATAATATCCCCATATGTGAAACCAAATACCGTACGTATCATATTGAAACCATGAATTTGCTCGACCATCCCAGCATTGTCGAAAAATACGGCGGATGGTACAGCCGAGCATAATATTCTGGTATCAACATGCACGAATGGAGTTGTACAAATGAACACAGTATGAGGTGGAGTGGTTGCTTCAAAATGAATGTTAAGATGCACCATATAGCAATAGAGGTTGATGGGGTCGTTGAAACAGCGAAAAAACGCTGCCCCAAAGACGATTAACAACCTCCTCAAATTACATACATGACACATAGTAACACCACACTTTGAAACATACATCCCACAAACACAAATGCAAACGCTCGTAAAAGGGTACAACACCACGTAAAGGTTGTGAACAAATTGATGTTGCACAATGGTTTAGGGTTGAAATCGTTGCAACATACACCAATGTTGCAACTGAGATTGATGGGGTCGTTGAAACAGCGAAAACATGCTGCCCCAACGACGATGACAACCTCAGATCACAAACACGATGCATATCAGCACAACAACCCCCTGTGAAACAACCAACTGAGATGAACACACCCGCACAAACCGACCCGCACACACATGCATACACAAATAGGATTGAGAGCAGACAAGCATACCGTAAGCCCCCGGATAAAAGTGCAGGCCTCGGATAAGCGCTGGCGCTTATAAAAGGATGACGGCGCTTATATCCGGTCCTCGATTATAAGCCCACCCCTGAAGGCTTACGGATTATAAGCACCACCCTCTGTTTTGTTTTGCTATAATTGTACTGAAATCGTTGTAACGAAACTCACATTTTCCATTCCCACATGATTGAATTTCGAAGCCCTTCACCTCGCTCGGCTCAGTGCCTGCGCGTCCAGTCAGAATGAGCTGTCGGTAGTGTAAGTTGACTCATTCTGACTGGGTGTGTTGGCAGGGAATCATTCCCTGCCAACTGGCGCGAGATTCTCAATTCCAGCCCTGTATAGTTTCGACTCGATTCAAATTGCAAGAACGTGATATACAATTTGGTGTAAGAAATACGCATTTCCTAAATGTCATTATATAAGCGCCGGCGCTTATAAAAAACCTCGAGTATAAGCGCACCCCTAAAAAACAGTGTTTTTTTATACCCCCAGGGGCGCTACTTGTGAGAATAACAGTTGAAAGTTAGAAATGAGAAAGAGAGGTTGCACTAGCAAGCAGTTGAGTACATATAGCAAACCCTAAATTGGGCTGTACTCACTATTGAGTACCCCACAGCAGGCTAGACAAACATAACATTCTGACACATCCCCATAGCCAAAGTGGGGTGTAATCAGCACAACAAGCAAAGCAAACAAGCTCAGGGTGGATCACAATGTCACCACACATTCTGAGCACAAGTACAAGAAGTAGCAGTTTATAGTTCACAAATATAAGCAAAGCTAGAGGATATAACAGAGGGCAAGTGAGTAGAAGGAGGGACGATGAGAGGAGAGGAGGTAGTGGGCAGCAGCTGAAGCTGCTGGCACACGGCACAACTGTAGCAACTGGCACACGGGCAACTGGAGCAACTGACACACTGGCAACTGGAGCAACTGGCACACGGGCTACTGGAGTAAATGGCTCCGCGGCTAACTCTGAGCGGAGTGGTCCCTGACAGCGCGAAGAGAGTCAGGGAGGCGGGTGACTATAAAGTAGAGAGTGATGTACATCGGGGGCGGGTTCTTGGCAAGGAACTCTGCTGGGAGGGCGGCACGGTAGCGAGCGACGCTAGTGCGAAGCTGGGAAACAAGGTCCTCTATTGTGGCAAAGGCGGACAGCTCGGGAAAAGGGTAGGGCAGTAGAAGACAGCCTAGAGCAGCAGTGGCAGGCGAGGAGTAGCGGGTGACTACAGCGTCGTACAGTGCCTGTGTTGTCCTGTGCTGTCCGAAGTGAGCGCATTCGGCGAACGGAAGGTGGTTGCGAATGGCTAAGCGAGCAGTAGCGTCACGAGTAAGCCACTGTGAGCGAGTCGCTCTGTCAGCGGTGGCGGGAGGGGTGGGAGCGGCGCCAGACGTGTGGTCAAACAATGAAATGCTGTCCTTAGAGTCGCTCAGTAGGTACAGCTGCAAGTCGTTGAGCCACGTGTCAAACTGGATCGGTCGGCCCTCATGATCGAACGCTAGAACGCGGAGAGAAGCCATAGTGGCGCAGCACGCAGGGCGGGAAGTGGCCGGGCAGCGCAGGGAAGAGGGGCAGGCACGAGGGCCTAGGGGCGGCCGCGGGGCTACTTGTCAGGGTCGGGGGCGACGGGCCGAGGCCTAGGGGAGACGGGTCGGGTCCTATGGGCGACAGGTCATAGGGCTAGAGGCTGGGGGCGACGGGCCGCGGGGCCAGGAGCGACGGGCCGCGGGGGCCTAGTGGCGACGGGCCGCGGGGCCAAGAGCGACGGGCTGCGGGCCTAGGGGCAACGGGCCGCGAGGTTCGGGGGGCCTAGGGGCGACGGGCCACGGGGCCTAGGGGCGACGGGCCGCAAGGATCGGGGGCCTAGGGGCGACGGGCCGTGGGGCCTAGGGGCGACGGGCCGCGGGGCTAGGGGCGACGGGTCGCGGGGCCAGGAGCGACGGGCCGCGGGCCTAGGGGCAACGAGCCGCAAGGGTCGGGGGGGCTAGGGGCGACGGGCCACGGGGCCTAGGGGCGACGGGCCGCGAGGTTCGGGGGCCTAGGGGCGACGGGCCGCGGGGCCTAGGGGCGACGGGCTGGGGGCTTAGGGGCGACGGGCCGCGGGGCCTGGGGGCGAAGGGCCGCGGGACCAAGGGGCGACGGGCCGCGGGGCCAGGAGCGACGCGCCGCGGGGCCGAGAGCGACGGGTCGGGAGCCTAGGGACGACGGGCCACAGGACCAAGGGACGACGGGCCGCAGGGCCTAGGGGCGACGGGCGACGGGCCGCGGGGCCTAGGGGCGACGGGTCGCGGGGCCAAGAGCGACGGGCTACGGGCCGGCCTAGGGGCAACGGGCCTAGGGGCGACGGGCCGGGGCTAGGGGCGACAAGCCGCACGAGGGCGGCGCGCTGGGCAGCAGGTGCGGCACAAGGGTCGCTAGGGGCGGCTAGTGGGGCAGCGCAGTCGTGGGCCCAAGGAAAAAAAAGAACGGTCCCAGCGAAGGACCTGCTCTGAAACCATGTCAGAAGAATGAACGAGAATGAATGAACTATGAAAGAGTTGGGTACGAGTACTAACCCTAATTGAGCTGTACCCCTTATGGGCTACCCCACTATAGCCTATACTACTGTAAGCATCAAAACATTCTGACACGAACCTGACGCGGATACTTGGGCAGACGCAGCTGCCTGAGGAGGCTCAGTAGCCAGTGTGTACAGACTCGACCCCGGCCGACGAGTGAACGTGGCCAGGTGGCGGCCCTTCCGTGTACACGTGCAGATCGACACACGTGGTAGTGACCATTGCGTCCTGGAGGGCAGCGGTACTCATCAAGTTCGTAGAGAACGAGGGGAGGTGAAGACCTGACAGTGAGCCGGACAGAACCGCCAGACACGGGAGAACAGTGGAGGAACGGGCAAGGTGTGGGCCCCCGGAGGGGTCAGCCAGCCTGACCGGTACAGGTGATGAGAGAGGAGTGAGGGTGGTGCTGTCACAAGAAAAACAGCGTGAGGCACCTGAGTCAAGTGTGAAGGTGTGCAAGGCCTCAGCAGGCGCAGTACCAGGGAGAACAGACTCACGAGCACATAGAGCAGCATCCTCTATACCTGGGTCAAGCGGCACACACAGGTAACAGTCACCCTCAGCACTAACAGACAAAGCATACATAGCAGCAAGGATAACATCATAGTTTATGTCAAAGATAGCAACTCCAGACCTAAGCAGCTCTGCCCAGCGGGGGCGCTCGGCCTCGTCACCAAACTCTGCGCGCCAAGCATGTCTGACCAGCACGGTCACCCGTGCGAATGACATACGGGCAGCTACCACTTCCCCGAGACGCCCCACGCTGAGAAAACCACTCATGAAGCTGCTGGGGCGACGGGGTCTCGCTCCGACGCTGCTGCTGCTGCCTCTGGCCACCTCCCAAACCTCCACGCTGAGTAGCTCCAGCCCTACCGCCACCACTCCCACTGCCGCCACTACCGCCACCCCCACCGCTGCCACCACCGATTCCACCAAAGACCCCACTCCCGCCACCACTCTCACTACCGCCACCACCTCCACTCCCTCCACCACCTCCACTACTGCCCCCACCACCACCCCTGCTGCCACCGCCACCACCCCTGCCACCCTTGCCCTTGCTGCTGTGGCGCTTCGCACTAGCAGAAGCAGCCCTGACGTCCTCAGCACCAAGGGCGTCAACAATAGTAGCAGAGGCGTATGAGGGGGCAAGGGGGGAGGGGGAGCACCCCTCAAAGAAGGGCATGCGCGGAGTGCCACGAGCAGCACCTATAGCGACTACACTAGTCTCCGCTGCAAGGAGGTGCTGCTCGAGCAGGTCAACAGTGAGGACTGTGGGGTCAAGGGAGAGAAAGTGGTCCCTGACAGAGCGAAGAGAGTCAGGGAGGCGAGTGACTATAAAGTAGAGAGTGATGAACATCGGGGGCTGGTTCCTGTCAAGGAACTCAGCTAGGGCGGCAGCACGGTAGCGAGCGTCGGTAGTGCGAAGGTGGGAAACCAGGTCCTCTACCGTGGCAAAGGCAGACAGCTCGGAAAACAGGTAGGGCAGTAGAAGACGGCCTAGAGCAGAAGTGGCAGGGGAGGAGTAACGGGCGACTACAGCGTCGTACAGTGCCTGTGCTGTCCTGTGCTGTCCGAAGTGAGCGCATTCTGCAAACGGCAGGTGGTTGCGAATGGCTAAGCAAGCAGCAGCGTCACGAGTAAGCCACTGTGAGTGAGTCGCACTGTCAGCTGTGGCGGGAGGGGCAGGAGCGGCGCCAGACGTGTGGTCAAACAACGAAACGCTGTCCCTTGAGTCGCTCAGTAGGTACAGCTGCAGGTCGTTGAGCCACGTGTCAAACTGAATAGGGCGGCCCTCATGATCGAATGCGAGCACGCAGAGAGAAGCCATAGCGTCACAGCACGCAGGGTGGGCAGAGGCCGTGCAGCGCAGGAAACAGGGCAGGCAGCAGCAAAGGGCGGCAAGCAGGCTGCAAGAGGCGGTGCGCAGGCTGCAGGAGGCGGTGCGCAGGCTGCAAGAGGGGCGGCTAGAGAGCCTAGGGGCGGCGAGAGGGCCGCAAGGGGCGGCTAGCAGAGCAGCAGGGGCGGCTAGAGGGCCGCCAGAGGCGGCGCGCGGGGCTGCAAGGGTGGCTCGCGGGCTGCAGGGGCAAGGGGCGGGCCGCAATGGGCGACACGCGGGGCCTGGGGTCGACGGGCGGGCCGGGGCCTAGGTGCGAAGGGCGGACCGGTCCTACGGTCGACGGGTGGGCCGGGGCCTAGGGGCAACGGGCGGGCCGGGGCCTGAAGTCGACGGGTGGGCGGGGCCAGGGTCGACGGGCAGGCCTGGGCCTAGGGTCGACGGGGCGCGTCGGGGCCTAGGGCTTACGGGGCGGGCCGGGGCCTAGGGCTTACGGGGCGCCGGGGCCTAGGGTCAACGGGGCGCCGGGGCGTAGGGTCGACGGGGCGCGCGGGCCTAGGGTTGACGGGGCGGGCAGGGGCCTAGGGTCGACGGGGCGTGCGGGTCTAGGGTCGACGGGGCGGGTCGGGGCCTAGGGTCGACGGGGCGCACGGGGCCTAGGGTCGACTGGCAGGCCGCACGAGGGCGGCGCGCGGGGCAGCAGGAGTGGCACGAGGGTCGCTAGGGGCAGCAGGGCGGCTAGTGGGGCAGCGCTGTGGTGAGCCCAAGAAAATCGGTCCTAACGAAGGACCTGCTCTGAAACCATTTCAAACTAACAAATGAGGATGAATGCATTGAACAGAAGTTGGGTACAAGTACTAACCCTAATTGGGTTGTACCCCTTATGGGCTACCCCACTTTAGCCTGTACAAATGTAAGCACTAAAACATTCTGACATCATCACTGCCATGCGCAAAACGCCGAAACCACACCCTCTCCTACCTCACCACCCATATCTCTTTCTACGTGAATATGTTCACTTTTGTTGTGTGTCCCTGCTGGTTGGTTGAAGAATCTGGTGTACTGCCGTTTGAGTAACCCAATCAGACGCGCCCAACTGTACATGTCGCCTGGTCGCAGAATGTCGCGATACATTCACGCTTTGAGACGCGAAGTTGACTAAACATTTAGACGTGGCTCGGGAAAAACGACATTGAGACACTTGTGTCGATACAGGAATGTACCCTAAGAGTGATGGTGCACGCTACTCTGTCCCCAATTATATGCAAGCCAAGGTAGCAATGCAGCTCACCAAGATCAATTCATGTGTGTCTCCTCTGCAGATCGGCCTTCAGTGGAGCCAGTGGAGCCCTGTCAGAAGTAGAAAAGACCAGGTCGTTGGCGTAGACAAGGATGTAGAATGGCATCGTGCCAAAGCGGACGAAGAGAGAAGAATCACCAGAGGACGTAGAGAAGCTTAGGGCAGCAAGAGAACTGCATAATGTGTTGTGTTACTCAGGTGGACCTACTGCAGACCGTAGACTGGCTATCGTAGGCTCCACTGAGTCCCCGGAGGGAATGACCTAGTGAAACCAGGAAGGCGGCAGGGCCAGATCCGCTCGTGCAGGCTGCCTTGGAAGAAGGTACTGGACAAGTCCAATGAGTGGAGCTCGTTGTCGCGCTGTGCTGTGATGTGCAGTAGTACTCTTGTCATCTTAGGGTTGGGGGAGAAGGTCTAAAAAATATATACCTTCTCTCGCTGATTATTGCTAGCCCTGGATCCGCTATCGCTCGATTTTTTGCGTCGAACCTCAGATTTCTGGCGGACGCCATGGTTGCAGGGGCTAGAGACGGCAGTCAGGAAAGACTGGCTGGGAAGGGCTGGCTACAGGCCCTCATAAGTCAGGACTTTTACCTAGAATTCCTGAATTTTCAGGGTGTTTCTTTTAAGTGACCCTGAAAGTTCAGCGTTTTCTTTTTAACGACACTGTATTTTCAGTGTTTTTAGAATTCCAACTCTGTTTTTTCAGTGTTTTGCGATTTCGGACACTGATGAATCAACATTGTATCGCATTTGACCCTGCAACTTCTGTGATTCTTGCAGTTTTGCCAAGTTTGGCGCGTCGGCAGCATTCAGTTACCATGCGGCTCGGAGTGTTTTAGCTGCACTAGCTGAATTTTTGCGTTGTTGTCAAAACGGCACACTCTGATTGGCTGTCCCATGACCAATGGCCAATGTACAGTACGGGGGGAGATGGGGATGAGGAAGAAAAGGGAAGGAGAACAAAAACAAGGTGATGGGAGAGTGCAGGAAAAGATACAGACGGAGCCAGAGAAGAGTGGACGGCAGGTTGGGGAGGGGGGGCTGTGATGGGTGGAGTTGATTCAAGCAACTGGTTGCTGAGCCCTTGGGACAAACATTGAAACATATGTTGTACACTAATCAATTATGCAGATCAGTGTTCAACTTCTAGGAACCCTGCTTAATCAGCATTTGTTTTATTTGCAACCTTGAAAAATCAGTGTTTCACACCAGACGACACTGAAAATCAGCGCTACAAACCCACGTACACTGAGTGCTCAGGGTACCCAAAAACCAATCTGAGGCCCTGGCTGACTGAGAACGACAGAAATGGTTTGCTAGGAATGGCAGACTAGGAACAGTAGGCTAGGAATGGCAGGCTAGGAACGGCGGGCTAGGAGCTAGCCCGAAACCCTAAACGGCTCCAGAAATCATAGTGCAGCTTCCAGCCGCTACTGGGAGTGTCGCTGGTGGAGTGAACGATGTGTGATGGCAGGCACTGGTTGTGAGAATGATAGACGAAAGAATGATTGAATTAGGAAATGAGAAGGGTACAAGTAGGAAACACATAAGTGTTGTACCCTCTAAGGACTACCCCACTACAGCCTAGACCGACTATAGTAAATATATGTTTGACACACCCCCATAGGCAAAGTGGGGGAGAACAAGGGGTCACAAGACCAGTCAAGAAAGACAAAGCAAACTCAGGGTGGATCACAAAGTCACCACACAGTCTGAGCACAAGCAAAGGGCCATAAGGCCAGTTCACATGCAGAGTTATATAAAGGAAAACAAACAGTACAGTGAACACAACCTAGCAAGTGTAAGCATGCAGGTATAAGTATATAGAGTACAGTACAAGCAGAGTCAAGAAGTCAACAAGTGAGGCACAGTAGGTACAAGGCCTAACACAGTACAGAAACGCTGATGATCACAAGGCTGAAGTGCCTTGGTGAAGACATCAGCAGTGTTGGCCTGAGAGGCCACGTAAGCAAGACGAAGCTGGCCACGCTGCTGCAACTCTCGAGCAAGGAAGTAGCGCAGAGCAATGTGCTTCGTTCTGTGCTCCAGTCTGTGCTCCTGACACAAGGCCAGCATGGCCTTGTTGTCGACGTACAGAACTGGAGGAGAACGAGGCGCCTCTCCCAAGTCAGTCAGCAGGTAGGTGAGCCAGCGAAGCTCCTGTGCAGCCATGGCCCCAGCGTAGATCTCAGCCTCACAACTGGAGCTGAGAACAGAAGAAGAGCGGGTAGACCGCCAGGAGACAGAACCGGAGCCAAGGCTGAAGGTGTAACCCTGTGACGACCGCTGCGTAGCCAAGTCGTCAACCCAGGAGGCGTCAGCGTGACCAGTGAGGACAACTCGAGCCCGTCCTCCAAGCACGAGCCCCATGCCCGATGTACTGCACAAGTATCGCAACACCCTCTTCGCAGCATCCCAGTGCACCTTTTGGTGCCTGCCGGGAGCCACGTAGCGAAGCCGAAGCGCTGAAGGACCTGCTGCACCATGTGTGACTGAGTCAAGGTAATGGTGCGCTGTGCTCTGTCCCGGGTGATCCGCAAGCCAAGATAGCTTGTCAGTTCACCCAGGTCTGTGCACGTGTGTCTCTTCTGCAGCTCGGACTTCACGTGGGCGAGTGCCTCCGTGTCAGCAGTAGCAAAGACAAGGTCGTCTACGTACACAAGAACGTAGAACGGCGGCAGAGTAGCGTTAGTGCGTAGAAACAGAGAAGGGTCAGCAGTGGAAGGAGCAAAACCAAGAGCAGCAAGAGTCGTCCTGAGCGTGTTGTGCCACTCACGGGGCGCCTGGCGGAGACCGTAGACTGGCCGCCGGAGGCTCCACTGGGTACCAGCAGGAAACGACCCAGTGAAGCCAGGTGGGCGGCGCAGCCAGATCTCCTCGTGCAGGCTGCCCTGTAGGAAGGCTGTGCTGAAGTCAAGCGAGTGGAGCTCGTAGTCACGCTGAGCAGCAACGTGCAGCAGTACCCGAAGAGTGGTCATCTTCGGGGTAGGGGAGAAGGTCTGAAAGAAGTCAACTCCCTGTCGCTGACTGAAGCCACGTGCAACGTAACGCGCCGTGAAGGCAAGCGGAGAACCCGGCGGCCGCTTCACCCTGAAGATCCACATGCCACTGACGATGTTCGCCCCAGGTGGGGGAACCTCGTCGACGTAGGTGCCTGTGGACTTCCAGGAAGCCATCTCTGCGTCCATGGCTGCCTGCCACTGGGAGGAGTAGGGACCCTCTATCGCCTCTGCGTAAGAGCGCGGGGTCGGGATGTCTAGTGCATCCGGGTCTCCCTCAGGGGCAAGCAGCATGGACACGAGATGAGGTGAAGCAGGAGCAAGGCACTCAAGGTCCTCCTGCCTGTCCTCAAGGACGTCCGTGCCAAGAGCACACTCACCCCCGATGGACGGAGGACAGACAGACACAGACGCAGACTCAGTAACAAGACTAGCGGCGTAGTCTAGGCGACAGGCTGCAGCAAAGTCAACAAGCTCAGCAACAAGAGCAGACGCAGCAGAGAACTCAAACAGGGGGTCAGTGACAGCAGTGGCCAGAAAGCGCGTGACAGTAGGACTAGCAGCACGAAGAGAGTCAGACTCCGGGTCCGGACCGTCAGGAAGAGAGGACGCAGGAGGAGAGGGCAGAGGGACACGCTGTAGAGCACGCTGTGGAGCAGTGGAAGGACGCAGAGTCATAGAGTGAGTGCCAGGGACAGGAGAAAGACGCGGACGCGAAACACGACCAGCGCGAACAGAACGGACAGGCGACGTAGAACGAGACGCAGGCGACACAGGACGCGACTCAGGCTCACGACGCTCCGTAAGACCTCTAGTCAGACCAGAGTAAGGAGAAGGACCAGGCAGCGGAGAGGCCGGCTGGAACTGCGACTGAGACGGGACAGGCGGTGGACTCAGGGAAGGAGGAGGAGGACCAGGAGAAGGTGGGGAGCCAAGAACCTGCTGAAGAAGTGGAACGTAGTACGGCCGCGGCCGCGCATCGCCTCGAGAAACAGCAGGGACAGAACCGGTACCCTCAGCCTCAGGGTCTCCAGTCCTAGCAGCACCTCCAGCAGCTCCAGCACCAGCAGCACCTCCTGTAGCTCCAGCACCAGCACCACCTCCAGCAGCACCAGCACCTCCAGTAGCTCCAGCAGCTCCAGCACCAGCACCACCTCCAGCAGTGCCAGCACCTCCAGTAGCTCCAGTAGCACCTCCAGCACCAGCAGCACCTCCAGCAGCTCCAGCACCAGCTGCACCTCCAGCAGCTCCAGCACCAGCACCACCTCCAGCAGCGCCAGCACCTCCAGCAGCACCCGCACCAGCAGCACCTCCAGCAGCAACCCGACAGCGCCGAGAGTACCACTCACGAAGCCGCTGTGGAGAGAGGGGCTCCCGCCGCGACAGGACACCCAGAGCACCTCCAGACTCAACACGCGCAGGCTCAGCACCTCCAGACACAGTACCCTCAGGCGCCACACCCCCAGGCTCAGCACGCCCAGTCTCAGCACCCCCAGACTCAGCACCCCCAGTCTCAGCACCCCCAGTCCCCGCACCCGCAGAGTCAGCACCCCTAGCAGCACCTGAGTCGACAGCTACCTTGACCGGCTCGGCAGGGTCTACCTGGGACACACCTGAGGGGGCAGGACCCTGGGGGGGGAGGGGGTCTACCGGAGGAGTACCTGGGGCAAGGAAGAGCGGCGGGGGAGGGGGAGAGGCAGTGCGGTAGGGAAAGAGACGGTAGTACGACACCGACTCGTCAAACGTGACGTCCTGAGAGGACAGAACACGACGCGAGCTGGGGTGGTAGAACTGCCACCCGGGTGCGTCAGGAGGGAAGCCAAGGAAGACACAGGGAACGGCACGAGAGGACAGCTTGTCCGCTGTAGTATCGCGGACAAAAGCTCGAGATCCCCAGACACGGAACGCGGACGCATCGCCAACCTTCCTCGTCCACCGCAGAGTAGGTGTGGTCTCCGGCAAGGAGACACGAGGCTGAAGGTTGATCTGATGCGCAGCGTACTGAACCGCGAACGGCCACAGAAAGTGGGGAGCAGCCGCATGGATCATGGACGTACGAGCGACATCCATGACCATGCCAATGCGGCGCTCAGCAATCCCATTTTGCTGCGGGGAGGCCGGAAGCGTGAACGTCTGGCGGATGCCCTCCAAACGACAGAAGGCTCTCAGAAGGTCGGAGGAAAACTCCCCGCCTCTGTTAGAGTGCAGACGCAAAACAGGAAGGTCGGAGCCGAAACTCTCACTAAGCTGGCGACGAGCACCGCGGATCCAGTCGATCAACACCTCAGTGACCTCACCCTTGCTGCGCAAGGGGAAGACTGTGGTGTAACGCGAGTAGTCGTCAACGACCAGCAGGAAGTAACGCTCGTGACCCTGTCCACGAACGCGGGCTGGGCCCCACACGTCCATGTGAAGAGTCTGCAGAGGGGCCTCAGTCGGAGGAAACGAGGAGGAGTGAGGAGCGGCGCGCTGCCGGCCCTCGACACAAGGAACACAGGTGGGGGCAGGCCCCGGAGGAAGGGGAGGGAGGGACCTGGGGAGTCCAGAGACAAGAGCACGGGAGGCCATACCTCGAAGACGAGGCAGGGAGGGGTGACCAAGGCGGTGGTGCCAGAGGAGAGTCTCGTGCGCCAGAGGACGACACGAGCAGGGGGCAGACGCAGGACTAGACCTGGACGCAGCAGCAAACACCTGACTGGACGCAGCTACCTGACCAGATGCAGGGACCGGAGGAGGCGCAGTAGTCAGTGTGTACAGACTCGACCCTGGCCGATGGGTGAACGTGGCCAGGTGGCGGCCCGTCCGAGAGCAAGTGCAGTGGGTCACACGCTGACCTCCAGGGGTGAACTTGTCAACCCACGCGTCCTGGAGGTCAGCTCCACTCACCAAGTTCGTAGAGAACGAGGGGAGGTGGAGTCCCGACAGAAAGCCCGACGGGGCCGCAGGACACGGTAGAACCGTGGAGGAGTGTGCAAGGACTGGTCCCCCGAAGGGGTCAGCAAGGGAGACCGCAACAGGCCGACGGAGCGGCGTGAGCGTGGTGCTGTCTCTAAAGAAAGAGCGCGAAGCACCAGAGTCAAGTGTGAAGGTGTGAAAGGACTCAGTAGGTGCAGTACCAGAGGGAGGAGACGTACCAGCACCTGGAGCAGCAGACGCACTAGCACCTAGAGCAGCAGCCACAGTGCCCGAGTCGGGCGGGACACGCAGGTAACAGTCACCCTCAGTAGTATCAGCAAGAGCATACATGGCAGCAAGGATAGCATCAAAATCTAGATCAAAGATAGGCACATTCTGCAGAAGCAGATCATGCCAACGAGGAAGATCAACAGCGTCAGGAAACTGGGTACGCCAAGCGTCACTCAAGCGGCCAAAGCAGCGCTGCGTGGTGTGTGGAAGACCACACACCTCCCCACTATGAGTGCCGGTGCGAAGAACGTACGCGCAGGGACCTGCACCCCCAGACCTCCCACGTCCAGCGTACCACTCACGAAGCTGCTGAACAGACGGGGTCTCACGGGTGCGCAGCTGCTGCGGACGCTGGCTGCCACCAAGGCCTCCACGCTGCGTGGCCGCACCGCGACCAGCACCACCTCCTCCGCTACCTCCACCACCGCCGCCGCCGCCGCCACCTCCTCCACCACCGCCGCCACGGCCGCCACTGCCGCCACCTACGCCCCCACTCCCGGAACCACCCCCACCACCACCTCCACCTCCTCCACCTCCTCCACCGCTGTCTCCACCGCCCCCACCACCACCCCTGCTTCCCTTGCCCTTGCCAGTGCGGCGTCGCCCACTAGGGGCAGACGCAGCGCCGACCTCCTCAGTGCCAACAAGGTCGACAGCAGCAGCAGAGGCAACAGAGGGGAGAAGGGGGACAGGAGAACACCCCTCAAAGAAGGGGGTGCGACGGTCACCGCGAGAAGCACCAACAGCTAAGATACTCTTCTCAGCTGCAGCAAGGCGCTCCTCTAGCAAGTCGACAGTCAGCTCGGTGGGGCAAAGGGAGAGAAAGTGGTTTCTGATTGAAGAAAGAGAGTCAGGGAGGCGGGTGACTAGGTAGTAAAGGGTGATGTACATGGGGGGGGGGTTCTTGGCACAGAACTCAGTGGGAAGGGCAGCGCGGTAGCGGGCGTCACTAGTGCGAAGGTGAGCAACTAGGTCAGCGACAGTGGCAAAGGCAGCAAGGTCAGGGAAAAGGTACGGTAGCATGAGGCGGCTGAGGGCAGCAGTGGCAGGGGAGGAGTAGCGTGCAACTACAGCGTCGTACAGAGCCCTAGCACTCTTGTACTGACTAAAGTGCGCGCGCTCAGTAGACGGCAGGTGGTTGCGCACAGCAAGACGAGCAGCAGCATCGCGCGTGAGCCTTTGCGAGCGAACAGTACTGTCAGCATCAGCAGTAGGGGCACTAGAGGCGCCAGAAGTGAGATCGAACAGTGAGAGACCATCCTTGCTATCGCACTGTAGGAAAAGCTGCAGATCATCTAGCCAGACCTCAAAGTCAACAGCCCGACCCTCAGCATCAAAGGTAAGAACATTGAGACTAGCCATGACAGGAGAAGCAGCAGGCTAGCAGTAGCAGCAGTGGAACTCGGCTAAGCAGGCTAGGTAGGGCGGCGCAGCTCGGCAGGGCGGTGTGGCTCGGCAGCGCGGCGCTCTTACCAGGGGAGAGGCTGGGGCAGGGCCGGGGTAGGGCCGGGGCAGTCCAGGAGCAGGGCCGGGGCAGGGCCGGGGCAGTTCAGGAGCAGGGCCGGGGCAGGGCCGGGGCAGTTCAGGAGCAGGGCCGGTGCAGGGCCGGGGCAGTTCAGGAGCAGGGCCGGGGCAGGGCCGGGGCAGTTCAGGAGCAGGGCCGGGGCAGGGCCGGGGCAGTTCAGGAGCAGGGCCGGGGCAGGGCCAGGGCAGAGCCGGGCCAGGGCCGGGGTAGTTCAGGGGCAGGGCCGGGGCAGAGCCGGGGCAGGGCCGGGGCAGGGCCTGGGCAGAGCCGGGCCAGGGCCGGGGCAGTTCAGGGGCAGGTCAGGAGCAGGGCCGGGGCAGTGCAGAAGCAGGGCCGGGGCAGTTCAGGAGCAGGGTCGGGGCAGCGTCGGGGAAGAGCTGCGACAGGGCCATAGCAGGGCCGGCCGGGCCTGAAGGGGCCCCTAACGGGGCATGACTGGGCCGAACGGGGCCTATAACGGGGCCTGACGAGGCCTATAACGGGGCCGAACGGGGCCTATAACGGGGCCGTACGGGGCCTATAACGGGGCCGTGCGGGGCCTATAACGGGGCCGATAACGGGGCCTTGCGGGGCCTATAACGGGGCCTGACGGGCCTTACGGGGCCTTAAACGGGGCCAAATGGGGCCTGACGGGGCCGTACTGGGCCTCTAACGGGGCCTGACGGGGCCGTACGGGGCCTCTAACGGGGCCTGTCGGGGCCTAACGGGGCCTTAAACGGGGCCGAACGGGGCTGACGGGGCCTTACGGGGCCTTACGGGGCTAACGGGGCCTTACGGGGCCTTAATCCGCGCCCTAAACGGGGCCAAATGGGGCCTGACGGGGCCGTACGGGGCCTCTAACGGGGCCTGTCGGGGCCTAACGGGGCCTTAAACGGGGCCGAACGGGGCCTGACGGGGCCTTACGGGGCATAACGGGGCCTTACGAGGCCTTAATCCGCGCCCTAAACGGGGCCTAAAGGGGCCTTACAGGGCCTAACGAGGCCTTAAGGGGCCTTACGGGGCGGGCGCAGGCTCTAAGGGCGGGCGCAGGGGCCGTGACGGGCCTCGAAGGGAAGGTGCGAAGCGCGCGGCAAGTAGGCAGGGGAGAAATTTCAGTGGTGGGCCCTTAAAAAAAATCTCGAAACTAGCTCTATACCATGTGAGAATGATAGACGAAAGAATGATTGAATTAGGAAATGAGAAGGGTACAAGTAGGAAACACATAAGTGTTGTACCCTCTAAGGACTACCCCACTACAGCCTAGACCGACTATAGTAAATATATGTTTGACACTGGTGAGGGGGAGAGGGGCGGGGAGGGGGGGGGGGGGGGGGGGGGTGGGGAGGAGGGGAGGGGGGGGGAGGGGTTGCGGCTTGTTGGCTTGCGGGGCACGCTACTAGCGGGGCGCGGGCTCGCTGGCGGGGTGTGCTGCTAGTGGGTCGAGGGCTGGCTGACGTGGCGCTCTTCTAGCTGGCGGGGCGTGCGCTAGTGGTGCGTATGCTGGCTGGTGAGGCACGCGCTAGTAGGGCGGGCTTGTTGGCTGGTGGGCGCACGATGGCTGGCAGGGCGTGCACTGACGGAGTGCGCGTTGGCTGGCGAGGAGCGCTGACGGGGCGCGCTGGCCGGCGACGGGCGCTGTTGGCGGCATGAGTAGGTACAAGGCCTAGTGTAGTGCAGAATTGCTAATGATCACCATGCCCAAGGGCCTTGGTGAAAATATCAGCAGTGTTGGCCCGAGAGGCCACGTAAGCAAGGCGAAGCTGGCCACGCTGCTGCAACTCTCGAACGAGAAAGTAGCAAAGAGCAATGTGCTGCGTTCTGTGCTCCAGTCTCTGCTCCCGACACAAGGCAATCATGGCCTTGTTGTCGACGTACAAAACTGGAGGAGAACGAGGCCGCTCACCCAAGTTGCAGAGCAGGTAGGTCAGCCAGCGTAACTCCTATGCAGCCATAGCCTCAGCGTAGATCTCGGCCTCACAGCTGGAACCAAACACAGAAGAAGAACGAGTGGACCTCCATGAGACAGAACCAGAGCCGATACTAAGTCTCCTGGTCGACAACCCAAGAATCGTCGGAGTGTCTTGTGAGTACCACTGAGCCTCATCCTCCAAGCACAAGCGCCATGCCCGATGTACTGCACACACCCTCGCAGCAGCCCGCCAGTGCTCTGGTCGGTGTCTCCCAGGCGCAATGTAGCGCGCTAGGATGCTGAGAGGGTACGCGAGGTCAGGTCGTGTGCACGTCATCAGGTACAAGAGGCAGCCCACAAGCTCTAGATACTGAACACTCGGCTCTATGGACTCGTCCAAAGGTGGAGCTGAGAGCGAGTGTCATGTAGGCTGAGGAGTGGACTGTGGAGAAGAGAACTGGAAGCCGAAGCGCTGGAGGACCTGGTGCAGCATGTGTGACTGGGTCACAGTGATGGTGCGCCGTGCTCTGTCCCGAGTGATCTGCAGGTCAAGATAGCTGCGCAGCTCACTCAGGTCAGCACAGGTATGTGTCTTCTTCAACTTCCGCCTTCACAAGGGTCAGCGCCTCAGTGTTGGTAGTAGCAAAGACCAGGTTGTCGATGTACACGATGATGTAGAGCGGCGGCAGAGCACAGAAACAGTGACGGGTCAGCAGTCGAAGGAGCAAACCCAAGAGCCGCAAGTGTCGTCCTCAGTGTATCGTGCCACTCGCGGGGCGCCTGGCGGAGACCGTAGACTGGCCGCTGGAGGCTCCACTAGGTACCCTTAGGAAACGACCTAGTGAAGCGGTGGGCGGTGCAGCCAGATCTCCTCATGAAGGCTGCCTTGCAAGAAAGGTGTGGAGAAGTCGAGGGAGTGCAGCTCGTATTCCCGCTGTGCTGCAACGTGCAGTAACACCCGAAGAACGGTCATCTTCGGGGTGGGAGAGAAATTCTGGAAGAAGTCGACCCCTTGTCGCTTAGTGAAGCCTTGTGCAACGTAACGCGTCTTGAAGGCAGGCGGAGAACCCAGCGGCCGCTTCACCCGGAAGATCCACATGCCATCGACTATGTTCGCCCCAGGAGGGGGAACCTCGTCGACGTAAGTGCCTGTGGACTTCCAGGAAGCCATCTCTGCATCCATGGCTATCTGCCACTGAGAGGAGCACTCACCCGAGATCGCCTCTGTGTAAGAGCGCGGGGTAGGGATGTCTCGCGCATCCAGGTCTCCCTCGGGGCACAACAGCATGGAATGGAGATGAGGTACAATAGCCGCAAGGCACTCGAGCTCAAACTGTCTGTCCTCAAGGACGTCACGGCCAAGGGCAAACTCACCCCCGACGGACGGAGGACATTCAGACTCAGACTCAATAACAAGACTCGCGAAGTAGTCAAGACGACAGGTAGCAGCAAAGTCAACGAGCTCAGTGACTAAGGCAGACGGAGCAGTAGACTCGAAGGAAGGTTCAGTGACAAGTGTGGCCAGGAGACGCGTGACAGTAGGACTGGCAGCACGAGCACGGTCAGACTCAGGGTCAGGAATGTCAGGAAGAGAGGAAGCCGGAGGAGACAGCAGGGCAACACACTGTGGAACAGAGGAAGGACGAAGTGCCATAGTGTGCATGCCGGGAACTGGTGGAGGACGAACACGACAAGCACGACGAACAGCGGGAATAGGCAAGGCAGGATAAGACTCAACCTCACGACGCTCTGTCAGGGAGTCGGTCTGCTCAGTGTAAGGAGTAGGGGCAGGTAGCGGGCAGCCAGGCTGTGACTGGTCATGCGGAGGACACAGTAGAGGTGGAGTAAGGCCAGTGGAAGACGGAAGACTAAGAAACTGGCAAAGTGCCGATCCAGGTCGTGGCAGCGACGACTGCGGCTACGGGTAGAAAAATGGTCGCCGGTGCGCAATACCCACAGTACCAGAGCCTCCAGCTCCAGCACCTCCAGCACCAGCACCTCCAGCACCAGCACCTCCAAATCTGCCACCGGGGCTGCCCCACCGGACAGCCCACTCACGAAGCTGCAGCGACAAGAGAGTCTCCTTCTGACGTACACCAGGATCTCCAGCATCAGCACCTCCAGCACCAACTCCTCCACCACCAGCACCTACACGCCAACACCAGCACCTCCAGCTCCAGCACCTCCAGCTCCGCCACCGGGGCTGCCCCACCGGACAGCCCACTCGCAAAGCTGCTGCGGCGAGAGAGTCTCCTGCCCACTCGGCCGTCGCTGACGTCCACTCCCAGAGTCTCCAGCAGGAGTACCCACAACTCGACCACCAGTAGGACAATCAGCATCCCCGGAACCAGCACCCCCAGAGTCTGCACCCCCGATGTCACCACCTCCTGCAGCACCAGAGTCCACATCGTCTGGCCGCAGAGGCGGTGAAGACGGCCGAGGCGGAAACCTAGGAGGGGTCGCCAAGCGCGGTGAGCGGCGAGTGGCCGATGTGTCGTCTGCAGCTGGGTCACCCCCCTCAGCTGGGCCAGAGGTGTCTGCGGAGACCTCCAACAGCGCAACCAAAAGGGGTGGGTCAACTTGAGACACACCTGAGGGAGCAGGACCCTGCAGGGGGAGGGGGGCTACCAGGGGGGGGGGTCGGGTACTAGGAAGAGAGGTAGGAGGGGCACGGGGGAACTGCGGTGGGGGTGGAGACGGTAGTGGCAGACAGACTTGTCAAAGGTGACGACTTGGGAAGAGAAGACACGGCGAGAACCCGGGTGGTAAAACTGCCAGGGCGGGGCATCGGTAGGAAAGCCTAGGAATACGCAGCGAAGAATGCGAGGAGAGAGCTTGCCCGCGGGAAGATCGCAGACAAGGGAACCCCAAACACATCACCAACCTCTCCCGTCCACCGCAGAGTAGGGGAGGTCTCCGGGTAGGAAACACGGGGCCAGAGGTTGAGCTATTACGCGGCATATCAGACCGCAAACGGCCACAGAAAATGGGGAGCCGCTGCATGGACCATGGAGGTGCGAGCAACATCCATGACTAAGCCAGTGTGGCGCTCTGCAATCCCATTCTGCTGTGGAGAGGCCGGAAGCGTGAACAACTGGGTGATGCCCTCAGCACCACAGAAGTCCTCGAGGAGGCAGGAGGAAAACTCACCACCTCGGTCAAAGTGCAGCCGCAGGACGGGGAGGTCCTGTTGGAACCGAGTGCGGAGCTGGCGACAGACAGTGCGGATCCAGTGGATCAAGACACTGCGGACATCCGCCTTGCTCTGCAAGGAGAAGACCATGGTGTAGCACGTCTAGTCGTCAACAACCAGCTACCCTGTCCAGTGACTCGGACTGGCCCCCACACGTCCATGTGGAGGGTCTGCAGAGGAGATGTGGTAGGAGGAAATGAGGAGGAGTGAGGAGCGGCGCGTTGCCGCCCTCGACGCAGGGAAGGCATGGCGGTGCAAGCGACCTCGAGTGCGGAGGCAGGGACCTGGGGAGGCCAGAGACCAGGAGACGAGAGAGCATGCTACGCAGACGCGGCTGGGAGGGGTGACCAAGGAGGTGGTGCCAGAGCAGAGCCGGGTGCGTGAGTAATTTACACGAACAAGACGAAGCTACCTCACCTGACGCAGCCACATGTGCAAACTTAGTGGTCAGTGTGTACAGGCCAGACCCGGGCCTCCAAGTAAACGTGGCAAGGTGCTCGCTAATGCGTGAGTCCGTACAGATCACCACGAGCTTTCCCCCAGGCTGGGTAACAGTGACCAACTGGTCCTGTAGGACAGTTGTAGCCACCAAGTTCCTAGCGAACGAGGGGAGGTGGAGACCTGTGAGGGAACCGGAGGGGGCTGCCGGACATGAGAGAACAGTGGAGCTACGTGCAACAACTGGGCCACCAGAGGGGTCGGGCAGAGTGACAGGGACAGGGGCTATGAGTGGTGTGACTGTGGTGCAGTCGCGGAAGAAGCAGCGAGACGCGCCTGAGTTGAGTAGGAAAGTGTGCAAGGCCTCCTCAGGCTCTGCACATCTGCTAGCTGAGTCACAAGCACCTAGACTAGTAGCCACTACACCACCAGGTGCCTCTAAACCCCCAGCACTAGTACCCCAAGCTCCGCCATCGGGGTTGCCCCACCAGACAGCCCACTCACGAAGCTGCTGCGGTGAGAGGGTCTCCAGCGGAAGCTGCTGCCGCTGCTGTCCACCCCCAGAACCTTCGCGGCCACCAACGGCACCACCAGCAGGAGTAGACGTACAGGTACCTACACTTGCCTCCTCGACCAGCTGCTGTACCTCCCCTAACAACTGACGGCTCTGCCGCAGTGGCCGGTGCCAGGAGAGGGTGAGGAGTAGTGCCTAACCACAGCGTCGTAGAAAGTGTGGGCCGGCGTCACCTGACGAAAGTGGGTCCTCTGGTCGACTGGCAGGTGAGCGCAAACAGCAAGCGCTGCGGCAGCGTCACGCTCTGTCCACTGTATGCATGCAACGCAGTCCGCCCGGTACCGCCGCCGCACGGTCTTGCACGTGTCAGCAGCAGGCTCAGTGGGAGTCGTGGGGGCCTGAAGGGACCCCGACGTATGCTCGAGCAGGGAGACGCCATCTCGAAGGAAACGCCGGACATACCGGTGTAGGCAAGCGAGCCAGAAATCGAACATGAAAGGGCGCCCGTCGGCGTCAACCGCTAGGACAGTGAGAGTGGTCATGGCAGGCAGTGGCAGTAGTAGTAGGAGTGGTGGCGCCAGTAGGACTGAGGCGTCCTAAGGGCGCTCGACGGGCTACTGGAGGGGCGCACTCTAGGGACGCGCTATGGGTAGAAAAACGGGCAGCAGTAGAGGCGTGCCACGGGTAGAAAACGGGTAACCGTCATCGCCCGTATATAAGACAGTGTCGAATTGAAGACCGGGGGTGTCTTTAAAACGGGTGTAACTTATAAATGGGTGTTCCTTATTATAAGACACCTGTAAGAGTGTACGAGTTAAGCTAGTGTAGAGGTTAGGGGTAATCTTATAACGATGGGGTATCTTCTAAACGGTTCTTTGTCCATTTATAAGAATTACAAGACACCCTAAACCACCCCAATTACAAGACAACCCAGGCATTTTTTCTAGTCTGTAAGATAAGACATATATGTCATATCCGGGCGATGACGGTAGCACTAGGGGCGCATGGGCTGCAGGGCGCGTGAGATGCAGGGCGGCGCGTGGGCTGCAGGGCAGGGCAGCGCGCGGGCTGCAGGGCGGTGGGCAGAGCACGCGGGCTGCAGGGCGCATGGGCTGCAGGGCGCGCAGGCTGCAGAGCGGCGCGCGAGCTGCAGGGCTGCGCGGGAAGGGTGGCGTGTGGGCTGCAGGGCAGGGCAACGCGCGGGCTGCAGGGCGGCGCGTGGGCAAAGCGCCCGGGCTGCAGGGCGCATGGGCTGCAGGGCGCGCAGGCTGCAAAGCGGCGCGCGAGCTGCAGGGCTGCACGGGAAGGGTGGCGCGCGGGCTGCAGGGCAGAGCAGCGCGCGGGCTGCAGGGCAGGGCAGCGCGCGGGCTGCAGGCCAGGGCCGTGCACGGGCTGTAGGCCAGGGTGGCGCGCGGGCTGTAGGGCAGGGCGACGCGCGGGCTGCAGGGCAGCAGGGCGGGTATGATCTTGCAGGGCGGTTCGGGCAGTGCGAAACTAACGGTGGGCCCTAACAGAGCAGTCCTACGGAGGGAGATACCATGTCAAAACTAAGGGGCAAGAATGACTGCATTAGCATGAAAAGGTAGTACAAGTAGTCCTAACCCTTATGGGTTGTACTTAGTACTGTGAACCCCACTATAGCCAAAACAACATATAACATACTTTGACAACAACATTACAAACACACTTTTGCATCTCAAACTTATTGCCTTAAATCATTCAATCCCATTTCTGACTATTGTTTGGACCCCTTTATAGTATCAGAGTAAAGGGTAAATTATACTGCTAAAGTACTTCATTGAATCCCATTTCTGAATTTTATTTGGTCCCCCAATGGGGGAGGGGTGCGCCTTCCTCCTAGTGCAATACAGAGGCGACGCTCGTAGGACAGACCACCAGGAAGAAGCGCTCCTGCTCCGACCCAGAGATAAGGGCTGTGAAAGTTGTAAACGGAAACATTAGCTTTATTAGGAAGTGAACAAGCATACATAGGTTTGGGAAGAGAAGGTTAGAAGGGAAAGGAGGGAGGTGGGATTGGGGGAGTGGGCCAACCTATGGCCCATTGGGTTGGGTTGACCACACCTGGGGAAGTGGGCCAACCTATGGCCCAGTGGGTTGGGTTGGCCTCACTTTATAAAGTGGGCCAACCTATGGCCCATAGGGTTGCATTTGGGGGCTCCGCCACAGTTGGGTTGGATTGGCACCCCAAAATGCAAGACTACACCCAAAGTTGAGTCCCAACCCAACTGTACACCACAATTGGTGTACTGTCACAAGTGTTAGCATGCTAGAACATAGGAATTCTAACACAGCCCCTTAACATGCGAACACAGGAAGGGAGCAACCCCTGAATCAAGGGGCGCCCGGGTGAGCAAGGCCGGTGAGGCGGAGGAGAGCAGAGTGCGCAGGGCGAAGGAGAGCCTTGGTGAAGATGTCGACCAAGTTGGCCTCGGCGGCGATCTTGCGGACAGCAAGAAGGCAGCGCTGGTCGAGCTCGCGGATGAAGAAGTAGCGTAGTTCGATGTGCTTGGAGCGGGCGTGGTAGACAGGGTCTTGAGTGAGGTGGATGGTGTCACACCAGAGGGTGGGGCAGGGCTAAGGGGCGCCAAGCTCAGCAAGAAGAAAGCAAAGCCGGCGGGATTCCTGGGCGGCCATGGTGCCAGCGTAGAGCTCAGCCTCACATGAGGAGAGGGAAATGGAGGAGGAGCGTGTGGAGCGCCAGCTAACAAGGCCACTGCCGAGGGTGAAGCTGTAGCCCTGAGAGGAGCGGCGGTCCGGCTGCGAGTCGGCCCAGGAGGAGTCGCTAAAGCAAAAAAGGAGGGGAGGGGAGGAGCCACCAAGAGTGGGGGCGTGGTCCTTGGTGCCGCGAAGGTAGCGGAGGACCCTCTTAGCAGCTTTCCAGTGCACCTCGGTGAGGCGACCAGTGCCAACAAAGCGAGCGAGCACGCTGATGGGGTAGGCGAGGTCGGGACGAGTGCACATCATAGCATACATCAGCGACCCAATGAGCTCAGCATAACGGTGAGAGGAGGAGGAGGGCGAGGTGGGTGGGGCAAGCTGGTGGCCAAAAGGGAGGGGGGTGGCCACGGGACTCGCCTGGGCCATCTCGAACTTCTCCAAGATCTGGCCGATGTAATGAGACTGGGAGAGGGTGATGGTGCGAGCGGGACGGTCGCGGGTGATAGCCATGCCAAGGTAGTGGGTGAGGTCGCCCAGGTCCTTGCACTTGAGGCGCTGCTGCCGCTGCTGCTTCATCTGCTCCATGTCAGACTTGGAGTCAGCGAGCAGGATTATGTCATCCACATACACCAGAATGAAGAAGTGGCGAGGGGAGGAGCGAAGGAAGAGTCTGGCATCAGAATGCGAGGTAGAGAAGCCAAGGGACCCCAGGGTGGCAGACAGCTTCGCGTGCCACTCCCTTGGCGCCTGCTTCAGGCCGTAGATAGGCCGATGCAGCTGCCACACAGTGTTCTCTGGAAAGGCGGCGTGGAACACGGGGGGTCGCCGGAGGAAGATACGCTCGTGCAGGTCCCCTTGCAGGAACGCGTTGGAGACGTCCATGGAGCAGATCTCCATGTCGTCGCGCGCACCAATGTCGAGGAGGGTGCGGAGGGTGGGCGGCTTGGCGGTGGGGGCGTAGGTGAACCAATAATCCTCAGCCCAAGTCTGGGTGAAACCCTTAGCGCAATAGCGGGCCTTGTAGGAGGAGGGAGAGGGGGGAGGGGGCGCAGTGGAGTGGGCCGGGGAGGCGGGTGCGGCGGGATCATAGAGTTCAGCAGAGGAGGACGGAGGGAGTGGAACGGCAATGGGGGGGAGGAGAGGAGAGGGAGGGAGGAGAGGTGGGAGGACAGTGTCAGTCCAAGCGAGGGGGCGAGAGGGAGGAGGGAGAGGGTCAGGAGGAGGAGTGGAGTAGTAAGGGATGGACTCGTAGAAGACGACGTCAATGCTGCGGATGAGGCGGTTGGTGGGAGGGTGGAGGAACAGGTAGCCTGGGGAGTCGCGATTGTGCCCGAGGTAGACGCACTCAAGGGCACGGGGGGCGAGCTTGCCAGCGGCACGGGAGCGATCGGCCGGTGGGATGAGGACGAAGGACTTGCAGCCCCAAACGTGAAGGCCGGCAGCGTCAAGCTTGGCCTTAGACCAGAGTTCTGTGGGGGAGGAGGGATTCTGAGGGTGGGAGCGGAGATTGAGGAGGAGGGCGGCATGGAGGAGGGCATAGCTCCAAAGGGAGGGAGGGGTGGAGGCGTGAGCAATGAGGCAACGGGCAATTTTGGTGATTTCGCGGATGCGACTCTCAGCAATGCCATTTTGCTGAGGGGAGTGGGGAAGGGTGGAGGTTTGCTGGATGCCATGAAATTTGCAGAAGGTGGCAAGGGTGTTGCTGATGAACTCACCCCCACCGTCAGAGTGAAGGCGGCCAATGGGGCGTTTGAAGTGATTGCGGCACTGCTCAGCCCTGTTGATGACAACAGCCGGCACCTAGTCTTTGGTGTGAAGGAAAAAGACAGTGGAGTACCGACTGTGGTCGTCAACGAGGACGAGCATGTACCGGTGCCCTGACGGGAGCGGATGGGATAGGGACCCCAGATATCCATGTGGACAAGGTCAATGGGGGCGGCAGCGAAGGTGGGATGGCTGTGATGGGGGGACTGCTTGAGCTTGCCGTGAATGCATGATGGGCATGGGGGAGCAGGAGAGGAAGGGAGGGGAGGTAAGGTGAGAGGGAGGCTGTGAAGGAGGCGAGAGGTGACAGTGGTGCGAAGTGCGGCGAAGTTGGGATGTCCGAGTCTGTGACGCAGAACGACTGCTGGGTGGGAGAGGGCAGTAGAGGAGGAGGGGGAGGGGGTGGAAGAAGATGTGGGGAGGGAGGAGGAGGGAAGTGAAGTAGGGGAGGGGGATACCTGAGGGGGAGGGAGAGGGGGAGGAGGACCGGTGGAAGTACCAGCACGAGTGGTAACATGACAGAAAGAGGGACGGGGTGTGCGGAGCGTGTATAGGCGAGTGCGAGGGCAAAGGGGAATGCGCAGAAGGAAGCGACCAGAGGAGGTTTGGTAGAGATCACAGTAATTGGCAAAACCAGGGTAAATGGCGGTAATACCGACACCTTGGAGCTCTCGGTGAGAGAGGAGGTTGTTGCGAAGGGTTGGGATGTGGAGACCTGTTACCCTATTGGAGGGGAAAGCGGTGCAAGGGAGGGTGGAGAGGTGAGTGCATGGGTTGGAGAAGCTGGAGTCAGCACCATGAACCTGGGTGGGAAGTGGGAGGGGGGTGAGGGTGCCAGCGTCTTTGAGTGCGGTTTCCATAACCCCACTGTCAAGGACAAAGTCCAAGGTGGGGGAGGAAGGAAGGGGAGGTGACACGGGGTACTGGAACGACGTTTCATTGATAGCAGAGGGATACATGGAAGCGACGGATGGTGCAGCAACAACATGACCAAGGAAACTGCCCTGAGAATCAGGGACACTCGGGGGGTAGAGGGAATGGAACCCTAGGGGGGGGGAGCAAGGGAGGCATGAACGGCCATGGCTGTTGCGCCGAAGGTCATCGGCTGCTGCTGCCACTGCGGCGGAAGGTACTGCGTCATCGGCTGCTGCTGGAAGAACTGCTGCTGTGGGGGCTGCTGCGGCTGAAAAAGCGGCGGCTGCTGCTGCTGAAGAAACTGCGGCTGTTGCGGTGGCGGGAAGTACTGCTGCTGGTGCTGCTGAAACTGCTGCAGGTGGGAGGGGGGGGGGGGGGGGGGGGGGGGTGAGCAGATGGAGGTGAGCGGGGAGGAAGGAGGGGAGGGTTTGAATTGATGGATAGCGTGCGAATCTGGAGAGCGTACAAGAGATTAAGTCCGCCGACTTTGACGGAACATTGCATACAGCTCACGCAACCTTAAGCTATGAGCAGGTACGCGTTGGAAACTTCTTAATCTCTACTTTCCAGAATGGTAACACTCGCTTTAAACCAAGATCTAGGCCGATCGCTATCGCGATTTAAGTGCGACGGGGTGTCCTAGCCGAATTACTTGGCAGCCATGGATTACATATAGGAATGGCTTAAGCTAGAGTTCAGATCTGAAAAATGACGAGTTTGACAAACCCTACCATCCCAACCCTCGCCATACAACAATCCCCAACAACCCAAAATGCCAAACTAGCAACACCAAAGGTGTTGTAGTGGGTAGCAAAGGTTTGTTGGTGCTTGTTTGGTGTGAGATCAAATCCAGCCCGTAACAAGTCTAGCAATCATATTTTGCCCAAACCCTTAGCCCACAACCAGCTAGAGCAAAATACCACAACCACCTACACAATCAACATGAATGTCCACGAGGGAGGGGCGAGGGGTAACACTGTTCCAGCGAGGAGGGGTACCAGTGTTGCCGCGGTCAAACCAGGCGTCGTCAAGCGCCTTGAAGCATGTGGCAGGGGGGTGGTTGGTCTGACCATATGGCGTGCCGGCGTGGGGACCATGGCGGCGTACGTACGTGCAGGGGGGGAGAGTCCCAAGGCGGCCACCACCACGACTCACAGCTCCACCAGCACTAGAGGAGCCTCCGGGAGTGGGGCCACCAGAACCACCACCACCACCACTACCACCACGGCCACCATGGCCACTACCCCGACTGCCACCTCCGCCCCCTCCACGACCCCCTCCGCCACCGTTGCGACCACCCTGGGTGCGCGGCTGCGTGGCATTGAGGGAGGTGGAGGAGGAGTGAGTGGTGGTGAGGTTGACAATGGGGGTGCGGAGCTTGACCTCCGTGTCAATGATCCACTTAGTCACTTCGGGGAGGACAGCCAAGGGGTTAGCCTCGGTGAAGGCGTGAAGGCGGGACTCATATTCCGACGTGAGGTTGAAGAGCAGACGGTGGATGTGCAGGGGCTTGGAAAGGGCAGCCTGTCGAGCGGCAAGTCGATCGGCGACCTCCTGCATGCGCCCTACATAGTCGACTGCGCCGTCGCAGGTGGCAAGGGTGATGGAGAAGTACTGGAACAGAACGCCGATGGAGCTGATGTCGCGACGCTTGAACATAGACTGGAGCTCGGTCCAAATCAGGTGTCTTGAAGGACGCAGTAGGGTCCGACGAAGGCGTCTTGAAGGACGCGGCGAATGCTGCCGACGAACGAGTGCCAGTTGATGGCAGAGCGATCTGCCGCAAGTTGCAGCTTGTCAACAGAGGAGGCGTCGATAGGAGGGGGGAGAGGAACAGGAGGGGTGGTGGCCATGATGGGCGGCGGCGGGTGGACCCGCGGCGACCAAGGAGGAGACGACGGCGGGTGGACTCGCGGCGGTCAAGGGGGAGGCGACGGCGGGTGGACCCGCGGCGGCCAGGGGGAGGGGGAGGCGCTGCTGCTGGAGCGGGGGCACTCCGCCGGCTGCTGCTGCTGTTAGGCCCCTCCGGCTGTTGCTACTGCTGTTGTTGCCGCTGCTGCCGCTGCTGCTGCTGATGGAGCTGCTGCCGCTGCTGCCGCTGCTGCTGTTGATGCCGTTACTGTCGCTGATGCAGAGGAGAGGGGAGAGGGAGAGGAGGGAGAGGGGGGTGGGGGGGGAAAGGGGAAGGAGGGTGCAGTTACGTGTGCGGCTGGCACCGATGCCGCTGCTGCGGTGGATGTCGCTGCTGCCGCTGCTTGCCGGGGATGCCACTGCTGCTGCTGCTGCCGCTGCTGCTGCTGCTGCTGCTGCTGCTGCTGCTGCTGCTGCTGCTGCTGCTGCTGCTGCTGCTGCTGCCGCTGCTGCTGCTGCTGCTGCTGCTGCTGCTGCTGCTGCTGCTGCTACTGCTGCTGCCGCTGCTGCTGCTGCTGTTGCTGCTGCTGCCGCTGCTGCTGCCGCTGCTGCTGCTGCTGCTGCCGTTTCTGCTGCTGCTGCTGCTGCTGCTGCTGCTGCTACTGGTGCCGCTGCTATAGCTGCTGCCGTTGCTGCGAGGAGAGGGGAGAGGGAGAGGCGGAGGGAGAGGGGGAGAGGGGGAGGGGAAGGAGGGTGCAGTCACGGGTACGGCTGGCACGGCTGCCGCTGCTGCCGCTGGTGTCGCTGCTGCCGCTGCTGCCGGGGATGCTGCTGCTGCTGCTGTTGCCGCTGCTGCTGCTGCTGCTGCGGCCGCTGCTGCCGCTGATGTCGCTGTTGCCGTTGCCGCCGGTGCTACCGGGGATGCCGCTGGTGCTGCTGCCGCTGCTGCTGTTGCTGCCGCTGCTGCTGCTGCTGCTGCTGCTGCCGCCGCTGCTGCCGCTACAGTAGCTGCTGCCGCTGCTGCGAGGATAGGGGAGAGGGAGAAGCGGAGGGAGAGGGGGAGAGGGGGAGGGGAAGGAGGGTGCAGCCACGGGTGCAGCTAGCACGGCTGCCGCTGCTGCCGCTGATATCGCTGTTGCCGCTGCTGCTGCCGCTGCCGCTGTTGCCGCTGCTGTAGCTGCTGCCGTGCTGCGAGGAGCGAGGAGAGGGAGAGGAGGAGGGAGGGGGGGAGAGGGGAATGCAGGTACGGGTGCGGCTGCCACGGCTGATGTCGCTGCTGTAGCTGCTGCCACTGCTCCGCTGCTGCCGCTGCTGCGGCGGCTGAAATGGCGGGGAGAGAGCGGGAAGGGGGGGAGGGTGTAGTGGCGGCGGAATATGCAGGGGGCGACGAGGTCGCGGTGGAGGGATGGGCAGGCGGCGACGATGTGGTCGCGGCAATGGAAACCGCGGGCGTTGACGGCGCGGTCACGGCGGGGAGGGGGGGCAGTCGCGGTGACGGGATGAGCAGGCAGCGATGCGCAGTCGCGGCGGCGGGAATCGGAGGCGGCGACGGTGCAGCCGTGGCAGCGGCAATCGCGGGCGACGGCGGTGTAGTCACGGCGGCCGAAATTGCGGGCGACGGCGGTGCAATCGCGGCGGCGGGACGTGCAGGCGACGACAAGGCAGTCGCGGCGACGGGACGAGCAGGCGACGACGTGCAGTCGCGGTGGCTGGAACAGCAGGCGGCGACGACTTAGTCGCAGCGGCGAGACGGGCAGGCGGCGACGTGACTGTCAAACTTATATGCTATAGTCTATCTAGGCTGTAGTGGGGTAGTTCATATAGGGTACAACACTTTTAGGTTTCCTACTTGTACCCACCTGCTTGCTAGTTCAGTCATTCATTCGTTCACTATTCTAACATGGTATTCTGAGCAGGTTCCCTAGTGGGAACGTTTTTTTTAGGGCCCACCACGAATTTTTCCTGCCTTGCCCGAAGCGCGCCTCGCGCCCTGCCCGAAGCGCGCCTCGCGCCCTGCCCTAGTACGACCAGTCGCGGCCCTGCCTTCGCTGGCCCGTCGCGGCCTTGCCTTCGCTGGCCCGTCGCGGCCCTACCTTAGCCGCCCGTCGCTGGCCCGTCCCGGCCCGTCCCGGCCCGTCGCCGCCCATCGCTGGCCCGTCGCCACGCGTCGCGGCCCTGCCTTAGCCGCCCACTGCGGCCCTGTCCTGCCTTTCGCCGCCCGACGCTGGCCAGTCCCGGCCCGACCCGGCCCGTCCCGGCCCGTCGCCGGCCCGTCCCGGCCCGTTGCCGCCCGTCGCCGCCCGTCGCTGGCCCATCCCAGTCGCGGCCCTACCTTCGCCGCCCGTCGCGGCCTCTGCCCTGCAGCCGCCCTGTTGCGGCCTCTGCCCTACAGCCGCCCTGTCGCGGCCCTGCACTGCTGCCGCCCCAGTCGAGGCCCTGCCCTGCAGCCGCCCCTGTCGCGGCCCTGTCTTGCTGCCGCCCCAGTCGCGGCCCTGCCTTAGCCGCCCGTTGCGGCCCTGCCCTACTGCCGCCCCAGCCGCGGCCTCTGCCCTTCAGCCGCCCTGTCACGGCCCTGCCCTGCTGCCGCCCCGGTCGCGGCCCTGACCTAAACCGCCAGCTGCGGCCCTGCCCTGCACCCGCCCCTGGTAAGCACCCGCGCCACCCTGCCGCGCTGCACCGCCTGCTACCGCGCCGCGCCGCCAGGAACTGAGCCGCACCGCCCTGCCGAGCCGCGCCGCACTAACGAGCCGCGCCGCCCTGCCGAGCCGCGCTGCCCTTCTGCTTGCACTACTTCTGCTTCCACAGCTGCTACTGCTGCTACTGCTACTATGGCTAGCCCTACTGTTTTCACCTTTGATGCTGAGGGGCGTGCAATTGACTTTGACGTGTGGATTGACGACCTGCAGCTCTTTCTTCAGTGTGACTCTAGGGATGGGGTATCCCTGTTTGATCACACGTCCGGTGTCTCTACTGCATTTGCTGCCACTGCTGACAGTACGGTTCGCTCGCAGTGGACCACTCGTGACGCTGTTGCTCGCCTTGCTGTTTGTAGTCACCTGCCGTCTGCTGAGCGCGCGCATTTTGGCCAGTACAAGACTGCTAAGTCTTTGTACGATGCTGTCGTAGCGCGCTACTCCTCCCCTGCAACTGCTGCCCTCAGCCGCCTCATGCTGCCGTACCTTTTCCCTGACCTTGCCGCATTTGCCACAGTCGCTGACCTCATTACCCACCTCCGCACTAGTGACGCCCGCTACCGCGCTGCGCTTCCCACTGAGTTCTGTACCAAGAACCCCCCCCCCATGTACATCACCCTTTACTACCTAGTCACCCGCCTCCCTGACTCCCTTGCTTCAGTCAGGGACCACTTTCCTCTCCCTTTGCCCCACCGAGCTCACTGTCGACCTGCTAGAGGAGCGCCTCACTGTGGCTGAGAAGAGTATCTTAGCTGTACGTGCTTCTCGCAGTGACCGTCGCGCCCCTTTCTTTGAGGGGTGTTCCCCTGTCCCCCTTCTCCCCTCTGTTGCTTCTGCTGCTGCTGTCGACCTCATTGGCACTGAGGAGGTCGGGGCTGCGTCTGCTCCTAGTGGGAGGCGCCGCACCAGCAGGGGCAAGGGGGGCAAGGGTGGTGGAGGGGACGGTGGGGGCGGCGGTGGAGGCTGTGGAGGAGGCGGAGGGGGTGGCAATGGAGGTGGGGGTGGTGGCGGGAGTGGAGGCTTTGGTGGCGGCGGTGGGGGTGGTGGAGGCAGCGGCAGCGGCGGTGGAGGCAGCGGCAGTGGTGGTGGAGGTGGCGGCGGCGGTGGTGCTGGTCAAGGTGCAGCCGCGCAGCGTGGAGGCGTTGGTGGTAGGCAACGCCAGCAGCAGCCGCGTTCCCATGAGACCCCGTCGGCCCAGCAGCTTCGTGAGTGGTACGCTGGGCGTGGGAGGTCTGGGGGTGTTGGTCCCTGCACTTACGTTCTTCGCACCGGCGGGCATCGTGGGGAGACGTGCGGGCTGCCACACACTGCGCACCGCTGCTTCGGTCGCCTGACTGACGCCTGGCGCGCCCAGTTTCTTGACGCTGTTGAGCTCCCGCGCTGGGGTGATCTGCTTAAGCAGAATGTTGCAATCTTTGATCTTGATTTCGATGCTATCCTTGCTGCCATGTATGCTGTGACTGATAGTGCTGAGGGTGACTGTTACCTGAGTGTTCCGCCCGACCCGGGCATTGAGGCTGCTGCTCTAGGTGCTAGTGCGTCTGCTGCTCCAGGTCCTGGTGAGTCTGCTCTCTCTGGTACTACAACTACTGAGGCCTTGCACACTTTCACACTTGAATCTGGTGCTTCGCGCTCTTTCTTTCGCGACAGCACCACAGTCACACCGCTCAGTCGGCCTGTCGCAGTCTCCCTGGCTGACCCCTCTGGGGGCCCAGTCCTTGCGCACTCTTCCACGGTTCTACCGTGTCCTGCGGCCCCGTCGGGCTTGCTATCGGGAGTCCACCTCCCCTCGTTCTCTACGAACTTGGTGAGTGGAGCTGACCTCCAGGACGCGTGGGTTGACCAGTTCACCCCTGGAGGTCAGCGTGTGACCCACTGCACTTGCTCTCAGACGGGCCGCCACCTGGCCACGTTCACCCGTCGGCCTGGGTCGAGTCTGTACACACTGACTACTGCGTCTCCTCCGGTCACTGCGTCTGGTCAGGTAGCTGCGTCTGGTCAGGTGTTTTCTGCCGCGTCCAGGTCTAGTCCAGTGTCTGCCCCCTACTCGTGTCGTCCTCTGTCACACGAGACTCTCCTTTGGCACCACCGCCTTGGTCACCCCTCCCTGCCTCGTCTTCGAGGTATGGCCTCCCGTACCCTTGTCTCTGGTCTCCCCCAGTCCCTCCCTCCCCTTCCTCTGGGGCCTGCCCCTACCTGTGTTCCTTGTGTCGAGGGCCGGCAGCGCGCCGCTCCTCACTCCTCCGAGTTCCCTCCGACAGAGGCTCCCCTGCAGACTCTTCACATGGACGTGTGGGGCCCAGCCCGCGTCCGTGGACAGGGTAACGAGCGTTACTTCCTGCTGGTCGTAGACGACTACTCGCGTTACACCACAGTCTTCCCCTTGCGCAGCAAGGGTGAGGTCCCTGAGGTGTTGATCGACAGGATCCGCGGTACCCGTCGCCAGCTCAGCGAGAGTTTCGGCTCGGACCTTCCTGTTCTGCGTCTACACTCAGACAGAGGTGGTGAGTTTTCCTCCGACCTTCTGAGGGTCTTCTGTCGTGCGGAGGGCATCCGCCAGACGTTCACGCTTCCGGCCTCCCCGCAGCAAAATGGGATTGCTGAGTGCCGCATTGGCATGGTCATGGACGTCGCTCGTACGTCCATGATCCATGCGGCTGCTCCCCATTTTCTGTGGCTATTCGCAGTTCAGTATGCTGCGCATCGAATCAACCTTCAGCCTCGTGTCTCCTTGCCGGAGACCACACCTACTCTGCGGTGGACGGGGAAGGTTGGCATTGCGTCTGCGTTCCGTGTCTGGGGATCTCGAGCTTTTTTCTGCGATACTTCAGCAGACAAGCTGTCCTCCCGTGCCGTTCCCTGCGTCTTCCTTGGCTTCCCCCCTGACCCACCCGGGTGGCAGTTCTACCACCCCATCTCGCGTCGTGTTCTGTCCTCTCAGGACGTCACGTTTGATGAGTCGGTGTCTTACTACCGTCTCTTTCCCTACCGCACTGCCTCTCTCCCCCCCCCCGCCACTCTTCCTAGCACCAGGTACTCCTCTGGTAGACCCCCTCCCCCCTCAGGGTCCTGCCCCCTCAAGTGTGTCCCAGGTAGACCCTGTCGAGCCTGTCGAGGTAGCTGTCGACTCAGGTGCTGCTAGGGGTGCTGAGCCTGCGGGTGCGGGGACTGGGGGTATTGGGCCTGGGGCTGCTGTGTTTGAGGGTGCGGAGCCTGGGGATGCTGAGCCTGAGCGTGTGGAGCCTGGGGGTGCTGAGCCTGGGGGTGCTGAGTCTGGGAGTGCTG
The DNA here is from genome assembly GCA_947471745.1 of Closterium sp. Naga37s-1. Lineage (NCBI taxonomy): Eukaryota > Viridiplantae > Streptophyta > Zygnematophyceae > Desmidiales > Closteriaceae > Closterium > Closterium sp. Naga37s-1. The sequence goes on along the minus strand of CANJKZ010000072.1, from coordinate 3,077,712 downwards.
AGCCTGGGGGTGCTGAGCCTGAGCGTGTTGAGTCTGGAGGTCCTCCGGGTGTCCCGTCACGGCGGGAGCCCCTCTCTCCGCAGCAGCTTCGTGAGTGGTACACTCTGCGCTGTCGCCGTGCTGCTGGTGCTGGAGCTGCTGGAGGTGCTTCTGGGGCTGCTGGAGGTGCGTCTGGAGCTAGAGCTGCTGGAGGTGCTGCTGGTGCTGGAGCTGCTGGAGGTGCTGGTTGAGCTGGAGCTGCTGGAGGTGCTGCTGGAGCTCGAGCTGCTGGAGGTACTGCTGGTGCTGGAGCTGCTGGAGCCGCTGGTCCTGGAGGTACTGGTGCTGGAAGTACTGGTGCTATTGGAGCTGCTGGAGGTGCTAGAGCAGCTGGTTCCGGAGGTGCTCGTACTGGAGGTACTTGGGCTGTTGGGGCTGGTGGTGCTTCAGGAGTTGGAGCTGCAGGTGCTGGAGCTGTTGCTACTGGAGGTGCTGCAGGAGCTGGAGCTGTTGGAGTTACTGGAGCTGGTGGTGCTGCGGGAGTTGTAGCTGGAGACCCTGGAGCTGAGGGTACTGGTGCTGTCTCTGCTGTTTCTGGAGGCGCTGCGCGGCCGCGGCCGTACTACGTTCCGCTCCTTCAGCACGTTCTTTGTCCTCCTCCTCCTTTACTGAGTCCACCGCCTGTCCAGTCACAGTTGCAGTTACAGCCGGCCTCTCCACTGCCTGGTCCTTCTCCTTACTCTGGACCGACTAGAGGCCTTACCGAGCGTCGTGAGCCTGAGTCACGTCCTGCGTTACCTGAGTCTCGTTCTGAGTCGCCTGTCCACACTGTTCGCACTGGTCGTCGTGTTCCGCGTCAGCGTCCTCCTCCTGTCCCCTGCACTCACTCTATGAGACTGCGTCCTTCCACTGCTCCACAGCGTGTCCATCTGTCGTCTCCTCCTGCGTTCTCTCTTCCTAACAGTCCTAACCCGGAGTCCGACTCCCTTCGTGTTGCTAGTACTACTGTCACGCGCTTTCTAGCCACTGTTGTTACTGACCCTTTGTTTGAGTCCACTGCTGCGTCTGCTCTCGTTGCTGAGCTTGTTGACTTTGCTGCAGCCTGTCGCCTAGACTACGCCACTAGTCTTGTTGCTGAGTCTGCGTCTGCGTCTGTCTCTCCTCCGTCCGTCGGGGGTGAGTGTGCTCTTGGCACGGACGTCTTTGAGGACAGACAAGAGGAGTTTGAGTGCTTTGCCGCTGCTATACCTCATCTCGTGTCCATGCTGCTTGCCCCTGAGGGAGACCCGGATGCACCAGACATCCCGACCCCACGCTCTTACACTGAGGCGATAGAGGGTCCCTACTCCTCTCAATGGCAGGCAGCCATGGACGCCGAGATGGCTTCCTGGAAGTCCACAGGCACCTACGTCGACAAGGTTCCCCCGCATGGAGCGAACATCGTCAGTGGCATGTGGATCTTCAGGGTGAAGCGGCCGCCGGGTTCTCCGCCTGTCTTCAAGGCGCGTTACGTTGCACGAGGCTTCAGTCAGCGACAGGGAGTTGACTTCTTCCATACCTTCTCCCCTACCCCGAAGATGACCACTCTTCGGGTGCTGCTGCACGTTGCCGCTCAGCGTGACTACGAGCTACACTCGCTTGACTTCAGCACAGCCTTCCTACAGGGCAGCCTGCACGAGGAGATCTGGCTGCGCCGCCCACCTGGATTCACTGGGTCGTTTCCTGCTGGTACCCAGTGGAGCCTCCGCCGGCCAGTCTACGGTCTCCGCCAGGCACCCCGTGAGTGGCACGACACACTGAGGACGACTCTTGCTGCTCTTGGTTTTGCTCCTTCCACTGCTGACCCGTCACTGTTTTTACGCACTCACACCACTCTGCCGCCGTTCTACGTTCTCGTGTACGTAGACGACTTGGTCTTTGCTACTGCTGACACTGAGGCACTCGCCCACGTGAAGTCCGAGCTGCAGAAGAGACACAGACCTGGGTGAGCTGACAAGCTATCTTGGCTTGCGGATCACCCGAGACAGAGCACAGCGCACCATTACCTTGACTCAGTCACACATGGTGCAGCAGGTCCTTCAGCGCTTCGGCTTCACGTACTCCTCGCCACAGTCCACTCCTCTGCCTACCGGTCACTCGCTCTCAGCTCCACCTTCGGACGAGTCCGTAGAGCCGAGTGGCCTGTATCCAGAGCTTGTAGGCTGCCTCATGTACCTGATGACTTGTACACGACCTGACCTCGCATACCCACTCAGCCTTCTGGCATGCTACGTGGCTCCCGGTAGGCACCGAAAGGTGCACTGGGATGTTGCGAAGAGGGTGTTGCGCTACTTGTGCAGTACGTCGGGCATGGGGCTCGTGCTTGGAGGACGGGCTCGAGTTGTCCTCACTGGTCACGCAGACGCTTCCTGGGTTGACGACTTGGCTACGCAGCGGTCGTCACAGGGTTACACCTTCAATCTTGGCTCCGGTTCTGTCTCTTGGCGATCTACCCGCTCTTCTTCTGTTCTCAACTCCAGTTGTGAGGCTGAGATCTACGCTGGGGCCATGGCTGCACAGGAGTTACGCTGGCTCACCTACCTGCTGACCGACTTGGGAGAGACGCCTCGTTCTCCTCCAGTTCTGTACGTCGACATCAAGTCCATGCTTGCCTTGTGTTAGGAGCACAGACTGGAGCACAGAACGAAGCACATTGCTCTGCGCTACTTCCTTGCTCGAGAGTTGCAGCAGCGTGGTCAGCTTCGTCTTGCTTACGTGGCCTCTCAGGCCAACACTGCTGATGTTTTCACCAAGGCACTTCAGCCTTGTGATCATCAGCGTTTCTGTACTGTTCTAGGCCTTGTACCTACTGTGCCTCACTTGCTTACTTCTTGACTCTTCTTGTACTGTACTCTCTATACATATACCTGCATGCTTACACTTGCTATGTTGTGTTCACTGTATTGTTTGTTCTCCTTTATATAACTCTGCATGGGAACTGGCCTTGTGGCCATTTGCTTGTGCTCAGACTGCGTGGTGACTTTGTGATCCACCTTGAGCTTGCTTTGCCTTTCTTGACTGGTCTTGTGACCTCTTGTTCTCCCCCACTTTGCCTATGGGGGTGTGTCAAACTTATATGCTATAGTCTATTTAGGTTGTAGTGGGGTAGTTCATATAGGGTACAACACTTTTAGGTTTCCTACTTGTACCCACCTGTTTGCTAGTTCAGTCATTCATTCGTTCACTTTTCTAACAGTGACATTCGCGGCGGCGGAAGGGCCAGGCTGCGACAGCGTGGTCGCGGCGGCGGAAGGGCAGGCGGCGACGGAAAGGTCGCGGCGGCTAAGAGGGCAAGCGACGAGATCTGACTGTATAAGAGGTACTAAGATACATAAAAGAGTTAATAGCATCTTTGGATATATCAAATGCACGGCAACCATCGGGAAGCAGAACAAATAAGGAAAAGGGAACCGATTCAGGCCCGAAACGCTCACGGTAGATGTCGTCGAGGCGACTGAAGCAGCGCAACGCAAAGTGGTCAGGATGCAAGCAGATAGTGCCAGCACCAGGGCCAGTCAGGATCTGGTATAGGCAAGGCCCAATGTGGCGACCACCGCAACGAGCCCACGAGCTGTCTAGGCCGCTGGTGCAGCCGACCTCACCGGACCACCAGGCCCCCAGTGCTAGGACTGCTACCGCTCCTGCTGCTGCGGCTGCGGCTGCCTTTACTACTGCAAAACTTTAGTGGACACCATGGCAAAAGCCAGCTGGCCGTAGAAGCGACAGGAGCTAGAAACGATTGGAGTGAGGAACGAGTGGAGATAGGAACAGCTGGAGCTAGGAACGGCTGACGCTAGGAACTGCCGGAAAAAGGAACAGCTGGAGCATGGAGTGGCTGCAGCTAGGAACGGTTGGAGATAGACGCAGCCAGAGCTAGGAACAGCTGGAGTGAGAAGCAGCTGGAGCTAGAAACGGCTTACGGTAGAAGCGGTTGGAGCTAGGAGCGGCTGGAGATAGGAGTGGCTTCAGCGTGGAGTGGCTGGAGCTACACACGGCCGGAGCGAGGAGCGGCTGGAGGTAGGAACGGCTTGAGCTAGAAACGGCTAGAGCGAGGAACTCCTGGAGGGATGAACGTCACTCTGGAAGCTAGCCTGACCAACGAGGTGTGGATGGCGAAGAACCGCACGTCAGAAACGTCGCTCGAATCCCTAGTCTGCACCAGGCTAGGAGTGGCGAGGAATTGATAAGAGCGGCTAGGAACGGTGGGAAACCCCTAATCTGCGCTAGGGAATGCGACTTCCAGCCGCTGCTGAGGATGGCACTCACAGAGGAGGTGGTGAAGGGCAGGCACAGGAGGAGGGGTTGTGACGAGGTGGCTGTCGAGGAGCTCTGCTAACTGACAAGAGCGCGTGATAGTTGGGCCTTCGCTGGCCAGCGGGGCGCGCGAGCTAGCAGACGGGGAGCGTGCGCTTTGCGCGTGCGTTCTGCTAAAGAGGCGCGCATTTACGCCGGCATGCGCACGTCAGCGTGTGCGTGGCGCGCGTGCATGGGCGAGCCCTACGGCGCGCTCTGCTGTAGCGGGCTGACGTGCGCGTGTAAGGCGCGCGAGTCGCGTCACGCGGGGCGTGCGTGTTGCGTGTGTTAGAATATATCTGTAACTGCCTGTAGCTGTAGTTAGTGTAGTTATTATAAACTTGTTGGTGGTGCACCTTCTTTGCATACTTTGTTTGCTATTTGTACCTCGCTCAATAGTGAACTCATCCTCTTTTTGGATAAACTCTCTCGACTCCCTTTGGCCTAGGCTACTAAGCCTAGGCCCTACTCTTTCTATTCAACAGCGTGCGCTGATTGTGGCCCGGACACTAGCTGGCGTACGCAGCTTCCTAGGGAGGCGCACGATGTTTCCTATGGGGGGGCACGCGCTGCTTCCTAGTGGGGTGCGCGCTACTTCCTATGGGGGGCATGCGCTTCTTCCTAGCGAGGGGCACTACTTCCTAGCGTCTGGCTCGTTGGGGGTTGGCGGTCTGCTGGCTGGCGAAAACGGAAGGGACGGGGCTGGCTGGCTGGTGAAAACGCATAGGAGAAAGGCAGTTGAAGGAGGTATCGTAGATGGCCCTAGGATGATCCTACTGATACCATCTCATATAGCACTTAGGCAACCTTCAAAGGGTTGTACCATGTAGAGAGTACCTCAATATAGCTTGAAACATTTTTATCACTTGACAAAATGTATGTTTGCATGCGTATTTTGTGGTCTATTTAGGGTCCAACATGACAATTTCATAAGCTTTGTGCCAATTATAAAAATCCCATTTCTGAATTTTATTTGGTCCCCCAATAGGGGAGGGGTGCGCCTTCCTCCGAATTAGTGCAATACTGAGGCGACGCTCGCAGAGCCGACCAGCAAGCTGGCCATTGGCACCTGCCCCCAAAAGAAATTAATTTAATATCATGTGGACCGATGGTCCACGTATCAGATATTAAACTGATAAGAACAGATACTACACTTGATCTTAGCCAAAAGGCCGAGAAAGGTATGCCTCGTTGAAGCAATTATTCAGCCTTTATTTTCCGCCTTGGCAGTTCCCAGTCGTGTTCCGTGGGTGTCACCGACCGTCGGTTCCTTCATCCTTCTGCCACGTGTACAGCATGGCTGTCAGCCTGGTTTGGTTTCAACTGAAACCCTACAGGTGAGCCACCATATTGAGCAATATCACACACAACACACACGTATTGCCAAGCAGGTTGATGTAGCGAAGTCCTCTCCACTACGCGCACTGCAGCACAAACAGTTTTCAGCCCAGCATGCCCCCTCGCGACTCGATTTCCATGTGTCACCTCCATTCTGTCGCGTCATGGCTTTCGAGAGTAACTGTACACGTTTGCGCCGCGGCGTCGAGCTGCGTGTTCCTCCCAGCACCACGCCATCCCCCCCGACGCTGCCGACGCGCGACGCGGCGACTCTCTACGCTGACGACGCGCAACGCTCGACTTGGATGGGAGGGAAGCCTGACCGCCGGGGAGGAGTGAGCTGGGAGCGAGCAGCCTTGGAAGGCAGGCTTCGCGAGACGTGGCGAAGGTTGCGAATGTGTAGCGAAGGCTGGATATAAGCAGCGATTCGGAGTGGAGTGCAGCGACGACGAGTGAGGTGCAGGGAAATGGCTCTCTCATCTTCTCCCCACCCTCTCATTCCCTCCCCACCCCCTCTTCCTCTCCCCACCCTCTCATCCCCTCCCCACCCTCTCATCCCCTCCCCAACCTCTCCTCCTCTCCTGACCCTCTCCTCCCCTCCCTAACGCGGCATTACGACCGACCGTGCAAAGGCGGCTTCTCCGTGCTACGATGCGTGCAATCCGTCTCGCACTAGTGCGACTTCATGCCGACTCCTGTCACCCCCATTGCTAAAACTTCGCCCTTACTATTTATCACTCATACAACCTGCGCTCGCCCCCAGCTCCCACCCCCCGGCGTTTCCCACACCCGATTTCAAGCTGCTGCCGCCAATTGTCGGCTATTTTTAAGTCCACGTTTTTTGCTAGTGGGAGATCACAGACATCTACTTCCCTCTCCTCTCCAGCCCCCCCGCCTCCCCCTCCTCCTCCCCCTCCCCACCCCGCCCTCTTTCCCCCTCCCGTCACCGTCAGGATCCTGTCGCCGCATGTCGGCTCTGGATAGGTCCGCGACCCTCCGCTGGTGGGCAGTGATAGGAACGATCCTCCCACGAGGTGCTGGAAGGGCCCGTTCGTTGCGTTCTGGGACCTCATGAGCAGCTCTGCTGGGGTGGCGGTGATGCTTCAGTTCACGTATACGCCAATGGATGGATGCAAGGATCTAATGAGCAGCTCCAGCAACGCTTCTCTTCTAGATAATGTGTGTAACGTATGGGTTAAACACCGAAAAATGCTCTTCTGGCGAGAAATGCCCCTGGGGTTACGGTGATGCTTGGATTGACTCGGAGTTGATAGGAGAGGTCTTTCGTTGCGTAGGGTCTGAGTTACTTTGCTCTTGTGGTCAAGATTGGTATTGCTCTTGCCGTCCCTTAGAGGAATGTCCGCACGAGCAGCACCAGCAACGCGTTCCTCCCCTTCCCGCCCCTCCCCTCCCTCCTCTCCCCTCCCTCCTGTCCCCTCCCCTCCCCTCCCTCCCCTTCCTCCTGTCCCCTCCCCTCCCCTCCCTCCCCTCCCCTCCCCTCCCCTCCCCTCCCGTCCTGTCCCGTTCCCTCCCCTCCTCTCCCCTCCCCTCCCCTCCCCTGTTCTCCCCTCCCCTCCCCTCCTCTCCCCTCCCCTCCCCTCCCCTCCGCTCCCCTCCCCTCCCCTCCCCTCCCCTCCCGTCCCCTCACGTCCTCTCCCGTCCCCTCCCCTCCTCTCCCCTGCTCTCCCCTCCCCTCCCCTCCCCTCCACTGTTCTCCCCTCCCCTCCCCTCCTCTCCCCTCCCCTCCCCTCCCCTCCCCTCCGCTCCCCTCCCCTCCCCTCCCGTCCCCTCCCGTCCCCTCCCGTCCCCTCCCCTCCTCTTCCCTCCCCTCCCCTCCCCTCCCCTCCCCTCCCCTGCCCTCCCCTCCCCTCCCTTCCCTTCCCTTCCCTTCCCTTCCCTTCCCTTCCCTTCTCTGACCTCCTGAGTATCCCTTTGTACCCTCAACAGCAACGCCTGCTTCGCCTTGGCCTACTATCTGCCCCTCTGCACCACTCCTCACAGGAAGGAGCACAGCAAAACCGACTCTTACCGTGTGCTGTGCTTTCCCCTTGATCTCACCTTACCTTTTCATCTCTCCCTTGGCAGCACCCCTTGCATGGAAGCAGCGCAGCAAGGCCGACTCTCGCTCTGCCAACTGCTATGCATTTGTCTCTTGGTGCCTCTTCTTACCTTATAACCTGCCCCCTTTCTCTCCTCTCACCTATCACCTGGCGCGTGCTCTCGCGCCCCCCTTGCATGGAACCAGAGCAACAAGGCCGACTCGCGCTATGCCACTCTACCTGTGTGCTCCCTTGGTGCCTTCTTCTGTCACCTGTTACTTTCAACACTCCCACACCATCCCTCGCAGGGAAGGAGTACAGCAAGGCTGATTTACTTGCAATGCCTGTGTTCTCTCGTTTACCTTGTCTTTCCTGCCCCCCTTACCTTGTTTGCCCCGCCTGTTTCCTCTCCCATCGCAGGGAAGGAGTACAGCAAGGCAAACTCGCGCTATGCCACTCAAGACGGCTGTGTGCTCTCCGTTGAGGTGGTCACTGTCGTCATCGAAAGGCCCTCCTGCTTCCACATCGTGTGAGTGACCCTTAATCTGTAAGCTCTTTAAGGTATGCCTTATCATGCATGCTTTATCCTGTATGCATTATCCCATATGCCTTATCATGTATGCCCTAACCTGTATGCATTATCCCGTATGCCTTATCATGTATGCCTTATCCCGTATGCCTTATCATGTATGCCCTATCCTCTCATCCCTATCCTGTAAGCCGTTCAAGGACTCGTCCAATCCCTTGCCCTCCCCCTTCCCCCCTATCCCGCCCGCCTGCGATCGCGACACTCCATGGCTCTAGAAAGTCCCTCTTTGCTTTCTCCCTGGCCAGGTTTGAGTCGAATCTAAAGTCATTCGCTAAAGTTGTATTTCTCCCACACTTTGCAAAGTGGCAGAAACATCCGCTTCACCTCTGCTTCTTTCCCTTCTCTCCTCCCTCCCTTCCCTCCTCCCTCCCCCTCTCCCTTCCCCCCTCCCTTCCCTCCTCCCTTCTGCCCTCCCTTCCCCCCTCCCTTCCCCCCTCCCTGCCCTCTTCCCTTCCCTCTTCCCTTCCCCCTCCCTTCCACCTCCCTTCCCCCCTCCCTTCCCCCCCCTTTCTCCACTCCATTCCCCCCTCCCTGCCCTCCTCCCCTTCCTCTTTTCTTCCCTCCTCCCTTCCCTCCTCCCGTCCCTCCTCCCGTCCCTCCTCCCTGCCCTCCTCCCTTTCATCCTCTGTTCCCTCCTGCACATTTGGCCTTCTAAACCTTCCTCCTCCATCCTCCACTCTACACTCTCCCTTCCTAGCCCAACTACATCCACACATCATCCACCGCCCTCCCTCACTGCACCACAAGCCTCTTCCCGTCTCAGCGACATTGTGACGTCATCTGCTTCTCATCGTGCTCCCACCATTCGCATACCCCTCCAATGCCAATCCCCCACACCCCACAAAAACCCTCACAGGTACGCCATGGCATCTCGAGCGCCCTTCTTTCCTCTCCTACAGTAGGGCCATCTCCCTCGGCCAGCTGTAAGGCGATGTCATATGACCCATCCAGACACACCCAAACCCTCCCAAACCCACCCCAACCCACGCACCCCATCCCTCACAGGTACGGAATGTCATTTTGAAGTCTTCTCTCGCCATCCCTTCCATCCCAATTCAGTCCCTCCCATCCAATCATGGCATGTCGGCACCCCTTCTCTCCGCTCCTCTAGTTCGCTGTCTCCCTCGGCTTTTGAGACGTCTCAACCGCCAGCTGTAAGGCGGCGTCATCCTCTTTGCGACGAGCTTCCTGGAAGGTTCCAAGCACTGCCCCCCAGACCCCATCTACTTGTGCAAATCTTCGGGCAATCAAGGAACCTACCTACCTTTAGGGCGGAGAAGCTACCTTTAGGGCGGAGAAGCTACCTGTGGGGCAGAGAAACTACCTGTGGGGTGGAGAAACTACCTGTGGGGCGGAGAAACTACCTGCGGGGCGGAAAGCAGGAAAGCCGACCTTGTGCACTGGCCTGTCTCTAAAGGCGCTTCATTTGTTAGCATGGATGCCAAATGAACCGCTCTGCACCATCTACCGTCATCGCCCGGATAGTAGACATATATATCTTATCTTATACATTAAATAAAAAGCTTGCTGTGTCTTGTATTTGGGATGGTTTTGGGTGTCTTATAATTCTTATAAATAGGCATAAATTATATGAACTTTGTAACATTGACAAAGTGTGTAGAAACCACCCAGGGGGTGGATTCATTGAATCCGGCCGCACAATTACGCTGATGCATGCGTCGCCACCACGTGCCACGTGATGGGACGCAGCAATGCTGCTTGTGCTCAGGGCCCTCGTTAGCAGACTAATTTAGTCTGTTGGTCTAGGTTTCAGGCACGAAATGTGTAGTTCATATGCTGCGGCAAACTTTAGCTTATGGGCCATATGTGAGCCAAGACCAAGGCTATAGCATCATATGTTTTTCAGGAAACTTATGTAGATTCGTCTGATCAAGCAGAAATCGCGTATTGATTCGTCTGATAGAGACAAAATAGCCCAGTTGGCCAGAGGAGCAGCGATGTGTTGCATGTGAAGGCACGCGTAATGATTTCTGCGTGAGGGAACGGGGGTGAATTTCGGATTCTTCCTGCCAGCGCATACTGCATCTGACTCAGTTGCTGCCACGCATCTGTTGGGTAGCTGTTGTCGGCGCCGCTGCCAGGCTGTTGCCCCCCACCTCGCTGGCAGAGTGCAAGGACAGTCGGTGCACACCAAAACAAAGCATGCACCCACCTTCGTGAAACCCTCGTGAGAGAGGCGCGGCGCGGTTCGTGAGGTGATGGTCCCTTCCCTTCCTTTCTTCTCCAAGCCTTTCTTTGACAACCTGCCTTTGCCTTTCAATCTTTGACGCCTAGCCCAAAGCATACCTATCGTCCCGTAGCTTGTTCCCGCGTACCGTCTAGAATTACTGTGTTGCTACTGCCTCATGTGATGTGATACACCACCTCACACCATGCTATCTGGCGCCCTCGAGTCAACCGACGGCGCTAGGCGTGATCCACCCGGGGTACCTGACGAGCCACGGGTTTCTGCGTTAGATTTCCTAACCCGTAAAACTCCGGCAGCAATTCCTGTGACCACCACTGCCGCAGTCGAGACGCCTCCGCCTGTAATTCCTTCCCCCAACGTCATCACATCATGCAACGACGAGCCGCTTATCCCCTCGCAATCCACGTCAGACGCTACTGAGACTACGACCCAGCCTAACCCGGCTGAAGCTGAGTCTTCGCCGCAACCCGTTTCGGCATCTGTGGCCACAACTCTACCGGCGATTTCTGTTTCTCGCATTAGAGCAGGGAACGGCAAATACAAACAGCGGATTCTGAGCTTTGCCCGTCCCACTGCAGGTGTCTCGCCAGCAACCGTCCCCCGCTTTAGCACACCTCGCCCGGGCCCGTCACAGCCCGTCGCCGCCAACGACGACGACAAGTATCCGCGCGTCTTGACCGTCGAGCAGTGGCAGCAGAAGGCCAACGAGAAATGGCTCAAGCACTTCCCGTGGCTCATCATCTCGGAGACTTCATGGGGTCAACCCTGCATGAGGTGTTCAATCTGCATGGTGCATGGAGACCCCAGCTACCAGTACGGCCGCGATGGAGAGGGTGGGCTTGACATTCAACGACAGACGATGCAGAAACATCAGCATTCCATCAAGCATGAGGCGTCAGTGGACCGCCAACAGCTGCGTGACTGCAAGAATGCTGCTCAGAAGTCGATTGTCGACTTTGAAAACGGTGACGGGGAAGCCAAGCGTTTGACAAAACTCCTGGCAACAGTTATTTTTATTTGCAGAAGCGACTCACCCATTGTGCTGTTTGTGACCCTGGTCCAGTTCATGGCAGAGATGGGCACGCCCGACATGCCCCTGAAGGATCCCGGCACCTACTATAGCGAGTAAGTGTTATGTTTTTTTTGCGCGTCCTTTAGTTGGAAACCACGGTACTAATTACCTTCTCTCTGGTCGTTACAGGTACGGGTTTGCGCAGTTGGTTGAGACGCTCGTCATCTACCTCCGTGCTCAACAGATGAAGCACATCCGGGAGAGTCCTTACCTGGGCATTCAATTGGACGAGAGCACGGACCGTCGGCGCGGGAAGCACCTGATAGTCTACTTGTCGTTCCTCCGCAGCAACACTCCCGTCACCGAATTTTTCGCACACCTAACAGTTGAGCAGTGCGATGCTGGTTCCCTGCAGGCAGTCCTTCTAACCCACCTGGAGTCTACCGGCCTCGACCTTGAGCGCATCAGTGGCATCAGCACTGACGGTGCAAGCGTCATGGTCGGTTCTCAGACGGGCCTGGTGGCACGCCTTCGTGCACGGATTCCACACCTCGCCGGGTTCCACTGCATCGCGCACAGGTTTGTAACCCTGTGATATTATGCTCACCTTTTAAGCGTTGCATATGTATCTAACTTGTTGCTTTTTCCGTGTTATGTCAGGGAAGCTTTGGCCGCTAAGGATGCAGCAGAGGCCTACCCCGACCTTGACATCGTCGACCATGTCGTCCGTTCCTTAGCGGAGCTCCTTGGACGGTCGGGCAACTTCCACCTACGCTTCAAAGAGCTGCAGGAGGTGCTGTGTAAAACGAACCTGGATTTGCAGGGCATCCACAGCGTCAGGTGGCTTTCACGTGGTCTGGCGGTTCAGCGACTGGCTGACAACCTTCCAGCTGCTGTCATTCTGTTGTACGAGAACGACCCGAAGGCGTACCTCGTTGTAACCAGTTTGAAATTCCATTTCATGCTGTTTTTTTTTGCTGATGTGTTGAAGGAACTCAACGCACTGAACCTCAAGTTCCAGCGACGGCAGGTACGCTGTTACGCCTCTTGCTGTTAACTGTTTTTAGTATTAATGAATCGTATTTATGAGATATTTACCCGTGCGTGCCTTTCCACTGCCTCTCATGTGTGTGTGGCAGGTCGACGTGACACACGTGCTGCAGATGGTGGACAACACTAGGCTCACCCTTCGCAACCGTTACCTGAGTGACGCGGACGACTTCGGCGATGGGAGCAACGAGCTGAGCGCCTTCTTGTCGAAGCACGCCTCGTCGGAAAAAAGGGAAGTGAAGGTGACGGGCACCGACTCGACTGGCGCCCCGACTACTCATGAGTACACCCTCCATGAACATAACATCAAGGGTCAGAAATCTGGCCCGGGCCTGGACGACAGCATCACACTGGCGAAGGGTTACGTGAAGGAGCTGCTGAAGCGACTGGAGAGCCGGATGAAGGATCTGGGCTCTCTTGACGGCGCCAAGCAGTTCACGCAGGGGGCGTACCCGAAATCTCACTCGAAGCGGCAGCGTCGGTTTTTGCAGTGGCTGGAGGCTCTCCGCAATCTGTTCAAGCGGAAACCGTCCGACCCTGACACCCTGCCTGATACGTCTTCGATTTCGGTTGTCATTGATTGAGTTTTCTATGTTTGTGTCACGTTATGGTTTGTTGGTTGTATGAGTTTGTGTACTTTACTAAACAGCTCGTATTCTCATTAAACTGGTTTCTGATTCACAACTGGACGAGAGCACAGAAGGAGATCAGCAGTTTCACCACGATCATGTCGACCCATCACCGTGAGCTGAGCTTCCAGGACGGCCTGAAGCAGATGCTCAGCTCGCCCGATTGGTGCACGGCCTACCCCAACCTGGTCCGCCTTTGGATGGCGGTCGCAGTGCTGCCCCTGAGCACCGTGGAGTGCGAGCGGGGCTTCTCCCGCCAGAACGTCATCAAGAGCTGGCTACGCGGCAATCTCAACGACGCGAAGCTTGGCGACCTGATGACCATCTCCATGCTGAAGTACGAACCTGACTGGCCCGCCCTTGTAGAGCTGTGGAGAGGTGCGAAGAAGAGACGCCCAGCCAAGGATGTGGTGATGGTGCATGCGCAAAGGCCTGTGAAGCGCACGAGGAAGACCCTTGCGATGCTGGCCGCGAAGCAGGCGGCAGCAACAGCAGCAGCAGCAGCAGAGGCTGCTGCTCGTGAAGCAGCAGCTGCAGAAGAAGCAGCCAGGCTAGAGGAGGAGTTGGGCCCCTGGCAGAGACGGGCAGACCATGGCAAAGAGCACATTGCTTCAGATTCAGAGCTAGACGGGGACGACGAGGAATATTCTTCTCATGATAGCGATAGTGAATCCTAGTTCAATATGAATGTATGGTTAACTGTAGTAATAGAGTAGAGTAGAGTGTATTCTGTGTGTAATCTATATATCTAAATAAATGTCTGATTTCGTGAAAATCTGTCTGAGCCGACATACTAACTTATAAAATCCGTCTGAGGCAAAGACCACCAGGAATCCTCCATATGAGGGCCAAACGATTTTTTTTTTCCTTGGAAAACGTCAGACGGGCCTAAAAGTTAGCAAGAGCCCTGCTTGTGCTGATAGAATCCCGCTCTGCTGGCAGCATCTCATGATGCTGCCAGTGTCGTTTTGCTTCCAGCAGCGACCAGAGGCTTCTAGAACGCTGCCAGCAACACGATGGCAGCATGTTGTTCATTTCTCGTAGAGGAGCGGCTCGTCTTCCACAGGAGGGGGCACTCTGGGACGGGGGGTAGTCGGGGTTGAGCTTGATTTTGAGCTCATGGAACTCAAAACTTGCTCAATGTTAGCTCCAAGTAGGCTCTATCATGCGTAGAAAGCACCCTGCAAGCGCGCCGTCTCCTCTCCCTAACCTCGAGGTTACCAATTATGGGCGCATCAACTTGCTCGGTGATGATATCCGTGTAGACATGGCGAAAGAGAAGCGCCAAACGGCGGGATGCTCTAACGCTGGCTCAGGAGCGAGTTGTGACGAGGACGAAGGCGACAAAGAACATGGCGACGAGGGCGAGGAGGACGGCCACGAGGACAGCGAATCGGGTGACGAGGTGCCTGCAAGTGGCATCGACGATGACGACTGGTGGACGCGGCCGATCGGCTCCGGCGACGATGTGGAAGAGTAGCGCGCCGGTGGCGATGACAACAACGGAGGCGCGGATGCGACGGTAGAAGCCCAGGAGGCGGCGAATGCGGATGTGCATGCGGGAGCGACGCGTGATGCGGATGCGGATGCGGACGGACAAGCGGATGTGGATGCGGATCCGGAGGCAGATAACGAAGCGGGAGCGGATGCGGTTGTGGTTGCACAGGCGGATGCCAAAGCAGGAGCGGATATGGCTGCGGATGCGGAGGCGGAAGCGGGTGCGGGCCAGGATGCGGTCTTCTTTGAAGGCGAGGACGACGTGGATGACCCATGGCGCGTCTTCGACGATGACGACGTTCCTCTGCTGAAGAGGAAGCTGCGTCATCGCCTACGCGTCCCCCGAAAACAAGCACAAGTGGTGCTCTCGGACGATGACAGCCCCGCGGAGGAGCAGCGACCCCGCCTCAGTGCTGCTGACAAGGGGAAGGATCTGGTCGTGGAGGTTCCTGCTAAGACCGCACGTTGCGTTCGCCAAAGTAAGAAGAAGCGGAAGGACGATGGCGACCCGGGATCCAGAAAAGGCGCAAAGAAGCAGAAGAAGGCCGATAAGAGCAAAGACGACATTGTGGTCAACGAGGCGCTCGGCTCCGACGACGACTACGCGGAGGCTGCAGGCCCCATGCCTTCATTCTCTGAGAAGTCTAAGCCAAAATATCCCACCATCGGTAATGCTAACTCCCGCCACCCTTCCCCACGCAGTCGCGGGATTAAAAGGTCCAGGCGGTCGTGGTCCGTGCGCGAAAAGGTGAATTGGGCGCGTTGCTATGCGGAGCTTGGCTCCCTACTATAAGATACACCCGTTTTAAAGACACCCCGTGTCTTCAATTCGACACTGTCTTCTATCCGGGCGATGACGGTAAATGTCATCTGAACCACCCTGCACTTTGCCATCCTCCTCTCTCTGCCCATTTTTACAGATGCCCACCTGCCCGCTGCCCGCACACACGCATACATGATGACAGACTCACGAGTGAGAGGGGGAGTGGGGTGTGGAGTATCTTGGGCTGCAACAAAGAGGAGTTGGGAGTTCACGTTCATTTTCACTTTTCAGGTTACACATGAAGATGAGTATCAGGATGAGACCTACTGCAATGAATAGACAAGGCATGGTAGCAGCCGCAACCAAGAGCTTTTCTGCTAGACAGTCGTAGCTACTGACTTCAGTCGCCAAGGCCGCTGGTTGATGCACAGTACCTGCAGGTTTTAGGGGGAGTCACACACAACAACAATGGTGTGAGTGGGGATCACAGTCACGAGTTGATACACTGCTGCTACGATCAAAGGGACAAGGCAAGTTGCTATTGACGAAAAGTGCTAGAGCTGTGGAAGCGTACCAGGAACTGATGCACGATGCACATCGCCAGGAGCTAGTGCAGCAAGCCAGCGGTTGCTGCTGGCCGCCAGGTGTTGCGAGCCGTCAGGAGCTAGTGCAGGCCGCAAGCAGATGCTGCAGCTGCTCCAGTTCGCCAGCTGGTGTGGGCGGGGGCAGAAGACATCACAAGAATGTTTGAGTGTGACATGATATTCAAGTTAAGCGCAGCAATAGAAGGCAGAGGGCATCACGAGTGGAAACAGGCACAAGAGGACAAGGTTCTACAAAGTGCAAAACACCATTACAGTATGAGGCAGGGGGAGATAGTAGGAAACACTCACCATGGAGCTGCAGGCGGCCAGGTGATGCTGTTGTAGGGTGTCAAGGGGAGCTGCAGACCGCCAGGCGATGTTGCTGCTGTCGCCTGTCAGGCGCCGGAGGTGCTGCTGTTCGCAGGTGCAGGAGCAGCCCGCCAGGTGCAGGAGCAGCCCGCCAGGTGCAGGAACAGCCAGCCAGGTGCTGGTGAACGCCAGTTGCAGCTGCTTCCGTGCACCACCTAGTGTAGGGGGAGCAGCACAGGGTCACGTAAAGCAGCACAACGTCACATGGAGAAGCACATGGTAACATGGAGAAGCACAAGGTAATGGGGTAACATGGGTGAAACAATCAAGGTTTGACTAAGCATCCTCACCTCGGCAGGAAGGAGAAAGCCGTGCGCCACCTGGAGCAGCAGCCGTGCGCCGCCAGGAGAAACTGCAGTGCGCCCATACCCCCCCAGGACAACGAGCCTGTAACCTTTCCCTAGCATCAATCGGGATCACCAGTGGACCTCTGACATGTAGCTTGTCTAGGCTATGAAGGGATTATCCTTAGAGGGTACAACTCTTTTCTCGACAATCTTGTACCCCCCCCCTGTCAAAATGTTATAATGCTTACATCATTTAGGCTGTAGTGGGGTAGCCCATAAGGGGTACAACCCAATTAGGGTTAGTACTTGTACCCAACTCATTCATAGTTCATTCATTATCGTTCTAGATTCTAACATGGTTTCAGAGCAGGTCCTTCCTTAGGACCATAATTTTTTTTAGGGCCCACCACAGAGCTGCCCCACGAACTCCCCTGCTGCCCTACCCTAAAGGCCCGCCGCCCTGCTGGCCGTCGCGTCGTCCCTAGCAGCCCGTCGCGTCGCCCCTAGCAGCCCATCGCGCTGCCCTTAGCAGCCCGCGAGCCACCTCTGTAGCCAGCGCGCTGCCCTTGCGGCCCGCGCACCACCCGTGCAGCCCGCTCGCCGCCTGCCTGAGGCCCGCCCGCTACCCTTAGGCCCGCTCGCTGCCCTTTCGGCCCGCCCGCCGCCCTTCGGCCTGCTCGCCGCCCTTACGGCCCGCTCGCCGCCCTTGCAGCCCGCTCGCCGCCACTGCAGCCCGCTCGCCGCCCGCTTGCGGCCCACTCGCCGCCCCTACAGCCTGCGCACCGCCCCTTGCAGCTAGCTCGCCGCCCCTTGCGGCCCGTTCGCCGCCCCTTGCAGCCTGCTAGCCGCCCCTTGCAGACCGCTCGCTGCCCTCTTGCAGCCCGCTCGCTGCCCCTTGCAGCCCGCTCGCCACCCCTTGCAGCCTACGCGCCGCCCCTTACGTCCCGCTTGCCGCCCCTTGCAGCATGCGCACCGCCCTCTCGTAGCCCGCTCGCCGCCCCTTTGCGTGCCCGCCCTGCTGCTTGCACCGCCCGGCTGCTGCCCGCCCTGCTGCAGGCCACCCTAGCCGTGCGCCGCCCTGCCCTGCCTGCGTGCTGCTCTGCTGGTAGTGCGCCGCCTTGCTCTGCCCGCTATGGCTTCTCTCAGTGTCCTCACGTTCGATCATGAGGGCCGTCTGATCCAGTTCGATACGTGGCTCGACGACTTATAGCTGTACCTACTGAGCGATTCTAGAGACAGCGTTTCGTTGTTTGACCACACGTCTGGAGCCTCTCTCGCCCCTCCCACCACAGCTGACAGCGCGACTCGCTCACAGCGGCTTACCCGTGACGCTGCTGCTCGCTAAGCCGTTCGCAACCACCTGCCGTTAGCCGAACGCGCTCACTTCGGACAGCACAAGACTGCTAAAGCACTGTACGACGCTGTAGTCGCCCGTCACTCCTCCCCTGCCACGGCTGCTCTAGGCTGTCTTCTACTGCCCTACCTATTTCCCGAGCTGTCCGCCTTTGCCACAGTCGAGGACCTCGTTACCCACCTTCGCACTAGCGACGCTCGCTACCGCGCTGCTCTCCCAGCCAAGTTCCTAGACAGGAACCACCCCATGTACATCACTCTCTTCTTCATAGTCACCCGCCTCCCTGACTCTCTTCGCGCAGTCAGGGACCACTTTCTCGCACTTGACCCCACAGACCTCACTGTTGACCTGCTCGAGCAGCACCTCCTTGCAGCTGAGACTAGCGTGGTCGCTGTAGGTGCCGCTCGTGGCACTCCTCGCAGGCCCTTCTTTGAGGGGTGTTCCCCCTCCACCCTTGCCCCCTCCTATGCCTCTGCTGCTGCTGTTCATATCCTTGGTGCTGCTGATGTTGGGGCTGCTTCAGCTAGTGGAAAGCACCGTAGCGGCAAGGGCAAGGGTGGCAAGAATAGTGGAGGTGGATGCGGGGGTGGTAATGGGGGTGGCAGTGGAGGTGGTGGAGGTAGTGGAGGTGGTGGAAGCGGTGGGAGTGGTGGCGGGAGTGGGGGCTTTGGTGGCGGCGGTGGTGGCAGCGGTGGGGGTGGCGGTAGTGGCAGCAGTGGGAGTGGTGGCAGTTGGGGTGGAGATGTTCCAAGGGGAGGTTATGACAGTGGCCAGAGGCAGCAGCAGCAGCGTCGGAGCGAGACCCCTTCGCCGCAGCAGCTTCGTGAGAGGTTTGCTCAGCGTGGGGCGTCTGGGGGTAGTGCTAGCTGCCCGTATGTCATTCGCACGGGTGACCGTGCTGGTCAAACATGCGGGAAGCCTCACACTCAGCACCGCTGCTTCTCCCGCCTAGACGACGCTTGGCGCGCAGAGTTTGGTGACGAGGCTGAGTGCCCCCGCTGGGCAGAGCTGCTTAGGTCTGGAGTTGGTATCTTTGCTCTTGTCTATGATGCTATCCTTGCTGCTATGCATTCCTTGTCTGTTAGTGCTGAGGATGACTGTTACCTGTGTGTGCCGCCCGACCCAGGTATAGAGGCTGCTGCTCTAGGTGCTAGTGAGTCTGCTCTCCCTGGTACTGCACCTGCTGAGGCATTGCACACCTTTACGCTTGACTCAGGTGCTTCCCGCTGTTTCTTTCGCGACAGTACCACTCTCACTCCACTCCTTGCACCTGTTCCGGTCCGACTGGCTGACCCCTCAAGGGGCCCAGTTCTTGCCCGTTCCTCCACTGTTCTCCCGTGTCCAGCGGTTCAGTTCGGCTCACTCTCAGGTCTTCACCTCCCCTCGTTCTCTACAAACTTGGTAAGTACCGCTGCCCTCCCGGATGCGATGGTCACTACCACCACTCCTAAGAAACGTGTGTCGATCTGCACTTGTACACGGACGGGCCGTCACCTGGCCATGTTCACCCGTCGCCCTCGGTCGAGTCTGTACACACTGGCTACCGAGCCTCCTCAGGTAGCTGCGTCTGCCCAGGTGTCCGCGTCAGGTCCGGTAGCACCCCCCTGCTCCTGTCGCCTCCTGTCGCACCAGACTCTCATGTGGCACGACCGCATTGGTCACCCTTCCCTGCCACGCCTTCGTGGCATGCACTTCCGCCTCCTTGTTTCTGGTCTTCCCAGGTCTCTGCCTCCCCTCCCGCCCTCGCCTGCCCCGCCCTGCCTTCCTTGCGTCGAGGGGCGGCAGAGCGCCGCTCCTCACTCCTCCTCGTTTCCCCCGACGACTGCTCCCTTGCAGACTCTCCACATGGACGTGTGGGGCCCAGCCCGCGTCAGTGGACAGGGCCGCGAGTGCTACTTTCTGCAGGTTGTTGATGACTACACGCGTTACACCAGGGTCTTCCCCTTGCACAGCAAGGGTGAGGTCCCTGATGTCTTGATCCCTTGGATCTGCGCAGTCCGTCTCCAGCTCCGCGAGCGGTTCCGTGAGGACCTTCCTGTCCTGCGTCTGCACTCTGACAGAGGTGGTGAGTTCTCCTCCGACCTCTTGCGGGACTTTTGTCGTGGGGAGGGCATCCTCCAGTTGTTCACGCTTCCTGCCTCCCCGCAGCAAAATGGGATTGCTGAGCGTCGCATTGGCTTAGTCATGGAGGTGGCTCATACCTCCATGATCCATGCGGCTGCTCCCCATTTTCGGTGGCCGTTCTGCGCATCAGGTCAACCTATGGCCCTGTGTCTCCTTGCCGGAGACCTTGACTACACTGCGTTGGACGGGAAAGGTTGGGGATGCGTCGGTGTTCCGGGTCTGGGGTTCTCGTGCCTTTGTTCGCGATACGTCCGCGGACAAGCTCTTCGCCCGCGCTATTCCCTGCGTCTTTCTTGGCTTTTCCCCTGACGCGCCTGGCTAGCAGTTTTACCGCCCCACCTCGCGCCGGGTTTTCCCCTCTCAGGACGTCATGTTTGATGAGTCGGTTCCCATTTACCGTCTCTTCCCCTACCGCTCTTCCCCTCTCCCACCCCCGCCGCGCTTCCTTGCTCCAGGTCCCCCTCCGGTAGACCCCCTCCCCCCTCAGGGTCCTGCTCCGTCAGGTGTGTCTCAGGTAGACCCACTCCCTAGTATTGTGCCTGTTGAGGTCGCTGTACACTCAGGTGCTAAGAGAGGTGCTGCGTCTAGGGGTGCTGAGCCTGGAGGTGCTGAGCCTGCGAGTGCGGAGCCTAGGGGTGCTGAGTCTGAGGGCACGGGGTCTGGGGGTGCTGAGCCTGGGGATGCGGAGCCTGGGGGTACTGAGCCTGCGGTTGCGGAGCCTGAGGATACTTAGCCTGCGGGTGCGGAGCCAGGGGGTGCTGAGCATGAGGGTGCGGAGCTTGGGGTGCTGAGTCTGAGGGTGCGGAGTCTCGAGGTGCTGAGCCTAGGGGTAGTGCTTCTTTTGAAGGTCCTGCGGGTGCCTCGCCACGACTGTCTCCCCGGCCGGAGCCTCTCTCCCCGCAGCAGCTACCGGAGTGGTTTGCTCGGTGCACACGCCTTCGGAGTGGAGCTGCCGGAGCTGGAGACTCTGCCACTGGAAGCACTGGAGCTGGAGGTGCTGGAGCTACTATTCTTGGAGGTGCTGGAGTTCCTGCTGGAGCTGGAGGTCCCGGAGGTGCTGGAGTTGCTGGTCCTGGAGGTGCTCATACTACGAGTAATGGAGTTGCCAGGGTTGGTGGAGCTGGAGGAGCTGGAGCTGGAGACCCTGACGTTGGGGGCGCTGGAGCTGGAGGCGTTGGAGCTGGAGGCACTGACCTCGGAGGCGCTGGAGCTGTTGACCCTGGAGCTGGAGGTGCTGGCGTTGGGGGTGCTGCGTCTGGCGGTACTAGTGCTGGAGGCACTGTGCAGCAGCGCCCGTTTTTTGTTCCGCCGCCACCGTCGTCTCTGCCGCCACTTGACTCGGTCCTTCGCCAGGTTCTTAGTCTCCTGTCTTCTACTGGCCTTCGTTCTAGCTTACTGAGTCCACCACCTCGCCAGTCGCAGCCACAGTTACAGCCAGACTCCCCACTGCCTGCTCCTTCTTCATACGCTGAGCAGACAGACTCTTTTACAGAGCATCGTGAGCCTGAGTCTCGTCCTGCCTCGCTTGTTTGCGCTGTTCTCACTGGTCGTCGGGTTCCTCGTCCGCGTCCTCCTCCTGTCCCCAGCACTCACGTTATGGCACTTCGTCCTTCCTCTGTTCCTCAACGCGTTCCTTTGCCGCCTCCTCCGGAGTACTCTCTTCTTGCCGTTCCTGACCCTAAGTCTGACCTAGCTCGTGCTGCCAATCCTAGTGTCACTCGTCTTCTCGCCACTGTTGTCACTGACCCTTCTTTTGATTCCACTGCTGCGTCTGCCCTAGTTGCTGAGCTTGTTGACTTTGCTGCTGCCTGTCGTCTCGACTACGCCACTAGTCTTGTTGCTGAGTCTGGGTCTGACTGTCCTCCGTCCGTCAGGGGTGAGTGTGTTTTTGGCACGGACGTCCTTGAGGAAAGGCAGGAGGACTTTGAGTGCCTTGCAGTGCTGTACATCATCTCGTGGCCATGCTGCTTGCCCCTGAGGGAGACCCAGATGCAGCATACATCCCGACCCTGCGCTCTTACGCAGAGGCAATTACGGGTCCCTACTCCTCTCAGTGGTAGACAGCCATGGATGCAGAGACGGCATCATGGAATTCCGCAGGAAACCTACGTCGACGCAGTTCCCCCCTCTAGGGCGAACATAGTCGATGGCATGTGGATTTTCAGGGTGAAGCGGCCGCCAGGTTCTCCGCCTATCTTCAATGCTCGTTACGTTGCACGAGGCTTCTGTCAACGATAGGGAGTTGACTTCTTCCAGACCTACTGCCCCACCCCGAAGATGACCACTCTTCAGGTTTTGCTGCACGTCGCAGCTCAGCGTGACTACGAGCTCCACTCTCTGGACTTCAGTACAGCTTTCTTTTACAGGGCAGCCTGCACGAGGAGATCTGGCTTCTCCGCCCACCTGGCTTCACTGGGTCATTTCCTGCAGGTACCCAGTGGAGCCTCTGCCGGCCAGTCTACGATCTCTGCCAGGCGCCTCGTGAGTGGCACGACACACTGAGGATGACGCTTGCGGCTCTTGGGTTTGCTCCTTCTACTGCTGACCCATCGTTGTTTCTATGCACCGACACTTCGCTGCCGCCGTTCTACGTCCTCGTGTACGTCGACAACTTGGTTTTTGTCACTGCTGACACTTAGGCACTGGCCCTTGTGAATTCGGAGCTGCAGAAGAGACACACGTGCACTGACCTGGGTGAGCTGTGCAGCTATCTTGGCTTGCAGATCACCCGGGACAGAGCACGGCGCACCATCACCCTGACTCAGTCACACATGGTGCACTAGGTCCTTCAGCACTTCGGCTTCCGGTACTCCTCGCCACATTCCACTCCTCTGCCTACCGGCCACTCGCTCTCAGCTCCACCTTCGGACGAGTCCGTAGAGCCGAGTGGCCCGTATCCAGAGCTTGTGGGCTGCCTCATGTACCTGATGACCTGCACTCGACCTGACCTTGCCCACCCTCTTAGCATCCTGGCACGCTACGTTGCGCTTGGGAGACACCGACCAGAGCACTGGGAGGCTGCTAAGAGGGTGTTGTGCTGCTTGTTCAGTACGTCGGGCATGGGGCTCGTGCTTGGAGGACGGGGTCCAGTTGTCCTCACTGGACACGCAGACGCTTCTTGGGTTGATGAGTTGGCTACGCAGCGATCGTCACAGGGTTACACTTTCAGCCTTGGCTCCGGCTCTGTTTCTTGGCGGTCTACCCGCTCGTCTTCTGTTCTCAGTTCCAGTTGCGAGGCTGAGATCTACGCAGGAGCCATGGCTGCACAGGAGTTACGTTGGCTCACCTACCTGCTGACCAACTTGGGAGAGCAGCCTCGTTCGCCTCCAGTCCTGTACGTAGACAACAAGGCCATGATTGCCTTGTGTTAGGAGCACGGACTGGAGCACAAATCGAAGCACATCGCTCTGCGATACTTCCTTGCTCGAGAGATGCAGCAGCGTGGTCAGCTTTGTCTTGCGTACGTGGCCACTCGGGCCAACACTGCTGATATATTTACCAAGACACTTCAGTCTGGTGATCATCAGCGTTTCTCTACTGTTTTAAGCCTTGTGCCTATTTTGCCTCACTTGCTCACTTCGTGACTTTGCTTGTGTTGTGATCGATATATATACCTGCATGCTTACTCTTGCTAGGCTATGATCATTGTACTGTTTGTGCTCTTTATATAACTCTGCATGTGAACTGGACTTGTGGCCTTTTGCTTGTGCTCGGAATGTGTGGTGACTTTGTGATCCACCCTGAGCTTGCTTTGGTTTTCTTGAATGGTCTTGTGACCACTTGTTCTCCCCGATTTTGCCTACGGGGGTGTGTCAAAATGTTATAATGCTTACATTGTTTAGGCTGTAGTGGGTTAGCCTATAAGGGGTACAACCCAATTAGGGTTAGTACTTTTACCCAACTCATTCATAGTTCATTCATTCTCGTCTAGATTCTAACACCCTCAACCTAATCGACATCCATTCTCCTCACATGATTCTAACACTCTATTCATATACGAAATACCCATGTATATTGGAACTCGGTATCAGACGAAACCTGAACAGGTTCCTGATTTACCAGATGAATTCAAAAAACATTTCTTATCAATCAGAAATTTCAAAATTTATTTCTGGAAAATCAGATGAACTGGTAAAAATCTGTCTGAATATCGGACAAACAGACAGAAAATTTCTGCTTGCGACGACCCTGATTTCAACTGGTAGCTTCATTCAAACGCAATGGCTTCCAGGGTCCAATTCTCCACTATCTCATTCACCACTAAAATACCTGTTTTTTTATAGCCCCAGGGGCGGGGCGGGGCGGGGTATATCAGGGGGTGAACAGTATACATATAAGGGGGGTCTCAAAATGATTAGGGGCAAAAGGGTGTCCTCACAAAACTTGCCAGAATAAGAGTCCCACCACACATTACAGAGTCCCAGGGGACCCTTTTACCGGCAGGTCCTAAGCCAGCATAATACTTTATTCTGATAGTATTTGCTGTATTATCACAAGCTACAAAACACAGTTGCTATTCCATCCCTTCAAAACGCAATGGCATCCAGGGTCCCATTCTCCACTATCTCATTCACCACCCCCCTCTTCAGCTTATCCCCAGATTGGTGAAAAATACACGGATACGCTTTAGTAACTCCAGAATACACCTTAATTTCACTTCCCGTCCCGTGCACTTCAAACTGCTCGAATCGCCGCCCTCCCAGCAGCTCCATGAGAGCGTTGTAGTGGTCCAGCTTGATAAACGGCGGCGGCGCTGCCTGCCTGGCCGCCTCTAGCTTCTCCGGAGTGACATCCTCGGGAATCAGGTCTTGTAACGGGCCGGGTAGAGCACAGAGGTATTTCAGATTACCGGGAGTAGGCGTGAGGGACGAGGTGGCTGCTTCAGAGGTAGCAGTTAGTGCTGTTTGTTGCAAAATAAGTGATTGTAACGACGTGAAATTTGTTTCAGGGTAAGGCGTCCGTGGGAGGGAGTTGAAGAGGTACGGTTGGGCCAAGTAACCAGTGACGAACTGTCGCTGGTCCTCCATACAGTCACTCGTGTACGTTGCGTCTATCATCTCTGATAAAGCCCACGCGAACCCGATACAAGACCCTGCGTTAAGGTGCCGATTCGGGAATGGGTACTTCAGCTTTTGCCCGTAAAACGGTATGACATCGACTGTCGGATACGCGAAAATTTCGGCTCCGAAAACGACAGGAGCGTTGACTGAGAGGAACGCTTTAACGAGTTGATTCGGCCCGCACAGCTCGCGATTCGGCAGGAGCAAGACGTCGTCCGCATCTGTTACAATCACGATACGATCACGCGGGAGTGTTCTTAAGTACTCCCGATAGTACCTCACACGGCCGCCGAGTCCCTTCCAAGTTTCGTTCAGACCGAGTATTGCAAACGGAACTCCCACCAAGTCGCAGAACTTAGCTAAGCGTTGAACGCCTTTTCCACACCTGGTGGAGAAAGTGATCCATTCGATCTGGCAGCCGGAGTGGTTGAAGGACGAAGTGGGCTTTATATCACGAGGGTCAACGCTGGAGTTATATAGGACTTGACAACCGTCTCTCTCCGGATTCTCCGTTTCTGAATATCCTATCGTGGAACTAAGGTTTCTTGTTCCTGAGCTAGTACCCTCTTCGATGCTGCTGCCGCTGGTGTTGCTGCTGTCACCTCCAGTCGCCAAGATGTGACGGTAATGAATCTCGCTTCCTTTATCGAAGCCTGCTTTACCGCGTATGGCGGCTGTGTTTACCAAGTCGGAGCACGCAATACCGCGGAAGAATGACATGCTATGCATTCCGTTATACGCGAGGCCGACTCCCACGCACGAATCTAAGGAATCGCGGAAGGCTGTGACACCGGGACTCGCGCCGGACGAGAAATTGTACACCCACACTAGCAGCATCGCGAACGACATAGTCGCAAGAAAAGTCACCACGAACGCCCTTCTCGCGACGAGCCATAGCGACGACACCCAGTGGGTGTCACGGACGGGTACGTCCATCACTAAAGGCGATATAGACTATCAAGCGCTACTTTCCACAGCATCACGAAAAACGGCATGAGCACAGGTACTAAAGAAGGGTCTGAACATTTGGCACCATTAGGGTTAGCCTGCTGCTTTGGAAAGTTGTTTGCGCGGAGCTTCTTGCGAGGTTATCGCTTGCTTGTTATGGAACAAGCCACAACTCGGATTCCTCCTCGTGACTTCTCTTGCTGGGCCTGGTAGCGATGTTGCTGGTGTCGTTCGTCACTTCTCGCAGCGATAGTTTGGGAGGGGCGTGCCCCAAATCCGTTTCGTCGTTACTGTCGCGAGAATATTGTGGTTCGGCGAATCGATATGCGAACAATTACACCCACGCGAACATATCCGACGTGCGTAATCTAGTATCGTACTGTGCAAGAACAACTCCTCGTTGACCTACATAGACTTGCGAGCAAACCAGTTATCACTGAAGGCAAGCTTCACCAACCACATCAATTTGTACTCTCCAAAGAGAAACTCATCTTAGCCTAAAAACTAACAACATTTACTCAGATAATTTGATAACATGTACCCTTATTGACTTCGAGGTGAATGAGAAGTTGACTAGGTAAAAAAATAACCATTTATCTGCATAAATTGAAATTTTTGCATGTTCAAGCTGTGTATATTGATGATTATGTGGCATGGCATCAGCAGGTACATTTGATGCATCATGCTTGGTGCAAAGTTGGCTCAGAGCATGACACTAGTTAGTGTGAATGTTACAGCGTTTATAACGAAGGGATTTGGCCCTTCGATTTGTACCGCGAATTTTGGGTCGGGCACCTATTTTACACTATGGCGGTCAACACTGTCAGTGAGGAACATTTCGCATCAATGAGCTCTCGAGTCGCGCCTAGTCACTTAGACGAGAAACGAGGGGTACGTAGATAAAATATGCGCCACGTACCCTAGCATCTCGATAATAAGCCACGTCCCACCGCTCTCGCCACGGTTTACATGAAGTGTTAGCACTTATTCCACCAAAATGTCGTACCAACGTGCTTCCTCTGGAAACGCTAGGTAACGCGCCGTGAGGCGGCATGACGTATCACCACCACTCTCCACTTGTTATCGGAGTTCCCTCCTGAGGCACCTGAGTAATCGCCTCGAGAATATCCTCGATAATAGCTCTCAGAACTGCCTCGGAACTGCGCCCAATCTCCCTTAAAAACCCTCTCAACTCGCGGTGATGGCTCACCAGCGCGCCGCCTCCACACCCTTGGCGGAGCGCATGCTGCATCCGGTAGATTTAACTCCCTCCGGCCGGCCCGTGCTGTTTCCTGGGGAATTGGAGAGCCTTTTAATCGACGACGCAGGGATAGAATTTGAGGAGGTAGCCTCAAATTCCGGCGCGGTTCTCGAAGCGGAGTCGCTTCGCGATGGCGTCGCGTCGCTCACCACGCACCGGCTGATCTGGATCGACGAACGGCCGGCGACAGGTGGTAACCAGAAGCGAGCTTTCGCCGTGCCACTCGTCGCCATCGCGAATGCTTCCGCTGCGGGGTGGCGACTCACCTCAGTTTTCGCCTCCCCTCGTGTTCGCATGTACGTCTTACTGGACCCGCAAGGGCGGGCGGTTTTGTCGTCTTCTGCCATTGGCAGCAGCTACAGCACACAGAGCAGCAACTTAGGGACGACGTCAGGACGAACCACGTCGTTAGTAGCCGTTCTAAGAGGCCAGGCCCCTGCTGACGTGTTCCTGAAAAAACTCAACGAAGCGCTAGCGGCTAGAAAATGGCAAGATTCACCTTTTCTAGTAACCCCCACTACTGCCGCCTCCGCATCTCTCCCTGCCCCGCCGAACGGCGCAGCAGCAGCGGTCGGCGCGTATGGGGGGGGCGGAATGGGGGGATCAGCAACTGGCGGAGCGAACCCCCTCTATTGGGGCAGTGTGGGGTATGGAAGCGGGGAAGCGGGGACAGCAGGGGGAGCGGGGGGGGCTCCTCCGGTCCAGTTCAGCACAGCAATGGCGGGGGTGGGGGGGATTCTGAGGCGCGAGGCGGAGCAGAAGCAGGCGACGGATCGCAGCCTGCAAGAAGCGTTCTCCGACCTGAATGCGCTCATGGTGAGTGGAGTTGAGGGTATGAGCCTGTCAGGTCAGGGACTTGGATTGCTGACCTGTCATCTATCACATCACAAAAATGGATTTAGATGCACCCACTGGCAGAATCAGGCCACGAATCGCAGCCTGCAGGAGGCATTCTCGGACCTCGATGCGCTAGGCATGAGCAGGGTACCGAACCGAACCGGTTCGTTTCTACACCCTTAAAACCTGAACTGGTTCACTACTGAACCGAACAGGTTCGTTTTTCACTGTTAATACCCGAACCACTTCACTACTGAACTGAACCGGTTCCTTCACGAACCGGTTTTGCATGGTGCCGGTTTGTGGTTCGTTAAAATAGCCAACGGACCGAAACGGTTCGGCCGAACCGGCAAAGGTACGGTAGTACCGAACCTCAGCGGTTCGTTTTTCCAGCGGTTCGTTTTTCCAGCTGAACTTTAAATGTGGTCCTACCAGCTGAAAATGATAAGAGAACCATATGAATCGCACAAATGGTAGACGGAAGGGAGGTTTTGTGAGACTATAATTGAGTTGAAGCTACTACGAGCACCAACGCATCGTTTTTTCGCGTTATATTCGAATTGGCATGATCAAATTCGGTATATCGTGGCTCAGAGAATCTGTAAAAAACGAACCACAAAAACCGACGAAACCGGTTCGGTTTGTTGACGGAGGGTGTGAGTCAGCTACCTACAGTATTGAGCCTATCTCCCCATTGGTCACAGGATCGAATCCTGCATGTGGCATTCTCCGTCCGACCTGACTGCGCTCATGGTGAGTGTGAAAGGAGTTCGGACCAATCACAGGTTTTCCAATGCGCATATGTCTGCACTCTCCCCGGAACGGATAGAAACTTGCAGAAGAAGCATACATTTTCCACCTTGCGCTCATGGTGAGTGTGAGGCAAGTGCTATGAGGCTACAAGCGGCTTAGAATAATGATCCATTACAGGTATTCTGATGGATATACCTGCAATCTCGCGTATAGAGCATAGAAGCTTGCAGGATGAAGCCCCCCCCCCGTCAATGCTCTCATGATGAGTCGTATAGAGGATCATACCACGAGCGTACGAATGAGGGGCTTGGAGTATTATCAGTGCCTCCTGGGGATATGAGCATGAGCCAGGCCCGTACGAGATCACTAGGACCCGGGGACAGTTTGCTTCGGGCCGAGGCGGAAAGTGGGACGGTCCGACCCGAGCGAGCTCGCTTGCAGCCAGGCTCGTGTTTCAACTTTTGAGTCGACTCAAAACTCAGTCACCTGAGCTCACTGGCAGCCAGGCTCATGCTTTCTTTGTCTCATGTCCCGAAGACTTTTTAGTTGAATCTGTTTTTTTTTTACTTCTAAAAAATGACAGATACTTATGTTCCAGATAATTTTTAGGCGACTCAAAACTCATCGCTGGAGATTTCGAGTGATGAGTTTTGAGTCGCCTTATCCATGGTGATGAGTTATCTGTAGTGGGACACATCCATGGTGCTTGATGCAATGGTGTTCAAAACTCATACTCATGGGAACACCACTTATCTGTAGTGGGACACATTTCTTAACAACTTGCTAGCAACTATGTGGTGAGATTCTACAGCCACACTATCGGTGTCTCCCACCACCGATAGTTGGTGTTCCTTGCACCTTCCATTGCATCAAGAAGCACCATATGGATGCGCGGGGCAGTTTGGTCCTGCCTTTCGATGATAGCTGCTCATTTGTGAATGCATACTCGCTACAGCTCTACTTTCCCTGCTGGTTCTCCTGTTTCTTCCAGCAAGCGAGTTGGCTGATTCCCAATATTCTTTTGGGATTTCTCAAAAGGGTGATTTAGAATTCTCATTATCAGCCTTTTGAGTATTTTTCAAATCCATCCTTCTGAGAATTCTCAGAATCACCCTGCACACTCAGACCTTCCAAGTAGGTGAGGTGTGCGCATCACAGCAGCAGCTGAGAGAGTGGCACCTTCCGGGTCTTCCTGCTTTCTGAGGCGCCTCAAAATAGCCGATTTTTTTGGCCCCTCAACAAAGCACTCCCGTTTCTTCCTGATTTCTCCCCCTCCTTCCAAGCAGGCCAAAGCAAGCGAGATGGTGAAACTGGCTGAGAGAATGCGACAGAAACTGCAACAGCAGCAGCAGGGAGGCGCAACAGCAAGTGGGGAAACAGCGGCTTCTCTCTCTTCCTCTTCCTCCTCCTCATCAGCAGCAGCAGCATCGGAGGAGCTGCAGGATTTGCTGCTGAAGATGGGCATTGAGTCGCCCGTCACGAGGGAGACCGCAGGGGCGCTTTATCACAGGCAGCTATCCCGAGAGGTGGGTATTTTATCCCTTCACTCTGCTTCTCCTCCTCCTCCTCCACCTCCTCCTCCGCCTCCTCGTCATCAGCAGCAGCAGCGTCGGAGTAGCTTCAGGACTTGCTGCTGAAGATGGGCATCTCCCCTGCTCCCATTCATCTCCCCTGCTCCCATTCATCTCCCCTGCTCCCATTTGTGAGAAAACGCGAAGAAGAACCGATAGCTTGATTAGGAGGTATGGGGGTGTACATAGTGCTAGGATGAGGATGAGTTGACTTTTGAGTCGACTCAAAAGTCAACTCGGTATACATAGTGCTATGATGAGGATGAGGGGTTTGGTTTGGTTGGGAACCTAGCCAACAATATTGGCCCCCACCAATAAGTTGGGTTGAGGGATTATTGGGGGACCAATAATGTTGACCAAGTGGTTCAACATTATTGGGGGGACCAATAATTCCCAACCCTACCTTGGGGGCCAAGTAATTTGGCCAAGGTTGAGATCCAACCCCCAACTAGGGTCATCCCTAGTTCTACACCCAAACTAAGTTAGGGTGTCTATCTTTGACCTAGGCTTATATGATTGATGTAGGTTACATTGAGGATAGTAATCTGACACCATTCATCTCCCCTGCTCCCATTCCTCTCCCCTGCTCTTCTCGCAGCTTGCAGATTTCATAGGTCCAGTGCTGGAGAAGACAGGTGGCACGATGCTGTTGGTCGACGTGTACTGCATATTCAACCGCGCCAGAGGCACAGGTGCGTAATGAACCGCTCTCAACCCCACTCTCTTCGCTGAGGCAAGTCGGACGTGCTGTGCTGGCAGTGCTTTGTTGGCAGCGCTGTGCTGTGCTGTTTTGTTGATGAGAAGTGGCAGCAAGCAAGCATGTAAGGTGAATGTTGTCGGGTATTTCCTCTTTTGATGTGGCCATGTGACTGTGCGGCGATGCCATTGAGGTTATGAGTCCTCTGAATCTGCATGCGTATCACTCTGTGTGTGTGTGTGGAAGAAGGGGGTGGGGGGGAGGAGGAAGGGGGAGAAGTGGGGGGTTGTGGGTGTGGGTGTGGGTGGGGGTGTGGGTGGGTGGGTCGTTGGGTGGGTGGCTGGCGTTGGTGGTTGCGTTGGTGGGTGGATGGTTGCGTTGGTGGGTGGATGGTTGCGTTGGTGGGTGCGTGCGTGTGTGTGCGTGTGTGTGTGCTCCCCCGTTCCTCTCAGAGCTCATATCGCCAGACGATCTTCTCAAGGCGTGTTCACTCTGGTCCTCCTTCACCTCGTGAGTCACTCCAACCTTAAACGTCGAGCTTGCAAGTCCTAGTCAAATCGGTGGATGTAGCCTGTTCACTTGGGTACAGTTTGAAACTTTCTGAAGTTGCCTTCTTCTCGCTCTTGCTCTTTCTCGCTCTCTTTCTCTAAAGTGCCCAGCCCTTCATGTTTTACGGCGCTTCGACTGTGGTGATCTTGTGCAGCTGGCGACAGTTGAGTCGACTCAAAAGTCACCTCGCTTCGGCAGTGGTGATCTCATGGTTGCAGCTGACGACTCACAGTCACTTGTTTCTCCTGTGCTCTCTTCCTCTCTCAATCTCTCTTTTCTCTCCTCTCTCTGACCATCTTTCTATCTCTCGTTCTCTCGTTCTTTCTTTCTCGATTGCTCAGTCCTGCTCTGCTATGCCACTTTGGTGCTGTCGAATAGGATATCCTCGTGCTGCACCTCAAGACTCACATCACTTTCTCCCTGCTTCCCCTCGGTCTCTCGTTCTCTCCCACGCCCAGCCCTGCGGTGCTAAGGCGTTTTAAGAGTGCCATCCTCGTGGTGCAGCTGAATGTGCACAGCAGTTTCTCACTACTGCTCTCTCTCATCTCCTCCCTCCCTCCTGCCTTCCCCTCTGTCTCTCTCGCTCTCTCCCATCCCCAGCCCTGCTGTCCTGCGCCGCTTTGACAGTGGCATCCTCGTGGTCCAGCTCAAGACTCACAGCGACGAGCATGTATGTGGGTGCAGTGCGGTGCAGTGCAGTTCAATGGATTACATGCACTGTGCCTCAGTGACTGTAGTACGGTGGATTACATGCACTGTGCCTCAGTGACTTTAGTATGGTGGATTACATGCACTGTGCCTCAGTGACTTTAGTACGGTGGATTACATGCACTGTGCCTCAGTGACTGCAGGTGCTTTCATATTCATTGTTACACATAAAGTACAGTGAATACAGCGCAACTAGTACCGCGCTCGTGTTTCCTTTTTATTTCATCTCGCCCTTCTTGCGCCTGGCCAAGCCTCTCCTGCAACTCCATCCCTACCCCCATTCACTTGCTTCTCCACACTGCTTGCTTACATCTCGCCCCTTACTTCTACACACTCTTTACATCTCGCCCCTTACTTCTACACACTCATTACATCTCACCCCACTCATGCTGCCCACTTCCCTCCTCTCTTCTTCGATTTCCTCCTCATGCCCTTCACAATTGTCGCCCGAGCTGCCCTGCCCCTCCTTGCACCTCCTCCCCGGCTCCTTCTCTTCCCCTTTGTTCTCCCCCCCTTCTTCCTCCCTTCTTTACCTCTCCTCAACTCTTCATCACCTCCTCTCCCCATTGTCTTCACCCGCCTCCTCCTCTGCCCACTGCACTCAAGCTCACACGCAAGATCCATCCGCCTCCTCTTCTATCCGCCCTGCATCCATTCACACAACAGGGTGCATCTTCTTCCCCCCCCAGGTCACACGCAACATCCACTCAGCTCCTCTTCGTCTATCCCCTCTTCATGCCATCACATAAAACATAAATTCTTCTCTCCCTCTGTTTCCCCCACCCATGCATGCCAGCTCACACGCAAGATCCAGGAGATGGTATCGACCAATGAGGCGCTGCGAGTCGGGGTGTCCATTGCTGACGTGGCGCAGGCGCTCGGAGTCTCGCCAGCTGTTGTCAAGGAGGAGCTGCTAGCGGCCGAGGCCAAAGGTGAGCAACACTAAGTGCGGTTGCTTTGTTAAGTGCTGTGCGTCTGCCTCTCAGGAGTGTCGCCAACGAGGAGTTGCTAGCAGCCGAGGCCTAGGTGAGAAGAATGTCTTATGCTTAGTTATTTTCTGCTTGTTCTGTGTGTCCGTCCTATTTCTGCTAGTTTATGTGTTGTTCTGGGTGTCCCTCTCAAGGAGATTTGCTGGAGAGGAGCTGCTAGCACCCGAGGCCAAGGTGAGAAGAGAATGCTGTCAAGGGTGTTGCTTTGCTAAGTGCTGTGTTTCCAGAGTGTTCTTGTAAAGGAATATTGCCAAGGAAGTGCTGCTAGCACCGAGGCCAAAGGAAGAAGAATGTATGATGCTTAGTTAAGTGTTGTTCTGGGGTGTCCCTCTTAGTTAATCGCCGTTCTGTGTGATGCGTAGTTAAGTGTTTTCCCGAGTGTTATTCAGCGAAGAGCTGCTAGCACCAGAGGTGAAGGGTAAGGGTGTTGCTCTTGGTGGGGTCAATGTCCCTTCACTGTTGTCACTGTTGTCCATGTTTCCTGAATCCTCGGGCCATATCGTGCAGTCTTCGCCATATTCAGCATTTCCATGTATCAGTGAACGGTTTCTCTGTTTCTCGCTTCACTGTTTCAAGGTTTCCCCGTCAATCCACTCTGTTTCCTCGACCCCAACCACCACCACCCCTTCAGGTCTTTTGTGTCGAGATGACGCAGCCGATGGACTCCGCTTCTTCCAAAACTTCTTTGCAACATGTGATATGTGACATGTAACATGTGACATGTGGCATGTGACATGTGGCTTGTGACATGTGGCATGTGACATGCGGCATGGGACATGTGGCATCTGCATGACCGGGATAAGTTGAACGGGAGGAACAAAGTTCAGCAGCATGACCTGGATAAACTTAGGATAGGCTTTGAATTCAATAAACTGTTCATACTTACCAAGCATCGACAAGAAGTGTGAGAACTTGTCAAGCTCGCACCTTGCAGGGCTGTTAAAAACAAGGAATTGTGAAAGCTTGCTTTCTGCAACTTGTAAAGGCATCGTGCTTCATTTCATATGGGTATGAGTACATCAATCTCGTCCAATGATAACTACGATTACAGCAAGAATCTTAGAGACAATGACTACCTGGGTGCAGGGCCCTCGTTAGCAGACTAATTTAGTATGTTGGTCTAGGTTTCAGGCACGAACTGTGTAGTTCATATGCTGCGGCAGACTTTAGGTTATGGGCCATATGTGAGCCAAGACCAAGGCTATAGCATCATATGTTTTTTCAGGAAACTTATATAGATTCGTCTGATCAAGCAGAAATCGCGTATTGATTCGTCTGATAGAGACAAAATAGCCCAGTTGGCCAGAGGAGCAGTGATGTGTTGCATGTGAAGGCACGCGTAATGATTTCTGCGTGAGGGAACGGGGGTGAATTTCGGATTCTTCCTGCCAACGCATACTGCATCTGACTCAGTTGCTGCCACGCATCTGTTGGGTAGCTGTTGTCGGCGCCGCTGCCAGGCTGTTGCACCCCACCTCGCTGGCAGAGGTCAAGGACAGTCGGTGCACACCAAAACAAAGCATGCACCCACCTTCGTGAAACCCTTGTGAGAGAGGCGCGGCGCGGTTCGTGTGGTGATGGTCCCTTCCCTTCCTTTCTTCTCCAAGCCTTTATTTGACAACCTGCCTTTGCCTTTCAATCTTTGACGCCTAGCCCAAAGCATACCTATCGTCCCGTAGCTTGTTCCCGCGTACCGTCTAGAATTCCTGTGTTGCTACTGCCTCATGTGATGTGATACACCACCTCACACCATGCTATATGGCGCCCTCGAGTCAACCGACGGCGCTAGGCGTGATCCACCCGGGGTACCTGACGAGCCACAGGTTTCTGCGTTATATTTCCTAACCCGTAAAACTCTGGCAGCAATTCCTGTGACCACCACTGCCGCAATCCAGACGCCTCCGCCTGTAATTCCTTCCCCCAACGTCATCACATCATGCAACGACGAGCCGCTTATCCCCTCGCAATCCACGTCAGACGCTACTGAGACTACGACCCAGCCTAACCCGGCTGAAGCTGAGTCTTCGCCGCAACCCGTTTCGGCATCTGTGGCCACAACTCTACCGGCGATTTCTGTTTCTCGCATCAGAGCAGGGAACGGTAAATACAAACAGCGAATTCTGAGCTTTGACCGTCCCACTGCAGGTGTCCCGCCAGCAACCGTCCCCCGCTTTAGCACACCTCGCCCGGGCCCGTCACAGCCCGTCGCCGCCAACGACGACGACAAGTATCCGCGCGTCTTGACCGTCGAGCAGTGGCAGCAGAAGGCCAACGAGAAATGGCTCAAGCACTTCCCGTGGCTCATCATCTCGGAGACTTCATGGGGTCAACCCTGCATGAGGTGTTCAATCTGCATGGTGCACGGAGACCCCAGCTACCAGTACGGCCGCGATGGAGAGGGTGGGCTTGACATTCAACGACAGACGATGCGGAAACATCAGCATTCCATCAAGCATGAGGCGTCACTGGACCGCCAACAGTTGCGTGACTGCAAGAATGCTGCTCAGAAGTCGATTGTCGACTTTGAAAACGGTGACGGGGAAGCCAATCGTTTGACAAAACTCCTGGCAACAGTTATTTTTATTTGCAGAAGCGACTCACCCATTGTGCTGTTTGTGACGCTGGTCCAGTTCATGGCAGAGATGGGCACGCCCGACATGCCCCTGAAGGATCCCGGCACCTACTACAGCGAGTAAGTGTTATGTTTTTTTTGCGCGTCCTTTAGTTGGAAAGCACGGTACTAATTACCTTCTCTCTGGTCGTTACAGGTACGGGTTTGCGCAGTTGGTTGAGACGCTCGTCATCTACCTCCGTGCTCAACAGATGAAGCACATCCGGGAGAGTCCTTACCTGGGCATTCAATTGGACGAGAGCACGGACCGTCGGCGCGGGAAGCACCTGATAGTCTACTTGTCGTTCCTCCGCAGCAACACTCCAGTCACCGAATTTTTCGCACACCTAACAGTTGAGCAGTGCGATGCTGGTTCCCTGCAGGCAGTCCTTCTAACCCACCTGGAGTCTACCGGCCTCGACCTTGAGCGCATCAGTGGCATCAGCACTGACGGTGCAAGCGTCGTGGTCGGTTCTCGGACGGGCCTGGTGGCACGCCTTCGTGCACGGATTCCACACCTCGCCGGGTTCCACTGCATCGCGCACAGGTTTGTAACCCTGTGATATTATGCTCACCTTTTAAGCGTTGCATATGTATCTACTTTGTTGCTTTTTCCGTGTTATGTCAGGGAAGCTTTGGCCGCAAAGGATGCAGCAGAGGCCTACCCCGACCTTGACATCGTCGACCATGTCGTCCGTTCCTTAGCGGAGCTCCTTGGACGGTTGGGCAACTTCCACCTACGCTTCAAAGAGCTGCAGGAGGTGCTGTGTGAAACGAACCTGGAGTTGCAGGGCATCCACAGCGTCAGGTGGCTTTCACGTGGTCTGGCGGTTCAGCGACTGGCTGACAACCTTCCAGCTGCTGTCATTCTGTTGTACGAGAACGACCCGAAGGCATACCTCGTTGTAACCAGTTTGAAATTCCATTTCATGCTGTTTTTTTTTGCTGATGTGTTGAAGGAACTCAACGCACTGAACCTCAAGTTCCAGCGACGGCAGGTACGCTGTTACGCCTCTTGCTGTTAACTGTTTTTAGTGTTAATGAATCGTATTAATGAGATATTTACCCGTGCGTGCCTTTCCACTGCCTCTCATGTGTGTGTGGCAGGTCGACGTGACACACGTGCTGCAGATGGTGGACAACACTAGGCTCACCCTTCGCAACCGTTACCTGAGTGACGCGGACAACTTCGGCGATGGGAGCAACGAGCTGCGCGCCTTCTTGTCGAAGCACGCCTCGTCGGAAAAAAGGGAAGTGAAGGTGACGGGCACCGACTCGACTGGCGCCCCAACTACTCATGAGTACACCCTCCATGAACAGAACATCAAGGGTCACATATCTGGCCTGGGCCTGGACGACTGCATCACACTGGCGAAGGGGTACGTGAAGGAGCTGCTGAAGCGACTGGAGAGCCGGATGAAGGATCTGGGCTCTCTCGACGGCGCCAAGCTGTTCACGCAGGGGGCGTACCCGAAATCTCACTCGAAGCGGCAGCGTCGGTTTTTGCAGTGGCTGGAGGCTCTCCGCAATCTGTTTAAGCGGAAACCGTCCGACCCTGACACCCTGCCTGGTACGTCTTCGATTTCGGTTGTCATTGATTGAATTTTCTATGTTTGTGTCACGTTATGCTTCGTTGGTTGTATGAGTTTGTGTACTTATTCTCATTAAACAGCTTGTATTCTCATTAAACTGGTTTCTGATTCACACCCCGCCACCAGGAATCAACTGGACGAGAGCACAGAAGGAGATCAGCAGTTTCACCACGATCATGTCGACCCATCACCGCGAGCTGAGCTTCCAGGACGGCCTGAAGCAGATGCTCAGCTCGCCCGATTGGTGCACGGCCTACCCCAACCTGGTCCGCCTTTGGATGGCGGTCGCAGTGCTGCCCCTGAGCACCGTGGAGTGCGAGCGGGGCTTCTCCCGCCAGAACGTCATCAAGAGCTGGCTACGCGGCAATCTCAACGACGCGAAGCTTGGCGACCTGATGACCATCTCCATGCTGAAGTACGAACCTAACTGGCCCGCCCTTGTAGAGCTGTGGAGAGGTGCGAAGAAGAGACGCCCAGCCAAGGATGTCGTGATGGTGCATGCGCAAAGGCCTGTGAAGCGCACGAGGAAGACCCTTGCGATGTTGGCCGCGAAGCAGGCGGCAGCAACAGCAGCAGCAGCAGCAGAGGCTGCTGCTCGTGAAGCAGCAGCTGCAGAAGAAGCAGCCAGGCTAGAGGAGGAGTTGGGCCCCTGGCAGAGACGGGCAGACCATGGCAAAGAGCACATTGCTTCAGATTCAGAGCTAGACGGGGACGACGAGGAATATTCTTCTCATGATAGCGATAGTGAATCCTAGTTCAATATGAATGTATGGTTAACTGTAGTAATAGAGTAGAGTAGAGTGTAGTCTGTGTGAAGACTATATAACTAAATAAATGTCTGATTTCGCGAAAACCTGTCTGAGCCGACATACTAACTTATAAAATCCGTCTGAGGCAAAGACCACCAGGAATCCTCCATATGAGGGCCAGGCGATTTTTTTTTTTTTCATGGAAAACGTCAGACGGGCCTAAAAGTTAGCAAGAGCCCTGCCTGGGTGGGTGGGTGGGAAACTCAAACTTCGAAATTGAAAAGAAGAACGTGGGTGAGGCCAACGTGGGTGAGGCCGAATGGCCTCAACCCCCTCTTTTGTAGCCAAAAGAGGGCGAGTAGCAATGCGACGCTGCCTTTGCTGCGTTGGCAATCGCTACACTTTCACAATACACAATTTTGAAAAGTGTTACACACTTTTAAAAATTTACATATTGTGAAAGCTTGCTTTCTGCAACTTGTAAAGGCATCGTGCTTCATTTCGTATGGGCCTTCTGAGACAAGCGAGTGGTCGGTCGGCGATGCCGCTGGATAGACAATTGGTGCTGGTTCGGGGAGGGAGCCCGTGTAGGATCCTGAATCAGCTGGGAGGCAGCCACAAGCTGGTCGTGTGCGATGGTGACGTAGAGGTCTTTTGCGTTGTCGCTGCGCCAACGGCCCAACCGCTTGAACATCCTATCTGAGACTCCGATGCCTCCCGCCGTCGTTGCTGCTCCTTTGCGGAAGGAGTGCGTGCCAAGGTGGTTGGCGTTGAGGCCAACCTTTTTGAATGCTTCCAAGCACCAATTGCGAACAGTTGGGTACGAAGGCGCGTGGTCGTGCGGAGTTGCTTTGGAGTCACGTGTGAACACCCGTATCAGTGGTCCTTTGGTCGAGGCGTCATAGCCGGCAAGCGAGATGAACTGTCTGGTGATATTTACTGGGCAATATGGTCCGGGTGTAGTCGCGATTGGGACCCATATTCCCTTGCCTTCTTGGTCCGTTTTGGAGTGGGGAATCAATAGCCACATCGCCGCCTCCTCGAACTGGATGTCTTGCCACTGAATTGCGGCGAGGCCCGAGAAGCGGAGAAAGCCCATGTACATGAGCAGTGGGATGAGGCCTTTATGGAATACGGAGGGAATGTCGGATGCGATGAACTCGTGTGTCATCTGGTGAACCTGGTGAAGAGACACGGGTTCTTTAGTCCTGTTTGGGCGCGGGGAGCGGCGCTTGGCGAATTCTCGGACCTGGGAAGTGAAGGGGCCGTTCGTGGGACAAATAAGGTCAGTCATCTTGTGTGCGAATGCGACTGCCGAACAGGTCAGCGTGATGGCGGATAGGGTGGCGTGCTTGTTGAGGGCGTATACCAGGTACAGCGCGAGTGTCAAGTCTGTGGTGGGTAGGTAGCTCAGTGATAGCTTGTTACAGAATGATCGGAATTTTCCCCAGTAGGGGTCGTAGGTGCGGATTGTTGAAGGAGCTCGTACTTGGCTGATTACCGAGAGTTGCTTTTGAAGGTTGGATAATATATCTGCCATACATGGAATATATATGAGTTACATTGTAAAGTCAATGGACAATGCAATAATCGGGCTATTGGGAAATCCAGTGCCTGAGAATGCGGCAGTGTGTGTGCCTGGTTGGAGGCACTGACTCCCGGTTGCGAGGCGAAGGTGGCTAGTAATTCCTATGGCCCATGTTTGAGGGGCCGGTTGCACTAGGGGCCACCAGGCTGCCCCTGACCACTCAGGGATCACCAGGGTTAGCTTTGCCCGTGTGCGACGCGCGTGATGGAGAGTTGCAGGGACGAGGTGGGGGGGCGGAAATGCGAAGCCCCGTTCCCCGTGCCAATCCTTGGAGAATGCGTTGATGGCCTCGGCTCGCGGGTGAGGGACTTTAGAGAAGAAACGAGGCAGCAATGCGATCTGTGCATTTGCGAACAGGTCGACAGAGTGAGGCCCCCACCGACGGTCCAAGAGACGAAACCAAGGTTGTTTCAACGTATAGTCATCGTGGTCTTGCAGCTTTGAGAGCTCGTCCGCGCAAGTGTTCTGATCTCTGGGAATCCATTCGATGGCTAGTCGCACCGCGTTGTCCGTGCATAGAGTGATGATCTCTTTGCAAGTGAGCGTGAGCTCATTATTGCGCGAGCCGCCTTTTCGTAGGATGAACATGACCCCTTGGTTGTCCA
Source organism: Closterium sp. Naga37s-1 (assembly GCA_947471745.1). NCBI lineage: Eukaryota > Viridiplantae > Streptophyta > Zygnematophyceae > Desmidiales > Closteriaceae > Closterium > Closterium sp. Naga37s-1. The sequence goes on along the minus strand of CANJKZ010000072.1, from coordinate 3,037,039 downwards.
CGCGAACCAACGTGTGGCCGTGTCGAAGACGGTCCATGAAGGTGCGTAGCGCCCAGAGCACGCCTTCCAACTGGCGTCGCGTAGTTGAGGTTGGCCACAGGTTGTCGGGCATGCCAGCGCTTGCGTTGCTCGGTGGTCCATGAAAAGTAGAGAGGGTGGCACCCCAGCTGTGCGCGCTGGCATCCACCTGGATGTTGGCGTCGTAGTGATGCGGATGATGGAATGGTGCACCGTTGAAACGGTCGAACTGTTCTGCCCAGAAGTGCAGTTCGTGGATGGCCTCAGTTGACAACGACACCTTCGAGTGCCATGAGGGCGCGTTGTTGATAAGTTGCAATAGCTCGTGGCTGAAGGCTCGCGCGGTTGTGCCCAAAGCGAGGCTCATGGAAGCAAGCATTCCGGTCACTCGAGCGATTTGACGAACGTTCACGTGGTCACCAGCGCATACGGAATCGATGAGACTTGTGATTGTCGCTCGTAACAGGGAGCGCCGTTCTTCTCCGACCGAGAATTTTCCGACTTGTGTGTTCAACTCGAGTCCGAGGAAGCGAAGCTCCTGTGTGGGGACCAGACGCGACTTTTTCTCGTTGATTACAATGCCGGCGTCTCTCAGGTCCCTGACGATCTGTGCGCATGCGGCTCCCGCTTGTTGTGCGGTCTCTGCCAGGATCAGTATATCATCCACATACGGGATAACCCGCCACCCGAGAGATCGCCATCGTCGGGCCAGCTGTTTGATGAGTTGCGTGAAGATGAAAGGGGCCGTGGCCAGACCGAATGGCAGGGATTGGAAGAAGTAGCAGTTGCCTTCGAACTGGAATCCTAAGTACTTCCAGCAGGTGGGATGGATGTCCACGTGATGATACCCTGACTTGAGATCAACCGATAGCATCCAATCGTTCGGTTGGATCAACTCCGCTACCCGGGCGAGGCCTTCGTACTTGAATTTAGGAATGCACAAGTGCTCGTTGACCTTCCGCAGGTCGAGGATGAGCCGACATTTTTCTCGTTGTTCGACCAAGTTGAGTGGGCTAATGCATAGTAGTGTTGATCGGTCAGGAGCTTTTGCCGCTGCTCCTGTTTGCAGGAGGTCCTGAATGGCGTCGAGTGTGAAATCCGAATGCGTCTGGGCGCCTGCGTGGTTTTTCCTTTCGAAAGGTGTCGGGGGCCCATCCTTCCATGGGAACCAATATCCGTGTGAGATAATAGACATGATGAGGCTACTATCGCACCAGAAGCGCCACCAGTGTAGTGCTTGGTTGAGTCATCCTCGCATTATAAACACTGTCTTGTTGGTTATCGCGTATTCGTATGTTGAGAGCGTCGTCCCGATCCAACGGTTGTCAAATTTTGCGTGGGGTTTTCATGCACAATCGGCTATCCCACAACATTAGCGCGTGCATGAGCAGTTGAGTAACAGCGGACCACGCTCTTGGGCGTCGTGCCTTTGCACGAGTGCAACCACGTGTGTAGATGTGCGTGTGCCTTGTGTTATGTGTGTTGGTGTGTGTGTGTGCCTGTGTGTGTGTATGTGTGTGTATGTGCGTGTGGGAGTATGTGTGTGTGTACGGGTGTGTGGGTGGGTGTGCATATGGGTGCGTATGTGTGTGCATGTGAGTGTGTGTGTGTGTGTCTCTCTCTCTCTCTCTCTCTCTCTCTCTCTCTCTCTCTCTCTCTCTCTCCATGTGTGAGTGTGCGCTGAAGGACCTGCTGCACCATGTGTGACTAAGTCAAGGTAATGGTGCGCTGTGCTCTGTCCCGGGTGATCCGCAAGCCAAGATAGCTTGTCAGTTCACCCAGGTCTGTGCACGTGTGTCTCTTCTGCAGCTCGGACTTCACGTGGGCGAGTGCCTCAGTGTCAGCAGTAGCAAAGACGAGGTCGTCTACGTACACGAGAACGTAGAGCGGTGGCAGAGTGGTGTCAGTGTGTAAAAACAGTGAAGGGTCAGCAGTGGAAGGAGCAAAACCAAGAGTAGCAAGAGTGGTCCTCAGAGTGTCGTGCCACTCACGGGGTGCCTGGCGGAGACCGTAGACTGGCCGGCGGAGGCTCCACTTGGTACCAGCAGGAAACGACCCAGTGAAGCCAAGTGGGCGGCGCAGCCAGATCTCCTCGTGCAGGCTGCCCTGTAGGAAGGCTGTGCTGAAGTCAAGCGAGTGGAGCTCGTAGTCACGCTGAGCAGCTACGTGCATCAGTACCCGAAGAGTGGCCATCTTCGGGGTAGGGGAGAAGGTCTGGAAGAAGTCAACTCCCTGTCGCTGACTGAAGCCACGTGCAACGTAACGCGCCTTGAAGAAAAGCGGAGAACCCGGCGGCCGCTTCACCCTGAAGATCCAGATGCCACTGACGATGTTCGCCCCAGGTGGGGGAACCTCGTCAACGTTGGTGCCTGTGGACTTCCAGGAAGCCATCTCGGCGTCCATGGCTGCCTGCCACTGAGAGGAGTAGGGACCCTCTATCGCCTCTGCGTAAGAGCGCGGGGTCGGGATGTCTGGTGTATCCGGGTCTCCCTCAGGGGCAAGCAGCATGGACACGAGATGAGGTACAGCAGCGGCAAAGCACTCAAACTCCTCCTGTCTGTCCTCAAGAACGTCCGTGCCAAGAGCACAATCACCCCCGACGGACGGAGGACAGAGAGACGCAGACGCAGACTCAGCAACAAGACCAGTGGCGTAGTCTAGGCGACAGGCTGCAGCAAAGTCAACAAGCTCAGCAACGAGAGCAGACGCAGCAGTGGACTCAAACAGAGGGTCAGTGACAGCAGTGGCCAGGAAGCGCGTGACAGTAGGACTAGCAGCACGAAGGGAGTCAGACTCCGGGTCCGGACCGTCAGGAAGAGAGGACGCAGGAGGAGAGGGCAGATGGACATGCTGTGGAGCAGTGGAAGGACGCAGTGTCATAGAGTGAGTGCCAGGGACAGGAGGAGGACGCGGACGCAAAATACGACCAGCGCGAGCAGTGCGGACAGGCGACACAGCACGAGACACAGGCGACACAGGACGCGACTCAGGCTCACGACGCTCCGTAAGACCTCTAGTCGGTCCAGAGTAAGGAGAAGGACCATGCAGTGGAGAGGATGGCGGTAACGGCGACTGTGACTGGACAAGCGGTGGACTCAGTAACGGAGGAGTAGAACCAGGAGAAGGCGGTAGACCAAGAACCTGCTGAAGGAGCGGAACGTAGTACGGCTGCGACCGCGCAGCGCCTCCAGAAACAGCAGAGACAGCACCAGTACCTCCTCCAGCAGCTCCAGCAGCACCAGCGCCAGCAGCACCTCCAGGAGCTCCAGCACTAGCAGCACCTCCAGCAGCTCCAGCACAAGCAGCACCTCCAGCAGCACCAGCACCAGCAGCACCGCCAGTAGCTCCAGCACCAGCAGCACCTCCAGCAGCTCCAGCACCAGCAGCACCTCCAGCAGCTCCTGCACCAACAGCACCTCCAGCAACACCAGCACCTGCAGCACCGCCAGTAGCTCCAGCACCAGCAGCACCTCCAGTAGCTCCAGCACCAGCAGCACCTCCAGTAGCTCTAGCACCAGCAGCACCTCCAGCAGCTCCAGCACCACAAGCACCTCCAGCAGCTCCAGCACCAGCAGCACCTCCAGCAGCACCAGCACCAGTAGCACTAGTAGCACGGCGACAGCGTCGAGCGTACCACTCACGAAGCCGCTGCGGAGAGGGGCTCCCGCCGCAACGGGACAACCGGAGAACCTCCAGACTCAGCACACACAGGCTCAGCACCCCAAGACGCAGCACCCCCAGAGTCAGCACCCCCAGGCTCAGCACCCCCAGTCCCCGCACCCGCAGGCTCAGCACCCCTAGCAGCACCTGAGTCGACAGCTACCTCGACCGGCTTGGCAGGGTCTACCTGAGACACACCTGAGGGGGCAGGACCCTGAGGGGGGAGGGGGTCTACCGGGGGAGTACCTGGTACTAGGAAGAGTGGCGAGGGGGGGGAAAGAGGTAGCGCGGTAGGGAAAGAGACAGTAGTAAGATACCGACTCGTCAAACGTGACGTCCTGAGAGGACAGAACACGACGCGAGGTGGGGTGGTAGAACTGCCACCCGGGTGCGTCAGGGGGGAAGCCAAGGAAGACACAGGGAACAGCACGTGAGGACAGCTTGTCCGCTGAAGTATCGCGGACAAAAGCTCGAGATCCCCAGACACGGAACGCAGACGCATCGCCAACCTTCCCTGTCCACCTCAGAGTAGGTGTGGTCTCCGGCAAGGAGACACGAGGCTGAAGGTTGATCTGATGCCCCGCGTACTGAACCGCGAACGGCCACAGAAAATGGGGAACAGCCGCATGGATCATAGACGTACAAGCGACGTCCATGACCATGCCAATGCGGCGCTCAGCAATCCCATTTTGCTGTGGGGAGGCCGGAAGCGTGAACGTCTGGCGGATGCCCTCTGCACGACAGAAGGCCCTCAGGAGGTTGGAGGAAAACTCACCACCTCTGTCTGAGTGCAGACGCAGAACAGGGAGGTCCGAGCCGAAACTCTCACTGAGCTGACGACGAGCACCGCGGATCCAGTCGATCAACACCTTAGAGACCTCACCCTTGCTGCGCAAGGGGAAGACTGTGGTGTAACGCGAGTAGTCCGTCAACGACCAGCAGGAAGTAACGCTCGTGACCCTGGCCACGGACGCGGGCTGGGCCCCACACGTCCATGTGAAGAGTCTGCAGAGAAGCCTCAGTTGGAGGGAACGTGGAGGAGTGAGGAGCAGCACGCTGCCGGCCCTCGATACAAGGAACACAGGTAGGGGCAGGCCCCGGAGGAAGGGGAGGGAGAGACCGGGGTAGACCCGAGATAAGGGCACGGGAGGCCATACCTCGAAGACGAGGCAGGGAGGGGTGACCAAGGCGGTGGTGCCAAAGGAGAGTCTCGTGTGACAGAGGACGACACGAGCAGGGGGCAGACTCGGGACTAGACCTGGACGCGGCAGCAAACACCTGACTAGACGCAGCTACCTGACCAGACGCAGAGACCGGAGGAGGCGCAGTAGTCAGTGTGTACAGACTCGACCCTGGCCGACGGGTGGACGTGGCCAGGTGGCGGCCCGTCTGAGAGCAAGTGCAGTGGGTCACACGCTGACCTCCAGAGGCGAACTGGTCAACCCACGCGTCCTGGAGGTCAGCTCCACTCACCAAGTTAGTAGAGAACGAGGGGAGGTGGAGTCCCGACAGCAAGCCCGACGGGGCCGCAGGACACGATAGAACCGTGGAAGAGTGTGCAAGGACTGGGCCCCCAGAGGGGTCAGCAAGGGAGACTGCGACAGGCCGACTGAGCGGCGTGAGTGTGGTGCTGTCTCTAAAGAAAGAGCGCGAAGCACTAGAGTCAAGTGTGAAAGTGTGCAAGGCCGCAGTAGGTGCAGTACCAGAGAGAGCAGACTCACCAGCACCTGGAGCAGCAGACGCACTAGCACCTAGAGCAGCAGCCGCAATGCCCGGGTCGGACGGGACACTCAGGTAACAGTCACCCTCAGTACTATTAGCAAAAGCATACATGGCAGCAAGGATAGCATCGAAATCAAGATCAAAGATAGGCACATTCTGCAGAAGCAGATCATGCCAGCGAGGGAGCTCAACAGCGTCAGGAAACTGGGCACGCCAGGCGTCAGTCAAGCGACCGAAGCAGCGCTGCGTAGTGTGTGGCAGCCCACACATCTCCCCACGACGACTGCCGGTGCGAAGAACGTAAGCGCAGGGACCAGCACCTCCAAACCTCCCACGCCCAGCGTACCACTCACGAAGCTGCGGGGCCGACGGGGTCTCACGGGAGCGCGGCTACTGCTGGCGCTGGCTACCACCAAAGCCTCCACGCTGCGCGGCTGCACCTCGACCAGCACCACCGCTGCCGCCGCCTCCACCACCGCTGCCGCTGGCTCCACCACCTCCGCCGCTGCCTCCACCACCTCCACCGCCGCCACTGAAGCCCCCACTCCCGGTACCACCCCCACCACCACCGCCACTCCCTCCGCCTCCTCCAGCTCCTCCACCGTCTCTCCCGCTGCCCCCTCCACCACCCTTGCTCCCCTTGCCCTTGCTGTTGCGGCGTCTCCCACTAGGGGCAGACGCAGCTCCGACCTCCTCAGTGCCAACGAGGTCAACAGCAGCAGCAGAAGCAACAGAGGGGAGAAGGGGAACAGGGGAACACCCCTCAAAGAAGGGGGTGCGACGGTCGCTGCGAGAAGCACCTACAGCTAAGATACTCTTCTCAGCTGCAGTAAGGCGCTCCTCTAGCAAGTCGACAGTCAGCTCGGTGGGGCAAAGGGAGAGAAAGTGGTCCCTGACTGAAGAAAGGGAGTCAGGGAGGCGGGTGACTAGGTAGTAAATGGTGATGTACATGGGGGGGGGGTTCTTGGCACAGAACTTAGTGGGAAGGGCAGCGCGGTAGCGGGCGTCACTAGTGCGAAGGTGAGCAACTAGGTCAGCGACTGTGGCAAAGGCGGCAAGGTCAGGGAAAAGGTACGGCAGCATGAGGCGGCTGAGGGCAGCAGTGGCAGGGGAGGAGTAGCGTGCAACTACAGCGTCGTACAAAGACTGAGCAGTCTTGTACTGGCCAAAATGCGCACGCTCAGCAGGCGGCAGGTGACTACGAACAGCAAGACGAGCAACAACGTCACGAGTGGTCCACTGCGAGCGAATCGTACTGTCAGCAGTGGCAGCAGGAGCAGTAGAAACACCGGACGTGTGATCGAAAAGGGATACCCCATCCCTAGAATCACACTGAAGAAAGAACTGTAGGTCATCAACCCACACGTCAAAGTCAACTGCACGTCCCTCAGCATCAAAGGTGAGAACAGTAGGACTAGCCATAGCAGCAGTAGGAGCAGTAGCAAGAGTAGCAGCAGTAGCCGCAATAGCAGCAGAGGCAGGAGGGTCGTGCAGGGCAGTGCGGCTCGGTAGGGCAGTGCGGCTTGGTAGAGCGGCGCGGCTCAGTGGGCAGTGCGGCTCGGGTGGGCGGCGCGGCTCGGCTGGGCGGCGCGGCTCGGCTGGGCGGCGCGGCTTGGCTGGGCGGCGCGGCTCAGCTGGGCGGCGCGGCTCGGCTTACCAGAGACGGGTGCAGGGGCGGGCCGTGACAGCAGGGGCCGCGCCAGAAGAGGCCGCGCCAGCAGGGGCCAGCAGGGGCGCGTCAGCAGGGGCCGGCAGGGGCCCGTCAGCAGGGGCGCGTCAGCAGGGGCCGGGCCATTAGGGGTCACGCCAGCAGGGGCCGGCAGGGGCGCGCCAGCAGGGGCGTGTCAGCAGGGGCCGGCAGGGGTGCGTCAGCAGGGGCTGGCAGGGGCGCGTCAGCATGGGCCGGCAGGGGCGCGTCAGCAGGGGCCGGCAGGGGCGCGTCAGCAGGGGCCGGCAGGGTCGCGCCAGCAGGGCCGGCAGGGCGGCTAAGTGGCCGTGACGGGCGGCGAAGGGGCCGACGGGCGGCTAAGGGGCCGCGACGGGCGGCTAAGGGGCCGACGGGTGGCTAAGGGGCCGACGGGTGGCGAAGGGGCCGTGACGGGTTGCTAAGGGGCCGACTACGGGCGGCTAAGGGGCCGCGACGGGCGGCTAAGGGGCCGACGGGCGGCTAAAGGGCCGACGGGTGGCGAAGGGGCCGTGACGGGCGGCTGAGGGGCTGGCGACGGGCGGCTAAGGGGCCGTGACGGGCGGCGAAAGGGGGGGGCCGACGGGCGGCTAAGGGGCCGCGACAGGCGGCTAAGGGGCAGACGGGCGGCTAAGGGGCCGCGACAGGCGGCTAAGGGGCCGACGGGCGGCTAAGGGGCCGACGGGCGGCGAAGGGGCCGTGACTGGCGGCTAAGGGGCCGACGGGCGGCTAAGGGGCCGACGGGCGGCGAAGGGGCCATGACGGGCGGCTAAGGGGCCGTGACGGACGGCGTAAGGGGCCGACGGGTGGCTAAGGGGCCGCAACGCGCGCTTCGGGCAGGGCAGGAGAAAATTTCGTGGTGGGCCCTAAAAAAAACGTTCCCACTAGGGAACCTGCTCAGAATACCATGTTAGAATCAGGAACGGAATGAATGAACTAGGAAGCAGGTGGGTACAAGTAGGAAACCTAAAAGTGTTGTACCCTATGAGAACTACCCCACTACAGCCTAAACAGACTATAGCATATATAAGCTTGACATGGGCGCCTGCGTGGTTTTTCCTTTCGAAAGGTGTCGGGGGCCCATCCTTCCATGGGAACCAATATCCGTGTGAGATAATAGACAGGATGAGGCTACTATCGCACCAGGAGCGCCACCAGTGTAGTGCTTGGTTGAGCCGTCCTCGCATTATAAACACTGTCTTGTCGGTTATCGCGTATTCGTATGTTGAGAGCGTCGTCCCGATCCAATGGTTGTCAATTTCTGCATGGGGTTTTCATGCACAATCGGCTATCCCACAACATTAGCGCGTGCATGAGCAGTTGAGTAACAGCGGACCGCGCTCTTGGGCGTCGTGCCTTTGCACGAGTGCAACCACGTGTGTAGATGTGCGTGTGCTTTGTGTTATGTGTGTTGGTGTGTGTGTGCCTGTGTGTGTGTATGTGTGTGTATGTGCGTGTGGGAGTATGTGTGTGTGTACGGGTGTGTGGGTGGGTGTGCATGTGGGTGCGTATGTGTGTGCATGTGAGTGTGTGTGTGTGTCTCTCTCTCTCTTTCTCTCTACCTTTATGGGCGTGACATGCCCTTGTGCTCTGTGAACTGCCTCGAGACCGACCGTCGTGTGGTCTGGCCTTCGTGGTGGGTTTGAAAGACTTGCCCCGTGTACACTCGCACGTATCCACGCACGTGGGCGAGTTGCGGTTGCATGATTCCTACCTTGAGTTTTTTTTTTTTTTTTTTTTTTTTGCATTGCACGGCTCGGCTTGCACCTAGTGGGGTGCGGTTCAGGAGCCAAATGTTCTATGCAATGTGGAGCCCGAGAAAAAACAAGAGAGGGAGACAACGCTTTTTCTCTTGCTCTCTCGCCCTCTTCTCTCTCTCTCTTTCCCTTTCTCTCTCTCTCTCTCTCTCTCTCTCTCTCTCTCTCTCTCTCTCTCTCTCTCTCTCTCTCTCTTTCTCTCTCTCTTTGTTTTTAAGACGTGTGTGTTAACAACCACACAGTGCACAACCCTCCATGTTGTTTCTTGGGTCCTCCTGGACCTTGATGGGACTCTTGATGCGTGATGCGGCTCGCGCGTCCTTTGATTTCGTATTAAGGTGTATGAACATTGGCTCGATTTTTCTCATTTTTTTTTTTTTTTTCTTTGCTTTGCACTGGTTTTTTGCTGGTTGCCCATATCATAGTGCAGCCCATCCTTGAGCCCAAGGTACCAAATTGGACTAAAAACAACAAACACATCCGTAGGCAACTTATCATCCCATAATAATCATTTCTTGCAAAAGTACACAATGCACCAATAGCTAATGGCCCCTAGGGCTCCTCCTTGGGCCCCCTAGCCCTTAGTTCCTTAGGCTGCTCCTCAGCCTTGCACCCCTTGGTGCAGCCCCGTTATGTCCCTTTGACATAAGGGGCAAGGGCTCCGCCCTTTGGTCCCTCACACCACGGGTGTGGGACCTTGGCCTCCACGCCCCCGTATGGGGCAGGCGTTCGCCATGTGGCCTGGCTGGCCGCAGCGAAAACAGGTGCCCTTGAAGGTCCTTTCCTGGCAAGAGCCTTGCCCGGAGCCTTTGTTGCCGAGTTCGCCGGCGTTGAGGCCACCCCCGCGGGTGGGACGGTTGTAGGTCATACGAGCGCGCTTCGACGCGGCCACGTCGGCCACGGTCAGCTTGTACGAACGGGAGGTCAGCACACTCTTGGACTGGTAGAGCTGGAAGCGATCGGCCGCCTCGAAGCCCGCCTCGTCCGCCACCAAGAGCACCTCAAATCGCTTGTTAATGAGCGACTCGATTTGAGAAATGTTGGTGCGAGCGCCTTCCGCGTCGCCTTGCTAGAGCTTGAACTCAATGTGCCTGAGGTGGGCCTGGATAGCAGAGAAAACCTCTGCCTGGTCACGTACGCCCTTGCGGTTGAACGTGGAGTTTGTGGTTGCGGGGTTGAGGGGGGGAAGCGTAGAGCAAGAAGCATGAGTGAAAATTGGGTTGTGACGGCGAGGGGAGGCCTCACCATCAGCGTCGTCTGACTCGTTGCTGTCATCTTCGACGGGAGCGGGGGCCGGGTCCTTCTCGATGCGGGATGAATTGGGAGGGCGCGGTGCGACGGCGGGAGCTTCTTCTTTCTTCTTATCATATTTTGCAGAAGTTGTAGTGTCCTCATTTTTTGAAGTCCCCGCCGTAACAGGCGCGTGCTGCTGTAACAGCGCCAGTAGTGCTTGGAGTTGCGCCGGGTTGAACGGGGGGTTGGGCTCGGTCGTGGCTGGCGTGTGGCTCGAGGGTGCTGGCGCGTGTGCCTGAGGGGCTCGAGGTGGTGGTCAAGACAGCCGCGTCAGCGGTTGTCTTTTTCGCCACTTCGCGTGGCTGCCTGGAAGCCGCGCGAGGGGCGGAAGGCTCCTCGGAAGGCGCCGGGGAGCCTCCGCCCAGCAGGACCTCGACGCTAGTGGCGAGGTCCTCGTGTGACTCCTCGGCAGCCCGTTTCGGGCGACGGGCGGTTGTCCCGGGCAGAATGTTGGCGTTCGCGGCGACGGGAGTGTCTGTCGCCTTGTTGCCCTCGCGATTAGCAGTGTTGTTCGCCGGCGCCATGGCTCCGATGTTGTACTTAAAAATATCTGCAAGTAGAGTCGTCGGGGCGGTGAAGCGAGGGAGGGACTGCGTCTTCGCCAGACTGGACGAGATTGAAAAACTCAAACTTCGAAATTGAAAAGAAGAACATGGGTGAGGCCGAATGGCCTCAACCCCCTCTTTTGTAGCCAAAAGAGGGCGAGTAGCGATGCGACGCTGACTTTGCTGCGTTGGCAATCGCTGTGAGAATAATAGGTGAGAATGGTTTACTAGGAAGTGACGAGGGGTACAAGTAGAATGTCGAGAGAAAACTGTACCCCCTAAGGCTAAACCCACTATAGCCTAGACAACTGTAAGCACATAAACTAAGCCTAGATATAACTAAGCTTATATGTTTGACACACCCCCATAGGCGAAGTGGGGGATAGCAGAAACAAGCAATGGTCACAAGACCAGTCAAGAAAAGAAGCAAAGCAAAGCAAGCTCAGGGTGGATCACAAAGTCACCACACAGTCCGAGCACAAGTAAAGGGCCACAAGGCCAGTTCACATGCAGAGTTATATGAAGAGAACAAACAATACAGTTATCATACCCTAACAAGTGCAAGCATGTTGGTATATAGATAGATCACAGTACAGGCAGAGTCAGGCAGTAAGTAAGTGAGGCAAAGTAGGCACAAGGCCTAACACAGTAACAAAGCGCTGATGGTCACCAGGCGGAAGTGCCTTGGTGAAGACATCAGCAGTGTTGGCCCGAGTGGCCACGTACGCTAGATGAAGCTGACCACGCTGCTGCAACTCTCGAGCAAGGAAGTATCGCAGAGCGATGTGCTTCGTTCTGTGCTCCTGACACAAGGCTATCATGGCCTTGTTGTCTACGTACAGAACTGGAGGCGAACGAGGCTGCTCTCCCAAGTCGGCCAGCAAGTAGGTGAGCCAGCATAGCTCCTGAGCAGCCATGGCTCCGGCGTAGATCTCAGCCTCACAGCTGGAGCTGAGAACTGAAGACGAGCGGGTAGACCGCCAAGAAACGGAGCCGGACCCAAGGCTGAAGGTCTAACCCTGCGACGACCGCTGCGTAGCTGAGTCGTCAACCCAGGAGGCGTCTGCGTGACCAGTGAGGACAACAGGACCCCGTCCTCCAAGCACAAGCCCCATGCCTGACGTACTGCACAGGTAACGCAATACCCTCTTCGCAGCATCCCAGTGCACCTTTCGGTGCCTACCGGGAGCCACGTAGCGAGCCAGAAGGCTGAGAGGGTACGCGAGGTCAGGTCGTGTGCAAGTCATCAGGTACATGAGGCAACCCACAAGCTCTGGGTATGGACCACTCGGCTCTACGGACTCGTCCGAAGGTGGAGCTGAGAGGGAGTGGCTGGTAGACAGAGGAGTGAGTTGAGGCGAGGAGTACTGGAAGCCGAAGCGCTGAAGGACCTGGTGCACCATGTGTGACTGAGTTAGTGTGATGGTGCGCCGTGCTCTGTCCCGGGTGATCTGCAGGCCAAGGTAGCTGCGCAGTTCACCCAGGTCAGTGCAGGTATGTCTCTTCTGCAGCTCGGACTTCACTAGGGTCAGTGCCTCAGTGTCAGCCATGGCAAAGACGAGGTCGTCGACGTACACTAGGACGTAGAAGGGCGGCAGCGAGGTGTCGGTGCGTAGAAACAGCGACGGGTCTGCTGTAGAAGGAACAAACCCAAGAGCCGCAAGTGTAGTCCTGAGTGTGTCGTGCCACTCGCGAGGCGCCTGGCGGAGACCGTAGAATGGCCGGCGGAGGCTCCACTGGGTACCTGTAGGAAACGACCCAGTGAAACCAGGTGGTCGGCGCAGCCAGATCTCCTCGTGCAGGCTGCCCTGCAGGAAGGCAGTACTGAAGTCCAGGGAGTGTAACTCGTAGTCACGCTGAGCAGCTACGTGCAGCAACACCCGAAGAGTAGTCATCTTCGGGGTGGGGGAGAAGGTCTGGAAGTAGTCAACTCCCTATCGCAGACTGAAACCTCGAGCAACATAACGCGCCTTGAAGGCAGGAGGAGAACCCGGCGGCCGCTTCACCCTGAAGATCCACATGCCACCGACAATGTTCACCCCAGGTGGGGGAACCTCGTCGACGTAAGTGCCTGTGGACTTCCAGGATGCCATCTCGGCATCCATAGTTGCCTGCCACTGAGAGGAGTAAGGACACGTAATCGCCTCTGCGTAAGAGCGCGGGGTCGGGATGTCAGGAGCATCCGGGTCTCCCTCAGGGGCAAGCAGCAAGGAAGCGAAATGAGGTACAGCAGCTGCAAGACACTCAAAGTCCTCCTGCCTGTCCTCAAGGACGTCCGTGCCAAGAGCACACTCACCCCCGACGGACGGAGGACTGGCAGGCACAGACTCAGCAACTAGAGCAGAGGCGTAGTCGAGACGGCAGGCAGCTGCAAAGTCAAGGAGCTCAGCAGCGAGAGCACGACGAGCAGTGCGAACAGGCGAGACGGGACGAGACGCAGGCTCACGACGCTCTGTAAGACCTCCGGACTACTCAGTGTAAGGAGAGGGAACAGGCAGTGGGGAGGTTGGCTGTAACGGCGGCTGCAACTGGTCAGGCGGTGGACACAGGAAGGGAGGAGGAAGACCAGTAGAAGACGGGACACCAAGAACCTGCTGAAGCAGGGGAACAAAGTACGGGCGCGGCCGCACAGTGCCTCCTGCACCTTCAGCGCCAGGGTCAACAGCTCCATCTCCTGCAGCTCCAGCGCCTCCTGCGCCAGGGCCTCCAACTCCAGCTACACCAGCTCCAGCGCCTCTGGCGCCAGCTGCTCCAGGCTCCGTAGGGTCTCCAGCTCCAGTAGTAACAGCAGCACCTCCAGCTCCAGCGTCTCCAGGCTCGCCAGCTCCAGGAGCCCCACTCCGACGGTGTGCGCGCTGAACAAGCCACTCACGCAGCTGCTGCGAGGACAGTCGCGGTGAAGCACCAGCAGGACCTCCAGACGAAGCAGCACCCCGAGGCTCAGCACCCTCCGACTCAGCACCTCCAGGCTCCGCACCCTCCGACTCAGCACCCCTAGGCTCAAAACCCTCAAGCTCAGCACCCCCAGACCTAGCACCCTCAGACGCAGCACCTGGAGCAGCACCTGAGTCGACAGCCACCTGAACAGGCGCAGTACCAGGGAGAGGGTCTACTTGAGACACTCCCGAGGGAGCAGGACCCAGGGGCGGAAGGGGGTCTACCGGAGGTGGACCGGGAGCAAGGAAGAGCGGCGGGGGCGGGGAAGGGGCAGAGCCGAAAGGGAAGAGACGGTAGAAGGGAACCGACTCGTCGAACGTGACGTCCTAAGAAGGGAGGACACGGCGCGAGGTGGGGTGGTAAAACTGCCAGCCAGGCGCATCAGGGACAAAGCCAAGGAAGACGCAGGCGATGGCGCGGGCGGAGAGCTTGTCCGCGGACGTATCGCGAACAAAGGCACGAGATCCCCAGACTCGGAACACCGACGCATCGCCAACTTTCCCCATCCAACGCAGTGTGGACGAGGTCTCCGGCAAGGAGACACGGGGCCAAAGGTTGAGCTGATGCGCAACGTACCGGACCGCAAACGCCCACAGAAAATGGGGAGCGGCCGCATGAATCATGGAGGTACGAGCAACCTCCATGACTAAGCCAATGCGGCGCTCAGCAATCCCATTTTGCTGAGGGGAGTCCGGAAGCGTGAACGACTGGGTGATGCCCTCCCCACGACAAAAGTCCCGCAAGAGGTCGGAGGAGAACTCACCTCCTCTGTCAGAGTGCAGACGCAGGACAGGAAGGTCCTGGCCGAAACGCTCACGCAGCTGGAGACGGACTGTGCGGATCCAAGGGATCAAGACAGCAGAGACTTCACCCTTGCTGCGCAAGGGGAAGACTGTGGTGTACCGCGTGTAGTTGTCAACTACCAGCAGAAAGTAGCGCTCGCGGCTCTGTCCACTGACGCGGGCTGGGCCCCATACGTCCATGTGGAGAGTCTGCAGGGGAGCAATCGTCGGGGGAAACGAGGAGGAGTGAGGAGCGGCGCTCTGCCGCCCCTCGACGCAAGGAAGACAGGGCGGGGCAGGCGAGGGCGACAGGGGAGGCAAAGACCTGGGGAGACCAGAGACAAGGAGACGGGAGTGCATGCCACGAAGGCGTGGCAGAGAGGGGTGACCCAGGCGGTGGTGCCAAAGAAGAGTCTGGTGCGACAGGAGGCGATATGAGCAAGAGGCGGCTACCTGACCTGACGCGGACACCTAAGCAGACGCAGCGACTTGAGGAGGCTCGGGAGCCAGTGTGTACAGACTCGACCGTGGCCGACGAGTGAACGTAGCCAGGTGACGCCCCGTCCGTGTGCACGTGCAGATCGACACACGCTGACCCCTAGGAATGGTGGTAGTGACCATCGCATCTTGAAGGGCAGCGGTACTCACCAAGTTCGTAGAGAACGAGGGGAGGTGAAGACCTGACAGTGAGCCGGACGGAACCGCCGGACACGGGAGGATAGTGGAGGAACTGGTAACGACCGAGCCCCCAGAGGGATCAGCCAGTCTGACCGGAACAGGTGCAGGAAGAGGAGTGAGGGTGGTGCTGTCACGAAAGAAACAGCGCGAGGCGCCGGAGTCCAACGTGAAGGTGTGCATGGCCTCAGCAGGCGCAGTACCAGGGGGAGTACTTGACGCACTAGCACCTAGAGCAGCAGCGGCTATACCTGGGTCAGGCGGCACACACCAATAACAGTCACACTCAGCACTAAAAGACAAAGCATACATGGCAGAGATAATAACATCAAAGTCTAGGTCAAAGATAGCAACTCCCGACCTAAGCAACTCCGCCCAGCGAGGGCGCTCGACGTCATCACCAAACTCAGTGCACCAGGCGTCGTCAAGGCGGGCAAAGCAGCGGCGCTCAGTGTGAAACCTCCCGCATGTCCGGCCCGCATGGGCACCCGTGCGAATGACATACGGGCAGGTCTCACTACCCTCACCCGCCCCACGCTGAACCAACCACTCACGGAGCTGCTGGGGCGTCTGAGTCTCGCTCCGACGCTGCTGCTGCTGGCCCCGACCACCACCAGGGCCTCCACGCTGAGGTCCAGACCGACCACCACTGGTCCCACCGCCTCCACTGCCGCCACCCCCTCAGCTAACTCCACCGCCGCCACCAGAGCCTCCACCTCCGCCACCGGTCCCACCACCGCCACCACCTCCACCGCCTCCGCCTCCTCTACCGCTGCCCCCACTACCACGCCCACTGCCACCTCCACCACCACCGCTGCCTCCTCCACTACCCCGACCACCCTTGCCCTTGCTGTTGCGGCGCTTCGTACTAGTCGAAGCAGCACCGACGTCCTCAGGAACAGAGACGTCTGCAGCAGCAGCAGAGGCGAAGGAGGAGGAAAGGGGGGAGGGGGAGCACCCCTCAAAGAAGGGTGAGCGCGGGGTGCCACGAGCAGCATCTACAGCAAGTGCACTAGTCTCAGCTTCGAGGAGATGCTGCTCGAGGAGGTCAACAGTGAGGGAAGTGTTATAGTCTAGAGTCCACTTAGGGGTCGTAGATGCCCTTGAAACCACCTAAGCAGAATCTGATGACTTCGAACCGCCTCTGTTCAAAACGCCGTCACGATCAGCTCCGATAACAAACGAGGCTGAAACTTGAACAGACGTTAGCTTCAGGTGTCTGCTTTCCAACGGTATATGGCTTGCTTTCATCAGAGGTGTATGCGCTACGCAGTGAACAAAAACGTAAGCTCGGCTGAAAAACGAGTAGCTTCATTGATGCAAGGAAGAGGTTGAGTACAACATTGCCTAGGGGACTCTTAAGGGGTTGGGACCATCCTGGGAACTCAGAGAAGGTTGAGTCCTAGGGGAGAAAGGCTAGAGAAGGATGGGAAATGTCCTAGCTAGGTCAGCAAAGCCAACCACACTTGGATGTTCAGAGCTGTACTCAAGGCTACCAATAGTGAGTCAAGCCAACCATGAGTCAGCTTGTCTTCCCACTTGCACCCTCTTGCAAGCTGCTACCAGGAAGACCACACTTCTCAAAAGGAGGGTGGTAGAGTCCCACTTGACCACCTGTAATTCTTGTCTCATTCTCTGTCCCTGCACCATTGGCATGACAACAATGAAAGGGTGGCAAGGGAAATGCTGCCAACAGTGCACCATGACTACGGAACAGTAACTTTCGACAGCTTTCACGTACTGCTCCGATGCTGGGTTGTCCTGAAACTCGGTGACCACCGGCACAACATGGCAAAGGACTGCCACACCGATTTTCAGACCAATCAGAGCTCGGTAGATTAGTCAGCAGCCGAAATGGTGAACTCGGGTGTTACCAAAAAAGAGTAACACACACTTCCGGGATGCCATAAGTCTTGAAACTAAAAATGTTGCCATGCCTTGTAAACTGCTTCAAAAATTCTGAAACTTTGAGGGTTTGAAGAACACATGTTGAAGCACCACCCCACAAAATTCCAGAAGCTGAGCAGGCTTGTAGGCGGAATGGGAGTTCTATGACCGTGCCACTATAGTACTTTGGCACAACAAACTCCCCCTCATCGTGCTCTCATTCATCCCTTAGCTGCTCCCTGAAGCTGCCTCCTTTAGTTGAAGGACATGCCACACAATGTGGCACAGCTCCAATGCTGATGCTCTGCAAGCCGCTTAGTCAAGAAATCCGCAGGTTGCTTGGTAGTGTTGATGTAGTGCAAGGAGATGGTGCCCTTCTTCACCTCCTTCCTCACCCAATGCCACTTGATATGCATGTGCTTGTTCAGCCCATGGAGCACAGCATTACGTGCCATTGCAATTGCTCCTTGGCTGTCACAAAACACAGGTGTAGGACCCTCTTGCTCCTGCCCCAACTCCTCAAGCAACCTCCTCATCCAAACCACCTCCTTCACTCCATGAAACAACGCCATGTACTCACTCTCCGTTGATTAGTGAGCTATCTCTCCTTGCTTCTTAGACTTCCAGCTCACTGGACTCCCTCCAACACAGCATATATAGCCACCATGGGATGTAGCATCACTGATGTCACTTGCCCAGGTAGCATCGGTGAAACACGAGAGGTACAAGTGCCCACGCCTTGCAGGTGCACCAGTCTTTGTGCTCACCTCCTCCACTCCCTTTTGCTTCAGCTGCCCATGCACTGAATATTGCAGCCCCACCCTTGAGGTTGCCATGCAGTACCTCACCAGCCTCTCTGCTGCATCCAGGTGCTCTTGAAGGGGCCTAGACACCACACGAGCGAGCTGTGAAACTGAAAACGCAATGTCGGGGCGAGTGTTGACCGAAGCGTACATCAAGCTCCCCACCATTGACTGGAACCGACGCTGCAACTCGTACTCCAACACCTCACCCTCCTCTTGGACCAGCAATGCCTTGGGAACCCCAAGCCTTTCATACTTGAGGAAATCCCTTGGGTGGGCAGCTCTCTTGGGCCTCTCCTTGGCTGCTCCTTCCTTGGCTCCACCACGGACAGCATCACGCTTCCCTTGGGTTGTGCGCCTTGGTGGAAGCTTAGGGGATGGTGTAGGCTGCTGCACCTCCTCCTCGGTATCACCTCTCTCAGCTATAGGGGCCTCCCCTTGCTGTAGTACTTCTTCCACATCTGCTGCCTCCCCTTCAGCACCTCCCAAGTCATGTGACACCTCTGTCAACTCTGAAGATGAGGACAACTCGATGGGAATGAGAAGTGGGTCGTTGGTTCCCACCTCTATTCCAAGCGGAATGGTGACCTTGCTCCTCCCCCGCTCCGACCACTCCTTGAACATGAGCCCCTCCATGAACTTGGCATCTCTGGTGGTGAAGATGGTGTTGGATTTTGGGTCCCATATGAGCCAGCCCTTGCTCCCCCGTGCAAGACCCAAATGAACAGCCCACACCGCCGCCGCTTGAAGCTTGTCACGCTTCTCCTTAGGGACATGCACGAGCCCCATGCACCCGAAGACACGAAGCATATCAACCAGGGGCTTCTTGCCACTCCACTTCTCCATAGGGACCCAATGCTGACCTCCCACATGAGTCAACACCCGGTTCTTGATGACGGTAGGATGACGAATAGCGAGGGGCCAGAACCGCAAGGGTAGACCCGAGTCCACCAAAATCGTTCTCCCGCCCTCTATGATGGTCCGGTTCGCTCTCTCTGCCACGCCGTTGGACTGAGGGGTGTAGGCCGTGGTGAGCTGCTGCTTGATGCCATGCCGCTTCAACCAGCTCCGGAACTCCGCTCCCAAAAACTCTCCACCACGGTCGCTACGAATCGCCTTCACCCGCTTGCCGCTCTCTCGCTCCACCATGGGCAGCCACTCTTCAATGATGACCCTTGCAGCATCACTCTTCTTTGCAAGTGGAAAAGACCAGGTGAGCCTTGTGTAATCATCCACCATAGTCATGGAATACAGGGCTCCACCATCTCCCTTCACCTTCATGGGCCCCACAAGATCCACATGCACGAGCTCCACCGGGTCACTTGACTGCCCCACCGTCGAATGGAAGGGAAATCGTGAGAACTTGCTGGTCAAGTAAGTCTCACAAGAGCCCACCTCCTTGGGCTCCCCCTTTATCCTCAGCCCCTTGACTCTTTCCTCCTTAAACAGCTGCTGTAACTGAGGTAGCGCCACGTGGCCAAAGCGACGGTGTGCGGTGAGCCAATCCGTCTCACCCGTGCTAGGAGTTACACTTGGTAGAGCACCCCCCCCATGCACAAGCAGCCCACCATCACTGCCATCACCACCTCCTCCACTGGTTACGTGGCTTGCATGCCCTCCTCTTACAGCTTCAGCAGCCAAGCGCGCAGCCGCCTCCTTCCATGGCAGCACCGGTATCTCCCACATGGACCGGCGCATGTCCTTGCCGCCTCGGAGGTCCCACAACACGCGCCCATCCAGAGTTGCCTTGAACACCTTTGTGCCCATCATCTCCATCTTCATCCTTGCCTCGGTAGAGAGAAGGTTGGCACATAGTCCAGGGACAAGGAGAACACGCTTCAGCCCCACAAGCCTCCCATCCGCACCCATAAACATGGCTCTCCCCTCGCCACGCACGGGTACAACTTGGCCGGTGGCTGAAACAACGGTGGCTGCCTTTGATGGCCTGACTTCATCCAGCAGATCCTCTCGGTTGGTCATGGTCATGAAGGCTCCCGTGTCGATGACCCAATGGGAGGAACGGTGAAGAGCAACCTTGCTGGCCGGTACAACCATATCCTCGGAGCATGCCTCTCCTACATGGTAGAACATGCCGCCATGTCCGCCGGCACCTCCATCGCCCTCCTCACTGCCCATGCCTTCTCCCATAGCTCCATGAACACCCTTAGAGCCTTCAATTGATGGCTGACCAGGCCTCCAACCATCAGGTAGCTTGCGACACTTAAACCATGGGTGACCTTCCACATGGCAATACCAACACTTGCCGCCACACCGCTTGCCTCCCTTGTTGCTACGCTTCCCTCCCGAATACTGCTCCCCTCCAGAGCCTTCCTTGGCCTTGCCTTTCTTGCTGCCACGTCCCTTGAAGCCTTTCATGCCATAGGCAGAGCCTCCACCTTCACCGGCAGCGGCAGTCAGCTCCTTCCTCCGAAACTCCTCTTGAAGGACTTGAGCACGAATCCACTCAAGGGACCATGAGTCCTTCATGCCATTGAGGTTGACCACCAAGGGGCCCCACGAATCCGGCAGCAGGGAGAGAGCCTTGTAGCACTTGATCTTTTCAGGGTAGTCCACACCAGCAGCAGAGAGCTTCACATAGAGGTCCCGGAGTTGATCGAACGCTCCTTGCACGGCATCACCCTCGTTGATCTTCACCGCATGGAGTTGTTGTTCGAGCACCACCACCATCGCTTCGCTGCTGGGGGCATGGACATCCTTCAATATTTTCCATGCCTTGGGACCACACTGGATATCCTTGATGAGATGCTTGACGTGGTGCAGCTGGTTGGATGAGAGGCATTGAGAGAGAAGGTTGAATCCATCCTTGGATCGGCGATCCCATTCCTTGGTCGCTCCTTCGCTCGCAGGCCTCTTCAATTCTCCATCCATCACTTCAAGCAGCCCATAATGGTTAAATAGGAGCTCCATCCTGAAGCTCCATGATGCCCAATCCTCCCCAGAGAACTTCTCTAGGTTGAATGCCTTCACATCATCCTTGGCTGGTGTTGAAACGGATGCTATTGGTGCAGATCCGCCTACAACGCCTCTTCCTGCTTCCCCAGCGCCTCTCACGCCACCACTGCCACTAGGACCAGCTGGAGCAGAACCTTCAGCCTCCATATTGACCCAGGAACAGAGAAGAACCGCTCTGATACCACTTGTTATAGTCTAGAGTCCACTTAGGAGTCGTAGATGCCCTTGAAACCACCTAAGCAGAATCTGACGACTTCGAACCGCCTCTGTTCAAAACGCCGTCACGATCAGCTCCGATAACAAACGAGGCTGAAACTTGAACAGACGTTAGCTTCAGGTGTCTGCTTTCCAACGGTATATGGCTTGCTTTCATCAGAGGTGTATGCGCTACGCAGTGAACAAAAACGTAAGCTCGGCTGAAAAACGAGTAGCTTCATTGATGCAAGGAAGAGGTTGAGTACAACATTGCCTAGGGGACTCTTAAGGGGTTGGGACCATCCTGGGAACTCAGAGAAGGTTGAGTCCTAGGGGAGAAAGGCTAGAGAAGGATGGGAAACGTCCTAGCTAGGTCAGCAAAGCCAACCACACTTGGATGTTCAGAGCTGTACTCAAGGCTACCAATAGTGAGTCAAGCCAACCATGAGTCAGCTTGTCTTCCCACTTGCACCCTCTTGCAAGCTGCTACCAGGAAGACCACACTTCTCAAAAGGAGGGTGGTAGAGTCCCACTTGACCACCTGTACTTCTTGTCTCATTCTCTGTCCCTGCACCATTGGCATGACAACAATGAAAGGGTGGCAAGGGAAATGCTGCCAACAGTGCACCATGACTACGGAACAGTAACTTTCGACAGCTGTCACGTGCTGCTCCGATGCTGAGTTGTCCTGAAACTCGGTGAACACCTGCACAACATGGCAAAGGACTGCCACACCGATTTTCAGACCAATCAGAGCTCGGTAGATTAGTCAGCAGCCGAAATGGTGAACTCGGGTGTTACCAAAAAAGAGTAACACACACTTCCGGGATGCCATAAGTCTTGAAACTAAAAATGTTGCCATGCCTTGTAAACTGCTTCAAAAATTCTGAAACTTTGAGGGTTTGAAGAACACATGTTGAAGCACCACCCCACAAAATTCCAGAAGCTGAGAAGGCTTGTAGGCGGAATGGGAGTGCGATGACCGTGCCACTATAGTACTTTGGCACAACAGGAAGTGGGGTCGAGGGTGAGGAAGTGGTCCCAGACTGAGCGAAGGGAGTCAGGGAGGCGAGTGACTATGAAGTAGAGGGTGATGAACATGGGGGGCTGGTTCGTGGGAAGGAACTCAGCAGGGACGGTAGCTTGGTAGCGAGCGTCGCTAGTGCGCAGGTGGGTAACCAGGTCGGCTACTGTGGCAAAAGCGGACAGCTTAGGGAACAGGTAGGGCAGTAGCAGCCTGCCAATAGCAGCAGTGGCAGGGGAGGAGTAGCGAGCAACGACAGCGTCGTACAAGGCCTGTGCTGTCCTGTGCTCGCCAAAGTGAGCACATTCTGTTGCGGGCAGGTGGTTGCGAATGGCCAAGCGGGCAGTAGCGTCACGAGATAGCCACTGGGAACGAGTCGAAACGTCAGCTGTGGCGGGAGGGGCTGGAGCGGCACCGGACACGTGGTCAAACAGTGAGACACTGTCCCGACTATCGCTCAGTAGGTACAGTTGTAGATCGTCGTGCCACGTGTCAAATGCTACAGGTCTGCCCTCCGGGTCGAACGGGAGAACTCGAAGCGACGCCATAGGGGCCGGGCGCAGGGCTCTGAGGTGGGGCCGAGGAGCCTAGGGGCCGCGGGGCCAAACAAGGGGCCGGGGGGCCTAGGGGGGGGCCGAGGGGCCTAGGGGGCCGAGGGGCCAAACAAGGGGCCGGGGGGGGGGGGCCGGGCGCCGTGCTGTGAGGTGGGGCCGAGGAGCCTAGGGGCCGCGGTGCCAAACAAGGGGCCGGGGGGGGGGCCTAGGGGGGCCGAGGGGCCTAGGGGGCTGAGGGGCCAAACAAGGGGCCGGGGGGCCTAGGGGGGGCCGAGGAGCCTAGGGGGGCCGAGGGGCCAAACAAGGGGCCGGGGGGGGGGGGGGGGGGGGCGGGCGCCGTGCTGTCAGGTGGGGCCGAGGAGCCTAGGGGCCGCGGGGCCAAACAAGGGGCCGGGGGGGCCTAGGGGGGGCCAAGGGGCCTAGGGGGCCGAGGGGCCAAACAAGGGGCCGGGGGGCCGGGCGCCGGGCTCTGAGGTGGGGCCGAGGGGCCTAGGGGCCGCGGGGCCAAACAAGGGGCCGGGGGGCCTAGGGGGGGGGGCCGAGGGGCCTAGGGGGCCGAGGGGCCAAACAAGAGGCCGGGGGGGGCCGGGCGCCGTGCTGTGAGGTGGGGCCGAGGAGCCTAGGGGCCGCGGGGCCAAACAAGGGGCCGGGGGGCCTAGGGGGGGGCCGAGGGGCCAAACCAGGGGCCGGGGGGGCCGGGCGCCGTGCCTTGAGGTGGGGCCGAGGAGCCTAGGGTCCGCGGGGCCAAACAAGGGGCCGGGGGGCCTAGGGGGGCCGAGGGGCCAAACCAGGGGTCGGGGGGGCCGGGCGCCGTGCTGTGAGGTGGGGCCGAGGAGCCGAGGGGCCGCGGGGCCGGGGGGCCTAGGGGGGCCGAGGGGCCAAACCAGGGGCCGGGGGGGCCGGGCGCCGTGCTGTGAGGTGGGGCCGAGGAGCGGAGGGGCCGCGGGGCCAAACAAGGGGCCGGGGGGGGGGCCTAGGGGGGCCGAGGGGCCTAGGGGGCCGAGGGGCCAAACAAGGGGCCTGGGGGCCCGGGCACCGTGCTGTGAAGTGGGGCCGAGGAGCCTAGGGGCCGCGGGGCCAAACAAGGGGCCGGGGGGCCTAGGGGGGCTGAGGGACCTAGGGGGCCGAGGGGCCAAACAAGGGGCCTGGGGGCCCGGGCGCCGTGCTGTGAAGTGGGGCCGAGAAGCCTAGGGGCCGCGGGGCCAAACAAGGTGCCGGGGGGCCTAGGGGGGGCCGAGGGGCCAAACCAGGGGCCGGGGGGGGCCGGGCGCCGTGCTGTGAGGTGGGGCCGATGAGCCTAGGGGCCGCGGGTCCAAACAAGGGGCCGGGGGGGCCGAGGGGGGCCGAGGGGGGCCGAGGGGCCTATGGGGCCGAGGGGCCAAACAAGGGGCCTGGGGGGCCAGGCGCCGTGATGTGAGGTGGGGCCGAGGAGCCTAGGGGCCGCAAGGCCAAACAGGGGGCCGGGGGGCCTAGGGGGGGCCGAGGGGCCAAACCAGAGGCCGCGGGTCCAAACAAGGGGCCGGGGGGCCTAGGGGGGGGGGGGGGGAGGGGCCTAGGGGGCCGAGGGGCCAACCAAGGGGCCTGGGGGCCACGGGGCCAAACAAGGGGCCCGGGGGCCACGGGGCCAAACAAGGGGCCGGGCGCAGGTCAGGTACGGGGCCGGGCGCTGGGCAGGTATGGGGCCGGGCGCTGGGCGGGTACGGGGCCGGGCGCTGGGCAGGTACGGGCTCGGGCGCTGGGCAGGTACGGGCTCGGGCGCTGGGCGCGGAATGGGGCCGGGCGCGGGGCTAGGTACGGGGCCGGGCGCGGGCTAGGTACTGGGCCGGGCGCGGGCTAGGTACGGAGCCAGGCGCTGGCGACAGACAGGGCCGGGCGCGGGCTAGGTACGGATCCGGGCGCTGGCTAGGGTCGGGGCCGTGCGCTGGGCTAGGTACAGGCCGGGCGCGGGGCTAGGTACGAGCCGAGCGCGGACGAGAGACGGGGCCGTGCGCGGGCAAGGTACGGGCCGGTCGCGAGGCTAGGTACGGACCGGGCGCGGGGCTAGGAACGGGGCCGAGCGCGGGAAGGGTAAGGGCCGATCGCGGGGCAGGTACGGGCCGATCGCGGGGCTAGGAACGGGGCCGTGCGCGAGGCTAGGTACGGGCCGATCGCGAGGCTAGGAATGGGCCGGGCGCGGGCGACGAAATCGACGGGGCGACGGGGCCAAGGGGGGCCGAGCTAGGGGCGACGGGCCAAGGGGCCGAGCCTAGGGGCGACGTGCCAAGGGGCCGAGCCTAGGGGCGACGGGCCGAGGGGCCGAGCCTAGGGGCTATGGGCGACGCCACGGGGCCTAGGCTAGCAGTTACTTAGGTGGTGGGCCCATTAATTTTAGGATCCTAGGAAGGTAGTGCTCTTAATACCATGTGAGAATAATAGGCGAGAATGGTTTACTAGGAAGTGACGAGGGGTACAAGTAGAATGTCGAGAGAAAACTGTACCCCCTAAGGCTAAACCCACTATAGCCTAGACAACTGTAAACACATAAACTAAGCCTAGATATAACTAAGCATATATGTTTGACAATCGCTACACTTTCACAATACACAATTTTGAAAAGTGTTACACATAATTTACATATACCATGCGGCGACAAATAAAACTTGTATGCATTATACATTGCTGAATAGATACTACCGTATCACCCCGGATAGTAGCGCATATGCGCTTATAATAAAACTGATTTTTTCAAGGGGGGGCGCTTATAATTGAGTTTCGGGCATAAGCGCATGCGCTTTTATAATGACAAGTACAAATTTATAATTTTAGGGTACCAAACTGTACCTTTCATTGATGCCATTTCGAACGAGTCGAAATAATATAGCGTCACAAAGCAGAATCGCGCGCAAGCGATTCTGCTTCCTGCACACCAGCAAGTTCACCTCACTTTGCAGGCATGCCAGCACATCCTGATTGGACGCGCAGCCAGTCAGGTATTCGCAAGTCAAACGAAGCGAAGAAGAAATTTGGCTCGCTGCGAAAATGAAACTCGTTACCGTTTTAAACAAATTTATAATTTCAAAATGTACGTGCGCTTATAATAAGTAAAGGTTTTCCAGGGGGGGCGCTTATAATTGAGTTTTGGCCATAAGCGCCATGCTCCAGATAGAAGCGCCGGCGCCATTAATCGGACGGCGCCTATATCCGGGGCCATACGGTATGTATAAGCTTTTCTAAATACCGTGTTCTTGTGACAAACACAGCACAGAACACACTCAGACTCGGTTTGACCCAACATTGGCGGTGTTCGCCAGCACATGTAAAATTGAAAGAATTTTGACGGCATCGGAATGGTGTCAGAATCCCAACCACTAGACCATTGGGATAAAAGGGTTTTTTTGTGAAGCGGATTTGTGCGCCCATAACCCCCCAGGCGAACGTGCCTCTAACCCCCATAGGATAAATCGGGAATCCACAGTACAGATCTACTAACACCCCTGTTAAAGTAACGAACGAGAATGATAAAACTAGCAAACAGTTGGGTACAAGTACTAAACCTAATTGGGTTGTACCCCTTATGGGCTACCCCACTACAGCCTACACAAATGTATAAGCTATAATGTTATGACACACCCCCATAGGCAAAGTGGGGGAGAACAAGTGGTCACAAGACCAGTCAAGAAAAGCAAAGCAAGCTCAGGGTGGATCACAAAGTCACCACACAGTCCCAGCACAAGCAGAGGGCCACAAGGCCAGTTCACAACCAGAGTTATATAAAGAGAACAAACAATACAGTGATCATACCCTAGCAAGTGCAAACATGCAGGTATATATATAGATCACAGTACAAACAGAGTCAAGCAGTAAGCAAGTGAGGCAAAGTAGGCACAAGGCCTAACACAGTAACAAAGCGCTGATGATCACCAGGCGGAAGTGCCTTGGTGAAAACATCAGCAGTGTTGGCCCGAGTGGCCACGTGCGCAAGACGAAGCTGGCCACGCTGCTGCAACTCTCGAGCAAGGAAGTATCGCAGAGCGATGTGCTTCGTTCTGTGCTCCAATCTGTGCTCCTGACACAAGGCAATCATGGACTTGTTGTCTATGTACAGAACATGAGGCGAACGAGGCCGCTCTCCCAAGTCGGTCAGCAGGTAGGTGAGCCAGCGTAGCTCCTGAGCAGCCATGGCCCCGGCGTAGATCCCAGCATCACAACTGGAGCTAAGAACCGAAGACGAGCGGCTAGACCGCCAAGAAACAGAGCCGGAACCAAGGCTGAAGGTGTAATCCTGTGACGACCGCTGCGTAGCTGAGTCGTCAACCCAGGAGGCGTCTGTGTGACTGGTGAGGACAACTGGACCCCGTCCTCCAAGCACGAGCCCCATGCTTGACGTACTGCACAAGTAACGCAGTACCCTCTTCGCAGCATCCCAGTGCACCTTTCGGTGCCTGCCGGGAGCCACGTCGCGAGCCAGGAGGCTAAGAGGGTACGCGAGGTCGGGTCGAGTGCACGTCATCAGGTACATGAGGCAACCCACAAGCTCTGGGTACGGAACACTCGACTCTACGGACTCGTCCGAAGGTGGAGCTGAGAGCGAGTGGCTGGTAGACAAAGGAGTGGGATTTGGCGAGGAGAACTGGACGCCGAAGCGCTGAAGGACCTGGTGCACCATGTGTGACTGAGTCAGGGTGATGGTGCGCCAAGCTCTGTCACGGGTGATCTGCAAGCCAAGATAGCTGCGCAGTTCACCCAGGTTAGTGCAGGTGTGTCTCTTCTGCAACTCCGACTTCACAAGAGTCAATGCCTCAGTGTCAGCTGTGGCAAAGACAAGGTCGTCGACGTACACTAGGACGTAGAACGGCGGCAGCGAGGTGTCGGTGCGTAGAAACAGCGACGGGTCAGCAGTAGCAGGAGCAAACCCAAGAGCCGCAAGTGTAGTCCTCAGTGTGTCGTGCCACTCTCGAGGCGCCTGGCGGAGACCGTAGAGTGGCCGCGGAAGACTCCACTGAGTACCTGCAGGAAAAGACTCAGTGAAACCAAGTGGGCGGCGCAACCAGATCTCCTCGTGCAGGCTGCCCTGCAGGAACGCTGTGCTAAAGTCCAGAGACTGCAACTCGTAGTCACGCTGAGCAGCGACGTGCAGCAATACCCGAAGAGTAGTCATCTTCGGGGTGGAGGAGAAGGTCTGGAAGTAGTCAACTCCCTGTCGGTGACTGAAGCCTCGAGCAACGTAACACGCCTTGAAGGCAGGCGGAGAACCGGCGGCCGCTTCACCGTGAAGATCCATATGCCATCGACTATGTTCGCCCCAGGTGGGGGAACCTCGTCGACGTAGGTGCCTGTGGACTTCCAGGATGCCATCTCAAAATCCATGGATGCCTGCCACTGAGAGGAGTAAGGACCCGTAATCGCCTCTGCGTAAGAGCGCGGGGTCCGGATGTCTAGAGCATCCGGGTCTCCCTCAGGGGCAAGCAGCATGGAAGCGAAACGAGGTACAGCAGTTGCAAGACACTCAAAGTCCTCTTGACTGTCCTCAAGGACGTCCGTGCCAAGAGCACACTCACCCCCGACGGACGGAGGACTGGCAGACGCAGACTCAGCAACAAGAGCAGATGCGTAGTCTAGACGATAGGCAGCAGCAAATTCAAGTAGCTCAGCAACGAGAGCAGACGCAGCAGCAGACTCAAAAGAAGGGTCAGTGACAGCACTAGCGAGGAGACGAGAGACAGTGGGACTGGCAGTACGAGCGCGGTGAGACTCAGGGTCAGGGAACTCAGGAGGAGCTGGCAGAGGAAGGCGTAGAGGAACAGAGGAAGGACGAAGGGTCATAGCGTGCGTGCCAGGGACAAGAGGAGGACGCGAACGAGGAACGCGACGAGCAGTGCGAACAGGCGAGACAGGACGAGACGCAGGCTCACGACGCTCTGAAAGACCGCCGGACTGCTCAGTGTAAGGAGAAGGAGCGGCCAGTGGAGAGGCCGGATGTAACGGCGGCTGCGACTGGTTAGGCGGGGGACACAGGAGGGGAGGAGTAAGGGCAGCAGAAGGCGGGGTACCAAGAACCTGCTGGAGCAGGGGAACGAAGTACGGTCGCGGCTGCACAGTGCCACCAGGGTCAACAGCTCCAGCTCCTCCAGCTCCAGTACTTCCAAAGCCAGGGCCTCCCTCGCCAGGGCCACCAGCTCCAGCTCCTCCAGCTCCAGCGCCACCAGCGCCAGTAGTACTAGACTCCGTAAGGACTCCAGCTCAAGAACCCCCAACACCACCAGTCCCGGCAGCTCCAATACCCCGGGTACGAGCACCTCCAGGACCACTGGTTGCAGTATCTCTAGTAACACCAGCTCCAGCAGCAACTCCAGTACCTCCAGCTCCAGTAGCGCCAGCACCTCCAGCTCTAGAAGCTCCACTCCGAAGGCATGTACGCCGAACAAACCACTCACGCAGCTACTACGGAGACAGTCTCGGCGAAGCACCAGCAGAACCTCCAGACGAAGAAGCACCCTGAGGCTCCGCACCTCCCGACTCCGCACCCTCCGACGCAGCACCCCCAGGCTCAGCTCCCCCAGGCTCAACGCCCTCAGGCTCAGCACCCCCAGTCGCAACACCCCCAGGCTCAGCACCCCCAGTCTCAACACCCCCAGGCTCAGCACCCCCACTCTCAGCACCCTCAGACTCCGCACCTGCAGGCTCCGCACCCCCAGACACAGCACCTCGAGCAGCACCTGAGTCGACAGCTACCTGAACAGGCGCAGGACCAGGGAGAGGGTCTACCTGAGACACACCTGAGGGAGCAGGACCCTGGGGTGGGAGGGGTTCTACCGGAGGGGGACGGGGAGCAAGGAAGAGCGGCGGGGGCGGGGGAAGGGCAGAGCGGTAGGGGAAGAGGCGGTAAAAGGGAACCGACTCGTCAAACGTGACGTCCTGAGAAGGGAAGATACGGCGCGGGGTGGGGTGGTAAAACTGCCAGCCAGGCGCGTCGGGGACAAAGCCAAGGAAGACGCAGGGGATAGCACGGGGGGAGAGCTTGTCCGCTGACGTATCGCGAACAAAGGCACGAGATCCCCAGACCCGGAACACCGACGCATCGCCAACCTCCCCCGTCCAACGCAGTGTGGGCGAGGTCTCCGGCAAGGAGACACGGGGCCAGAGGTTGAGCTGATGCGCAGCGTACCGGACCGCAAATGGCCACAGAAAATGGGGAGCGGCCGCATGGATCATGGAGGTACGAGCGACCTCCATGACTAAGCCAATGCGGCGCTCAACAATCCCATTCTTCCGAGGGGAGTCCGGAAGCATGAACGACTGGAGAATGCCCTCCCCATGACAAAAGTCCCGCACGAGGTTGGAGGAGAACTCACCACCTCTGTTAGAGTGCAGACGCAGGACAGGAAGGTCCTGCCCAAACCACTCGCAGAGCTGGAGACGAACTGTGTGGATCCAAGGGATCAAGACATCAATGAGCTGACCCTTGCTGCGCAAGGGGAAGACCGTGGTGTACCGCGTGTAGTCGTCAACTACCAGCAGAAAGTAGTGCTCGCGACTCTGTCCACTGACGCGGGCTGGGCCCCACACGTCCATGTGGAGAGTCTGCAAGGGAGCAGTCGTCGGGGGAAACGAGGAGGAGTGAGGAGCGGCGCGCTGCCGCCCCTCGACGCAAGGAAGGCAGGACGGGGCAGGCGAGGGCGGCAGGGGAGGCAGAGACATGGGGAGGCTCGAGACAAGAAGAAGAGAGTGCATGCCACGAAGGCGAGGCAGGGAGGGGTGACCCAGACGATGGTGCCATAGAAGAGTCTGGTGCGACAGGAGGCGGCACGAGCAAGAGGCGGCTACCTGACCTGACGCGGACACCTGAGCACACGCAGCTACCTGAGAAGGCTCGGTAGTGAGTGTGTATAGACTCGACCCTAGCCAACGAGTGAACATGGCCAGGTGACGCCCCGCCCGTGTGCACGTGCAGATCGACACACGCTGACCCCCAGGAGTGGTGGTAGTGACCATCGCATCCTAGAGGGCAGCGGTACTCACCAAGTTCGTAGAGAACGAGGGGAGGTGAAGACCTGACAGTGAGCCGGACGGAACCGCCGGACACGGGAGGACAGTGGAGGAACGGGCCACGACCGGTCCCCCGGAGGGGTCAGCCAGTCTGACCGGGACAGGTGCAGGAAGAGGAGTGAGGGTGGTGCTGTCACGAAAGAAACAGCGTGAGGCGCCGGAGTCGAACGTGAAAGTGTGCAAGGCCACAACAGGCGCAGTACAAGGGAGAGTACCAGACTCACTAGCACCTAGAGCAGCAGCGGCTATACCTGGGTCAGGCGGCACACATCGAAAACAGTCACCCTCAGCACTAGCAGACAAAGCATACATAACAGAAAGAATAGCATCAAAGTCTAGGTCAAAGATAGCAATCCTAGACTTAAGCAGATCGGCCCAGCGAGGGAGCTCGACGTCATCACCAAACTCAGCACGCCAAGCGTCGTCGAGGCGGAAGAGGTAGCGGTGCTGAGTGTGGAGCCGCCCGCAAGTCTCACCAGCACGGTCACCCGTGCGAATGATATACGGGCAACTACTCCCAGACGCCCCACGCAGAAACCACTCACGAAGCTGCTGGGGAGACGGGGTCTTGCTCCGACGCTGCTGCTGCTGACGCTGGCCACCCCCAGAACCGACACGCCGAGCGCCAGTCCCACCGCTACCAGTCCCACCGCCTCCACTGCCGCCACTCCGACCGCTGCCTCTACCACCGCCACCAGAGCCCCCACTCCCGCCAACAGTCCCACCGCCGCCACCACCTCCACTGCTGCCCCCACCACCACTCCCGCTGCCACCTCCACCACCGCCGCTGCCACCTCCACCACCCCGGCCACCCTTGCCCTTGCTGCTGCGGCGCTTCGCACTAGCAGAATCAGCCCCGACGTCCTCAGGAACAGAGACGTCTGCAGAAGCAGCAGAATCGTAGGAGGGGGCAAGGGGGGAGGGGGAACACCCCTTAAAGAAGGGCTGGCGCGGAGTGCCACGAGCAGCACCTACAGCAACTGCACTAGTCTCAGCTGCGAGGAGATGCTGCTCGAGTAGGTCAACAGTGAGGGAGGTGGGGTCAAGAGAGAGGAAGTGGTCCCTGACAGAGCGAAGAGAGTCAGGGAGGCGGGTGACTATAAAGTAGAGAGTGGTGTACATCGGGGGCGGGTTCCTGTCAAGGAACTCAGCAGGAATGGCAGCGCGGTAGCGAGCGTCACTAGCGCGAAGGTGGGAAACAAGGTCCTCAACAGTGGTAAAGGTGGACAGCTCGGGGAACTGGTAGGGCAGAAGAAGGCGGCCTAGAGCAGCAGTGGCAGGGGAGGAGTAGCGAGCGACTACAGCGTCGTATAGTGCCTGTGCTGTCTGAAGTGAGCGCATTCAGCTAATGGCAGGTGGTTGCGAATGGCTAAGCGGGCAGCAGCGTCACGAGTAAGCCACTGTGATCGAGTCGAACTGTCAGCTGTGGCGGGAGGGGCAGTAGCAGCGCCTGACGCTAGGTCAAACAGCGAGACACTGTCCTTAGAATCGCTCAATAGGTACAGTTGCAGGTCATCTAGCCACGTGTCAAACTGAACCAGTCTGCCCTCATGATCAAACGCGAGAACCTGAAGCGTAGCCATAGCTGTGCAGCACGCAGGATAGCAGTAGTAGTATTAGTAGCAGCTGTAGCAGTAGCAGCAGTGACAGTGGGGCAAGGGGCCGACGGGGCCGGCCGCGGGCTAGGGACGGGGCCAGGCGCGGGCTAGGTACGGGGCTGGGCGGGGGCTAGGTACGGGGCCGGGCGCTGGGCTAGGGACGGGGCCGGGCGCTGGGCAGGTACGGGGCCGGGCACTGGGCGCGGAACGGGGCCGGGCGTGGGGCTAGGTACGGGGCCGGGCGCGGGCTAGGTACTGGGCCGGGTGCGGGCTAGGTACGGGGCCGGGAACTGGGCTAGGGACGAGGATGGGCGCTGGGTACGGAACGGGGCCGGGCGCGAGGCTAGGTACGGGCCCGGGCGCGGGCTAAGTACTGGGCCGGGTGCGGGCTAGGTACGGGGCCGGGCGTTGGGCTAGGGACAAGGCCGGGCGCGGGGCGCTGGGCGGACGAGGCCGGGAGCGGGGCTAGGGACGGGGCCGGGCACGGGCTAGGTACGGGGTCGGTCGCGGGCTAGGTACGGGGCCGGGCGCTGGGCTAGGGACGGGGCCGGGCGCGGGGCTAGGTACGGGGCCGGGCGCGAGCTAGGTACGGGGCCGGGTGCGGGGCTAGGTACTGGGCCGGGCGCGAGCTAGGTACGGGGCCGGGCGCGGGCTAGGGACGGGGCAGGGCGCGGGCTAGGAACGGGGCTGGGCGCGGGCTAGGGACGGGGCAGAGCGCGGGCTAGGAACGGGGCTAGGTGCGGGCTTGGGACGGGGCCGGGCGCTGGGGTCGACGTGCCGCGGGCTAGGGGTCGATGGGCCGCGTAGGCTAGGAGCGACGGGTCGGGCGCGCGTAGGTTAGGGTCGACGGGCCGGGCGCGTAGGCTAGGGTCGATGTTCCTAGGGGCGATGGGCCTAGGGGGGGTTACCCTCAGCGTAGCAGGTGGTGGGCCCAAGGAACCTGCTCTGATTCCATGTTAAAATAACGAACGAGAATGAATGAACTAGCAAACAGTTGGGTACAAGTACTAACCCTAATTGGGTTGTACCCCTTATGGGCTACCCCACTACAGCCTACACAAATGTATAAGCTATAATGTTCTGACAACCCCCCTACAGCGGCAACGGCCTACATGTGCATACACCGGTATTCGAACTCGAGACCACTCTGATACCATGTCAGAATCCCAACCACTTCAACCATTGGGATAAAAGGGCTTGTTAAGTAGCGGGTCAGTGCGCCCATAACCCCCCAGGACAACGAGCCTGTAACCTTTCCCTAGGATCAATCGGGAATCACCAGTGGACCTCTGAAAAATGGCAACGGCATCAAGAATCGGGCGCGGAACCCACCGAAGAGGTTTGGGCGAAATGCCACTCGCGAAAATTCGGGTCCCACTGTATCAGTGTAGAGGTTCGTCAGGGCCTATTTTATCAGTGTAATTTACACTGCTATACTGATTATAAGGGTGAAATTTAGGGCCTGCACTGATGTGTTTCGGTATTTTTTTGGCGGATTAGTGTTATACTGATATGTCAGTGTAACCATTTAGGCCACACTGATGCTCTGGGGTAATATTTCCCTTAGTGAAGATTACCCTGAAGAGCATATAGGGAACTCTCCCCCCCCCCGCCCCCCCTTCCTGAAAATCGACTTATCGTTTCCTAGAAATTTCGTCCCGATACACCCAATTTCGTAATGATGCACTACAACGCCAGCACGTGAGTACAACCAGGGTCCTCCTCGCTAGGATTCAAAGGTGCCTGATCCATCAGATTTTTCGTTTTTTCCTGTCTGACGCGTCAGTTTTTTATACCAAGGCCTGTCTGACCAATCAAAGTACAATCTGTAGATTCATTGTTGACCTGCCATGCCACGCCAAATTCCTCCAGCAAAACCAAATTCAACTTGTCAGTGCATTTTCAACCTATCACAGAAGAGATCATGCAGATTCGACCTATCACAGTGGAGAAATATGCAAATTTGATCTATCACGGCAGAGATTCGTCTGTAATAGCAGATTCTATCGCAAATCACCCTAGACTAGCATGTTTCGGTTTCAGATGGAACACACATCTGCCTAGAGTATGATCAGGGTAAAATAAATACCTACACTGATGCCTCTGGGTAAAATTTTCAAAACTTCAAGTTACACTGATCCATAAGTGTTTCCAAAAAGAACATACTGCTCAAAAGGGTTTTGAAAATGGCCACACTGCTAATCATGAGTAGCCAAAATCCAAAGATAGGCCCTGGTCTCGATATGGGAAATGTGGCAACCGCATCTCGAACCTCCATCCCCACCTTCCCCCCTACTGGCGCGAAATTTTTGCGTCACTGACCATTGCCTGATCAAGGGCCAAAACTACTGGACTAGGGGTAAAAGTCGAAAATAAAAAATGAGCCAGCTCCAGTACAACCCTCATTTGGGTTAACAAAAATTGAAAAATTGGGGGTAAACGAACCCTCATTTGTCATACATTTGGCTCTGGTTGAGGTTCCCCTCTGATCTCCAATGCGATCGCCATGCCATCGCCATTCGCCGTGAAAGGGTGAATGGCGATGGAATGACAGGGGACGGGATGTTTGCCCAGGGACGAAATTGCGTCCCCATTTCCAGATGTCATGCCGTTCAAAATGGTGGACAATAGAGGGCGCTCGCCAAGCCCTCAAAATTCCATTTGGTTCGGACGGCATACGAGGTTCGGCCGGATTTTTACGGGCTGACCATGCTGACAGAGCTTAACGAGCCCTAACTGACGGGATCAGGAAAGCGTGATTGACCTTCCTGATCCCGTCGTTTTTTGCTTTCAAAAGTGCTGGCGAACACCGCCATTGGCCCTGTTCGCCAGCACACACATGTGCAAAATGGACGGGATCAGGAAGGTCGGTCACGCCTTCCTGATCCCGTCCGTTAGGGTTCGTTGACGTCCGTCAGGATGGTCAGCCCGTGAAATTCGTATCGAACCTATGATTCCGTCCGAACCAAATGGAATCATGATGACCTGGCGAAAGTCATCAATTTGACCTCATTTCGGACCGAATCATGGCTGTCGGAAGTGGGGTAGCAATTTCGTCCCAAGGCAACCTCCCCGCCCCATGCCATCCCGTCGCCATTCACCACTTCACGGGGAATCGCCAAGGGATGGCGATGGGATTGGTAGGCTGTGATAGGAGGGGTGTTGAAGGAAGTTGGCCCCGCTCTCGCATGGCAAAAACTGACTTCGTGGTCGGGTGTGCGGGAGGTGCAGTTGACTTTCTGCAAGTGTACAAGGGTTGCCTGTACACGAGGTGTACTAGGGAATCCATGAAAGAGTAACTGAAGCATCCGCGAATGCAACACAGACGTCTCGTGCACATGTACAAGTGGCGCAGCTGGTGCAGAGGTTCGCGTGTGTTCATCTGCGCAGGGTCGCGTCTGACCCTGCGCACCGTTGCGAATGCACAGGCGAATTTTGGCCAGAAATTCGAATGTGCCCTAATTTCGACCAATGAGGAGCTGAAATTTTGGAATGTCGACCGAGGTGGTCGACGAAGGTGGTCGACGAAGGTTGTCGACCCGCGACGACGAAGGGCGTCGACCCGCGACGACGAAGGTCGTCGACCTACGATGACGAATGTCATCAACCTACAGGGTTACCTGCTCGACGAGGTTCTGCGGAGGGTCGCGAACGTCGTCGAGGTTGCTGTGGCGAAGTCGACCGATGTGGCAGCACGTGGTCGACGTGGCTCATCAGGTGCAACCGTCAGCATGTGGTTGACAACCTGTGCAATGTGCGCGACAGTGCACGTCGTGCATAACTGTCTACAAGCACCTGCGAAGTAGGTGCTTGCACATGCGCTTACAATCATGTACGGATGCAATGCTGGCAAGCTGCGCGGATGCAGCATTGGCAAGCCGCGCGGGTGCAGCGTTGGCAGGCCGCCATCTGCAGCATTGGCAAGTCACGTACGAGTTGCATTGGCGGACCGCATACTTGCTACGTTGGCAGGTCGACCACTTTGTCGTGCTGGAGATCGACCTGCTTGAGCACTAGCAAACCTTGCATGTGATGTAGTCAATCCTTGCCATTGCTTGTTCTGATTCTGAACTCTGTATTCTCAACATTCCTTACAGAAAATCTTGTTCTTTTGCCCGGTGAAAACACAAGTCCTAGAGAACACAGACAGAGCTATGATCACTCTGACAAATCGTGCCAACCCCGTAGTCTAGCTCCCACCGTTGTAGAGTTAATATTCTCAAGGGGGAAGGTGGGGACATCGCGAAACTGGGGTTTCTGGTTTTCCAACCGAAAGCCAGTCGTTGACAACTGGAGGGGTAAAACCAATCGTCAACGCCTCGCAAACCTGTCCAGTTGGCCAATAGGTTTCGACATCCCAGTTTTCGGGCGGCTCGTTTGCGTGTTGCCAGGTATTTCATCGGAATGTTGGTCAACACCAACCATCACTGAGACACGGGAGGCGAGCCTCCGGCTTGGCTGAGGTTGGAAAATGCCCCAGTCGCTAGCGAACCAATCATTTGATTGGAGGTTCTGAGGTGTTGGGGCTTCGACAATGTGGGACGAAAACATCGTATGGGTGACCTGTTAATGATGTTAGAACAAGGAACGGAATGAATGAACTAGGAAGCAGGTGGGTACAAGTAGGAAACCTAAAAGTGTTGTACCCTATAAGAACTACCCCACTACAGCCTAAACAGACTATAGCATATATAAGTTTGACACACACCCATAGGCAAAGTGGGGGAGAACAAGAGGTCACAAGACCAGTCAAGAAGGCAAAGCAAGCTCAGGGTGGATCACAAAGTCACCACGCAGTCTGAGCACAAGCAAATGGCCACAAGGCGAGTTCACATGCAGAGTTATATAAAGGAAAGCAAACAATACAGTGAACACAACCTAGCAAGTGTAAGCATGCAGGTATAAGTATATAGAGTACAGTACACGCAGAGTCAAGAAGTCAGCAAGTGAGGCAGAGTAGGTACAAGGCCTAGAACAGTACAGAAATGCTGATGATCACAAGGCTGAAGTGCCTTGGTGAAAACATCAGCAGTGTTGGCCTGTGAGGCCACATAAGCAAGACGAAGCTGGCCACGCTGCTGCAACTCTCGAGCAAGGAAGTAGCGCAGAGCAATGTGCTTCGTTCTGTGCTCCAGTATGTTCTCCTGACACAAGGCCAACATGGCCTTGTTGTCGACGTACAGAACTGGAGGAGAACGAGGCGCCTCTCCCAAGTCGGTCAGCAGGTAGGTGAGCCAGCGTAGCTCCTGTGCAGCCATGGCCCCAGCGTAGATCTCAGCCTAGCAACTGGAGCTGAGAACAGAGGAAGTGCGGGTAGACCGCCAAGAGACAGAACCAGAGCCAAGAGTGAAGGTGTAACCCTGTGACGACCGCTGCGTAGCCAAGTCGTCAACCCAGGAGGCGTCAGCGTGACCAGTGAGGACAACTCGAGCCCATCCTCCAAGCACGAGCCCCATGCCCGATGTACTGCACAAGTAGCGCAACACCCTCTTCGTAGCATCCCAGTGCACCTTTTGGTGCCTACTGGGAGCCACGTAGCGAGCCAGACTGAGAGGGTATGCAAGGTAATGTCATGTGCAAGTCATCAGGTACATGAGGCAGCCCACAAGCTCTGGATACGGGCCACTCGGCTCTACGGACGAGTCCGAAGGTGGAGCTGAGAGCGAGTGACCGGTAGGCAGAGGAGTGGACTGTGGCGAGGAGTACGTGAAGCCGAAGCGCTGAAGGACCTGCTGCACCATGTGTGACTGAGTCAAGGTAATGGTGCGCTGTGCTCTGTCCCGGGTGATCCGCAAGCCAAGATAGCTTGTCAGCTCCCCCAGGTCGGTGCCCGTGTGTCTCTTCTGCAGCTCGGACTTCACGTGGGCGAGTGCCTCAGTGTCAGCAGTAGCAAAGACAAGGTCGTCTACGTACACGAGAACGTAGAATGGCGGCAGAGTGGTGTCAGTGCGTAGAAACAGAGAAGGGTCAGCAGTGGAAGGAGCAAATCCAAGAGTAGCAAGAGTGGTCCTCAGAGTGTCGTGCCACTCACGGGGAGCCTGGCGGAGACCGTAGACTGGCCGGCGGAGGCTCCACTGGGTACCAGCAGGAAACGACCCAGTGAAGCCAGGTGGGCGGTGCAGCCAGATCTCCTCGTGCAGGCTGCCCTGTAGGAACGCAGTGCTGAAGTCAAGAGAGTGTAGCTCGTAGTCACGCTGAGCGGCGACGTGCAGCAGCACCCGAAGAGTGGTCATCTTCGGGGTAGGGGAGAAGGTCTGGAAGAAGTCAACTCCCTGTTGCTGACTGAAGCCTCGAGCAACGTAACGCGCATCTAAATAAGGCGGAGAACCCGGCGGCCGTTCACCCAAAAGATCCACATGCCACTGACGATGTTCGCCCCAGGTGGGGGAAACTCGTCGACATAGGTGCCTGTGGACTTCCAGGAAGCCATCTCGGCGTCCATGGCTGCCTGCCACTGAGAGGAGTAGGGACCCTCTATCGCCTCTGCGTAAGAGCACGGGGTCGGGATGTCTGGTGCATCCAGGTCTCCCTCAGGGGCAAGCAGCATGGACACGAGATGAGGTACAGCAGCGGCAAAGCACTCAAACTCCTCCTGTCTGTCCTCAAGAACGTCCGTGCCAAGAGCACACTCACCCCCGACGGACGGAGGACAGAGAGACGCAGACGCAGACTCAGCAACAAGACCAGTGGCGTAGTCTAGGCGACAGGCTGCAGCAAAGTCAACAAGCTCAGCAACGAGAGCAGACGCAGCAATGGACTCAAACAGAGGGTCAGTGACAGTAGTGGCCAGGAAGCGCGTGACAGTAGGACTAGCAGCACGAAGAGAGTCAGACTCCGGGTTCGGACCATCAGGAAGAGAGGACGCAGGAGGAGAGGGCAGAGGGACACGCTGTGGAGCAGTGGAAGGACGCAGTGTCATAGAGTGAGTGCCAGGAACAGGAGGAGGACGCGGACGCAACACACGACCAGCGCGAGCAGTGCGGACAGGCGACGCAGCACGAGACACAGGCGACACAGGACGCGACTCAGGCTCACGACGCTCCGTAAGACCTCTAGTCGGTCCAGAGTAAGGAGAAGGAACAGGCAGTGGAGAGGACGGCGGGAACGGCGACTGTGACTGGACAGGCGGTGGACTCAGTAACGGAGGAGTAGGACCAGGAGAAGGCAGTAGACCAAGAACCTGCTGAAGGAGCGGAACGTAGTACGGCCGCGGCCGTGCAGCGCCTCCAGAAACAGCAGAGACAGCACGAGTACCTCCTCCAGCAGCTCCAGCAGCACCAGCACCAGCAGCACCTCCAGGAGCTCCAGCACTAGCAGCACCTCCAGCAGCTCCAGCACCAGCACCACCTCCAGTAGCCCCAGCACCAGCAGCACCTCCAGCAGCACCAGCACCAGCAGCACCGCCAGTAGCCCCAGCACCAGCAGCACCTCCAGCAGCTCCAGCACCAGCAGCACCTCCAGTAGCTCTAGCACCAGCAGCACCTCCAGCAGCTCCAGCACCAGCAGCACCTCCAGCAACTCCAGCACCAGCAGCAACTCCAGCAGCACCAGCACCAGCAGCTCTAGTACCGCCAGTACGAACGCCTCCAGGACCAGCGGCTCCAGCACCAGTAGCACCAGTAGCACGGCGACAGCGTCGAGCGTACCACTCACGAAGCCGCTGCTGAGAGAGGGGCTCCCGCCGCAACGGGGCACCTGGAGAACCTCCAGACTCAGCACACGCAGGCTCAGCACCCCAAGACGTAGCACCCCCAGAGTCAGCACCCCCAGTCTCAGCACCCCCAGGCTCAGTACCCCCAGGCTCAGCACCCCCAGTCCCCGCACCCGCAGGCGCAGCACCCCTAGCAGCACCTGAGTCGACAGCTACCTCGACCGGCTCGGCAGGGTCTACCTGAGACACACCTGAGGGGGCACGACCCTGAGGGGGGAGGGGGTCTACAGGAGGAGTACCTGGTACCAAGAAGAGTGGCGGTGGGGGGAGAGAGGCAGCGCGGTAGGGAATGAGACGGTAGTAAGACACCGACTCGTCAAGCGTGACGTCCTGCGAGGACAGAACACAACGCGAGGTGGGGTGGTAGAACTGCCACCCGGGTGCGTCAGGGGGGAAGCCAAGGAAGACACAGGGAATGGCACGGGAGGACATCTTGCCCGCTGAAGTATCGCGGACAAAAGCTCGAGATCCCCAGACACGGAACGCGGACGCATCGCCAACCTTCCCCGTCCACCTCAGAGTAGGTGTGGTCTACGGCAAGGAGACACGAGGCTGAAGGTTGATCTGAAGCGCAGCGTATTGAACCGCGAATGGCCACAGAAAATGGGGAGCAGCCGCATGGATCATGGACGTACGAGCGACGTCCATGACCATGCCAATGCGGCGCTCAGCAATCCCATTTTGCTGTGGGGAGGCCGGAAGTGTGAACGTCTGGCAGATGCCCTCCGCACGACAGAAGGCCCTCAGGAGGTCAGAGGAAAACTCCCCGCCTCTGTCTGAGTGCAGACGCAGAACAGGAAGGTCTGAGCCGAAACTCTCACTAAGCTAGCGACGAGCACCGCGGATCCAGTCGATCAACACCTCAGGGACCTCACCCTTGCTGCGCAAGGGGAAGACTGTGGTGTAACGCGAGTAGTCGTCAACCACCAGCAGGAAGTAACGCTCGTGACCCTGTCCACGGACGCGGGCTGGGCCCCACACGTCCATGTGAAGAGTCTGCGGAGGGGCCTCAGTCGGAGGAAATGAGGAGGAGTGAGGAGCAGCGCGCTGCCGGCCCTCGACGCAAGGAACACAGGTGGGGGCAGGCCCCGGAGGAAGGGGAGGGAGGGACCTGGGGAGACCAGCGGCGTCTCCCACTAGGGGCAGACGCAGCTCCGACCTCCTCCGTGCCAACGAGGTCAATAGCAGCAGCAGAAGCAACAGAGGGGAGAA
Organism: Closterium sp. Naga37s-1; assembly: GCA_947471745.1. Lineage (NCBI taxonomy): Eukaryota > Viridiplantae > Streptophyta > Zygnematophyceae > Desmidiales > Closteriaceae > Closterium > Closterium sp. Naga37s-1. The sequence continues at coordinate 2,995,984 of CANJKZ010000072.1, read as the reverse complement.
TGGGAACAGGGGAACACCACTCAAAGAAAGGGGTGCGACGGTCGCCGTGAGAAGCACCTACAGCTAAGATACTCTTCTCAGCTGCAGTAAGGCGCTCCTCTAGCAAGTCGACAGTCAGCTCGGTGGGGCAAAGGGAGAGAAAGTGGTCCCTGACTGAAGAGAGGGAGTCAGGGAGGCGGGTGACTAGGTAGTAAAGGGTGATGTACATGGGGGGGGGGGGGGTTCTTGGCACAGAACTCAGTGGGAAGGGCAGCGCAGTAGCGGGCGTCACTAGTGCGAAGGTGAGCAACTAGGTCAGCGACCGCGGCAAAGGCGGCAAGGTCAGGGAAAAGGTACGGGAGCATGAGGCGGCCGAGGGCAGCAGTGGCAAGGGAGGAGTAGCGTGCAACTACAGCGTCGTACAAAGACTGAGCAGTCTTGTACTGGCCAAAATGCGCATGCTCAGCAGGCGGTAGGTGACTACGAACAGCAAGACGAGCAACAGCGTCACGAGTGGTCCACTGCGAGCGGACCGTACTGTCAGCAGTGGCAGCAGGAGCAGTAGAAACACCGGACGTGTGATCGAAAAGGGATACCCTATCCCTATAATCACACTGAAGAAAGAGCTGTAGGTCGTCAACCCACACTTCAAAGTCAACTGCACGTCCCTCAGCATCAAAGGTGAGAACAGTAGGACTAGCCATAGCAGCAGTAGCAGCAATAGCAGCAGAGGCAGGAGGGCAGTGCAGGGCAGTGCGGCTCGGTAGGGCACTGCGGCTTGGTAGAGCGGCGCGGCTCAGTGGGCAGCGCGGCTCGGCTGGGCGGCGCGGCTCGGCTTACCAGAGACGGGTGCAGGGGCGGGCCGTGACAGCAGGGGCCGCGCCAGAAGAGGCCGCGCCAGCAGGGGCCGGCAGGGGCGTGTCAGCAGGGGCCGGTAGGGGCGCGTCAGCAGGGGCGCGTCAGTAGGGGCCGGGCCGGGGCGCGCCAGCAGGGGCCGGCAGGGGCGCGTCAGCAGGGGCCGGCAGGGGCGCGCCAGCAGGGGCGTGTCAGCAGGGGCCGGCAGGGGCGCGTCAGCAGGGGCCGGCAGGGTCGCGTCAGCAGGGGCCGGCAGGGGCGCGCCAGCAGGGGCGCGTCAGCAGGGGCCGGCAGGGGCGCGTCAGCAGGGGCCGGCAGGGTCGCGCCAGCAGGGGCCGGCAGGGCGGCTAAGGGGCCGTGACGGGCGGCGAAGGGGCCGACGGGCGGCTAAGGGGCCGCGACGGGCAGCTAAGGGGCCGACGGGCGGCTAAGGGGCCGATGGGCGGCGAAGGGGCCGTGACGGGCGGCTAAGGGGCCGACTACGGGCGGCTAAGGGGCCGCGACGGGTGGCTAAGGGGGGCCGACGGGTGGCGAAGGGGCCGTGACGGGCGGCTGAGGGGCCGGCGACGGGCAGCTAAGGGGCCGTGACGGGCAGCTAAGGGGCCGCGACAGGCGGCTAAGGGGCCGACGGGCGGTTAAGGGGCCGCGGCGGGCGGCTAAGGGGCCGACGGGTGACTAAGGGGCCGACGGGCGGCGAAGGGGCCGTGACTGGCGGCTAAGGGGCCGACGACGGGCGGCTAAGGGGCCGTGACGGACGGTGAAATGGGGGGGCGACGGGCGGCTAAGGGGCCGCGACGGGCGGCTAAGGGGCCGACGGGCGACGAAGGGGCCGTGACGGGCGGCTAAGGGGCCGCAACGCGCGCTTAGGGCAGGGCAGGAGAAAATTTCGTGGTGGGCCCTAAAAAAAACGTTCCCACTAGGGAACCTGCTCAGAATACCATGTTAGAATAAGGAACGGAATGAATGAACTAGGAAGCAGGTGGGTACAAGTAGGAAACCTAAAAGTGTTGTACCCTATAAGAACTACCCCACTACAGCCTAAACAGACTATAGCATATGTAAGTTTGACAAATGAAACATTCAGGCACATGTAGATGTGGCAGGTAGAACGGGAATGAATTTCAACTAGATGTTGGTTTTTTTTTTTGTGGCTATTATTATTTTCAATGCACTACATCAGTGTGCTATGAATGGTGAGTTGCATATATGCGAAACTTCTATTGAGAATTTAGCTCGTCATTTTTTTTTTTGAATGTAACACTGTTAATTGGATTATCACATTCAGAGACTGTTACATTTAATATGTATATGCTGGACAGTAACCACGTGTTGCAGGATTTGCCAAAGGCATGCACGCGAAAATGGAAATGTCGAAACGCGGCACCTCTAGAAATTTTCCAGGGTCGATCGGACGATCGCTTATTGCACTGCACTAAATGTCTCTGAAAGCATTTTAAACTCACTACACCATTTCATACTCCGCGAAAATTTGACCCTGTGCAGGTTCGATCGCAGGTTCGTGTCAGAATATTATGCTCTAGCCTGTAGTGGGGTGCTCTATAGCGAGTACAACCCTTCTAGGGTTTGCTATTTGTATCCTCATTCTTGCTAGTGCAACCCTCCTCTTCTTCCTTTTAAAATTTCACATGCTATCAGAGCAGGTCGATCCCCTTGGATCGATCCTGTGGGTGGGCTCACCACCTCGTTGCTTCCGCTACAACTTCCACTGCTACCCTCTGTGCCGCACGCCCCGTGGCGTGCGGCAGTTTTTCTTCCCGCCGTGCGCCCCGAGGCGCGCGGCGGTTTTCTGCCCGCCGTGCGCCCCGTGGCGCGCGGCGGTTCTCTGCCCGCTGTGCCCCCCGAGGCGCGCGGCGGGCTTTCTGCCCCGTCACTCGGCGCGTCGCCCTCGGGAGGCGCTGCGACGGGCGACGGGGACCCGCGCGTCGCCCCCCGTCGCCCGTCGTGGCCTGCGCGCGGCCCGTACAGGCTGCGCGCGGCCCGTAAGGGCTGCGCCAGGCCCGGACGCGGCCCGTACGGGCTGCGCCAGGCCAGCGCGCGGCCCGTACGGGCTGCGCCAGGCCCGCGCGCGGCCCGTACGGGCTGCGCCAGGCCCGCGCGCGGCTCGGGCCGCCTGCGCGCGGTTCGGGCGGCTGTGCCAGGCCCGTGGGCGGCCCTTTTCCTCGCTGCCCCTGCCCTCCCCGCTGTCCCCCGTGCTTCTACTGGCGCCCCACCCCTCCTACAGCCCGTTCTCCTGAATTAGGGTTTGGGGGTGAGGGGTATGGGGGTGAAGCCACTGTGTGCCGTTCCCTGCTCCTCCTCCTCCTCCGTCTCCCTGTGCTGCAGCTACCGCTGAGGGGGGGTGGACTTGTTGGAGCCGTTGGAGTGGTACTAAGGGGGGGTGAAGGGGGAGTGGAGCTAGCGGTGTAGCAGCGGGTGTGTGTCAGGGGGAGTGGGATAGTTTGGGGAGGTTGAAGGGGGTGGCCGCCGTGAAGCCAGCAGCTCCATTCGCCCGTGAGACCGTTGCGCCAGTCGCCCGTGAGCCCGTTGCGCCAGTCGCCCGTGAGCCCGTTGCTCCAGTCGCCCGTGAGTCCGTTGCTCGTCTGCCGCTACTTTTAGCCGCGGAGCCAGTTACTCCAGTAGCCCGTGTGCCAGTTGCTCCAGTTGCCAGTGTGCCAGTTGCTCCAGTTGCCCGTGTGCCAGTTGCTCCAGTTGCGCCGTGTGCCAGCAGCTTCAGCTGCCGCCCACTACCTCCTCTCCTCTCATAGTCTCTTTCCTCCTCCTCACTTGCCCGTTGTGACTACCACTAGCTTTGCTCATAATTGTGAACTTTAAACTATTGCTTCTTGAACTTGTGCTCAGAATGTGTGGTGACATTGTGATCCACCCTGAGCTTGTACTGCTTTGCTTGCTCTGCTGATTACACCCCACTTTGGCTATGGGGGTGTGTCAGAATATTATGCTCTAGCCTGTAGTGGGGTGCTCTATAGCGAGTACAACCCTTCTAGGGTTTGCTTGTATCCTCATTCTTGCTAGTGCAACCCTCCTCTTCTTCCTTTTAAACTTTCACAGTTCGGTGCTACAGTGGCCACGTCCTTATGATCTTGTCGGTGGGCTGGGAGGGAGGTGGTGCGGATTTGCAGGGACTGTAGAGAGGCGAGAGAAAAAATGTACACGTGGCCTAGTTTTCACGCTTGTACACTACAGTAATCATATCAGGCAACGAGCCTTACCCAATCAAAGGAATTCGGCGGCAGAATGTGTGTGTGAGGTTGACCCAGGGTGATGCCGTGGCAATAGACTAGGGTGAAGAAATGACACCGTGTCCCGAAAATGACACGTGGAGTTGCACAGTGACTCTCACAGCACAGAATGATGTTGAGTGATGCTACCATTCGCATTCACGTCTGTCTGCCTCCCATCATATGTTCGTGCGTTGCATGCGTGTTGTGAGTGTGTGCAAGAATTTGTGTTTTGTGCGGTTTGGTTTTTCTGAGTGTGTGTGTGAATGTTATTTGGCTTGAGCAGATATCTGAAGTGACTCCTCTGCTCAAGAGCTTTCCGAGGAACCAAGTATCGCTTCAATCGGAGCACGAACAAGAAAGTTACGAACGTTGGAGTTCGTATGCTTTTGATATTTGGTTGTGGTGACTATGGGAAGTTGTGGGGTTGACTCAATATGGGGTACAGACTTTTGGGGGTTGGGAAATTCGTCTTTTCTACTGTAGTTGCTGCCAAATGGTTGGGAGAAACCAAACCAGGTTGGCAAGTGTGGCCAAGTTGGGTTGAGGTGGATTGTGGAGGTTGGGATAGTGACAAAGGTCAAAGTTGGGTTGCCTATGGGGAAGGGAATTGTATGGCATGGGGTTTCCTTGGTTGGGGACTCTCTTGGGACCTTCCCTCTCGTCCTCCTCATCCCCTCCTACCTGGTTCTATTGCTACTCTAACTTTCTTGTGTGAACTTGTGAGATCATTGTGATTGAGTTACGTTTTCTATGGCAGCATACCCCCTAGTGCGCCGAAGTTCATAACTCGAGTTATACTCCATATTCTGATACTATTCAAATTGGGAAAGATAGCCACGGTCAAGGGCTACAACATACTCGAGTTTGAAAGAATTCTAACAGTGGACCTTTCGTCGACGACGTTTCTTGTGACGACGACTTTTCTGTCCAGAATTGTAGTTGACGATTTTGAGATATTTCAGCCCCTAATCTTCATAGACTCCGTCCTTAATCTCTAACAAATGACCTACCCAATCGTACCCAATAGCCAGATTCAGCGTAGGCGAAGGTTCTGTTTCTCTTGATGCATCCCACCCGCACCCTTCCCATCGTTTGCTCAAATTCACATATCAGTCATTCATTTTTTCGTCATTCTTCTGCTCCATAGCTGTTTCTCACGCTTGTTCCTCTAATCCGTTTCTCATTTAGAAAAAGCATTTCACAGGCTCAGTCTAGCTGGCGCCGAGGGCACTGTTTCTCTCGACGTCATCAACCCGAAATCCCGTGCAGGATATTCTCAGGGACTCTGAAATCCTTAGCATTCTTTTCATTCCTTTTTTTTTTTTCAGATCTGTAGTTTCCTTAAAACCTGAACAATGTAGGTTTCGGCAAGGTCGTCTCGCGAGTGTCAGTGCTCTGCGCGAATGTTCACACTTCCCTTTATCATGCTGCCATGATTTCGCGTTATTTTCCTTGAGGCTGCTTTTTCATCATGTTATCTGTGCCATGTTGAGAACGGTTAACCACCCTGCTTTTACACTATGTTTTTCCAGGTGTTTTTCTGCTACCGCACCTATATTTCGACACCCAGAGGTAAGCCAGCATTGCGTATGGCATTTTGTGTACTTGCAGGTCTGCTGAAGGTGTTTTAGCCGAAGACTGCTGCTTAGGGACTTCTAGATGTAGGCACATTGAGGGTTGGGACTTGGTGATCAGAGTTGTCTCAATCATATACACTTGCATTATACCATTTTATAAAGTTGGCAAGATAATACTTGGCAGAATGGAAGAAGGGGGGCATTATCGATGTGACGTGAAGGACTGCATTGCAAAATTTCCTACTTCGTCGGCAAAGGCATGGCATATGTCGAAGCGAAAGCACAAGTTCAAGGCTCCTGATGCAACTCCAGAGCTGCAAAACGAAAGCAGCCAGGGCGGAGCTGCAGAGGCGCTCCAAGCTGCTGCAGAGCGCATTCGCACGAGAACAACTAAACGTACCTGCATTGAAGCGCAGGCAGATAGTAGCCACATGGCAGAGGACGTGGACACTGCAGAGATGAATGAGGACCCAACAGGGTATCGCTTCTCCTCCGGTGGTGATACATCGAAGGTGGATCTCGACGCACGCGTCTATCGTTTTGTAAGGACGGCTACTGGAGGTTCCGGACTCTCAAGGGTGGATACCAAGGAGTTGATATCCATCGTCATAGAGGTGTTGAGCATTCCGGGGCGTCTAACCATAAATTCCCTTGCCGCATTTGATGGCTACGAGAAGTTGCAACTATGCGATGCAAATTTGCACCCTTTCGAGCAAGTTAATCTTGCGAAGGAGGGGGATTTGGAGCCGGTGATCATGTGGCGTCGTTCTGCACTGACATGCGTGGCAAGCCTATACGAGAACGTGGCGAATGCCGACGGCTTTGTTGTGAAACCACTGGCACCCAACAGAGATCCTGAAGCTATGCGCATATACAAGGGTCCTGAGACGGGCAATTGGTGGCGAGAAGTCCTAGCCGAATTGCCACAAGGGGCGTCTGTAGCTGCGGTGATTATATACTCCGATGAAACGACACTCACCATCGATGGAGGACTCAAGGGATGGCCAGTGTACATCTCGCTGGCCAACATTGCTTCGGGTAATCGTTGGAGATCGCACGGCCATCGACTTGTCGCTTTGTTACCCGACAACGACGGCAGCTTCTACACGAAAGCGAATGAAGAGCAACGTCGGCTTGAAGTATTCCAGGAGGCCCTGCAACTCATCATGGAATATTTGAAGGCTGGACAATACAAGTGAGTATGTTGCTTGTGCGAGTACACTCTCTGTATGTCTACAATGATTGCCGATGGTTACCCGCACTTGTGATGTTTCACTAATGACGAGCTACATTTTATCCCCTTGCTTGTGCAGCGGTATGATACTCACTGACCCATATGGCATTCGTCGAAAGGTTTATCTGATGACGTACGCATACATCGGCAACTACCCAGAGCAGTGCAAGGTCGCCGGTACAAAGACGGGCATCAGGACAAAGTAACCATGTCCCAGATGCGCCGTACCAAAGGAAAAGCTCAACAACATGGAATACCCACTGGAGTACATGAAGGAGGAACGTCAGAAGCAGCTTGTTGGCGAGATGGAGCGTGCGCGTACGAAAGAAGTGCGCACGGATCTCGAACGCGCCAACAGCACCCACTGCATTCATGTAAGCGTCGTCGCGTTTGCACCTATCGTTTCTGGATGTTGTAGTATACTTTTGTCAAACTTATATGTTGCATGTTGTGTAGACTGGAGTGGGGTAGCCCATATGGGGTACTGTTGGATGCACGTCATTCTGAGTGCATGTCATCCTAACGTCCTGCCGAGTGCTCGTGCTATTCATGCGTGCATTGTTTGCATGAGCATTTGTCATTGTGCATGGCTGTTGGATTTTACCATCTCTGTGTTTTCTCCAAGTTTAAATGCTTGATCACGCAGGAGAAATCCAGAGCTTTCCAACGATACCAAGATCGCCTTATTCTGACCAAGATCGCCCAAGTTACAAGATTTCCAAGACTTGGATTTCTTATTACCTTTTAAGGTTACATCTAATTTGGGTGATTACTTGGGACATGACTATAAAGGGATCTTTGGTTGGGTGGTTAGGGAAGGCAACTTTGACTTTTGGATTGGGGTGGCTAGAAGTTTCTAGCATGGGTTGCAAATGTTGCAACACCTAGGCAAAATCCAACTAGATTGGATTTTGCATGTGACACCTCAAGGACCTCATGATGAGGGTTGCATCCTTGCTGCTAGGAAGGTTCCTAACATCTTTCCCTAGCTCTTGGAGAACCCCTTCCCTCTCATGGTTCTCTTGGAGTCCCCAACTCCAACATTCTATGTCTTAATGTTTGTGCTTCCTCTACCATTCTAGTGATGCGGCTGCTGGACGTTTTTACTTGGTTCTCACTCTATATACCATCTTAACGGCTGATTCAACTAAGAGATGGTAGCTTAGGCTAAGGCGCACAATCCTACCGAGCGGATTTGCGTTTAGTTGAGAATTGAGTTCGTTGTAAGCTCTCAAAGTGACAGATCCTGAACAACAAGTGGTATCAGAGCAGGTAGTCAACTTTGAGACGACGAATCGTCGTGACTTCTCAACCAATGTTGACGTGTGAGACCAGTTTCTATTAGCTCTGCTTGCGAACTGTCGATTGGTGGTCGAACCGCGTTCTAATTCGAAGTATTCAGTCCGTGGCGGCGTTTTTCGTAGAATCGAAACTTCTGGCAGATTTCTCTCCAAACGATTTCTCAAGTTTCCACCGTTCATAAGGCCTCAATATGACTGGAACGGACTCTAGAGGTGCTAATGGCGAGATGGCTGGAGCTAGAGAGGCTGGAGAGCAGGGGAGAGTTGCTGGTGGTGGAGTGGGGACTCACCAACCAGCCAACCCTACGCTACCTACTTCTTCTACACCATCTCCTACTACCGTGGATCCTGTGAAAGCTTTCTCTATTGAGAAATTCATGGGGGAGGACTACGAGCACTGGAGTTTCCGCATGAGGCTGATGTATACCCAATACAAGCTATTGGATCTGGTGGAGGGGAAGGAGAAGATGCCGGAGGCCGCGGAGCTGAAAGGAGCATAGATGAAGCGATCGTTCGACGCGTACATGCTCATGGTGCAAGCGGTTGGCGGACGACAACTTGACCACATCAAGGCCTCTTAGGTGATCCAGAGTGTGGCCCCAAGGCTTGGAGGAAGCTTTTGGATGTGCACTCACCGACACATGCTACCGGCATCGTGCTACTCGCGCGGCGGCTGCGCGACATCAAGTTCGTTGATGGAGAGCCGATGCAACCGGTGTTGGATGAGATGCGGGACATCTTCACGAAGCTCCAAGGCGGCGGTGTGGTGTACCCGAAGCTCGTGCAATGCGTGGAGATCGTGATACGGCTGCCGGAGTCGTGGTCTGCCCTAGCGATCAACCTCAACTCTCAACAGCCCCAGTGGAGCGTGGATTACATTCGCGCGCGCATTCTTGAGGAGGACTTGCGGCGGCGGAGTGTGGAGCGCTCGGAGGAGGGAGCTGGCTATGGAGTTGGAGGTGGAAAGAGTGGCTTCAAGAAGAAGTGGAAGGGCAAGAACAAGGACTACCCTAAGGAGGATGGCGGCGGGGGTCAAGGGGAGGTGTGCTTCTACTGCAAGAAGCGCGGACATCGTTGGCGGAAGTGTTACCAACGACCCAAGGATTGGACTCCGCCTTCATCGAGCAACCTGCATGGTGGCAAGAGGAGTGGGGGAGTCATGGGAGCTAGTGGAGAGGAGAAGGATGAGGAGAAAGGCGGCAAATCTGAGGAGCGGAAGGCCGGGTTCTTCTTCTTCGTGAACGAAGGCGCAACCAACCTTGCTATGGCTGCCAAGGTTCTCCTACATCCCCTCACCCATTGGGTGATAGATTCCGGGAGCTCTTGGCACATGACTCCTCGCGCGGACCTACTCGATGAGATTCAGCCCGCACCCATCTCTACAGTCACATCCGCGACGGGCGCCAAGGCCAAGGTCATGGGCATGGGATGCGCCAAGTTCATGGGAGCGGATGGAGAGCTCGTGGGGCTGAAGAACGTGCTGTGGGTGCCGGACTTGTGCGCAAACCTGATTTCTACCGGCCGGTTGGGAGATGCGGGTGTGAACACCGAGACGATTGGCTCGGAGCGCTATCATGCCTACAAAAATGAGCGGCTGATTTGGGACCTGCAGTGGAAAGGGGATGTCCACAAGCGGATGTGGCAGATCCCGGTACTCCCTTGGCGGAAATCGGGCAAGGCGGCAGCGGCGGCATCTATGGAGGAGAGTGTCATCGAGGAAGAGCAGCAAGGTGTGCAAGGAGAGGAGCTAATTGGAGGAAGCGCAGCGGTGAAGGCGTCGGCTACCTCGGGCCAAGCGGATTGGGAGACTTGGCATCGGCGACTCGCACACGTGGCTGTTTCCACATTGGAGGTGATGCACAAGGAGAAGTGCGTGCATGGGTTGCAACTGCAAAGAGATGGCACTCACTATGGCAGCTGCGAGGCGTGCATGCAAAACAAGTTTGCGCGGTTCCCGTTTCCACGTGCGGAGGGATCGGCGAAGGCACCCTTGGAGGTGGTGCACATGGACCTGGTGGGTCCTATGAGGACTGAGGGGACTGGGGGAGTGCTGTACTTCCTCACCATGGTGGACGAATGGAGCCGTTTCACGTGGGCACGTCCCCTGTCCAAGAAGAGCGATGCTGCAGCGGCGATCAAGGAGGATTGGTTGCGATGGTGGAGCGGCAAGCGATGCGGCTGGTGAAGGTGCTGAGGAGTGACCGAGGTGGAGAGTTCCTTGGAGCGGAATTCACCAAGTTTCTCAAGAAGAACGGCATTCGACACCAGCTGACCTGCCCAGGAACACCGCAGCAGAACGGCATTGCTGAGCGTGCCAACCGGACCATTGGCGAGGCGGCTAAGACCTTGTTGGGGGCTGCTGGGATGCCCTACAAGTTCTGGCCTGAAGCTGTTCGCCATGTCATCACGGTCAAGAACATGGTCTTGACACATGTTGGCGACAAGCATTGGGTGCCGTACGAACGTTGGCTTGGGAAGAAGCCATCCATTGACATGCTGCGGGTGTGGGGCTGCATGGGGCTTGTGATGGTGCCTAAGGAGCAGAGGCACAAGCTGGAAGTTGCTGCTGTGTGGGCTGTCCATTTTGGGATGGCTCCTGACTCGAAGGGGTGGTTGATGTGGGACCCCAAGAGCAAGAGGACGCTGGTCAGCCGTGACGTCAAGTTTGTGGAGGACGTCATGTACAAGGACTGGCAGCAGCAGCAGCAGGTGCAGATTGGCTTGCGTCTGCAGGAGATTGAGCGGTCTGCAGTGGAGGAGGTTCAGCTGCACCTTGAGGATCTCCCTGGGTCAGAGCTGACCAGTGACCACAGTGGCGGTGGAGAGCAGCAAGTTTCTGGTCCTGCTGCAGAGGAGGGGTTGGAGGATGAGTCGGCACGTGTGGACTCACCATCTCAGCCCGAGCCTGCTGCAACCGCCAAGGTCACCAAGAGGAGTGTGCAGAGAGGAGCTTCACCACATGGGCAGCAGATTGCAACCTGCGAGAAGAGAGTGGCAGCAGCACCCTCAAGGCTGAAGTATAGCCGTTTGGGAGGACCCAAGCAAGGTGCCATGGCGGTTCAGGCGGATGAGGGAGAGGATGAAGAGATGGCCTTCTGTTTCTTCACACCCTTGCCTGGAGAACCAGCCACAGTGGAGGAGGCACTCAGTGGACCCCAGAAGGAGGAGTGGAAGGCTGCCATGGATGCGGAGTTCAACAGTCTCATTGAGAATGGGACTTGGGAGCTTGTTGAGTTACCCGAGGGGCGACGGCCGATCAGCAGCAAGTGGGTCTTCAAGGTGAAGAGTGGAGCTGATGGTGCGTTGGAGCGGTTCAAGAGCCGCTTGGTCGCCAAAGGGTTTCAGCAGAAAGAGAAGGTCGACTTCGGGGAGATCTTCGCTCCCGTTGCTAAGCCAGTGACACTGAGGACTTTGCTGGCTGGCGCAGCTGTGAAGGGATGGCACGTGAAGCAGATGGATATCACCACTGCATTTCTCAATGGAATACTGCTGGAGGATATCTACATGGCGCAGCCCAACGGCTATGAGGATGGGACCAGCCGGGTGTGCAAGCTCAAGAAGGCTATCTATGGCCTTAAGCAAGCGCCCAGGTGCTGGTACGAGAAGCTGGAGGAGGTGCTGCTGAGTGGAGGCTTCAAGACGTCCCAAGCGGATCACAGCTTGTTTCTGCTTGGAGAGGGGGAGCAGCTGCTCTTGCTGCTGGTGTATGTCGACGACATACTGCTGTTCTCACCTTCCATGGAGCAGATTGAGAGGACACAGAAGTTGCTGATGGACAACTTCAAGTGCAAGATGCTAGGGGATGTCCACTACTACTTGGGGCTGCAGATTGAGAGGGATGTCGAGAGGAGGTGGCTGAAGGTGCATCAGTCACACTACATCTCTGGTGTCATGGAGCGCTATGGTGTGACTGGGGGTCGCACTGTGATGACGCCGTTCCCTGCAGGCTTCAAGCTGAAGAAGGCAGCTGAGGAGGATGATGTGCTTGAGGATGAGCAGCGGAATGAGTACCAGTCACTCATTGGGAGTGTGATGTATGCAGCTGTGCATACGCGATCTGATGCTTCATTCGGAGTGGGGCAGCTGGCCAGAGTTGTGCAGCGGCCCACTGAGGAGCAGTTGGAGGTGGCAAAGCGCTTGGTGTGCTACCTCGGATCAACGGCATCTGCTGGTGTTCAGTTTTCAGCTGGCGGCCAGCTGAAACAGATTGGAGCAGATGGGGTAACGCCTGGAACCTTGAAGCTGTCGTGCTTCACCGACGCTACATGGGCCTCAGAGGATGAGGATCAGTCATCAGTTGGCGGCTTTGTGTGCATGGTCGGAGGTGGACCAGTGAGCTGGAGGTCCAAGAAGCAGAGTGAGATTGCTCAGTCTTCCAGAGAGGCAGAGTACATGGCGATGTACCATGCCATCAAAGAGATCGTGCTCCTGAGGAAGCTGCTGGAGGACATGGGAGCTGAACAGGAGGGACCTACACCACTTTTCTCCGACAGCGAGGGTGCTATTGGCATGGCCAATAATCCTATCCTGAATGGGCTGAACAAGCACATGAAGATTAAGTGGCACTGGGTGAGGCAGATGGTGAAGGAGGGTATTGTTGAGCTTCACCATGTGAAGGATAGCAAGCAGGCGGCAGATTTTCTCACCAAGAGACTTCCCGAGAGCGCACATTGGAAGTGTGCTAAGATGTGTGGCATGGCATTGCACTAGTGTGGGCAGCTGTGTCATGAGTGCATGTGTGAGTGTGTGTGCATGCAGTCCGTTAGTCTTAGGGGGAGTTTGTTGGATGCACGTCATTCTGAGTGCATGTCATCCTAACGTCCTGCCGAGTGCTCGTGCTATTCATGCGTGCATTGTTTGCATGAGCATTTGTCATTGTGCATGGCTGTTGGATTTTACCATCTCTGTGTTTTCTCCAAGTTCAAATGCTTGATCCTGCAGGAGAAATCCAGAGCTTTCCAACGATACCAAGATCGCCATATTCTGACCAAGATCGCCCAAGTTACAAGATTTCCAAGACTTGGATTTCTTATTACCTTTTAAGGTTACATCTAATTTGGGTGATTACTTGGGACATGACTATAAAGGGATCTTTGGTTGGGTGGTTAGGGAAGGCAACTTTGACTTTTGGATTGGGGTGTCTAGAAGTTTCTAGCATGGGTTGCAAATGTTGCAACACCTAGGCAAAATCCAACTAGATTGGATTTTGCATGTGACACCTCAAGGACCTCATGATGCGGGTTGCATCCTTGCTGCTAGGAAGGTTCCTACCATCCTTCCCTAGCTCTTGGAGAACCCCTTCCCTCTCATGGTTCTCTTGGAGTCCCCAACTCCAACATTCAACTAAGAGATGGTAGCTTAGGCTAAGGCGCACAATCCTACCGAGCGGATTTGCGTTTAGTTGAGAATTGAGTTCGTCGTAAGCTCTCAAAGTGACGGATCCTGAACAACAGGTACAACCCAAATTATGGTTAGTACTTGTACCCATCATTCTGCTAGTTCATTCATTCTCGCTTTTAGATTCTGACATGGTATCAGAGCAAAGGTCTCGAGTTCGAATCCCAGTGTGTGCACTTCGGGCATCCCAGTGCGGGGGGGTGTCAGAGGTCCACTGGTGATCCCCGATTGATCCTAGGGAAGGGTTACAGGCTCGTTGTCCTGGGGGGTTATGGGCGCACTGACCCGCTACTTAACAAGCCCTTTTATCCCAGTGGTCTAGTGACTGGGATTCTGACATGGTTTCAGAGCAAGTCATCTCCTAGGACCGTATTTTTTTTTCTAGGGCCCGCCGAATCGCGCTACCCCACACGTCGCGCTGCCCTGCGCACGCCCTGCTCTGCGTCGCGCCACCCGCACGCACCCTGCCTTGCGTCGCGCCGCCCGCACACGCACTACCCTGCCCTGCCCGCGCGCCACTCGCCACTTCCCTGCCCGCGCGCCGCTCGCCGCCGCATCGCCCTGTCCTGCCCGCGCGCCGCTCGCTGCCGCGCCGCCCTGCCCTGCCCGCGCGTTGCTCGCCGCGGCGCCGCCCTGCCCTGCCCGCGCGCCGCTCGCCGCGGTGCCGCCCTGCCCTGCCAGCGCGCCGCGCGCCGCCGCGCCGCCGTGCCCTGCCCGCGCACCGCTCGCCGCCGTGCCGCCCTGCCCTTTTCGCGCGCCGCTCGCCGCCGCGCCGCCCTGCCCTGCTCGCACGCCGCTCGCCGCCGCCCTGTCCTGCCCTGCCCGCGCGCTGCTAGTCGCCGCGCTGCCCTGCTCTGCCTGCGCGCCGCTAGCAGCCGCGCCTCCCTGCCCTGCCTGCACACTGCTAGCAGCCGTGCCGCCCTGCCCTGCTAGCATACCGCCCTGCTGGCTGCCGCCTTGCGCTGATCTGCCTGCGCGTTGCCCTGCTGGCCACCCCCCCCCCCCCCCCCCCCCCCCCCCCCCCGGCTTTGCCCTGCCTGCGTGATGCCCTGCTGCTAGCGCGCCCAACTGCTTCGCCCGCGATGGCTACTCTCAGTGTGCTCTGGTTCGATGCAGTGGGCCGTCCAATACAGTTCGACGCATGGCTAGATGACCTGCAGCTGTACTTACTGAGCGATTATAGGGACGGTGTCTCACTGTTTGACCTCACGTCTGGCGCCTCTCTCGCCCCTCTTGACATAGGTGACAATGCGACTCGCTCACAGTGGCTTACTTGTGACGCTGCTGCTCGCCTAGCTGTTCGCAACCACCTGGCGTTAGCCGAACGCGCTCACTTTGGCCAGCACAAGATTGCCAGAGCCCAGTACGACGCTGTAGTTGCTCGTTACTCCTCCCTGGCCACTACTGCTCTAGGCCGCCTTATACTGCCCTACATGTTCCCCGAGCTGTCCGCATTTGCCACAGTAGTCAACCTCGTCACTCACCTTCGCACTATTGACACTCTCTACCGTGCCGCGCTTCCCACCGAGTTTCTAGCCAAAAAACCTCCTCCCATGTACATCACGCTCTACTACATCATCACCCGCCTCCCTGACTCTCTTAGCGCAGTCAGGGACCTCTTTCTCGCCCTTGACCCCACAGACCTCACTGTTAACCTGCTCGAGAAGCACCTCCTTGCGGCTGAGACCAGCATAGTTGCTGTCGATGCTTCTCGTGGCACTCCTCGCACTCCCTTCATTGAGGGGTGATCCCCCTCCCCCCTTGTCCCCTCTGTCGCGTCTTCTGCTGCTGTTGACTTCCTTCGTGTTGAGGATTTTGGGGCTGCGTCTGCTCCTAGTGGGAGGCGCCACAGCGGCAGGAGCAAGGGAGGGTAGGGTGGTGGAGGTGGCAGTGATGGAGGTGGCGGTGGTGGCGGTGGGAGTGGTGGTGGGAGTGGAGGCGTTGGTGGCGGTGGTGGTGGGGGCGGTGGTGGTGGCAGTAGGAGTGGCGGCGGAGGCAGTGGTGGCGGCAGTGGTGGCGGGAGCAGTGGTGGCGGTCGGGTTGGAGCTGTTCAGAGGGGAGGTTCTGGCAGTGGCTAGAGGTGACAGCAGCAGCGTCAGAGCAAGACTCCGTCGCCCCAGCAGCTTCCTGAGTGGTTTTCCCAGCGTGGGGCGTCGGGGGGTAGTGGTAGCTGCCCGTATGTCATTCGCACGGGTGACCGTGTTGGTCAGACATGCGGGAGGCCTCAGACTCAGCACCGCTGCTTCTTCCGCCTAGACGACGCTTGGCACGCAGAGTTTGGTGACGAGGCCGAGCGCCCCCACTAGGCAGAGCTGCTTAGGTCAGGAGTTGCTATCTTTGATCTTGACTATGATGCTATCCTTGCTGCTATGTATGCCTTGTCTGTTGGTGCTGAGGGTGACTGTTACCTGTGTGTGCCGCCTGACCAAGGTACAGAGGCTGCTGCTCTAGGTGCTAATGAGTCTGCTCTCCCTGGTAATATGCCTGCTGAGGCCTTGCACACCTTTACACTTGACTCAGGTGCTTGACGCTGTTTCTTTCGTGACTGCACCACCCTCACTCCTCTCTCTGCACCTGTACCGGTCAGACTGGGTGACCCCTCCGGGGGCCCAGTTCTTGCCCGTTCCTCCACTGTTCTCCTGTGTCCGGCGGTTCCGTCCGCCTCACTGTCAGGTCTTCACCTCCCCTCATTCTCTATGAAGTTGGTGAGTACTGCTGCCCACCAGGATGCGATGGTCACTACCACCACTCCTGGGGGTCAGCGTGTGTCGACCTGCATGTGCACATGGACGGGCCGTCACCTGGCCACGTTCACCCGTCGGCCTGGGTCGAGTGTGTACACCCTGTCTACCGAGCCTCCTCAGGTAGCTGCATCTGCCCAAGTGTCTGCTTCAAGTCCGGTAGCACCCCCCTGCTCGTGTCACCGCCTGTCGCACCAGACTCTCCTCTGGCACCACAGACTTGGTCACCCCTCCCTGCCACGCCTTCGTGGCATGCACTCCCGCCTCCTTGTCTCTGGTCTTCCCATCTCTCTACCTCCCCTCCCGCCCTCACCTCCTCTGTCTCGGCAGCGCTCCGCTCCTCACTCCTCCTCGTTTCCCCCGACGACTACTCCCCTGCAGACTCTCCACATGGACGTGTGGGGCCCAGCTTGCGTCAGTGGACAGGGCCGCGAGCACTACTTTCTGCTGGTTGTTGACGACTACACGCGTTACACCACGGTCTTCCCCTTGCGCAGCAAGGGTGAGGTCCCTGATGTCTTCATCCCTTAGATCCGCGCAATCAGTCTCCAGCTTCGCGAGCGGTTCCGCGAGGACCTTCCTGTCCTGCGTCTGCACTCTGACAGAGGTGGTGAGTTCTCCTTGTTAGAATAAGGAACGGAATGAGTGAAACAGAGAAGAGGGGATTCACTAGCAAACATTGGGATACATATAGCAAACCCTAACAGGGCTGTTCTCACTATAGAGTACCCCACTGCAGACTAGAGAAACATAACATTCTGACACACCCCCATGGTCAAAGTGGGGTATGATCAGCACAACAAGCAGCAGTTTATAGTTCACAAATATAAGCAAAGCTAGAGGCAGTCACAGACGGTAAGTGAGGAGGAGGAGGGACTATGAGAGGAGAGGAGATAGGAGGCGACGGGTGAAGCCGCAGATACACGGGCAACAGGAGCGGCGCGCACTGTGGCTACCGGAGATTGTAGCCTCCGGACTACTGGAGTAACTGGCTCCGCGGCTAACTCTGAGCGGCAGGAGCAACGGACCCACGGGCGACTGGCGCAGCAGGCTCGCTGGGCTACCGGAGATTGTAGCCTCCGTTCTACTGGCGCTGCTGGCGACACGACGGCTGCCTCCGCCCAACCTCCCTCTAACTGTCTCACCCCCCTTTCACACACCCCCTGCTGCACCTCTAACACTGCTCACGCACCACCCCCCGTAGTACTACTCCGACAGCTCCCACACATCCACCCCCCTCAGCGGTAACTGCAGCAGTGGGAGACTGAGGAGGAGGAGTAGGGGAGGCCGCACACACCCGTCACCCCCATGCGCGCCACCCCCAGGCCCTAACACAGGCAGTACGGGGTGGGAGCGGGAAAGGGACATAGGGGCCGAACGGGGGCCGCACAGACGGCTCGCGGGCGGCAGGAGGGGCAGCGCTGGCCCCCGAAGACGCCACAACGGGCGATGGGACGCGAAGGGGGGGGGGGGGGGGGGTGTCCGCGCGCGGGCCCCCGAGGGCGCCACGACAGGCGACTGGGGTGGGGGCTGCGCGGGCCCCAGAGGGCGCCACGACGGGCGTCAGGAGGGGGCCGCGCGCTGGCCCCCCAGGGCGCCACGTCGGGCGACGGAAGGGGGGGCCGCGCGGGCCCCCGATGGCGCCACGACGGGCGACGGGAGGGCCGCGCACGAGCCCCCCCGAAGGTGCCGTGACGAACGACGGGGGGGGGGGGGGTGACGCGTGGGCCCCCGGGGCGCCGTGACGGGTGACGAAACCGCCGCACGCCTCGGGGCGCGCGACGGGCAGGGCACCGTCGCGCGCCACGGGGCGCACGACGGGCAGAACAGGGCGCCGCGCTGCCCCCAGGGCAGCGCGATGGGCAGAAAACCGCCGCGCGCCCCGAGCGTGCGGCGGGAAGAAAAAATGCCGCGCGGCAGGCAGACAAACGACGCGCGCCCGATGCGCGCTATAGGCAGGACAGCAGCGAAAGCTTAACGGTATGCCCATGCACAGGATTGACCCGGGAGGGTCGACCTGCTCTGATACCATGTTAGAATAAGGAACGGAATGAGTGAAACAGAGAAGAGGGGATTCACTAGCAAACATTGGGATACATATAGCAAACCCTAACAGGGCTGTACTCACTATAGAGTACCCCAATGCAGACTAGAGAAACATAACATTCTGACACTCCTCCGACCTCTTGCGGGACTTTTGTCGTGGGGAGGGCATCCTCTAGTCGTTCATGCTTCCGGCCTCACCGCAGCAAAATGGGATTGCTGAACGTCGCATTGGCTTAGTCATGGAGGTCGCTCGTACCTCCATGAACCATGCGGCTGCTCCCCATTTTTTGTGGCCGTTTGCGGTCCGGTACGCTGCGCATCAGCTCAACCTCTGGCCCCGTGTCTCCTTCCCGAAGACCTCGCCTACACTGCGTTGGACGGGGAAGGTTGGCGATGCGTCGATGTTCCGGGTCTGGAGTTCTTGTGCCTTTGTCCGCGATACGTCCGCAGACAAGCTCTCCACCCGCACTATCCCTGTGTCTTCATTGGCTTTCCCCCTGACGCGCCTGGCTGGCAGTTTTACCACCCCACCTCGCTCCGTGTCCTCCCCTCTCAGGACGTCACGTTTGACGAGTCGCTTCCCTTTTACCGTCTCTTCCCCTACCGCTCTGCCCCTCTCCCACCCCCGCCGCTCGTCCTCGCTCCAGGTCCCCTTCCGGTAGACCCCCTCCCCCCTCAGGGTCCTGGTCCCTCTGGTGTGTCTCAGGTAGACCCACTCCCTGGTACTGTGCTTGTTGAGGTCGCTGTAGACACAGGTGCTACTAGAGGTGCTGCGTCTGGAGGTGCTGAGCCTGCGCATGCGGAGCTTGGGGGTGCTGAGCCTACGGGTGCTGAGTCTGAGGGTGCGGGGTCTGGGGGTGCGGAGCCTGGGGGTACTGAGCCTGCAGGTGCGGAGCCTGGGAGTGCTGAGCCTGAGGGTGCGGAGCCTGGGGGTGCTGAGTCTAAGGGTGCGGAGCGTGGGGGTGCTGATTCTGAGGGTGCTAAGTCTGGGGGTGTTGAGCCTAGGGGTTCTTTGTCTCCTGGAGGTCCTCCAGGTGCCTTGTCGCGGCGGGAGCCTCTCTCTCCACTGTAGCTGCGTGAGTGGTTTGCTCGGCGCACATGCCTTTGGAGTGGCGCTGCTGGAGCCGGGGGGTCTGCCGCTGGAGGCACTGTAGCTACTAGAGCTGGAGGTGCTGCAGAAGTTGGAGCTGGAGGCACTGGAGCTGGAGCTGCTGGAGTTACTGGAGCCGCTGGTCCCGGAGGTGCTTGTACTTGAGGTACTGGAGCTGCTGGTGCTAGAGGTGCTGCAGGAGTTGGAGCTAGAGGCACTGGAGCTGGAGCTGCTGGAGTTTTTAGAGCCGCTGGTCCCAGAGGTGCTCATCCTGGAGGTACTAGAGCTGCTGGAGCTGGAGGTGCTGCAGGAGTTGGAGCTGGAGACACCGGAGCTGGAGGCGCTGGCCCTGGGGGTGCTGGTGCTGTTGGTGCTGGTTCTGGAGATGCTGGACGGCCGCGACCGTACTCCGTTCCCCTTCTTTAGCAGGTTCTTGGTCTCCCGTGTTCTTTTGCCCTTACTCCTCCCTTACTGTGTCCACCGCCTGACCAGTCGCAGCCGCCGTTACAGCCAGCCTCCCCACTGCCTGCTCCTTCTCCTTACACTGAGCAGGCCGGAGGTCTTACAGAGCGTCATGGGCCTGTGTCTTGTCCTGCCTCTCCTGTTTGCGCTGTTTGCACTGGTCGTCGTGTTCCGTGTCCGCGTCCTCCTCCTGTCCCCCGCACGCACCATATGGCACTTCGTCCTTCCTCTGTTCCACAGCGTGTCCCCGTGCCGTCTCCTCCTGCGTCCTCTCTGGCTGATGGACCGGACCCTGAGTCTGGCCTAGCTTGTGTTGCCAGTCCCACTGTCCCTCATCTTCTCGTTACTGTTGTCATTGACCCTTCTTTCGAGTCCACTGCTGTGTCTGCCCTATTCACTGAACTTGTTGACTTTGCTACAGTCTGTCGTCTTGACTACGCTACTGCTCTTGTTGCTGATTCTGAGTCTGCCTGTCCTCCGTCCGTCGGGGGTGAGTATGCTCTTGGCACGGACGTCCTTGAGGACAGGCAGGAGGACGTTGAGTGTCTTGCAACTGCTGTACCTTCTCTCGTGGCCATGCTGTTTGCCCCTGAGGGAGACCCGGATGCACCAGACATCCCGACCCCATGCTCTTACGCAGAGGCGATTACGGGTCCCTACTCCTCTCAGTGGCAGACAGCCATGGACGCAGAGATGGCATCTTGGAAGTCCACAGGCACCAACGTCGACGCAGTTCCCCCACCTGGGGCGAACATAGTCGATGGCATGTGGATTTTCAGGGTGAATCGGCCGTCGGGTTCTCCGCCTGCCTTCAAGGCTCGCTACGTTGCACGAGGCTTCAGTTAGCGACAGGGAGTTGACTTCTTCCAGACCTTCTCCCCTACCCCGAAGATGACCACTCTTCGGGTGTTGCTGCACGTCGCAGCTCAGCGTGACTACGAGCAACACTCCCTGGACTTCAGCACAAATTTTCTGCAGGGCAGCCTGCACGAGGAGATCTGGCTGTGCCGCCCACCTGGCTTCACTGGGTCGTTTCCTGCAGGTACCCAGTGGAGCCTCCGGCGGCCAGTCTACGGTCTCCGCCAGGCCCCTCGCGAGTGGCACGACACACTGAGGACTACACTTGCGGCTCTTGGGTTTGCTCCTACTGCTGACCTTCTACTACCCTTGGGTCTACTGCTCCTTGTGCCTACTCTGCCTTACTTGCTTACAGCTTGACTTACTTGTACTGTGATCTATATGTATACACTTGCATGCTTACACTTGCTAGGGTATGATCACTGTACTATTTGTTCTCTTCTATATAACTCTGCATGTGAACTGGCCTTGTGGCCTTTGCTTGTGCTCGGACTGTGTGGTGACTTTGTGATTCACCCTGAGCTTGCTTTTGCTTTTCTTGACTGGTCTTGTGACCTCTTGTTCTCCCCCACTTTGCCTATGGGGGTGTGTCAAACTTATATGTTGCATGTTCTATAGGCTGTAGTGGGGTAGCCCATATGGGGTACAACCCAAATTAGGGTTAGTACTTGTACCCATCATTCTGCTAGTTTATTCATTCTTGCTTTCATATTCTGACAACTTTATGTGGTGATGTTGTTGTGATGATACTCTAATACAACCCAACCGTTGGCATTCGTGCAGAGCACCTTGTGGGGACAACGATTTGCTGGTAAGGATTTTGCCAATCCTTATCCGCAAATCACATCCGACTTTATGCACATGTCGCTTCTAGGTGTGTACAAGCACATATTGGAAGGTCTCAAGCACAAGCTCAGTACAGAGACGGTGCATAAACTGGATGCGGCGCTCAGGACCATCCCCTCGTATAGCAGACAGTCGTTCTTCCGCCTTCTGGCGCACTCCGATGGCTACTTCAGTGGGCATGCCACTTTCAAGGCATTCCATCATCAGGCGGTCATGCCAGTGTTGCCAGTGCTCTTGTTGATGGTCAAGGTGGACGACAAGACTATCCGAGCAGTGGAGTTGTACTGCCACTGGCATTCCGAGGCGTGGCATCGGATGTACCACGACGACGACTCGTTGGAGAACCTGGACAAGATTACTCGCACGTGAGTTAACTTCTGTGCGATTGTTTGTCGTCCGTGATTGCTGATGTATGTTTCCACTATATTCCCCATCCCACGTTCCCCATTTACCATGCCCCATCTCCCATGCTCCACCTCCCTTTCCCCATCTCCCATACCCCATCTCTTATTCCCCCCATGCCCCATCTCCCATGCCTCATCTCCCATGCTCCACCTCCCTTTCCCCATCTCCCCTGCCTCATCTCCCATGCTCCACCTCCCTTTCCCCATCTCCCATGCTCCACCTCCCTTTCCCCATCTCCCATGCCCCATCTCTTATTCCCAGCATTCCCCACCTCCCGTGCAGGTTGGTGCCGATGCTCATGACCGAATTCGAGGGGGAACAAAAGTCAAACTTCAATGTCCCTAAGATACACGCGATGCTGCATGTTACCGACGACATCAGGCGCAGAGGCATCCCGATTCACTATTGCACGGATGTGTACGAACATGTGCACGTGGCCATAATGAAGCACCCGTATCGAGCGTCCAACAAGAGGAACGCCGAGGCATCGATCACTCGACATTGCCTCATCGCCGAGCTGATCGAGAAGATGACCGCGTCTATCGAGGAGACAAGCGATAATCAAGCACGATGCGTGGCTCTGCAATAGGTTTGTGCGTTTGGGTGTGTGTAAGTGTGTAAATGTCTATGTGTTGGGGTGTGTGTATTATGGTACATGTGGGTTTGTTGGTGTGTAGGTTGGGGTGTGTGTATGTTTCTATGCGTATGTACGTGTGTGTTGTGGGGTGTGTGCGCCCTTGTGTGGGCGTGTTTGAGTGTTCGGATATGTGTGCGTGCGTGTGTGTGTGTGTGTGTGTTTGTGCCTGTGTGTATGAGTGTTAGTATGTGTACGTATGTGTATGCGTACGTGTGCATGCGCAACTCAGTATGTTATGTTGTTTTAATTGCCATGTCCATCTTTTTCACATACGTGGAAAATTACACGAGTACCCCATTTTCTCACCACTTGAAATCGTCTTCCCTTGATTCCGGTTATTCGCTTTATTCGTTTGAGTAGGCAATCGAGAGCAGACGTCCAACAGTGTCTGCAGCGTCATCACGAATGGTGCTCGGGGATTCCAGCGACAAGAACTTCAAGGCGTACTGTTCGAGCGTTCCGGGAAACTTTCGACTTCTGGAGGGTGTGAAAATGAAACGAGGAATGATTGAACTGAGCAGCATGAGAAGTACAAGTACCAAACCCTAAAGTGTTGTACCCCATATAAGCTACCCCACTACAGCCTACACAGACTATAGTGTATGAGTTTGACACACCCCCATAGGCAAAGTGGGGGAGAGCAAGTGGTCACAAGACCAGTCAAGCAAAGCAAGGCAAAGCAAGCTCAGGGTGGATCACAACGTCACCACACATTCTGAGCACAAGTTCAAGGCCACAAGGCCAGTTCACATGCAAGATTACATATATATAAGGCTAAACAAGCAAGAGCAGGTATATATATATGTAACAGTACAAACAAGGTCAAGAAGTGAGCAAGTGAGGCAAGGTAGGCACAAGGCCCAGCTGAGTACAGAAGCGCTGATGATCACAAGGCGCGAGTGCCTTGGTGAAGATATCAGCAGTGTTGGCCTGAGAGGCCACGTACGCAAGTCGCAGCTGACCACGCTGCTGTAGCTCACGAGCTAAGAAGTAGCGAAGAGCAATGTGCTTCGTTCTGTGCTCCAGTCTCTGCTCCCGACACAAGGCCAGCATGGCCTTGTTGTCTACGTACAGCACTGGAGGAGAACGAGGCGGCTCTCCGAGGTCAGTCAGCAGGTAGGTGAGCCAGCGAAGCTCCTCTGCAGCCATGGCCCCTGCGTAGATCTCAGCCTCACAACTGGAGCCGAGAACAGAAGACGAGCGGGTAGCCCGCCACGAAACAGAGCCGGAACCAAGGCTGAAGGTGTAACCCTGTGACGACCGCTGCGTAGCCTGGTCGTCAGCCCAAGAAGCGTCTGCGTGCCTAGTGAGGACCACTGGACTCTGCCCTCCAAGCACAAGCCCCATGCCCGACGTACTGCACAAGTAGCGCAACACCCTCTTCGCTGCAGCCATGTGCTCCGGTCTGTGTCTCCCAGGAGCAACATAGCGTGCGAGAATGCTAAGAGGGAATGCAAGGTCAGGTCGTGTGCAGGTCATCAGGTACATGAGGCAGCCAACAAGCTCTGGGTACGGGCCACTCGACTCTACGGACTCATCCGAAGGCAGAGCTGAGAGCGAGTGGCGAGTAGGCAGAGGAGTGGCCTGAGGCGAGGAGTACGTGAAGCCGAAGCGCTGAAGGACCTGCTTCACCATGTGTGACTGAGTCAGGGTAATGGTGCGCTGTGCTCTGTCCCGGGTGATCTGCAAGCCAAGGTAGCTGCGCAGTTCACCCAGGTCTGTGCACGTGTGTCTCTTCTGCAGCTCGGACTTCACGTGGGCGAGTCCAGCAGTGTCAGCTGTGGCAAAGACCAAGTCGTCGACGTACACAAGGATGTAGAACGGCGGCAAAGAAGTGTCGGTGCGCAGAAACAGCGACGGGTCGGCAGTAGAGGGAGCAAACCCAAGAGCCGCAAGTGTAGTCCTCAGTGTGTCGTGCCACTCACGCGGTGCCTGGCGGAGACCGTAGACTGGCCGCCGGAGGCTCCACTGGGTGCCAGGAGGAAAAGTCCCAGTGAAGCCAAGTGGGGGGCGCAGCCAGATCTCCTCGTGCAGGCTGCCCTGCAAGAAAGCAGTGCTGAAGTCAAGAGAGTGCAGCTCGTAGTCACGGTGAGCAGCTATGTGCAGCAGTACCCAAAGAGTGGTCATCTTCGGGGTGGGAGAGAAGGTCTGAAAGTAGTCAACTCCCTGCCGCTGACTGAAGCCACGAGCCACGTAACGCGCCTTGAAGACAGGCGGAGAACCCGGCGGCCGCTTCACCCTGAAAATCCACATGCCACTGACGATGTTCGCCCCAGGCGGGGGAACCTCGTCAACGTAGGTGCCTGTGGACTTCCAGGAAGCCATCTCTGCGTCCATAGCTGCCTGCCACTGAGAGGAGTAGGGACCCTCTATCGCCTCCGCGTAAGAGCGCGGAGTCGGGATGTCAAGTGCATCCGGGTCTCCCTGAGGGGTAAGCAGTAAGGACACGAGATGAGGTGAAGCAGCAGCCAAACACTAGAACTCCTCCTGCCTGTCCTCAAGGACGTCCGTGCCAAGGGCACACTCACCCCCGACGGACGGAGGACAGACAGACTCAGATTCAGCAACAAGACTAGCAGCGTAGTCTAGACGACAGCGAGCAGCAAAGTCGACGAGCTCAGCAACTAGGGCAGACGCAGCAGTGGACTCAAAGGAAGGGTCAGTGACAACAGTAGCAAGGAGACGCGTGACAGTCGGACTGGCAGCACGAAGAGAGTCCGACTCCGGGTCGGCAAGAGCAGGAAGAGAGGACTCAGGAGGAGAAGGCAAAGGGGCACGCAGAGGAGCAGTGGATGGACGCAGAGACATCCGGTGCGTGCCAGGGACAGGAGGAGGACGCTGACGCGAACCACGACCACTAGCGCGAGCAGAACGGACAGGCGACACAGGGCGAGACGCAGGCTCACGACGCTCAGCAAGACCTCCAGTAGGACCAGTGTAGGGAGAAGGAGCAGGCAGTGGGGAGGCCGGCTGTAACTGTAACTGCGACGGGACAGGCTGTGGACACTCTAAGGGAGGAGGAGGACCAGGAGAAGGCGGGAGACCAAGAACCTGCTCAAGGAGCGGAACGAAGTACGGCCGAGGCCGCGCAGCGACTCCAGACACAGCAGGGACAGCACCAGTACCCCCAGTGGCAGCACCAGAGCCAACAGCACCGCCAGCTCCAGCACCCCCAGCAGCTCCACTAGCTCCAGGACCTCCAGCAGCACCAGTAGCACCCCCTGTAGGACCGCCTCCAGTACCGCCAGCAGTACCCTCAGCGCCAACACCCTCAGCAGCTCCAGCTCCAGTCGGACCACGAGAAGACGCAGTGGCCCCAGCTCCAGTAGTACCCGCAGGCCCAGCAGCTCCAGTACTCCCAGTACGAGCACCTCCGGGACCCGTGGTACCAGCACCCTCAGCAGCCGAAGAACCTCCAGCTCCAGCAGCACGCCTCCAGCGCCGGGCAAACCACTCACGCACCTCCTGTGGAGAGAGTGGCTCCCGTCGAGACGGAGCACCCGGAGAACCTCCAGGCCCAGCACCGCCAGACGCCACACGAGTAGGCCCAGCTCCCGCAGGCTCCGCAACTCCAGGCTGAGCACCCCCAGGGTCAGCACCCCCAGTCGTAGCACCCCCAGGCTCAGCACCCCCAGACTCAGCACCCCCAGGCGCAGCACCCCCAGGCGTAGTACCCCCAGGAACAGCACCCCCAGGCTCAGCACCCCCAGGCGTAGCACCCACACGCTCAGCACCCCCAGAGTCAGCACCCCCAGGCTCAGCACCCCCAGCAGCACCAGAGTCACCAGCTACCTCAGCAGGCTCGACTGCGTCTACCTGGGACACACCTGAAGGGGCAGGACCCTGAGGGGGAAGGGGGTCTACCGGGGGGGACCTGGCACGAGGAAGAGCGGTGGCGGGGGGAGGGACGGAGTGCGGTAGGGGAAGAGGCAGTAGTAGGGCACCGACTCGTCAAACGTGACGTCCTGGGAGGACAGAACACGGCGAGAGGTGGGGTGGTAGAACTGCCACCCTGGCGCGTCAGGGGGGAAGCCAAGGAAGACGCAGGGAGCAGCACGAGGGGACAACTTGTCCGCAGACAAGTCGCGGACAAACGCCCGAGATCCCCAGACACGGAACGCAGACGCATCGCCAACCTTCCCCGTCCACAGCAAAGCTGGGGAGGCCTCCGGCATGGAGACCCTGGGCTGAAGGTTGATCTGATGCGCCGCGTACCGAACCGCAAACGGCCACAGAAAATGGGGGGCAGCCGCATGCATCATGGACGTACGGGCGACGTCCATGACCATGCCAATGCGGCGCTCAGCAATCCCATTTTGCTGTGGAGAGTCCGGAAGCGTGAAGGTCTGGCGGATGCCTCGTGCACGACAGTAGGCTCGCAGAAGGCCAGAGGAGAACTCCCTGCCTCTGTCAGAGTGCAGACGCAGAACAGGAAAGTCCGAGCCGAAACTCTTCCTGAGCTGGAGACGAGCTGCGCGGATCCAGTCGATCAACACCTCAGTGACATCACCCTTGCTGCACAAGGGGAAGACTGTGGTGTAACGCGAGTAGTCGTCAACCACCAGCAGGAAGTAGCGCTCGTGACCCTGTCCACGGACGCGGGCTGGGCCCCACACGTCCATGTGAAGCGTCTGCAGCGGGGCCTCTGTCGGAGGAAACTGGGAGGAGTGAGGGGCAGCACGCTGCCGCCCCTCGACACAGGGGACGCAGGTAGGGGCAGGCCCCGGAGGAAGGGGAGGGAGGGACCGGGGAAGACCAGAGACAAGGACACGAGAGTCCATGCCTCGGAGACGAGGCAGGGAGGGGTGACCAAGGCGGTGGTGCCAGAGGAGAGTCTCGTGAGACAGGAGGCGACACGAGCAGGGGGCAGACTCAGGACCAGACCTGGACGCTGCAGCAAACACCTGACCCGACGCAGCTGCCTGACCAGACGCAGTGACTGGAGGAGACTCAGTGGTCAGTGTGTACAGGCTCGACCCCGGCCGACGTGTAAACGTGGCCAAGTGTCGGCCCGTCCGAGCGTCCGTGCAGTGGGTCACTCGCTGGCTCGCATGAGTGAACTGGTGAACCCCCGCATCCTGTAGGTCAGCACCACTCACCAAGTTCGTAGAGAACGAGGGGAGGTAAAGACCAGACAGGGTGCCAGAGGGGGCCGCCGGACACGGGAGGGCAGTGGAGAAGTGTGCAAGGACAGGACCCCCAGAGGGGTCTGCCAGAGAGACTGCAACAGGCCGACTGAGCGGCGTGAGTGTGGTGCGGTCTCGAAAGAAGGAGCGGGAAGCCCCTGAGTCAAGGGTAAAGGTGTGGGAGGCCGTATCCGATGCAGTACCTGAGAGAGCAGACTCACCAGCACCTGAGGAAGCAGACTCACTGGCACCTAGAGCAACAGCCTCACCAGTACCTAGAGCAGCAGCCTCACCAGTACCTAGAGCAGCAGTACCAATGCCCGGGTCGGGCGGAAAACACCGGTAACAGTCACCCTCATCACTAATAGTCACAGCATACATGGCAGCAAGAATAGCATCATAATCAAGATCAAAGATAGGAACCCCCGCCCTAGACAGCTCGCCCCAGCGAGGGATCTCAGTGGCCTCAGGGAACTGGTGACGCCAAGCGTCCGTCAGGCGGCCAAAGCAGCGCTGGGTGGAGTGCGAACCCCCGCACGGCTCACCCGCGCGGTCGCCGGTGCGCAGGACGTAGGTACACGGACCAGCACCCCCACCTCGCTGACGTGCAGCGTACCACTCACGAAGCTGCTGAGGGGGAGGGATCTCACGGGTGCGCTGCTGCTGCTGCTGCTGCTGCTGGCGCGGACCACCACCGGAGCCGACCCTCTGCGCAGCGCCACCCCGACCAGCTCCACCTCCTCCGCCGCTACCTCCTCCACCGCCGCCACCTCCGCCACCTCCGCTCCCACCGCCACCGCCGCCGCCGCCTCCACTGCCGCCACTGACGCCCCCACCCCCACCACCACCCCCACCGCCACCCCCACCCCCTCCACCGCCTCCACCGCCGCCGCCACCGCCCCCGCTAGCTCCTCCAGCTCCCTTGCCCCCCTTGCCCTTGCCAGTGCGGCGTCTCCCGCTAGGGGCAGACGCCGCACCGACCGACTCAAGACCAACGAGGTCGGCCGCAGCAGCAGAGGCAACAGAGGGCAAGAAGGGAGAGGGGGAGCACCCCTCAAAGACAGGGGCACGAGGGTCACCACGAGAGGCTCCTACAGCGACTATGCTCTTCTCTGCCGCTAGGAGGCGCTCCTCGAGGAGATCAACGGTGAGGGTGGTGGGGCAAACAGAGAGAAAGTGGTCCCTGACCGGGCGAAGGGTGTCAGGGAGCCGGGTGACTATGTAGTAGCGGGTGATGTACATAGGGGGGGGGTTCTTGGCGCAGAACTCAGCGGGAAGGGCAGCGCGGTAGCGAATGTCACTAGTACGAAGGTGCGTAATGAGGTCAGTGACTGTGGGAAAAGCTGCGAGGTCAGGGAAGAGGTACGGCAGGATGAGGCGGCTAAGTGCAGCAGTGGCAGGGGAAGAGTAGCGTGCAGCTACAGCGTCGTACAAGGTCCTAGCACTCTTGTACTGGCTAAAGTGTGCACGCTCAGAGGTAGGCAAGTGGCGACGCACAGCAAGACGTGCAGCAGCATCGCGTGTGGCCCACTGTGAGCGAACAGTGGCGTCAGCATCAGCAGCAGGGGCAGGAGAGGCACCAGAAGTGAGGTCAAAGAGGGAGAGACCGTCTGCCCTATCGCACTGTAGGAAAAGCTGCAGGTCATCTACCCAGACGTCAAAGTCAATGGCCCGACCCTCAGCGTCAAAAGCGAGGACACTGGGGGTAGCCATGACAGCAGTAGACTAGCAGCGCGAGCAGTAGGCTAAGGGCAGTGCAGTGGTAGAGGTGTTGCTCTTACCGGGCAGGCGAGAAGGACCGAGGCTCGCCGGCAGGAACAGGGCCGCGACGGCAGTGACCGGGTGTAGCGGACAGGGCGGCTCGGACGGCTCGGCGGCTCGGCGGCACGGCAGCAACAGCAGCTCGGCGGCTCGGCGACTCGGCGGCTCGGGCGTCTCGGGCGGCTCGGGCGGCTCGGCGGCTCGGGCGGCTCGGGCGGCTCGGGCGGCTCGGCGGGAGCGGCGGCTCGGTTGCTGCAGGGACAGTGGCAGCTGCTGCTGCAGGGACGACGGCGGCGACTGCTGCTGCAGAGACTGCGGCGGCCGCTGCTGAAGGGACGACGGCGGCAGCCGCTGCTCCAGGGAAGGCGGCGGCCGCTGCTGTAGTGGGCGACGGCGGGCCGCAAAAGGGGGGGGGGCATAAGGGGCCGCGTGAGGGGCCGTAAGGGGCCGCTAAGGGCGGCGCGAAGGGCCGCAAGGGCGGCGGCGGGGCCGAGGAGCGGCGCGAGGGGCCGCAAGGGCGGCGCGCGGGGCCGACGAGAGGCGCGCGAGGGGCCGCAAGGGCGGCGCGCGGGGCCGACGAGAGGCGCGCGAGGGGCCGCAAGGGCGGCGCGCGGGGTCGACGGGCGGCACGAGGGGCCGTAAGGGTGGCGCGCGGGGCCGTAAGGGCGGCTCAAGGGGCCGCTAAGGGCGGCGCGACGGTAGGGAGGGCACTCGGGGCGCGACTCGGGCAGGGGCGAAGCGCGCTCCGGGCAGGAAAAAAAATATCGAGGTGGGCCCTAGAGAGCGTTCCCACTAGGGAACCTGCTCTGAAACCATGTGAAAATGAAACGAGGAATGATTGAACTGAGCAGCATGAGAAGTACAAGTACCAAACCCTAAAGTGTTGTACCCCATATAAGCTACCCCACTACAGCCTACACAGACTATAGTGTATGAGTTTGACAGAGGGAACCATTAAAGCGTACCTTAAGGGGGAGCATCCTAGCGAGCGTACTAAGGTGCACTACCATCGCGTGATCGAGGTGCACTCTGGTGTCGCCGTGCCGCCAGGCGACGATTTCAGGAGGTATAGTAGATACGCGCAGTATGCTCGCGCTACACTGATGTTCTACGGGAAGCCTTGGTTTTCCGATGTCACAATCGAGGGTGAGGACGATAACAGAGTCAAGCATATTTGGCAAGCAAAACTCCTATGTGCGTTTACGCTGTGACGGACAGTGCAGACGGTCGAGGCTGACGGCGTCACAGCGGAAGAGCGGATCTCGGAGCACCTTGCATTCTATTGTTACTACAGCGAGACAGCACAGTTCGCGACGACTGACATGAAGACACTGCAGTGGTGGCCATCAGGCCGGGGTTACGGGGTGCTGCCGGTTGAGATTATATTGCGTGTGATTCATGTCGTACCTAAAACCGTAGATCCGGCTCATCCCAATGCAAAACTTATCCTAAACTAGTTTAGATGGTAGTATGTATATTCTGTAAATAATAACCCAATTTCGTTCACATCGAATAAATGTTACTTGACTTTACTAAAAACAACGCTATTACATAAGCATTCTGTATAGTCATATAAGAAGCTAAATGAGATTTGTAAAGTTAAACTCGTATGTGTCTCTAAATGCGGAAAGGGAGTTAGCGATCGGTATATACTGAAAAAACTTCGGTTCTAACGTCTCGAACCTCTGTACAGCATTCAGGCTGCTGATTCGATTTCTGTCAAGGGCACCGGCGACAGCTCAGCGGGTAAGCTAGCTTGAACAAGTGGTTTAACAGCTGGATTGTGTTGTTTTTTCCTTTGCCTTTTGCATAGCACAGTGACAGTGCAGCGGGTAGCTGATCCACGTCACTGTTACACAATCCCATTTGCTTCGTGCAACTGCCCATCACTGCTAAATTTGTAGATGTGTGTTACCTGTCTGCGTGACTGGATGTACAATACAGCAGAAATTTTCAACACACTTACTGTTTTCTTGCCTCACTGTTTTAAAAGCGACAAAGAAGGCAGTACGAAATCCGCCGCGTTGTCACACAACGCAAGTGGTTCCAGCTATGCAAGGTGGGCGAAATCCGCCACGTTGTCACGTAATTCGAGGCAGTCATGAACCCCACCTCCCCGCTGCTTCCTGACTCACTGACTCACTGCACCTTTGTACCCTCACGCACCCTCTCTTCCCCCTCTCCCTTTCCTTCTCCCCTCAAACGACCTCGTTCCTGCTCTGCCATCATGTCTCATTTTCGAAGTTGAAATTTAGAGTTTCAAAGTCGAGTTTTGTCCGCCTTGGCTGAGCTTATCCTATTGTGCCCCGTCCCGAGCCTAATCATTCACACCCTACTTGTGAGAAATGTACGAGGAATGATGTGGACTAGAAAGGAGATGGGTACAAGTATGAAAACCTAGAAAAGCTGTACCCCATAATGTCTACCCCACTACAGCCTACACAGGCTATATCATATATGTTTGACACACCCCCATAGGCAAAGTGGGGGAGAAGAAGAGGTCACAAGACCAGTCAAGCAAAGCAAAGTAAGCTCAGGGTGGATCACGACGTCACCACACATTCTGAGCACAAGCACAAGGCCACAAGGCCAGTTCACATGCAGAGTTATATATCAAGGTGAACAAGCAAGACCGTGATCTCAACCTAGCAAGGGTAAGCCTGCAGGTGCTGGTATATATAGATCACAATACAAGCAAAGTCAAGAAGTGAGCAAGTGAGGCCAAGTAGGCACAAGACCTAGCATAGTACAAAAACGCTGATGATCACAAGGCTGAAGTGCCTTGGTGAAGATATCAGCAGTGTTGGCCCGAGTGGCCACGTAAGCAAGACGAAGCTGACCACGCTGCTGCAAATCTCGAGCAAGGAAGTAGTGCAGAGCAATGTGCTTCGTTCTGTGCTCCAGTCTGTGCTCCGACACAAGGCCAGCATGGCCTTGTTGTCGACGTACAGAACTGGAGGAGAACGAGGCGCCTCTCCCAAGTCGGTCAGCAGGTAGGTGAGCCAGCGTAACTCCTGTGCAGCCATGGCCCCAGCGTAGATCTCAGCCTCACAACTGGAGCTGAGAACAGAAGACGAGCGCGTAGACCGCCACGAAACAGAGCCGGAACCAAGGCTGAAGGTGTAACCCTGTGACGACCGCTGCGTAGCCAAGTCGTCAACCCAAGAAGCGTCTGCGTGACCAGTGAGGACAACTCGAGCCCGTCCTCCAAGCACGAGCCCCATGCCCGACGTACTGCACAGGTAGCGCAACACCCTCTTCGCTGCATCCATGTGCTCTAGTCGGTGTCTCCCAGGAGCAACATAGCGTGCCAAGATGCTAAGAGGGTATGCCAGGTCAGGTCGAGTGCAGGTCATCAGGTACATGAGGCAGCTGACAAGCTCTGGGTACAGGCCACTCGGCTCTACGGACTCATCCGAAGGCAGAGCTGAGAGTGAGTGGCGAGTAGACAGAGGAGTGGCCAGAGGCGAGGAGTACGTGAAGTTGAAGCGCTGAAGGACCTGCTGCACCATGTGTGACTGAGTCAAGGTAATGGTGCGCCGTGCTCTATCTCGGG
The DNA here is from genome assembly GCA_947471745.1 of Closterium sp. Naga37s-1. Lineage (NCBI taxonomy): Eukaryota > Viridiplantae > Streptophyta > Zygnematophyceae > Desmidiales > Closteriaceae > Closterium > Closterium sp. Naga37s-1. The sequence goes on along the minus strand of CANJKZ010000072.1, from coordinate 2,962,871 downwards.
TGATCTGCAAGCCAAGATAGCTGCGCAGCTCATCCGGGTCTGTGCACGTGTGTCTCTTCTGTAGCTCCGACTTCACGTGGGCCAGTCGAGCAGTATCAGCAGTAGCAAAGACCAGGTCGTTGACGTACACGAGGATGTAGAACGGCGGCAGAGTAGTGTGAGTGCGGAGAAACAGCGACGGGTCAGCAGTGGAAGGAGCAAACCCAAGAGCCACAAGCGTAGTCCTCAGTGTGTCGTGTCACTCACGGGGCGCCTGGCGGAGACCGTAGACTGGCCGCCGGAGGCTCCACTGGGTACCAGCAGGAAACGACCCAGTGAAGCCAGGTGGGCGGCGCAGCCAGATCTCCTCGTGCAGGCTGCCCTGTAGGAAGGCTGTGCTGAATTCAAGAGAGTGCAGCTCGTAGTCACGCTGAGCAGCGATGTGCAGCAGTACCCGAAGAGTGGTCATCTACGGGGTGGGAGAGAAGGTCTGAAAGTAGTCAACTCCCTGCCGCTGACTGAAGCCTCGAGCCACGTAACGCGCCTTGAAGACAGGCGAAGATCTCGGCGGCCGCTTCACCCTGAAAATCCACATGCCATCGACAATGTTCGCCCCAGGTGGGGGAACCTCGTCGACGTAGGTGCCTGTGGACTTCCAGGAAGCCATCTCTGCGTCCATGGCTGTCTGCCACTGAGAGGAGTAGGGACCCTCTATCGCCTCTGCGTAAGAGCGCGGGGTCAGGATGTCTGGTGCATCCGGGTCTCCCTCAGGGGCAAGCAGCATGGACACGAGATGAGGTAAAGCAGCAGCAAAACACTGGAACTCCTCCTGCCTGTCCTCAAGGACGTCCGTTCTAAGAGCACACTCACCCCCGACGGACGGAGGACAGACAGACGCAGACTCAGCAACAAGACTAGCGGCGTAGTCTAGACGACAGTGAGCAGCAAAGTCGACAAGCTCAGCAACTAAGGCAGACGCAACAGTGGACTCAAAGGAAGGGTCAGTGACAACAGTGGCCAGGAGACGCGTGACAGTAGGACTAGCAACACGAAGGGAGTCAGACTCCGGGTCAGCAAGTGCAGGAAGAAAGGACTCAGGAGGAGACGGCAGAGGGACACGCTGCGGAGCAGTGGAAGGACGCAGAGCCATGTGGTGTGTGCTAGGGACAGGAGGAGGACGCTGACGCGAAGCACGACGACCAGTGCGAGCAGCACGAACAGGCGACGTAGGACGAGACTCAGGCTCACAATGCTCCGTAAGACCTCCTGTCGGACCAGTGTAAGGAGAAGGAGCAGGCAGTGGGGAGGCCGGCTGAAACTGTGACTCGGACTGGACAGGTTGTGGACACTCTAAGGAAGGAGCAGGACCAGTAAAAGGCGGGAGACCAAGAACCTGCTCAAGGAGCGGAACGAAGTACAGCCGCGGCCGCGCAGTACCTCCAGAACCAGCAGGAACAGCACCAGCACCCCCAGCGTCAGCTCCAACTTCAGTAGCACCACCAGCTCCACCAGCACCTCCAGCAGCTCCAGTAGCGCCAACTCCAGCACCCCCAGGAGCACCGGCTCTAGCAGCACCTCCGGCTCCAGCACCTCCAGCTCCAGCACCTCCAGGAGCTCCAGCTCCAGCAGGACCACCAGAAGGCCCAGCAGCACCAGCAGCGCCAGGGCCAGCACCTCCAGTAGCACCGGGTCCAGTAGTACCGCCAGCTCCAGCTCCTCCAGCAGCTCTAGCCCCAGCAGCACCACCAGGCCCAGCAGCTCCAGTACCTCCAGTACAAGCACCTCCGGGACCAGTGGCTCCAGAACCCCCAGCAACTCCTGCAGCAACAGGACCTCCAGGCGCAGCACCTCCAGACTCCACATGCGCAGGCACAGCACCCTCAGGCTCCGCACCCACAGACTCAGCAACCCCAGGCTCAGCACCCCCAGACTCAGCACCCCCAAACTCAGCACCCGAGTCAACAGCTACCTCGACAGGCTCGACTACGTCTACCTGGGACACACCTGAGGGGGCAGGACTTTGAGGGGGGAGGGGGTCTACCGGGGGAGGACCTGGCGCGAGGAAGAGCGGCGGGGGGGGGAGGGGGGCAGTGCGGTAGGGGAAGAGACGGTTGTAAGGAACCGACTCGTCAAACGTGACGTCCTGAGAGGACAGAACACGGCGCGAGGTGGGTTGGTAAAACTGCCAACCAGGCGCGTCAGGGGGGGAGCCAAGGAAGTGTTGTGTGATGCAATCATACACATTCACGTCTGTCTGCCTCCCATCATGTGTTCGTGCGTTGCATGCGTGGTCTGAGCGTATGCAAGAATTTGTGTTTTGTGCGGTTTGGTTTTTCTTGAGTGTGTGTGAATGTTATTTGGCTTGAGCAGATATCTGAAGTGACTCCTCTGCTCAAGAGCTTTCCGACGAACCAAGTATCGCTTCAATCGGAGCACGAACAAGAAAGTTACGAACGTTGGAAGTTCGTATGCTTTTGATATTTGGTTGTGGTGACTATGGGAAGTTGTGGTGTTGACTCCATAAGGAGTACAGAATCTTGGGGGTTGGGAAATTCGTCAACATCACTGCAGATGCTGCCAAGTGGTTGGGAGGTGCCAAACCAGGTTGGCAAGTGTGGCCAAGTTGGGTGAGGTGGATGGCATGGGTTGGAAAGTGACAAAGGTCAAAGTTTGTTGCCTATGGGGAAGGGAATTGTGTGGTATGGGGTTTCCTTGGTTGGGGACTCCCTTGGGGACTTCCCTCTCGTCCTCCTCTTCCCCTCCTACCTGGTTTAGTGCTACTCCAATGTTCTTTTGTTGGACTTGTGAGTTAATTGTGATTGAGTTAAATTTCTGTGGCAGCATACCCCCTAGTGCGCCGAAAAGCATAACTCGAGATATACTTCATATTTTGATACGATTCAAACTGGGAAATGTAGCCAAGGTCTAGGGCTACAACATATTCGAAATTCGTGGGATTCTAACGGTGCACCTTTCGTCGACAACGTTTCTTGTGAAGTCGACGTTTCTGTCCAGAATTCTAAGCCAACGATTTTGTGATAATTTCGGCTCCTAAGCTTCTAGACTCCGTCCTTAGTCTCTAAAAAGTGGTATCAGAGCTGATTAAGGACTTTGTGGAGAGTCTACTGAAGTGTGAAGACCCTCCTAGACCCACCATGGCCTGTGGGCGTGCCTAAGTGGAGTTCTGGAGGTTGGATGTGACTTCCGCTAAGGGGAAACTCTGCCGGAATTTCGTTGGCGCCGACACTTGTGGAAATCGAGTGGGACTTTGGTGTGGACAGCAAGGGGGGAGCTGGAACCTGTGCTTGGGAGCAGAGGAAATGAGTCAAGGGAGTGGAGATGCAGCTGAGAAGAGGAATGAGCCGCCACCATCCAAGATCGAGGCATTGGATGGCTCCAACTATGAGGAATGGAGCGGGCGGATGCGGAGTGCATTTAAGCGCTACAAGCTGCTGAAACTTGCAAAGGGAGAAGAGAAGATGCCCGAGGAAGGAGATGCCCACGATCGGTGGATTGAGCGGAGCGCAGTGCTGTACGACTTGATTCTACAGTCGGTCAACAACGACATGTTCCAGCACATCAAGGATTTGGTGGAGCTCGATGACTCGGGACCGAAGGCGTGGAAGCTGCTACGCGACGTGGTTCAACCCAACACGCTGCCCATGGTGATCGTATTGGAGAAGGAGCTGGCTGCCCTCTCCATGCGGCCGGGAGATGATGTGAAGCCGGCCCTTGATAAGATCAAGGACACCTATGCGAGGATGGCAGCGGCGGGCAGCAAGGTGTCGGAGATGCAGCAGTGCACCAAAATCATCTCGGTACTCGACAACTCGTGGGACAACCTTATCCCCACCCTCAACGCTCAGCAGGACAAGTGGACGCCTGAGTGGCTACGGCAGCAGATCCTGCAGGAGGACTTCCGCAGGCGCCACACGGGAGGTGGTGCTGCCAACAAAACTGCTGAGGGGTATGGAGCTGCAGGAGGCAGCAGGGGGAGAGGGGGAGGGAGAGGCCGAGGCCGTGGGAGAGGCTTTGGCAGAGGAAGAGGCCGAGGTGACTACAACGAGGGGCATGGGAGCTCTGGTGGCAGGGTGAGCACCCGAATGGAGGGTGCGTGCTGGTACTGCAAGAAGGCTGGACACCCGTGGTTCAAGTGTTTCAGCCGGCCTGAAGGATGGGCGCCTCCAGGCATGAAGCCGCCAAGTGGTGAACGTGCACGAGGTGGTGCTGTGCAAGGTTCAGGTGCACAAGGTGATGGTGCACAAGGTAAAGCCGACCCTGGGATGTTCCTCATGGTTGAGGATGTGCAAGGGAGTGGGGGTGATGTGGGTTCAGTTGGGAAGGTTGTGATGCACCCCCTCACTCACTGGGTGATCGATTCAGGTTGCACGAGTCACATGACTCCACGGGCAGATTTGCTTGATGAGGTGAAGCCCCCTGGGAAGATAAAGTTTGTGGCTGCCGCTTCAGGTGCCTTGCTCCCTGTGATTGGTGTTGGGAATGCCAAGGTTATGGGAGCTAATGGGGGGCTTGTGGGGCTGGGAAATGTGCTGTTGGTTGAAGGTTTATCCGCTAACCTCCTCTCTGTGCGCCGGCTCCAGAAGAGCAAGGCTGAAGTTACCTTCGGCCCAACCAGCTGCCGTGCAAAGCTTGGGAAGTTGCTGCTGTGGAACTTGGAGGAGAAGAGCAGCTGCATCAAGGACCTGTGGCAGCTGCCCATCATCCCTTGGAAGGGGAAACCACCAGCAACGGCAAAGGCAGCGGCAGCGGCTAAAGCAACTGCGGGAGGAGAGGAGACTGCACCAACTGCTGGGGCCCTGGATGCATTCAAGAAGGTGCAGCAGCCACAACAGCCACATGGTGAGGTGCTTGCTGGTGTGGATGCGACAGCTGCATGGGCAAAGGCTTCATCTGGGAGTGGTGAGGCTGATTGGGAGACGTGGCATGAGAGGCTGTGCCATGTGAACATTCCTATGCTGCAGAAGTTGGTAAAGGATGGGTGCTTGAAGGGGCTGGAGGTGAAGGGGGGAGCAAAGGAGATTGGGAGCTGCCCTACCTGCCTTGAGACCAAATTCACGAAGTTTCCCTTCAGAAGCAGCACAGGACCAGCCAAGGCACCACTTTCACTAGTGCACATGGATGTGGTGGGCCCCACGAGGGCCCTTTCTCTCTCGGGCAGCCGCTACTTCTTGACGATTGTGGACGACCACACGCGTGCGGTGTGGGTGTACCCTCTCAAGACTAAGGGGGAGGTGGCAGCGGCTGTTCTTAAGGAGTGGATGCCGAGAGCACAAAGGGAAAGCGGACACAAGGTAAAGGTGATCCGCACTGACAACGGAGGAGAGTTCATCGGCGCTGATTTTGAGAAGGAGCTGAAGCGGAAGGGGATCCAGCATCAGCTCACAGTGCCTTACAACCCTCAGCAGAATGGCGTGGCTGAGCGGTTCAACCGGACCCTGCAGGAAGGTGCTCGCACTCTCCTTGGGCGTGCAGGGCTGCCGGATCCGTTTTGGGTGACAGCACTGCGGCAGGTCGTTGTTGTGAAGAACAGGGTGCTGGCGACTGTGGGGGACAAGCAGTGGGTCCCCTACACCAAGTGGTATGGGATTGCACCAGCTGTGAACATGCTGAGAGCCTTTGGGTGCATGGTGGTGTTTCATGTGCCTAAGGAGAAGAGGGGAAAACTGGAAGCTTCTGGGAGATGGGGTGTGCACTTGGGGCTTGCTAAGGATCACAAGGGCTGGCTGATTTGGGACTTGACCAGCCAGCAGCTGACTGTGTCAAGGGATGTGAAGTTCCTTGAGTCCTTGTACTACAAAGAGTGGAAGCAGCAGCAGCAGAAGCTTCCTATAACACCACTGATCATTGAGGCCGATGAGGTGCAGCGGCCTTCGAGGCAAGTGCAGGTCCCTGTCTCAGAGGAGGAGATTTCTGGGGTGACTGAGGATGGGGGAGAACCTGAGGTGGAGGAGCAGCAGCAGCAGCAGCAGCCGCAGCAGCAGCAGCAAGATGCTCCACAAGGTGCCGCACGTCTGGCTGACCGTCCAAGGAGGGATGTGCGCCCTCCTAACCGGCTGACTTATCCGAGCTTTGGGAAGCCAAGTGTGGTAAGGGCTGGGAGTGTGACTGAGCAGTGTGATGAGGAAGAGATAGCGCACTGCTACTTGGCAGCCGTCCCTGAGCCCAAGACACTTACCGAGGCCTTGAGTGGGCCCGATGCTGAGATGTGGAAGCAGAGTGTGAAGGAGGAGTATGACTCTCTGCTGGAGAACAAGACGTGGGAGCTGTGTGAGCTGCCTCCAGGGAAGAAGGCCATTTCTTCCAAGCTGATTTTCAGGCACAAGTACGGACCTGATGGGGAGCTGACCCGCTACAAGTCAAGGCTTGTGGCTAAGGGGTTCCAGCAGACAAAGGGGAAGGATTTTGATGATATCTTTGCTCCTGTGGGGAAAGGCACTACACTGAGGACGATGTTGGCAATGGCTGCAAACCGTGGCTGGAAGATCAAGCAGATGGACATAATCACTGCCTTCCTCAATGGAATCATTCTGGAGGAGCTGTACATGCTGCAGCCTGAGGGGTTGGATGATGGGAGCGGCAGGGTGTGCAGGCTGAAGAAGGCCATCTATGGCCTGAAGCAGGCTCCTCGCGCATGGTACCACAAGCTGGAGGAGACACTGCTGGCCGGGGGGTTCAAGAAGAGCGAGTGTGATCACAGCCTGTTCCTGCTGCAAGAGAAGGAGCAGTTCCTCATGCTCCTGGTGTACGTGGACGACATCCTGCTCTTCTCTGAGTCGTCTGCGATGATTGAACGTGTGGAGGAGATGCTGGAAATGCAGTTCAAGTGCTCCAAGTTGGGAGATGTGAAGTACTACCTTGGGATGCATGTGGAGAGGGACCTTGACAAGGGAGTGATGAGGTTGCACCAGAGGAAGTATTGTGAGGGGCTGGCTGAGAAGTATGGGCTGCAAGATGCAGGAAAGCCAGCCACCCCACTGCCTTCGGGGTTCACTGTGGAGCCCTGTGCTGATGAGGAGGTGGTGGGGGAGAGTGACAGGAAGTTGTTTCACTCCATGGTGGGGGCACTCAACTATGCGGCTAACCACACGCGGCCTGACATTGCCTTTGCTACATCCAGGCTTGCGAGTGTGGTTTCATGCCCAAGTCATGAGCAGCTGGAAGCGGCCAAGAGGTTGGTCCGCTATGTGAGCGCTACAGCATCAGTGGGCTTGGAGTACAGTGCTGTGCGACAGAGGCTGCAGAGGGGTGCAGCTGATTTGAGCAAGGGGGAGATGCGCTTGACTTGCTACACCGACGCTAGCTTCAACTCAGTGAAGACGGATGGCACCAGCATTGGAGGCTATGTGTGCCTCTTCGGAGGTGGTGCAGTGAGCTGGCGCAGCAAGAAGCAGAACGAGGTGGGGCTGTCCTCGTGTGAGACAGAGTACATGGCCCTGCATCATGGGGCAAAGGAGGTGGTGTGGCTGAGGCGTTTGTTGGAGGAGATCGGAGTGTGTCAGAGGGAGACGACTGTGATTTTCTGTGACAATGAGTCGGCGGTGAAGCTTGCGAAGAATGCATGTCTTCATGGCTTGACAAAGCACATCAGGCCAAAGTGGCATTGGACAAGGAGGCTCCTGGACAAGGAGGTGCGGCTGGAGATTGTGAAGACCCATCAGCAGGCGGCTGACATTCTCACCAAGCGCCTGGCTGAATCTGAGCATTGGAAGGGCATGAAGCTTGCTGTGATGAGTGTGCATTGAGGGTGCATGCTTGAGCTATGACATGTGGGATGATGGTTGGCAGCCAGAGGGGGAGTTTGTTGTGTGATGCAATCATACGCATTCACGTCTGTCTGCCTCCCATCATGTGTTCGTGCGTTGCATGCGTGGTCTGAGCGTATGCAAGAATTTGTGTTTTGTGCGGTTTGGTTTTTCTGAGTGTGTGTGAATGTTATTTGGCTTGAGCAGATATCTGAAGTGACTCCTCTGCTCAAGAGCTTTCCGACGAACCAAGTATCGCTTCAATCGGAGCACGAACAAGAAAGTTACGAACGTTGGAAGTTCGTATGCTTTTGATATTTGGTTGTGGTGACTATGGGAAGTTGTGGTGTTGACTCCATAAGGAGTACAGAATCTTGGGGGTTGGGAAATTCGTCAACATCACTGCAGATGCTGCCAAGTGGTTGGGAGGTGCCAAACCAGGTTGGCAAGTGTGGCCAAGTTGGGTGAGGTGGATGGCATGGGTTGGAAAGTGACAAAGGTCAAAGTTTGTTGCCTATGGGGAAGGGAATTGTGTGGTATGGGGTTTCCTTGGTTGGGGACTCCCTTGGGGCCTTCCCTCTCGTCCTCCTCTTCCCCTCCTACCTGGTTTAGTGCTACTCCAATGTTCTTTTGTTGGACTTGTGAGTTAATTGTGATTGAGTTAAATTTCTGTGGCAGCATACCCCCTAGTGCGCCGAAAAGTCATAACTCGAGATATACTTCATATTTTGATACGATTCAAACTGGGAAATGTAGCCACGGTCTAGGGCTACAACATATTCGAAATTCGTGGGATTCTAACGGTGCACCTTTCGTCGACAACGTTTCTTGTGAAGTCGACGTTTCTGTCCAGAATTCTAAGCCAACGATTTTGTGATAATTTCGGCTCCTAAGCTTCTAGACTCCGTCCTTGGTCTCTAACAGGAAGACGCAGAGAACAGCACGGGAGGACAGCTTGTCCACAGACAAGTCACGGACGAAAGCTCGAGATCCCCAGACACGGAACGCAGACGCATCGCCGACCTTCCCCGTCCACCGCAAAGTAGGTGTGGTCTCCGGCACGGAGACTCAGGGCTGGAGGTTGATCTGATGCGCCGCGTACTGAACCACGAACGGCCACAGAAAATGGGGAGCAGCCGCATGGATCATGGACGTACGAGCGACGTCCATGACCATACCAATGCGGCGCTCAGCAATCCCATTTTTCTGTGGAGATGCCGGAAGCGTGAACGTCTGGCGGATGCCCTCCGCACGACAGAAGGCCCGCAGAAGGTCGGAGGAAAACTCTCCACCTCTGTCGGAGTGCAGACGCAGAACAGGAAGGTCCGAGCCGAAACTCTCGCTGAGCTGACGACGAGCAGCGCGGATCCAGTCGATCAGCACCTCAGTGACCTCACCCTTGCGGCGCAAGGGGAAGACTGTGGTGTAACGCAAGTAGTCATCAACGACCAGAAGAAAGTAGCGCTCGTGACCCTGTCCACGGACGCGGGCGGGGCCCCACATGTCCATGTGAAGAGTCTGCAGGGGAGCCTCTGTTGGAGGGAACTCGGAGGAGTGAGGAGCGGCGCGCTGCGGCCCCTCGATGCAAGGAACGCAGGTAGGGGCAGGCCCCGGGGGGAGGGGAGGGAGAGACTGGGGAAGACCAGTGACAAGGACACGAGAGGCCATGCCTCGGAGATGAGGCGGGGAGGGGTGACCAAGGCGGTGGTGCCAGAGGAGAGTCTGGTGAGACAGGAGGCGACACGAGCAGGGGGCAGACTCAGGACCTGACCGGGACGCTGCAGCAAACACCTTACCAGACTCAGCAACCGGAGGAGGCACGGTAGTCAGGGTGTACAGGCTCGACCCAGGCTGACGAGTGAACGTGGCCAGGTGCCGGCCCGTCCGAGTACACGAACAGTGGGTCACCCGCTGACCTCCAAGAGTGAACTGGTCAACCCACGCATCCTGAAGGTCAGCTCCACTCACCAAGTTCGTGGAGAACGAGGGGAGGTGGAGGCTAGACAAAGAGCCAGACGGGACCGCCGGACACGGCAGAACCGTGGAGGAGTATGCAAGGACCGGACCCCCAGAGGGGTCAGCCAGAGAGACTGCCACCAGCCGACTGAGCGGCGAGAGTGTGGTGCAGTCGCGAAAGAAGGAGCGGGAAGCACCCGAGTCAAGGGTGAAAGTGTGCAAGACCTGAGCCGACGCGGAACCTGAGAGAGCAGCCTCACCAGCACCTGGAGCAGCAGCCTCAATGCCCGGGTCGGGCGGAACACACAGGTAACAGTCACCCTCAGCACTAATAGACACAGCATACATAGCAGCAAGGATAGCATCATAATCAAGATCAAAGATAGCAACCCCCGACTTAAGCAGATCACCCTAGTGAGGGATCTCAGTGGCGTCAGGAAATTGTGTACGCCAGGCGTCAGTCAGGCGACCGAAACAGCGGAGCGTGGCGTGCGGGCCGCCGCACGTCTCTCCACTGCGGTCGCCGGTGCGGAGAACGTAAGCGCAGGGACCAGCACCCCCAGACCTCCCACGCCCAGCGTACCACTCACGAAGCTGCTGGGGTGACAGGGTCTCACGAGGGTGCCGCTGCTGCTGGCGCTGGCCATCGCCAAAGCCTCCCCGCTACACAGCGCCACCCCGACCAGCACCACCGCCGCCGCCACCCCCACCGCCTCCGCCGCCGCCGCCGCCGCCGCCACCTCCACCCCCACTGCCGCTGCCTTCGCCGCCTCCACCTCCACCACCGCTACCGAAGCCCCCACTCCCGCCACCACCCCCACCTCCACCCCCACCCCCTCTACCGCCTCCACCGCCACCGCCGCCGCCCCCGCCATCCCCTCCAGCACCCTTGCCCCCCTTGCTCCTGCCACTGCGGCGCCTCCCACTAGGAGCAGACGCAGCTCCGACCGACTCGGTGCCAACGAGGTCGACAGCAGCAGCAAAGGCAACAGAGGGCAAAAGAGGGACGAGGGAGCACCCCTCAAAGAAAGGGGCACGAGGGTCACCACGAGAGGCTCCTACAACGACTATACTTGTCTCTGCTGCAAGGAGGCGCTCCTCAAGGAGGTCAACAGTGAGCGTGGTGGGGCAACGGGAGAGGAAGTGGTCCCTGACCGAGCGAAGGGAGTCAAGGAGCCGGGTGACGAGGTAGTAGAGAGTGATGTACATAAGGGGGGGGGGGGGGGGGGTTCGCGGCGCAGAACTCGGCAGGAAGTGCAGCGCGGTAGCGGGTGTCACTAGTGCGGAGGTGCGTACTGAGGTCAGCGACCATGGCAAAAGCAGCTAGGTCAGGGAACAGGTACGGCAGCATGAGGCGGCTAAGGGCAGCAGTGGCAGGGGAAGAGTAGCGCGCAACAACAGCGTCGTACAGAGTCCTAGCGATCTTGTACTGGCTAAAGTGCGAGTGCTCAGCAGACGGCAGGTGACTACGGACAGCTAGACGAGCAGCAGCATCGCGTGTGGTCCACTGTGAGCGAACTGTACTGTCAGCATCGGCAGCAGGGGCAACAGCGGCGCTGGACGTGTGGTCGAACAGTGAGACTCCGTCCTTAGAGTCACACTGCAGAAAATGCTGCAGATCATCGACCCAGACCTCAAAATCGACCGCTCGAGCCTCAGCATCAAAGGTAAGGACATTAGGGCTAGCCATGACAGCAGGAGCAGCAGCAGTAGCCTAGGAGCAGCAGTAGCAGCAGGAGCAGCGCGATTGGGCAGGGCGGCGCGGCTCGCAAGGGCGGCGCGGGTGCGGCGGTGCGCTTACCAGGGTAGGGCCGCCAACAGCGGCGGTAGGCAGGGCCGCAACAGCGGCAGTAGGAAGGGCCGCAGCAGCTGCAGGCAGGGCCGCGACAGCGGCCGAGCAGGGCTGCGACAGCTTCAGGCGGGGCCGCGACAGCAGGGCGGCAGGGCCGCGACGGCTCCAGGCAGGGCCGCTACGGCAGGGAGGCAGGGCCGCGACGGCAGGACGGCAGGGCCCAGACGGCAGGGCAGGGCCGCGACGGCGGAAGTCAGGGCCGCGACTGGAGGGCGGCGGAGCCGCGTCAGCAGGGCGGCAGGGCCGTGATGGGATCAGGCAGGGCCGCGACGGCAGGGGCCTCGACGGCAGGGGCCGCGACGGTAGGGGCCGCGACGGCAGGGGGGGGCGCGATGGCAGGGGCCGCGACGGCAGGGCTGCGACGGCTCTAGTCAGGGCCGCGACGGCAGGGCAGGCGCATGGGGCGCAGGTAAGGCAGGCGTGAGGCGCGCGACAGGGCAAGGAGCGCGCTTCGGGCAGGGCAGAAAAAAAAATATTAAGTGGTGGGCCCTAAAAAAAACGGTCCCACTAGGGAACCCGCTCTATACCATATGAGAAATGTACGAGGAATGATGTGGACTAGAAAGGAGATGGGTACAAGTATGAAAACCTAGAAAAGCTGTACCCCATAATGTCTACCCCACTACAGCCTACACAGGCTATATCATATATGTTTGACACTGCTATCACTCGTTTGTGTCAGAATGTTATATTTGTCTAGCCTGCAGTGGGGTACTCAATAGCGAGTACAGCCCAATTTAGGGTTTGCTATATGTACTCAACTGCCTGCTAGTGAAACCCCTCTTTTTCTGTTTCATACTCATTCCGTTCCTGATTCTAACATGGAATCAGAGCAGATCAACCCTCCCGGGTCGATCCTGTGGATGGGCCCACCGTTAACTTCCGCTGCTGCTGTCCTGCCTATCGCGCGCCTCGGGCGCGCACCGTTTTCCTGCCTGCCGCGCGCTCATGGCGCGCGGCATTTTTTCTTCCCGCCGCGCGCTCGGGGCGCGCGGCGGTTTTCTGCCCATCGCGCCGCCCTGCGGGCCGCGCGACGCCCTGCCCTGCCCGTCGTGCGCCCCGTGGCGCGCGACGGTGCCCTGCCCGTCGCGCGCCCCGGGGCGTGCGGCGGTTTCATCGCCCGTCACGGCGTCCTGGGGGCTCGTACGCGGCCCTCCCGTCGACCGTCGTGGCGCCATCGGGGGCCCGCGCGGCCCCCCCCCTTTCGTCGCCCGATGGGGCGCCCTCGGGGGCCCGCGCGCGGCCCCCTCCCGTCGCCCGTCGAGGCGCCCTCGGGGGCCAGCGCGCGGCCCCCTCCTGATGCCCGTCGTGGCGCCCTCGGGGGCCCGCGCGGCCCCCCCACCCCAGTCGCCCGTCGTGGTGCCTTCGGGGGCCCGCGCGGCCCCCCCACCCCAGTCGCCCGTCGTGGCGCCCTCGGGGGCCCGTGCTGCCCCTTCTGCAGCCCGTGTGCCGCCCCTGCAGCCCGCGAGCCGCCCCTCACCGCCTCCTGTCCTCGTGCACCCGCTCCCGCCCCGTGCTGCCTGTTTTAGGGTTTGGGGGTGGCGAGTATGGGGGTGACGGGTGTGTGCGGCCTCCCCTGCTCCTCCTCCTCCTCCGTCTCCCACTGCTGCAGCTGCCGCTGAGGGGGGTGGATGTGTGGGAGCTGTTGGAGTAGTACTATGGGGGTGGCGTGTGAGCAGTGCTAGAGGTGCCGCAGGGGGTGTGTGAAAGGGGGGTGAGACAGTTAGAGGGAGGTTGGGCGGAGGTAGCCGTTGTGTCGTCAGCAGCGCCAGTAGTCCGGAGGCTACAATCTCCGGTAGCCTAGCGAGCCTGCTGCGCCTGTCGCCTGTGTGTCCGTTGCTCCTGCCGCTCAGAGTTAGCCGCAGAGCCAGTTACTCCTGTAGTCCGGGGATACGGCCCCGGTAGCCACAGTGCGCGCCGCTCCTGTTGCCCGTGTGTCTGCGACTTCACCCGTTGTCTCCTCTCTCCTCTCCTCTCACAGTCCCTCCTCCTCCTCACTTACCGTCTGTGACTGCCTCTAGCTTTGCTTATATTTGTGAACTATAAACTACTACTTCTTGTACTTGTGCTCAGAATGTGTGGTGACGTCATGATCCACCCTGAGCTTGTTTTTGCTTTGTTTGTTGTGCTGATTACACCCCACTTTGGCTATGGGGGTGTGTCAGAATGTTATATTTGTCTATCCTGCAGTGGGGTACTCAATAGTGAGTACAGCCCAATTTAGGGTTTGCTATATGTACTCAACTGCCTGCTAGTGAAACCCCTCTTTTTCTGTTTCATAATCATTCCATTCCTGATTCTAACAGTTTGGTGACCCAATGACATGGCGGTGCGTTTCTTATCCCGTTACAACCTTTTTTGTATGATGTCGAGCTGCTTTTGCTTGCGCTCTTTATTATCATGGTCCTGCTTATTATAAATACCTCCCCAAACGTGTGTCAAATGTATATGCCTTAGCCTATATAGGCTGTAGTGGGGTAGTTCCTAGAGGGTACAACACTTTTGTGTTCTCTATTTGTACCCACCTCATTTCTAGTTCAATCATTCCTGTTTAATTCTTCACATGGTATCGGAGCGGTCTCGGGTTCGAATCCCAGTGTGTGCACTTCGGGCATCCCAGTGCGGGGGGGTGTCAGAGGTCCACTGGTAATCCCCGATTGATCCTAGGGAAGGGTTACAGGCTCGTTGTCCTGGGGGGTTATGGGCGCACTGACCCGCTACTTAACAAGCTCTTTTATCCCAATGGTCTAGTGGTTGGGATTCTGACATGGTATCAGAGCCTGCCCCCTGCTCGTGTCGCCTCCTGTCCCACCAGACCCTCCTCAGGCACCACCGCCTTGGTCACCCCTCCTTGCCTCGTCTCCGAGGCATGGCCTCCCGTGTCCTTGTCTCTGGTCTCCCCCGGTCCCTCCCTCCCCTTCCCCCGGGGCCTGCCCCTACCTGCGTTCCCTGCGTTGAGGGGCGGCAGCGCGCCGCTCCTCACTCCTCCGAGTTTCCCCCGACAGAGGCTCCGCTGCAGACTCTTCACATGGACGTGTGGGGCCCAGCCCGCGTCCGTGGACAGGGTCACGAGCGTTACTTCCTGCTGGTGGTTGACGACTACTCGCGTTACACCACTGTCTTCCCCTTGCGCAGCAAGGGTGAGGTCACTGAGGTGTTGATCGACTGGATCCGCGTTGCTCGTCTCCAGCTCAGAGAGCGTTTCGGCTCGGACTTTCCTGTTCTGCGTCTGCACTCCGACAGAGGCGGAGAGTTTTCCTCCGACCTTCTGCGAGCCTTCTGACGTGCGGAGGGCATCCGCCAGACGTTCACGCTTCCGGCCTCTCCACAGCAAAATGGGATTGCTGAGCGCCGCATTGGCATGGTCATGGATGTCGCTCGTACGTCCATGATCCATGCGGCTGCTCCCCATTTTCTGTGGCCGTTCGCGGTTCAGTACGCGGCGCATCAGATCAACCTTCAGCCCCGGGTCTCCCTGCCGGAGACCTCCCCTACTCTGCGGTGGACGGGGAAGGTTGGTGATGCGTCTGCGTTCCGTGTCTGGGGATCTCGAGCTTTTGTCCGAGACTTGTCTGCGGACAAGCTGTCCTCCCGTGCTGTTCCTTGCGTCTTCCTCGGCTTTCCCCCTGACGCGCCTGGTTGGCAGTTTTACCACCCCACCTCGCGTCGTGTTCTGTCCTCCCAGGACGTCACGTTTGACGAGTCGGTTCCGTACTACCGTCTCTTCCCCTACCGCACTGCCCCCCTCCCCCCCCCGCCGCTCTTCCTCGCTCCCGGTCCCCCCCCGGTAGACCCCCTCCCCCCTCAGGGTCCTGCCCCCTCAGGTGTGTCCCAGGTAGATGCAGTCGAGCCTGTCGAGGTAGCTGCTGACTCTGGTGCGTCTGGGGGTGCTGAGCCTGAGCGTGCGGAGCCTGGGGGTGCTGGGTCTGGGGGTGCTGAGCCTGAGCGTGCGGAGCCTGGGGGTGCTGGGTCTGGGGGTGCTGAGCCTGAGCGTGCGGGGCCTGGGGGTGCTGCTTCTGGGGGTGCTGAGCCTGGGGCTGCTGGGAGTGGGGGTGTGGAGCCTGTCGGTGCTGGACCTGGCGGTCCTTCGGGCGCTTTGTCCCAGCGGGAGCTTCCCTCTCCACAGGAGCTGCGCGAGTGGTTTGCTCACCGCTGGAGCCGTGCTGCTGGAGCTGGTGGTGCTGCCGGTGCTGGAGGTTCTGCTGCTGCTGGAGGTTCTGGAGCTGGAGGTGCTGCTGGAGCCGGTACTGGAGGTTCTACTGCTGCTGGAGGTTCTGGAGCTGGAGGTGCTGCTGGAGCCGGTACTGGAGGTTCTGCTTCTGCTGGGAATGCTGGAGCCACGGGTCCCGGAGGTGCTCGTACTAGAGGTACTGGAGCTGCTGGGCCTGGTGGTGCTCCTGGTGCTGGAGCTACTGGTGGAGCTGGAGCTGGTGGTGCTGCTGGAGTGGGTGCTACTGGAGGTACTGGAGCCGGAGCGGCTGTGTCTGCTGGTGGTCCTGCTGGAGCTGGAGCTGCTGGAGGTACTGGAGCTGGTGGTGCTGCTGGAGTTGGAGCTGACGCTGGGGGTACTGGTGTTGTCCCTGCTGGTTCTGGAGGTGCTGCGCGGCCGCGGCCGTACTTCGTTCCGCTCTTTGAGCAGGTTCTTGGTCTTCCGCCTTCTCCTAGTCCTGCTCCTTCCTTAGAGTGTCCTCCGCCTGTCCAGTCCGAGTCACAGTTACAGCTGGTCTCCCCTCTGCCTGCTCCTTCTCCCTACGCTGGTCCTACTGGAGGTCTTGCTGAGCGTCGTGAGCCTGAGTCGCGTCCTGCGTCGCCTGTTCGCACTGCTCGCACTAGTCGTCGTGTTCCACGTCCGCGTCCTCCTGCAGTCCCGGGCACGCATCAGATGGCACTGCATCCTTCCACTGCGCCACAGCGTGTCCCTTTGCCGTCTCCTCTAGAGTCCTCTCTTCCTGCTCTTGCTGACCCGGCGTCTGACTCCCTTCGTGCTGCCAATCCTACTGTCACGCGTTTCCTAGCCACTGTTGTCACTGACCCTTCCTTTGAGTCCACTGCTGCGTCTGCCTTAGTTACCGAGCTTGTCGACTTCGCTGCTCACTGTCGTCTAGACTACGCCGCTAGTCTTGTTGCTGAGTCAGCGTCTGCGTCTGTCTGTCCTCCGTCCGTCGGGGGTGAGTGTGCTCTTAGCACGGACGTCCTTGAGGACCGACAGGAGGAGTTCCAGTGTTTTGCTGCTGCTTTACCTCATCTCGTGTCCACGCTGCTTGCCCCTGAGGGAGACCCGGATGCACCAGACATCCCGACCCCGCGCTCTTACGCAGAGGCGATAGAGGGTCCTTACTCCTCTCAGTGGCAGGCAGCCATGGACGTAGATATGGCTTCCTGGAAGTCCACAGGCACCTACGTCGACGAGGTTCCCCCACCTGGGGCAAACATCGTCAGTGGCATGTGGATTTTCAGGGTGAAGCGGCCGCCGGGTTCTCCGCCTGTCTTCAAGGCGCGTTACGTGGCTCGAGGCTTCAGTCAGCGGCAGGGAGTTGACTACTTTCAGACCTTCTCCCCGACCCCGAAGATGACCACTCTTCGGGTTCTACTGCACGTTGCTGCTCAGCGTAACTACGAGCTTCACTCCCTTGACTTCAGCACTGCTTTCCTACAGGGCAGTCTGCACGAGGAGATCTGGCTGCGCCGCCCACCTGGCTTCACTGGGTCGTTTCCTCCTGGTACCCAGTGGAGCCTCCGGCGGCCAGTCTACGGTCTCCGCCAGGCGCCACGTGAGTGGCACGACACACTGAGGACTACGCTTGCGGCTCTTGGGTTTGCTCCTTCCACTGCTGACCCGTCGCTGTTTCTTCGCACCGACACTTTGCTGCCGCAGTTCTACATCCTCGTGTACGTCGACGACTTGGTGTTTGCTACAGCTGACACTGCTGGACTCGCCCACGTGAAGTCCGAGCTGCAGAAGAGACACACGTGCACAGACCTGGGTGAACTGCGCAGCTATCTTGGCTTGCAGATCACCCGGGACAGAGCACGGCGCACCATTACTCTGACTCAGTCACACATGGTGCAGCAGGTCCTTCAGCGCTTCGACTTCACGTACTCCTCGCCTCAGGCCACTCCTCTGTCTACTCGCCACTCGCTCTCAGCTCTGCCTTCGGATGAGTCCGTAGAGCCGAGTGGCCCGTACCCAGAGCTTGTTGGCTGCCTCATGTACCTGATGACCTGCACTCGACCTGACCTAGCATACCCTCTGAGCATCTTGGCACGCTATGTTGCTCCTGGGAGACACCGACCATAGCACATGGCTGCAGCGAAGAGGGTGTTGCGCTACTTGTGCAGTACTTCGGGCTTGGGGCTAGTGCTTGGAGGGCGGAGTCCAGTGGTCCTCACTGGTCACGCAGACGCGTCTTGGGTTGACGACCTGGCTACTTAGCGGTCGTCACAGGGTTACACCTTCAGCCTTGGTTCCGGCTCTGTTTCGTGGCGGTCTACTCGCTCGTCTTCTGTTCTCAGCTCCAGCTGTGAGGCTGAGATCTACGCAGGGGCCATGGCTGCACAGGAGTTACGCTGGCTCACCTACTTGTTGATTGACCTGGGGGAGTCGCCTCGTTCTCCTCCAGTTCTGTACGTAGACAACAAGGCTATGCTGGCCTAGTTCAATCATTCCTGTTTAATTCTTCACAACGTGTTGCTGGCTACACGCTTCTATAAGCTTTTAGTCTCAGTCTGTAACGATGGCGCGCGGCAATCCGAAAGGCTTCGTCCCTCCCGGTATGATGCTTTTGCAGTCTCGGACCTCCTTGCCTCGTCTAAGCAAGGAGAACCACAAGTGCCTTTCGACCAACGCTGTCTCAGGTAATTCGTGTTAGTAAAATTTAGATATATTATTTCATTTTCATGTATGATGTTTTTTACTGATTGTTTTCTTCTGTTGCAGGTGTAGCTAATTTAGCTGACGAAGCAGCCGACGAAGCTCAACCCAATCGCCGGGTCACCAGGTCACGGAGTCATCAAACTCGACGGAGCCCGAATGACAAATCCCCCACTGCAGTCACTGGTACGCGGGCGAAGGATTCGGCGCTGTCGACGGCGACAAATCCCACCCCTCAGCAACAGCCTATCGTCACCTTTGCTTCACCCGTCAAAGCTTCTCCTGCCGATTCACCTGGAGGCGCTGGTGACTGCCGTTCGCCTGCTGTAGCGGCGGTGCTTGCAAATGTTGATGCACTTGTCGCTAACAAACAAGATGCTGCTTCTGCGGGTGAGTGAATGTTTTGATTGTGTTACAGGCTTCACCCGCGCTTACACTCACTAATTTTGCTATACTGTTGCGTCTATTTTTGCCCCAAACAGGTAAAACTGGAGATCACCTGATGGATTTGGCGATGACCCGGGCAATCGAGGAGGCTTATACTGTCAAACTTATATATGCTATAGTCTGTTTAGGCTGTAGTGGGGTACCCGTCCTTAGAGGGTACAACACTTTTGTGTTTGCTACTTGTACCCCACCTGTTTCCTAGTTCACCCATTCTTCTCATTAATTCTCACATGGTATAGAGCAGGTTCCCTAGTGGGACTGTTTCTTCCTAAGGGCCCACCACGTTTAAAAAAAAAAAATTTACCTGCCCGAAGCGCGCTTCGCGCAATGCCCTGACCTACGCCTTTGCGGCCCCTACGCGGCCCCTTAGCGGCCCCCCTCGCGGCCCCTTAGCGGCCCCTTCGCGGCCCCCTAACGGCCCCTTTGCGCCCCCCCCCTACGGCCCCTTCACGGCCCCTTATCAGCGCCTTCGCGGCCCCTTAGCGGCCCCATCGCGGCCCCCTATCGGCCCCTTATCGGCCCCTTCGCGGCCCCCCCCTTCTAGCGGCCCCTTCACGGCCCTTTTGCGGCCCCCTAACGGCCCCTTCGCGGCCCCCTACGGCCCCTTTGCGGCCCCTTATCGGACCCTTCGCGGCCCCTCAGTGGTCCCTAGCGGCGTCGCCCCTGCCCGTGGCGTCACCCCTGCTAGCGGCGTCGCCCCTGCCCGCGGCGTCGCCCCAGCCCACGGCGTCGCCCTAGCCCGCGGCGTCGCCCCTGCCCACGGCGTCGCCCCTGCTCGTGGCGTCGCCCCTGCTCGCGATGCCGCCCCTGCCTGCGGCCTCTCCTCTGCTGCCACAGCCCCTGCTTACGCGGCACCTGCAGACGCGGCCCCTCCCCTGCTGGCGCGACACCTACTGCTGCGGCCCCTGCTGTCAAGGCCCGGCCCTGCACCCGCTCCTGGTAAGCACCCGAGCCGCCCCGCCGAGCCACGCCGCCCGGCCGAGCCGCGCCACCCAGTCGAGCCGCGTCGCCCAGCCGAGCCGCGCCGCCCAGCCGAGCCGCGCCGCTCAGCAGAGCCGCGCCGCCCCCACCGAACCGCACTGCCCTACTAAGCAGCACTGCCCTGCTGCTATTGTTTCTACTGCTGCTACTGCTGCTACTGCTTCTACTCTTGCTACTGCTCCTACTGCTGCTATGGCTAGTCCTACCGTTCTCACCTTTGGTGCTGAGGGACGTGCAGTTGATTTTGACGTGTGGGTTGACGACCTAGAGCTCTTCCTTCAGTGTGATTCTAGGGATGGGGTGTCCCTCTTCGATCACACGTCCGGTGTTTCCACTGCTCCTGCTGCCACTGCTGACAGTACTGTTCGCTCGCAGTGGACCACTCGTGACGCTGTTCCTCGTCTTGCTGTTCGTAGTCACCTGCCGCCTGCTGAGCGCGCGCACTTTAGCCAGTACAAGACTGCTCAGTCTTTGTACGATGCTGTAGTTGCACGCTACTCCTCCCCTGCCACTGCTGCCCTCAGCCGCCTCATGCTACCGTACCTTTTCCCTGACCTTGCTGCCTTTGCCACTGTCGCTGACCTAGTTGCTCACCTTCGCACTAGTGACGCCCGCTACCGCGCTGCCCTTCCCACTGAGTTCTGTGCCAAGAACCCCCCCCCCATGTACATCACCCTTTACTACCTAGTCACCCGCCTCCCTGACTCTCTCTCTTCAGTCAGGGACCACTTTCTCTCCCTTTGCCCCACCGAGCTGACTGTCGACCTGCTAGAGGAGCGCCTTGCTGCAGCTGAGAAGAGTATCTTAGCTGTAGGTGCTTCTCGCGGCGACCGTCGCACCCCCTTCTTTGAGGGGTGTTCCCCTGTCCCCCTTCTCCCCTCTGTTGCTTCTGCTGCTGCTGTCGACCTCGTTAGCACTGAGGAGGTCGGCGCTGCGTCTGCCTCTAGTGGGAGACGCCGCACCAGCAAGGGCAAGGGGAGCAAGGGTGGTGGAGGGGGCGGCGGGGGAAGCAGTGGAGGAGGTGGAGGCGGTGGAGGAGGTGGAGGTGGTGGTGGGGGTGGTACCGGGAGTGGGGACGTCAGTGGCGGCGGTGGAGGTCGTGGCGGCGGTGGCGGAGGAGGTGGAGGCAGCGGCAGCGGTGGTGGAGGTAGCGGAGGAGGTGGTGCTGGTCGAGGTGCAGCCGTGCAGCATGGAGGCTTTGGTGGCAGCCAGCGCCAGCAGCAGCTGCGCACCCGTGAGACCCCGTCGGTTCAGCAGCTTCGTGGGTGGTACGCTGGGCGTGGGAGGTCTGGGGGTGCAGGTCCCTGCACTTACGTTCTTCGCACCGGCGCTCGTAGTGGGGAGGTGTGTGGGCTCCCACACACCACGCAGCGCTGCTTCGGTCGCTTGACTGACGCTTGGCGTACCCAGTTTCCTGACGCCGTTGAGCTTCCTCATTGGCATGATCTGCTTCTGCAGAATGTGCCTATCTTTGATCTAGACTTTGATGCTATCCTTGCTGCCATGTATGCTCTTGCTGATAGTGCTGAGGGTGACTGTTACCTGAGTGTCCCGCCCGACCCGGGCATTGCGGCTGCTGCTCTAGGTGCTAGTGCGTCTGCTGCTCCAGGTACTAGTGCGTCTGCTGCTCCAGGTGCTGGTGCGTTTGCTCTCTCTGGTACTGCACCTACTGAGTCCTTGCACACTTTCACACTTGACTCTGGTGCTTCGCGCTCTTTCTTTAGAGACAGCACCACGCTCACGCCGCTCAGTCGGCCTGTTGCGGTCTCCCTTGCTGACCCCTCCGGGGGCCCAGTCCTTGCACACTCCTCCACGGTTCTACCGTGTCCTGCGGCCCCGTCGGGCTTGCTGTTGGGACTCCACCTCCCCTCGTTCTCTACGAACTTGGTGAGTGGAGCTGACCTCCAGGACGCGTGGGTTGACCAGTTCACCCCTGGAGGTCAGCGTGTGACCCACTGCACTTGCTCTCGGACGGGCCGCCACCTGGCCACGTTCACCCGTCAGCCAGGGTCGAGTCTGTACACACTGACTACTGCGCCTCCTCCGGTCCCTGCGGCTGGTCAGGTAGCTGCGTCCAGTCAGGTGTTTGCTGCCGCGTCCAGGTCTAGTCCTGCGTCTGCCCCCTGCTCGTGTCGTCCTCTGGCGCACGAGACTCTCCTTTGGCACCACCGCCTTGGTCACCCCTCCCTGCCTTGTCTTCGAGGTATGGCCTCCAGTGCTCTTGTCTCTGGACTCCCCAGGTCACTCCCTCCCCAAACTCCGGGGCCTGCCCCCACCTGTGTTCCTTGTGTCGAGGGCCGACAGCGCGCCGCTCCTCACTCCTCCTCGTTTCCTCCGACTGAGGCCCCTCTGCAGACTCTTCACATGGACGTGTGGGGCCCAGCCCGCGTCCGTGGACAGGGTCACGAGCGTTACTTCCTGCTGGTCGTTGACGACTACTCACGTTACACCACAGTCTTCCCCTTGCGCAGCAAGGGTGAGGTCCCTGAGGTGTTGATCGACTGGATCCGCGGTGCTCGTCGCCAGCTCAGTGAGAGTTTCGGCTCGGACCTTCCTGTTCTGCGTCTGCACTCAGACAGAGGCGGGGAGTTTTCCTCCGACCTCCTGAGAGCCTTCTGTCGTTCTGAGGGCATCCGCCAGACGTTCACGCTTCCGGCCTCCCCGCAGCAAAATGGGATTGCTGAGCGCCGCATTGGCATGGTCATGGACGTCGCTCGTACGTCCATGATCCATGCGGCTGCTCCCCATTTTCTGTGGCCGTTCGCGGTTCAGTACGGTGCGCATCAGATCAACCTTCAGCCTCATGTCTCCTTGCCGGAGACCACACCTACTCTGCGGTGGACGGGGAAGGTTGGCGATGCGTCCGCGTTCCGTGTCTGGCGATCTCGAGCTTTTGTCCGCGATACTACAGCAGACAAGCTGTCCTCCCGTGCCGTTCCCTGTATCTTCCTTGGCTTCCCTCCTGACGCACCCGGGTGGCAGTTCTACCACCCCACCTCGCGTCGTGTTCTGTCCTCTCAGGACGTCACGTTTGATGAGTCGGTGTCGTACTAACGTCTTTTTCCCTACCGCACCGCCTCTCCCCCCCCCCCGCCGCTCTTCCTCGCACCAGGTACTCCCCCGGTTGACCCCCTCCCCCCCCAGGGTCCTGCCCCCTCAGGTGTGTCCCAGGTAGACCCTGCCGAGCCGGTCGAGGTAACTGTCGACTCAGGTGCTGCTAGGGGTGCTGAGCCTGCGGGTGCGGGAACTGGGGGTGCTGAGCCTGGGGGTGCTGAGTCTGGGGGTGCTGAGTCTGGGCGTGTTGAGCCTGGGGGTACTGAGCCTGGGCGTGTGGAGCCTGAGGGTGCTGTGTCTGGAGGTGCTGAGCCTGCGCGTGCTGCGTCTGGAGGTTCTTTCGGTGTCCCGCCGCGGCAGGAGCCTCTCTCCCCACATCAGCTTCGTGAGTGGTACTCTTGGCACTGTCGGGGTGCTACTGGAGCTACTGGAGGTGGTGCTGGGGCTTCGGGAGGTGCTGCTGGTGCTGGAGGTGCTGCTGGAGCTTCTGGAGGTGCTGCTGGTGCTGGTGCTGCTGGAGGTGCTGCTGGTGCTGGAGGTGCTGCTGGTGCTGGAGCTGCTGGAGGTGCTGCTGGGACTAGAGACCCTGGAGCTGAGGGTACCGGTTCTGTCTCTGCTGTTTCTGGAGGTGCTGTGCGGCCGCGGCCGTACTACGTTCCGCTTCTTCAGCAGGTTCTTAGCTCCCCGCCTTCTCCTGGTCCTCCTCCTCCTTTACTGGGTCCACCGCCTGTCCAGTCCCAGTCGCGGTTTCAGCCAGCCTCTCCACTGCCTGGTCCTTCTCCTTACTCTGGACCGACTAGTGGTCTTACGGAGCGTCGTGAGCCTGAGTCTCGTCCTGCGTCGCCTGTCCGTCCTGTTCGCGCTGGTCGTGTTTCGCGTCTGCGTCCTCCTCCTGTCCCTGGCACTCACTCCATGACTCTGCGTCCTTCGACTGCTCCACAGCGTGTCCCTCTGCCGTCTCCTCCTGCGTCCTCTCTTCCTGCCGGTCCGGACCCTGCGTCTGACTCTCTACGTGCTGCTAGTCCAGCTGTCACGCGTTTTCTTGCCACTGCTGTCACTGACCCTTTGTTTGAGTCCACTGCTGCGTCTGCTCTTGTTGCTGAGCTTGTTGACTTTGCTGCAGCCTGTCGTCTTGACTATGCCGCTAGTCTTGTTGCTGAGTCTGCGTCTGTGTCTGTCTATCCACCGTCCGTCGGGGGTGAGTGTGCTCTTGGCACGGACGTTATTGAGGACAGACAGGAGGAGTTTGAGTGCTTTGCTGCTTCTGTACCTCATCTCGTGTCCATGCTGCTTGCCCCTGAGGGAGACCCGGATGCACCAGACATCCCGACCCCGCGCTCTTACGCAGAGGCGATAGAGGGTCCCTACTCCTCTCAGTGGCAGGCAGCCATGGACGCCGAGATGGCTTCCTGGAAGTCCACAGGCACCTACGTCGACGAGGTTCCCCCGCCTGGGGCGAACATCGTCAGTGGCATGTGGATCTTCAGGGTGAAGCGGCCGCCGGGTTCTCCGCCTGTCTTCAAGGCGCGTTACGTTGCACGTGGCTTCAGTCAGCGACAGGGAGTTGACTTCTTTCAGACCTTCTCCCCTACCCCGAAGATGACCACTCTTCGGGTACTGATGCACGTAGCTGCTCAGCGTGACTACGAGCTCCACTCGCTTGACTTCAGCACAGCCTTTCTACAGGGCAGCCTGCACGAGGAGATCTGGCTGCGCCGCCCACCTGGCTTCACTGGGTCGTTTCCAGCTGGTACCCAGTGGAGCCTCCGGCGGCCAGTCTACTGTCTCCGCCAGGCACCTCATGAGTGGCACGATACACTCAGGACGACTCTTGCTGCTCTTGGTTTTGCTCCTTCCACTTCTGACCCTTCTCTGTTCTTACGCACTGACACTACTCTGCCGCCGTTCTACGTTCATGTGTACGTAGACGACCTTGTCTTTGCTACTGCTGACACTGAGGCACTCGCCCACGTGAATTCCGAGTTGCAGAAGAGACACACGTGCACAGACCTGGGTGAACTGACAAGCTATCTTGGCTTGCGGATCACCCGGGACAGAGCACAGCACACCATTACCTTGACTCAGTCACACATGGTGCAGCAGGTCCTTCAGCGCTTCGGCTTCACGTACTCCTCGCCACAGTCCACTCCTCTGCCTACCGGTCACTCGCTCTCAGCTCCACCTTCGGACGAGTCCGCAGAGCCGAGCGGCCCGTATCAAGAGCTTGTGGGCTGCCTCATGTACCTGATGACTTGCACACGACCTGACCTCGCATACCCTCTCAGCCTTCTGGCTCGCTACGTGGCTCCCGGCAGGCACCGAAAGGTGCACTGGGATGCTGCGAAGAGGGTGTTGCGATAACTTGTGCAGTACATCGGGCATGGGGCTCGTGCTTGGAGGACGGGCTCGAGTTGTCCTCACTGGTCACGCTGACGCCTCCTGGGTTGACGACTTGGCTACGCAGCGGTCGTCACAGGGTTACACCTTCAGTCTTGGCTCTGGTTCTGTCTCTTGGCGGTCTACCTGTTCTTCTTCTGTTCTCAGCTCCAGTTGCGAGGCTGAGATCTACGCTGGGGCCATGGCTGCACAGGAGCTACGCTGGCTCACCTACCTGCTGACCGACTTGGGAGAGGCGCCTCGTTCTCCTCCAGTTCTGTACGTCGACAACAAGGCCATGCTGGCCTTGTGTCAGGAGCACAGACTGGAGCACAGAACGAAGCACATTGCTCTGCGCTACTTCCTTGCTCGAGAGTTGCAGCAGCGCGGTCAGCTTCGTCTTGCCTACGTGGCCTCTCAGGCCAACACTGCTGATGTTTTCACCAAGGCGCTTCAGCCTTGTGATCATCAGCGTTTCTGTACTGTGTTAGGCCTTGTACCTACTGTGCCTCACTTGTTGACTTCTTGACTCTGCTTGTATTGTACTCTATATACTTATACCTGCATGCTTACACTTGCTAGGTTGTGTTCACTGTATTGTTTGCTTTCCTTTATATAACTCTGCATGTGACCTGGCCTTGTGGCCCTTTGCTTGTGCTCAGACTGCGTGGTGACTTTGTGATCCACCCTGAGCTTGCTTTACCTTCTTGACTGGTCTTGTGACCCCTTGTTCTCCCCCACTTTGCCTATGGGGGTGTGTCAAACTTATATATGCTATAGTCGGTTTAGGCTGTAGTGGGGTAGTCCTTAGAGGGTACAACACTTTTGTGTTTGCTACTTGTACCCCACCTGTTTCCTAGTTCACCCATTCTTCTCATTAATTCTGACATATACCACTAAGGCTACGCGTTTTCGCATGGAGGGACTGTCAGAAGAATGAACGAGAATGAATGAGATATGAAACAGTTGGGTACAAGTACTAACCCTAATTAGGTTGTACCCCTTATGGGCTACCCCACTATAGCCTACACAAATGTAAGCACTATAACATTCTGACACACCCCCGTAGGCAAAGTGGGGGAGAACAAGTGGTCACAAGACCAGTCAAGAAAAGCAAAGCAAGCTCAGGGTGGATCACAAAGTCACCACACAGTCCGAGCACAAGCAAAGGGCCACAAGGCCAGTTCACATGCTTAGTTATATAAACGAGAACAAACAATACATTGATCATATCCTAGCAAGTGTAAGCATGCAAGTACATATATATACATATATATATATCACAGTACAAGCAAAGTCACGCAGTGAGCAAGTGAGGCAAAGTAGGCACAAGGCCTAACACAGTAGAGAAGCGCTGATGATCACCAGGCGGAAGTGCCTTGGTGAATATATCAGCAGTGTTGGCCCTAGTGGCCAGGTACGCAAGACGAAGCTGGCCACGCTGCTGCAACTCTCGAGCAAGGAAGTATCGCAGAGCGATGTGCTTCAATCTGTGCTCCAGTCTGTGCTCCTGACACAAGGCAATCATGGCCTTGTTTTCTACGTACAGAACTGGAGGCGAACGAGGCTGCTCTCCCAAGTCAGTCAGCAGGTAGGTGAGCCAGCGTAGTGATAGAATGTTTTAGTGCTTACATTTGTGTAGGCTATAGTGGGGTAGCCCATAAA
Organism: Closterium sp. Naga37s-1; assembly: GCA_947471745.1. NCBI lineage: Eukaryota > Viridiplantae > Streptophyta > Zygnematophyceae > Desmidiales > Closteriaceae > Closterium > Closterium sp. Naga37s-1. The sequence continues at coordinate 2,935,927 of CANJKZ010000072.1, read as the reverse complement.
GGGTACAACCCAAATAGGGTGAGTACTTGTACCAACTTTCTGCTCAATGCATTCACTCTCGTTCATTCTCTTGACATGGTATCAGAGAAGTCTGGGGGTGCGGAGCCTGGGGGCGCTGAGTCTGAGGGTGCTGGGTCTGGGGGTGCTGAGCCTGGGGGTGTGGAGCCTAGGGGTGCTGAGTCCGCGGGTGTTGAGCCCGGGGGTGCGGAGTCTGGGGGTGCTGAGCCTCGGGGTGCTGCTTCGTCTGGAGGTGCTGCGAGTGCTTCGTCGAGAATGTCTCCGCGACCGGAGACTCTCTCCCCTCGGCAGCTGCGTGAGTGGCTTGTTCGGCGCGCACGCTTTCGGAGTGGAGCTGCCGGAGCCGGAGGCACTGGAGACACTGGAGCTGGAGGTGCTGGAGCTGCTGCTGGAGCTGGTGGTACTAGAGGTACTGCACCTACTGGTCCTGGAGGTGCTTGTACCAGGGGTACTAGAGCTGCCGGGACTAGTGGTGTAGGAGTCGCTGGAGCGGGAGACCCTATGGAGCCTAGAGCTGCTGGAGCTGGAGGCCCTGACGTGGGAGGCACTGGAGCTAGAGGAGTAGGAGCTGTTGACCCTGGAGCTGTAGTTGCTGGAGCTGGGGGTGCTGGCGGTACTGGTGCAGGAGGCACTGTGCGGCCGCGGCCGTTCTTCGTTCCCCTGGTTTAGCAGGTTCTTGGTGTCCCTTCTTCCACCAGCCTAACTCCTCCCCTACTGTGTCCACCGCCTGACCGGTCACAGCCGCTGTTACAGCCACCCTCCCCACTGCCTGCTCCTTCCCCTTACACTGAGCAGTCCGGCGGTCTTACAGAGCGTGGTGAGCCTGCGTCTCGTCCTGTCTCTCCTATTCGCACTGCTCTTCGCGTTCCTCGTTCGCATCCTCCTCGTGTCCCTGGCACGCACGCTATGGCACTTCGTCCTTCCTCTGTTCCACTGCGTGTTCCTCTGCCGCCTCCCGAGTCCTCTCTTAATGCTGTCCCTGACCCTGGGTCTGACCTTGTGCGTGCTGCCAGTCCTACTGTCTCTCGTCTCCTCGCTACTGTTGTCACTGATTCTTCTTTTGAGTCAACTGCTGCGTCTACCCTCGTTGCTGAGCTGCTTGACTTTGCTGCTGCTTGTCGTCTAGACTACGCCATTTCTCTTGTTGCTGAGTCTGGGTCTGCCAGTCCTCCGTCCGTCGGGGGTGAGTGTGCTCTTGGCACGGACGTCCTTGAGGACAGGCAGGAGGACTTTGAGTGTCTTGCAGCTGCTGTACCTCGTTTCGCTTCCATGCTGCTTGCCCCTGAAGGAGACCCGGATGCACCAGACATCCCGACCCCGCGCTCTTACGCAGAGGCGATTACAGGTCCTTACTCCTCTCAGTGGCAGGCAGCCATGGATGCCGAGATGGCATCCTGGAAGTCCAGAGAGTGCAACTCGTAGTCACGCTGAGCAGCGACGTGTAGCAACACCCAAAGAGTAGTCATCTTCGGGGTGGGGGAGAAGGTCTGGAAATAGTCGACCCCCTGTCGCTGACTGAAGCCTTTACCAACGTAACGCGCCTTGAAGGCAGGCGGAGAACCCGGCGGCCGCTTCAGCCTAAAAATCCACATGCCATCGACTATGTTCGCCCGAGACGGGGGAACTGCGTCGACGTAGGTGCCTGTGGACTTCCAGGATGCCATCTCGGCATCCATGGATGCCTGCCACTTAGAGGAGTAAGGACCCGTAATCGCCTCTACGTAAGAGCGCGGGGTCGGGATGTCTGGTGCATCCGGGTCTCCCTCAGGAGCAAGCAGCATGGAAGCGAAACGAGGTACAGCAGCTACAAGACACTCAAAGTCCTCCTGCCTATCCTCAAGGACGTCCGTGCCAAGAGCACACTCACCCCCGATGGACGGAGGACTGGCAGACTCAGACTCAGCAACAAGAGCAGTGGCGTAGTCTAGACGATATGCAGCAGCAAAGTCAACCAGCTGAGCAACGAGGGCAGGCGCAGCAATGGACTCAAAGGAAGGGTCAGTGACAATAGTGGCGAGGAGACGAGAGACATTGGGACTGGCAGTACGAGCGCAGTCAGACTCAGGGTCAGGGACGGCAGGAAGAGAGGACTCAGGAGGAAGCCGCAGAGGAACACGCAGTGGAACAGAAGAAGGACGAATTGCCATAGTGTGTGTGCCGGGGACAGGAGGAGGACGTAGACGAGGAGCACGACGACCAGTGCAAACAGGCGAGGCAAGACGAGACGCAGGCTCACGACGCTCTATAAGTCCGCCGGTCTGCTCAGTGTAAGGAGAAGGAGCAGGTAGTGGGGAGGCTGGCTGTAACGGCGGCTGCGATTGGTTAGGCGGTGGACACAGTAAGGGAGGAGTAAGGCCAGTAGAAGACAGGACACCAAGAACCTGCTGAAGCAGGGGAACGAAGTACGGTCATGGCCGCACAGTGCCTACAGCACCAGTAACACCAGACACAGCACCCCCAGCTCCAGCACCTCCAGCTCCAGGGTCAACAGCTGCAGCTCCTCCAGCTCTAGCGCCTCCCGCGCCAGTGCCTCCAGCTCCAGGGCCAACAGCTCCAGCTCCTCCAGCTCCAGCACCTCCCGCGCCAGTGCCTCCAGCTCTAGCGCCAATAGCTCCAGCTCCTCTAGCTCCATCGCCACCAGCGCCAATGCCTCCAGTTCCAGTAGCTCCAACACTACCAGTCCCGGCAGCTCCAGTACCCCTGGTACGAGCACCTGCAGGACCAACTGCTGCAGCACCTCCAGCTCCACTGTCTCCAGCGGCAGGGTCTCCAGCTCCAGCAGCTCCACTCCAAAGGTGGGTGCGCTGAGCAAACCACTTGCGAAGCTGCTGCGAAGAGAGAGCCTCCGGCCGTGGAGACACCCGTGGCGAAGCACCCGCAGGACCTCCAGCTGAAGCAGTAACCCGAGGCTCAGCACCCCCAGACTCAGCACCCCTACGCTCAACACCCTCAGGCTCAGCATCCCCAGGCACCACACCCCCAGTCTCCGCAACCCCAAAACCCGGCACCCTCAAACTCAGCGCCCCCAGGCTCCGCACCCCCAGGCTCCCCACCCCCAGACGCAGCACCTCAAGCAGCACCTGAGTCGCCAGCTACCTCAACAGGCACATTACCAGGGAGAGGGTCTACGTGAGACAAACCTGAGGGAGCAGGACCCTGGGGCGAGAGGGGGTCTACCTTAGGGGGACCGGGAGCAAGGAAGAGCGACGGGGGCGGGGGAGGGGCAGAGCGGTAGGGGAAGAGACGGTAAGAGGGAACTGACTCGTCAAACAAGATTTCAAGAGAGGAGAGGACACGGCGCTAGGTGGGGTGGTAAAACTGCCAGCCAGGCGCGTCATGGGGAAAGCCAAGGCAGACGCAGGGGATAGCGCAGGCGGAGAGCTTGTCCGCGGACGTATCGCGAACAAAGGCACGAGAGCCCCTGACCCGGAACACCGACGCATCACCAACCTCCCCCATCCAACGCAGTGTGGGCGAGGTCTCCGGCAAGGAGACACGGGGCCAGAGGTTGAGCTGATGCGCAGTGTACCGGACCGCAAACGACCATAGAAAATGGGGAGCAGCCACATGGATCATGGAGATACGAGTGACCTCCATGACTAAGCCAATGCGGCGCTCAGCAATCCCATTTTTCTGAGGGGAGTCCGGAAGCGTGAACGACTAGAGAATGCCCTCCCCACGACAAATGTCCCGCAAGAGGTCAGAGGAGAACTCACCACCTCTGATAGAGTGCAGACGCAGGACAGGAAGGTCCTGGTGGAACCGCTCGCGGAGCTGGAGATGGACTGCGCGGATCCAAGGGATCAAGACATCAAGGACCTGACCCTTGCTGCGCAAGGGGAAGACCGTGATGTAGCGCGTGTAGTCGTCAACAACCAGCAGAAAGTAGCGCTCGCGGCCGTGTCCACTGACGCGTGCTGGGCCCCACACGTCCATGTGGAGAGTCGGCAGGGGAGTAGTTGTCGGGGGAAACGAGGAGGAGTGAGGAGCAGCGCGCTACCGTCCCTCGACACAAGGAAGGCAGGGCGGGGCAGGCGAGGGCGGGAGTGCAGGCAGAGACCTGGGAAGGCCAGAGACAAGGAGACGGGAGTGCATGCCACGCAGGCGTGGCAGGGAGGGGTGACCAAGGCGGTGGTGCCAGAGGAGAGTCTGGTGCGACAGGAGGCGACACGAGCAAGGGGGTGCTACCTAAACTGACGCAGACACCTGGGCAGACGCAGCTACCTGAGGAGGCTCGGTAGCCAGTCTGTACAGACTCGACCCTGGCCGACGAGTGAACGTGGCCAGGTGACGGCCCATCCGTGTACACGTGCACATCGACACACGCTGACCCCCAGGAATGGTGGTAGTGACCATCGCATCTTGGAGGGCAGCTGTACTCACCAAGTTTGTAGAGAACGAGGGGAGGTGAAGGCCTGACAGTGAGCCAGACGGAACCGCCAGACACGGGAGAACAGTGGAGGAACGTGCAATGGCTAGGCCCCCTGAGGGGTCAGCCAGCGTGACCAGTACAGGTGCAGGGAGAGGAGTGAGGGTGGTGCTGTCGCGAAAGAAACAGCGTGAGGCACTTGAGTCAAGTGTGAAGGTGTGCAAGGCCCGAGCAGGCACAGTACCAGGGAGAGCAGACTCACCAGCACCTAGAGCAGCAGCCTCTATACCTGGGTCAGGCGGCACACACAGGTAACAGTCACCCTCAGCACTAACAGACAAAGCATACATAGCAGCAAGAATAGCATCATAGTCTAGGTCAAAGATAGCAACTCCGGACCTAAGCAGCTCTGCCCAGCGGGGGCGCTCGGCCTCGTCACCAAACTCAGCGCGCCAAGCGTCGTCGAGGCGGGAGAAGCAGCGGTGCTGAGTGTGAAACCTCCCGCATGTCTGACCAGCACGGTCACCCGTGCGAATGACATACGGGCAGCTACCACTACCCCCAGGCGCCCCACGCTGAGAAAACCACTCACGAAGCTGTTGGGGCGAAGGTGTCTCGCTCCGACGCTGCTGCTGCTGCCGCTGGCCACCGCTAGAACCTCCACGCTGAGTAGCTCCAGCCCAACCGCCACCACTCCCATTGCTGCCACCACCACCTCCACCACCGCCCCCACTCCTACCACCACACCCACTACCGCCACCACCTCCACTGCCTCCACCGCCTCCACTGCTGTCCCCACCACCACCCCCGCTGCCACCGCCACCACCCCTGCCACCCTTGCCCCTGCTATTGCGGCGCTTCGCACTAGCAGAAGCGGCCTCGACGTCCTCAGCACCAAGGACGTCAACAGCAGCAGCAGAGGCATAGGAGGGGGTAAGGGGGGAGGGGGAGCACCCCTCAAAGAAGGGCATGCGCGGAGTGCCACGAGCAGCACCTACAGCTACTACACTAGTCTCAGCTGCGAGGAGGTGCTGCTCGAGTAGGTCAAGAGTGAGGGAGGTGGGGTCAAGTGAGAGAATGTGGTCCCTGACAGAGCGAAGAGAGTCAGGGAGGCGGGAGACTATAAAGTAGAGAGTGATGAACATCAGGGGCTGGTTCCTGTCAAGGAACTCAGCTGGGACGGCAGCGTGGTAGCGAGCGTCACTAGCGCAAAGGTGGGAAACTAGGTCCTCTACTGTGGTAGAGGCAGACAGCTCGGGAAACAGGTAGGGCGGTAGAAGACGGCCAAGAGCAGCAAGGCAGGCGAGGAGTAACGGGCGACTACAGCGTTGTACAGTGCCTGTGGTGTCCTGTGCTGTCCGAAGTTAGCGCATTCGGCTGACGGCAGGTGGTTGCGAATGGCTAGGCAAGCAGCAGCGTCACGAGTAAGCCACTGTGAGCGAGTCGCACTGTCAGCTGTGGTGGGAGGGGCGGGAGCAGCGCCAGACGTGTGGTCAAACAACGAAACACTGTATCTAGAGTCGCTCAGTAGGTACAGCTGCAGGTTGTCGAGCCAGGTGTCAAACTGGATCGGTGTGCCGTCATGATCGAAAGCAAGAAAGCGAAGAGAAGCCATAGTGGCGCAGCACGCAGGGCGGGCAGAGGCCGGGCAGCGGAGGGCACATCGCAGAAAGGGGCAGCAAGAAAGCTGCAAGGGGCGGCAGGGGCTGCAAGAGGGCCGCAAGGGGCGGCTACTAGGGCAGCAGGGGCGGCCGGCGGGCGCAGGGGCGACGGGCGGGCCAGTTTCTAGGGGCGTGGGGAGGGCCGGGCTGAGGGTCGACGGGGCGCGCTCCGGGGCCTAGGGTCGACGGGTCGGGCCGGGGCCTAGGGTCGACGAGTGGCCGGGGCATAGGGGTCGACGGGGCGGGCCGGGCCTAGGGTCGATGGGGCGCTCCAGGGCTAAGGCCGACGGGGCACGCCGGGCGTAGGGGTCGACGGGGCGGGCCGGGCCTAGGGTCGACAGGTGGGGCCGGGCCTAGGTCGACAGGGCGCGCGCCGGGGCCTAGGGTCGTCGGGTCGGGCCGGGGCCTAGGGTCGACGGGGGGGCGGGGCGTAGGGTCGACGCGGCGCGCCAGGCGTAGGGGTCGACGGGGCAGGCTGGGCCTAGGTCGACGGGGCGCGCCAGAGGCCTAGGGTCGACGGGCGGGCCGGGGCTTAGGGGTCGACGGGAGGGCCGGGCCTAGGGTCGACGGGGCTGGCCGGGCTTAGGGTCGACGGGGCGCGCGTCGGGGCCTAGGGTCGACGGGTAGGGCCGGGGCCTAGAGTCGATGGGCCGCGCCAGGACTAGGGCTGACAGGGCGCGCCGGGCATAGGGGTCGACGGGGCGGGCCAGGCCTAGGGTCGACGGGTGGGGCCGGGTCTAGAGTCGATGGGCGCGCCGGGGGCTAGGGTCGACGGGGCGCGTGGGGCCTAGGGTCGACGGGCAGGCCGCAAGGGGCAGGCGCGAGGGGCAGCAGGTGCGGCACGAGGGGCGCTATGGTGGGCCCAAAAAAAAAAACGGTCCTAACAAAGAACCTACTCTGAAACCATGTCAGAAGAATGAACGAGAATTAATTAGATATGAAACAGTTGGGTACAAGTACTAACCCTAATTGTGTTGTGCCCCTTATGGGCTACCCCACTATAGCCTACTCAAATGTAAGCACTATAACATTCTGACAGGGACGGCAGCATCTGGAGGTGAATGACGAGCTTCAACTCAAGGCTGCCGACCACGAAAAGGAGAACGTGGAACTTGGTAAGGAGGTTCAGAAGAGGGAAGCTGGTCTGAAGGATGCATTGGCGCTGTTGAGGCATCTGGCGGAAAAAATTGCCGATTATCAGCTTGGCAAAGTGAATTGGTGGGTGAGTTTGGCATTGTTTTTTTATTATCTACGCGTAGTTACTAATGTCCATGTTTTTGTTTGTGTTTCAAGTCCACATCAAGGAGTCGTGCGACGACTTCCTTTTCAAGCCGGAGACGCTGAACCTGTCACCCGATGCTGATCAGATGCTCGCAGCTCTAATCAGTAAGTGTCGGTCGGATACTGTCGCGTTTGTTTAATCTGTTTTGAACTTACTCGTCGTCATTCGTGTTTTGTGCAGAGAAAGCTGGCTACACCGCTGACTCCCCTCAAGGCTTGAAGCTCGCTGCCTTGCTGAAGGCCAATGGCATTTTGAAGCACGCGTGTGTGCGCTTCAACGACCGGATCGGTAAAATCTACCGATTCTGTCGCCTTTATGCTATGAGCCTAGAACCATGCGTTTTTTTGGAGACGAGGCGGAACTTCAAGGGAGAGCTAACCCTGCAGGTGCCTGAGGACTTACTCACGAAATGTGCAGACTACGGTGAGCATTTCGCTGACAGTAAGTCATTGAGGTTTTTTACCGTTTGCATTCATTGGGTTTTGTTAGAATAGGAGGCTAAGTCAAGGCTAGGTTCAAGTGAGGGCCTAGGCTTAGTAGCCTAGGCCAAGGGAGTCGAGGTGGTTGTGCCAAGCAGAGAGGAGAATGGGAATGATGTTCACTGTAGCACTAGGGTACATATAGCAAACAAAGAGGTGCACCACCTATAAAGTTAATATCTACATGTGAGAATTAACGAGAAGAATGATGAAACTAGAAAAGGAGATGGGTACAAGTGGGAAACAAAAAGTGTTGTACCCTCTAAGAACTACCCCACTACAGCCTAAACAGACTATAGCATATATAAGTTTGACACACCCCCATAGGCAAAGTGGGGGAGAACAAGGGGTCACAAGACCAGTCAAGAAGGTAAAGCAAGCGCAGGGTGGATCACAAAGTCACCACGCAGTCTGAGCACAAGCAAAGGGCCACAAGGCCAGTTCACATGCAGAGTTATATAGAGGACAGCAAACAATACAGTGAACACAACCTAGTAAGTGTAAGCATGCAGGTATAAGTATATAGAGTACAATACAAGCAGAGTCAAGAAGTCAACAAGTGAGGCACAGTGGGTACAAGGCCTAACACAGTACAGAAACGCTGATGATCACAAGGCTGAAGTGCCTTGGTGAAAACATCAGCAGTGTTGGCCTGAGAGGCCACGTAGGCAAGACGAAGCTGACCGCGCTGCTGCAACTCTCGAGCAAGGAAGTAGCGCAGAGCAATGTGCTTCGTTCTGTGCTCCAGTCTGTGCTCCTTACACAAGGCCAGCATGGCCTTGTTGTTGACGTACAGAACTGGAGGAGAACGAGGCGCCTCTCCCAAGTCGGTCAGCAGGTAGGTGAGCCAGCGTAGCTCCTGTGCAGCCATGGCCCCAGCGTAGATCTCAGCCTCACAACTGGAGCTGAGAACAGAAGAAGAACGGGTAGACCGCCAAGAGACAGAACCGGAGCCAAGACTGAAGGTGTAACCCTGTGACGACCGCTGCGTAGTCAAGTCGTCAACCCAGGAGGCGTCTGCGTGACCAGTGAGGACAACTCGAGCCCGTCCTCCAAGCACGAGCCCCATGCCCGATGTACTGCACAAGTATCGCAACACCCTCTTCGCAGTTCCCAGTGCACCTTTCGGTGCCTGCCGGGAGCCACGTAGCGAGCCAGAAGGCTGAGAGGGTATGCGAGGTCAGGTCGTGTGCAAGTCATCAGGTACATGAGGCAGCCCACAAGCTCTGGAGATGGGCCACTCAGCTCTACGGACTCGTCCGAAGGTGGAGCTGAGAGCGAGTGACCGGTAGGCAGAGGAGTGGACTGTGGCGAGGAGTACGTGAAGCCGAAGCGCTGGAGGACCTGGTGCACCATGTGTGACTGAGTCAAGGTAATGGTGCGCTGTACTCTGTCCCGGGTGATCCGCAAGCCAAGATAGCTTGTCAGTTCACCCAGGTCTGTGCACGTGTGTCTCTTCTGTAGCTCCGACTTTACGTGGGCGAGTGCCTCAGTGTCAGCAGTAGCAAAGACAAGGTCGTCTACGTACACGAGAACGTAGAATGGCGGCAGAGTAGTGTCAGTGCGTAAGAACAGAGAAGGGTCAGAAGTGGAAGGAGCAAAACCAAGAGCAGCAAGAGTCGTCCTGAGTGTGTCGTGCCACTCACGAGGTGCCTGGCGGAGACCGTAGACTGGCCGCCGGAGGCTCCACTGGGTACCAGCTGGAAACGACCCAGTGAAGCCAGGTGGGCGGCGCAGCCAGATCTCCTCGTGCAGGCTGCCCTGTAGAAAGGCTGTGCTGAAGTCAAGCGAGTGGAGCTCGTAGTCACGCTGAGCAGCTACGTGCAGCAGTACCTGAAGAGTGGTCATCTTCGGGGTAGGGGAGAAGGTCTGAAAGAAGTCAACTCCCTGTCACTGACTGAAGCCACGAGCAACGTAACGCGCCTTGAAGACAGGCGGAGAACCCGGCGGCCACTTCACCCTGAAGATCCACATGCCACTGACGATGTTCGCCCCAGGCGGGGGAACCTCGTCGACGTAGGTGCCTGTGAACTTCCAGGAAGCCATCTCGGCATCCATGGCTGCCTGCCACTGAGAGGAGTAGGGACCCTCTATCGCCTCTGCGTAAGAGCGCGGGGTCGGGATGTCTGGTGCATCCGGGTCTCCCTCAGGGGCAAGCAGCATGGACACGAAATGAGGTACAGAAGCAGCAAAGCACTCAAACTCCTCCTGTCTGTCCTCAAGAACGTCCGTGCCAAGAGCACACTCACCCCTGACGGACGGAGGACAGACAGACACAGACGCAGACTCAGTAACAAGACGAGCGGCGTAGTCTAGGCGACAGGCTGCAGCAAAGTCAACAAGCTCAGCAATTAAGGCAGACGCAGCAGTGGACTCAAACAAAGGGTCAGTGACAGCAGTGGCCAGAAAACGCGTGACAGCTGGACTAGCAGCACGTAGGGAGTCAGACGTAGGGTCCGGACCGGCAGGAAGAGAGGACGCAGGAGGAGACGGCAGAGGGACACGCTGTGGAGAAGTGGTAGGACGCAAAGCCATAGAGTGAGTGCCAGGGACAGGAGGAGGACGCGGACGCGAAACACGGCCAGCGCAAACAGGACAGACAGGCAACGCAGGACGAGACTCAGGCTCACGACGCTCCGTAAGACCACTAGTCGGTCCAGAGTAAGGAGAAAGACCAGGCAGTGGAGAGGCGGGCTGAAACCGCGACTGGGACTGGACAGGCGGTGGACTCAGTAAAGGAGGAGGAGGAGGACCAGGAGAAGGCGGGGAGCCAAGAACCTGCTGAAGAAGTTCAACGTAGTACGGCCGCGGCCGCACAGCACCTCCAGAAACAGCAGAGACAGAACCGGTACCCTCAGCCCCAGGGTCTCCGGTCCCAGCAGCACCTCAAGCAGCTCCAGCACCAGCAGCACCTCCAGCAGCTCCAGCACCAGCACCACCTCCAGCAGCTCCAGCACCAGCAGCACCTCCAGCACCAGCAGCACCTCCAGCACGACCAGCACCAGCAGCACCTCCAGAAGCCCCAGCAGCACCCCCAGCACCAGCAGCACCTCCAGCAGCACCAGCACCAGCAGCACCTCCAGAAACTCCAGCAGTACCTCCAGCTCCAGCAGCACCACCAGAAGCACCAGCAGTACCCCCAGCACCAGTAGCACCACCAGCAGCACCAGCACCAGCAGCACCTCCTGAAGCTTCACCAGCACCTCCAGTACCAGCAGCACCTCCAGAAGCCCCAGCAGGACCTCCAGTAGCTCCAGCAGCACCCCGCCAGCGCCGAGAGTACCACTCACGAAGCTGCTGTGGAGAGAGAGGCTCCCGCCGCGGCGGGACACCGAGAGCACCTCTAGACGCAGCACGCGCAGGCTCAGCACCTCCAGACACAGCACCCTCAGGCTCCACACGCCCAGGCTCAGCACCCCCAGGCTCAGCACGCCCAGACTCAGCACCCCCAGACTCAGCACCCCCAGTCTCAGCACCCCCAGTCCCTGCACCTGCAGGCTCAGCACCCCTAGCAGCACCTGAGTCGACAGCTACCTTGACCGGCTCGGCAGGGTCTACCTGGGACACACCTGAGGGGGCAGGACCCTGGGGGGGGGGGGGGGGTCTACCGGGGGAGTACCTGGTGCGAGGAAGAGCGGCGTGGGGGGGGGAGAGGCAGTGCGGTAGGGAAAAAGACGGTAGTACGACACCGACTCGTCAAACGTGACGTCCTGAGAGGACAGAACACGACGCGAGGTGGGGTGGTAGAACTGCCACCCGGGTGCGTCAGGAGGGAAGCCAAGGAAGACACAGGGAACGGCACGGGAGGACAGCTTGTCCGCTGTAGTATCGCGGACAAAAGCTCGAGATCCCCAGACACGGAACGCAGACGCATCGCCATCCTTCCCCGTCCACCGCAGAGTAGGTGTGGTCTCCGGCAAGGAGACACGAGGCTGAAGGTTGATCTGATGCGCAGCGTACTGAACCGCAAACGGCCACAGAAAATGGGGAGCAGCCGCATGGATCATGGACGTACGAGCGACGTCCATGACCATGCCAATGCGGCGCTCAGCAATCCCATTTTGCTGCGGGGAGGCCGGAAGTGTGAACGTCTGGCGGATGCCCTCAGAACGACAGAAGGCTCTCAGGAGGTCGGAGGAAAACTCCCCGCCTCTGTCTGAGTGCAGACGCAGAACAGGAAGGTCTGAGCCGAAACTCTCACTAAGCTAGCGACGAGCACCGCGGATCCAGTCGATCAACACCTCAGGGACCTCACCCTTGCTGCGCAAGGGGAAGACTGTGGTGTAACGCGAGTAGTCGTCAACCACCAGCAGGAAGTAACGCTCGTGACCCTGTCCACGGACGCGGGCTGGGCCCCACACGTCCATGTGAAGAGTCTGCAGAGGGGCCTCAGTCGGAGGAAACGAGGAGGAGTGAGGAGCAGCGCGCTGCCGGCCCTCGACACAAGGAACACAGGTGGGGGCAGGCCCCGGAGGAAGGGGAGGGAGGGACCTGGGGAGTCCAGAGACAAGAGCACTGGAGGCCATACCTCGAAGACGAGGCAGGGAGGGGTGACCAAGGCAGTGGTGCCAAAGGAGAGTCTCGTGCGCCAGAGGACGACACGAGCAGGGGGCAGACGCAGGACTAGTCCTGGACGCGGCAGCAAACACCTGACTGGACGCAGCTACCTGACCAGACGCAGGGATCGGAGGAGGCGCAGTAGTCAGTGTGTACAGACTTGACCCTGGCCGACGGGTGAACGTGACCAGGTGGCGGCCCGTCCGAGAGCAAGTACAGTGGGTCACACGCTGACCTCCAGGGGTGAACTGGTCAACCCACGCGTCCTGGAGATCAGCTCCACTCACCAAGTTCGTAGAGAACGAGGGGAGGTGGAGTCCCGACAGCAAGCCCGACGGGGCCGCAGGACACGGTAGAACCGTGGAGGAGTGTGCAAGGACTGGGCCCCCGGAGGGGTCAGCAAGGGAGACCGCAACAGGCCGACTGAGCGGCGTGAGTGTGGTGCTGTCTCTAAAGAAAGTGCGCGAAGCACCAGAGTCAAGTGTGAAAGTGTGCAAGGACTCAGTAGGTGCAGTACCAGAGAGAGCAAACGCACCAGCACCTGGAGCAGCAGACGCACTAGTACCTGGAGCAGCAGACGCACTAGCACCTAGAGCAGCAGCCGCAATGCCCGGGTCGGGCGGGACACTCAGGTAACAGTCACCCTCAGCACTATCAGCAAGAGCATACATGGCAGCTAGGATAGCATCAAAGTCTAGATCAAAGATAGGCACATTCTGCAGAAGCAGATCATGCCAACGAGGAAGCTCAACGGCGTCAGGAAACTGGGTACGCCAAGCGTCAGTCAAGCGACCGAAGCAGCGCTACGTGGTGATTGGGAGCCCACACACCTCCCCACTACGAGTGCCGGTGCGAAGAACGTAAGTGCAGGGACCTGCACCCCCAGACCTCCCACTCCCAGCGTACCACTCACGAAGCTGCTGAACTGACGGGGTCTCACGGGTGCGCAGCTGCTGCTGGCGCTGGCTGCCACCAAAGCCTCCACGCTGCGCGGCTGCACCTCGACCAGCACCACCTCCTCTGCTACCTCCACCACCGCTGCCGCTGCCTCCACCTCCTCCGCCACCGCCGCCACGACCTCCACCGCCGCCACTGACGCCCCCACTCCCGGTACCACCCCCACCACCACCTCCACCTCCTCCGCCGCCTCCACCTCCTCCACTGCTTCCCCCGCCGCCCCCTCCACCACCCTTGCTCCCCTTGCCCTTGCTGGTGCGGCGTCTCCCGCTAGAGGCAGACGCAGTGCCGACCTCCTCAGTGCCAACGAGGTCGACAGCAGCAGCAGAAGCAACAGAGGGGAGAAGGGGGACAGGGGAACACCCCTCAAAGAAGGGGGTGCGACGGTCGCCGCGATAAGCACCTACAGCTAAGATACTCTTCTCAGCTGCAGCAAGGCGCTCCTCTAGCAGGTCGACAGTCAGCTCGGTGGGGCAAAGGGAGAGAAAGTGGTCCCAGACTGAAGAGAGAGAGTCAGGGAGGCGGGTGACTAGGTAGTACAGGGTGATGTACATGGGGGGGGGGTTCTTGGCACAGAACTCAGTGGGAAGGGCAGCGCGGTAGCGGGCGTCACTAGTGCGAAGGTGAGCAACTAGGTCAGCAACCGTGGCAAAGGCAGCAAGGTCAGGGAAAAGGTATGGTAGCATGAGGCGGCTGAGGGCAGCAGTGGCAGGGGAGGAGTAGCGTGCAACTACAGCGTCGTACAAAGACTGAGCAGTCTTGTACTGGCCAAAGTGCGCGCGCTCAGCAGGCGGTAGGTGACTACGAACAGCAAGACGAGCAACAGCGTCACGAGTGGTCCACTGCGAGCGAACAGTACTGTCGGCAGTGGCAGCAGGAGCAGTGGAAACACCGGACGTGTGATCGAAGAGGGACACCCCATCCCTAGAATCACACTGAAGGAAGAGCTGTAGGTCGTCAACCCACACGTCAAAATCAACTGCACGTCCCTCAGCATCAAAGGTGAGAACGGTAGGACTAGCCATAGCAGCAGTAGGAGCAGTAGCAAGAGTAGAAGCAGTAGCAGTAGTAGCAGCAGTAGAAACAATAGCAGCAGGGCAGTGCAAGGCAGTGCTGCTCAGTAGGGCAGTGCGGTTCGGTGGGTGCGGCGCGTCTCGGCTGGGCGGCGCGGCTCGGCTGGGCGACGCGGCTCGGCTGGGTGGCGCGGCTCGGCCGGGCGCCGCGGCTCGGCGGGGCGGCTCGGGTGCTTACCAGGAGCGGGTGCGGGGCCGGGCCTTGACAGCAGGGGCCGCAGCAGCAGGTGTCGCGCCAGCAGGGGAGGGGCCGCGACTGCAGGTGCCGTGTCAGCAGGGGCTGCGGCAGCAGGGGCCACTTCAGCAAGGGAGAGGCCGCAGGCAGGGGCGACGTCGCGAGCAGGGGCGACGCCGCGAGCAGGGGCGACGCCGTGGGCAGGGGCGACGCCGCGGGCTCGGGCGACGCCGTGGGCTGGGGCGACGCCGCGGGCAGGGGCAACGCCGCGGGCAGGGGCGACGCCGCTAGCAGGGGCGACGCCGCTAGCAGGGGCCGATAAGGGGCCGATAGGGGGGCACGAATGGGGCCGCTAAGGGGGCCGTGAAGGGGCCAAGAAGGGGCCGATAAGGGGGGCCGTGAAGGGGCCGCGAAGGGGCCGCTAGCGGGGGCGCGAAGGGGCCGATAAGGGGCCGCAAAGGGGCCATAGGGGGCCGCGAAGGGGCCGTTAGGGGGCCACGAAGGGGCCGCTAAGGGGCCGCGAAGGAGCCGCTAAGGGGCCGCGTAGGGGCCGCGAAGGCGTAGGTTTGGGCAGTGCGCAAGCGCGCTTCGGGCAGGTAAAGAAAAAAAAATAAACGTGGTGGGCCCTTAGGAAGAAACAGTCCCACTAGGGAACCTGCTCTGATACCATGTGAGAATTAACGAGAAGAATGATGAAACTAGAAAAGGAGATGGGTACAAGTGGGAAACACAAAGTGTTGTACCCTCTAAGAACTACCCCACTACAGCCTAAACAAACTATAGCATATATAAGTTTGACACTACACTACAGCTAGAACTACATGCAGGTATAAGAATATAATTCTGACATCCCCCCGTAACTGCATGCAGGAATAGCTAAGTGCAGAACACAACCTGCAGAGGTACACCACAGACAGAGAAAACAGCAACAGCAGATAAGGCAACAGAGCAGGTACAGCAGCAAAGGGGCAGGCACTCCTGCCACCCCTTTACTCTCCTCCCCCCCCCCCCCCCCACTTCAGGAGGGGCGGCTGGTTGGTCTCACACCCGCCACCCCAGTGCCACTCCCCTGGCTCCCCCACACCCGCACACCCTCCCCCCAGCGGCAGCTGCAGCAGTGGGAATAAAAGGAGGAGGAGGGGAAGGGAAACACACCACCCATCACCCCTACACCCGCCACCTCCATACCCTCCCCCCCCACGGCTGCACGCGCAGCAGGGAGAAGAAGGAGGAGGGGGGGGGGGGGGGGGGGGGGGGGGGTGGCGGGGAAGAAACCGCCCCACGGCCACAGAGGGGTGGCGCACAGGGAAGGGCAGGGGCGGCTGCACCGAGGGCAGGCGCGTAAAAGACAGGGGCGGCTGCACGAAGGCAGGCGCGAGGTGAGGCAGAGGCGCCGTCGCGGGCGCCAGGGGCGGGTCCGCGGCGGCTCAGGCCACCGTCACGGGCCACGGGGCGCACGACGGGCAGGCAGGGCACCGTCGCGCGCCACGGGGCGCACGACGGGCAGGCAGGGCACCGTCGCGCGCCTCGGGGCGCACGACGGGCAGGCAGGGCACCGTCGCGCGCCACGGGGCGCACGACGGGCAGGCAGGCAGGCAGGCAGAGCACCGTTGCGGGCCCCAGGGGCGGATCCGCGGCGGCTCAGGGCGCCGTCGCGGGCGCCAGGGGCGGGTCCGTGACTGGCAGAAAATACGTCACGCGCCACCCGGGCGCGGGACAGAACGAAAATCGCCACGCGCCCGAGGCGCGTGACCGGAAAAACAGCGGCGGAAGCGTGAGGCTGGCCCACAGGCCAGGACTTAACAGGCTCTAATACCATATTAGAATAGGAGGCTAAGTCAAGGCTAGGTTCAAGTGAGGGCCTAGGCTTAGTAGCCTAGGCCAAGGGAGTCGAGGTGGTTGTGCCAAGCAGAGAGGAGAATGGGAATGATGTTCACTATAGCACTAGGGTACATATAGCAAACAAAGAGGTGCACCACCTATAAAGTTAATATCTACACTACAGCTAGAACTACATGCAGGTATAAGAATATAATTCTGACAGGTTTCGGGATTAACGTGGCATGTTCTAACGTATCTTTTAGTCCATTGCAGAGTTCTTGGGGATTCCCTGGCACGTCAACAGGAGAGGCAGTCCGTTTTCGAGCCCTGCCTTCGTTAAGTGCGCTTTCCTGTGGGATTCGAGTGGCGCCTTGCCAATTGGTTTATTTCCTGTTCAGCTGCTTGTCATCCTTGCATCGGTAAGTTTAACATTAACACTTGATTTGCCTTTCACATTGTGCAATTTAACAAGTGTTGATGTTTGCTTTTGTTCTTCGTGCAAGTGAGGTTCAAGTTCTGCCATCCCGGTGCCACGAAGGCTCAGTTGGATCGGTCGGGGGATCCTGGTGCTCTTACCAGGCAGGCGCGGGTGGTACAGCGCTGGATCAACAGAAGTGATGTCACTCGCACGGACGACTGCCTTGGGATCGGCAAGGTCTGCATCGTTGGTTGGAAGGAGATTCCAGAGGAGGACCTGGTTGCAGACGAGCATGGTGACCTTGGTCTGGATGAGCTGGTGAGCGAGCCAAGCTCACAGGAGTAGGTTTATGACGAGAATGAAGAGCAGGAGGAGCTTTACGGGTGACCTGTAGTATCTGTGTGGTAGCTTAGGGCTGTTTTTTTAGGTGTAGATGCGTTTGTAACTAATGGTAGTTCTTGGACCTGTAGCCGTGTAAGCTTTTGACGTTTTTAGTGTATTGTCTTTTATGTGTTCTAATGTAGCGTTGTAGGCTGTATAGAATTTCTAAAAATTTCAGTAAATGTTGAAACATTATTTCTTTATTTTGCTACTGTGTCTATTGACATTAATGATTTCGGAACTCGTGTTCATCCTTCCTTAGTATCACATTTTAAATAATGGGCAAAAAAACATTTTATGATTAAATAAACGAGTCGGAAAGAATGATAACGAGTTTTCTCTTCTAAACGAGTGCGCGTTGGGATGTATTTGGACGGCCCGGCAGCCAATAGAAACAAAGTTTCAACAAATCGTCACGCGCCAGTTGTCCTATGCGTGTTCGCTCAAATTTCCCGAACCAACTCGGAGGGCTTGGGAGAAATTCTCTGCACCAGTCGATCTCTACTTGTCAAATGTATCAGAAACCAATTGCAATTCGCGGGAAAACGCCAGGAGTCGAAAACAAGACTCGACGTTGACGTCGGAAGGGTTGCGTAGAGCTGTATTCCGTGTATAAGGAACATTATGAAAGAGTACAATATAATCATATTTTGCTTAAAGAAGCAATTAATTAAGTTCTTCATTTTAACTTAAAACAGGACACCGTATATGGTGCTTCGTTCTGCGCTGGCAGAAATTGTATCGTTCTGCGGTGGCAGAAATTGTCTTGTTCTGCGCTGGCAGAAATTCTCATTCTGCGCTGGCAGAAATTTTATCTCTGCGCTGGCATCCGTCCCTTTCACAGCTGTCAACTCAATTTCTGCGCTCTTTTCTTGGTTCTTTTGTTCTGGTTCCTCTCGACTCGACAAGCACACCTGCTCTGCTCTTATTCCTCTTCCTTCCCCCCACCCCAATTTCTCGCCAGTTCTCCCACCCAGCCGTCGCTCTCGCTCCCATCCCGCCGTATCCTCTCCCTCACTACCCGCCTTCACCTCTCCTATT
The DNA here is from genome assembly GCA_947471745.1 of Closterium sp. Naga37s-1. NCBI lineage: Eukaryota > Viridiplantae > Streptophyta > Zygnematophyceae > Desmidiales > Closteriaceae > Closterium > Closterium sp. Naga37s-1. Next base: position 2,917,695 of record CANJKZ010000072.1, on the reverse strand, counting down.
CACCTCACAGTCACTCAGTCCCACACCGCGATCTCCTCTTCCTTGCTTCCCCGTCGTCGCCTCTCCCTCCTCCCCGTCGTCGCCTCTCCCTCCTCCCCGTCGTCGCCTCTCCCTCCTCCCCGTCGTCGCCTCTCCCTCCTCCCCGTCGTCGCCTCTCCCTCCTCCCCGTCGTCGCATCTCCCTCCTCCCCGTCGTCGCCTCTCCCTCCCCGCCGTCGCCTCTCCCTCCTCCCCGCCGTCGCCTCTCCCTCCTCCCTGCCGTCGCCTCTCCCTCCTCCCCGCCGTCGCCTCTCCCTCCTCCCCGCCGTCGCCTCTCCATCCTCCCCGCCGTCGCCTCTCCCTCCTCCCCGCCGTCGCCTCTCCCTCCTCCCCGCCGTCGCCTCTCCCTCCTCCCCGCCGTCGCCTCTCCCTCCTCCCCGCCGTCGCCTCTCCCTCCTCCCCGCCGTCGCCTCTCCCTCCTCCCCGCCGTCGCCTCTCCATCCTCCCCGCCGTCGCCTCTCCCTCCTCCCCGCCGTCGCCTCTCCCTCCTTCCCGCCGTCGCCTCTCCCTCCTCCCCGTCGTCGCCTCTCCCTCCTCCCCGTCGTCGCCTCTCCCTCCTCCCCGTCGTCGCCTCTCCCTCCTCCCCGTCGTCGCCTCTCCCTCCTCCCCGTCGTCGCCTCTCCCTCCTCCCCGTCGTCGCATCTCCCTCCTCCCCGTCGTCGCCTCTCCCTCCCCGCCGTCGCCTCTCCCTCCTCCCCGCCGTCGCCTCTCCCTCCTCCCTGCCGTCGCCTCTCCCTCCTCCCCGCCGTCGCCTCTCCCTCCTCCCCGCCGTCGCCTCTCCATCCTCCCCGCCGTCGCCTCTCCCTCCTCCCCGCCGTCGCCTCTCCCTCCTCCCCGCCGTCGCCTCTCCCTCCTCCCCGCCGTCGCCTCTCCCTCCTCCCCGCCGTCGCCTCTCCCTCCTCCCCGCCGTCGCCTCTCCCTCCTCCCCGCCGTCGCCTCTCCATCCTCCCCGCCGTCGCCTCTCCCTCCTCCCCGCCGTCGCCTCTCCCTCCTTCCCGCCGTCGCCTCTCCCTCCTCCCCGTCGTCGCCTCTCCCTCCTCCCCGCCGTCGCCTCTCCCTCCTCCCCGTCGTCGCCTCTCCCTCCTCCCCGCCGTCGCCTCTCCCTCCTCCCCGCCGTCGCCGCTCCATCCTCCCCGCTGTCGCCGCTCCTTCCTCCCCGCCGTCGCCTCTCCCTCCTCCCCGCCGTCCCCTCTCCCTCCACGCGGTTGCCTCTCCCTCCTCCCCGCCGTCGCCGCTCCCTCCTCCCCGCCGTCGCCTCTCCCTCCTCCCCGCCGTCGCCTCTTCCTCCTCCCCGCCGTCGCCTCCGGCGACAGGTGCACGAGCGCAAGCGTGAGTTGGTGCGCGAGCGCAGATTGGTGCGCGAGCCCGGGTTGTTTTCTGAGTTACCGTGGTTATCTGGTGCGTTCCCGGTTCTTTCATCCTCCCTCCTCCCTCTGAAAAAACTTTCTTCTTCTTCTTCTTCTTTTGTTTGTTTGTTTTTTTGCTCTCCTCGTGAAAGAGCGCGTGAGAGAGCGCGTGACAGTGCGTGTTAGAGCCCGTGAGAGCGAGCGCGCCTGAGAGAGCGTGCGAGGGAGCGCGTGAGTGAGAGTGCGCGTGAGAGTGCGAATAAGAGATTGCGTGAGAGAGCGCGTGAGGGAGCGCGTGAGAGAGCGCGTGAGGGAGCGCGTGAGAGTGTGTGAGAGAGTGCGCGAGAGAGTGCGCGAGAGAGTGCACGAGAGAGCGCGTGAGAGTGCGCAAGAGAGAGCGCGCAAGAGTGTGTGCAAAAGAGCGCGTGGGAGAGTGCGCGCGATAGAGCGCGCGAGGTTGCGCATGAGGGAGCGCGTGAGAGAACGTGGGAGTTTGCGCGTGAATTTCTGTTGCGCTTACTTTGTTTTTTAGTGCATCAAGGAAGCTGAATTCTCTGATTTTGTTTTCTTGTGCTATTAATGCAAGTTGTATTCTCTGATTTTGTTCTTGTTTGTGCAGGGAGTGAGTTGCATTCCCTGATTTTTCTTTCCTGTGCAGGGAGTTCAAGCTGCAGCCTTTGTTTCTTGCGGAGAAAAGGGATGGGGAGAAGGGAGATGAGGGAAATGAGGGAGGGAGGGAGGGAGGGAGGGAGGGAGGGGAACGGGGGACAGGATAGTGATAATTTATACAAGGCTGAAATTCATTCATTATTCTTGCATGCTTATTACAGTAGCTGTATGTTTTTGCGTTGTGTGTCTCTGTATATGTGTGAGCCTGTATGTGTGTGAGTGTGTACATGTGCATATGTGTGTTGTGCGTGCTTCAGGGTGTGGTGCTAAGTGCCTCCTGAATGCAACTCGGATTGTGATTGTCGGTGGGGCAGCTTTGCTAGCCTCTTCCGTACCATATCAATCTCAGTTGCAGCAGTGATGCATTTAGCATTCGCTTTGAAACTTTCTTAAACGTTGTCTTGTGTTTTAGTAATCATTTATGTGTTATCGTCTGTGCTTGTTTTGGGGGTGTGGTGCTAAGTGTCTCGTGTATGCAACTGGGATTGTGATCGTCGGTGGGGCAGCTTTGCTCGCCTCTTCCGTACCATATCAGTCTCAGTTGTTGCATAGATGCATTTAGTATTCCCTTCAAAACATGTAAGACGGTTCTTGTACACCATCGTTTTTGTGGTCATTTGTGTATGTCTGTCTCTCGGTGGTACTGTTGTATTTTTTGTGTTGTCCTTTGTGTTCGTGTGTCATTGGGTACCGTATCATCTGTAGTGCTAAAACGATTCTCCAATTGTTCCATTCGCCGTACTTATCGACGATTATGGAATGATTGGAAACATTTGTTTTCATTTTTTTGGGGAAGCTATGTGAACAGTGATTTCTTTCAAAGTTTGTAAAAGAAATTCACTGTTCACATCAGCCAACCGAAAAGTGAAAACGAATGTATAAGGTTGCTACGCAACCCAACTACTCGGCAACAACTCGTTCCCAACAAGTTTCCCACACCCGCCAAATTAGCTTTTTTTTTTTTTTTTTTTTTTTTTTTTGGTGAGCATAAGTACACTACATGTATACATTCACTCGCAGTCGTAACTGATTCTAGGAGGGCATGCAAGTGGCTACAGGTAACCAGGCCCCCCCTTCCACTTTACGGGGGCTGAAAGGCTACACCGCCATCTTCCCATATGGCCTTGAAACCTGCTCTCCACATCATCGAGGCTTCGGTCTCGTACAATCTGTTCAAAGCTTTTGCCTCGTCAGCATTCAGATGACTTCACTCCCCTGTCCTCTTCGAACCACTCTTGCCAGCCGACCGTTTCCGCACTCTGCTGTAAATCTTCACGTGTCTTGTAAAGCCAACCGCTATGTGCCTCAGTGCTCTCTTAGGCTGAAACCGGCTGCCACGGAACACCGCATTGCACCTCTCCAGCCACACTTGCTGTGCTGTAATTGAAATGATGGCTGCTTCCGGAAAACCTGACGACGTGCCACTCTTCTGGAACAACATGTCTCCGAGGGACTTCATTTCCCTGCCCGGATTCATGCACTGTACCGCACCCTTCATTACCCTGATCACTGGCTGGATCGCCGGGCAGCTGAATAAACAGTGATCCTGCGACTCCACCCCTCCGCAGTACACACATTTCGCCCTCTCCCCCAGGAAAGGGAGCCTCTCCCCCACTTGCAGGTTGTTGCTGTGCAGCCTCAGCACCACCTCCCTCGCTCTGCATGGGGTTGCCAAAGAGTCCCGGACCGTGATGGCCTTCCCCCAATCGATTTTCTTCCCTGTCACCTCCTCCCACCGCAACTGCTGCTTTGGCTGAGACAAAGAGGGTTTCATCGCCTTCCTCAGCTGCTTCAGCCCGGCTCGCTCCCCTTTTTCACAGATCGGAGTGTATAGCAGCCTTGTTCTCGGGGTTCCAAGCGGGCCGCGGACTCTCCCGTCAATGACCGCCATGGGCGTAGCTCGTAGGCCCCTGACGCGGCCCTTACGCGGCCCCTGACGCGGCCCCTACGCGGCCCCTACGCCACCCCTGCCGCGGCCCGACCCAGCCCCGTCCCTGACGCGGCCCCTACGCTGCCCCTGACGCGGCCCCTACGCGGCCCCTGACGCGGCCCCTGACGCGGCCCCTACGCGGCCCCTGCGCGGCCCCTGACACGGCCCCTGACACGGCCCCTGACGCGGCCCCTACGCGGCCCCTACGCGGCCCCTGACACGGCCCCTACGCGGCCCCTGACGCGGCCCCTGAAGCGGCCCCTACGCCGCCCCTGACGTGGCCCCTACTCTGCCCCTGACGCGGCCCCTACGCCGCCCCTACGCGGCCCGGCCCGGCCCCGTCCCTGACGCGGCCCCTACGCGGCCCCTCCGCCGCCCCTACGCGGCCCCTACGCCGCCCCTAACGGGCCCCGTCCTGGTCCTGCCCCGGCCCCGACCCCGTCCCGGACCTGCCCCGGCCCCGACCCTGTCCCGGCCCCGTTGCTGCCCTGTCCCGGACCCTGCTCGGCCCCGAGAGTACCCCGGTCGACTCGAAGCCCTTAACCTCCTTCATCACAGCCGGGCCGAGTAGCTCCCAGTGGTGCTCAAAAAATTCCTTCGGTAGGCCGTCTTGCCCCGGGGCTTTCCCCAATGGTAGACCCTTGAGCGCCGCTTTCACCTCCTCTTCTGACCATTCCGCTCCTAGTTGCAGTTGGTCCTTCTCCTGCAGCATTCTGCTCTCATCTATTGGCCACGGCTCCATGGTATGGTTTGGCGCTGACTCCGCATACGCTTCTCTGAAATGCTCTGAAGCCGCCTGCAACACCTCTTTCGCCCCTTTCCTTTGCACCCCCTTGAGTACTAACTCCAGAATCTCCGTCTTTGCCTTTCTCGATTTGACCAGCCCCGACAGAAAACCGGAGGGCGTCTCGCTCGCCAACTCCATCAGCAGCCCCGTCATGACCTGCAGCCGCTCCTTGTTACTGTCTTGATAGAGTTTGAGCGCTGCTTCAGCCTTGACCAGCTCCTCGTACAAGACTTGCGATTTCGCGTCAGCCATCACTTTCCACCGCATCTCTTCCACCTTCTGCTCCAAATGTGCCAAGGTCGCTCTCACCCTCTTCCTCTCTTCTGCTACATGAGCCCGCATGCATGCTCGCAGGTTCATCACAAGTCTCTCCAGGCTTTGATCTGAGCTGCTCTCATGCGCCGCCACCGCCGCTGAGATGATGTTCTTGACCCCATCACCCCCGGGCCGAGACGTTTGGTGCCTCCACAAGCCAGGACCATGATCATCCGCTGCCGCCGCCTTGAGCGACACCTTCACCGCAAACCAGTGGTCGGTCAGACCGTAGGGTACCATACAATGCTTCGCCTCCGTTACACTTCCGAGCAGGGAGAGTGAAACTAATGCCCTGTCAATCCGTGTGCTCGTCCTTGCAGATCTGGAGAAAAAAGTAAATTCCTTGCGCGTCGGGTGAAGACTCCGGAATGCATCCTGCAGATCCCATCTCGAGCAAATCTGCAGAAGTTTCTGGTTCTCCGCCGGAGTCCCCAGCTTCAATGACTTATCCAGCTCCGGATCTGCTACAACATTCAGGTCTCCTATGAGGACTGTATGGGGGGAGGCGTCCAGGCTTTGTACGAAGGGGGATAGCTCATCCCGGAAGAAGATACCCCTAGCGGTTGCCTGCGCCGGTAGATACGCTGCCACTATTCTGCACTTCAGATCCCGCCAGGATACCAGCAGGCTCAAGAGTCGACCAGATGCATGTTTGCTGACTTCTGTGAACCGCATCCCAGGCAGGAAGCCTAAGACCGCTACCCCTCCTGCTCTCTGCGATGGGCCAACCACCGCCTGAGCCTCTGATCTAATTTGCGTCCAGAAATTGTGATCGGCTGGAACACGCGTATCTGTGAGTACTACAATGCTCGCTGCTTTCCTGATCCATGCTGCACACCGTTCTTGTTTCCTGCTGCTACCGAGCCCGTTGATGTTGAGCTCGAGAATAGTTAGGTTGTTGTGCTTATTCATTTGACCACTCCTTTGAGCCCCACAGCATCCACGGGCGATTGAGTTTTATTGCGACGATACAGCCAGCTACAGCGAAAGAGAGCATGGCACCGACTACACAACCTGCTCCCAGAAACCATCCTGTTGCCTCCCCCCCTCTCATCGAGGTGCACGTGACCAGGCCGCTGTTCACTTCGCTGACTGCTTGACAATGAAGTCCTTCTTGAAAGCAGCCATCTTCTGGGAATGCTTGCTGGCGCGGGTTGCCGCTCCTTCCGTTCGCAGACCCCCCTTGTGCTTGGCAGATGCAACGTGAGCCGTTGCTTGTTCGAACCGGTTCCCCTGTGCCTTCTCGCACACGGTCTGCACACACACCCACTCCTCCCGCATCCCTCCTGTGGAGGTGAGAATAACTGCATGATCTTTCAGGATACGTTTCAGGAGGGTGGTGGCTTTCAGGGATGCAGCTGCGAGGAACGGTAAGGAGAAAATTGTCAGGATAGGGTATGAGAAGTGGAGCAAGCGATAAAAACTGCAAAGAAGAGGCGTGCGGATCAGCTCGGTGAGTACCGTTCATGTCATGAACCTTTTTAACCGCCAAATTAGCGATGGAGTGTGGTTCCTGATCCCGTTGGCACGTTTCCCAATCATGACGTGAATTTTCGCGAAGGGACCATTCCACCCAAACCTATTTGGCGGGTTCCACCCCCGGTTCCTGATTCCGTTGCCATTCCGATCCCATCAAATTTCTTTATAATTCACATGTGTTGGCGAACAGGGCCATGTGTTGTCGAGCAGCAGTGTTTCCAGGCAGCTCAAGTGCTGTAGAAGCTCAACAGCCCATCTTTCCCCCACCCCCATCTTAGCACGTAAGAGTTTAGGGCGTGTCACACTAGTTCGTTTTCAGCTCATGAATTACTGTTCAGACTGGTGGGTGACGGTTCAAAGCGGTGGAGCAGACAAAGTGCCCTAAAATGTACAGAACCTTTCTCCACCGCAGATACTGAACCAAGAGTAACGAAGACACCCTCTCAGGAGTTTCCCCCAGCCATCCTCCCGCCATTTCCCACGCACTCCCCAAACCCGTTGACGTCAACGCGCCATTCCGCCAGCACTGTCACCGTCATTTTGTCTCCAAACCCGAACCGGGGGGGCTAGGCGGGTCAGGGAGGCCCTGGAATTCTAACCGTGGCTGGAACCGAACCGTACCGTACCGTACCGTAGAACTGTCGTGAGCCACGCAACTGTACAATTCTTTACCACACACCAGTCATTGCGAGTCACACTTCAGCCTTCACTCACCAACCAAAGTCAGCGCGGACCCAGCAGTCTGCCTGTACAGTGTGGATGCCGATGCACTGTTGAAGTCACTGAAAATAGTCACCAGAACATTGCGTCTGCGGTGGGACTCACCGAACCTAGCAGACTGCCAAAAAGCATCCGAGTTGCTTGGCATTTTTCCGCCAGTGCGTTTCCAGGTTCGTTGAAGTCTTCCGCCTTCGTTTCATATGTTGGCCAACTGCTGCACCTCTCCGGGACGCACGCGGGATGAACGGGAGGAACAAAGTTCAGTAGCATGACCTGGATAAACTTAGGATAGGCTTTCAATACAAGGAATTGCTCATACTTACCAAGCATCAACAAGACCTATGAGAACTTTTCAAGCTCGCACTTGCGTGAACATTCTGAGTCAGAATCACTAGCCCACGTTTGAGAGATGGCCAGTGCTCCCATATGCAGCCGGACTGGACGACATCTCACGGGGGGAGGCCGAAAAGCCGTTGCAAGCCGAATGTTTTATCCGAGTCATAGTTTTTTCGTGACAAAAGGCGACACACCCGTCCATGAACATGGCTCCTGGCTGTCGTTGTTCTGTGTCGTCGCGAAAAGGGCCTTCGGAGTGTCTTTTCTGGCGACTATGGCGTTCGCGATGCTGCTAGTGTGGGTGTACAATTTCTCGTCCGGCGCGAGTCCCAGTGTCACAGCCTTCCGCGATTCCTTAGATTCGTGCGTGGGAGTCGGCCTCGCGTATAACGGAATGCATAGCATGTCATTCTTCCGCGGTATTGCGTGCTCCGACTTGGTAAACGCAGCCGCCCTGCGCGGAAAAGCAGGCTTCGATAAGGGAAATGAAAGTCATTACCTTCACGTGAGGACCGGAGAAGACATCAGCAGCACCAGTAGCGGCAGCGAAGTGGGAAGCAGTTTAGAAGCCAATCTGGAAGCGGCGGAAAATCCGGAAAGAGACGGTTGCCGAGTCGTGTATGATTCCGACGTTGACCCTCGCGATATAAAGCCCACCTCGTCATTCACCCATTCCGGCTGCCAGATCGAATGGATAACGTTTTCCACCCGGTGTGGAAAAGGCGTTCAGCGCTTAGCTAAGTTTTGCGATTTGGTGGGAGTTCCGTTTGCAGTGCTTGGTCTGAACGAGACCTGGAAGGGACTTGGCGGGCGCGTGAGATACTATCGGGAGTATTTGAGGACTCTACCCCGTGACCGTATCGTGATAGTAACTGATGCGGACGACGTCTTGTTCCTGCCTAATCGTGAGCTATGCGGACCGGATCAGCTGGTTAAAGCGTTCCTCTCGCTCAACGCGCCTGTCGTTTTTGGAGCCGAGATTTTCGCGTATCCAACAGTCGACGTAATCCCGTTTTACTCACAGAAGCTCAAATACCCTTTTCCGAATCGGCACCTTAACGCAGGGTCTTATGTCGGGTACGCCTGGGCGTTATCTGAGATGATAGACGCAACGTACACGAGTGACTGTATGGAGGACCAGCGGCAGTTCGTCACTGGTTACTTGGCCCAACCATACCTCTTCAACTCCCTCCCACGGACGCCTTACCCTGAAACAAATTTCACTTCGATACAGTCACTCCTTTCCCAACAAACACCATTAGCTACTTCACTTGAAACAACCGCTCGTTCAAACAGAAAATTACAGATTTCCTCCTCGACCGTCATCCCTACCCCCGGCACTCTGAAATACCTCTGTGCTCTTCCCGGCCCGTTACAAGACCTGATTCCCGAGGATGTCACTCCGGAGAAGCTAGAGGCGGCCAGGCAGGCAGCGCCGGCGCCGTTAATCAAGCTGGACCACTACAACGCTCTGATGGAGCTGCTGGGAGGGCGGCGATTCGAGCAGTTTGAAGTGCAGGGCTCGGGAACAGAGATCAAGGTGTATTCCAGGGTTACTAAATCATATCCGTGTATTTTTCATCAATCTGGAGATAAGCTGAAGAGGGGGGTAGTGAATGAGATAGTGGAGAATGGGACCCTGGATGCCATTGCGTTCGGAGGATGAAGCAGCTCAATGTAGTTAAGTGAAGTGCCTGTGGTGTGGTTGCTTGGAGCAGCAGTATCTTGGTTGTGCAAATGTTAAAACTTGTCTAATGTATAAGAGCTATGGTAATCTAATTCAATCAGGTAGGACAAAGTGTTGGAAACAAGTGACTTATAACGCTTCTGTCATATCGAAGCCTCGACACAAAACGGAACTGACTACAGCGAAGCACTTGAGTCAACCAAGGCAACCGACGGAGGTTGCGCGTGTTGGGCTGAAGAAAGCCCTTAGGAACTTTCAGGACTAAGATCGGGTGTTGACGTAGAGATGTGATAGCGGAAGCGTTTAATGAAGAGTTGTCGTGAACCACCTTGTACTGGTGTGTGAGAACTGTTAGAGTGAGGACCTTGGATAGGATAGGAGGTACTTTAGTAGAGTTGGTAGCGGAAGTCTTGTAAGAACTCAGATCATAGTGAATGTAAATGACCAAGTTGATTAAACAATAGAATACAAGGAATATAGATAGTCCTAGTCTAGCCATGTACTCTGAGGGGTACATTCACTTATTATAACTGTTTTACAGGCATTTCTACAGTGACTCTGACTGTTGTACTTCTTGTTACCGACTCGCTGCATGTAACCTGTACGGTTACGCCTGTTGCTTTTCCTCGATGGCAAGTCAAGCGTCGGTCCAGATGGTCAACAGTCGCGACGGTTGACTCTTGCGATTGTTGACCTTCCTGCCCTTGATACGGGCTGATCCGATACTGCGGTTGTTGCTGCTTCGACAAAGTCAGGTGCGATACTGTTGCACCTACGGGAATGCTAAGTATAATTCCCTTCACACTCCATCACTCCCCTTCATTCCTGGAGGTGCGCTAGGTGGCTTTTGCGAGTCACTCCGCACAGGTCCGAGCAGTACTGAAACTTCTGACGTGGCAGTTTCTTCGTGAGGAAGTCAGCTGCCATTTCGCCAGTTGGATAGTAGATGAGCTGAACTTTCCCTTTGTCGATTTCGTCCTTCACGAAGAAGTAACGCAGGGCGATGTGTTTCGTGCGGTTGACGAAGCCTGGCTTGTTTGCGATTTTGATCGCGCTCTGGTTGTCGCAGAGTAACTTAAAGGATCCGTTCATCGCCGTTTTTGTTTCCTGCAGCAGCTCCGTGAGATAAAGTCCTTCGTGAACTGCTGCGCTTGCTGCGATGAATTCTGCTTCTGCTGACGAGAGGGCGATGAGTTCCTGTTTGTTGGAGTTCCAGGAGATGGTTCCTGCAGGCTCGAGCTTGAAAGTGAAGCCTGTGCGGGACCTCCTGTTGTCTGCGTCCCCAGCGTGGTCAGCGTCCACATAGCCGGTGAGTTGTAGTGGCGCTGTTAAGTTGGCCTTGTAGGTGAGACCGACATCAGGCGTAGAGATGAAGTACTGTAAGGCGCGGCGCAGGTCTGCTAGGTTCTCCCCTTCAGGTCGTCGCAGGTACTGGGCGAGCTGGCTGGCGATGTAGGATAAGTCCGAGCGGCATGTGACGGCGGCGAACAGTAAACATCCGAGCTGCTGTTGGTAGAGACGGAGATCAGCCGGTGAGAGCGGAGTAGTGTCGGGCTCGTGGGTAGGCGGAGGAATGCGGAACGGGGTGGTGACGCCGACGGGAGCTTGTTAGAATAGGAGGCTAAGTCAAGGCTAGGTTCAAGTGAGGGCCTAGGCTTAGTAGCCTAGGCCAAGGGAGTCGAGGTGGTTGTGCCAAGCAGAGAGGAGAATGGGAATGATGTTCACTATAGCACTAGGGTACATATAGCAAACAAAGAGGTGCACCACCTATAAAGTTAATATCTACACTACAGCTAAAACTACATGCAGGTATAAGAATATAATTCTGACATCCCCCTGTAACTGCATGCAGGAATAGCTAAGTGCAGAACACAACCTGCAGAGGTACACCACAGACAGAGAAAACAGCAACAGCAGATAAGGCAACAGAGCAGGTACAGCAGCAAAGGGGCAGGCACTCCTGCCACCCCTTTACTCTCCTCCCCCCCCCCCCCCACTTCAGGAGGGGCGGCTGGTTGGTCTCACACCCGCCACCCCAGTGCCACTCCCCTGGCTCCCCCACACCCGCACACCCTCCCCCCAGCGGCAGCTGCAGCAGTGGGAACAAAAGGAGGAGGAGGGGAAGGGAAACACACCACCCATCACCCCCACACCCGCCACCTCCATACCCTCCCCCCCCCACGGCTGCACGCGCAGCAGGGAGAAGAAGGAGGAGGGGGGGGGGGGGGGGTGGCGGGGAAGAAACCGCCCCACGGCCACAGAGGGGTGGCGCACAGGGAAGGGCAGGGGCGGCTGCACCGAGGGTAGGCGCGTGAAGGACAGGGGCGGCTGCACGAAGGCAGGCGCGAGGTGAGGCAGAGGCGCCGTCGCGGGCGCCAGGGGCGGGTCCGCAGCGGCTCAGGCCACCGTCACGGGCCACGGGGCGCACGACGGGCAGGCAGGGCACCGTCGCGCGCCACGGGGCGCACGACGGGCAGGCAGGGCACCGTCGCGCGTTTCGGGGCGCACGGCGGGCAGGCAGGGCATCGTCGCGCGCCACGGGGCGCACGACGGGCAGGCAGGCAGGCAGGCAGAGCACCGTCGCGGGCGCCAGGGGCGGATCCGCGGCGGCTCAGGGCGCCGTCGCGGGCGCCAGGGGCGGGTCCGTGACGGGCAGAAAATACGTCACGCGCCACCCGGGCGCGGGACAGAACGAAAATCGCCACGCGCCCGAGGCGCGCAACCGGAAAAACAGCGGCGGAAGCGTGAGGCTGGCCCACAGGCCAGGACTTAACAGGCTCTAATACCATGTTAGAATAGGAGGCTAAGTCAAGGCTAGGTTCAAGTGAGGGCCTAGGCTTAGTAGCCTAGGCCAAGGGAGTCGAGGTGGTTGTGCCAAGCAGAGAGGAGAATGGGAATGATGTTCACTATAGCACTAGGGTACATATAGCAAACAAAGAGGTGCACCACCTATAAAGTTAATATCTACACTACAGCTAGAACTACATGCACGTATAAGAATATAATTCTGACAGAGCTATCCCGAACTTCTTAGCGAGGGTCTCGGCGTACTTTGCGGCGGAGAGATGAATTGTATCCGCGGTCTGAGTGACGTTGAGGCCGAGGAATTGTGTGACCTCATGGTCGATCTTGACCTCGAGCTTCTCTTGAATTTCGCGTTCGAAGCGATCGAGTAGGTCTGTGTCGTCTCCGGAGTAGAGGAGATCGTCGACGTAGGCGACGAGCAGGATGAAGTGGCCGCGGGATTCGAGACGGTACATCCCCTGGTCGTGGGGAAGTTGCTGGAAACCGAGCTCGATGAGGATGCCGTGAAGATGTTGCTGCCACAGGCGTGGTGCCTGCTTGATCCCGTACAGGGATTTTTGAAGGAGACAGATGGCGTCGCCTTCTTCCTCGAATGCGTGCGGCTGTTCGACGTAGATGATGGCGTCGACGATCGCGTAGAGGAATGCGTTGGAGACGTCGATTTTACGGAGTGGGCGATGTTTCACGGCGGCGATGCAGAGAAGGATGCGCACTGAGGTATGACGACCGACAGGTGCGAATGTCTGGTTGTAGTCCACAAATTGCGTCTGCTCGAATCCGCGAACCACCCAGCATGCTTTGAAATTTTCGACCGTTCCGTCCGCGAGAGTCTTGATGCGGAAGACCCACTTCCCTGTAAGGATTTTTCTCCCCTTTGCGTGGCGGCGTGGTACCAGCTTCCAGGTGCCGCGGCGTTGGAGTGCAGCGACTTCCGCGGCCATGGCGGCTCTCCACTTCTCGGCATCGGGCCCGTTGAGAGCCTGGCGGACGGTGGTGGGCTCGACCAGCTGCTGGTTACTCCGTACGGCGACAGCGAGGCCGAGGATGCGAAGGCCCGTGAGGTTGGTTTCGGCTGTGGTGGTAACTTCGACCACGTCGTCGTCGTCGCCAGGGATGTCGCGAAAGGTGTCGCGGGAGGAGTCGTGACTGGAATCCTTGTTCATGGGTGAGTGCATTTCTGCGCTTGCATAATCGTGCTGTGCCTGTACTGCTTCGTGAGGATCGATGTTTGTTGGGAAGTATGCAGGAGTGCCGAATTGCTCCGTAACGGGGATGAAGGTTGCCTCGTCTACCATGTCTGCTGCTGGCTCGGTCGGTTGTTCTCCTGCCACGTCAACGTCGTCCTCGTCATTGGCGAAGCTGTGCTGTCCTTGGAAAATGTTGTCTGGTGCATTCTGTGCAGTGCGGTGCTGGCGGTACAGTGGCAGAGTCAGTCTTTCGTAGAAGATGCAGTCATGTGAACGCGTGAGCTGGTGGGTGGCGAAGTCCAGGATTGTCCAGGCGTGATATTCGGATTCGATTCCGAGGTGAATGCCCCAGCGAGCGCGATCTTCAAATTTTCCGGTTCGGGCAGTGTGAGGGCGGTACTGTACCATGCACACGAAGACTCGCAGCATGCGTGTGTCAGGGTGTTTTCCAGTCCATTCCTTGAAGGGTGAACTGTTGTTGGGCAGTGCCTTCGAGGAGAGCATGTTGTGCAGCCGAACTGCATGTGCCATTGCGAAGGGACAGTACTTGGTTGGCACAGCCGACTGCTTCATGAGGGCTCGCATTTTTGTCGCGAGGCTCCTGTTGGTTCTCTCGGCCAATCCCTGCTGTTCGTGGGCATAGGGCAGAGAGATCATCCTCTTGATCCCTTTCTGCTTGCATAGGGTTTTGAAGTCGTCCGACATGTACTCCAGAGCTCCGTCTGTCTGGAACGCCTTCAGCTTGTACCCGTCGCTTTGATTTTCTGCCATGGCGAGCCAGACTTCGAAGCAGTAGTAGGCGAGGTAGCGGTCCTTGACGTTCACGGCCCAAACAAAGCGTGTGCCGGCGTCGATGAAGGTAAGGGTGTACTGCTCCCCCCCGACTCCTTTCGCCGTGAGCACTAGGAAGTCGCTATAAACTTTCTCCAGCGGCTTGTATCGTTCGGCTCCAGGAATCTTTTCAGCGAAGGGTGTGTGGCGGAGCGCGGCTGCCGGGCAGACGGTGCAGGTCGGTAGATCGGTTCGTGGTTTCAGCAGCTTTCCATCGGGCAGCAACAGTGCGTCTGCCGCAAAAACATTTGCGTTGATGCAGTTGTTGAGCACTTCGATTGATGGGTGTCCCATACGTTGATGCCAGATGTCTCTGTCGGCCCGATATCCCTTAGTGCGCGCGTACAGTTCCTTCTCTCGTGCTAATATCTCCTCCGTTGTTTCTTGTCTTGTTTCGTCCGCAGGTTCATTGGGCATGGTGACTTGAACTGCCGCTGCTTGAATTGTCACGCCATGATACGTTCCGCTGGTGTCGCCGACGGTGACAGTGTCCATCGTCACCGGTAGCTTCAGTGGCTTCTCTGGATGCGGGGGCGCGGTGCGCGCGTGACGATCTTCGGGTTGCGCAATTTCTTCTTCCTCGAATATGGTATCGCCGATCGCCACTCCCCTTGTCTCGAGGCGAAGATAGTTTCTGCCGTCCGTCGTGATGGGAAGTAGGTGAGGTCCGTACTCCGTCAGTGACTCCTCCTCCTCGGCTTCTGGTGCTTCTTCAGTAATTTCCGGTTCCTCTGCTGCTTCTTCTATAGGTACGTTGGCGATGTTGCCCCATCCAGTTTCAGCTGCGATGGCTTCGCCCAGCGCGGTATTCTCCATGATCCGACGCATATCGACTGCGTCCCATCCTTCGGTTGTGTTCCAGCCGGTGGGACGTTCGACAGGCGGCCAGAAGGTTTGCGTGCTTGTCGGCTCAGTTGTTTCGACTGCCATTTCTGATGTGATCTCCTCTCCTTCTTCCACTGCTTGCGGTCCGGTTTCTGCAGGGTTCGTTGTTGAGGCGACGGGCACGGCGAGGGCGCGGAAGGTGCCGTCGAGGCCGGGTTGTTGATAATCGGTTTCTTCTGGGTGGCTCCATCTTGGCGGCGACGGGTGGCCCGGAGGGTTAAGAACAAGGATGTGTTCGTTGTCGCCAGAGGTTCTGGGCGGCTCGAAGTCGAGCACGAAAATGCCTTCCACACTTGTTGCCTTTCCGATGAATATGCCGTTGTATATTAAGTGCATTTCGTCTTCTGTCGTTTGCAGGCCAACCCCGCACTTCATCAGCTGGTGGAGTGACAAGAGATTGTACCGGAGTTCCGGCACGATGAGAACATCGCTTATGTGGATGCAGTAGCTGGTGTTGTGTGACTCCAGTTGCACTTGTCCGCGGCTTCTGGCGTAGATGGTTTGGTTGTTGGTGACGGTGATCTCTACTTCGTTGAAGAGTCTCTCTCTGTTGAGGATGAAGACATCTGAAGACACCATGTGCTGGCCACAGCAGCTGTCCAGGTACCACGTGTTGACTTCTTTTCTTGTCTTGGCCAGATTGGCAAGCTTCGGAGTGATGTGATGTTCCATGTCGTGATCATTTTCGTAGTCGTAGTAACGTCCTTCGTCGTCGTATGCGATGCGTGCAGGTGGCGACTCCTGAATCCACTCCGGCGCTTCCCAGTCAAACTGCATCCGTCCGACCGTCAACTCGTCGTAGGTTGGATCGTTCTCTTCTTCTTCTTCGACTGATCCTTCGGGCCGCTCCTGAGGCGGTTCTGCGAACATATCTTCCCAGTTGCGGAAGAAGCGGTAGTGACTGTTGGGGCGAGGCGGTCCATGACGCACCATGCAAGCCAAGACCTTGCTTTTGCCCTTGTCGCTTGTGTTCGCAGTGAGACGAGCTGGGGCTTGGGACGTGCTGGCGACGGCTGGCGGTGACACAGTTTGGTTGCGCGCTGTGGCTCCTCCTTGCTGGTGAGCAGCGGCACCCTTCTGGTTGTTGTTGTTACCGTTCAGCTTCCAGCAGTCTTGAATCATGTGCCCAGTCTTCTTGCAGCACTTGCAGAAGAGTCTTTTCTTGTCCGGTGGCGCTTGAGCGTAAAAGGCGATCTTCTCCTTCTTGTTGCCTCTTTCGTTGTACAGGTCGATTTCCTTGTGCTCGGAGAGAAGCGTGGAGCAGAGGGCAGTCTCACTGAGAGTGCCTTGTGTGCGAAGGAGGGACTTGCATTGGCGCCATTCCGGGCTCAATCCAGCAAGGATGATGGTGACGAACATGTCGTCAGGGAAGTTGCCGCCGCTTTTCCTGAATTGGTCTCTCAGGTTCCTGCAGCGGTTGATGTATGGTCCGGCCTTTTCACCGGGAAACATCTTGACGTTGTTCAGCTGGTTGAGCAGGCGACTGAGTGTCACCGAATCTGTTGCCATGTGGCAGGTGCGCAGGTGTTCCCATGACTGCTGCGCGGGCGCCCACTCGTTTTTGAAGGGGCGGATGCTCAGTTGTTCTTCGGGCGACAGGTTCCGGATCAGGACGGTGAAGGCCAGGAGCGATTCGTTATAGTATTGCGTCTTCTCCTGAGGTGAGCCGCTTGCTGGAAAGGGGTATGATCCGTCGTAGTACATCCAGATCTGAGCGCCCTGAGCTAGTAGTTCGAATTCGAAGCTCCAGGTGTAAAAGTCTTGTCCATCGAAGGGCTTGGTAGTCCTGAGCTTCGACGTGGAAAGGAACTTGCTCTGCATTGAAGCCACTGCCTCGTAGTGTGTTTGTTGTGCTTGAGCAGATCCTTGAGCTCCGCGGTTATCGAAGGTGAAGGATCGTTCAGATCCAGCTCCTTGAGGATCGGGAGGTCTTCGGGCGTAACTTGAGCCGTCAATGCTCATTGGCTGGTGGCTCTCCAGTGCACTGATGCGGGAGATTAGTTGCTCGAGGAGCGCTGTGTCCACGGTCGTCGTAGTAGAGGCGACATTGGTGGAGGGTTGCACTGGATTTTCTCCAGCCTCTCCGCAGTCTACGCCTGGCATGTTGATGCCCTTGATGTTGTTGATGTTGAGATTAATTTTATAAGGAAGCTTTGTTGGAAGCCCCTTTAGTAGATCCTATAATCCAAACTAGCTCTGATACCATGTTAGAGTGAGGACCTTGGATAGGATAGGAGGTACTTGTCAGAATGTTATCTTATGCTCTAGCCTGTAGTGGGGTGCTCTATAGCGAGTACAACCCTTCTAGGGTTTCCTATTTGTATCCCCATTCTTGCTAGTGCAATCCCCTTCTTCTCTCTTCTTTCTTCTAAACTTTAACAGTACTTTAGTACAGTTGGTAGCGGAAGTCTTGTAAGAACTCAGATCATAGTGAATGTAAATGACCAAGTTGATTAAACAATAGAATACAAGGAATATAAATAGTCCTAGTCTAGCCATGTACTCTGAGGGGTACATTCCCTTATTATAACTGTTTTACAGGCATTTCTACAGTGACTCTGACTGTTGTACTTCCTTCTTGTTACCGAGTCGCTGCATGTAACCTGTACGATTACGGCTGTTGCTTTTCCTCGATGGCAAGTCAAGCGTCGGTCCAGATGTTCAACAGTCGCGACAGTTGACTCTTGCGATTGTTGACCTTCCTGCCCTTGATACGGGCTGATCCGATACTGTGGTTGTTGCTGCTTCGACAAAGTCAGGTGCGATACTGCTGCACATACGGGAATGCTAAGTATAATTCCCTTCACACTCCATCAAGAACAAGATACCGTATGGCCCCGGAAATAGGCGCCGCCCGACTAAAGGCGCCGGCGCTTCTATCTGGAGCATGGCGCTTATGGCCGAAACTCGATTATAAGCGCCCCCCCTAGAAAACCTTTACTTATTATAAGCGCACGTACATTTTGAAATTATAAATCTGTTTAAAAAGGTAACG
The DNA here is from genome assembly GCA_947471745.1 of Closterium sp. Naga37s-1. Lineage (NCBI taxonomy): Eukaryota > Viridiplantae > Streptophyta > Zygnematophyceae > Desmidiales > Closteriaceae > Closterium > Closterium sp. Naga37s-1. The sequence continues at coordinate 2,899,685 of CANJKZ010000072.1, read as the reverse complement.
AGTTTCATTTTCGCAGCGAGCCAAATTTCATCTTCGCTTCGTTTGACTCGCGAAGACCTGACTGGCTGCGCGTCCAATCAGGATGTGCTGGCATGCCTGCAAAGTGAGATGAACTTGCTGGTGTGCAGGAAGCAGAATCGCTTGCGCGCGATTCTGCTTTGTGACGCTATATTATTTCGACTCGTTTGAAATGGCATCAATGAAAGGTACAGTTTGGTACCCTAAAAGTATAAATTTGTATTTGTCATTATATAAGCGCATGCGCTTATGCCCGAAACTCAATTATAAGCACCCCCCTTGAAAAAATCAATTTTATTATAAGAGCATATGCGCTACTATCCGGGGTGATACGGTAAGTTGATAATAACAGAGAAGTACAAGGCTTTTATATGATTACATTGGAATATGGAAAGTCTTATTTTAACTGTTTTTGCTATTGCGGTTCGATACAGTGCCGACTCGGGTAACTGCTCTGTGGCGAGCCAGTTATGTGTCCTTGCTGTCACACTGTACGTTTCGTCAGGTCAAAGGTCGAAGACCTTTGACCTTCGCGCAACCTCCGACGGTTGCCTTGGTTGACTCGAGTGCTTCTTCGCTGTAGTCAGTTCCGTTTTGTGTCGAAGCTTCGATACGACAGAAGCGTTGTAAATCACTTGTTTCCAACACTCCCCTTCGCTTCTGGAGAATCATTGCTGATGACGTGTCCTTGTCCAGTCAGCAGCATGCAGTACTCGAACTTCTGTTTTCCGAGTTTCTTGGTCAAGTAGTCAGCTGCCATCTCGGATGTGGGACAGTAGGATAGTTCGAGTATTCCCTTTTTGATCTCGTCTTTCACGAAGAAGTGCCTGTGAGAAGGATTGACGAAAGAATGAATGAGAAAGGATGATTGCACTAGAAAGCATTGGGATACATATATCAAACCCTAACAGGGTTGTACTCACTACAGAGTACCCCACTGCAGACTAGAGAAACATAGTATTCTGACACACCCCCATAGTCAAAGTGGGGTATGATCAGCACAAGAAGCAAAGCAAAGCAAGCTCAGGGTGGATCACAATGTCACCACACATTCTGAGCACAAGTACAAGAAGTAACAGTTTAAAGTTCACAATAAATAAGCAAAGCTAGAGGCTATCACAGAGGGCAAGTGACGAGGAGGAGGCTGGACTAATAGGAGAGGAGAGAGGAGGCAACGGCGGAAGCTGCAGACACACGGGCAACAGGAGCGGCGCGCACTGTGGCTACCGGAGGCGCACCTCCGGACTACAGGAGTAACTGGCTCCGCGGCTAAGACGAGCGGCAGGAGCAACGGACCCACGGGCGACTGGCGCAGCGGCATCACTGGGCTACCGGAAGCGCACCTCCGGACTACTGGCACTGCTAGCAACACGACGGCTACCTCCACCCAACCTCCCTCTACTGCCGCACCCCCCATTCACACACCCCCTGCTGCACCCCTAGGTTCACTCACACTCCACCCCCTAGCACCACTCCGTCGACTCACACACACCCACCCCCCTCAGCGGCAGCTGCAGCAGTGGGAGACGGAGTAGGAGGAGCAGGGGATGCCACACACCCACCACCCCCATACCCTCCCCCACTGCTGCACCTGCAGCAGGGGATGGAGGAGAAGGGGGGGGGGGGGGGGGGGTGGTGCTGTGCATGGCGCGTGCAGAGGGCAGCAGGGCGCACGGGGCGCACAGGGCAGCAGGGCAGCAGGGCGCGCGGGGCGCACAGGGCTGCAGGGCGCACGGGGCGCACAGGGCAGCAGGGCAGCAGGGCGCACGGGGCGCACAGGGCAGCAGGGCGCGCGGGGCGCAGCAGGGCTGGCGGGTTGGCCACACCCGCCACCCCCATACCCTCCCCCACTGCTGCACCCGCAGCAGAGAGATGGGGGGGGGGGGGGGGGCGGGGGGGGCAGGCAGGTGCTGCAGGTCCCCTCCCCCCACTGCCGCATCCGCTCCAGGGGGATGGCAGATCCCCTCCCCCCCACTGCTGCACCCGCAGCAGGGGGAGGGAGAGGAGAAAAGGGCGGAGAGGAGGGGGGGGGGGGGGCTGGTGCCGCAGATCCCCTCCCCCCCCACTGCTGCACCCGCAGCAGGGGGGAGGTAGGAGAAGGGGCGGGGGGGGGCAGGTGCTGCAGGTCCCCTCCCCCCCTTTGCTGCTCCCGCAGCAGGGGGAGGTAGGAGAAAGGTGGGGGACCTGGTGCTGCAGATCCCCTCCTGCCTCCCCCTGCTCCAGGGGCCAGGGGCCAGGGGCGGCTGCTGAGGTCCAGGAGCGGCTGCACCAGGGGCGGCTGCTCCAGGGGCGGCTGCACCAGGGGCGGCTGCTCCAGGGGCGGCTGCACCAGGGGCGGCTGCACCAGGGGCGGCTGCTCCAGGGGCTGCTGCACCAGGGGCGGCTGCTCCAGGGGCGGCTGCACCAGGGGCGGCTGCACCAGGGGCGGCTGCTCCAGGGGCGGCTGCACCAGGGGCGGCTGCTCCGACGCGTGGCCCCCCCCCCCAGGTCGCCCCTCCCGTCGCCTGTTGAGGCGACCTGAGGGGGGGGGGGGGGGGAGGAGTACGGGGGCCGACGCGCGGCCTCCCAGGGCGCCAGAGCAGGCGGAAGAAGGGGCGACGCGCGCCCCCCCGCGGTCCCCCCCCCCCCCGCTCGCCACGCAAGGCGACGGGAAAAGGGGGGGGGGGCGGTGTGGCTCGGCAGCGCGGCGCTCTTACCAGGGGAGAGGCTGGGGCAGGGCCGGGGTAGGGCCGGGGCAGTTCAGGAGCAAGGCCGGGGCAGGGCCGGGGCAGTTCAGGAGCAGGGCCGGGGCAGGGCCGGGGCAGGGCCGGGGCAGAGCCGGGGCAGGGCCGGGGCAGGGCCGGGGCAGAGCCGGGCCAGGGCCGGGGCAGTTCAGGGGCAGGGCCGGGGCAGGGCCGGGGCAGTTCAGGAGCAGGGCCGGGGCAGGGCCGGGGCAGAGCCGGGCCAGGGCCGGGGCAGTTCAGGGGCAGGGTCGGGGCAGGGCCGGGGCAGTTCAGGAGCAGGGCCGGGGCTGTCAGATATATATGCCTTAGCCTATGTAGGCTGTAGTGGGGTAGACACTAAGGGGTACAGCTTTCATATTTGTATCTCACACTTTCCTAGTTCATTCATTCCTGTTGTTCCTTTCACATGGTATAGAGCGGGTTCCCACATGGGACCGTTCCTTCCTAAGGGCCCACCATAATTTTTTTTTAGCTGCCCAACGCCCTGCCCTAATTTTTTTTTTTCGCGGCCCCTACGTGGCCCCTTTGTCGCCTCGCGCGCCCCTACGCGGCCCCTACACGGCCCCTAGCGCGCCCCTACCCGGCCCCTACGCGGCCCTTACGCGGCCCCTAGCACGCCCCCTACCCGTCCCTGACGCGGCCCCTACGCGGCCCCTGACGCGGCCCCTACGCGGCCCCTGACGCGGCCCCTACGCGACCCCTGACGCGGCCCCTACGCGGCCCCTGACGCGGCTCCTACGCGCCCCCTACGCGGCCCCTGACGCGGCCCCTGACGCGGCCCCTACGCGACCCCTGACGCGGCCCCTACGCGGCCCCTGACGCGGCTCCTACGCGCCCCCTACGCGGCCCCTGACGCGGCCCTTACGCGGCCCCTGACGCGGCCCCTACGCGGCCCCTACGCCACCCCTGCCGCGGCCCGACCCAGCCCCGTCCCTGACGCGGCCCCTACGCTGCCCCTGACGCGGCCCCTACGCGGCCCCTGACGCGGCCCCTACGCGGCCCCTGACGCGGCCCCTGACGCGGCCCCTACGCGGCCCCTGCGCGGCCCCTGACACGGCCCCTGACACGGCCCCTGACGCGGCCCCTACGCGGCCCCTACGCGGCCCCTGACACGGCCCCTACGCGGCCCCTGGCGCGGCCCCTGAAGCGGCCCCTACGCCGCCCCTGACGCGGCCCCTACTCTGCCCCTGACGCGGCCCCTACGCCGCCCCTACGCGGCCCGGCCCGGCCCCGTCCCTGACGCGGCCCCTACGCGGCCCCTCCGCCGCCCCTACGCGGCCCCTACGCCGCCCCTAACGGGCCCCGTCCTGGTCCTGCCCCGGCCCCGACCCCGTCCCGGACCTGCCCCGGCCCCGACCCTGTCCCGGCCCCGTTGCTGCCCTGTCCCGGACCCTGCTCGGCCCCGAGAGTACCCCGGTCGACTCGAAGCCCTTAACCTCCTTCATCACAGCCGGGCCGAGTAGCTCCCAGTGGTGCTCAAAAAATTCCTTCGGTAGGCCGTCTTGCCCCGGGGCTTTCCCCAATGGTAGACCCTTGAGCGCCGCTTTCACCTCCTCTTCTGACCATTCCGCTCCTAGTTGCAGTTGGTCCTTCTCCTGCAGCATTCTGCTCTCATCTATTGGCCACGGCTCCATGGTATGGTTTGGCGCTGACTCCGCATACGCTTCTCTGAAATGCTCTGAAGCCGCCTGCAACACCTCTTTCGCCCCTTTCCTTTGCACCCCCTTGAGTACTAACTCCAGAATCTCCGTCTTTGCCTTTCTCGATTTGACCAGCCCCGACAGAAAACCGGAGGGCGTCTCGCTCGCCAACTCCATCAGCAGCCCCGTCATGACCTGCAGCCGCTCCTTGTTACTGTCTTGATAGAGTTTGAGCGCTGCTTCAGCCTTGACCAGCTCCTCGTACAAGACTTGCGATTTCGCGTCAGCCATCACTTTCCACCGCAGCTCTTCCACCTTCTGCTCCAAATGTGCCAAGGTCGCTCTCACCCTCTTCCTCTCTTCTGCTACATGAGCCCGCATGCATGCTCGCAGGTTCATCACAAGTCTCTCCAGGCTTTGATCTGAGCTGCTCTCATGCGCCGCCACCGCCGCTGAGATGATGTTCTTGACCCCATCACCCCCGGGCCGAGACGTTTGGTGCCTCCACAAGCCAGGACCATGATCATCCGCTGCCGCCGCCTTGAGCGACACCTTCACCGCAAACCAGTGGTCGGTCAGACCGTAGGGTACCATACAATGCTTCGCCTCCGTTACACTTCCGAGCAGGGAGAGTGAAACTAATGCCCTGTCAATCCGTGTGCTCGTCCTTGCAGATCTGGAGAAAAAAAGTAAATTCCTTGCGCGTCGGGTGAAGACTCCGGAATGCATCCTGCAGATCCCATCTCGAGCAAATCTGCAGAAGTTTCTGGTTCTCCGCCGGAGTCCCCAGCTTCAAGGACTTATCCAGCTCCGGATCTGCTACAACATTCAGGTCTCCTATGAGGACTGTATGGGGGGAGGCGTCCAGGCTTTGTACGAAGGGGGATAGCTCATCCCGGAAGAAGATACCCCTAGCGGTTGCCTGCGCCGGTAGATACGCTGCCACTATTCTGCACTTCAGATCCCGCCAGGATACCAGCAGGCTCAAGAGTCGACCAGATGCATGTTTGCTGACTTCTGTGAACCGCATCCCAGGCAGGAAGCCTAAGACCGCTACCCCTCCTGCTCTCTGCGATGGGCCAACCACCGCCTGAGCCTCTGATCTAATTTGCGTCCAGAAATTGTGATCGGCTGGAACACGCGTATCTGTGAGTACTACAATGCTCGCTGCTTTCCTGATCCATGCTGCACACCGTTCTTGTTTCCTGCTGCTACCGAGCCCGTTGATGTTGAGCTCGAGAATAGTTAGGTTGTTGTGCTTATTCATTTGACCACTCCTTTGAGCCCCACAGCATCCACGGGCGATTGAGTTTTATTGCGACGATACAGCCAGCTACAGCGAAAGAGAGCATGGCACCGACTACACAACCTGCTCCCAGAAACCATCCTGTTGCCTCCCCCCCTCTCATCGAGGTGCACGTGACCAGGCCGCTGTTCACTTCGCTGACTGCTTGACAATGAAGTCCTTCTTGAAAGCAGCCATCTTCTGGGAATGCTTGCTGGCGCGGGTTGCCGCTCCTTCCGTTCGCAGACCCCCCTTGTGCTTGGCAGATGCAACGTGAGCCGCTGCTTGTTCGAACCGGTTCCCCTGTGCCTTCTCGCACACGGTCTGCACACACACCCACTCCTCCCGCATCCCTCCTGTGGAGGTGAGAATAACTGCATGATCTTTCAGGATACGTTTCAGGAGGGTGGTGGCTTTCAGGGATGCAGCTGCGAGGAACGGTAAGGAGAAAATTGTCAGGATAGGGTATGAGAAGTGGAGCAAGCGATAAAAACTGCAAAGAAGAGGCGTGCGGATCAGCTCGGTGAGTACCGTTCATGTCATGAACCTTTTTAACCGCCAAATTAGCGATGGAGTGTGGTTCCTGATCCCGTTGGCACGTTTCCCAATCATGACGTGAATTTTCGCGAAGGGACCATTCCACCCAAACCTATTTGGCGGGTTCCACCCCCGGTTCCTGATTCCGTTGCCATTCCGATCCCATCAAATTTCTTTATAATTCACATGTGTTGGCGAACAGGGCCATGTGTTGTCGAGCAGCAGTGTTTCCAGGCAGCTCAAGTGCTGTAGAAGCTCAACAGCCCATCTTTCCCCCACCCCCATCTTAGCACGTAAGAGTTTAGGGCGTGTCACACTAGTTCGTTTTCAGCTCATGAATTACTGTTCAGACTGGTGGGTGACGGTTCAAAGCGGTGGAGCAGACAAAGTGCCCTAAAATGTACAGAACCTTTCTCCACCGCAGATACTGAACCAAGAGTAACGAAGACACCCTCTCAGGAGTTTCCCCCAGCCATCCTCCCGCCATTTCCCACGCACTCCCCAAACCCGTTGACGTCAACGCGCCATTCCGCCAGCACTGTCACCGTCATTTTGTCTCCAAACCCGAACCGGGGGGGCTAGGCGGGTCAGGGAGGCCCTGGAATTCTAACCGTGGCTGGAACCGAACCGTACCGTACCGTACCGTAGAACTGTCGTGAGCCACGCAACTGTACAATTCTTTACCACACACCAGTCATTGCGAGTCACACTTCAGCCTTCACTCACCAACCAAAGTCAGCGCGGACCCAGCAGTCTGCCTGTACAGTGTGGATGCCGATGCACTGTTGAAGTCACTGAAAATAGTCACCAGAACATTGCGTCTGCGGTGGGACTCACCGAACCTAGCAGACTGCCAAAAAGCATCCGAGTTGCTTGGCATTTTTCCGCCAGTGCGTTTCCAGGTTCGTTGAAGTCTTCCGCCTTCGTTTCATATGTTGGCCAACTGCTGCACCTCTCCGGGACGCACGCGGGATGAACGGGAGGAACAAAGTTCAGTAGCATGACCTGGATAAACTTAGGATAGGCTTTCAATACAAGGAATTGCTCATACTTACCAAGCATCAACAAGACCTATGAGAACTTTTCAAGCTCGCACTTGCGTGAACATTCTGAGTCAGAATCACTAGCCCACGTTTGAGAGATGGCCAGTGCTCCCATATGCAGCCGGACTGGACGACATCTCACGGGGGGAGGCCGAAAAGCCGTTGCAAGCCGAATGTTTTATCCGAGTCATAGTTTTTTCGTGACAAAAGGCGACACACCCGTCCATGAACATGGCTCCTGGCTGTCGTTGTTCTGTGTCGTCGCGAAAAGGGCCTTCGGAGTGTCTTTTCTGGCGACTATGGCGTTCGCGATGCTGCTAGTGTGGGTGTACAATTTCTCGTCCGGCGCGAGTCCCAGTGTCACAGCCTTCCGCGATTCCTTAGATTCGTGCGTGGGAGTCGGCCTCGCGTATAACGGAATGCATAGCATGTCATTCTTCCGCGGTATTGCGTGCTCCGACTTGGTAAACGCAGCCGCCCTGCGCGGAAAAGCAGGCTTCGATAAGGGAAATGAAAGTCATTACCTTCACGTGAGGACCGGAGAAGACATCAGCAGCACCAGTAGCGGCAGCGAAGTGGGAAGCAGTTTAGAAGCCAATCTGGAAGCGGCGGAAAATCCGGAAAGAGACGGTTGCCGAGTCGTGTATGATTCCGACGTTGACCCTCGCGATATAAAGCCCACCTCGTCATTCACCCATTCCGGCTGCCAGATCGAATGGATAACGTTTTCCACCCGGTGTGGAAAAGGCGTTCAGCGCTTAGCTAAGTTTTGCGATTTGGTGGGAGTTCCGTTTGCAGTGCTTGGTCTGAACGAGACCTGGAAGGGACTTGGCGGGCGCGTGAGATACTATCGGGAGTATTTGAGGACTCTACCCCGTGACCGTATCGTGATAGTAACTGATGCGGACGACGTCTTGTTCCTGCCTAATCGTGAGCTATGCGGACCGGATCAGCTGGTTAAAGCGTTCCTCTCGCTCAACGCGCCTGTCGTTTTTGGAGCCGAGATTTTCGCGTATCCAACAGTCGACGTAATCCCGTTTTACTCACAGAAGCTCAAATACCCTTTTCCGAATCGGCACCTTAACGCAGGGTCTTATGTCGGGTACGCCTGGGCGTTATCTGAGATGATAGACGCAACGTACACGAGTGACTGTATGGAGGACCAGCGGCAGTTCGTCACTGGTTACTTGGCCCAACCATACCTCTTCAACTCCCTCCCACGGACGCCTTACCCTGAAACAAATTTCACTTCGATACAGTCACTCCTTTCCCAACAAACACCATTAGCTACTTCACTTGAAACAACCGCTCGTTCAAACAGAAAATTACAGATTTCCTCCTCGACCGTCATCCCTACCCCCGGCACTCTGAAATACCTCTGTGCTCTTCCCGGCCCGTTACAAGACCTGATTCCCGAGGATGTCACTCCGGAGAAGCTAGAGGCGGCCAGGCAGGCAGCGCCGGCGCCGTTAATCAAGCTGGACCACTACAACGCTCTGATGGAGCTGCTGGGAGGGCGGCGATTCGAGCAGTTTGAAGTGCAGGGCTCGGGAACAGAGATCAAGGTGTATTCCAGGGTTACTAAATCATATCCGTGTATTTTTCATCAATCTGGAGATAAGCTGAAGAGGGGGGTAGTGAATGAGATAGTGGAGAATGGGACCCTGGATGCCATTGCGTTCGGAGGATGAAGCAGCTCAATGTATTTCAGCCTCTGGTCTGGGCTCTGGACTGTAGCTAAGTGAAGTGCCTGTGGTGTGGTTGCTTGGAGCAGCAGTATCTTGGTTGTGCAAATGTTAAAACTTGTCTAATGTATAAGAGCTATGGTAATCTAATTCAATCAGGTAGGACAAAGTGTTGGAAACAAGTGACTTATAACGCTTCTGTCATATCGAAGCCTCGACACAAAACGGAACTGACTACAGCGAAGCACTTGAGTCAACCAAGGCAACCGACGGAGGTTGCGCGTGTTGGGCTGAAGAAAGCCCTTAGGAACTTTCAGGACTAAGATCGGGTGTTGACGTAGAGATGTGATAGCGGAAGCGTTTAATGAAGAGTTGTCGTGAACCACCTTGTACTGGTGTGTGAGAACTGTTAGAGTGAGGACCTTGGATAGGATAGGAGGTACTTTAGTAGAGTTGGTAGCGGAAGTCTTGTAAGAACTCAGATCATAGTGAATGTAAATGACCAAGTTGATTAAACAATAGAATACAAGGAATATAGATAGTCCTAGTCTAGCCATGTACTCTGAGGGGTACATTCACTTATTATAACTGTTTTACAGGCATTTCTACAGTGACTCTGACTGTTGTACTTCTTGTTACCGACTCGCTGCATGTAACCTGTACGGTTACGCCTGTTGCTTTTCCTCGATGGCAAGTCAAGCGTCGGTCCAGATGGTCAACAGTCGCGACGGTTGACTCTTGCGATTGTTGACCTTCCTGCCCTTGATACGGGCTGATCCGATACTGCGGTTGTTGCTGCTTCGACAAAGTCAGGTGCGATACTGTTGCACCTACGGGAATGCTAAGTATAATTCCCTTCACACTCCATCACTCCCCTTCATTCCTGGAGGTGCGCTAGGTGGCTTTTGCGAGTCACTCCGCACAGGTCCGAGCAGTACTGAAACTTCTGACGTGGCAGTTTCTTCGTGAGGAAGTCAGCTGCCATTTCGCCAGTTGGATAGTAGATGAGCTGAACTTTCCCTTTGTCGATTTCGTCCTTCACGAAGAAGTAACGCAGGGCGATGTGTTTCGTGCGGTTGACGAAGCCTGGCTTGTTTGCGATTTTGATCGCGCTCTGGTTGTCGCAGAGTAACTTAAAGGATCCGTTCATCGCCGTTTTTGTTTCCTGCAGCAGCTCCGTGAGATAAAGTCCTTCGTGAACTGCTGCGCTTGCTGCGATGAATTCTGCTTCTGCTGACGAGAGGGCGATGAGTTCCTGTTTGTTGGAGTTCCAGGAGATGGTTCCTGCAGGCTCGAGCTTGAAAGTGAAGCCTGTGCGGGACCTCCTGTTGTCTGCGTCCCCAGCGTGGTCAGCGTCCACATAGCCGGTGAGTTGTAGTGGCGCTGTTAAGTTGGCCTTGTAGGTGAGACCGACATCAGGCGTAGAGATGAAGTACTGTAAGGCGCGGCGCAGGTCTGCTAGGTTCTCCCCTTCAGGTCGTCGCAGGTACTGGGCGAGCTGGCTGGCGATGTAGGATAAGTCCGAGCGGCATGTGACGGCGGCGAACAGTAAACATCCGAGCTGCTGTTGGTAGAGACGGAGATCAGCCGGTGAGAGCGGAGTAGTGTCGGGCTCGTGGGTAGGCGGAGGAATGCGGAACGGGGTGGTGACGCCGACGGGAGCTTGTTAGAATAGGAGGCTAAGTCAAGGCTAGGTTCAAGTGAGGGCCTAGGCTTAGTAGCCTAGGCCAAGGGAGTCGAGGTGGTTGTGCCAAGCAGAGAGGAGAATGGGAATGATGTTCACTATAGCACTAGGGTACATATAGCAAACAAAGAGGTGCACCACCTATAAAGTTAATATCTACACTACAGCTAAAACTACATGCAGGTATAAGAATATAATTCTGACATCCCCCTGTAACTGCATGCAGGAATAGCTAAGTGCAGAACACAACCTGCAGAGGTACACCACAGACAGAGAAAACAGCAACAGCAGATAAGGCAACAGAGCAGGTACAGCAGCAAAGGGGCAGGCACTCCTGCCACCCCTTTACTCTCCTCCCCCCCCCCCCCCACTTCAGGAGGGGCGGCTGGTTGGTCTCACACCCGCCACCCCAGTGCCACTCCCCTGGCTCCCCCACACCCGCACACCCTCCCCCCAGCGGCAGCTGCAGCAGTGGGAACAAAAGGAGGAGGAGGGGAAGGGAAACACACCACCCATCACCCCCACACCCGCCACCTCCATACCCTCCCCCCCCCACGGCTGCACGCGCAGCAGGGAGAAGAAGGAGGAGGGGGGGGGGGGGGGGTGGCGGGGAAGAAACCGCCCCACGGCCACAGAGGGGTGGCGCACAGGGAAGGGCAGGGGCGGCTGCACCGAGGGTAGGCGCGTGAAGGACAGGGGCGGCTGCACGAAGGCAGGCGCGAGGTGAGGCAGAGGCGCCGTCGCGGGCGCCAGGGGCGGGTCCGCAGCGGCTCAGGCCACCGTCACGGGCCACGGGGCGCACGACGGGCAGGCAGGGCACCGTCGCGCGCCACGGGGCGCACGACGGGCAGGCAGGGCACCGTCGCGCGTTTCGGGGCGCACGGCGGGCAGGCAGGGCATCGTCGCGCGCCACGGGGCGCACGACGGGCAGGCAGGCAGGCAGGCAGAGCACCGTCGCGGGCGCCAGGGGCGGATCCGCGGCGGCTCAGGGCGCCGTCGCGGGCGCCAGGGGCGGGTCCGTGACGGGCAGAAAATACGTCACGCGCCACCCGGGCGCGGGACAGAACGAAAATCGCCACGCGCCCGAGGCGCGCAACCGGAAAAACAGCGGCGGAAGCGTGAGGCTGGCCCACAGGCCAGGACTTAACAGGCTCTAATACCATGTTAGAATAGGAGGCTAAGTCAAGGCTAGGTTCAAGTGAGGGCCTAGGCTTAGTAGCCTAGGCCAAGGGAGTCGAGGTGGTTGTGCCAAGCAGAGAGGAGAATGGGAATGATGTTCACTATAGCACTAGGGTACATATAGCAAACAAAGAGGTGCACCACCTATAAAGTTAATATCTACACTACAGCTAGAACTACATGCACGTATAAGAATATAATTCTGACAGAGCTATCCCGAACTTCTTAGCGAGGGTCTCGGCGTACTTTGCGGCGGAGAGATGAATTGTATCCGCGGTCTGAGTGACGTTGAGGCCGAGGAATTGTGTGACCTCATGGTCGATCTTGACCTCGAGCTTCTCTTGAATTTCGCGTTCGAAGCGATCGAGTAGGTCTGTGTCGTCTCCGGAGTAGAGGAGATCGTCGACGTAGGCGACGAGCAGGATGAAGTGGCCGCGGGATTCGAGACGGTACATCCCCTGGTCGTGGGGAAGTTGCTGGAAACCGAGCTCGATGAGGATGCCGTGAAGATGTTGCTGCCACAGGCGTGGTGCCTGCTTGATCCCGTACAGGGATTTTTGAAGGAGACAGATGGCGTCGCCTTCTTCCTCGAATGCGTGCGGCTGTTCGACGTAGATGATGGCGTCGACGATCGCGTAGAGGAATGCGTTGGAGACGTCGATTTTACGGAGTGGGCGATGTTTCACGGCGGCGATGCAGAGAAGGATGCGCACTGAGGTATGACGACCGACAGGTGCGAATGTCTGGTTGTAGTCCACAAATTGCGTCTGCTCGAATCCGCGAACCACCCAGCATGCTTTGAAATTTTCGACCGTTCCGTCCGCGAGAGTCTTGATGCGGAAGACCCACTTCCCTGTAAGGATTTTTCTCCCCTTTGCGTGGCGGCGTGGTACCAGCTTCCAGGTGCCGCGGCGTTGGAGTGCAGCGACTTCCGCGGCCATGGCGGCTCTCCACTTCTCGGCATCGGGCCCGTTGAGAGCCTGGCGGACGGTGGTGGGCTCGACCAGCTGCTGGTTACTCCGTACGGCGACAGCGAGGCCGAGGATGCGAAGGCCCGTGAGGTTGGTTTCGGCTGTGGTGGTAACTTCGACCACGTCGTCGTCGTCGCCAGGGATGTCGCGAAAGGTGTCGCGGGAGGAGTCGTGACTGGAATCCTTGTTCATGGGTGAGTGCATTTCTGCGCTTGCATAATCGTGCTGTGCCTGTACTGCTTCATGAGGATCGATGTTTGTTGGGAAGTATGCAGGAGTGCCAAATTGCTCCGTAACGGGGATGAAGGTTGCCTCGTCTACCATGTCTGCTGCTGGCTCGGTCGGTTGTTCTCCTGCCACGTCAACGTCGTCCTCGTCATTGGCAAAGCTGTGCTGTCCTTGGAAAATGTTGTCTGGTGCATTCTGTGCAGTGCGGTGCTGGCGGTACAGTGGCAGAGTCAGTCTTTCGTAGAAGATGCAGTCATGTGAACGCGTGAGCTGGTGGGTGGCGAAGTCCAGGATTGTCCAGGCGTGATATTCGGATTCGATTCCGAGGTGAATGCCCCAGCGAGCGCGATCTTCAAATTTTCCGGTTCGGGCAGTGTGAGGGCGGTACTGTACCATGCACACGAAGACTCGCAGCATGCGTGTGTCAGGGTGTTTTCCAGTCCATTCCTTGAAGGGTGAACTGTTGTTGGGCAGTGCCTTCGAGGAGAGCATGTTGTGCAGCCGAACTGCATGTGCCATTGCGAAGGGACAGTACTTGGTTGGCACAGCCGACTGCTTCATGAGGGCTCGCATTTTTGTCGCGAGGCTCCTGTTGGTTCTCTCGGCCAATCCCTGCTGTTCGTGGGCATAGGGCAGAGAGATCATCCTCTTGATCCCTTTCTGCTTGCATAGGGTTTTGAAGTCGTCCGACATGTACTCCAGAGCTCCGTCTGTCTGGAACGCCTTCAGCTTGTACCCGTCGCTTTGATTTTCTGCCATGGCGAGCCAGACTTCGAAGCAGTAGTAGGCGAGGTAGCGGTCCTTGACGTTCACGGCCCAAACAAAGCGTGTGCCGGCGTCGATGAAGGTAAGGGTGTACTGCTCCCCCCCGACTCCTTTCGCCGTGAGCACTAGGAAGTCGCTATAAACTTTCTCCAGCGGCTTGTATCGTTCGGCTCCAGGAATCTTTTCAGCGAAGGGTGTGTGGCGGAGCGCGGCTGCCGGGCAGACGGTGCAGGTCGGTAGATCGGTTCGTGGTTTCAGCAGCTTTCCATCGGGCAGCAACAGTGCGTCTGCCGCAAAAACATTTGCGTTGATGCAGTTGTTGAGCACTTCGATTGATGGGTGTCCCATACGTTGATGCCAGATGTCTCTGTCGGCCCGATATCCCTTAGTGCGCGCGTACAGTTCCTTCTCTCGTGCTAATATTGTTGGAATCACTGAACAGGAATGAATGAACTAGCAATGAAAAGAGTACAAGTACCTAACCCTAGAATTGTGTACCCCCTATAGGCTAACCCACTGTAGCCTAAACTAACACAACATATATAATGTTTGACACACCCCCATAGGCAAAGTGGGGGAGAACTAGGGGTCACAAGACCAGTCAAGGCAAAGCAAGGCAAAACAAGCTCAGGGTGGATCTCAAGGATACCACACAAATTCCGAGCACAAGCAAGTGGTCACAAGACCAGTTCACATGAAGGTTTATATATAGAGATCACAGTACAACAGACTCAAGAAGTAAGCAAGTGAGGTCCAGTAGGCACAAGGCCTAGAAGAGTGCAAAAGCGCTGATGGTCACAAGGCTGAAGCGCCTTGGTGAACACATCAGCAGTGTTGGCCTCAGAGGCCACGTAACGCAGGCGAAGCTGACCACGCTGCTGCAGCTCTCGAGCGAGGAAGTAACGCAGAGCAATGTGCTTCGTTCTGTGCTCCAGTCTGTGCTCCTCACACAAGGCAATGGCTGCCTTGTTGTCGACGTACAGCACTGGAGGAGAACGAGGCTGCTCTCCAAGGTCGGTCAGCAAGTAGGTGAGCCAGCGTAGCTCCTGGGCCGCCATGGCTGTGGCGTAGATCTCAGCCTCACAACTGGAGCTGAGAACAGAAGAAGAGCGAGTAGAACGCCAAGAAACAGAACCAGAGCCAAGACTGAAGGAGTAACCCTGAGACGACCGCTGAGTAGCCTGGTCGTCTGCCCAAGAAGCGTCTGAGTGCCCAGTGAGAACAACTGGGACTCGCCCTCCAAGCACTAGCCCCATGCGCGACGTACTGCACAAGTAGCGCAACACCCTCTTAGCTGCATCCATGTGTTCCTTCCGGTGACGGCCGGGAGCGACATAGCGTGCAAGAATGCTGAGAGGGTATGCAAGGTCTGGTCGAGTGCAGGTCATCAGGTACATGAGGCAACCCACAAGCTCTGGATACGGGCCACTCGGCTCTACGGACTCATCCGAAGGCAGAGCTGAGAGCGAGTGACCGGTAGGCAGAGGAGTGGGCTGAGGCGAGGAGTACGTGAAGCGGAAGCGCTGAAGGACCTGCTGCACCATGTGTGACTGAGTCAAGGTGATGGTGCGGCGTGCTCTGTCCCGGGTGATCCGCAAGCCAAGATAGCTTGTCAGTTCACCCAGGTCTGTGCACGTGTGTCTCTTCTGCAGCTCCGACTTCACGTGGGCGAGTGCCACAGTGTCAGCAGTAGCAAAGACCAAGTCGTCGACGTACACAAGGACGTAGAACGGCGGCAGTGAGGTGTCGGTGCGTAGAAACAGCGACGGGTCAGCAGTAGAAGGCGCGAACCCAAGAGCCGCAAGCGTAGTCCTCAGTGTGTCGTGCCACTCACGAGGCGCCTGGCGGAGACCGTAGACTGGCCGTCGGAGGCTCCACTGGGTACCAGGAGGGAACGACCCAGTGAAGCCAGGTGGACGGCGCAGCCAGATCTCCTCGTGCAGGCTGCCCTGCAGGAAAGCAGTGCTGAAGTCAAGCGAGTGGAGCTCGTAGTCACGCTGAGCGGCGACGTGCAGCAGAACCCGAAGAGTGGTCATCTTCGGGGTCGGGGAGAAGGTCTGGAAGAAGTCAACTCCCTCGCGCTGACTGAAGCCTCGTGCAACGTAACGCGCCTTGAAGACAGGCGGAGAACCCGGCGGCCGCTTCACCCTGAAAATCCACATGCCACTGACGATGTTCGCCCCAGGCGGGGGAACCTCGTCGACGTAGGTGCCTGTGGACTTCCAGGAAGCCATCTCTGTGTCCATGGCTGACTGCCACTGAGAGGAGTAGGGACCGGCCATCGCCTCTGCGTAAGAGCGTGGGGTCGGGATGTCTGGTGCATCCGGGTCTCCCTCAGGGGCAACAAGCATGGACATGAGATGGGGCAAAGCGGCAGCAAAGCACTGGAACTCCTCCTGCCTGTCCTCAAGGACGTCAGTGCCAAGAGCACACTCACCCCCGACGGACGGAGGACAGACAGACTCAGACTCAGCAACTAGGCTAGCAGCGTAGTCTAGACGACAGCGAGCAGCAAAGTCGACAAGCTCAGCAACTAAGGCAGACGCAGCAGCAGACTCAAAGGAAGGGTCAGTGACAACAGTGGCCAGGAGACACGTGACAGCAGGACTGGTAGCACGAAGAGAGTCTGACCCAGGGTCAGGAAGAGCAGGAAGAGAGGAAGCAGGAGGAGACGGCAGTGGGACACGCTGTGGAGCAGTGGACGGACGAAGCGCCATCCGGTGAGTGCCTGGGACAGCAGGAAGACGCTGACGCTGGACTCGACGACTAGAGAGAGCAGTGCGGACAGGCGACCCAGGACGAGACTCAGGCGACGCAGGACGAGACGCAGGCTCACGCCGCTCAGTAAGACCTCCAGTCGGACCAGTGTAAGGAGCAGGACCAAGGAGAGAGGAGGCAGACGGTAACGCCGACTGCAGCTGGACAGGCTGAGGACACTCTAAGGAGGGAGGAGGAAAAGGAGGAGGAAGCTGACCAAGAACCTGCTGAAGGAGCGGAACAAAGTACGGCTGAGACCGAGCAGCGACACCAGAGCCAGCAGGGACACCCGCACCAGGGTCCGCAGCACCAGCAGCAGCTCCAGCGCCCACGTCCTCAGCACCAGCGGTAGCTCCAACGCCCGGGTCCTCAGCACCAGCAGTAGCTCCAACGCCTGGGTCCTCAGCACCAGCAGCAGCTCCAACGCCCGGGTCCTCAGCACCAGCAGCGGCTCCAACGCCCGGGTCCTCAGCACCAGCAGCAGCTCCAACGCCCGGGTCCTCAGCACCAGCAGCGGCTCCAACGCCCGGGTCCTCAGCACCAGCAGCAGCTCCAACGCCCAGGTCCTCAGCACCAGCAGCAGCTCCAACGCCCGGGTCCTCAGCACCAGCAGCAGCTCCAACAGCAGCGGGGTTCGTAACACGAGGCACGCCACTCCAAAGAGTGCAGCGCCGCTCGTACCACTCACGGATCCGCTCGCGGGAGGGGAGCTCCCGAACGGGAGAAGAAGTACTAGCACCAGTCCCAGTAGTACGTCCGGCTCGAGCGGTACCTCTCCGGAGGCTGCAGTACTCTAAGTACCACGCACGTAGCTGCTCCGAGGAGAGGGCTCCTCCAGGTGCAGGACTCCCAGACCTCGTACCTCCAGACGCAGAACCCCCAGACTCCGTACTCCGCAGCTCAGTACCACGAGGCTCCACACCCCCAAGCTCAGCACCCTCAAGCTCCACACCCCCAGGCTCCACACCCCCAGGCTCCACACCCCCAGGCTCAGCACCCCCAGGCTCAGCACCCCCAGCAGGACGAGAGTCGACAGCTACCTCAACAGGCTCAACCGGGTCTACCTGAGACACACCTGAGGGAGCGGCACCCTGAGGGGGGAGGGGGTCTGCAACAGCAGCACCTGGCGAGAGGAAGAGAGGCGGGGGGGGGAGCGGGGCAGTGCGGTAGGGGAAGAGGCGGTAGTAGGGGACGGACTCGTCAAAAGTGACGTCCTGGGAGGGCAAGACTCGGCGCGAGGTGGCGTGGTAAAACTGCCAACCAGACGCGTCCGGGACAAAGCCGGGGAAGACGCAGGGAACAGCACGGGAGGAGAGCTTGTCCGCAGACGAATCGCGGACAAAAGCTCGAGACCCCCAGACCCGGAAACGCGACGCATCGCCAACCTCCCCCGTCCACAGTAGCGTGGGCGAGGTCTCCGGCAAGGAGACACGGGGCCAGAGGTTGAGTTGATGCGCAGCGTACCGGACCGCAAACGGCCACAGAAAGTGGGGGGCAGCCGCATGGATCAAGGAGGTACGGGCGACCTCCATGACCAGGCCAATGCGGCGCTCCGCAACCCCATTCTGCTGTGGAGAAGCCGGAAGCGTGAACGACTGCTCAATGCCGTGCTCAGCACAGTAGGCTGCCAAGAGGTCGGAGGAGAACTCACCACCTCTGTCAGAGTGCAAGCGCAGGACAGGAAAGTCCGAGTGAAAACGCTCGCTGAGCTGGAGACGGGCTCGGCGGATCCAAGGGATCAAGACATCAGGGACCTCACCCTTGGTGCGCAAGGGGAAGACCGAGGTGTAGCGCGAGTAGTCGTCAACAACTATCAGGAAGTACCTCTCCTGACCCTGACCACGGACGCGGGCTGGGCCCCACACGTCCATGTGGAGTGTCTGCAAGGGAGCAGTCGTCGGGGGGAACGAGGAGGAGTGAGGAGCGGCGCGCTGCCGTCCCTCGACACAGGGGAGACAGGTAGGAGCAGGCGAGGGTGGGAGGGGAGGAAGGACCCTGGGCAGGCCAGAGACAAGGTACCTGGAGTGCATGGCACGAAGCCGCTGCACAGACGGGTGGCCAAGGCGGTGGTGCCAGAGGACAGTCTCGTGTGCCAAAGAGCGACACGAGCAGGGGGCGGACAGCTGACCTGACGCGGACGCGGACGCAGTCGCAGCAACCTGAGGGGACTCAGTAGTCAGTGTGTACAGGTCCGACCCCGGCTGCCGAGTGAAGGTAGCCAAGTGACGGCCCGTACGAGCACACGTGCAGTGTGTCACGCGCTCGTAGGCAGGGGTGAACTGGTGAACACCCCCGTCCTGGAGTGCACAGCCTGCCACCAAGTTCGTAGAGAACGAGGGGAGGTGGAGACCTGACAGTGTGCCCGACGGGACCGCAGGGCAGGGAAGGACAGTGGAAGAGGTCGCAATGACCGGACCCCCAGAGGGGTCAGCAAGGGAGACAGCAACTGGCCGAGCAAGCGGCTCAAGGGCAGTGCGGTCACGAAAGAAGCAGCGAGAAGCACCTGAGTCCAGTGTGAAGGTGTGCAGTGCGGCAGTCGACGCAGTACCAAGGGGGGGAGACACACGAGCACCTAGAGCAGCAGCCTCACCAGCACCTGGGGTAGCCGACATGTGAGTACCTGGAGCGGCAGACGCACTGGCCCTAATGCCCGGGTCGGGCGGCACACACAAGTACTCAGCACCCTCTCCACTAGTAGACATCACATACATGGCAGATAGAATAGCATCAAAGTCTAGAGCATAGATATCAATCCCCTTCTTCAGGAGATCAAGCCAGCGGGGCAGCTCAGTGGCCTGAGGGAACTGAACACGCCAAGCGTCGTCGAGACGAGAGAAGCAGCGCTGTGTGGCGTGCGGTCGTCCACACTGCTGACCAGTGCGGTCACCAGTGCGAATGACGTACGTGCAGCTAAGACCACCCCCACCCCCGTGCTGAGAGTACCACTCACGGACCTCCTGGGGCGAGAGAGTGTGCTGCTGGCCCTGGCCACCGCCAGCGCCTCCACGGCCACCACCACCGCTGCCACCTCCTCGACCACCCCAACCCCTGCCGCCGCCTCGTCCACCGCCACCCCAACCGCCGCCTCCACTCCTGCCACCTCCCCCGCCGCTGCCGCCACCACCCCCACCGCTACCACTCGCCCCTCCAGCCGAGCCACCACCCCCACTGCCTCCACCGCCCCCACCGCCGCCTCCCCCGCCGTCACCGCCACTACCCTTGCTCCCTTTGCCCTTGCCGCTGCGGCGTCCGCTCGAGGCAGACGCAGTGCCGACCTTCTCAGTACCAAGAAGGTCGACAGCAGCAGCAGAGGCGACAGAGGGAAGAAGGGGGGAAGGAGAACACCCCTCAAAGAACGGGGTACGGGGGTCGCCACGAGAGGCACCTACAGCGACTATGCTAGCCTCAGCTGCAAGTAGCTCCTTCTCGAGGAGGGCAATGGTGAGCTCAGTGGGGCAACGAGCTAGGAAGTGGTCCCTGACAGCACGCAGTGTGTCAGGGAGGCGGGTGACTAGGTGATAGAGAGTGAGCCAGAGTGGAGGGGGGTGCGTGGCAAGGAACTCAGTAGGCATGGCGGCACGGAAGCGGGCCTCACTAGTACGGAGGTGCGTGATGAGGTCAGCGACTGTGTGAAAGGAGGCCAGGTCGGGAAACAGGTAGGGGAGGGAGAGACGGCCTAGTGCGGCAGAGGCAGGTGAGGAGTAGCGAGCAACTACAGCTGTGTACAGTGCCGGTGCAGTCTTGTGCTGACCAAAGTGCTCGCGTTCGTCTATCGGCAGGGAGTTGCGAATGGCGAAGCGAGCGTGGGCATCACGAGTCTGCCACTGTGAGCGAGCAGTGCTGTCAGCAGTAGCAGCAGGGGCAGTGACAAGGCCTAGGGCGTGATCGTACAGTGAGATGTCATCCTTGGCTGTGAGCTGTAGGTAGAGGTGCAGGTCATCGAGCCAGGTGTCAAACTTCACAGGGCGGCCCTCAGCATCGAACACGAGAACCTGTGGGCTAGCCATAGGAACAGTAGAAATAGCAGCAGTAGCGGTAGGAGAAGCAGGTAGGACGAACCAGGTAGGGCAGGGCGGCGCGGCTCGGTTCAGGTCGGGTCGCGGCTCGGCTGGGTGGCGCGGCTCGGCTCGGGGCGCGCGGCTCGGCTCAGGTCATGGCGGGGACGGGCCGCCCGCTCTCCCTCTTGTGCTGCGGCGGGAACGGGCCGCCCGGGGCCTCTGGGTGGTGGGCACGGGTCGGCGAGGTAGGCACGGGGCCGGTTGGGGCCCTAGAGGGGCGAGCGCGGGGCCGATCGGAGCCTGAGCGGGGCTAGCGCGGGGCCAAACGGGGCCTTGACGGGGCTAGCAAGGGGCCGACGGGGCCTGAACGGGGCTAGCGCAGGGCCGACGGGGCCTGAAACGGGGCCGAAGGGGCCTGAAACGGGGCTAGCGCGGGCCTGATCGGGGCCTGACTGGGGCTAGCGCGGGGCCGACGGGGCCTGAGAGGGGCTAGCGCGGGGCCTACGGGGCCTGAAACGGGGCTAGCGCGGGCCGACGGGGCCTGAAACGGGGCTAGCGCGGGCCGACGGGGCCTGAGAGGGGCTAGCGCGGGGCCGACGGGGCCTGAAACGGGGCCGACGGGGCCTGAAACGGGGCTAGCGCGGGCCGACGGGGCCTGAGAGGGGCTAGCGCGGGGCCGACGGGGCCTGAAAAGGGGCCGACGGGGCCTGAAACGGGGCTAGCGCGGGTCGACGAGGCCTGAGAGGGGCTAGCGTGGGGCCGACGGGGCCTGAAACGGGGCCGACGGGGCCTAAACGGGGCTAGCGCGGGGCCTGAACGGGGCCTTAAAGGGGCCGACGGGGCCTGAACGGGGCTAGCGCGGGGCCGTCAAGAGGGGCCTCTAGGGGCGTGACACGCCGAGGCGCCCTAGGGCACGGGTAGGTAGGTAGGTAGGTAGTGACGTAGTGGTGGGCCCTTAGAAAATTTCGGTCCTAGGAAGGACCTGCTCTATACCATGTTGGAATCACTGAACAGGAATGAATGAACTAGCAATGAAAAGAGTACAAGTACCTAACCCTAGAATTGTGTACCCCCTATAGGCTAACCCACTGTAGCCTAAACTAACACAACATATATAATGTTTGACAAATATCTCCTCCGTTGTTTCTTGTCTTGTTTCGTCCGCAGGTTCATTGGGCATGGTGACTTGAACTGCCGCTGCTTGAATTGTCACGCCATGATACGTTCCGCTGGTGTCGCCGACGGTGACAGTGTCCATCGTCACCGGTAGCTTCAGTGGCTTCTCTGGATGCGGGGGCGCGGTGCGCGCGTGACGATCTTCGGGTTGCGCAATTTCTTCTTCCTCGAATATGGTATCGCCGATCGCCACTCCCCTTGTCTCGAGGCGAAGATAGTTTCTGCCGTCCGTCGTGATGGGAAGTAGGTGAGGTCCGTACTCCGTCAGTGACTCCTCCTCCTCGGCTTCTGGTGCTTCTTCAGTAATTTCCGGTTCCTCTGCTGCTTCTTCTATAGGTACGTTGGCGATGTTGCCCCATCCAGTTTCAGCTGCGATGGCTTCGCCCAGCGCGGTATTCTCCATGATCCGACGCATATCGACTGCGTCCCATCCTTCGGTTGTGTTCCAGCCGGTGGGACGTTCGACAGGCGGCCAGAAGGTTTGCGTGCTTGTCGGCTCAGTTGTTTCGACTGCCATTTCTGATGTGATCTCCTCTCCTTCTTCCACTGCTTGCGGTCCGGTTTCTGCAGGGTTCGTTGTTGAGGCGACGGGCACGGCGAGGGCGCGGAAGGTGCCGTCGAGGCCGGGTTGTTGATAATCGGTTTCTTCTGGGTGGCTCCATCTTGGCGGCGACGGGTGGCCCAGAGGGTTAAGAACAAGGATGTGTTCGTTGTCGCCAGAGGTTCTGGGCGGCTCGAAGTCGAGCACGAAAATGCCTTCCATACTTGTTGCCTTTCCGATGAATATGCCGTTGTATATTAAGTGCATTTCGTCTTCTGTCGTTTGCAGGCCAACCCCGCACTTCATCAGCTGGTGGAGTGACAAGAGATTGTACCGGAGTTCCGGCACGATGAGAACATCGCTTATGTGGATGCAGTAGCTGGTGTTGTGTGACGCCAGTTGCACTTGTCCGCGGCTTCTGGCGTAGATGGTTTGGTTGTTGGCGACGGTGATCTCTACTTCGTTGAAGAGTCTCTCTCTGTTGAGGATGAAGACATCTGAAGACACCATGTGCTGGCCACAGCAGCTGTCCAGGTACCACGTGTTGACTTCTTTTCTTGTCTTGGCCAGATTGGCAAGCTTCGGAGTGATGTGATGTTCCATGTCGTGATCATTTTCGTAGTCGTAGTAACGTCCTTCGTCGTCGTATGCGATGCGTGCAGGTGGCGACTCCTGAATCCACTCCGGCGCTTCCCAGTCAAACTGCATCCGTCCGACCGTCAACTCGTCGTAGGTTGGATCGTTCTCTTCTTCTTCTTCGACTGATCCTTCGGGCCGCTCCTGAGGCGGTTCTGCGAACATATCTTCCCAGTTGCGGAAGAAGCGGTAGTGACTGTTGGGGCGAGGCGGTCCATGACGCACCATGCAAGCCAAGACCTTGCTTTTTCCCTTGTCGCTTGTGTTCGCAGTGAGACGCGCTGGGGCTTGGGACGTGCTGGCGACGGCTGGCGGTGACACAGTTTGGTTGCGCGCTGTGGCTCCTCCTTGCTGGTGAGCAGCGGCACCCTTCTGGTTGTTGTTGTTACCGTTCAGCTTCCAGCAGTCTTGAATCATGTGCCCAGTCTTCTTGCAGCACTTGCAGAAGAGTCTTTTCTTGTCCGGTGGCGCTTGAGCGTAAAAGGCGATCTTCTCCTTCTTGTTGCCTCTTTCGTTGTACAGGTCGATTTCCTTGTGCTCGGAGAGAAGCGTGGAGCAGAGGGCAGTCTCACTGAGAGTGCCTTGTGTGCGAAGGAGGGACTTGCATTGGCGCCATTCCGGGCTCAATCCAGCAAGGATGATGGTGACGAACATGTCGTCAGGGAAGTTGCCGCCGCTTTTCCTGAATTGGTCTCTCAGGTTCCTGCAGCGGTTGATGTATGGTCCGGCCTTTTCACCGGGAAACATCTTGACGTTGTTCAGCTGGTTGAGCAGGCGACTGAGTGTCACCGAATCTGTTGCCATGTGGCAGGTGCGCAGGTGTTCCCATGACTGCTGCGCGGGCGCCCACTCGTTTTTGAAGGGGCGGATGCTCAGTTGTTCTTCGGGCGACAGGTTCCGGATCAGGACGGTGAAGGCCAGGAGCGATTCGTTATAGTATTGCGTCTTCTCCTGAGGTGAGCCGCTTGCTGGAAAGGGGTATGATCCGTCGTAGTACATCCAGATCTGAGCGCCCTGAGCTAGTAGTTCGAATTCGAAGCTCCAGGTGTAAAAGTCTTGTCCATCGAAGGGCTTGGTAGTCCTGAGCTTCGACGTGGAAAGGAACTTGCTCTGCATTGAAGCCACTGCCTCGTAGTGTGTTTGTTGTGCTTGAGAAGATCCTTGAGCTCCGCGGTTATCGAAGGTGAAGGATCGTTCAGATCCAGCTCCTTGAGGATCGGGAGGTCTTCGGGCGTAACTTGAGCCGTCAATGCTCATTGGCTGGTGGCTCTCCAGTGCACTGATGCGGGAGATTAGTTGCTCGAGGAGTGCTGTGTCCACGGTCGTCGTAGTAGAGGCGACATTGGTGGAGGGTTGCACTGGATTTTCTCCAGCCTCTCCGCAGTCTACGCCTGGCATGTTGATGCCCTTGATGTTGTTGATGTTGAGATTAATTTTATAAGGAAGCTTTGTTGGAAGCCCCTTTAGTAGATCCTATCATCCAAACTAGCTCTGATACCATGTTAGAGTGAGGACCTTGGATAGGATAGGAGGTACTTTAGTACAGTTGGTAGCGGAAGTCTTGTAAGAACTCAGATCATAGTGAATGTAAATGACCAAGTTGATTAAACTATGAAAATGAAGTGAGTACAAATATGAAACCCTAATTGGTTGTACCCCCTATGGGATACCCCACTATAGCCTACACAACAGCATAAGCTATAATGTTCTGACACACCCCCATAGGCAAAGTGGGGGAGAACAAGGGGTCACAAGACCAGTCAAGCAAAGCAAAGCAAAGCAAGCTCAGGGTGGATCACAAAGTCACCACACAGTCCGAGCACAGGGTCAAGGCCACACGGCCAGTTCACATGCAAGAGTACACACATATATATAAAGCTAGACAAGCAAGAGCAGGTATATAAATATGTGAGAGTACAAGCAAGGTCAAGAGGAGAGCAAGTGAGGCAAGACGGGCACAAGACCCAGCTGAGTGCAGAAGCGCTGATGATCACAAGGCGGAAGTGCCTTGGTGAAGACATCAGCAGTGTTGGCCTCAGAGGCCACGTACGCAAGCCGCAACTGTCCACGTTGCTGTAGCTCACGAGCAAGGAAGTAGCGGAGAGCAATGTGCTTTGTTCTGTGCTCCAGTCGCTGCTCTCGACACAAGGCCAGCATGGCCTTGTTGTCTACGTACAGGACTGGAGGAGAACGAGGCGGCTCTCCAAGGTCGGTCAGCAGGTAGGTGAGCCAGCGAAGCTCCTGTGCAGCCATGGCCCCGGCGTAGATCTCAGCCTCACAACTCGAGCCAAGAACAGAAGACGAGCGAGTAGCCCGCCACGAAGCAGAGCCGGAACCAAGGCTGAAGGTGTAACCCTGTGACGACCGCTGCGTAGCCTGGTCGTCAGCCCAAGAAGCGTCCGCGTGCCCAGTGAGGACCACTGGACTCCGCCCTCCAAGAACTAGCCCCATGCCCGACGTACTGCACAAGTAGCGCAACACCCTCTTCGCTGCAGCCATGTGCTCTGGTCTGTGTCTCCCAGGAGCAACATAGCGTGCAAGAATGCTAAGAGGGTATGCAAGGTCAGGTCGTGTGCAGGTCATCAGGTACATGAGGCAGCCAACAAGCTCTGGGTACGGGCCACTCGACTCTACGGACTCATCCGAAGGCAGAGCTGAGAGCGAGTGGCGAGTAGACAGAGGAGTGGCCTGAGGCGAGGAGTACGTGAAGCCGAAGCGCTGAAGGACCTGCTGCACCATGTGTGACTGAGTCAGGGTAATGGTGCGGCGTGCTCTGTCCCGGGTGATCTGCAAGCCAAGGTAGCTGCGCAGTTCACCCAGGTCTGTGCACGTGTGTCTCTTCTGCAGCTCGGACTTCACGTAGGCGAGTCCAGCAGTGTCAGCTGTGGCAAAGACCAAGTCGTCGACGTACACGAGGATGTAGAACGGCGGCAGAGAGGTGTCGGTGCGTAGAAACAGCGACGGGTCGGCAGTAGAAGGAGCAAACCCAAGAGCCGCAAGCGTAGTCCTCAGTGTGTCGTGCCACTCACGTGGCGCCTGGCGGAGACCGTAGACTGGACGCCGGAGACTCCACTGGGTACCAGGAGGGAAAGACCCAGTGAAGCCAGGTGGGCGACGCAGCCAGATCTCCTCGTGCAGGCTGCCCTGCAAGAAAGCTGTGCTGAAGTCAAGAGAGTGCAGCTCGTAGTCACGGTGAGCAGCAACGTGCAGCAGTACCCGAAGAGTGGTCATCTTCGGGGTGGGGGAGAAGGTCTGAAAGTAGTCAACTCCCTGCCGCTGACTGAAGCCACGAGCCACGTAACGCGCCTTGAAGACAGGCGGAGAACCCGGCGGCCGCTTCACCCTGAAGATCCACATGCCACTGACGATGTTCGCCCCAGGAGGGGGGACAGCGTCAACGTAGGTGCCTGTGGACTTCCAGGAAGCCATCTCTGCATCCATAGCTGCCTGCCACTGAGAGGAGTAGGGACCCTCTATCGCCTCCGCGTAAGAGCGCGGAGTCGGGATGTCAAGTGCATCCGGGTCTCCCTCAGGGGTAAGCAGTACGGACACGAGATGAGGTGAGGCAGCTGCCAGACACTGGAACTCCTCCTGCCTGTCCTCAAGGACGTCCGTGCCAAGGGCACACTCACCCCCGACGGACGGAGGACAGACAGACTCAGACTCAGCGACAAGACTAGCAGCGTAGTCTAAGCGACAGCGAGCAGCAAAGTTGACGAGCTCAGTAACGAGAGCAGACGCAGCAGTAGACTCGAAAGAAGGGTCAGTGACAACAGTAGCAAGGAGACGCGTGACAGTAGGACTGGCAGCACGAAGAGAGTCCGACTCCGGGTCGGCAAGAGCAGGAAGAGAGGACTCAGGAGGAGAAGGCAAAGGGGCACGCAGAGGAGCAGTGGACGGACGCAGAGACATCCGGTGCGTGCCAGGGACAGGAGGAGGACGCTGACGCGAACCGCGACCACTAGTGCGAGCAGCACGGACAGGCGACGCAGGGCGAGACGCAGGCTCACGACGCTCAGCCAGACCTCCAGTAGGACCAGTGTAGGGAGAAGGAGCAGGCAAAGGGGAGGTAGGCTGCAACTGTAGCTGGGACGAGACAGGCTGTGGACACTCCAAGGGAGGAGGAGGACCAGTAGAAGGTGGAAGACCAAGAACCTGCTGCAGGAGTGGAACGAAGTACGGTCGAGGCCGCGCGGCGACGCTAGAAGCAGCAGGGACAGCACCAGAACCCTCAGCAGGAGCACCCGCTCCAGCAGCACCACCAGTAGCTCCAGAACCTCCAGTAGCACCAGGAGCACCCCCAGTAGGACTGCCAGCGGTAGTCTCAGCGCCAACACCCTCAGCAGCACCAGCTCCAGTGCACCCAGGACGAGCACCTCCGGGACCCGCGACCGCAGCACCCTCAGCAGCCGAAGGACCTCCAGCACCAGCAGCACGCCTCCAGCGCCGGGCAAACCACTCACGCAGCTCCTGTGGAGAAAGTGGCTCCCGGCGAGACGAAGCACTCGGAGAACCGCCAGGCGGAGCACCTCCAGGCTCAGCACCCCCAGGCGTAGCACCCCTAGGCTCAGCACCCCCAGACGTAGCACCCCTAGGCTCAGCACCCCCAGGCTCAGCACCCCTAGGCTCAGCACCCCCAGGCTCAGCACCCCCAGGCTCAGCACCCCCAGGCTCAGCACCCCTAGGCTCAGCACCCCCAGGCTCAGCACCCCTAGGCTCAGCACCCCTAGGCTCAGCACCCCCAGACGTAGCACCCCCAGGCCCAGCACCCCTAGGCTCCGCACCCCCAGGTACAGCACCCCCAGCCTCAGCACCCTCAGCAGCACCAGAGTCACCAGTGACCTCGACAGGCTCGACTGCGTCTACCTGGGACACACCTGAAGGGGCAGGACCCTGAGGGGGGAGGGGGTCTACCTGGGGGGGACCTGGTACCAGGAAGAGTGGGGGTGGGGGGAGGGACGGAGTGCGGTAGGGGAAGAGGCGGTAGTAGGGGACCGACTCGTCAAACGTGACGTCCTGGGAGGACAGAACACGGCGAGAGGTGGGGTGGTAAAACTGCCACCCAGGCGCGTCAGGGGGGAACCCCAGGAAGTTGCAAGGAGCAGCACGAGGGGATAGTTTGTCCGCAGACCGGTCGCGGACAAACGCCCGAGATCCCCAGACCCGGAACGCCGACGCATCGCCAACCTTCCCCGTCCACAGCAAGGCTGGGGAGGTCTCCGGCCTGGAGACCCTGGGGTGGAGGTTGATCTGATGCGCCGCGTACCTCACCGCAAACGGCCACAGAAAATGGGGGGCAGCCGCATGCATCATAGACGTACGAGCGACGTCCATGACCATGCCAATGCGGCGCTCAGCAATCCCATTTTGCTGCGGTGAGTCCGGAAGCGTGAAGGTCTGACGGATGCCCCGTGCACGACAGTAGGCACGCAGAAGGCCAGAGAAGAACTCTCCGCCTCTGTCCGAGTGCAGACGCAGAACAGGAAAGTCCGAGCCGAAGCTCTGCCTGAGCTGGAGACGAGCTGCGCGGATCCAGTCGATCAGCACCTCAGTGACATCACCCTTGCTGCGCAAGGGGAAGACTGTGGTGTATCGCGAGTAGTCGTCAACAACGAGCAAGAAGTAGCGCTCGTGACCCTGTCCACGGACGCGGGCTGGGCCCCACACGTCCATGTGAAGTGTCTGCAACGGGGCCTCTGTCGAAGGAAACTGGGAGGAGTGAGGGGCAGCACGCTGGCGCCCCTCGACACAGGGGACACAGGCAGGGCCAGGGCCCTGAGGAAGGGGAGGGAGGGACCGGGGGAGACCGGACACAAGAAGACGGGAGGCCATACCTCTGAGCCGAAGCAGAGAGGGGTGGCCAAGGCGGTGGTGCCAGAGGAGAGTCTCGTGAGACAGGAGACGACACGAACAGGGGGCAGACTCAGGACCAGACCTGGACGCCGCAGCAAACACCTGACCCGACGTAACTACCCTACCAGACTCAGCAACTGGAGGAGACGCAGTGGTCAGAGTGTACAGGCTCGACCCCGGCTGACGGGTGAACGTAGCCAGGTGTCGGCCTGTGCCAGCCTCTGTACAGTGGGTCACTCGCTGACGTGCAGGAGTGAACTGATGGACACCCGCATCCTGTAGGTCAGCACCACTCACCAGGTTCGTCGAGAACGAGGGGAGGTAGAGACCAGACAGGGTGCCAGAGGGAGCCGCCGGACACGGGAGGACTGTGGAGAAACGAGACAGGACCGGACCCCCAGAGGGGTCAGCCAGAGACACCGCAACCGGCCGACTAAGTGGCGTGAGTGTGGTGCGGTCCCGAAAGAAGGAGCGAGACGCCCCAGAGTCAAGAGTGAAGGTGAGGGAGGCCGAAGCCGACGCGGTACCTGAGAGAGCAGACTCACCAGTACCTGAGGACGCAGACACACCAGCACCTAGAGCAGCAGCGTCGTAAGCACCTAGGGCAGCAGCCTCACCAGTACCTAGAGCAGCAGTCTCAATGCCCGGATCGGGCTGGAAACACCGGTAACAGTCACCCTTATCACTAATAGACACAGCATACATGGCAGAGAGAATAGCATCAAAGTCCAGATCAAAGATGGCAACCCCCGCCCTAAACAGCTCGTCCCAGCGAGGGATCTCGGAGGCCTCCGGGAACTGGTGACGCCATGCGTCCGTCAGGCGGCCAAAGCAGCGCGGAGTGGGGTGCGCACCCCCACACTGCTCACCCGCACGGTCGCCGGTGCGCAGGACGTAGGTACACGGACCAAAACCCCCACCCCGCTGGCGTGCAGTGTACCACTCACGGAGCTGCTGAGGGGACAGGGTCGCACGACCACGCTGCTGCTGCTGGCGCGAGCCACCACCGGAGCCACTCCTCTGCAAAGACCCGCGACCAGCTCCACCGCCACCCCCACCGCCTCCACCGCCTCCGCTGCCTCCACTGCCGCCGCCGCCTCCACCGCCTCCTCCACCGCCGCCGCCTCCGCCACCTCCGCTACCACCGCCACCGCCGCCGCGGCCTCCGCCTCCACTGCCGCCACCGAACCCCCCACCCCCACTTCCACCTCCACCGCTACCCCCACTCCCCCCACTGCCTCCACCTCCACCTCCACCGCCCGCTCCTCCAGCTCCCTTGCCCCCCTTGCCCTTGCCAGGGCGGCGTCTCCCGCTAGGGGCAGACGCCGCACCGACCGACTCAAGACCAAGGAGGTCGGCCGAAGCAGCAGAGGCAACAGAGGGCAGCAGGGGGGAGGGAGAACACCCCTCAAAGATGGGGGTGCGCGGGTCACCTCGAGAGGCTCCTACAGCGACTATGCTCTTTTCTATCGCGAGGAGGGCCTTCTCGAGGAGGTCTACAGTGAGTGTGGTGGGATAGACTGAGAGAAAGTGGTCCCTGACTACTCGAAGGGAGTCAGGGAGGCGAGTGACTAGGAAGTACAGAGTGATGTACATGGGGGGGGGGTTCGCGGTGCAGAAGTCAGCAGGAAGTGCAGCGCGGTAGCGAGTGTCACTAGTGCGGAGGTGCGTAATGAGGTCAGCAACGGTGGGAAAAGAAGCAAGGTCAGGGAAGAGGTACGGCAGCATGAGACGGCTCAGTGCAGCAGTGGAAGGGGAGGAGTAGCGCGCGACTACAGCGGCGTACAAGGTCTGAGCACTCTTGTACTGACTAAAGTGCGCACGCTCGGAGGTAGGGAGGTGGCGACGCACAGCAAGACGTGCAGCAGCATCGCGCGTGGCCCATTGGGAGCGAACAGTGGCGTCAGCATCAGCAGCAGGGGCAGGGGAAGCGCCAGAGGTGAGGTCAAAGAGAGAGAGGCCGTCCGCCCTATCGCACTGTAAGAACAGCTGTAGGTCATCTACCCAGACCTCAAAGTCAATGGCCCGACCCTCAGCGTCAAAAGTGAGGACACTAGGGGTAGCCATGACAGCAGTAGACCAGCAGTGCAAGGAGTAGGGGAAGAGCACGCAGTGACAGAGGGTCTGTGCTCACCGGACAGGGCTGCTCGGGCGGCTCGGCTGCAGGGCGGCTCGGCCGCTGGGCGGCTCGGCGGCTGGGCGGCTCGGCGGCTGGGCGGTCGGCTGCACGGCGGCTCGGCTGGTGGGCGGCCGGGCGGCTCGGCTGCAGCGCGGCTCGGCGGCGGGGCGGCTCGACTGCTCTGCTGCTGGGCGGCTCGGCTGCGCTGCTGTTGGGCGGCTCGGCTGGGCCGCTGACGTAGGGCGGCGGGGCCGCTGTAGAGGAGTGGTGGGGCCGCTGCAGAAGGACGGCGGGGCCGCTGGGTAGTGAGGCGGCGGGGCCGCGAAGATGGGCGGCGGGGCCGCTGCAGAGAAGCGGCGGGGCCGCAGTGAAGGGCGGCGGGGCCGCAACGAGAGAGGCGGCGGGGCCGCAGCGAGAGAAGCGGCGGGGCCGCGAAGTCGGGCGGCGGGGCCGCTGAGTAGGGCGGCGGGGCCGCAGTGAGAGGCGGCGGGGCCGCAGCGAGAGAGGCGGCGGGACCGCGAAGACGGGCAGCGGGGCCGCTGAGACGGGTGGCGGGGCCGCAGTGAGTGGCGGCGGGGCCGCAGCGAGAGATGGCGGCGGGGCCGCGAAGACGGGCGGCGGGGCCGCAACGAGAGAGGCGGCGGGGCCGCAGAAAAGGGGGGCGACGGGCCGTAGGCGGCGCGAAGCCGCAGGTAAGGGCGGCGACGGGCCGGGGCGGCTCGAAGCCGCAGGTAGAGGCGGCACGAAGCCGCGGGAAGGGCGGCGACGGGCCTGGGCGGCGCGAAGCCGCAGGTAGGGGCGGCGCGAAGCCGCCGGTGAGGGCGGCGCAAAGCCGCGGGTAAGGGCGGCGACGGGCCGGGAAAAGGGCGGCGCGCCGCAGCCGCTAGGGCGGCTCGACGCGACCGTAAGGGCGGCGCGACGGGCCGCTAGGTGCGACTCGACGGGTCGCTAAAAAAAAAAAAAAAGGCAGGCGCGACTCGAGGCGCGCTTCGGTGGGCCCAAGGAACAGTCCCTAGGAGGGGACCTGCTCTGATTCCATGTGATAATGAGAACGAGAATGAGTGAACTATGAAAATGAAGTGAGTACAAATATGAAACCCTAATTGGTTGTACCCCCTATGGGATACCCCACTATAGCCTACACAACAGCATAAGCTATAATGTTCTGACAAATACAAGGAATATAAATAGTCCTAGTCTAGCCATGTACTCTGAGGGGTACATTCCCTTATTATAACTGTTTTACAGGCATTTCTACAGTGACTCTGACTGTTGTACTTCCTTCTTGTTACCGAGTCGCTGCATGTAACCTGTACGATTACGGCTGTTGCTTTTCCTCGATGGCAAGTCAAGCGTCGGTCCAGATGGTCAACAGTCGCGACAGTTGACTCTTGCGATTGTTGACCTTCCTGCCCTTGATACGGGCTGATCCGATACTGTGGTTGTTGCTGCTTCGACAAAGTCAGGTGCGATACTGCTGCACATACGGGAATGCTAAGTATAATTCCCTTCACACTCCATCAAGAACAAGATACCGTATGGCCCCGGAAATAGGCGCCGTCCGACTAAAGGCGCCGGCGCTTCTATCTGGAGCATGGCGCTTATGGCCGAAACTCGATTATAAGCGCCCCCCCTAGAAAACCTTTACTTATTATAAGCGCACGTACATTTTGAAATTATAAATCTGTTTAAAACGGTAACGAGTTTCATTTTCGCAGCGAGCCAAATTTCATCTTCGCTTCGTTTGACTCGCGAAGACCTGACTGGCTGCGCGTCCAATCAGGATGTGCTGGCATGCCTGCAAAGTGAGGTGAACTTGCTGGTGTGCAGGAAGCAGAATCGCTTGCGCGCGATTCTGCTTTGTGACGCTATATTATTTCGACTCGTTTGAAATGGCATCAATGAAAGGTACAGTTTGGTACCCTAAAAGTATAAATTTGTATTTGTCATTATATAAGCGCATGCGCTTATGCCCGAAACTCAATTATAAGCACCCCCCTTGAAAAAATCAATTTTATTATAAGAGCATATGCGCTACTATCCGGGGTGATACGGTAAGTTGATAATAACAGAGAAGTACAAGGCTTTTATATGATTACATTGGAATATGGAAAGTCTTATTTTAACTGTTTTTGCTATTGCGGTTCGATACAGTGCCGACTCGGGTAACTGCTCTGTAGCGAGCCAGTTATGTGTCCTTGCTGTCACACTGTACGTTTCGTCAGGTCAAAGGTCGAAGACCTTTGACCTTCGCGCAACCTCCGACGGTTGCCTTGGTTGACTCGAGTGCTTCTTCGCTGTAGTCAGTTCCGTTTTGTGTCGAAGCTTCGATACGACAGAAGCGTTGTAAATCACTTGTTTCCAACACTCCCCTTCGCTTCTGGAGAATCATTGCTGATGACGTGTCCTTGTCCAGTCAGCAGCATGCAGTACTCGAACTTCTGTTTTCCGAGTTTCTTGGTCAAGTAGTCAGCTGCCATCTCGGATGTGGGACAGTAGGATAGTTCGAGTATTCCCTTTTTGATCTCGTCTTTCACGAAGAAGTGCCTGTGAGAAGGATTGACGAAAGAATGAATGAGAAAGGATGATTGCACTAGAAAGCATTGGGATACATATATCAAACCCTAACAGGGTTGTACTCACTACAGAGTACCCCACTGCAGACTAGAGAAACATAGTATTCTGACACACCCCCATAGTCAAAGTGGGGTATGATCAGCACAAGAAGCAAAGCAAAGCAAGCTCAGGGTGGATCACAATGTCACCACACATTCTGAGCACAAGTACAAGAAGTAACAGTTTAAAGTTCACAATAAATAAGCAAAGCTAGAGGCTATCACAGAGGGCAAGTGAGGAGGAGGAGGCTGGACTAATAGGAGAGGAGAGAGGAGGCAACGGCGGAAGCTGCAGACACACGGGCAACAGGAGCGGCGCGCACTGTGGCTACCGGAGGCGCACCTCCGGACTACAGGAGTAACTGGCTCCGCGGCTAAGACGAGCGGCAGGAGCAACGGACCCACGGGCGACTGGCGCAGCGGCATCACTGGGCTACCGGAAGCGCACCTCCGGACTACTGGCACTGCTAGAAACACGACGGCTACCTCCACCCAACCTCCCTCTACTGCCGCACCCCCCATTCACACACCCCCTGCTGCACCCCTAGGTTCACTCACACTCCACCCCCTAGCACCACTCCGTCGACTCACACACACCCACCCCCCTCAGCGGCAGCTGCAGCAGTGGGAGACGGAGTAGGAGGAGCAGGGGATGCCACACACCCGCCACCCCCATACCCTCCCCCACTGCTGCACCTGCAGCAGGGGATGGAGGAGAAGGGGGGGGGGGGGGGGGGGGGGGTGGTGCTGTGCATGGCGCGTGCAGAGGGCAGCAGGGCGCACGGGGCGCACAGGGCAGCAGGGCGCGCGGGGCGCACAGGGCTGCAGGGCGCACGGGGCGCACAGGGCAGCAGGGCAGCAGGGCGCACGGGGCGCACAGGGCAGCAGGGCGCGCGGGGCGCAGCAGGGCTGGCGGGTTGGCCACACCCGCCACCCCCATACCCTCCCCCACTGCTGCACCCGCAGCAGAGAGATGGGGGGGGGGGGGGGGGCGGGGGGGGCAGGCAGGTGCTGCAGGTCCCCTCCCCCCACTGCCGCATCCGCTCCAGGGGGATGGCAGATCCCCTCCCCCCCACTGCTGCACCCGCAGCAGGGGGAGGGAGAGGAGAAAAGGGCGGAGAGGAGGGGGGGGGGGGGCTGGTGCCGCAGATCCCCTCCCCCCCCACTGCTGCACCCGCAGCAGGGGGGAGGTAGGAGAAGGGGCGGGGGGGGGCAGGTGCTGCAGGTCCCCTCCCCCCCTTTGCTGCTCCCGCAGCAGGGGGAGGTAGGAGAAAGGTGGGGGACCTGGTGCTGCAGATCCCCTCCTGCCTCCCCCTGCTCCAGGGGCCAGGGGCCAGGGGCGGCTGCTGAGGTCCAGGAGCGGCTGCACCAGGGGCGGCTGCTCCAGGGGCGGCTGCACCAGGGGCGGCTGCTCCAGGGGCGGCTGCACCAGGGGCGGCTGCACCAGGGGCGGCTGCTCCAGGGGCTGCTGCACCAGGGGCGGCTGCTCCAGGGGCGGCTGCACCAGGGGCGGCTGCACCAGGGGCGGCTGCTCCAGGGGCGGCTGCACCAGGGGCGGCTGCTCCGACGCGTGGCCCCCCCCCCCAGGTCGCCCCTCCCGTCGCCTGTTGAGGCGACCTGAGGGGGGGGGGGGGGGAGGAGTACGGGGGCCGACGCGCGGCCTCCCAGGGCGCCAGAGCAGGCGGAAGAAGGGGCGACGCGCGCCCCCCCGCGGTCCCCCCCCCCCCGCTCGCCACGCAAGGCGACGGGAAAAGGGGGGGGGGGCGGTGTGGCTCGGCAGCGCGGCGCTCTTACCAGGGGAGAGGCTGGGGCAGGGCCGGGGTAGGGCCGGGGCAGTTCAGGAGCAGGGCCGGGGCAGGGCCGGGGCAGTTCAGGAGCAGGGCCGGGGCAGGGCCGGGGCAGGGCCGGGGCAGAGCCGGGGCAGGGCCGGGGCAGGGCCGGGGCAGAGCCGGGCCAGGGCCGGGGCAGTTCAGGGGCAGGGCCGGGGCAGGGCCGGGGCAGTTCAGGAGCAGGGCCGGGGCAGGGCCGGGGCAGAGCCGGGCCAGGGCCGGGGCAGTTCAGGGGCAGGGTCGGGGCAGGGCCGGGGCAGTTCAGGAGCAGGGCCGGGGCTGTCAGATATATATGCCTTAGCCTATGTAGGCTGTAGTGGGGTAGACACTAAGGGGTACAGCTTTCATATTTGTATCTCACACTTTCCTAGTTCATTCATTCCTGTTGTTCCTTTCACATGGTATAGAGCGGGTTCCCACATGGGACCGTTCCTTCCTAAGGGCCCACCATATTTTTTTTTTAGCTGCCCAACACCCTGCCCTAAATTTTTTTTTTCGCGGCCCCTACGTGGCCCCTTTGTCGCCTCGCGCGCCCCTACGCGGCCCCTACACGGCCCCTAGCGCGCCCCTACCCGGCCCCTACGCGGCCCTTACGCGGCCCCTAGCACGCCCCCTACCCGCGGCCCCTACGCGGCCCCTGACGCGGCCCCTACGCGGCCCCTGACGCGGCCCCTACGCGACCCCTGACGCGGCCCCTACGCGGCCCCTGACGCGGCTCCTACGCGCCCCCTACGCGGCCCCTGACGCGGCCCTTACGCGGCCCCTGACGCGGCCCCTACGCGGCCCCTACGCCACCCTTGCCGCGGCCCGACCCAGCCCCGTCCCTGACGCGGCCCCTACGCTGCCCCTGACGCGGCCCCTACGCGGCCCCTGACGCGGCCCCTACGCGGCCCCTGACGCGGCCCGTGACGCGGCCCCTACGCGGCCCTTGCGCGGCCCCTGACACGGCCCCTGACACGGCCCCTGACGCGGCCCCTACGCGGCCCCTACGCGGCCCCTGACACGGCCCCTACGCGGCCCCTGACGCGGCCCCTGAAGCGGCCCCTACGCCGCCCCTGACGCGGCCCCTACTCTGCCCCTGACGCGGCCCCTACGCCGCCCCTACGCGGCCCGGCCCGGCCCCGTCCCTGACGCGGCCCCTACGCGGCCCCTCCGCCGCCCCTACGCGGCCCCTACGCCGCCCCTAACGGGCCCCGTCCTGGTCCTGCCCCGGCCCCGACCCCGTCCCGGACCTGCCCCGGCCCCGACCCTGTCCCGGCCCCGTTGCTGCCCTGTCCCGGACCCTGCTCGGCCCCGACCCTGTCCCGGACCTGCCCCGGCCCTGACCCTGTCCCGGCCCCGTTTCTGCCCCGTCCAGGACCCTGCTCGGCCCCGACCCTGTCCCGGCCCTGTCACGGCCCCGACCCAGTCCCGGACCTATCGTTCCGCCCCTGGTAAGAGCCTAGCCGGGCCGAGCCGCGCGGCCGAGCTGCACTGCCTTGCTAATTGCCCTGCCGAGTCGCACTGTCCTGCCTCGCCCAGTTGCACTGCTGCTACTGCTAGTCTGCTGCTGCTCCTAGCATGGCTAGTCCTAGTCTTCTCACCTTTGATGCTGAGGGTCGAGCGGTTGACTTTGATGTCTGGCTAGATGATTTGCAGCTTTTCCTTCAGTGCGATAGCAAGGATGGTCTCTCCCTGTTTGATCTTACGTCGGGTGCCTCTACTGCCCTTGCTGCTGATGCTGACAGTACCGTTCGCTCGCAGTGGCTCACGCGCGATGCTGCTGCCCGCCTTGCTGTGCGTAGTCACCTACCGTCTACTGAGCGCGCGCACTTTAGTCAGTACAAGAGTGCTAAGACTCTGTACGACGCAGTAGTTGCACGCTACTCCTCCCCTGCCACTGCTGCGCTTAGTCGCCTCATGCTACCGTACCTGTTCCCTGACCTCGCTGCTTTTGCCACAGTCACTGACCTCATTACGCACCTCCGCACTAGTGACACTCGCTACCGCGCTGCGCTTCCTGCTGAGTTCTGCGCCCAGAACCCCCCCCCCATGTACATCACCCTCTACTACCTAGTCGCTCGACTCCCTGACACTCTCCGCTCGGTCAGGGACCACTTCCTCTCTCTTTGCCCTACCACCCTCACTGTCGACCTCCTCGAGGAGCGCCTCCTTGCAGCAGAGACTAGTATCACCGCTGTAGGCGCCTCTTGTGGTGACCCCCGTACCCCTTTCTTTGAGGGGTGCTCCCCCGTTCCTCTTTTGCCCTCTGTTGCCTCTGCTGCTGCTGTCGACCTTGTTGGCACCGAGTCGGTCAGCGCTGCATCTGCTCCTAGTGAGAGGCGCCGCTTCAGCAAGGGCAAGCGGGGCAAGGGAGCTGGAGGAGGTGGTGGGGGCGGCGGTAGTGGCGGTGGAGGCGGAGGAGGGGGTGGGGGTGGGGGTGGTGGTAGAGGTGGGGGCTTCGGTGGCGGCGGTGGAGGTGGAGGCGGCGGTGGCGGTGGCGGGAGGGGTGGAGGAGGCGGAGGCGGCAGCGGCGGAGGTGGAGCTGGTAGAGGCGGAGCTGTGCAGCGGGGACCCCAGCAGCAGCAGCGCTCTCGTGAGACCCCTTCGCCCCAGCAGCTTCGTGAGTGGTACGCGGGGCGCCAGGGGTCTGGGGGTGCTGGTCCCTGTACTTACGTCCTGCGCACCGGTGACCGCCCTGGAGAGCAGTGTGGCAGCCTGCACGCCACCCAGCGCTGCTTCGGTCGCCTGACGGACGCCTGGCGTGCCCAGTTCCCGGACGACACTGAGATCCCTCGTTGGGGAGATCTGCTCAGGTCGGGGGTAGCTATCTTTGATCTTGACTTTGATGCTATTCTTGCTGCCATGTATGCTGTGTCTATTAGTGCTGAGGGTGACTGTTACGTGTGTGTTCCGCCTGACCCTGGTACTGAGGCTGCTCCTCTAGGTGCTCGTGAGTCTGCTGCTCCAGGTACTCGTGAGTCTAGTGCTCTAGGTGTTGGTGAGTCTGCTCTCTCAGGTACCGAGTCGGCTCAGGTCTTTCACACCTTCACCCTCGACTCGGGTGCTTCCCGCTCCTTCTTTCGAGACCGCACCACCCTTACGCCGCTCAGTCGGCCGGTTGCGGTATCCCTGGCAGACCCCTCTGGGGGTCCTGTCCTTGCTCGCTACTCCACTGTCCTCCCGTGTCCGGCGGCCCCGTCAGGCTCCCTGTCTGGTCTCTACCTCCCCTCGTTCTCCACGAACTTGGTGAGTGGTGCTGACCTTCAGGATGCCGGAGTTGATCAGTTCACTCCTGCAGGTCAGCGAGTGACCCACTGCACGTGTGCTCAGACGGGCCGCCACTTGGCCTCGTTTACCCGTCGACCGGGGTCGAGCCTGTACACACTGACCACAGAGTCTCCTCCGGTTGCTGCGTCTGGTCAGGTAGCTGCGTCGAGTCAGGTGTTTGCTGCAGCGTCTCGGTCAGGTCCTGAGTCTGCCCCCTGCTCGTGTCGCCTCCTGTCCCACCAGACCCTCCTCTGGCACCACCGCCTTGGTCACCCCTCCTTGCCTCGTCTCCGAGGCATGGCCTCCCGTGTCCTTGTCTCTGGTCTCCCCCGGTCCCTCCCTCCCCTTCCCCCGGGGCCTGCCCTACCTGCGTTCCCTGCGTCGAGGGGCGGCAGCGCGCCGCTCCTCACTCCTCCGAGTTTCCCCCGACAGAGGCTCCGCTGCAGACTCTTCACATGGACGTGTGGGGCCCAGCCCGCGTCCGTGGACAGGGTCACGAGCGTTACTTCCTGCTGGTGGTTGACGACTACTCGCGTTACACCACTGTCTTCCCCTTGCGCAGCAAGGGTGAGGTCACTGAGGTGTTGATCGACTGGATCCGCGTTGCTCGTCTCCAGCTCAGAGAGCGTTTCGGCTCGGAATTTCCTGTTCTGCGTCTGCACTCCGACAGAGGCGGAGAGTTTTCCTCCGACCTTCTGCGAGCCTTCTGACGTGCGGAGGGCATCCGCCAGACGTTCACGCTTCCGGCCTCTCCACAGCAAAATGGGATTGCTGAGCGCCGCATTGGCATGGTCATGGATGTCGCTCGTACGTCCATGATCCATGCGGCTGCTCCCCATTTTCTGTGGCCGTTCGCGGTTCAGTACGCGGCGCATCAGATCAACCTTCAGCCCCGGGTCTCCCTGCCGGAGACCTCCCCTACTCTGCGGTGGACGGGGAAGGTTGGTGATGCGTCTGCGTTCCGTGTCTGGGGATCTCGAGCTTTTGTCCGAGACTTGTCTGCGGACAAGCTGTCCTCCCGTGCTGTTCCTTGCGTCTTCCTCGGCTTTCCCCCTGACGCGCCTGGTTGGCAGTTTTACCACCCCACCTCGCGTCGTGTTCTGTCCTCCCAGGACGTCACGTTTGACGAGTCGGTTCCATACTACCGTCTCTTCCCCTACCGCACTGCCCCCCTCCCCCCCCCGCCGCTCTTCCTTGCTCCCGGTCCCCCCCAGGTAGACCCCCTCCCCCCTCAGGGTCCTGCCCCCTCAGGTGTGTCCCAGGTAGATGCAGTCGAGCCTGTCGAGGTAGCTGCTGACTCTGGTGCGTCTGGGGGTGCTGAGCCTGAGCGTGTGGAGCCTGGGGGTGCTGAGCCTGGGGGTGCTGGGTCTGGGGGTGCTGAGCCTGAGCGTGCGGGGCCTGGGGGTGCTGCTTCTGGGGGTGCTGAGCCTGGGGCTGCTGGGAGTGGGGGTGTGGAGCCTGTCGGTGCTGGACCTGGCGGTCCTTCGGGTGCTTTGTCCCGGCGGGAGCTTCCCTCTCCACAGGAGCTGCGCGAGTGGTTTGCTCGCCGCTGGAGCCGTGCTGCTGGAGCTGGAGGTGCTGCCGGTGCTGGAGGTTCTGCTGCTGCTGGAGGTTCTGGAGCTAGAGGTGCTGCTGGAGCCGGTACTGGAGGTTCTGCTTCTGCTGGGGGTGCTGGAGCCACGGGTCCCGGAGGTGCTCGTACTGGAGGTACTGGAGCTGCTGGGCCTGGTGGTGCTCCTGGTGCTGGAGCTACTGGTGGAGCTGGAGCTCGTGGTGCTGCTGGAGTGGGTGCTACTGGAGGTACTGGAGCCGGAGCGGCTGTGTCTGCTGGTGGTCCTGCTGGAGCTGGAGCTGCTGGAGGTACTGGAGCTGGTGGTGCTGCTGGAGTTGGAGCTGACGCTGGGGGTACTGGTGTTGTCCCTGCTGGTTCTGGAGGTGCTGCGCGGCCGCGGCCGTACTTCGTTCCGCTCCTTGAGCAGGTTCTTGGTCTTCCGCCTTCTCCTAGTCCTGCTCCTTCCTTAGAGTGTTCTCCGCCTGTCCAGTCCGAGTCACAGTTACAGCTGGTCTCCCCTCTGCCTGCTCCTTCTCCCTACGCTGGTCCTACTGGAGGTCTTGCTGAGCGTCGTGAGCCTGAGTCGCGTCCTGCGTCACCTGTTCGTACTGCTCGCACTAGTCGTCGTGTTCCACGTCCGCGTCCTCCTGCAGTCCCGGGCACGCATCACATGGCACTGCGTCCTTCCACTGCGCCACAGCGTGTCCCTTTGCCGTCTCCTCCAGAGTCCTCTCTTCCTGCTCTTGCTGACCCGGCGTCTGACTCCCTTCGTGCTGCCAGTCCCGCTGTCACGCGTTTCCTAGCCACTGTTGTCACTGACCCTTCCTTTGAGTCCACTGCTGCGTCTGCCTTAGTTACCGAGCTTGTCGACTTCGCTGCTCACTGTCGTCTAGACTACGCCGCTAGTCTTGTTGCTGAGTCAGCGCTGCGTCTGTCTGTCCTCCGTCCGTCGGGGGTGAGTGTGCTCTTAGCACGGACGTCCTTGAGGACCGACAGGAGGAGTTCCAGTGTTTTGCTGCTGCTTTACCTCATCTCGTGTCCACGCTGCTTGCCCCTGAGGGAGACCCGGATGCACCAGACATCCCGACCCCGCGCTCTTACGCAGAGGCGATAGAGGGTCCTTACTCCTCTCAGTGGCAGGCAGCCATGGACGCAGAGATGGCTTCCTGGAAGTCCACAGGCACCTACTTCGACGAGGTTCCCCCACCTGGGGCGAACATCGTCAGTGGCATGTGGATCTTCAGGGTGAAGCGGCCGCCGGGTTCTCCGCCTGTCTTCAAGGCGCGTTACGTGGCTCGAGGCTTCAGTCAGCGGCAGGGAGTTGACTACTTTCAGACCTTCTCCCCGACCCCGAAGATGACCACTCTTCGGGTTCTGCTGCACGTTGCTGCTCAGCGTGACTACGAGCTTCACTCCCTTGACTTCAGCACTGCTTTCCTACAGGGCAGTCTGCACGAGGAGATCTGGCTGCGCCGCCCACCTGGCTTCACTGGGTCGTTTCCTCCTGGTACCCAGTGGAGCCTCCGGCGGCCAGTCTACGTTCTCTGCCAGGCGCCACGTGAGTGGCACGACACACTGAGGACTACGCTTGCGGCTCTTGGGTTTGCTCCTTCCACTGCTGACCCGTCGCTGTTTCTTCGCACCGACACCTTACTGCCGCCGTTCTACATCCTCGTGTACGTCGACGACTTGGTGTTTGCTACAGCTGACACTGCTGGACTCGCCCACGTGAAGTCCGAGCTGTAGAAGAGACACACGTGCACAGACCTGGGTGAACTGCGCAGCTATCTTGGCTTGCAGATCACCCGGGACAGAGCACGGCGCACCATCACCCTGACTCAGTCACACATGGTGCAGCAGGTCCTTCAGCGCTTCGACTTCACGTACTCCTCGCCTCAGGCCACTCCTCTGTCTACTCGCCACTCGCTCTCAGCTCTGCCTTCGGATGAGTCTGTAGAGCCGAGTGGCCCGTACCCAGAGCTTGTTGGCTGCCTCATGTACCTGATGACCTGCACTCGACCTGACCTAGCATACCCTCTGAGCATTCTGGCGCGCTATGTTGCTCCTGGGAGACACCGACCAGAGCACATGGCTGCAGCGAAGAGGGTGTTGCGCTACTTGTGCAGTACTTCGGGCTTGGGGCTAGTGCTTGGAGGGCGGAGTCCAGTGGTCCTCACTGGTCACGCAGACGCGTCTTGGGTGGACGACCTGGCTACGCAGCGGTCGTCACAGGGTTACACCTTCAGCCTTGGTTCCGGCTCTGTTTCGTGGCGGTCTACCCGCTCGTCTTCTGTTCTCAGCTCCAGCTGTGAGGCTGAGATCTACGCAGGGGCCATGGCTGCACAGGAGTTACGCTGGCTCACCTACTTGCTGACTGACCTGGGAGAGCCGCCTCGTTCTCCTCCAGTTCTGTACGTAGACAACAAGGCCATGCTGGCCTTGTGTCGGGAGCACAGACTGGAGCACAGAACGAAGCACATTGCTCTTCGCTACTTCCTTGCTCGTGAGCTACAGCAGCGTGGCCAGCTGCGCCTTGCTTACGTGGCCTCTCAGGCCAACACTGCTGATATCTTTACCAAGGCACTTCAGCCTTGTGATCATCAGCGCTTCTGTACTATGCTAGGTCTTGTGCCTACTTGGCCTCACTTGCTTACCTCTTGACTTTCCTTGTTCTGTGATCTATATATACCTGTACTTGCTTGTTTACCTTTATATATGAACTTGCATGTGAACTGGCCTTGTGGCCTTTGAACCTGTGCTCAGACTGTGTGGTGACGTTGTGATCCACCCTGAGCTTGCTTTGCTTTGCTTTGCTTGACTGGTCTTGTGACCCCTCGTTCTCCCCCACTTTGCCTATGGGGGTGTGTCAGATATATATGCTTTAGCCTATGTAGGCTGTAGTGGGGTAGACACTAAGGGGTACAGCTTTCATATTTGTATCTCACACTTTCCTAGTTCATTCATTCCTGTTGTTCCTTTCACAGGGGCAGTTCAGGAGCAGGGCTGGGGCAGGGCCGGGGCAGGGCTGGGGCAGAGCCGAGGCAGGGTGCAGGGCCGGGGCAGGGCCGGGGCAAGGCCGGGGCAGGGCCTGGGCAGGGCCGGGGCAGGGTCGGAGCAGGGCCGGGACAGGGCCGGGGCGAGGCCGCGACAGGTCCGGGGCAGGGCCGGGGCCGGGCCGCGGCAGTGGAGGAGCAGGGCCGGGGCAGAGCTGCAACAGGGCTGCAGCAGGGCCGGCGCAGGGCCTGACGGGGCCTGACGGGGCCGAGAACAGGGCCTGACGGGGCCGTACGGGGCCTCTAACGGGGCCTGACAGGGCCTTACGGGGCCTGACGGGGCCTTACGGGGCCTTACGGGGCCATACAGGGCCGTACGGGGCCTAACGGGGCCTTAAACGGGGCCTGACGGGGCCTTACGGGGCCTTACGGGGCCTGACGGGGCCTTACGGGGCCTTAAACGGGGCCGTAAACGAGGCCTTACGGGGCCTGACGGGGCCTTACGGGGCCTTACGGGGCCTTACGGGGCCTTACGGGGCCTTAAACG
Organism: Closterium sp. Naga37s-1; assembly: GCA_947471745.1. NCBI lineage: Eukaryota > Viridiplantae > Streptophyta > Zygnematophyceae > Desmidiales > Closteriaceae > Closterium > Closterium sp. Naga37s-1. The sequence continues at coordinate 2,856,062 of CANJKZ010000072.1, read as the reverse complement.
GGGCCGTAAATGGGGCCTTACGGGGCCTTACGGGGCCTTACGGGGCCTTACGGGGCCTTACGGGGCCTTAAACGGGGCCGTAAATGGGGCCTTACGGGGCCTTACGGGGCCTTACGGGGCCTTACGGGGCCTTACGGGGCCTTAAACGGGGCCGTAAATGGGGCCTTACGGGGCCTTACGGGGCCTTACGGGGCCTTACGGGGCCTTATGGGGCCTTACGGGGCGTTAAAAGGGGCCGTAAACGGGGCCTTACGGGGCCTTACGGGGCCGTAAACGGGGCCTTAAGGGGCCTTACGGGGCCTTACGGGGCCTTACGGGGCCGGAAAAGGGGGCCTTACGGGGCGGGCGCTGGCTCTAAGGGCAGGCGCAGGGGCCGCGACGGGCCTCGAAGGGAAGGCGCGATGCGCGCGTCGAGCAGGCAGTGGCGAATTTCAGTGGTGGGCCCTTTTTAAAAATTCTCGAAACTAGCTCTATACCATGTGAGAAGGATTGACGAAAGAATGAATTTGAAAGGATGATTGCACTAGAAAGCATTGGGATACATATATCAAACCCTAACAGGGTTGTACTCACTACAGAGTACCCCACTGCAGACTAGAGAAACATAATATTCTGACAGTGCCGAAGGGCGATGTGCTTTGTTCGATTCGCGAACCCGTTTTTGTTCGCTATGCGAATGGCCGATTGGTTGTCGCAGAAGAGAGAGAAATTGGGTAACTGGGCCAATTTTGCTTCCTCCAGTAGTTCGCGAAGATATAGCCCTTCCTTGGTTGCTGAGCAGAGTGCGATATATTCTGCTTCTGCTGACGAGAGAGCAATTAGCTCTTGCTTGTTCGACTGCCATGAGATAGGCCCGATAGGTTCGAGTCTGTAGACGTAGCCGGTTCTAGACCGTCTGTTGTCGGAGTCTCCAGCGTGATCGGCGTCGACATAACCGATTAGCTTAGGTGTTGCGGTGCTGGTGTTGTGGTAGGTGAGGCCGATCGCCGGAGTGCTGACGAGATAGTGAAGCGCTCGGTCGAGTTCGAGCATGTGCTCTGCTTCAGGTTTTTTTGAGGTAGGTGGCAAGTTGACTAGCTGAATAGGATAGATCCGGTCGACAGGTGACGGCTGCGAAGAGTAGGCCGCCTAGTTTCCTTTGGTAGTCGCGGACGCCAGCAGGTTTGAGTAGGGCTGAGCCTTTTCGATTTCCGTCGGTGTAGCGATATGGTGTGGAGATAGCCGTTGGGATGAGTCCGAAGCGTTTAGCAATAGTATCCGTGTATTTAGCAGCGCTGAGGTAGATGGCATTGTCGCCGTCTTCGATGTTCAGTCCTAGGTACTGTGTCACGGTGGTTGCGACGGTGAGAGTTAGATCTCCCTGCAGCTCCCCTTCAAACCATGTCGTTATAGCGTCGGTGGAGCCTATGTAGAGAAGATCATCGACGTAGACGATAAGTAGAATGTAGTCGGTGCCTTTCGTCAATCGATACATCCCTTGGTCGTGTGGTAGCTGAAGAAATCCGATGCGAGTTAGGCGGGTGTGAAGGTGCTGCTGCCACAGTCTCGGAGCCTGCTTGATCCCGTACAACGATTTTTTCCAGTCGACAGATTTGGTTTGGGCCTGCGTTGGACCCGTGCGGGAGTTCGACGAAAATCTCAGCGTCGATGGGGGCGTAGAGGAAGGCATTGGCGACATCGATTTGTCGGAGCTTCTTCCGGTTCATGGCGGCGATTGCGAGGAGAATTCGGAGTGAGGTATGTCGGCTTACTGGGGCGAATGTTTCTGTGAAGTCTCGCCCTTGCTCTTGGTCAAAGCCCCGCACGACCCAGCGTGCTTTGAACTTGTCGATTGTTCCGTCGGCTTTCGTTTTCACGCGGAAGACCCATTTTCCCGTGAGGATAGTTTTGTTGCGTGCCACTCCGATAGGCACGAATTTCCAGGTGTTGCGTTCCTGCAGCGCCTTCAGTTCTTCATCCATGGCTTCACGCCATTTTTCCCTGTGTTCCCCCCCCAGAGCCTGCTGAAATGTTGTAGGCTCCTTAGGTGGTTCCGCTCCGTGGACGGTGGTGACAAGTCCCAGTATCTGCAGGCCACTCTGTGTGTAGCGGGGGAGATTTGTGTCCTCTGGATAAGCTGCTTCGTCTCCTGCTTCGGATTCTGGTAAGAAATTTGGTCCTATGCGTTCGGAGATGTTGGTGTCGACCGGTTGAGGTGTAACGTAACCAGTGTCGGCGAAGTCGAAGTAGGTTTCAGCGTTGACGCTTTCGCGAGGATTTTCGTCATCCATCGGGATAGGCACGGAGTAGTATGGGAGTGGTCCTGCTTCTTCGGATACGTTGTCCACGTTTTGCTCGTCCCAGTCAGCTTCATCTGTTGCTGAAGCAAAGGCTCGGTTGCCACGGAAGTCGCCCGTGAGGTCTCGATTTGCTGCCAGGTTGTCCAGGTACGTTTGAAGTGTGAGTCGTTCGTAGAAGATGACATCACGTGCTGCTACTGTTTCCTTCGAGTGGACGTAAAAAACCTTCCATACGTTGTAATGCTTTTTGATGCCCAGGTGTAGTCCCCACAGTGCGCGTTGAGAAAATCTTCCGGCTCTTGCAGTGTGCGGGCGGTACTGTACCATGCACCCGAAAACGCGTAACATTTTTGTGTTGCCCAGCTTTCCTGTCCACAGCAGGTGCGGTGATGCGTTGTTCGGAAGTGACGACGACGAAAGCAAGTTGTGCAGCATAACAGCTTGGTCCATCGCCTCAGGCCACTGGTGATTGGGCAGTCGCATGCCACGCAACAATTTGTGCATGGTGTTATGGAGAGTTCTGTTCATCCGTTCTGCCACGCCTTGCTGTTGGTGGGCGTAGGGAAGTGAGATGAGGTGCTTGATGCCTCGTTCTGCGAGGTACTGCCTGAACCTCTGGGACTGATATTCCCCTCCTCCGTCAGACTGGAAGCTTTTCAGCTTTGCGCCCGATTCTCGTTCTGCCACAGGTAGCCAGGCGACGAAGGCTTTGAAGGCCATGTCGCGACTTGGAAGATTAAGGTGCCAGACGTAACGGGTGGCGGCGTTAATGAAAGTGATTACGTAATTGTATGCGCCTTGTCCTTGTTCGCGAGTATACAGAATGTCGTTGTATACTTTCTCGAGTGGTGCATAAGCTGGCGCGCTTGGATTGTGGTGAGAAGCGAACGGTTGATGTGGTAAGTCGGCTTCGGGATAGGTAAAGCATGTTCCGCGGACGCGTTGGAGTTCTCTGCCGTCGGGTAGTAGTGAGTCTTTGTCGAGCACTGCTGCCTTGATTGTGTTGTTTAACGTGGTGTTGCTTGGATGACCCAGGCGTTCGTGCCACAGGGATTCACTTGCACGATGTCTGGGTGAGCGCATGTATAGGTCGGAGTTGGAGTAAAAGGCGGTGGTGAAGTTGGTGCTTCTATGAACTTCTCGTGGAGTGGGAGCTAGCTGCTGCGCAAGAGTCAGTGGAGTGTCGTCGATGAGTGTTGGTTCCGTCGAAGAGCTCGCGATTGGTGTTGTAAGTGTTGTTGGTGGTGCCGATGTTGTCGCTGCTACTGTCGATGTTGTTTCTGCTGCTGTCGATGTTGTCTCTTCTTGTCGGATTGTTGCTAATGCCCGTGTTCTTTCTGCTTCAGGTATGGTATGTGAGTACCAGAACCCTCCAGGGCTGAAGTCAGGGTCGAGGTCCGGTGGGTGCGTCCAAGAAGCGAAGTTGACGATGGCATCGCTATCGGCGGTGCCTTTATCTGGTACAAAGTCTAGGACGAAGACGTTATTTTTCAAGACCGCTCTGCCGATGTAAAGTCCTCCTCTACCGTGGAATAGCTTGAACTCCTGAGTGGTGCTGTCTGCTTCAAGACGAATCCCCTTCGCCATCAGTTGGCTGACGCTTAGTAAGTTGTAGCCAAGTCCTTCTGCAATCAGTACTTTAGACATTTGTAGGATGACGTTGGTTTCTCGGGATTGAAGTTGTACTACGCCTTGTCGTCGTGTGTGCAGGTTTTGGTTGTTGGCCACGGTGATTACTGTTAGATAGTAGCGAGAATGATGAGAGAATGGTTTACTAGGAAGCAAGGAAGGGTACAAGTACAATGTCGAGAGAGATTGTGTACCCCCTAAGGCTAAACCCACTATAGCCTAGATAACTGTAAACACATAAACACATATGTTTGACACACCCCCATAGGCGAAGTGGGGGATAGCAAGAGCAAGCAATGGTCACAAGACCAGTCAAGAGAAGAAGCAAAGCAAAGTAAGCTCAAGGTGGATCACAAAGACACCACACAGTCCGAGCACAAGCAAAGGGCCACAAGGCCAGTTCACATGCAGAGTTATATAAAGAGAACAAACAATACAGTGATCACACCCTAGTAAGTGCAAGCATGCAGGTATATATATAGATCACAGTACAGGCAGAGTCAGGCAGTAAGTAAGTGAGGCAAAGTAGGCACAAGGCCAAACAGAGTACCAAAGCGCTGATGATCACAAGGCGGAAGTGCCTTGGTGAAGACATCACCAGTGTTGGCCCGAGTGGCCACATACGCAAGGCGAAGCTGACCATGCTGCTGCAACTCTCGAGCAAGGAAGTATCGCAGAGCGATGTGCTTCGTTCTGTGCTCCAGTCTGTGCTCCTGACACAAGGCTATCATGGCCTTGTTGTCTACGTACAGGACTGGAGGCGAACGAGGCTGCTCTCCCAAGTCGGTCAGCAAGTAGGTGAACCAGCGTAGCTCCTGAGCAGCCATGGCTCCGGCGTAGATCTCAGCCTCACAATTGGAGCTGAGAACTGAAGACGAGCGGGTAGACCGCCAAGAAACCGAGCCGGAACCAAGGCTGAAGGTGTAACCCTGTGACGACCGCTGCGTAGCTGAGTCGTCAACCAAGGAGGCGTCTGCGTGACCAGTGAGGACAACTGGACCCCGTCCTCCAAGCACAAGCCCCATGCCCAACGTACTGCTCAAGTAACGCAGTACCATCTTCGCAGCATCCCAGTGCACCTTTCGGTGCCTACTAGGAGCCACGTAGCGAGCCAGAAGGCTGAGAGGGTACGCGAGGTCAGGTCGTGTGCAAGTCATCAGGTACATGAGGCAACCCACAAGCTCTGGGTATGGACCACTCGGCTCTGCGGACTCGTCCGAAGGTGGAGCTGAGAGCGAGTGGCTGGTATACAGAGGAGTGAACTGTGGCGAGGAGTACTGGAAGCCGAAGCGCTGAAGGACCTGGTGCACCATGTGTGACTGAGTCAGTGAGATGGTGCGCCGTGCTCTGTCCCAGGAGATCTGCAGGCCAAGATAGCTGCGCAGTTCACCCAAGTCAGTGCAGGTATGTCTCTTCTGCAGCTCCAACTTCACAAGGGTCAGTGCCTCAGTGTCAGCCGTGGCAAAGACGAGGTCGTCGACGTACACTAGGACATAGAATGGCGGCAGCGAGGTGTCGGTGCGTAGAAACAGCGATGGGTCTGCTGTAGAAGGAGCAAACCCAAGAGCCGCAAGTGCAGTCCTGAGTGTGTTGTGCCACTTGCGAGGCGCCTGGCGGAGACCGTAGACTGGCCGGCGGAGGCTCCACTGGGTACCTGCAGGAAACGACCCAGTGAAACCAGGTGGTCGGCGCAGCCAGATCTCCTCGTGCAGGTTGCCCTGCAGGAAGGCAGTACTGAAGTCCAGGGAGTGTAACTCGTAGTCACGCTGAGCAGCTACATGCAGCAACACACGAAGATTAGTCATCTTTGGGGTGGGGGAGAAGGTATGGAAGTAGTCAACTGCCTGTCGCAAGCTGAAACCTCGAGCAACGTAACGCGCCTTGAAGGCAGGCGGAGAACCCGGCGGCCGCTTCACCCTGAAGATCCACATGCCATCGACTATGTTCACCCCAGGTGGGGGAACCTCGTCGACGTAAGTGCCTGTGGACTTCCAGGATGCCATCTCGGCATCCATGGCTGCCTGCCACTGAGAGGAGTAAGGACCCGTAATTGCCTCTGCGTAAGAGCGCGGGGTCGGGATGTCTGGTGCATCCGGGTCTCCCTCAGGGGCAAGCAACATGGAAGCGAAACAAGGTACAGCAGTTGTAAGACACTCAAAGTCCTCCTGCCTGTCCTCAAGGACGTCCGTGCCAAGAGCACACTCACACCCGACGGACGGAGGACTGGTAGGGACTGACTCAGCAACTAGAGCAGAGGCGTAGTCAAGGCGGCAGGCAGCAGCAAAGTCAAGCAGCTCAGCAACGAGAGCAGAACCAGCAGTAGACTCAAAAGACGGGTCGGTGACAGCAGCGGCAAGGAGACGAGCGACAGTGGGACTGGCAGCACGCGCGCGGTCAGACTCAGGGTCAGGGACCTCAGGAAGAGAGGACTCAGGAGGAGCAGGCAGAGGAACACGCAGTGGAACAGAGGAAGGACGGAGTGCCATAGTGTGCGTGCCTGGGACAGGAGGAGGACGCGAACGAGGAGCGCGACGAGCAGTGCGAACAGGCGAGACAGGACGAGACGCTGGCTCACGACGCTCTGTAAGACCTCTAGACTGCTTAGTGTAAGGAGAGGGAATAGGCAGTGGTGAGGCTGGCTGTAACGGCGGCTGCGATTGGTCAGGCGGTGGACACAGGAAGGGAGGACGAAGACTAGTAGAAGACGGGACACCAAGAACCTGCTGAAGCAGGGGAACGAATTACGGGCGCGGCCGTACAGTGCCTCCAGCACCTCCAGCTCAAGGGTCAACAGCTCCAGCTCCTGCAGCTCCAGCGCCTCCTGCGCCAGGGCCTCCAACTCCAGCGACACCAGCTCTAGCCCCTCCGGCGCCAGCTGCTCCAGGCTCCGTAGGGTCTCCAGCTCTAGTAGTAATAGCAGCACCTCCAGCTCTAGCGTCTCCAGGCTCGCCAGCTCCGGGAGCTCTACTCCGACTGTGTGCGCGCTGAACAAGCCACTCACGCAGCTGCTGTGAGGATAATCGCGGTGAAGCACCAGCAGGACCTCCAGACGAAGCAGCACCCCGAGGCTCAGCACCCCCAGACTCCGCACCCTCTGACTCAGCACCCCCAGGCTCCGCACCCTCTGACTCAGCACCCCTAGGCTCAACACCCTCAGGCTCAGCACCCCCAGACCCAGCACCCTCAGACCCCGCACCCCCCGGCTCCACACCCCCAGACGCAGCACCCGCAGACGCAGTACCTGGAGCAGCACCTGAGACTACAGCTACCTGAACAGGCGCCGGACCAGGGAGAGGGTCGACCTGAGACACTCCCGAGGGAGCAGGACCCTGGGGCTGGAGGGGGTCTACCCGAGGTGGACCGGGAGCAAGGAAGAGCGGCGGGGGCAGGGGAGGGGCAGAGCGGTAGGGGAAGAGATGGTAGAAGGGAACCGACTCGTCGAACGTGACGTCCTGAGAAGGGAGGACACGGCGCGAGGTGGGGTGATAAAACTGCCAGCCAGGCGCGTCAGGGACAAAGCCAAGGAAGACGCAGGGAATGGCGCGGGCGGAGAGCTTGTCCGCGGACGTATCTCGAACAAAGGCACGAGAACCCCAGACCCGGAACACCGACGCATCGCCAATCGTCCCCGTCCAACGCAGTGTAGGCGAGGTCTCCGGCAAGGAGACACGGGGCCAAAGGTTGAGCTGATGCGCAACGTACCGGACCGCAAACGGCCACAGAAATGGGGAGCGGCCGCATGGATCATGGAGGTACGAGCGACCTCCATGACTAAGCCAATGCGGCGCTCAGCAATCCCATTTTGCTGAGGGGAGTCCGGAAGCGTGAACGACTGGGTGATGCCCTCCCCACAACAAAAGTCCCGCAAGAGGTTGGAGGAGAACTCACCACCTCTGATAGAGTGCAGACGCAGGACAGGAAAGTCCTGGCCGAACCGCTCGCGCAGCTGGAGACGGAGTGTGCGGATCCAAGGGATCAAGACAGCAGAGACCTCACCCTTGCTGCGCAAGGGGAAGACTGTGGTGTACCGCGTGTAGTCGTCAAATACCAGCAGAAAGTAGCGCTCGCGGCCCTGTCCACTGACGCGGGCTGGGCCCCACACGTCCATGTCGAGGGTCTGCAGGGGAGCAGTCGTCGGGGGAAACGAGGAGTGAGGAGCGGCGCGCTGCCGCCCCTCGACGCAAGGAAGACAGGGCGGGGCAGGCGAGGGCGGTAAGGGAGCCAGAGACCTGGGGAGACCAGAGACAAGGAGACGGGAGTGCATGCCACGAAGACGCAGCGACCTGAGGAGGCTCAGTAGCCAGTGTTTACAGACTCGACCCTGGCCGACGAGTGAACGTAGCCAGGTGACGCCCCGTCCGTGTGCACGTGCAGTTCGACACACGCTGACCCCCAGGAGTGGTGGTAGTGACCATCGCATCCTGAAGGGCAGCGGTACTCACCAAGTTCGTAGAGAACGAGGGGAGGTGAAGACCTGACAGTGAGCCAGACGGAACCGCCGGACACGGGAGGACAGTGGAGGAATTTGCCACGACCGGGCCCCCAGAGGGGTCAGCCAGTCTGACTGGAACAGGTGAAACTGTGCAAGGCCTCAGCTCTAGCTCTAGTAGTAATAGCAGCACCTCCAGCTCTAGCGTCTCCAGGCTCGCCAGCTCCGGGAGCTCTACTCCGACTGTGTGCGCGCTGAACAAGCCACTCACGCAGCTGCTGTGAGGACAATCGCGGTGAAGCACCAGCAGGACCTCCAGACGAAGCAGCACCCCGAGGCTCAGCACCCCCAGACTCCGCACCCTCTGACTCAGCACCCCCAGGCTCCGCACCCTCTGACTCAGCACCCCTAGGCTCAACACCCTCAGGCTCAGCACCCCCAGACCCAGCACCCTCAGACCCCGCACCCCCCGGCTCCGCACCCCCAGACGCAGCACCCGCAGACGCAGTACCTGGAGCAGCACCTGAGACTACAGCTACCTGAACAGGCGCCGGACCAGGGAGAGGGTCGACCTGAGACACTCCCGAGGGAGCAGGACCCTGGGGCTGGAGGGGGTCTACCCGAGGTGGACCGGGAGCAAGGAAGAGCGGCGGGGGCAGGGGAGGGGCAGAGCGGTAGGGGAAGAGATGGTAGAAGGGAACCGACTCGTCGAACGTGACGTCCTGAGAAGGGAGGACACGGCGCGAGGTGGGGTGATAAAACTGCCAGCCAGGCGCGTCAGGGACAAAGCCAAGGAAGACGCAGGGAATGGCGCAGGCGGAGAGCTTGTCCGCGGACGTATCACGAACAAAGGCACGAGAACCCCAGACCCGGAACACCGACGCATCGCCAATCGTCCCCGTCCAACGCAGTGTAGGCGAGGTCTCCGGCAAGGAGACACGGGGCCAAAGGTTGAGCTGATGCGCAACGTACCGGACCGCAAACGGCCACAGAAATGGGGAGCGGCCGCATGGATCATGGAGGTACGAGCGACCTCCATGACTAAGCCAATGCGGCGCTCAGCAATCCCATTTTGCTGAGGGGAGTCCGGAAGCGTGAACGACTGGGTGATGCCCTCCCCACAACAAAAGTCCCGCAAGAGGTTGGAGGAGAACTCACCACCTCTGATAGAGTGCAGACGCAGGACAGGAAAGTCCTGGCCGAACCGCTCGCGCAGCTGGAGACGGAGTGTGCGGATCCAAGGGATCAAGACAGCAGAGACCTCACCCTTGCTGCGCAAGGGGAAGACTGTGGTGTACCGCGTGTAGTCGTCAAATACCAGCAGAAAGTAGCGCTCGCGGCCCTGTCCACTGACGCGGGCTGGGCCCCACACGTCCATGTCGAGGGTCTGCAGGGGAGCAGTCGTCGGGGGAAACGAGGAGTGAGGAGCGGCGCGCTGCCGCCCCTCGACGCAAGGAAGACAGGGCGGGGCAGGCGAGGGCGGTAAGGGAGCCAGAGACCTGGGGAGACCAGAGACAAGGAGACGGGAGTGCATGCCACGAAGACGCAGCGACCTGAGGAGGCTCAGTAAACAGTGTTTACAGACTCGACCCTGGCCGACGAGTGAACGTAGCCAGGTGACGCCCCGTCCGTGTGCACGTGCAGTTCGACACACGCTGACCCCCAGGAGTGGTGGTAGTGACCATCGCATCCTGAAGGGCAGCGGTACTCACCAAGTTCGTAGAGAACGAGGGGAGGTGAAGACCTGACAGTGAGCCAGACGGAACCGCCGGACACGGGAGGACAATGGAGGAATTTGCCATGACCGGGCCCCCAGAGGGGTCAGCCAGTCTGACTGGAACAGGTGAAACTGTGCAAGGCCTCAGCAGGCGCAGTACCGGGGGGAGTACAAGACGCACTAGCACCTAGAGCAGCAGCGGCTATAACTGGGTCAGGCGGCACACACCGGTAATAGTCACCCTCAGCACTAAAAGACAAAGCATACATGGCAGAGATAATAACATCAAAGTCTAGGTCAAAAATAGCAACTCCTGACTGAAGCAACTGTGCCCAGCGAGGGCGCTCGACGTCATCACCAAACTCAGCACGCCAGGCGTCGTCAAGGCGGGCAAAGCAGCGGCGCTCAGTGTGAAACCTCCCGCATGTCCGGCCCGCACGGGCACCCGTGCGAATTTTATACACGCAGGTCTCACTACCCTCACCCGCCCCACGCTGAACCAACCACTCACGGAGCTGCTGGGGCATCTAGGTCTCGCTCCGACGTTGCTGCTGCCGGCCCCGACCACCACCAGGGCCTCCACGCTGAGGTCCAGACCGACCACCACTGGTCCCACCACCTCCACTGCCGCCACTCCCTCCGCTGCCTCCACCGCCGCCACCAGAGCCTCCACCGCCGCCACCGGTCCCACCGCCGCCACCACCTCCACCGCCTCCACCTCCTCTACCGCTGCCCCCACTACCGCTCCCACTGCCACCTCCACCACCACCGTTGCCTCCTCCACTACCCCGTCCACCCTTGCCCTTGCTGTTGCGGCGCTTCGCACTAGTCGAAGCAGCACCGACGTCCTCAGGAACAGAGACGTCTGCAGCAGCAGCAGAGGCGAAGGAGGAGGAAAGGGGGGAGGGGGAGCACCCCTCAAAGAAGGGTGAGCACGGAGTGCCACGAGCAGCACCTACAGCAACTGCACTAGTCTCAGCTGCGAGGAGATGCTGCTCGAGGAGGGCAACAGTGAGGGAGGTGGGGTCGAGGGTGAGGAAGTGGTCCCTGACAGAGCGAAGGGAGTCAGGGAGGCGAGTGACTATGAAGTAGAGGGTGATGAACATGGGAGGCTGGTTCGTGGGAAGGAACTCAGCAGGGACGGTAGCGCGGTAGCGAGCGTCGCTAGTGCGCAGGTGGGTAACGAGGTCGGCTACTGTGGGAACAGGTAGGGCAGTAGCAGCCTGCCAATAGCAGCAGTGGCAGGGGAGGAGTAGTGAGCAACTACAGCGTCGTACAGTGCCTGTGCAGTCATGTGCTCACCAAAGTGAGCACATTCGGTCGCGGGCAGGTGGTTGCGAATGGCCAAGCGAGCAGTAGCGTCACGAGACAGCCAGTGGGAACGAGTCGAAACGTCAGCTGTGGCGGGGGGGGCTGGAGCGGCACCGGACACGTGGTCAAACAGTGAGACACTGTCCTTACTATCGCTCAGTAGGTACAGTTGCAGATCGTCGTGCCACGTGTCAAATGCTACAGGTCTGCCCTCCGAGTCGAACGGGAGAACCCTAAGCGACGCCATAGTGGCAGCAGTAGCAGTAGCGAGGGGGGGGGGAGCCGAGGGGCCGAGGGGCCAAACACGAGGGCCTAGGGGCAGAGGAGCCTAGGGGGCCGAGGAGGCCGAGCCTAGCGGCCGAGGGGCCAAACAAGGGGCCGGGGGGCCTAGGGGGCCGAGGGGCCAAACACACGGGGCCGAGGGGCGGGGCCGAGGGGCCAAACAAGGGGCCGGGGGGCCTAGGGGCCGAGGGGCCTAGGGGGGGCCGAGGGGCCAAACACACGGGGCCGAGGGGCGGGGCCGAGGGGCCAGTCAAGGGGCCGGGCGCAGGGCTCTGAGTTGGGGCCGAGGGGCCTAGGGGCCGAGGGGCCAAACAAGGGGCCGAGGGGCCTAGGGGGCCGAGGGGCCAAACACACGGGGCCGAGGGGCGGGGCCGAGGGGCAAAACACGGGGCCGGGCGCAGGGCTAGGTACGGGGCCGGGCGCTGGGCAGGTACGGGGCCGGGCGCTGGGCTCTGTATTGGGGCCGAGGGGCCAAACAAGGGGCCGGGGGGGCGAGGGGCCGATGGGCCAAACAAGGGGCCGGGGGGCCTAGGGGCCGAGGGGCCAAACAAGGGGCAGGGGGGCCTAGGGGCCGAGGGGCCAAACAAGGGGCCGGGGGGCCGAGGGGCCGAGGGGCCAAACAAGGGGCTGGGGGGGCTAGGGGCCGAGGGGCCAATCAAGGGGCCGGGGGGCCTAGGGGGGGCCGAGGGGCCAAACACGGGGCCGGGCGCAGGGCTAGGTACGGGGCCGGGCGCGGGCTAGGTACGGGACCGGGCGCTGGGCAGATACGGGGCCGGGCGCTGGGCTCTGTAGTGGGGCCGAGGGGCCAAACAAGGGGTCGGGGGGGCCGAGGGGCCGAGGGGCCGAGGGGCCAAACAAGGGGCCGGGGGGCCTAGTGGCTGAGGGGCCAAACAAGGGGCCGGGGGGCCGAGGGGCCAAACAAGGGGCCGGGGGGCCTAGGGGCCGAGGGGCCAAACAAGGGGCCGGGGGGGCCTAGGGGCCGAGGGGCCAAACAAGGGGCCGGGGGGGCCTAGGGGCCGAGGGGCCAAACAAGGGGCCGGGGGGCCGAGGGGCCAAACAAGGGGCCGGGGGGCCTAGGGGCCGAGGGGCCAAACAAGGGGCCGGGGGGCCGAGGGGCCGAGGGGCCAAACAAGGGGCCGGGGGGCCTAGGGGCCGAGGGGCCAATCAAGGGGCCGGGGGGCCTAGGGGGGGCCGAGGGGCCAAACACGGGGCCGGGCGCAGGGCTAGGTACGGGGCCGGGCGCGGGCTAGGTACGGGACCGGGCGCTGGGCAGGTACGGGGCCGGGCGCTGGGCTCTGTAGTGGGGCCGAGGGGCCAAACAATGGGCCGGGGGGCCGAGGGGCCGAGGGGCCAAAGAAGGGGCGGGGGGGCCTAGGGGCCAAACAAGGGGCCGGGGGGCCTAGGGGCCGAGGGGCCAAACAAGGGGCCGGGGGGCCTAGGGGCCGAGGGGCCAAACAAGGGGCCGGGGGGCCGAGGGGCCAAACAAGGGGCCGGGGGGCCTAGGGGCCGAGGGGCCAAACAAGGGGCCGGGGGGGCCTAGGGGCCGAGGGGCCAAACAAGGGGCCGGGGGGCCTAGGGGCCGAGGGGCCAAACAAGGGGCCGGGGGGCCGAGGGGCCAAGGGGCCAAACAAGGGGCCGGGGGGCCTAGGGGCCGAGGGGCCAATCAAGGGGCCGGGGGGCCTAGGGGGGGCCGAGGGGCCAAACACGGGGCCGGGCGCAGGGCTAGGTACGGGGCCGGGCGTGGGCTAGGTACGGGACCGGGCGCTGGGCAGGTACGGGGCCGGGCGCTGGGCTCTGTAGTGGGGCCGAGGGGCCAAACAAGGGGCCGGGGGGGCCGAGGGGCCAAACAAGGGGCCAGGGGGCCTAGGGGCCGAGGAACCAAACAAGGGGCCGGGGGGCCTAGGGGCCGAGGGGCCAAACAAGGGGCCGGGGGGGCCTAGGGGCCGAGGGGCCAAACAAGGGGCCGGGGGGGCTAAAGAAGGGGCCGGGCGCAGGGCTAGGTACGGGGCCGGGCGCGGGTTAGGAACGGGGCCGGGCGCTGGGCCTGAATGTGAGCCGAGAGACTGGGCCGGGCGCGGGCGTTAGGTACGGGGCCGGGCGTTGGGCTAGGAACGGGGCCTAGCGCGGGCTAGATACGTGGCCGGGCGCGGGTGTCGACGGGGTGCTGGCTAGGAACGGGGCCGGGCACGGGTGTCGACAGGGCGCAGGCATGGGGACGGGCCGGTCACGGGCGTCGACGGGGTGCTAGCTAGGTACGTGCTGGTCGCGGGCGTCGACGGGGCGCGGGCTAGGTACGGGGCCGGGCGCGGGTGTCGACGGGGCGATCGCGAGCTAGGTACGGGGCCGGGTCGTGGGCTAGGTACAGGCCGGTCGCGGGCGTCGACAGGGCGCGGGCTAGGGACGGGGCCAGGCGCGGGTGTCGACGGGGCGATCGCGGGCTAGGTACGGGCCGGGCACGGGCGTGAGAAAAGGGCTGAGCGCGGGCGCGGGCTAGGTACGGGCCTATCGCGGGCGCGGTACAGGCGGGGCGCGGGGCTAGGAACGAAGTAGCAGGTGGTGGGCCCAATAGTAACCTACTCTAATACCATGTTAGATAGTAGCGAGAATGACGAGAGAATGGTTTACTAGGAAGCAAGGAAGGGTACAAGTACAATGTCGAGAGAGATTGTGTACCCCCTAAGGCTAAACCCACTATAGCCTTGTAAACACATAAACACATATGTTTGACAATTACGACTTCGCATTGAAGTTGGTGTTCTTGTTGAACGAAGCGACTTGAAGAACACATGTGTTGTCCGCAGAAACTGTCCAAGAACCAGGTGTCTTGCCCGGACGGCTCGCTTTGGGCGATAGCTTCATACGTTGGATTGGGTTCCAGTGATTCGCGGCGGGGAGTCCTTTCATCGAGTTGGTCTTCTGGTGAGTAGTGAGGTGGTGATCCGGTGACACAAGAATCCGTCGTTCTTGTCATGCAGCTAACGATGTTTCTTGTTCCTCGTGCAGATTGCGATGTTGAAGATGTTGAAGTTTGCACTTGACTGGTGGGATGCGCCTCCGTAGAAGTTACTTGACTGCTTGAAGGCCGAAGTTGACGTTGCGGTGTTGTCGACTGCTGTTGATTCGGGCAGTGTGTGCGCGGATGACCGGACGTCTTGCAAAGGTGACAAAACGGTGGGACGTATCGTTGTACTTATCGGTTGTTGTGTTGATTGTGGTTGTTGTTGTAGCGTCGTTGAGTGTGGAAGGCGAACTCCGGTGCTAATGCTTTCTTCTTGTGCCGTTCTTCGTGCAGGTCCATATCTTGCTGTTCAGCATGAATTTCGGCGCAGAGTGCTGCTTCGGATATCTTCCCGTGAGCTCGAAGAAGTGCTCTAGTGGAGCGCCAATGAGGTCCAAGGCCGGCGATGATGACTGTTACAAATGCTTCTTCCGAGATTGATCCTCCACATCGAAGGAGTCTGTCGCGCAGTCCGCGACAACGGCTAATATAAGCCATTCCCTTTTCGCCGGGTTTCATTTCCACTCTTGTCAGCTGTGCCATGAGAAGGCTCTGGTTGACGCTGTCTGTTGCTTGATACAGGTTCTTCAAATGGTTGTAAGCCAGTTCGGCGGAGTTGCCGTATCCTCGATAAGAACGAATGTTCTGTTGCTCGTTTGGTGTCAAGTTTCGAAGAAGTATTGTATACGCCATCAGCGACTGATACGTGTATTGCTGCTTGTCGTACTGTGTCCCGTGTGCTAGATATGGCAGGGATCCGTCGAAGAATCCGAGGATTTGCGCGCCCTCCATCATCAGTTCAAACTCGAAAGACCAGGTATAAAAATCCTTCCCGTCGAGAAGCGTTGATGTTTGTAATTTGAGAACGTGTGCGAATTGCGATTGCACCTGAAGCGCGTCCAGTGTCTTCTCTTGTCCAGGTGAAAACTGCGACTGCGGCGCGAAACTGACAGAGCCGCGTTGAGGCTCATACGGAGCAAAGGTAGGTGGTTGTTGATTTCTGCGCGCGTACGATGAACCATCAAGACTCATTGGTGTTGCTCTGTTGTTGTTGCTGTTGTTTGTTTGCGCAGGAGCTGCTTGCTGATGTTGCTCGTAGAAGGACATGAAGGAGAAAAATTTCTCCATCATGTTTGGGTCGAAGCCTGCCGCTTGATTCCCGGGAGTTTCCGTTGACTCTGCAGCTGGTCTTGTGCCTTCTTCTGTCTGTAGGCTAGAGACTGGAGGTGGAGTAGGGGTGGTGCCGAGAGATCCATTGGAGGAGCTCCTCTCCTTTTGTGTAGCCATGACTTGTATTGTAAAAAGTTAAAAAGTGATCTTGTCCTGCCTTGCTCTCATACCATGTTGGGCTGAAGAAAGCCCTTAGGAACTTTCAGGACTAAGATCGGGTGTTGACGTAGAGATGTGATAGCGGAAGCGTTTAATGAAGAGTTGTCGTGAACCACCTTGTACTGGTGTGTGAGAATAAGATAAGTTGATAATAACATAGAAGTACAAGGCTTTTATATGATTACAAAGGAATATGGAAAGTCTTATTTTAACTGTTTTTGCTGTTGCGGTTCGATACAGTGCCGACTCGGGTAACTGCTCTGTAGCGAGCTAGTTATGTGTAAAGAAAGAGGAATGGATGAACTAGAACAAGGTTGGGTACAAGTAGGAAACCCTAGGAAACTATACCCTTTTGTGTCTACCCCACTATAGCCTAGACAAGCTATATGATGAATGTTTCACACACCCCCATAGGCAAAGTGGGGGAGAACAAGAGGTCACAAGACCAGTCAAGCAAAGCACAGCAAGCTCAAGGTGGATCACAACGTCACCACACATTCCGAGCACAAGTTCAAAGGCCACAAGGCCAGTTCACATGCAGGATTATAGATATACAGAAAGGTAAACATGCAAGTGCAGGTATATATATAGATCACGGTACAAGGAAAGTCAAGACGTGAGCAAGTGAGGCCAAGTAGGCACAAGACCTAACATAGTACAGAAGCGCTGATGATCACAAGGCTGAAGTGCCTTGGTGAAGATATCAGCAGTGTTGGCCCGAGAGGCCACGTAACCAAGGCGCAGCTGACCACGCTGCTGCAGCTCACGAGCAAGGAAGTAGCGAAGAGCAATGTGCTTTGTTCTGTGCTCCAGTCGGTGCTCCCGACACAAGGCCAGCATGGCCTTGTTGTCTACGTACAGAACTGGAAGAGAACGAGGCGGCTCTCCCAGGCCAATCAGCAGGTAGGTGAGCCAGCGTAAATCCTGTGCAGCCATGGCCCCTGCGTAGATCTCAGCCTCACAGCTGGAGCTGAGGGGGTAGACTGCCACGAAACAGAGCCGGAACCAAGGCTGAAGGTGTAACCCTGTGACGACCGCTGCGTAGCCAGGTCGTCAACCCAAGACGCGTCTGCATGACCAGTGAGGACCACTGGACTCCGCCCTCCAAGCACTAGCCCCATGCCCGACGTACTGCACAAGTAGCGCAACACCCTCTTCGCTGCAGCCATGTGCTCTGGTCGGTGTCTCCCAGGAGCAACATAGCGTGCCAAGATGCTAAAGGGGTATGCCAGGTCAGGTCGAGTGCAGGTCATCAGGTACATGAGGCAGCCAACAAGCTCTGGGTACGGGCCACTCGGCTCTACGGACTCATCCGAAGGCAGAGCTAAGAGCGAGTGGCGAGTAGACAGAGGAGTGGCCTGAGGCGAGGAGTACGTGAAGTCGAAGCGCTGAAGGACCTGCTGCACCATGTGTGACTGAGTCAGGGTAATGGTGCGCCGTGCTCTGTCCCGGTTGATCTGCAAGCCAAGATAGCTGCGCAGTTCACCCAGGTCTGTGCACGTGTGTCTCTTCTGTAGCTCGGACTTCACGTGGGCGAGTCCAGCAGTGTCAGCAGTAGCAAAGACCAAGTCGTCGACGTACACGAGGATGTAGAACGGCGGCAGCAAAGTGTCGGTGCGCAGAAACAGCGACGGGTCAGCAGTAGAAGGAGCAAACCCAAGAGCCGCAAGCGTAGTCCTCAGTGTGTCGTGCCACTCACGGGGCGCCTGGCGGATACCGTAGACTGGCCGCCGGAGGCTCCACTTGGTACCAGGAGGAAACGACCCAGTGAAGCCAGGTGGGCGACGCAGCCAGATCTCCTCGTGCAGGCTGCCCTGTAGGAAAGCTGTGCTGAAGTCAAGAGAGTGAAGCTCGTAGTCACGCTGAGCAGCGACGTGCAGCAGAACCCGAAGAGTGGTCATCTTCGGGGTCGGGGAGAAGGTCTGAAAGTAGTCAACTCCCTGTCGCTGACTGAAGCCTCGAGCCACGTAACGCGCCTTGAAGACAGGCGGAGAACCCGGCGGCCGCTTCACCCTGAAAATCCACATGCCACTGACGATGTTCGCCCCAGGTGGGGGAACCTCGTCGACGCAGGTGCCTGTGGACTTCCAGGAAGCCATCTCTGCGTCCATGGCTGCCTGCCACTGAGAGGAGTAAGGACCCTCTATCGCCTCTGCGTAAGAGCGCGGGGTCGGGATGTCTGGTGCATCCGGGTCTCCCTCAGGGGCAAGCAGCGTGGACACGAGATGAGGTAAAGCAGCAGCAAAACACTGGAACTCCTCCTGTCGGTCCTCAAGGACGTCCGTGCTAAGAGCACACTCACCCCCGACGGACGGAGGACAGACAGACTCAGACTCAGCAACAAGACTAGCGGTGTAGTCTAGACGACAGTGAGCAGCGAAGTCGACAAGCTCAGCAACTAAGGCAGACGCAGCAGTGGACTAAAAGGAAGGGTCAGTGACAACAGTAGCCAGGAGACGCGTGGCAGTAGGACTGGCAGCACGAAGGGAGTCAGACTCCGGGTCAGCAAGAGCAAGAAGAGAGGACTCTAGAGGAGACGGCAAAGGGACACGCTGCGGAGCAGTGGAAGGACGCAGTGCCATCTGGTGCGTGCCCGGGACCGCAGGAGGACGCTGACGTGGAACACGACGACCAGTGCGAGCAGCACGAACAGGTGACGCAGGACGCGACTCAGGCTCACGACGCTCAGCAAGACCTCCAGTAGGACCAGCGTAGGGAGAAGGAGCAGGCAGCGGGGAGGCCAGCTGTAACCGTGACTCGGACTGGACAGGCGGTGGACACTCTAAGGAAGGAGCAGGACCAGAAGAAGTTGGAAGACCAAGAACCTGCTCAAGGAGCGGAACGAAGTACGGCCGCGGCCGCGCAGCGCCTCCGGAACCAGCAGGGACAGCACCAGCACCCCCAGCGTTAGCTCCAACTCCAGCAGAACCAACAGCACCAGCAGCACCTCCAGCAGCTCCAGTAGCGCCAACTCCAGCACCCACAGGAGCACCGGCTCCAGCAGCACCTCCAGCTCCAGTACCTCCCGCAGCTCCAGCTCCAGCAGGACCACCGGAAGACGCAGCAGCTCCGGCTCCAGTACCTCCAGTAGCACCGACTCCAGTAGCACCGCCAGCTCCAGCTCCGCCTGCAGCTCCAGTTCCAGTAGCACCACCAGGGCCAGCAGCTCCAGTACCTCCAGTACGAGCACCTCCGGGACCCGTGGCTCCAGCACCCCCAGCAGCAGTAGAACCTCCAGCACCGGCAGCACCACCAGCTCCAGCAGCACGGCTCCAGCGCCGAGCAAACCACTCGCGCAGCTCCTGTGGAGAGGGTAGCTCCCGCTGGGACGAAGCACCCGAAGGACCTCCAGGCCCAGCACCGTCAGGCTCCGCACCCCCACACTCAGCAACCCCAGGCTCAGCACCCCCAGACCCAGCACCCCCAGGCTCCGCACGCTCAGGCTCAGCACCCCCAGACCCAGCACCCCTAGCAGCACCAGAGTCAACAGCTACCTTGACAGGCTCAACTGCGTCTACCTGGGACACTCCTGAGGGGGCAGGACCCTGAGGGGGGAGGGGGTCTACCGGGGGGGGACCGGGCGCGAGGAAGAGCGGCGGGGGTGGGAGGGGGGCAGCGCGGTAGGGGAAGAGACGGTAGTACGGAACCGACTCGTCAAACGTGACGTCCTGGGAGGACAGAACACGGCGCGAGGTGGGGTGGTAAAACTGCCAACCAGGCGCGTCAGGGGGGAAGCCAAGGAAGACGCAAGGAACAGCACGGGAGGACAGCTTGTCCGCAGACAAGTCACGGACGAAAGCTCGAGATCCCCAGACACGGAACGCAGACGCATCGCCAACGTTCCCCGTCCACCGCAGAGTAGGGGAGGTCTCCGGCAAGGAGACCCGGGGCTGAAGGTTGATCTGATGCGCCACGTACTGAATCGCGAACGGCCACAGAAAATGGGGAGCAGCCGCATGGATCATGGACGTACGAGCGACGTCCATGACCATGCCAATGCGGTGCTCAGCAATTCCATTTTGCTGTGGAGAGGCCGGAAGCGTGAACGTCTGGCGGATGCCCTCCGCACGACAGAAGGCTCGCAGAAGGTCGGAGGAAAACTCTCCACCTCTGTCGGAGTGCAGACGCAGAACAGGAAAGTCCGAGCCGAAACTCTCTCTGAGCTGGAGACGGGCAGCGCGGATCCAGACGATCAACACCTCAGTGACCTCACCCTTGCGGCGCAAGGGGAAGACTGTGGTGTAACGCGAGTAGTCGTCAACCACCAGCAGGAAGTAACGCTCGTGACCCTGTCCACGGACGCGGGCTGGGCCCCACACGTCCATGTGGAGAGTCTGCAGCGGAGCCTCTGTCGGAGGAAACTCGGAGGAGTGAGGAGCGGTGCGCTGCCGCCCCTCGACGCAGGGAACGCAGGTAGGGGCAGGCCCCGGGGGAAGGGGAGGGAGGGACCGGGGGAGAGCAGAGACAAGGACATGGGAGGCCATGCCTCAGAGACGAGGCAGGGAGGGGTGACCAAGGCGGTGGTGCCAGAGGAGAGTCTGGTGAGACAGGAGACGACACGAGCAGGGGGCAGACTTAGGACCAGACCTGGACACTGCAGCAAACACCTGACCCGACGCAGCTACCTGGCCAGACGCAGGAACCGGAGGAGACTCGGTAGTCAGTGTGTACAGGCTCGACCCCGGCTGACGGGTAAACGTGGCCAAGTGTCGGCCCGTCCGAGCACACGTGCAGTGGGTCACTCGCTGACTCGCAGGAGTGAACTGGTCAACCCCCCCATCCTGTAGGTCAGCACCACTCACCAAGTTCGTAGAGAACGAGGGGAGTTAAAGACCCGACAGGGAGCCAGAAGGGGCCGCCGGACACGGTAGGACAGTGGAGTAGTGGGCAAGGACAGGACCCCCAGAGGGGTCTACCAGGGAGACTGCAACCGGCCGACTGAGCGGCGTGAGTGTGGTGCGGTCTTGAAAGAAGGAGCGGGAAGCACCCGATTCGAGGGTGAAGGTGTGCAAAACCTGAGCCGACGCGGTACCTGAGAGAGCAGACTCACCAGCACCTGAAGCAGCAGACTCACAAGCACCTAGATCACCGGCCTCAATGCCCGGGTCAGGCGGAACACACAGGTAACATTCACCCTCAGCACTAGTAGACACAACATACATGGCAGCAAGAATAGCATCATAATCAAGATCAAAGATAGCTACACCCGACTTGAGCAGATCACCCCAGCGAGGGATCTCAGTGGCGTGAGGGAACTGGATACGCCAGGCGTCCGTCAGGTGGCCAAAGCAGCGCTGGGTGGCGTGCGGCCCGCCGCACTGCTCCCCAGTGCGGTCGCCTGTACGCAGGACGTAGGTACAGGGACCAGTACCCCCAGGCCGCTGGCGTGCAGCGTACCACTCACGAAGCTGCTGGGGCGACGGAGTCTCACGAGAGCGCTGCTGCTGCTGGCGCTGACCACCACGTTTGACATTATGTGTCCTTGCTGTCGCACTGTACGTTTCGTCAGGTCAAAGGTCGAAGACCTTTGACCTTCGCGCAACCTTCGACGGTTGCCTTGGTTGACTCGAGTGCTTCTTCGCTGTAGTCAGTTCCGTTTTGTGTCGAAGCTTCGATACGACAGAAGCGTTGTAAATCACTTGTTTCCAATAGCGCGAAGGTCAAAGGTCTTTGACCTTTGACCTGACGAAACGTACAGTGCAACAGCAAGGACACATAACTGACTCGTTACAGAACAGTTATCCGAGTCGGCACTGTATCGAACCGCAACAGCAAAAACAGTTAAAATAGAACTTTCCATGTTCCCTTGTAATCATATAAAAGCCCTGTACTTCTCTGCTATTATCAACTTATCTTGTTCTTACACACCAGTACAAGGTGGTTCATGACAACTCTTCATTAAACGCTTCCGCTATTACATCTCTACGTCAACACCCGATCTTAGTCCTGAAAGTTCCTAAGGGCTTTTCTCAGCCCAACACAAAGCACGTGTTTGCTGTAATTTTACTTATAGGCTATAGTGGGGCACTCCTTATGGGTTACAACACTTCTAGGGTTAGTATTTGTACCCCAAATCTTGCTAATCCAATCATTCCTGCACAGTGATTCTGACATGGTATTCAGAGCAGGAAACCTATTACCGTAATCCCCCGGATAAAAGACCCCCCCATAATAATGTTCCCGGGTCTTTAATACGGGGGGGGGGTATATTATTCAAGACTGTTTACCTTATACACCCCATTTGGGGTGAAATCATTATAAGACCCCCCCCCAACCTCAAAAGTGTTTTTTAGATGTTAATTCATGTCAATTAAGCAAGCAGTGGCACATGGTAGGCCACAGGAGTCACAAAATACAATCACCTTATACACCCCATTTGGGGTGAAACCATTATAAGACCCCCCCCCCAACCTCAAAAGTGTTTTTTAGATGTTAATTCATGTCAATTAAGAAAGCAGTGGCACATGGTAGGCCACAGGAGTCACAAAATACAATCAAGGCAGCCTCTCAACACCCAGCTAGCTCCAATCTTCACCCACCACCTTGGAATCCGCCCCCGCCTTGCTACTCATCTTCGTCACCCGCCACCCACTCATCTACCTCAGCCCCCTCATAGCGACCAGGGGCCCACCATTCACCCCCTTCGTCGCTCCACTCGTCAGCTTCGTTCGCGTTTCCATCGTCGGACTCGCTCGAGTCTGACGTAGCAGGTACTGCCTCCTCATCGGCCTCCTTTGCTTCAGCGGCCAGCATGGCCTCCTCCTCCATCTCGACGGTCACATCGGGAGGGGTGACCACGGGGGCCAGGTAGAACGGGTTGGGGACCAGTTCATCCTGCTCCTCCTCCATCACGTCTTCCAGCACCTCCACCTCGCCGGAATCCCGCATGTGCGCCAAGATCAGATGATCCTGGCTCCCGTCCTCTGCGTTGGAGATGCTGCAGGTGAGGAATGCTTTCCTCACCATCTCCTCGGGAACGTCGGCCCACGCCTCGTCAATCCACTTCAGGACGAGTTCGGCCGGCGGTTTCTTCAGGTTGCCTACAGGTTGGGGCCAAGGGTAAGGGATTGGAGGGTGTATGGTTGTGTAACGAGGCCTTACGGCCTGCGCCAACGAGGCGACGACGATACGCCGCTGAAACAAGGAGTCGCTCCTTCAATTTCCGCCATTCGCGAATCTGCTTCGGTTGCACGTTAGCTAGCCGCGCCAACCCCCAGATGCTGAGATCGGGCTGCGTGTCTAGCATATCCAGCCAGTACAGCTTCTCCCTCGCCGTGTACGCATGCCGCGCCTTCTTTGTCATACGGTGGCGAGGCGAGGCGGGGGGCGCTGCATCCTGTACCTTCTTCTTCTTGCCTTGCGGACGTGACGACTACGGAAATACGGGGACACGGACTGTGGGAAGGGGGGCCCGTGGGGTACGGCTGCTCTGAGAAGTCTCTTAACTCGATGACGGTATTGGCGTGGGCAGCACAGGACGCGGCGTACTCTTAACACGAGCAGGTTGACAACAGGTTGTTGCACGAGGGCGTCGGGATTCTGACGTGCCTGAATCGGGCGTTGACACCATGCTGACACCCTGTTTCAACCTAATGCTATACCCGGCATTCTTCGCGCTATGAATTTAATATGCTGTGCTAGTCCCGCTATGCTAGACTCTGCCGAGCTGCGCTCCCCATTGCACAGAGGTGGGTCCGTTCTCTGGCGGTGTCAAATTCGCTCGTGTACGAGACGTGATAGAGATAGCGCGACTCTGTGCTGAGAGCCTCACGTGCCATGCAAGGGATGAGACGTCCGAGGCGGTCTGACACAAAGCATTGGACGTGGTACACGTTGGTCGGCCCCCAATCTGTAATGCTGGTTACCATTGAATATGGGCCAATGAGCATGACGCATTCAGATGCTTCATGGATTGTGCTCGGTTTCTCGGCTCAAGACATTCGCGGGGTGTTTCCTCGTTAAAAAAAACACAAATATGCATTAGAACACCCTTGCGTTTCATTATATTTTAAAAACCATAGCACTTATAATAAGACCCGGGTCTTATCGAATTTTTAGTCTATAATAAGACCCCCCCCCTTTTTTTTGTGAAATCAATAAGAGCCCCTAGGGTCTTTTATCCGAGGGAATACGGTAGGTTTTTAGGGCCCACCGATAGTTCCACTAGCTCCTGCCCAAAGCGCCCTTACGCTGTCCGGCCCTGCTCACACAGTATCGCACTGCCCTGCAGCTACTCGCACTGCCTGCCCTAGTGCGCTGCCTGTGCCCCGCTCGTGCGCCGCTTGCGCCCGACCTGCGCCGCCTGTGCGCTGCCCGTGCACTACCTGCAGAGCCCGCCCCCTGCCCCGCGCGCCCCTGCTGCCCGCGAGCAGCCCCTGCCCCGCACGCCCCTGCCCCGCACGCCCCTGCTGCCCGTGAGCAGCCCCTGACCCGCGCGGCCCCTGCTGCTTGCGAGCAGTCCCTGCCCTGCGCGCCCCCTGCTGCCCGCGAGCAGCCCTTACCCCGCGCACCCCTGCTGCCCGCGAGCAGCCCCTGCCCTGCGCGCCACTGCTGCCTGCGAGCAACCTGCTGGCCGCGCGCAGCCCCTGCCACAGCGCGCCAGCGCGACCTGCAGCCCAGTGTGTCAGCACGCCCCGCAGCCCACAGCGCCAGCGCGTCCTGCTGCCCAGCGCGCCAGCGCGCCCCGCAGCCCACAGCGCCAGCGTGCCCTGCTGCCCAGCGCGTCAGCGCGCCCCGCAGCCTAGCGCGCCCTGCCTCGCCCAGCCGCGCCGCCCAGCCCGAGTCGCGCTGCCCATCCCGAGCCGCGCCGCCCTGCCTCATTCGCCAGCCCCACGGAGCCGCCCTGCTGCTGCTACTGCTGCTGCTGGAGGTGCAGGAGGTGCTGCCGGGAGTGCTGGAGGTGCTGCCGGAAGTGCTGGAGGTGCTACTGGGAGTGCTGGAGGTGCTGCTGGGAGTGCTGGAGGTGCGGCTACTGGCTGTCACTACCTGTCATGGCCACTATCACGGTAGTCGCAGTGGCTAGGGGTGAACAGCAGCAGTCACTGCCTCTCCTGGACAACCCCACCCCTCAGCGACTGCGTCGAGTCAGGTGTCTGCGTCTGGTCAGCTTGCAGCGTCTTGCTCGTGTCGGTTACTCTACCACCAGACTCTTCTCTGGCACCACCGCCTCGATCACCCCTCACTGCCGCGTCTCCGCAGCATGCACTCCCGTCTCCTTGTCTCTGGCCTTCCCAGGTCCCTGCTCCACCTCCCGCATTCGCCTGCCCCGCCGTGCCTTCCTTGCGTCGAGGGGCGGCAGCGCGCCGCTCCTCACTCCTCCGAGTTTCCTCTGACCACTGCTCCTCTGCAGACTCTCCACATGGACGTGCGGGGCCCGGCCCCCGTCAGTCGAACGGACCAGAAGCGCTACTTCTTGCTGGTTGTTGACGACCACACACGCTACACCACAGTCTTCCCTTGCGACGCAAGGCGGACGCCAGCGGTGTTTTGATCCCCTGGATCCATGCTACTCGTCGCCAGCTGCGCGAGCGGTTTCGGCGGGACTTGCCAGTCCAGCGTCTGCACTCTGACAGGCGCGGTGAGTTCTCTTCTGGCCTCCTTGAGGAGTTTTGTCGAGACGAGGGCAAAATGGGATTGCTGAGCGTCGCATTGGCTCGATCATAGAGGTTGCTCGTACCTCCATGATCCGTGCATTTCCTCCCCATTTTCTGTGGCCATTTGCGGTCCGATACGCTACGCATCAGCTCAACCTCTGGCCCCGTGTCTCTGAGCCAGAGACCTCGCCCACACTCCGGTGGACGGGGAAGGTTGGCGATGCGTCGGTGTTCCGGGTCTGGGGCGCGCTCTCCCTTGTTCGCAATGCCAAAGCGAGCAAGCTCTCCTCTCGCACTCTCTGCCGCGTCTTCCTTGGATTCCCCACCGACGCCCCGCCGTGGCAGTTCTACCACCCGCGCGAGTGTCGAGTCTTCTCCTCCTAGGACGTCACCTTTGATGAGTCTGTCTGTTTCTACAAGCTACACCCGCACACGTCCCACCCGGTCCCCCTAGCGCCTCTTTTCTTGGTACCAGTCCCACCCTCGGTAGGCCCCCTCCCCCCACAGGGTCCTTCTCCCTCAGGTGTGTCTCAGGTAGACCCGCCCCCCTTGGTTGAGCCTTTGGAGATCTCTTCTGACTCCTATGGCCCAGTTGAGGGGGGTGACCCCGCCGCTGACGACACGGCGGCCATTGGCCGCTCTCCACGCTTGGAGACCCCCCTTGGTTTTCCGCCTCGGCCGTCTTCGCCGCCTCCGCAGCCTGCTGTTGTTGAATCTGGAGCTGAGACTGCTGGTGCTGAGCCTGGGGGTGTTGAGACAGAGGGTGAGGGTTCTGGGGGTGCTGGGACTTGGGGTGCTGCGACTGGGGGTGCTGGTTCTGGGGGTGCTGCGACTGGGGGTGCTGGTTCTGGGAGTGCTGCGACTGGGGGTGCTGACTCTGGGGGTCCTGCGAGTCCTAGTGGCGGTGGAGCTGTAGGTGACCCTGCTGGAGGTCCTGGAGCTGGACAGCCACCGCAGCCTGATCTACTTGAGATGCTCTCGCCGCGGGCGATTCGTGCAGCAGATTCGTTCGGCGAGGCAGTCCTGGTGGTGGAGGGTACGGTCCTACTGGTGCTGGAGCTTCTATTCCTGGAGGTACTGCTGGTGCTGGAGGTACTGGAGGTACTGTTGGAGGTGCTGGAGGTGCTGCTGGTGCTGGAGGTGCCGGAGCTACTAGTCCTAGAGGTGCTACTAGTGCTGGAGGTGCTGGACCTACTAGTCCTGGAGTTACAACTGGTACTGGAGGTGCTGGAGGTGCTGCTGGTGCTGGAGGCGCTGGAGCTGGAGGTACTAGAGGTGCTGGAGCTCTTGGTCCTGGAGGTGCTCGTACTGAGCCACGCTATGGTGGATGGGGAAGGTTGGCGATGCGTCGGTGTTTCGGGTCTGGGGCGCGCTCTCCCTTGTTCGCGATGCCAAAGCGAGCAAGCTCTCCTCTCGCACTCTCCGCTGCGCCTTCCTTGGCTTCCCCACTGGCACCCCGCCGCGGCAGTTCTACCACCCGTGCTCGCGTCGAGTCTTCTCCTCCTAGGACGTCAATTTTGACGAGTCTGTCTGTTTCTACAGGCTCCACCCGCACGCGTCCCACCCGGTCCCCCTAGCGCCTCTCTTTCTGGTACCAGTCCCCCCCCCCCCGGTAGACCCACTAACCCCACAGGGTCCTGCTCCCTTAGGTGTGTCTCAGATAAACCTACCCCCCTTGGATGAGCTAGTGGAGATTTCTTCTGACTCCTCTGGCCCAGCTGAGGGAGGTGACCCCGCTGCGGACGACACGTCGGCCACTTGCCGCTCTCCTCGCTTGGAGACCCCCCCTAGTTTTCTGCCGAGGCCGTCTTCGCCGCCTCACCAGCCTCCTGCTGTGGACTGTGGAGCTGCTGTTGGTGGTGACACTGGGGGTGAGGGTTCTGGGGGTGCTGAGACAGAGGGTGAGGGTTCTGGGGGTGCCTCGACTAGGGGTGCTGACTCTGTGGGTGCTGCGATTCCTAGTGGCGGTGGGGTTGTGGGTGAACCGGCTGGAGGTCCTGGAGCTGGACAGCCACAGCAACCTGGTCTACTCGAGACACTCTCGCCGCAGCAGATTCGTGCATGGATCGTTCGGCGAGGCAGTCCTGGTGGTGGAGGGTACGGTCCTGCTGGTGCTGGAGCTACTAGTCCTGGAGGTACTGCTAGTGTTAGAGGTGCTAGAGGTACTGCTGGAGGTGCTGGAGGTGCTGCTGTTGCTGGAGGTACTAGAGGTGCTGCTGATGCTAGAGGTGCTGAAGATGCTAGTCCTAGAGGTACTGGAGGTGCTGCTGGTGCTGGAGGTGCAAGAGCTGCTATTCCTAGAGGTGCTACTGGTGTTGGAGGTGCTGGAGCTGCTAGTCCTGGAGGTCTAGCTGGTGCTGGAGGTGCAGGAGCTGCTGGCATTGGAGGTGCTGGTGCTGCTGATGCTAGAGGTGCTGGAGGTGCTGCTGGTGCTGGAGGCGCCGGAGCTGGAGGTACTGGAGGTTCTGGAGCTGCTGGTCCTGGAGGTGCTCGTACTGGAGGTGCTGGAGCTGCCGGAGCTGGTGGTGCTGCCTGTGCTGGAGGTGCTGGTGGTGGTGCTGGGGGTACTGGAGCTGCTGGCACTGGAGGTGCTGGTGCTCCTGGTGCTGGAGCTGCGGGAGCTGCTGGTCCTGGAGGTGCTCGTACTAAAGGTATTGGAGCTGCCGGAGCTTGTGGTGCTGCTGGTGCTGGAGGTGCTACTAGAGATGTTGGCACTGGAGGTGCTGGTGCTGCTAGTGCTAGAGGTGCTGCTGGTACTGGGGCGCTGGAGTTGGAGTTACTAGAGGTAATGGAGCTGCAGACGGTACGGGTACTGCGCGGCGCCGACCGTTTTTCTACCCGTAGCCGCAGTCGTCCCTGCTGCCGCCTGACTCGGTCCTTCACCAGGTTCTTAGTCTCCCGTCTTCCACTGGCCTCACTCCACCTCTCTTTTGTTCACCGACAGACCAGTCTCAGCCACAGCTACTGCCTCGCTCCCCGCTGCCTACTCCTACTCCTCACACTGAGGTGAATGAGTCCCTGACTGAGCATCGTGAGCCTGAGACTCGTGCTTCCACACCTGTTCGTGCTCGTCATGTAGCCCGTCCTCGTCCTCCTGCTGTCCCAGGCACTCACGGTATGGCACTTCGTCCTTCCTCTGTTCCACTGAGTGTTGTCCTGCCTGAGCCTCCCGCGTCCTCTCTTCCGCACGTTCCTGACCCTGAGTCAGACCTTGCTCGTGCTGCCAGTACTACTGTCACTCGTCTCCTCGCTACTGTGGTCACTGACCTTGACATAGAGTCTACTGCTGCGTTTGCCCTAGTCACTGAGCTAGTCGACTTTGCAGCTAAGAGTCGTTTCGACTACGTCGCGAGTCTTGTTTCTGAGTCTGAGTCTGTCTGTCCTCCGTCCGTCGGGGGTGAGCCTGCCCTTGGCAGTGACGTCCTTCAGGATAGGCAGTTTGAGCTTGAGTTTCTTGCGGCCGTTTTACCTCGTTTCGCATCCATGCTTCTTTGCCCTGATGGAGACCTGGATGCACTTGACATCCCTGCCCCGCGCTCTTATGCTGAGGCGGTCGCAGATGAGAACTCCTCTCAGTCGCAGACAGCCATGGACGTAGAAATGGCTTCCTGGAAGTCAACATCCACCTACGTCGACGAGGTTCCTCCTCCTGGGGCGAACATAGTCGATGGCATGTGGATCTTCAGAGTGACGTGGCCGCCGGGTTCTCCGGCTGCCTTCAAGCATGGCGCACCATCACCCTGACTCATCCACACATGGTGCACCAGGTCCTTCGGCGCTTCGGCTTCCACTAATCCTTGCCACAGCCCACTCCTTTGCCTACTGGCCACTCGCTCTCACCACCACCTTCAGACAACTCCGTAGAGCCGAGTGGTCCGCATCCAGAGCTTCTGGGTTGCATCATGTGCCTAATGACGTGCACACAACCTGACCTCGCGTACCCTCTCAGCCTCCTGGCTCGCTACGTGGCTCCCGGTAGGCACCGAAAGGTGCACTAGGATGCTGCGAAGAGGGTACTGCGTTACTTGTGCAGTACGTCAGGCATGGGGCTCGTGCTTGGAGGACAAGGTTTAGTGGTACTCACAGGACACTCCGACGCTTCTTAAGCGGACGACCAGGCGACTCAGCATTCGTCACAGGGTTACAACTTCATTCTTGGCTCTGGTTCTGTCTCGTGGAGGTCCACTTGTTCTTCTTATGTGCCTGGTTCCTGCTATGAGGCCAAGATCTACGCTGGGGCCATGGCTGCACCGGAGCTACGCTGGCTGACCTGTCAGAATAATGAACAAGGATGATTGAACTAGCAAAGAGTTGGGTACAAGTACTAACCCTAATTGGGTTGTACCCCTTATGGGCTACCCCACTACAGCCTACACAATGTAAGCTATATATATGAGTTTGACACACCCCCATAGGCAAAGTGGGGGAGAAAAAGTGGTCACAAGACCAGTCAAGAAAAGCAAAGCAAGCTCAGGGTGGATCACAAAGTCACCACACAGTCCGAGCACAAGCAAAGGGCCACAAGGCCAGTTCACATGCAGAGTTATATAAAGGAGAACAAACAATACAGTGATCATACCCTAGCAAGTGTAAGCATGGAGGTATCTATATAGATCACATTACAAGCAAAGTCACGCAGTGAGCAAGTGAGGCAAAGTAGGCACAAGGCCTAACACAGTAGAGAAGCGCTGATGATCACCAGGCGGAAGTGCCTTGGTGAATATATCAGCAGTGTTGGCCCTAGTGGCCACGTACGCAAGATGAAGCTGGCCACGCTGCTGCAATTCTCGAGCAAGGAAGTATCGCAGAGCGATGTGCTTCCTTCTGTGCTCCAGTCTGTGCTCC
Organism: Closterium sp. Naga37s-1; assembly: GCA_947471745.1. NCBI lineage: Eukaryota > Viridiplantae > Streptophyta > Zygnematophyceae > Desmidiales > Closteriaceae > Closterium > Closterium sp. Naga37s-1. The sequence continues at coordinate 2,825,650 of CANJKZ010000072.1, read as the reverse complement.
TGACACAAGGCAATCATGGCCTTGTTGTCTACATGCAGAACTAGAGGCGAACGAGGCTGCTCTCCCAAGTCAGTCAGCAGGTAGGTGAGCCAGCGTAGCTCTTGTGCAGCCATGGCCCCGGCGTAGATCTCAGCTTCACAACTGGAGCTGAGAACCGAAGACGAGCGGGTAGACCACCAGGAAACAGAGCCGGAACCAAGGCTGAAGGTGTAACCCTGTGACGACCGCAGCGTAGCTGAGTCGTCAACCTAAGAAGCGTCTGCGTGACCAGTGAGGACAACTGGACCCCGTCCTCCAAGCACGAGCCCCATGCCCGATGTACTGCACAAGTAACGCAGTACCCTCTTCGCAACATCCCAGTGCACCTTTCGGTGCCTACCGGGAGCCACGTAGTGAGCCAGAAGGCTGAGAGTGTGTGCAAGGTCAGGTCGTGTGCAAGTCATCAGGTACATGAGGCAACCCACAAGCTCTGGGTACGGACCACTCGGCTCTACGGACTCGTCCGAAGGTGGAGCTGAGAGCGAGTGGCCGGTAGACAGAGGAGTGGGCTGTGGCGAGGAGAACTGGAAGCCGAAGCGCTGAAGGTCCTGGTGCACCATGTGTGACTAAGTCAGGGTGATGGTGCGCCGTGCTCTGTCCCGGTGATCTGCAAGCCAAGATAGCTGCGCAGTTCACCCAGGTCAGTGCAGGTGTGTCTCTTCTGCAGCTCCGACTTCACAAGGGTCAGTGCCTCAGTGTCAGCAGTGGCAAAGACGAGGTTGTCAACGTACACGAGGACGTAGAACGGCGGCAAAGAGGTGTCGGTGCATAGAAACAGCGACGGGTCAGCAGTAGAAGGAGCAAACCCAAGGGCCGCAAGTGTAGTCCTCAGTGTGTCGTGCCACTCGCGAGGCGCCTGGCGGAGACCGTAGACTGGCCGCCGGAGGCTCCACTAGGTACCTGCACAAAACAACCCAGTGAAGCCAGGTGGGCGGCGCAACCAGATCTCCTCGTGCAGGCAGCCTTGCAAGAAAGCTGTACTGAAGACCACAGAGTGCAATTCGTAGTCATGCTGAGTAGAGATGTGTAGCAACACCCGCAGAGTGGTCATCTTCGGGGTGGGGGAGAAGTTCTGGAAGTAGTCAACCCCCTGTCGCTGACTGAAGCCTCGAGCAACGCAACGCGCCTTGAAGGCAGGCGGAGAACCTGGCTTTCGCTTCACCCTGAAAATCCACATGCCATCAACTATGTTCGTCCGAGACGGGGGAACTGTGTCGACGTAGATGCCTGTGGACTTCCAGGATGCCATCTCGGCATCCATGGATGCCTGCCACTGAGAGGAGTAGGGACCCGTAATCGCCTCTACGTAAGAGCGCGGGGTCGGGATGTCTGATGCATCCGGGTCTCCTTCAGGGGCAAGCAGCATGGAAGCGAAACGAGGTACAGCAGCTGCAAGACACTCAAAGTCCTCCTGCCTGTCCTCAAGGACGTCCGTGCCAAGAGCACACTCACCCCCGATGGACGGAGGACTGGCAGACCTAGACTCAGCAACAAGAGCAGTGGCGTACTCTAGACGACAGGAAGCAGCAAAGTCAAGCAGCTCAGCAACGAGGGCAGACGCAGCAGCTGACTCAAAAGAAGGGTAAGCAACAACAGTAGCGAGGAGACGAGAGACAGTAAGACTGGCAGCACGCACAAGGTCAGACCCAAGGTCAGGGACAGTAGGAAGAGAGGACTCAGGAGGCGGCAGAGGAACACGCAGTGGAACAGAGGAAGGACGAAGTGCCATGGTGTGTGTGCCAGGGACAGGAGGAGGACGCGAACGAGGAACGTGACGAGCAGTGCGAACAGGCGAGAAAGGATGAGACGCAGGCTCACGACGCTCTGTAGGACCGCCGGACTGCTCAGTGTAAGGAGAAGGAGCAGGCAGTGGGGAGGCTGGCTGCAACGGCAACTGCGACTGGTCAGGCGGCGGATACAGCAGGGGAGGAGTAAGGCTAGGAGAAGATGGGTCACCAAGAATCAGATGAAGCAGGGGAACGAAGTACGGTCGCTGCCGCACAGTGTCTCCAGCACCAGTACCACGAGCACCCCCAGCTCCAGCAGCTCATGCTCCAGGGTCAACAGCTCCACGTCCTCTAGCTCCTGCAGCTCCAGGCGCAGCAAGGTCTCCAACTCCAGCACCCCCAACACCACCAGTCCCGGCAGCTCCAGTACCCCTGGTACGAGCACCTCCAGGACCAGCAACCGCGGTACCTCTAGCACCACCAGCTCCAGCAATAACTCTAGCACCTCCAGCTCCAGTGTCTCCAGGGGCTCCAGCTCCAGCAGCTCCACTCCGAAGGCATGCGCGCCGAACAAGCCACTCACGCAGCTGCTGCGGGGAGAGAGGCCCCGGCCGGGGAGACAGCCGCGGCGAAGCACTAGCAGGACATACAGACGAAGCAGCACCCAAAGACTCAGCACCCCCAGACTCCGTGCCCTCAAAATCCGCACCCCCAGGCTCAACACCCTCAGGCTCAGCACCCCCAGGCTCCGCACCCCCAGGCTCCTCACCCCCAGGCACAGCACCCCCAGACCCAGCATCCTCAGACTCATCGCCCCCAGGCTCCGCACCCCCAGACTCAGCACCCCCAGACGCAGTACCGCGAGTAGCACTTGAGTCGCCGGCTACCTCAACAGGCACAGTACCAGGGAGAGGGTCTACTTGAGACACACCTGAGGGAGCAGGACCATGGGGAGGGAGGGGGTCTACCGGAGGGGGACCAGGAGCAAGGAAGAGCGGCGGGGGAGGGAGAGGGGCAGAGCGGTAGGGGAAGAGGTGGTAAAAGGGAACCGACTCGTCAAACGTGACCTCTTGAGATGGGAAGACACGGCGCGAGGTGGGATGGTAAAACGTCCAGCCAGGCGCGTCAGGGGAAAAGCCAAGGAAGATGCAGGGGATAGCATGGGCGGAGAGCTTGTCCGCGGACGTATCGCGAACAAAGGCACGAGATCCCCAGACCCAGAACACCGACGCATCGCCAACCTCCCCCGTCCAACGCAGTGTGGGCGAGGTCTCCGGCAAGGAGACACAGGGCCAGAGGTTGAGTTGATGCGCAGCGTACCAGACCGCAAACGACCACAGAAAATGGGGAGCAGCCGCATGGATCATGGAGGTACGAGCGACCTCCATGACTAAGCCAATGCGGCGCTCAGCAATCCCATTTTGCTGCGGTGAGGCCGGAAGCGTGAACGACTGGAGGATGCCCTCCCAACGACAGAAGTCCCGCAAGAAGTCGGAGGAGAACTCACCACCTCTGTCAAAGTCCGCACGGAACTGCTCTGATAGACGTAGGACTTTGATAGACGGAACTCACCACCTCTGATAGTCGGAGGACTTTGATGCTAGACGTAGGACAGGAAAGTCCGCACGGAACTGCTCGCGGAGCTGGAGACGTACTGCACGGATCCAAGGGATCAAGACATCAACGACCTCACCCTTGCTGTGCAGGGGGAAGACAGTGGTGAAAGTGTGCAAGGCCTTAGCAGGCGCAGTACCAGGGAGAGCAGACTCACTAGCACCTAGAGCAGCAGCCGCTATATCTGGGTCAGGCGGCACACACTGGTAACAGTCACCCTCAGCACTAACAGACAATGCATACATAGTATTAAGAATAGCATCAAAGTCTAGATCAAAGATAGCAACCCCAGACCTAAGCAGCTCTGCCCAGCGGGGGCGCTCAACCTCGTCACCAAACTCAGCATGCCAAGCGTCGTCGGGGCGGGAGAAGTAGCGGTGCTGAGTGTGAAACCTCCCGCATGTCTGACCAGCACGGTCACCCGTGCAAATGACATACGGGCAGCTACCACTACCCCCAGACGCCCCACGCTGAAACAACCACTCACGAAGCTGCTGGGGCGACTGGGCCTCGCTCCGACGCTGCTGCTGCTGCTGCTGCCTCTGGCCACCTCTAGAACCTCTACGCTGAGCTCCAGTCCTACCGCCACCAGTCCCACCGCTGCCAATACCGCCACTCCCACCGCTGCCTCCACCGCCGCCACCAGAGCCCCCACTCCCGCCACCACTCCCACCGCCGCCACCACCTCCACTGCCGCCACCACATCCACTGCTCCCCCCACCACCACCCCCGCTGCCACCGCCACCACTCGTGCCACCCTTGCCCTTGCCGCTACGGCGCTTTGCACTAGCAGAAGCAGCCCCGACGTCCTCGGCACCAGGGACGTCTGCAGCAGCAGCAGAGGCGTAGGAGGGGGCAAGGGGGGAGGGGGAGCACCCCTCAAAGAAGGGCGTGCGCGGAGTGCCACAAGCAGCACCTACAGCAACTGCACTAGTCTTAGCTGCTAGGAGGTGCTCCTTGAGTAGGTCAATAGTAAGGGAGGTGGGGTCAAGTGAGAGAAAGTGGTCCCTAACAGAGCGACGAGAGTCAGGGAGGCGGGTGACTATGAAGTAGAGAGTGATGAACATCGGGGGCTGGTTCCTGTCAAGGAACTGAGCAGGGACGGTAGCGCGGTAGCGAGTGTCGCTAGTGCGGAGGTGGGAAATAAGGTCCTCTACCATGGCAAAGGCGGACAGCTCGGGGAACAGGTAGGGCAGAAGCTGACGGCGTAGAGCAGCAGTGGCAGGCGAGGAGTAGCGAGCGACTAAAGCGTCGTACAGTGCCTGTGCCATCCTGTGCTGTCCAAAGTGAGTGCATTCGGCTAACGGCAGGTGGTTGCGAATGGCTAAGCGGGCAGCAGCATCGCGAGTAAGCCACTGTGAGCGAGTCGCACTGTCAGCTGTGGCGGGAGGGGCGGTAGCAGCGCCTGACGCGAGGTCAAACAGCAAAACACTGTCCTTAGAATCGCTCAGTAGGTACAGCTGCAGGTCGTCAAGCCACGTGTCAAACTGAATCGGTCTGCCCTCATGATCGAACGCGAGAACTCGAAGCCAAGCCATAGCGGCGCAGCACGCAGAGCGGGGAGCGAAGAGCACAGGGCAGGCAGCAGCAGCAGCAGCAGCACTAGCAGCAGTAGTAGCAGCAGCACGCAAGAAGCGGCGTGCGGGGCCTGGGGTCGACTGGCCGGGGCCTAGGGGGGAACGGGCCGTGGGGCCAGGAGCGACAGGCCGCGGGGCCTAGGGCCTAGGGGCGACGGGCCGCGGGGCCAGGAACGACGGGCCAAGGGGCCGAGGGGCCTAGGGGCGACGGGCCGCGGGGCTAGGAACGAAGGTCCGAGGGGCCGGGGACCTAGGGGCGACGGGCCGCGGGGCCAGGAGCAACGGTTCGAGGGGCCGGGGGGGCCTAGGGGCGACAGGTCACGGGGCCAGGAACGAAGGGCCGAGGGGACGGGGGCTTAGGGGCAATGGGCCGCGGGGCTAGGAACAACGGGCCGAGGGGCCGGGGGGGGGCTAGGGGCGATGGGCCGCGGGGCCAGGAACGAGGGGGCGGAGGGGCCGGGGGCCTAGGGGCGACGGGCCGCGGGGCCAGGAACGAAGGGGCCGAGGGGCTGGGGGCCTAGGGGCGATGGGCCGCGGGGCCAGGAGCAATGGGCCGAGGCGCCGGGAGGCCTAGGGGCGATGGGCCGCGGGGCCAGGAACGAAGGGGCCGAGGGGCCTGGGGCCTAGGGGCGACGGGCCGCGGGGCCTAGGGGCAATGAGCTAGGGGCCTAGGGGTGATGAGCCGCGGGGCCAGAAACGACGAGCCGCGGGGCCTAGGAGCGACGGGCCTCAGGGAGGCCTAAGGGCGATGGGCCACGGGGCCTAGGGGCGACGGGCCGCGGGGCCTAGGGACGACGGGCTGCGGGGCCTAGGGGCGACGGGCCGCGGGGCCAGGAACGACGGGCGTCGGGTCGCGGGGCCAGTGGCGACGGGCTACGGGCGACGGGGCCTAGGGCGAAGGGCCGTGGGGCGACGGGGCCTAGGGCGACGAGGCCTAGGGGCGACGGACCGCGGGGCGACGGGGCCTAGGGCGAAGGGCCGAGGGGCGACGTGGCCGAGGGCGACGGGGCCTAGGGGCGACGGGCCGCGGGGCGACCGGGCCTAGGGCGAAGGGCCGAAGGGCGATGGGGCCGAGGGCGACGGGGCCTAGGGACGACGGGCCGCGGGGCCTAGGGGCGACGGGCCGCGGGGCGACGGGCCTAGGGCGACGGGCCTAGGGGCCTAAGGGTCGCGACAGGCAGTAGGGGCAGCTCGAGGGCTGCAGAGGGCGGCTAGCGGGGTAGCGTTGTGGTGGGCCCAAGGAAAACAGTCCTAGCGGAGGACCTGCTCTGAAACCATGTCAGAATAATGAACAAGGATGATTAAACTAGCAAAGAGTTGGGTACAAGTACTAATCCTAATTGGGCTGTCCCCCTTATGGGCTACCCCACTACAGCCTACACAATGTAAGCTATATATATAAGTTTGACCTGACCTACCTGCTGACCGAATTGGGGGAGCGGCCTCGTTCTCCTCCAGTTCTGTACGTCGACAACAAGGCCATGCTTGCCTTGTGTCGGGAGTCGAGACTGGAGCACAGAACGAAGCACGTTGCTCTTCGTTACTTTCTTGCTCAAGAGCTGCAGCAGTGTGGTCAGCTTCGCCTTTCTTACACGGCCTCTCAGGCCAACACTGCTGATGTCTTCACCAAGGCCCCCAGGTCTGGTGATCTTCAGCGTTTTTGCACTGCTCTTGGGCTTCTGCCCGTTCTACCTCACCTGCTTGTCTCTTGATCTTGCACTTGTTGTACACTGATATCTATATTTATACTTGCATGTTTCCTCTTGCTAGGTTGTGATCAGTGTACTGCCTTGCTATTATAACTTCGCATGTGAACTAGCCTTGTGGCCACTTGCTTGTGCTCGAAGTAAGTGGTGCCCTTGAGATCCACCTTGATCTTTGCTTTGCTTTGCTCTGTTGTCTTGCTTGACTGGTCTTGTGACCGTCTTGTTGTCCCCCACTTAACCTATGGGGGTGTGTCAAAGTACAATCTTACTTGTACCGTATTCCCCCGGATAAAAGACCCTAGGGGCTCTTATTGATTTCACAAAAAAAGGGGGGGGGGGGGGGGGGTCTTATTATAGACTAAAATTTCGATAAGACCCGGGTCTTATTATAAGTGCTATGTTTTTTAAAATATAATGAAATGCAAGGGTGTTCTGATGCATATTTGTGTTTTTTTAACGAGGAAACACCCCGCGAATGTCTTGAGCCGAGAAACCGGGCACAATCCATGAAGCATCTGAATGCGTCATGCTCATTGGCCCATATTCAATGGTAACCAGCATTACAGATTGGGGGCCGACCAACGTGTACCACGTCCAATGCTTTGTGTCAGACCGCCTCGGACGTCTCATCCCTTGCATGGCACGTGAGGCTCTCAGCACAGAGTCGCGCTATCTCTATCACGTCTCGTACACAAGCGAATTTGACACCGCCAGGGAACGGACCCACCTCTGTGCAATGGGGAGCGCAGCTCGGCAGAGTCTAGCATAGCGGGACTAGCACGGAATATTAAATTCATAGCGCGAAGAATGCCGGGCAGAGAATTAGGCTGAAACAGGGTGTCAGCATGGTGTCAACGCCCGATTCAGGCACGTCAGAATCCCGTCGCCCTCGTGCAACAACCTGCTGTCAACCTGCTCGTGTTAGGATTACGCCGCGTCCTGTGCTGCCCACGCCAATACCGTCATCGAGTGAGACTTCTCATAGCAACCGTACCCCACGGGCCCCCCTTCCCACAGTCCGTGTCCCCGTATTTCCGCAGTCGTCACGTCCGCAAGGCAAGAAGAAGAAGGTACAGGATGCAGCGCCCCCGCCTCGCCTCGCCACCGTATGACGAAGAAGGCGCGGCATGCGTACACGGCGAGGGAGAAGCTGTACTGGCTGGATATGCTAGACACGCAGCCCGGTCTCAGCATCCGGGGGTTGGCGCGGCTAGCTAACGTGCAACCGAAGCAGATTCGCGAATGGCGGAAATTGAAGGAGCGACTCCTTGTTTCAGCGGCGTGTCGTCGTCGCCTCGTTGGCGCTGGTCGTAAGGCCAAGTGGCCTTTCATGGAGCGGGCCGTCTACCGTCATTTTTTGGCGCACCGTGCCAAGGGTCTGGTTGTCTCTGTGAGCATGCTTCAGAAGTGGTCGCGGCAGTACATGAAGCACCGACACCCTCGGGCCGATTGGCGCGGGTCTAACCATTGGAGTTTCCGTTTCCGCGTGCGGTGGTCCTTGGCAAAGCGTGTCAAGACAAAGATGTGTGCATTCGATGTTGTCCCGCGACTAAAAATTTCTATGTTCTCTCTCCTTGCAGATTTGAAGGCCAAGGTGGAATCCTTCTGGGAGTTTGTTCGGCAGATGCAAGTCTTGAATTCCTACCCAACCAGTCTGATCGTTAACGCCGATCAGACACCGCTCTTCCTGGAGATGCCGCAGGAACGCACATTGGAGATGAAGGGGGCGCGCACCGTGCACGTCCGTACCACGGGTTACGAGAAGGAGCGCCTCACCGTTATGCTGGCGGTGACGGCGAGCGGCTTGAAGTTGCCACCGTATGTGGTGTTCAAGCGCAAGACAATCCCGAAGGTCAAAGTTCCGCGAGGTGAGTCATTATTGCCGTTACGCATGTTACTCGTACCCATGTACATGCGAATGATGTGCATCATGTGGTGTGCATGCGTCGTTATCAGTGCGCAGTTACGGGGATGGATGGACGAGAACCTCGTCCAGGACTGGACTACCCAAGTCCTCGTCCCCTTCATGCGGCCCCTGCGGGACGAGGGCTGCAGCCGGAAGGACGTCCTCCTCGTCCTGGACTCATATCGAGGACATCTCACCGAGGCCGTCAGCCAGACTATGCGTCTCTTCAGGCTGACACGCACGGTGATCCCAGGCGGTTGCACACCGCTTGCGCAACCGCTTGATGTGTCAATCAACCGTGCCTTCAAGGCGGGAGTCCGACACCGCTACAGCACCTGGTTCGAGGAGGACGGGATCAGAAGCACAACTCCCGCAGGTGAGCCCTTGTATGAAACCATTCCCTCTTGTTGTCGATGTACCAACCATACACAACACTACACCCTCCAATCCCTTACCCTTGGCCCCAACCTGTAGGCAACCTGAAGAAACCGCCGGCCGAACTCGTCCTGAAGTGGATTGACGAGGCGTGGGCCGACGTTCCCGAGGAGATGGTGAGGAAAGCATTCCTCACCTGCGGCATCTCCAATGCAGAGGACGGGAGCCAGGATCATCTGATCTTGGCGCACATGCGGGATTCCGGCGAGGTGGAGGTGCTGGAAGACGTGATGGAGGAGGAGCAGGATGAACTGGTCCCCAACCCATTCTACCCGGCCCCCGTGGTCACCCCTCCCGATGTGACCGTCGAGATGGAGGAGGAGGCCGTGCTGGCCGCTGAAGCAGAGGAGGCCAATGAGGAGGCAGTACCTGCTAAGTCAGACTCGAGCGAGTCTGACGATGGAAACGCGAACGAAGTTGACGAGTGGAGCGACGAAGGGGATGAATTGTGGGCCCCTGGTCGCTATGAGGGGGCTGAGGTAGATGAGTGGGTGGCGGGTGACGAAGATGAGTAGCAAGGCGGGGGCGGATTCCAAGGTGGTGGGTGAAGAGTGGAGCTAGCTGGGTGTTGAGAGGCTGCCTTGATTGTATTTTGTGACTCCTGTGGCCTACCATGTGCCACTGCTTGCTTAATTGACATGAATTAACATCTAAAAAACACTTTTGAGGTTGGGGGGGGGTCTTCTAATGATTTCACCCCAGATGGGGGGTATAAGGAAAACAGTCTTGAATAATATACCCCCCCCCCGTATTAAAGACCCGGGAACATTATTATGGGGGGGTCTTTTATCCGGGGGATTACGGTAGGCTATAGTGGGGCACTCCTTATAGGGTACAGCACTTGTTGGGTTAGTACTTGTACCCTAACTCTTGCTAATCCTATCATTCCTGCACAGTGATTCTGACATTTGCCACCTGCGGCTGTGATCTCAATCGAAGAATCCTAACCTGCCTGTCTGTCTCGCCCCCCCCCCCCCCCCCCCCCCCCCCCTGTATGAGGCGCATTGGCAATCCCGATGGTCCCTGCCAGCGGTCCAGATGGCGTCAGATCTGATAGCAGTCCAGGCCAGATCAGTCCAGGTGGTGTTCATGCAATTTAGGCGTGTAAGGTAATGAGGTCTGCACATGTGCACTCTGCCCCGGAGCTACCAGTAGGTTGACTGGCTCGATAAGATAAGTTCTTTCATTGATGTACTTTGCTTGTTCCTCATTCCGATTCACTGCCCCAATCACCGGCCCATCACCCCCGACTGAGTTCATCGACGTCCCTCCAAAAACGTTTTCATTCCTTCTTGGACCGCCTTTCTCTTCAGTGTCCCTCTCACTACCCGACTCACTACACCCCCTCACTTCTCGGCCCTGCAGCTCCAATGACTGCTGTGGTCTGCTCCCAGCTGCGGCAGAGGATGCAAAGGCACGTCAATCCAGATGGTGTTAATTGAAATGAGGAACCTCGCAAAATTGATGACCACGCTGCAATCTCTCCACTTTCCTTCAAATCACCATAAAGTAATGGTGATCCCCTGTTTATGATCCCCTGCCCCCTTTTCTCCAAGGGTAATTGGTTCATTCCCTGCTCTTCACTGCGCCACTCATCCCCCAACCCCTCCCCCCCCGCAACCCAACCTCCCCCCACCCCCCTCTTCCCCAGCGCTTCCCCCTCCCCATCTTCCCCCCACCCCTCCCCCCTCCCCCCTCCCCCTTCTTCCCCCCCCTCTACCCCTGCCTGCATTGGCAGCCGCCATGGCTGCAGTGATCTACCCCCACTTACTGCTCAATTCACTGCCCCACTCACCCCTCTCCCACACCCACCACTACCCCTGCCGGCATAGGCAGCCGTCATGGCGGGGCAGGGCAGGCAGCCACCAGCAGCGGCGGCGGAGTAGCTGGGGTGTAGCTGGGGTAGGGAGGCTGGGAAAAGGCGCAGGAGAGTGGGAAGAAGGGGAGCATGGGATGGTAGAAAGGGAGGTAAGAGAGGAGGGAATAGAGGAGGGATGGGAGGAGGGAGGGAGGAGGGAAGGAGAAAGGAAGGAGGAGGAAAGGGAGAAACGAAAAGAGGAGGAAAGGAAGGAGTGAAGGGAAGGAGCTTGAAACGAAGAGGATACATTGTCAATTTGCTAAGCGAGGGAGAGATAAAAAAATGCTGAATGACTTTGAAGACGACTCAGAAGTCTCTATATAGCTGGCTGGGTGAGAAAGAAAACAGAAAAATGGGAGAACGGGGGCGGGCGAGAGGGGCAAAGGGGCAAGAGGGAAGGGGGAGGAGGAAGGGGGAGGCGGAAGGGGGGATGTGGGAAAGAGGTGAAGTCGACAGGTATTACAGCATAACTACTCACAGCAGACGTCTCACAGCAGACGGCGCACAGCAGATGGCGCACAGGATCAAGAAGCAATCGGGCCATTGGATGAAAGCAGTGACCTTGGGAGCACACATGCATCTCGAGCACCATAGCGTGGCTCGAGCACCATAGCGCGGCTCGAGCACCATAGCGCGGCTCGAGCACCATAGCGTGGCTCGAGCACCATAGCGTGGCTCGAGCACCATAGCGCGGCTCGAGCACCATAGCGTGGCTCGAGCACCATAGCGTGGCTCGAGCACCATAGCGTGGCTCGAGCACCATAGCGTGGCTCGAGCACCATAGTGTGGCTCGAGCACCATAGTGTGGCTCGAGCACCATAGCGTGGCTCGAGCACCATAGCGTGGCTCGAGCACCATAGCGTGGCTCGAGCACCATAGCGTGGCTCGAGCACCATAGTGTGGCTCGAGCACCATAGTGTGGCTCGAGCACCATAGCGTGGCTCGAGCACCATAGCGTGGCTCGAGCACCATAGCGTGGCTCGAGCACCATAGCGTGGCTCGAGCACCATAGCGCGGCTCGAGCACCATAGCGTGGCTCGAGCACCATAGCGCGGCTCGGGCACCATAGCGCGGCTCGAGCACCATAGCGTGGCTCGAGCACCATAGCGTGGCTCGAGCACCATAGCGTGGCTCGAGCACCATAGCGTGGCTTGAACACCATATGTGGAAAGAGAGAATTGATCAATTGAAGAATGAGCCAAGAGACCCTTTAGTACAAACAATGAGCAGGAGAGAGATGAGAGGGAAGCTTACCCTATTGGCCAATATGTTGACCAATGGGTGAGCTTGCTTGTGGCCCAAGCAACCACAAATGTGTGTTGGTTGGGATTGGTCGAGTTAAGGACCAATCCCAACCAACCACAAAATGTGGTTGGAGGGTACACTAAACAACCCCCCAATTTATAAATGTGCTACACATCTAATTCTAGCCTATGTATGTTGTATAAAATATGAAATTACAACACAACCCCCCAGCATGCATAAGGCTAGAAGGCTAGAATCAAGAGGCGGGAGGCGACTTAGGAGGAGTGAGGCCAAGGAGATGAAGTAGTGAAGAGTGAGCCGCATGAGGAAGAGCTTTTGTGGAGATGTCGGCAAGGTTGGTCACCGAGTCAATCTTGTCGAGCCGAAGGTGCCCCGCCTGAACAAGATCGCGAATGAAGAAATGACAGAGCTCAATGTGCTTGGAGCGCCCGTGAAACACAGCATCCTTAGTGAGGTGAATGGTACTGGCATTGTCACACCAGATGGTGGGACAGCGCTGGGGGCCACCAAGTTCCTCAAGAAGGAAGGTGAGCCAGCGGGCCTCTTGCGCAGCCATGGTAGCGGCATACAACTCCGCCTCGTAGGAGGAGAGGGCGATAGCCGAGGAGCGGGTGGAGCGCCAGCTGATAAGGCCGCTGCCAAGAGAGAAGCCATAGCCCTGTGAGGAGCGACGATCTGGCCGAGAATCAGCCCAGGAGGAGTCACTGTAGCCACTGAGGAGAGGTGGAGAGGGGCCGCCAAGGGTAAGGACATAGTCCTTGGTGCCACGAAGGTACCGGAGGACACGCTTGGCGGCCTGCCAGTGCTCTTCCGTATGTTTGCCTGCGCCAACAAAACGAGCGAGGACGCTGATGGGGTAGGCAAGGTCAGGGCGTGTGGAGACCATGGCGTACATGAGGGAGCCGACGAGCTCGGGATAAGGATGGGAGGAGGTTGAGGGGGAGGTGGGTGGAGAGAGGTGGTGCCCGACAGAAAGAGGAGTATGTTGGGCACCGCCCTGGGCCATGTCAAACCGCTCCAAGACCTGCTGCAAGTAATGACCCTGGGAGAGAGAGATGGTGCGGGCGGAGCGATCGCGGGTGATGGTCATGCCCACGTAATGCTGCAGCTCTCCCAAGTCCTTGCACTTGAGACGGCTACCCAACTCAGCCTTAACACGCTCCAGCTCAGCAAGGTCGGCGGTGAGCAGAATCATGTCATCGACATACACCAGGATGTAGAAGGGGGAGGGGGAGGCGCGGAGGAAGAGGCTGGCGTCGGAGCGGGAGGTGCGAAACCCAAGTTCAGCAAGGGTGGCGGCAAGCTTAGCATGCCACTCCCTAGGGGCCTGTCGGAGCCCATACACAGGTCGACGCAACTGCCAGACAGAGTTAGCTGGGAAGGGAAGGTGAAAGCCGGCTGGACGCTCCATGTAGATTAGCTCGCGGAGGACGCCTTGCAGAAAGGCGTTAGAAACGTCCATCGAGTGGATCTCCATATTTAGGCGAGCGGCGAGGTCGAGCACGGCTCGAACGGTAGCAGGTTTGGCGGTAGGGGAGAAGGTATCGAAGAAGTCAACAGCATACCGCTGCGTGAAGCCCTTGGCACAGTAAGGAGCCTTGTAGACGGGCGGCTCCCCTGGCAGCTGCTTGACGTGAAACACCCACTTCCCCTTCACCACGTTCGTAGAGGTGGGAGGGCGAGGCACATCAACGAAGGAGGAGTTGGCGATAAAGGCCTCCAGCTCCTTGATGATGGCGGCGAGCCAGAGAGGGGCGTCGGGGCAAGCCATTGCCTCCGCATACGTGGTAGGGATGAAAACGGAGGGAGCAGAGGAGAAGGCGAAGACGGGTGTGCTGGAGAGGTCGAATGTGATGGGTAGAAGCGAGGGGTTACAGAGGTGGAGGTCAAGGAACTCCTCATGGGAGTCCTCAGAGAGGGAGGTGTGGAAGGCGGGGATGGCTGCTGGTGCTGCTGCTGGTGCCGCTGCTGGTGCCGATGCTGGTGCCGCTGCTGGTGCCGCTGCTGGTGCCGTTGCTGGTGCCGCTGCTGGTGCCGCTGCTGGTGCCGTTGCTGGTGCCGCTGCTGGTCCTGCTGCTGGTGGCGCTGCTGGTCCTGCTGCTGGTCCTGCTGCTGGTGCAGCTGCTGGTGCCTTTGCGGACGCTGCTGCTAGTGAGGGAGAGGAGGCAGAGGGGGCTGCTGCAGGAGGAGGTTGATGCAAAACAACCTGGAAGAAGTGGTGAAGGAGAGGGGAGAGAAGGGGGAGGGTAGAGGAAGAGAGGGTAACAGGGGGCGGTGCACCAAGGATACCGTCACGTGACCTGGTATGGGGGTACCGGGTAAGTACGGTGCGGGGAGGAGGGGAAGGACGGGTTGGTGGCGAGGGAGGGGAGAGGAGGGGGGGGAGGGGCACTGGGAGAGGAATGTGTGGGGGAGACCGGAGAGGACAGAGGTTCCGGGTCAAAGATATCACCAGACGAGGGAGGGGCACCGTGGGACGGGGACGGCGGAGGGGGGGGAGGCGGGAGGATGGGGGGAGGAGGGAGTAATGGGGGAGGGGTGGTGTCAGACCAGACAAGGGGACGGGTGAGAGGGGGGAGTGGGTCAGTGGATGGGGGAGAGGAGTAGTAGGGAGTGGACTCATCAAAGACCACATCCCTACTGTGGACTAGACGACCTGAGGGGGGATGGAGGAAAAGGTAGTCAGGTGAGGTAGGGATATGACCAAGGAAGATGCAGGGAAGGGTGCGAGGGGCAAGCTTTCCCATGGAGCGGGAGCGGTCAGTGGGATGAATAAGGACATATGCCTTTGAGCCCCAGACACGAAGAGATGAGACATCAGGCTTGTCCTTTGTCCACAGCTCAGTGGGGGTGGTGGAAGGGAGAAGGTGGTGAGGGTAAATGTTAGTAAGGAGGGCGGCATGAAGGAGGGCGTAGCCCCACAGAAAAGGGGGGCAGGAGGCGTGGACAAGAAGACACTGGGCTGTTTTGGTGATCTCTCGAACACGACTCTCAGCCACACCGTTCTGCTGTGGGGAGTGAGGGAGGTTGTAAGTCTGAAGAATGCCACGGGACTGACAATAGGAGGAGACTTGGTTGTTAAGGAACTCACCACCACCATCAGAGTGAAGGCGGCGAACAGGGCGCCCAAAATGGGTGTTTGCCCGCTCGAGCCAGGCGATGATCGGAGCCGGGGCGTCCGCCTTCGTCCGAAGGAGAGAGACAGATGAGTACCGACTGTGATCATCAACGAGCACGAGAAGGTAGCGATGACCCTGGCGAGTGGGAGAGGGATTAGGGCCCCAGAGGTCCATGTGAACAAGATAAAGTGGCTGTGCAGCAGCGGAGGGGGAGCTCCAGTGCGGCTGCTGCTTGAGCTTGCTCTGAACGCAGACAGTGCAATGGGGGGGCAAGGGATTTGGGGAGGGGAGGGAGGGAGGAGGGGAGACCGTGGAGGAGACCAGAGGAGACAGAAGAGCGCAGAGTAGCGAAGTTAGGGTGACCTAGCCTGTGATGGAGGAGAACGGTAGGGTGGGAGAGGGAGCGACAGGAACAGTTAGAGTCAGGGGGGCGGAGAGGGAGGGGTGGGTTAGTGGGAGGGAGGGGAGGGAGGGGAGGGGGGGGGAGGAGAGAGGGAGAGGCGACTTGGCAGGTGGGGGGCGGGGAAGCCGAAGGGTGTACAGACGGGAACGAGGACAGAAGGGAATACGAGAGAGAAGGCGACCTGTAGCAGTATTGTAAAGGGCACAGTAGTTAGCACCACCTGGGAAGACAGTGGTGATATTGGCTTGTTGGAGGGACCTTTGGGAGAGGAGGTTAGTGCGTAGGGAGGGAATGTGGAGACCGGTGACAGTACCTGAGGGAAAGAGAGGACAGGGAAGGGTGGAAGTGTTGTGACAGGGGATAGAAAAACTGCTATCAGCACCGAGGAGGGAGGTGGGTGTGGGGAGAGGGCGCAGTGTACTAGCATCACGAAGGACAGTGTCAGTGGCTCCACTGTCCAGGACCAAGTCAAGGGTGGAGGAGGGTGAGGCACAGTACTGGAACGAAGTTTCATTAACAGAAGAAGGGTACATGGGAGATGCAACAGATTCAGGTTGACCTAGCAAACCGACAAAATCAGAAGAGGGGAAAGCGGTCACACTGCCACCTGCAGACGGCGCTGGAGATGCACCCGAGAGATGGGCTGCAGAGGCAGCACTCCCGACAGTCCAGGTAGGAAAGGGCTGCTGCTAGGAAACGGGAGGAGGGAGGAGGGGCAGCTGCGGCTGTAGGTCGAGCTGCTGCTGGAGATGCTGCTGGAGTTGAGAAAGGAGAAGCTGCTGCCCATACTGCTGTAACCCCTGCTGCTGACTCCCAAGCTGCTGCTGCTGCTGGGGAGGGGCAAGGGCCTTGTGGGCCTGGGTGGAGGAGGAAGGCTCATAGAGAGGGGAGGAACGGACTTCAAGGGGAGTGGGGCGTGGGTTGAGGGCAGACCAGCGAGGAGGGGTGCCGATGTTGCCACGCGCAAACCACTCATCGCTGAGTGCCTTGAAGCATGTTTCTGTGGCATGAGTGGTTTGGGCGCAGCGCTGTCCCTGAGTGGGACCGTAGCGAGGCAGGTACTGACAGGGAGGAAAGGCAGCTGTCGCACCGCGACCCACACCACCGCTACCACTGCCACCACGACCCAGTGATCCACCTCGTCCACCCCACGCCCACCACCACGCCCACCCCCACGCCCACCCCTGCTGCTGCGCGGCTGAGCTACTGCGACTGTGGAGGTAGAGTGGCGAAGGATCTCGGCTTCGGTGGTGATAATCCACTGAGCGACTTCAGCAGGGGTATGGTGCTTGGAGAGAAGCTGCATGTAGGCAAGCTTGTGAGCGTCGAAGGCAGGTGTGAGGCACTCGAGGAGGTGGCAGAAGATGACAGTGTCCGGGTACACCACATCGAGTGCCGCAAGGCGCCGAGCAAGGTCTAGGACACGGCGAGTGAAGGCAGCGGCGCCAGAAGTGGAGTCCATGGAGAGAGTGCCGAATTCTTTGATGAGGGCGTAGAGGGTGGCAACGTCTTGCCGATCGAAAAGGTCGACGAGGAGTCGCCACAGGTGGGAGGAGGAGGTAGGTGAGAGCTCGCGTTTGAGGGAGGAGGGAACGGTGGCAAGAAGAATGGCAAGCGCGCGCCGATCGGCAACTCGCCAGGCCGTGATTTTCGTGGTGTAGTCGACAAGGTCTGCGGTGTAGGTGTCAAGGTCCTCCTGGTACTTGCTGTAGCGGGCAGCGACGTCGTCATAAATGCGCTTCTCGTCCTCGTAACGCAGTTGCTGGCGCAGGTGCTCTTGGAGATTGGTGCGGTAGGTGCGGATGGCGGTCTCCGAGCTCTGCGGATCGTTGACATTCGGTGCGAAGGTGGGGGGATCACCAGGGGGAGAGGGCTCGACGCCAGGGTGGGTGGGGACAGGTCCAGTGGGAGCGGTGGGGGCCACGGGCTGAAGTCCACCACCTTCCTGGAAGACATCCGAGCGAAGGTTGTAGCCGCTGATCACAACAGAGGAGAGGAGAACCTCGACCGAGTGAGCGTAGGAGTGCCAATTAGCAGCAGTGTTGTCGGGTAGCAACTCGAGTGCATCAACAGTAGCAAGGTCGACGGAAGAATCCGACGATGCCATAGAGACGAGGGTGGGTGGAAACAAGGGCATTCTTCGCCATAAGAGCATTCTTCGCCATAAGAGCATTCTTCGCCATAAGAGCATTCTTCGCCATAAGAGCATTCTTCGCCATTAGAGCATTCTTCGCCATAAGAGCATTCTTCGCCATAAGAGCATTCTTCGCCATAAGAGCATTCTTCGCCATAAGAGCATTCTTCGCCAGAAGAGCATTCTTCAAAAGCTTAACCCCACACAAGTCCTTGCACCCGCCACACATGCTTCATTCACTCTAGTAGAAAAGCGCTGCAGGTGCTGCTCCGCTCATAAAGCCCTTGCAACCGTCCGTTACCCACCAGAATGCGTCAGTCAAACCAAGCGCCGCCATCACCCCCGCAGCATTGCCATTGAGGTGGGGGAGCGCAACGAACGTGCCTTCCATTCCAGCACCAGGTGGATCGTCCCCGTCACTGCCCACCAGCAGAAGTCGGCCCTATACAGAGCCGACATGTGGCGACAGGATCCTGATGGGCGGGTGGAGAAAAGACGGGGGGAGGAAAAACGGGGGGTAAGGGATGGGGAGAGGGAGAGGAGAGAAGATGGTACCGTCAGGGCCCACCAGCAGAAGATAAGACTGTCAAGAGAGACAACATGTGGCAACAGGATCCTGATGGGCGGGTGGAGAAAAGACGGGGGGAGGAAAAACGAGGGGTAAGGGATGGGGAGAGGGAGAGGAGAGAAGATGGTACCGTCAGGGCCCACCAGCAGAAGATAAGACTGTCAAGAGAGCCGACATGTGGCGACAGGATCCTGATGGGCGGGTGGAGAAAAGACGGGGCGGGGGGCGGGAAGGGGAGGAGGAGGGGGGGGGGAGTGGGAGGGGGAGGTGGGGGGTGGAGCGGAGAGGTAAGAAGAGAAGATGTTCCCGTGATATACCACCAGCAAAAAACGTGGACCTAACAACAGCCGGCAAGTGGCAGCAGGAGCCCTATACCAGATGTGCAGGACGGCTGGTGGAAGGGGGGGTGAGGGGGAGGGGGAGGGGGAGGGGGGGTGGTAGGAGCGACAGGAGGACGGCTGGAGGAGGGGGGGGGAGGGGGGGAGGAGAGGGGGAGGGGGGAGGGGGGGGAAGAGGGGGAGGGGGGAGGGGGGGTGGGAGGAGTGACAAGAATTGGTACAGAGTCGCATGAGTGCAGGACGACAGGGGAGTGAAAGGAAGGATGCAAGAGGGGACGAAGTCATGCCAGAGGGGACTGGACGCGAGAAGGCTACAGACGAATAACATAAATCGCAAAAATGTCACGATTCGCATGACTACACCTGCATGTGGCTTTAGTAAAATTGCCTTCGCACGGTAGGCCGTATCCCGCGTTGGGAGGCGGGAAGAGGGTCTGGAGTATGAGAGGGTGGGGAGGGGACGAGCAGGTGGGGAGGGGATGAGAAGGTGGGGAGGGGATGAGAGGGTGGGGAGGGGATGAGAGGGTGGGGAGGGCATGAGAGGTTGGGGAGGGGATGAGAGGGTGGGGAGGGGATGAGAGGTTGGGGAGGGGATGAGAGGGTGGGGAGGGGATGAGAGGTTGGGGAGGGGATGAGAGGGTGGGGAGGGGATGAGAGGTCGGGGAGGGGATGAGAGGGTGGGGAGGGGAGGAGAGGTTGGGGAGGGGATGAGAGGGTGGGGAGGGGATGAGAGGGTGGGGAGGGGATGAGAGGGTGGGGAGGGGATGAGAGGTTGGGGAGGGCATGAGAGGGTGGGGAGGGGATGAGAGGTTGGGGAGGGGATGAGAGGGTGGGGAGGGAAGGAGAGGTTGGGGAGGGGATGAGAAGGTGGGGAGGGGATGAGAGGGTGGGGAGGGGATGAGAGGGTGGGGAGGGGATGAGAGGGTGGGGAGGGGATGAGAGGGTGGGGAGGGGATGAGAGGTTGGGGAGGGGATGAGAGGGTGGGGAGGGGAGGAGAGGTTGGGGAGGGGATGAGAGGGTGGGGAGGGGATGAGAGGGTGGGGAGGGGATGAGAGGGTGGGGAGGGGATGAGAGGTTGGGGAGGGCATGAGAGGGTGGGGAGGGGATGAGAGGTTGGGGAGGGGATGAGAGGGTGGGGAGGGGAGGAGAGGTTGGGGAGGGGATGAGAGGGTGGGGAGGGGATGAGTGGGTGGGGAGGGGATGAGAGGTTGGGGAGGGGATGAGAGGGTGGGGAGGGGATGAGAGGTTGGGGAGGGGATGAGAGGGTGGGGAGGGGATGAGAGGTTGGGGAGGGGATGAGAGGGTGGGGAGGGGATGAGAGGTTGGGGAGGGGATGAGAGGGTGGGGAGGGGATGAGAGGTTGGGGAGGGGAT
Organism: Closterium sp. Naga37s-1; assembly: GCA_947471745.1. Classification (NCBI taxonomy): domain Eukaryota; kingdom Viridiplantae; phylum Streptophyta; class Zygnematophyceae; order Desmidiales; family Closteriaceae; genus Closterium; species Closterium sp. Naga37s-1. The sequence goes on along the minus strand of CANJKZ010000072.1, from coordinate 2,805,586 downwards.
GAGAGGTTGGGGAGGGGATGAGAGGTTGGGGAGGGGATGAAAGGGTGGGGAGGGGATGAGAGGTTGGGGAGGGGATGAGAGGTTGGGGAGGGCATGAGAGGGTGGGGAGGGGATGAGAGGTTGGGGAGGGGATGAGAGGGTGGGGAGGGGATGAGAGGTTGGGGAGGGGATGAGAGGGTGGGGAGGGGATGAGAGGGTGGGGAGGGGATGAGAGGTTGGGGAGGGCATGAGAGGGTGGGGAGGGGATGAGAGGTTGGGGAGGGGATGAGAGGGTGGGGAGGGGATGAGAGGGTGGGGAGGGGATGAGAGGTTGGGGAGGGGATGAGAGGTTGGGGAGGGGATGAGAGGGTGGGGAGGGGATGAGAGGTTGGGGAGGGGATGAGAGGGTGGGGAGGGGATGAGAGGGTGGGGAGGGGATGAGAGGGTGGGGAGGGGATGAGAGGGTGGGGAGGGGATGAGAGGGTGGGGAGGGGATGAGAGGTTGGGGAGGGCATGAGAGGGTGGGGAGGGGATGAGAGGGTGGGGAGGGGATGAGAGGGTGGGGAGGGGATGAGTGGGTGGGGAGGGGATGAGAGGTTGGGGAGGGGATGAGAGGGTGGGGAGGGGATGAGAGGTTGGGGAGGGGATGAGAGGTTGGGGAGGGGATGAGAGGGTGGGGAGGGGATGAGAGGTTGGGGAGGGGATGAGAGGGTGGGGAGGGGATGAGAGGTTGGGAGGGCATGAGAGGGTGGGGAGGGGATGAGAGGTTGGGGAGGGGATGAGAGGTTGGGGAGGGCATGAGAGGGTGGGGAGGGGATGAGAGGTTGGGGAGGGGATGAGAGGGTGGGGAGGGGACGAGAGGTTGGGGAGGGGATGAGAGGTTGGGGAGGGCATGAGAGGGTGGGGAGGGGATGAGAGGTTGGGGAGGGGATGAGAGGGTGGGGAGGGGAGGAGAGGTTGGGGAGGGGATGAGAGGGTGGGGAGGGGATGAGTGGGTGGGGAGGGGATGAGAGGTTGGGGAGGGGATGAGAGGGTGGGGAGGGGATGAGAGGTTGGGGAGGGGATGAGAGGGTGGGGAGGGGATGAGAGGTTGGGGAGGGGATGAGAGGTTGGTGAGGGGATGAGAGGGTGGGGAGGGGATGAGAGGTTGGGGAGGGCATGAGAGGGTGGGGAGGGGATGAGAGGTTGGGGAGGGGATGAGAGGGTGGGGAGGGGATGAGAGGTTGGGGAGGGGATGAGAGGATGGGGAGGGGATGAGAGGGTGGGGAGGGGATGAGAGGTTGGGGAGGGGATGAGAGGTTGGGGAGGGGATGAGAGGGTGGGGAGGGGATGAGAGGGTGGGGAGCGGATGAGAGGGTGGGGAGGGGATGAGAGGTTGGGGAGGGGATGAGAGGGTGGGGAGGGGATGAGAGGGTGGGGAGGGGATGAGAGGGTGGGGAGGGGATGAGAGGGTGGGGAGGGATGAGAGGTTGGGGAGGGGATGAGAGGGTGGGGAGGGGAGGAGAGGTTGGGGAGGGGATGAGAGGGTGGGGAGGGGATGAGTGGGTGGGGAGGGGATGAGAGGTTGGGGAGGGGATGAGAGGGTGGGGAGGGGATGAGAGGTTGGGGAGGGCATCAGAGGGTGGGGAGGGGATGAGAGGTTGGGGAGGGGATGAGAGGGTGGGGAGGGGAGGAGAGGTTGGGGAGGGGATGAGAGGGTGGGGAGGGGATGAGTGGGTGGGGAGGGGATGAGAGGTTGGGGAGGGGATGAGAGGGTGGGGAGGGGATGAGAGGTTGGGGAGGGGATGAGAGGGTGGGGAGGGGATGAGAGGGTGGGGAGGGGATGAGAGGGTGGTGAGGGGATGAGAGGGTGGGGAGGGGATGAGAGGGTGGGGAGGGGATGAGAGGTTGGGGAGGGCATGAGAGGGTGGGGAGGGGATGAGAGGTTGGGGAGGGGATGAGAGGGTGGGGAGGGGATGAGAGGTTGGGGAGGGGATGAGAGGTTGGGGAGGGGATGAGAGGGTGGGGAGGGGATGAGAGGTTGGGGAGGGGATGAGAGGGTGGGGAGGGGATGAGAGGTTGGGAGGGCATGAGAGGGTGGGGAGGGGATGAGAGGTTGGGGAGGGGATGAGAGGGTGGGGAGGGGAGGAGAGGTTGGGGAGGGGATGAGAGGGTGGGGAGGGGATGAGTGGGTGGGGAGTGGATGAGAGGTTGGGGAGGGGATGAGAGGGTGGGGAGGGGATGAGAGGTTGGGGAGGGGATGAGAGGGTGGGGAGGGGATGAGAGGGTGGGGAGGGGATGAGAGGTTGGGGAGGGCATGAGAGGGTGGGGAGGGGATGAGAGGTTGGGGAGGGGATGAGAGGGTGGGGAGGGGATGAGAGGGTGGGGAAGGGATGAGAGGGTGGGGAGGGGATGAGAGGGTGGGGAGGGGATGAGAGGTTGGGGTGGGGATGAGAGGGTGGGGAGGGGAGGAGAGGTTGGGGAGGGGATGAGAGGGTGGGGAGGGGATGAGAGGATGGGGAGGGGATGAGAGGGTGGGGAGGGGATGAGAGGTTGGGGAGGGCATGAGAGGGTGGGGAGGGGATGAGAGGTTGGGGAGGGGATGAGAGGGTGGGGAGGGGAGGAGAGGTTGGGGAGGGGATGAGAGGGTGGGGAGGGGATGAGTGGGTGGGGAGGGGATGAGAGGTTGGGGAGGGGATGAGAGGGTGGGGAGGGGATGAGAGGTTGGGGAGGGGATGAGAGGGTGGGGAGGGGATGAGAGGTTGGGGAGGGGATGAGAGGGTGGGGAGGGGATGAGAGGGTGGGGAGGGGATGAGAGGTTGGGGAGGGCATGAGAGGGTGGGGAGGGGATGAGAGGTTGGGGAGGGGATGAGAGGGTGGGGAGGGGATGAGAGGTTGGGGAGGGGATGAGAGGTTGGGGAGGGGATGAGAGGGTGGGGAGGGGATGAGTGGGTGGGGAGGGGATGAGAGGGTGGGGAGGGGATGAGAGGTTGGGGAGGGCATGAGAGGGTGGGGAGGGGATGAGAGGTTGGGGAGGGGATGAGAGGGTGGGGAGGGGATGAGAGGTTGGGGAGGGGATGAGAGGTTGGGGAGGGGATGAGAGGGTGGGGAGGGGATGAGAGGTTGGGGAGGGGATGAGAGGGTGGGGAGGGGATGAGAGGTTGGAGAGGGGATGAGAGGGTGGGGAGGGGATGAGAGGGTGGGGAGGGGATGAGTGGGTGGGGAGGGGATGAGAGGTTGGGGAGGGGATGAGAGGGTGGGGAGGGGATGAGAGGTTGGGGAGGGGATGAGAGGGTGGGGAGGGGATGAGAGGTTGGGGAGGGGATGAGAGGTTGGGGAGGGGATGAGAGGGTGGGGAGGGGATGAGAGGTTGGGGAGGGGATGAGAGGGTGGGGAGGGGATGAGAGGTTGGAGAGGGGATGAGAGGGTGGGGAGGGGATGAGAGGGTGGGGAGGGGATGAGAGGTTGGGGAGGGCATGAGAGGGTGGGGAGGGGATGAGAGGTTGGGGAGGGGATGAGAGGGTGGGGAGGGGATGAGAGGTTGGGGAGGGGATGAGAGGTTGGGGAGGGGATGAGAGGGTGGGGAGGGGATGAGAGGTTGGGGAGGGGATGAGAGGGTGGGGAGGGGATGAGAGGGTGGGGAGGGGATGAGAGGTTGGGGAGGGGATGAGAGGGTGGGGAGGGGATGAGAGGGTGGGGAGGGGATGAGAGGGTGGGGAGGGGATGAGAGGTTGGGGAGGGGATGAGAGGTTGGGGAGGGGATGAGAGGGTGGGGAGGGGATGAGAGGGTGGGGAGGGGATGAGAGGGTGGGGAGAGGATGAAAGAGCCAGTTCCTTGGCGTCGTTGCTGCAATTATCACCCCGTCGCTGCTTACATCCGGCCTTCGCTGCACATTGCAGCCTACGTCACGTGTCCTGAAGCCTGCCTTCCTCGCGCCCAACTTGCCCCTCCCCGGCTGGCAGCTTTCCCATCCAAGTCGAGATGTGAAACACGGGGGGCAGACGGGACAGGGGATCCTGACGGCAGGATTCTGACGGCGGCGGGAGGAGGAAACACGGGGGGAAGAGGGCGGGAAGGGGAGGAGGGGGGAGAGTGGGGGGAAGGGGGAGGGGGTAATGAGGGGTGGGGAGGAGAGGGAGGCAGATGTTCCACCAGCGAAAAACGTGGACCTATCAACAGCCGACATGTGTCAGCAGGCGCCAGATAAACAGTGTGGGATATGGAGGGTGGAGGAAGATGGAGGGAGCGAGAGGAGGTTGAATGAGGGATAAGAAGGAATGACATGAGGAGTCATTCCTGCAATGGGGTTACAGGAGTGCATGAGTGCGCGACGACGAGGGGTGGAAGGCAGGATGCCATTGGGGACGAGAGGCGAAGGCTAGAGGCGAAGGCTGGAGATGAATCGCATGAATCACAGGACTGAATCGCACACATTGTAACAATGTGGCTTCAGTAAAAACCGCCCTTGCACAGTAGGTTGTAATGCCGCCCTTGCACAGTAGGTTGTAATGCCGCCCTTGCACAGTAGGTTGTAATGCCGCGTTAGGGAGGGGCGGAGAGGGTGGGGATGAGAGGGTGGGGAGGGGATGAGAGGGTGGAGAGGGGATGAGAGGGTGAGGAGGGGATGAGAGGGTGGGGAGGGGATGGGAGAGCCAATTCCCTGCACCTCACTCGTCGTCGCTGAACCTCAGTCCTAATCGAGGATGGCCTTCGCTGCAGATTCGCAGCCTTCGTCAAGTCTCGCGAAGCCTGCCTCCCATGGCTGCTCGCTCGTAGCTCGACCCTCCCCGGCGGTCAGATATCCCATACAAGTCGAGCGGCGTCGCGCGTCGCGCGTCGCGCGTCATCAGCGCCAGCAGCGTCGCCGCGTCGGATGTCGGCAGCGTCGGGCGCGGGGCGGATGGCGTTGTGCTGAACAGCGCGCGGACGCTTGAAAGGCGCGCGTGGAAGCTTGAGAGGCGCTGGGCGCGCGGAAGTGGGCTCGAGTGATGCGGCGGAGGCGGTACTGGGACGAGGGGCGCGGCAAATGAGGGTCCCCCGGCGGCGAACCATTGGCCGGATTACGAAGGGGTGCTGGGCGGAACACGCAGATCCACGCCGCGGCGCAAACGGGTACAGTTACTATCGAAAGCCATGACGCGACACCATGGAGCTGACGCATTGAAATCGCGCCGCTTGGCGATAATTGTTTGTAGTGCACTGCGCGCAGTGAAGAGGACTTTGACATTTCAGCCTGCTTGGCATTATGTGTGTTGTGATTGTGATACCGACCGCTGAATATGGTGGCTCGCCTGCAGGATTTCAGTAGAAACCAGGCCCTCAGTCGGTTTGACCCACGTAACGTGTTTGCGAAATTTCCGTTCCGGAAAATACAGATAAAAGTAATGCGCGTTACAGACATACCTTTCTCGGCCTTTTGGCTAAGATCAAGTGTAGTATCTGTTCTTATCAGTTTAATATCTGATACGTGGACCATTGGTCCACATGATATTAAATTAATTTCTTTTGGGGGCAGGTGCCAATGATCAGCTTGCTGGTCGGCTCTGCGAGCTTCGCCTCAGTATTGCACTAATTCGGAGGAAGGCGCACCCCTCCCCTATTGGGGGACCAAATAAAATTCAGAAATGGGATTTTTATAATTGGCACAAAGCTTATGAAACTGTCATCTTGTACCCTAAACAGACCACAAAGTACGCATGCACACATACATATTGTCAAATGATAAAAATGCTTTTAAGCTATATTGAGGTACTCTCTACATGGTACAACCCTTCGAAGGTTGCCTAAGTGTTGTATGGGATGGCATCAGTAGGATCATCCTAGGGCCATCTACCTCCTTCGACTGCCTTTCTCCTAGGCGTTTTCACCAGCCAGCTAGCCCCGTCCCTTCCGTTTTCGCCAGCCAGCAGACCACCAACCCCCAACGTGCCAGACGCTAGGAAGCAGTGTTTGCCCTCGCTAGGAAGAAGCGCGCGCCCCCCATAGGAAGCAGTGCGTGCCCCGCTAGGAAGCAGCGCGTGCCCCCCCATAGGAAACAGTGCGCGCCTCCCTAGGAAGCTGCGTACGCCAGCTAGCGTCCGGGCCACAATCAGCGCACGCAACACACAAGCCCCGCGCCCCGCTACACGCGCACGTCACCCCGCCATGCACACGTTGACATGCGCATGCCGGCGTAAACGCGCGCCTCTTTAGCAGAACGCACGCGCAAAGCGCACGCCCCCCGCCTGCTAGCTCGCGCGCCCCGCTGGCCAGCGAAGGCTTTACTATCACGCGCTCTTGTCAGCTAGCAGAGCTCCTCGACAGCCACCTCGTCGCAACCCCTCCTCATGTGCCTGCCCTTCATCACCTCCTCTGTGAGTGCCATCCTCAGCAGCGGCTGGAAGCCGCATTCCCTGGCGCAGATTGTCAAACTTATATATGCTATAGTCTGTTTAGGCTGTAGTGGGGTAGTCCTTAGAGGGTACAACACTTTTGTGTTTTATACTTGTACCCCACTTGTTTTCTAGTTCACTCATTCCCCTCATGATTCTCACATGGTATAGAGCTGGTTCAAGTTTTTTTTTTTTTTTTTTGGGCCCACCACTACAAATATTTTTTTTCCTTACCTGCCCGAGGCGCGTGTCGCGTTTGTCCTAGCAGCGCCCTCGCGCCTGCCCTTCGAGGCCCTTAGTGGCCTGTCGCTGCCCCTTCGCGGCCCTTAGCGGCCCCTCTTAAGGCCCTTCGCGGCCCCCTTTTCAGGCCCCTCGCGGCCCCTCTTAAGGCCCTTCACGGCCCCCCCTTTAGCGACCCGTCGCGGCCCTTCGCGGCCCCTCTAACGGCCCTTCGCGGCCCCGTCACGGCCCTTCGCGGCCCCTTTAGCGACCCGTCGCGGCCCCGTCACGGCCCCGTCACGGCCCTTCGCGGCCCCTTTTAGTGACCCGTCGCGGCCCCTCGCGGCCCCTCACGGCCCTTCGCGGCCCCTTTCGCGGCCCGTCGCGGCCCCTCACGGCCCTTCGCGGCCCCTCTGACGGCCCGTCGCGGCCCCTTCTCGGCCCCCCCCCCCCCCCCCGCCTCACACCTCTTCCGACCCCAACTGACGCGCCCCAGCTGGCGCGCCCCCGGCCGGCTCCTGCTGACGATCCCCTGCCGGCCCTTGCTGGCGCGGCTCCTCCTGGCGCACCTTTGCCGGCCCATGTTGACGCGCTCCTACTGGCGCGCCCCTGCCGGCCCCTGCTGACGCGCCTTTGCCGGCCCCTGCTGACGCGCCCCTGCCGGACCCTGCTGACGAACCCCTGCTGGCGCGGCCCCTGCAGTCACGGCCCGCCCCTGCACCTGTCTCTGGTAAGCCGAGCCGCGCCGCCCAGCCGAGCCGCGCCGCCCGGCCGAGCCGCGCCGCCTAGCCGAGCCGCGCTGCTGCTGCTACTGCTGCTCCTCTTGCTACTGCTCCTACTGCTGCTATGGCTAGTCCTACAGTTCTCACCTTTGACTCTGAGGGACGTGCAGTTGACTTTGACGTATGGGTTGATGACCTACAGCTCTTTCTTCAGTGTGATTCTAGGGATGGGGTATCCCTTTTCGATCACACGTCAGGTGTTTCCACTGCTCCTACTGCCACTGCTGACAGTACTGTTCGCTCGCAGTGCACCACTCGTGACGCTGTTGCTCGTCTTGCTGTTCGTAGTCACCTGCCGCCTGCTGAGCGCGCACACTTTGGCCAGTACAAGACTGCTCAGTCTTTGTACGACGCTGTAGTTGCACGCTACTCCTCCCCTGCCACTGCTGCCCTCAGTCGCCTCATGCTGCCGTACCTTTTCCCTGACCTTGCCGCCTTTGCCACAATCGCTGACCTAGTTGCTCACCTTCGCACTAGTGACGCCCGCTACCGCGCTGCCCTTCCCACAGAGTTCTGTGCCAAGACCCCCCCCCCCATGTACATCACCCTTTACTACCTAGTCACCCGCCTCCCTGACTCTCTCTCTTCAGTTAGGGACCACTTTCTCTCACTTTGCCCCACGGAGCTGACTGTCGACCTGCTAGAGGAGCGCCTTGCTGCAGCTGAGAAGAGTATCTTAGCTGTAGGTGCTTCTCTAGGCGACCGTCGCACCCCCTTCTTTGAGGGGTGTTCCCCTGTCCCCCTTCTCCCCTCTGTTGCTTCTGCTGCTGCTGTCGACCTCGTTGGCACTGAGGAGGTCGGAGCTGCGTCTGCCCCTACTGGAAGATGCCGCAACAGCAAGGGCAAGGGGAGCAAGGGTGGTGGAGGGGGTGGCGGGGGCGGTGGCGGAGGCGGTGGAGGAGGCAGAGGGGGTGGCGGTGGAGGTGGGGGTGGTACCGAGAGTGGGGGCTTCAGTGGCGGCGGTGGAGGTCGTGGCGTCGGTGGCGGAGGTGGTGGAGGCAGCGGCAGCGCTGGTGGAGGTGGAGGCGGCGGTGGTGCTGGTCGAGGTGCAGCCGCGCAGCGTGGAGGCTTTGGTGGCAGCCAGTGCCAGCAGCAGCTGCGCACCCGTGAGACCCCGTCGGTTCAGCAGCTTCGTGAGTGGTACGCTGGGCGTGGGAGGTCTGGGAGTGCAGGTCCCTGCACTTACGTTCTTTGCACCGGCACTCGTAGTGGGGAGGTGTGTGGGCTCCCACACTCCACGCAGCGCTGCTTCGGTCGCTTGACTGACGCTTAGCGTACCCAGTTTCCTGACGCTGTTGAGCTCCCTCGCTGGCATGATCTGCTTCTGCAGAATGTGCCTATCTTTGATCTAGATTTTGATGCTATCCTTGCTGCCATGTATGCTCTTGCTGATATTACTGAGGGTGACTGTTACCTGAGTGTCCCGCCCGACCCGGGCACTGCGGCTGCTGCTCTAGGTGCTAGTGCGGCTGCTGCTCTAGGTGCTAGTTTGTCTGCTGCTCCAGGTGCTGGTAAGTCTACTCTCTCTGGTATTGCACCTACTGAGTCCTTGCACACTTTCACACTTGACTCTGGTGCTTCGCGCTCTTTCTTTAGAGACAGCACCACGCTCACGCCGCTCAGTCGGCCTGTTGCGGTCTCCCTTGCTGACCCCTCAGGGGGCCCAATCCTTGCACACTCCTCCACGGTTCTACCGTGTACTGCGGCTCCGTCGGGCTTGCTGTCGGGACTCCACCTCCCCTCGTTCTCTACGAACTTGGTGAGTGGAGCTGACCTCCAGGACGCGTGGGTTGACCAGTTCACCCCTGGAGGTCAGCGTGTGACCCACTGCACTTGCTCTCGGACGGGCCGCCACCTGGCCACGTTCACCCGTCGGCCAGGGTCGAGTCTGTACACACTGACTACTGCGCCTCCTCCGGTCCCTGCGTCTCCTCAGGTAGCTGCATCTAGTCAGGTTTTTGCTTCCACGTCCAGGTCTAGTCCTGCGTCTGCCCCCTGCTCGTGTCGTCCTCTGGCGCACGAGACTCTCCTTTGGCACCACCGCCTTGGTCACCCCTCCCTGCCTCGTATTCGAGGTATGGCCTCCCGTGCTCTTGTCTCTGGACTCCCCAGGTCCCTCCCTCCCCTTCCTCCGGGGCCTGCCCCCACCTGTGTTCCTTGTGTCGAGGGCCGGCAGCGAGCCGCTCCCCACTCCTCCTCGTTCCCTCCGACTGAGGCCCCTCTACAGACTCTTCACATGGACGTGTGGGGCCCAGCCCGCGTCCGTGGACAGGGTCACGAGCGCTACTTCCTGCTGGTCGTTGACGACTACTCGCGTTACACCACAGTCTTCCACTTGCGCAGCAAGGGTGAGGTCCCTGAGGTGTTGATCGACTGGATCCGCGGTGCTCGTCGCCAGCTCAGTGAGAGTTTCGGCTCAGACCTTCCTGTTCTGCGTCTGCACTCAGACCGAGGCGGGGAGTTTTCCTCCGACCTTCTGAGAGCCTTCTGTCGTTCTGAGGGCATCCGCCAGACGTTCACGCTTCCGGCCTCCCCGCAGCAAAATGGGATTGCTGAGCGCCGCATTGGCATGGTCATGGACGTCGCTCATACATCCATGATCCATGCGGCTGCTCCCCATTTTCTGTGGCCGTTCGCGGTTCAGTACGCTGCGCATCAGATCAACCTTCAGCCTCGTGTCTCCTTGCCGGAGACCACACCTACTCTGCGGTGGACGGGGAAGGTTGGCGATGCGTCCGCGTTTCGTGTCTGGGGATCTCGAGCTTTTGTCCGCGATACTACAGCGGACAAGCTGTCCTCCCGTGCCACTCCCTGTGTCTTCCTTGGCTTCCCTCCTGACGCACCCGGGTTGCAGTTCTACCACCCCACCTCGCGTCGTGTTCTGTCCTCTCAGGACGTCACGTTTGACGAGTCGGTGTCGTACTATTGTCTCTTTCCCTACCGCACTTCCTCTCCCCCCCCCCCGCCGCTCTTCCTGGCGCCAGGTACTCCCCCGATAGACCCCCTGCCCCCCCAGGGTCCTGCCCCCTCAGGTGTGTGCCAGGTAGACCCTGCCGAGCCGGTCGAGGTAGCTGTCGACTCAGGTGCTGAGTCTGGGGGTGCTGAGCTTGCGGGTGCGGGGACTGAGGGTGCTGTGTCTGGGGGTGCTGAGTCTGGGCGTGCTGAGCCTGGGGGTGCTGAGCCTAGGCGTGTGGAGCCTGATGGTACTGTGTCTGGAGGTGCTGAGCCTGCGCGTGCTGCGTCTGGAGGTGCTCTAGGTGTCCCGCCGTGGCGGGAGCCTCTCTCTCCACAGCAGCTTCGTGAGTGGTACTCTCGGCGTTGTCAGAGTGCTGCTGGAGCTACTGGAGGTGCTGCTCGAGCTTCTGGAGGTGCTGCTTGTGCTGCTGCTATTGGAGGTGGTGCTGGTGCTACTGGAGGTGCTGCTGGTGCTGGAGGTGCTGGAGGTGCTGCTGGTGCTGGTGCTGCTGGAGGTGCTGCTGGTGCTAGAGGTGCTGCTGGAGCTTCTCGAGGTGCTGCTGGTGCTGGAGCTGCTGGAGGTGGTGCTGGTGCTGGAGCTGCTGGAGGTGGTGCTGGTGCTGGAGCTTCTGGAGGTGCTGCTGGTGCTGGAGCTGCTGGAGGTGCTGCTGGTGCTGGAGCTGCTGGAGGTGGTGCTGGTGCTGGAGCTGCTGGAGGTGCTGCTGGTGCTGGAGCTGCTGGAGGTGCTGCTGGGACTGGAGACCCTGGGGCTGAGGGTACCGGTTCTGTCTCTGCTGTGTCTGGAGGCGCTGTGCGGCTGCGGCCGTACTACGTTCCGCTTCTTCAGCAGGTTCTTGGCTCCCCGCCTTCTCCTGGTCCTCCTCCTCCTTTTCTGAGTCCACCGCCTGTCCAGTCCCAGTCGCGGTTCCAGCCAGCCTCTCCACTGCCTGGTCCTTCTCCTTACTCTGGACCGACTAGTGGTCTTACGGAGCGTCGTGAGCCTGAGTCTCGTCCTGTGTCGCCTGGGTCTCGTTCTCCGTCGCCTGTCCGTCCTGTTCGCGCTGGTCGTGTTTCGCGTCCGCGTCCTCCTCCTGTCCCTGGCACTCACTCTATGACTCTGCGTCCTTCCACTGCTCCGCAGCGCGTCCCTTTTCCGTCTCCTCCTGCGTCCTCTCTTCCTGCCGGTCCGGACCGTGAGTCTGACTCCCTACGTGCTGCTAGTCCAGCTGTCACGCGTTTTCTGGCCACTGCTGTCAGTGACCCTTTGTTTGAGTCCACTGCTGCGTCTGCTCTTGTTACTGAGCTTGTTGACTTTGCTATAGCCTGTCGCCTAGACTACGCCGCTAGTCTTGTTACTAAGTCTGCGTCTGTGTCTGTCTGTCCTCTGTCCGTCGGGGGTGAGTGTGCTCTTGGCACGGACGTTCTTAAGGAAAGACAAGAGGAGTTTGAGTGCTTTGCTACTTCTGTACCTCATCTCGTGTCCATGCTGCTTGCCCCTGAGGGAGACCCCGATGCACCAGACATCCCGACCCCGCGCTCTTACGCAGAGGCGATAGAGGGTCCCTACTCCTCTCAGTGGCAGGCAGCCATGGACGCCGAGATGGCTTCCTGGAAGTCCACAGGCACCTACGTAGACGAGGTTCCCCCGCATGGCCCTTCTCCTTACTCTGGACGGACTAGAGGTCTTACGGAGTGTCGTGAGCCTGAGTCGCGTCCTGTGTCGCCTGTGTCTCGTGCTGCGTCACCTGTCCGCACTTCTCGAGTTGGTCGTGTTTTGCGTCCGCGTCCTCCTCCTGTCCCTGGCACTCACTCTATGACACTGCGTCCTTCCACTGCTCCACAGCGTGTCCCTCTGCCGTCTCCTCCTGCGTCCTCTCTTCTTGTTGGTCCGGACCCGGAGTCTGACTCCCTTGGTGCTGCTAGTCCTACTGTCACGCGCTTTCTGGCCACTGCTGTCGCTGATCCTCTATTTGAGTCCACTACTGCGTCTGCTCTTTTTACTGAGCTTGTTGACTTTGCTGCAGCCTGTCGCCTAGACTACGCCACTAGTCTTGTTGCTGAGTCTGCGTCTGCGTCTGTCTGTCCTCCGTCCGTTGGGGGTGAGTGTGCTCTTGGCACGGACGTTCTTGAGGACAGACAGGAGGAGTTTGAGTGCTTTGCCGCTGCTCTACCTCATCTCGTTTCCATGCTGCTTGCCCCTGAGGGAGACCTGGATGCACCAGACATCCCGACCCCGCGCTCTTACGCAGAGGCGATAGAGGGTCCCTACTCCTCTCAGTGGCAGGCAGCCATGGACGCCGAGATGGCTTCCTAGAAGTCCACAGGCACCTACGTCGACGAGGTTCCCCCGCCTGGGGCGAACATCGTCAGTGGCATGTGGATCTTCAGGGTGAAGCGGCCGCCAGGTTCTCCGCCTGTCTTCAAGGCGCGTTACGTTGCACGTGGCTTCAGTCAGCGACAGGGAGTTGACTTTTTTCAGACCTTCTCCCCTACCCCGAAGATGACCACTCTTCGGGTACTGCTGCACGTAGCTGCTCAGCGTGACTACGAGCTCCACTCGCTTGACTTCAGCACAGCCTTCCTACAGGGCAGCCTGCACGAGGAGATCTGGCTGCGCCGCCCACCTGGCTTCACTGGGTCGTTTCCAGCTGGTACCCAGTGGAGTCTCCGGCGGCCAGTCTACGGTCTCTGCCAGGCAGCTCGTGAGTGGCACGACACACTCAGGACGACTCTTGCTGCTCTTGGTTTTGCTCCTTCCACTTCTGACCCTTCTCTGTTCTTACGCATTGACACTACTCTGCCGCCGTTCTACGTTCTCGTGTACGTAGACGATCTTGTCTTTGCTACTACTGACACGGAGGCACTCGCCCACGTGAAGTCCGAGCTGTAGAAGAGACACACGTGCACAGACCTGGGTGAGCTGACAAGCTATCTTGGCTTGCGGATCACCCGGGACAGAGCACAGCGCACCATTACCTTGACTCAGTCACACATGGTGCAGCAGGTCCTTCAGCGCTTCGGCTTCACGTACTCCTCGCCACAGTCCACTCCTCTGCCTACCGGTTACTCGCTCTCAGCTCCACCTTCGGACGAGTCCGTAGAGCCGAGTGGCCCGTATCCAGAGCTTGTGGGCTGCCTCATGTACCTGATGACTTGCACACGACCTGACCTCGCATACCCTCTCAGCCTTCTGGCTCGCTACGTGGCTCCCGGCAGGCACCGGAAGGTGCATTGGGATGCTGCGAAGAGGGTGTTGCGATACTTGTGCAGTACATCGGGCATGGGGCTAGTGCTTGGAGGACGGGCTCGAGTTGTCCTCACTGGTCACGCAGTCGCTTCCTGGGTTGACGACTTGGCTACGCAGCGGTCGTCACAGGGTTACACCTTCAGTCTTGGCTCCGGTTCTGTCTCTTGGCGGTCTACCCGTTCTTCTTCTGTTCTCAGCTCCAGTTGAGAGGCTGAGATCTACGCTGGGGCCATGGCTGCACAGGAGCTCCGCTGGCTCACCTACCTGCTGACTGACTTGGGAGAGGCGCCTCGTTCTCCTCCAGTTCTGTACGTCGACAACAAGGCCATGCTGGCCTTGTGTCAGGAGCACAGACTGGAGCACAGAACGAAGCACATTGCTCTGCGCTACTTCCTTGCTCGAGAGTTACAGCAGCGTGGCCAGCTTCGTCTTGCTTACGTGGCCTCTCAGGCCAACACTGCTGATGTTTTCACCAAGGCACTTCAGCCTTGTGATCATCAGCGTTTCTGTACTGTGTTAGGCCTTCTACCTACTGTGCCTCACTTGCTGACTTCTTGACTCTGCTTGTACTGTACTCTATATACTTATACCTGCATGCTTACACTTGCTAGGTTGTGTTCACTGTATTGTTTGCTTTCCTTTATATAACTCTGCATGTGAACTGGCCTTGTGGCCCTTTGCTTGTGCTCAGACTGCGTGGTGACTTTGTGATCCACCCTGAGCTTGCTTTACCTTCTTGACTGGTCTTGCGACCCCTTGTTCTCCCCCACTTTGCCTATGGGGGTGTGTCAAACTTATATATGCTTTAGTCTGTTTAGGCTGTAGTGGGGTAGTCCTTAGAGGGTACAACACTTTTTTATTTTCTACTTGTACCCCACTTGTTTCCTAGTTCACTCATTCCTCTCATGATTCTCACACATATTAGGGGTTTCCCACCGTTCCTAGCCGCTCTTATCAGTTCCTTGCTACTCCTAGCCTGGTGCAGACTAGGGATTCGAGCGACGTTTCTAATGTGCGGTTCTTCGCCATCAACACCTCGTTGGTCAGGCTAGCTTCCAGAGTGACGTTCATCCCTCCAGGAGTTCCTCGCTCTAGCCGTTTCTAGCTCAAGCCGCTCCTAGCTCCAGCCGCTCCTCGCTCCGGCCGTGCGTAGCTCCAGCCACTCCATGCTGAAGCCACTCCTATCTCCAGCCGCTCCTAGCTCCAACCGCTTCTACCATAAGCCGTTCCTAGCTCCAGCTGCTTCTCGCTCCAGCTGTTCCTAGCTCTGGCTGCGTCTATCTCCAACCGTTCCTAGCTGCAGCCACTCCATACTCTAGCTGCTCCTTTCTCCGGTCGTTCCTAGCGTCAGCCGTTCCTAGCTCCAGCTGTTCCTACCTCCACCCATTCCTCACTCCAATCGTTTCTAGCTCCTATCGCTTATACTGCCAGCTGGCTTGTGCCATGGCGTCCACTAAAGTTTTGCAGTAGTAAAGGCAGCCGCAGCAGTCCCAGCACTGGGGGCCTGGTGGTCCGGTGAGGTCGGCCGCACTAGCGGCCTAGACAGCTCGTGGGCTCGTTGCGGTAGTCGCCACATTGGGCCTTGCCAATACCAGATCCTCACTAGCCCTGGTGCTGGCACTACCTCCTTGCATCCTGACCACTCCGCGTTGCGCTGCTTCAGTCACCTCGACGATATCTACCGTGAGCGTTTCGGGCCTGAATCGGTTCCTTTTTCCTTATCTGTTATGCTTCCCAATGGTTGCCGTGCATTTGATATATCCAAAGATGCTATTCACTATTTTATGTATCTTAGTACCTCTTGTACATTCGGATCTCGTCGCTTGCTTGTTCCTAGCTTAGGCTTTTTATTTGTTGCTAGTGTAGGTGCTTGTGTTTCTAGTGTAGGTGCTTGTGTAGTTACTAGCCCATGTGTGACGCCTGCTTATGTGGCTCTCTCCTTCACACTCGACTCCGGCGTGTCCCAATGCTTCTTCCGCGACCACACCACAGTTACGCAACTTTCTGCACCAGTCTCAGGTGCTTTGGCTGATCCCACTTGTAGACCAACCGTTGCTCGTAATTCTACCACGCTCCCCTGTCCAGTCGTCCCCTCTTGTTCCCTCGCCGGTCTCCACATCCCCTCGTTCCCTCGGAACTTGGTGGGTGACAGAGTGTGGCGGACGAAGCAGCCCCCCCCCCCCCCCCCCCCCCCCCCCCCCCCCCCCCCCCCCCTCCCCTCATCTTCAACTGCCACCCTCTGCTCCCGTGGTACCTCCAGCTGCAGCCCCTGTCGCCACTTTGCTTGTCTTGACTTTCTGTTGCTGTTGTGCGGCAGGTGCTGCCGTTGAGCCCAGCTGTGCCGCCACCGCTTGTGCCGCACGCTCCTGCTCTCCAGGCGGCCTGCTGCCACATGCACCTACTGCTGCTGTGCCGCCGCCCTTGCCGCCGCACGCTCCTGTTTCTGCTGCTTCTACCTTGGCTGCGGGGTTGCTGCGACTGTATCTGCCACTATTGCACTGGTTGTCACTGCTCTTGCGTGCTGCTGCTTTGTTCTGCTTGGTGTACCCCTGCAGGTTGTGTCTAGCACTTGGCTCTTCCTGTATGCAGTTAAGGGGGGATGTCAGAATTATATTATAACTGCATGTAGTTCTAGCCTTAGTGTAGTTATCCTAACTTCCTGCTTGGTGGTGTACTCACCTTTCCTACCCTATTTGTACTCCACTTTCCATAGTGAAACCATTCTCCTTCTCGACTTTTCTCTCGACACTCATGTCTAGCCTACCCTAGCATGGCTCCTATTTCCTACTAAGCTACTATTTCAACAGTGGGTGGTGGACACCTTCAGGACCACGGGTTCACGGCCACGTTTCCTGCACACGAGAGGTTTGCGACCTGTACGGACGCTTCCACTGGGGCACTTCTTGCGACGTTCTCTCGGTAGCCCCACTCAGGTCTCTTCACACTGCACACTGCGTCCCCCCCAGTAGCTGCGTCTGGTCAAGTTGCTACGTCGTGCTCTTGTAGGTCACTGACGCACCCGACAGTCCTCTAGCACCACCATCTTGGTCACCCTTCACTCCCACGCCTCCGTCACATGTCTAGATACGGTCTTGTCTTAGGCCTCCCGTTGCTGCTTCGGTCGCTCCCTCTGTCGCCTGTATCATTGTGCACTCCATGTGTCGAGGGTAGGCTGCCACCCCTCACTCCTCCATTGCGCCAGCCACCGTGCCCCTCCGTAATTTGCACCTGGACATCTGGGGCCCCGCCCTTGTCTCTGGGTCGGAGCAAGAGCGCTTCTTCCTGGTGGTGGTTGACAAATTCTCCCACTATACCATGGTGTTCCTCCTGCATCAGAAGGCAGAGGCGATTGATGTCCTTATGCCGTAGTTGCTGGCCATTAGTGCCGAGCATTGCCTTCCTCTCCTTCGTCTCCATTCCGGCCGTGGGGGTGAGTTTCATCCGGCGTGCTTGCCAGGTTCTGCCGCGAGCAGGGCATCACTCAGTCTCGGACGCTTCCGCACTGACCACAACAGAATGGGGTTGCTGAGTGCCGCATAGGCTTGGTCATGGAATTCGCTCGCACCTCCATGGTCCATGCCCATGCACTCCATTTTCTGTGGCCATACGTGGTTTGCTACTCTGCACACAAGCTGAACCTCTGGCCGCGTGTCTCACGCCCAGAGGTTTCGCCGACTTGTCTCTTGACGGGATCACCTGATGTTGTGTATGTCTTTTGTGTCTGGGGCTGCCTTGCGCATGTTCGCGATCCTCGTGCGGACAAAGCTCTCGGCTCGCTTTATCCCTTGTGTCTTCCTTGGTTTCCCAGCTGACGCCCCTGACTTCTCTTTTTACCACTTGGCCTCTACCAGTTTTTAGACTCCCGTGACGTCATGCTTGACAAGTCCGTGTCCTTCTTCTTCTCCTACCGAGGTCTCCCGTTCCCTCCCCTCCCCTCTTCCTTGCTCCCACTTGTCCTCGTGGTCCTGCCCCTCTGGTACGTCCACCCCACCTAGGTCCTGTCCCGTCAGGTGTGTCTCACGCTACCCCTCTTCCCTCGGTAGCACGTCTGGTGTCGTCTCCTTCATCACAGTCCTCCTCATAGTCACCTTGGCAGCCTTCGGTTCTAGGGCAGCAAGTCGCAGTGGACTATGGGGGTGATGACACTGGAGGTATTGGTGCCGGCTGTGCTGGCTCTGAGGGTGATGGGGTTGGAGGTACTAGCACTGGAGGTGCTGGTTTTGGGGGTGCTAGAGCTGGGGGTGCTAGATTTGGAGGTGCTGGTTCTGGGGGTGTTGGAGCTGGAGGTAATGGCACTGGAGGTGCTGGTTTTGGGGGTGCTGGAGCTGGAGACACTGGTACTGCGCCCTCTGCTATGCCTGGACCCTTTTACATGACGAGGCTTCAGCGTAGGCGGCAACAGGAGTAGTAGCAGCTACATCAGCAGCAGCAGCAGCCGCAGTCGGAGACACCGCAGCAGCCACTGCTGCAGCAGACGTAGCCACCTATGAGTGGGCTTCGGACCCTTTGTCTTCCTTCCTCTTCTCCTGACTGCTCACTGACTCCTCGTGCTCACGGTCCTACGTTTCCTCCGCCGGACTCGGCTCCCGCTCGGTCTCCTCCTCGGTCACGCCTGTCTCCCCCTGTTGTCTATTCCCCTTGGACCTCTCCTTGTTCCCCGAGTGCTTGTCCCTCATCTCCTGTTCGGAACCTCTGGTCTGTTTTCTGGTGGCCTAGCCCTCCTTGTTCTCCGCCTCAGTCTGTCCTCCCGTTCCCTCCTTCGTCAGCTCTCAATGTTTCCTCAGTGCCTCTCACCAACTACTACCGTGCTGCTTGCCCTGTTGTCTCGTGCATTCTGCTCCTCTCCTGTGATAGAACCTACTGCCTCTCCATCGTCTGTTGCGGCTTTTATTGACGCTGTCACTGACTTTACCACCACCCGCTGCCTTGACTGATGTAGTAGTTATGAGAGGACTTGAGCGTCTTGTTGGCGTCTGCCCACGACGCATTAGTGTGTCCCGTTAGTGCAACTTCCTATCGTCCTCCGAGCACATGCCCCATGCCTAACGTACTAGCCTAATAGCATAATACCCTCTTAGTAGCCGACCAGTGCTCAGGTTGGTGTATCTCAGCCGCAACAAAGCAACCAAGGATGCTGAGAGGATATGCGAGATTTTGGAGGGTGTGAGTCATCATGTACACGAGACACCATATCAACTGTGCATACATATCACTGGGCTCAACAGTCTCGTCAAGGAAAGGGGCCGAGAGTGTATGGCCAACAGACGGAGGAGTGGGTTGTGCAGAGAACTGAAGACTGAAGTGCTGGATGATATGCTGCACCATGTGTGACTGAGTAAGACTGATGGTGCACGCTGCTCTCTCCCTTGTGATCTGCAGGCCAAACTAGCGGCGTAGCTCACCTAGGTCAATGCGAGCGGTTCTCCTTGGAAGCTCTACCTTCACTAAGTCCAGTGTAACCCTGTCTGGAGTAGCGAAGACAAGGTTGTCAACGTAGACTAGGATGTAGAACGGAATAGAGCCAGAGTGAACGAAGAGAGACGGGTCAACTGAGGAGGGGAAGAATCGGAGGCCAACCAGAGTAGTGCGAAGTCTAGTTCCGAAGGGACGGCGTAGGCCCAAAGTGGGCGCGGAACAGGTTGTCGAGTCGATGGAAGAAGCTCGCCGTGGAGTGACCAGTGCGCCCACAAACGGTGCTCCGCAATCGACCACACTGAATCTGGCATTGGTAGATTAGAGGGGACAACCACAGGCGGAGAAAGAGACAGGCCGACAGAGCTAAACCCTAACCCTAGACTGTGGCTGCAGGTGCCACGGCGGAGTGTAACTGTAGGCACAGCGGAGAGCAGCAGTGGAAGGCTCGGCAGTGTCGGCATGCAAGACGGCAAGTGCGATGGTAGGCGCGGTCCCAGGCATGGCGGCAGGCGTGGCGTCAGGTGCGATGGCAGGTGCTGCGGTAGGCATGTGGCATGCACAGTGGCAGGCACCACGATAGGCGCTGTGGCTGGCACACAACAGGCGCGGCTGCAGGCGTGGTTGGCAGGCTCGGCAGGCGCGGCAGCAGGAGCGCAACAGTTGCAACGGTGGGGTGATGGTAGGTGCACGTAGACGCGTCAGTAGGCTCGTCGGTAGGGCGCGACGGCAGATGCTGGGGCAGGCGCGTGGCGGTCAGGCAGCAGGCACGACGACAGGGTGCGGTGGGGCTCGACGGAGGGGTGCGACGGGGCCGTGATAGGGGCTGCTAAGGGGGGTACTAAGGGGCCGCTAAGGGGGCTGCGACGGGGGGTGCTAAGGGTGCCGCTAAGGGGCCACTAAGGGGGGGACGTGACGGGGGTCGCTAAAGGGTGGGGGGGGGGCTGCTAAGGGAGGGGTCGCTTGAGGGGGCCGTGAGGGCACAAGGAGCAGCTAAGGAGGTAGGATGGGTGGAAGTGAGGGACCTAACCTAGCATGATACCATGTTGAGAACCAAAAGAATTACTCATGACGGCATACATAGGGGGTATAACTAGCATCTCGTACCCTCGGTTGGAAGACCCCACTTAGCCTACAAAGTACATATGCAAACACATATTTTTGTGTACATTGATAAAACTCCAGGTATCCAGTTGTGCAAGTACTAATCTTGATTCTGGACATCTAACGCGCATTTTCTCACATAAAATAAAATAAAATCAAATCATATAACATTAGAAACTTCTATTTACTATCACCTTCTGGTAGAAGGATCACTAGCAAGGTTGATGCTTCACTGGCATTTGGTATACATATACACTTATTCTGATATTGAAGGAAGAATGAGGCCTGAAAAAACAATCGAACAAAAATATTGAAGCTTTCTACAAGAACGATCAGTCTTTGTAAGGGACGCTCCTAGCAAAAATTCAACAGGACCAATAGCTAATTCCACAAGAAATCCAGAAACCATCTTAACTCAACAGTGTATCCTTCTTAACATGGGGCGTCCACGAGACTCTTTAATGGCAAACTGGGTAGTTGACACATAACGTGTTGGTGCAACCCCATGGTTTGCACTCACCTTGTTGTCCTTGTGTGTGTGCGTGTGCTTGCACGGAATGGTATGAGACTTTTATTACAGATATTCCACTACTAATATGAGTGTTTGAACAATGGGGCATGATGTCAATTGTGTGTGTGAGTCATTCAGTCGCGAGCCACGTCGTCATTTGTGTTTTGCTGATTTATCGTGTGTTGAACGTTGAGCATGTGTGTGCAGCAAGCCTTGAAGAACTCAAGAAGGAGTCTATGTTGAAAATCCAGTGCCTTGGTTTCAAGATTCAAATGGTTTCGGTGCTCACCAAAAGGGTAAACATCAAAATAGTAAAAATATTTATATTGCATTGTATAGTGTAACATTTTTCTTGGTGTAGGCCCTTGTGGTGGGTAGTTTCGGGACCCTGTTATGTTGAAGACTGTCTGGCATTATTCCAAACCCCTAGAGTTCGACTCTTGGGGTTTGTAGAGGCTGAGAGTCATTCCCAAACTCCAACATCTTATTTTGTGCTCTAAAACTATAGTTGTTGTATGAAACTGCGAATCGACGAATCGCAAGTAATATGGATGCCAACACATGTATATAGCTTACATTTCTTTTAGAGATTCTTCTTTGGGGAGCCCGGGTAATGAAGGGTGGAGAGGGGGTCGGTGTGAGGATAAAAAAACTGGTTCAGAAAATATATTATGATCACCTATGTACAACACGAGGCTATATATAGTCTCGACACAAGGCCAGTAATCCGGGTGTTACAAGAAGGTTCCGTGGGTCGCGAAGCGTCCCGAATGGGTCCTTCTCGAATTCAGTAGAAGCAATTCGGTGGCAACCGAAAAAGCCTAGAATTCGGTGCACGCAACCTAAAAGGGTGCTATATCTATAATAAATTATAGTAAGCAACGATTCTAGGGGAAACGGGCAAAAGCCTGCAAAATAACATAAGGCTAAGCAAGATAAACCATAATAAGGTAAATCCAAGTAGGTAGAGCCGTCGTACTATTTC
Source organism: Closterium sp. Naga37s-1 (assembly GCA_947471745.1). Lineage (NCBI taxonomy): Eukaryota > Viridiplantae > Streptophyta > Zygnematophyceae > Desmidiales > Closteriaceae > Closterium > Closterium sp. Naga37s-1. Next base: position 2,784,041 of record CANJKZ010000072.1, on the reverse strand, counting down.
ACGTCCCCCCCTCAAAGCTGGGTGGCATGAGAAACACCCTGCTTGACAAGATAATCCTTGAGAGCACGGCGTGCATTGCCCATATCAGCTTCTGCAACCCAACTATCCTCCGATGGGTCATATCCCTTCCAGCGTATCAGGAACTCGAGCGTAGTGCCACGTCTGCATCGATGAGTGAGGACTCGTTCCACCTCGTACTCTGGTTCATCCTGTACGAGAAAAGGTGGTGGTGGCGGTAGCTTTCGTCCCGTGAATTGTTGGTTAGGGTCCTTGTAGGGCTTTAGTAGCTAAACATGGAAAGCGTTGTGAAGCTTCCATGTAGATGGTAAGTGCAAGCGGAATGTTACTGGAGTCACCATCGTCTCAACGCTAAAAGGACCACAGAAGCGAGGCCGGAGTTTGAACGGAAGGTGAGATAAGTCCAAGTTGCGTGTGTCAAGAAGGACCTGATCTCCGACTACTACCGAGTAATCTCGTTGCTGTCGATCCGCATACTGCTTATGGGGGTTCTGCATTGTGATGAGACGTCGCTGAGTCTTCTCCCATAGCTGCTGCATGGTGTTGACGAAGTCATGTGCGGCTTGGACATGTGCCGGTGTGGTTGGCTGCTGTGGTGTAAGTGGTTCTTGTCCGTAGCACAGAAAGAAAGGAGATCTCCCTGTGGTCGCGTATGAAGCGTTGTTGTAAGCATACTCAAGTGTTGGCAACTGGAGATCCCAGTGGCTGATATCATCTTTGCAAGCAGTGCGCATTAACTGTTCAACCACCTGATTGAGTCGCTCTGTCTGTCCTTCAGACTAGAGGTGGTATGCTGAAGACATTGCAAGCTTTGTCCCCAACAAAACCATGAGTTCCCGCCATAACTTAATAGTGAACTTTGGGTCCCTGTCCGAGGTGAGTGTAGCTGGGATGCCGTGGATGGTGATAGTGCGGCCGAAGAAGAGGCGAGCAGTTCCTTCAGCAGTAGCCGTGGCGTTAGTCGGGATAAAGCGTCCCATTTTAGAGAACTTGTCGATCACCTCGAGTATAGCATCATGCCCTCCTGAGGTTGAAGGAAGCCCTGTGATGAAGTCAGGGCTAACGACTTGCCATGGCTGCTCCGGTACGGGTAGAGGCTGAAGTAACCCTAGTTTTTTCTGCTTGCTACTCTTCATCAGCTGGCACGTGTCGCATGAGGTGACGAACTGCTCCACGTCTGCTGCCATCTGGGGCCAGCAGTAATACTTAGCTATCCTAGCTAACGTCTTGTTACTCCCGAAATGTCCCGCGCATGCTACGTCGTGAAACTCCTCCAGTAAGATCAGTCGGAGCGGGGCATAGTTTGGTCCCCAAACCTTTCCTGAACCTTTCCTTACCGCTAAGTCTTTCTCCCACTGTAACAACTTTTTCTGTGCTATAGCGATCTCTGCGTCCACTGAGTACCCATGTTGGAATAGACCCTTGAGTAGAGGGTTCATCCCGTCGAGAGGGATGCCTGCTACATGCCCTGGGCGGCTCAGCGCATCGACCTTGTTGTGTAGCCCTGGCTTGTAGACGATGTCGTAGAGGAAATGTGTTTCCAGGAAGTCCATCCACTGCACCTGTCGTCGTGAGAGCGTAGGCTGCGACTTGAGGTATTTGAGACCGCATTGGCCAGTGTAGACCATGTCTTGAATCCCTCCAGGTAACACCTCCATGCCTTGAAGGCTGTGACTATCGCTAAGGCTTCCTTGTCATGGATTGGGTGATTTAGTTCTGCTCCATGTAGGCGATGGGATGCAAACCGCGTCAGTGATCCTTCATCAGTACAGCTCCGACTGCCTGGTCACTAGCGTCTTCTTCCACCACGTAATCTCTGTCTGTATGTGGTAGGATGAGTACTGACGCTGTAGTTAGTGCTCTCTGTAGCTGCTCCATGGCTTGATGTTGAGGAGTATCCCATTTATAGGGCGTATCCTTTTTTAGTAAGTTCGTCAGTGGCACTGCTATCTTATCGTACTGTGGCACGAACCTGTTGTAGTAGTTGGCGAGGCATAGGAAGTGCTGCAACTCCTTCACGTTCTCAGAAACTGTCCACTTCTTGACGGCTTTGATCTTCAGCGGGTCCACGTATACGACCTCCGCTCTCACCATGTGCCCGAAAAACTACACTTTCTTCAGTGCGAAGTTGCTTTTTGACAGCTTCACGTAGAACTTGTGTTCATGCAGGATCTCGAAGACTTTCCGCAGATGCTCCATGTGCTCCTTCATATTCTTGGAGTAGATAAGAATATCATCCAGGTACACTACTACGCACTCGTCCAGCAGGGGCCATATGATGTGATTCATCTTCGCCCGGAGCGTCGCTGGTGTGGAGTGCCGTCTTGTGGACCGAGTTGTCTACCATCTTGATCTGCCAGTAACCCGACTGTAGGTCCAGCTTCGAAAACACTGTTGCACCACGCAGTTGGTCTAGAAGATCGTCTATGAGCGGTATGGGGTATTTGTTCTTGACTGTCTTTTTGTTCAGTGCCCAGTAGTCGATGCACATCCGTAAACTACCGTCCGGCTTAGGAGTGAGGAGAACCGGTGCACTGTAGGGAGAAGTGGATGGTCGGATCAGTTGTCTGTCCAGTAGGTATTCTATCTGCTTCTTCATGCCTGTCAGTTTGGTTGGACAAAAACGGTATGGTGCACGGGAGACGGGTTTCACACCTGGTTCCTCCATGATCTCGTGTTCGTTGGTTCGGGTTAGAGGCACTCTTGCAGGCAGGTCATCCGAGATGATGTCCTTGTACTCCTCTAACACCTCCTGTGCCACTGCGGGTAGTTATGAGTTCGGTTTCTCCTCCTCCTCTACTGCCATCACCACTGCTAAGCAACCCGTGTTACCCTCATTCACCGTCCATTTGAACAATGCAAGTGTCGTCTGGTAACATCCCCTGTATCCATCCAGCTTCGCACTCTACACGTTTCCCATTGTTGTAGATGCACGCCTTCCGGTTGACCCAGTCGATCTCGGGGTTGAACCGCTTCAGAAAATCATGCCCCAACATGAAATCAATGTCAGAATGTTCTAGTGCTTACATTTGTGTAGGCTATAGTGGGGTAGCCCATAAGGGGTACAACCCAATTAGGGTTAGTACTTGCACCCAACTGTTTCTTAGTTCATTCATTCTCATTCATGATTCTGACATGGTTTCAGAGCAGGTCCTTCGCTAGGACCGTTTTTTTTCCTTGGGCCCACCACTGCGCTGCCCCACTAGCCGCCCCTCGCGACCCACGTGAGGCACCTGCTGCCCTGCGCGCCGCCCTCGTGCGGCTTGTCGCCCCTAGCCCGGCCTGTCGCCCCTAGGCCCGTCGCCCCTAGGCCGGCCCGTCGCCCCTAGCCCGACCCGTAGGCCCGTCGCCCCTAGCCTGGCCCGTCGCCCCTAGGCCCGTCGCCCCGGCCTGTCGCCCCTAGGCCCGTCGCCCCAGCCCGTCGGCCCGGCCCGTACCTAGCCCACGCCCCGGCCCGTCGCCCTAGCCCGTCGCCCCAGCCTGTCGACCGTAGGCCCGTCGCCCCTAGCCCTGGCCCGTCGCCCCTAGGCCCGTCGTCCCTAGGCCCGTCGACCACCAGCGGCCCGCCAGCCGCCTCTGCAGCCCGCGAGCCGCCCGATAGCGGCTCGCCCGCTGCCATGCCGCCCACGCGCCGCCTGCTAGCGGCCCGCCAGCTGCCCCTGCCGCCTGTGCGCTGCCCGATATCGGCCCGCCCGCCGCCCCTGCCGCCCGCGCGCCGCCCGCTAGCAGCCCGCCAGCCGCCCCTGTCGCCCGCGCGCCGCTCGCTATGGGCCCGCCAGCCGCCCCTGCCGCCCGCGCGCTGCCCGCTAGCAGCCCGCCAGCAGCCCCTGCCACCCGCGCGCTGCCCGTTATCAGCCCGCCCGCCCCCTCTGCCGCCCGCGCACCGCCCGCTATCGGCCCGCCCGCCGCCCCTGCCGCCCGCGCGCCACCTGCTAGTGGCCCGCCAGCCGCCTCTGCCGCCCGCGAGCCGCCCGCTCTCGGCCTGCCAGCTGCCCCTGCCGCCCACGCGTCGCCTCTTGCTTCCAGTGCACCGCCCTTTGCAGCTTGTGCACTACCTTCTCCCAGCCCGCTCGCTCCCCTCCCGCCCTCGCCTGCCCCACCCTGCCTTCCTTGCGTCGAGGGGCGGCAGCGCGCCGCTCCTCACTCCTCCTCGTTTCCCCCGACGTCTGCTCCCCTGCAGACTCTCCACATGGACGCGTGGGGCCCAGCCCGCGTCAGTGGACAGGGCCGCGAGCGCTACTTTCTGCTGGTTGTTGACGACTACACGCGGTACACCACGGTCTTCCCCTTGCGCAGCAAGGGTCAGGTCGTTGATGTCTTGATCCCTTGGATCCGCGCAGTTCGTCTCCAACTCCGCGAGCGGTTCCGTACGGACCTTCCTGTCTTGCGTCTGCACTCTAATAGAGGTGGTGAGTTCTCCTCCGACCTCTTGCGGGACTTATGTTGTGGGGAGGGCGTTCTCCAGTCGTTCACATTCCGGACTCCCCTCAGCAAAATGGGATTGCTGAGCGCCGCATTGGCCTAGTCATGGAGGTGGCTCGTACCTCCATTGTCAGAATTGTATTATAACTGCATGTAGTTCTAGTCTTAGTGTAGTTATCCTAACTTCCTGCTTGGTGGTGTACCCACCTTTCCTACCCTATTTGTACTCCAATTTCTATAGTGAAACACATGCTCTTCGACTCCTCCCTCGACACTCATGCCTAGCTACTCAAGCCATGGCTCCTAAGTCCAAGTTACTCTAACTTCTTAACATCCATGATCCATGCGGCTGCTCCCCATTTTCTGTGGCCGTTTGCGGTCCGGTACGCTGCGCATCAGCTCAACCTCTGGCCCCGTGTCTCCTTGCCGGAGACCTCGCCTACACTGCATTGGACGGGGAAGGTTGGCGATGCGTCAGTGTTCCGGGTCTGGGGTTCTCGTGCCTTTGTTCGCGATACGTCCGCGTACAATCTCTCCGCCCACGCTATTCCCTGCGTCTTCCTTGGCTTTTAACCTGACGCGCTTGGCTGACAGTTTTACCACCCCACCTCGCACCGTGTCTTCGTTCCCCTGCTTCAGCAGGTTCTTGGTATCCCGTCTCCTACTAGCCTTACTCCTCCTCTACTGTGTCCACCGCCTGACTAGTCGCAGCCGCCGTTACTGTCAGAATTATATAATTAGAACTGCATGTAGTTCTTGCCGTAGTGTAGTTATCCTAACTTCCTGCTTGGTGGTGTACCCCCCTTTCCTACCCTATTTGTACTTCACTCTCTAGAGTGAAACCATCTCTTTCTTGTTCTCAACTCCCTCGACACTTGCCTAGCTATCACACCCTAGCCATGGCTCCTATGACTTCATGGTATTTAGAGCAGGCCCTTCCTAGACCGCTCATTGTTTTGGGCCCACCACCTGCTACACTACGCGCCACCCTCGTGTGGCCCTTCTCTCGACATTAGGCCCCGCCCCGTTGCTCGTGCCCGTCGCCCCTAGGCCTCGGTCCCGGCCCGTAGCCTGTCGCGCGTAGCCCCTAGGCCCGTCGCCCTTAGGCTCCGGCCCCCCGGCCCGTCGCTCGCGCCCGTCGCTCCCCTAGGCCCCGGTTCCGGCCCGTCGCCCGTCGCGCAACGCCCCTAGGCCCCGTCGGCCCCGTCGCCCGCCGCTCCCCTAGGCACGGCCCTACACCCCGCGGCCCCCCGTCGACCAAGGCCCCTCAGCCCCATCGCTCGCGCCCGACGCCCCTAGGCCCCGGTTCCGGCCCGTCGCCCATCGCGCAACGCCCCTACGCCCGTCGGCCCCGTCGTGCCCGCCGCCCCTAGGCCCGTCGGCACCGTCGCCCCTAGGCTCCGGCCTCGTCGCCAAAGGTGCCGTCGCCTGCGGCTCTGTCTCCCGCGGCCACGTCGCCCAAGGACCTGTCGCCCGCGGCCTCGTCGCCCGAGGACCCGCCCCCCCCCCCCCCCCCCCCAACTTCATTCTCCCTCTCTCTGCTGCACGTGCAGCAGAAAAGGAGGGGGGGTGGGGGGGGGAGGGAAGGGAGTTGGGGGCGCGGATCATGGAGGGTGAGGGGGTGGCAAGAGGGGTGCGGTTCCGGGGGGTGGCTGACCTAGGGAGTGGCAGGAGGGGTTTCTGCAACACCAGCCACCCACCACCTCCTCTTCTCTCTCTCTCTGCCGCACCTTGTGTTGGGACGGGTGGGGGGAGCTTGGAGGTTAAGGGGGTGGCGGGGAGGGGATCTGCAGCATCAACCCCCCCCCCCCTTCTCCTCCATTCCCCTGTTGCGAGTGCAGCAGTGGGGGGGAGGGGATCTGCAGCACCAGCCCCCCCCCGCCACCCCCCCCCCCCTTTCTCCTCCATCCCCCTGCTGCGGGTGCAGTAGTGGGGGGGAGGGGATCTGCAGCACCAGCCGCCCCCCCCCCCCCCCCCCGCCCCCCCCACTTCTCCTCTATCCCTATGCTGCGGGTGCTGCAGTGGGGGGAGGGGATCTGCAGCACCAGCCCCCCCGCCCCCCCCCCCCCCCTCCCCCCCCCCCCCCCCCTTCTCCTCCATCCCCCTGCTGCGGGTGCAGCAGTGGGGGGGAGGGTATGGGGTTGGCGGGTGTGAGTGAATTGCTGCCGCCTCTCCTCATCTCTCTCCCACTGCTGCACATGCCGCTGGGGGGGGAAAGGTGGGGGTGGGGGAGATGAGGGATGAAACAGCCACACATCTGCGACTGCCGCCCTCTGCTACCGTGGTACCTCCAGCTACAGCCCCTGTCGCCACCCTTGTTTGTCTTGACTCTCTACTGCTGTTGAGCGGCAGGTGCTGCCGTTGAGCTCTGCTGTGCCGCCGCCCTTGCCGCCGCTCGCTCCTGCTTCTGCTGCTTCTACCTTGGCTAAGGGGTCTATATCTGCCACTATTGCACTGGTTGTCACTGCTCTTGCGTGTTGCTGCTTTGTTCTGCTTGGTGTACCCCTGCAGGTTGTGTCTAGCACTTGGCTCCTCCTGCATGCAGTTAAGGGGGGATGTCAGAATTATATTATTATACCTGCATGTAGTTCTAGCCTTAGTGTAGTTATCCTAACTTCCTGCTTGGTGGTGTACCCCCCTTTCATACCCTATTTGTACTTCACTCTCTAGAGTGAAACCATCTCTTTCTTGTTCTCAACTCCTTCGACACTTGCCTAGCTATCACACCCTAGCCATGGCTCCTATGACTTTAACAGTTACAACCAGCCTCCTGTCAGAATCCCAATAACTAGACCATTGGGATAAAAGGGCTTGTTAGGTAGCGGGTCAGTGCGCCCATAACCCCCTAGGCCAACATGCTTGAAACCCTTCCTTTGGATCAATCGGGGATCATCAGTGGACCTCTGACACCTCCCCACTTCCTGCTCCTTCCCCTTACACTGAGCAGTCCGGCGGTCTTACAGAGCATCGTGAGCCTGCGTCTTGTCCTGTCTCGCCTGTTCGCACTGCTCGTCGCGTTCCTTGTTCGCGTCCTCCTCCTGTTCCCGGCACGCACGCTATGGCACTTCTTCCTTCCTCTGTTCCACTGCGTGTTCCTCTCTCGCCTCCTCCTGAGTCCTCTCTTCCTGCCATCCCTGACCCTGAGTCTGACCTTGTGCGTGCTCCCAGTCCCAGTGTCTCTCGTCTCCTCACCACTGTTGTTACTGACCCTTCTTTTGAGTCCACTGCTGCGTCTGCCCTTATTGCTGAGCTGCTTGAATTTGCTGCTGCCTGTCGTCTAGACTACGCCGCTGCTCTTGTTGCTAAGTCTGCGTCTGCCAGTCCTCCGTCCGTCGGGGGTGAGTGTGCTCTTGGCACGGACGTCCTTGAGGACAGGCAAGAGGACTTTGAGTGTCTTGCAGCTGTTGTAACTCGTTTCGCTTCCATCCTGCTTGCCCCTGAGGGAGACCCGGATGCACCAGACATCCCGACCCCGTGCTCTTATGCAGAGGCGATTACGGGTCCTTACTCCTCTCAGTGGCAGGCAGCCATGGATGCCGAGATGGCATCCTGGAAGTCCACAGGCACCTACGTCGACGAGGTTCCCCCACCTGGGGCGAACATAGTCGATGGCATGTGGATCTTCAGGGTGAAGCGGCCGCCGGGTTCTCCGCCTGCCTTCAAGGCGCGTTAAGTTGCTCGAGGCTTCAGTCAGCGACAGGGAGTTGACTACTTCCAGACCTTCTCCCCCACCCCGAAGATGACTACTCTTCGGGTGTTGCTGCACGTCGCTGCTCAGCGTGACTACGAGTTGCACTCTCTGGACTTCAGCACAGCTTTCCTGCAGGGCAGCCTGCATGAGGAGATCTGGTTGCGACGCCCACCTGGCTTCACTATCTCTCGTCTTCTCGCCACTACTGTCACAGACCCTTCTTTTGAGTCTGCTGCTGCGTCTGCTCTCTTTTCTGAGCTGCTTGACTTTGCTGCTGCCTGCCGTCTAGACTACGCCACTGCTCTTGTTGCTGAGTCTGAGTCTGCCAGTCCTCCGTCCGTCGCGGGTGAGTGTGCTCTTGGCATGGACGTCCTTGAGGATAGGCAGGAGGACTTTGAGTGTCTTGCAGCTGATGTACCTCGTTTCGCTTCCATGTTGCTTCCCCCTAAGGGAGACCCGGATGCACCAGACATCCCAACCCTGCGCTCTTACGCAGAGGCGATTACGGGTCCTTACTCCTCTTAGTGGCAGGTAGCCATGGATGCCGAGATGGCATCGTGGAAGTCCACAGGCACCTATGTCGGCGCAGTTCCCCCGTCTTGGGCGAACATAGTCGATGGCATGTGGATTTTCAGGGTGAAGCGTCCACCGGGTTCTCCGCCTGCCTTCAAGGCACGTTACTTTGCTAGAGGCTTCAGTCAGCGACCAGGGGTTGACTACTTCCAGACCTTCTCCCCCACCCCGAAGATGACTACTCTTCGGGTGTTGCTGCACGTCGCTGCTCGGCGTGACTACGAGTTGCACTCTCTGGACTTCAGTACAGCTTTCTTGCAGGGCAGCTTGCACGAGGAGATCTGGCTGCGCCGCCCACCTGGCTTCACTGAGTCGTTTCCTGCCGGTACCCAGTGGAGCCTCCGGCAGCCTGTCTACGGTCTCCGCCAGGCGCCTCGCGAGTGCCACAACACACTGAGGACTAGACTTGCGGATCTTGGGTTTGCTCCCTCTACTGCTGACCCGTCGCTGTTCCTACGCACCGACACCTCGCTGCCCCGTTCTACGTCCTCGTCTACGTCGACGACCTCGTCTTTGCCACTGCTGACACTGAGGCACTGACCCTTGTGAAGTCGGAGCTGCGGAAGAGACACACCTGCACTGACCTGGGTGAACTGCGCAGCTATCTTGGCTTGCAGATCACCCGGGACAGAGCACGGTGCACCAATCACCCTGACTCAGTCACACATGGTGCACCAGGTCCTTCAGCGCTTCGGCTTCCAGTTCTCCTCGCCACAGCCCACTCCTCTGTCTACCGGCCACTCGCTCTCAGCTCCACCTTCGGACAAGTCTGTAGAGCCGAGTGGTCCGTACCTAGAGCTTGTGGGTTGCCTCATGTACCTGATGACTTGCACGCGACCTGACCTCGCGTACCCTCTCAGCCTTCTGGCTCGCTACGTGGCTCCTGGTAGGCACCAAAAGGTGCACTGGGATGCTACAAAGAGGGTACTGCGTTACTTGTGCAGTACGTCGGGCATGGGGCTCGTGCTTGGAGGACGGGGTCCAGTTGTCCTCACTGGTCACGCAGACGCTTCTTAGGTTGACGACTCAGCTACGCAGCGGTCGTCACAGGGTTACACCTTCAGCCTTGGTTCCGGCTCTGTTTCTTGGCGTTCTACCCGCTCGTCTTCGGTTCTCAGCTCCAGTTGTGAGGCTGAGATCTACGTAGGGGCCATGGCTGCACAAGAGCTACGCTGACTCACCTACTTGCTGACTGACTTGGGAGAGCAGCCTCGTTCGCATCCATTTCTGTACGTAGACAACAAGGCCATGATTGCCTTGTGTCAGGAGCACAGACTAGAGCACCAAACGAAGCACATCGCTCTGCGATACTTCTTTGGTCGAGAGTTGCAGCAGCGTGGCCAGCTTCGTCTTGCGTACGTGGCCACTAGGGCCAACACTGCTGATATATTCACCAAGGCACTTCCGCCTGGTGATCATCAGCGCTTCTCTACTGTGTTAGGCCTTGTGCCTACTTTGCCTCACTTGCTTACTGCGTGACTTTGCTTGTACTGTGATATATATATATACCTGTATGCTTACACTTGCTAGGGTATGATCACTGTACTATTTGTTCTCTTCTATATAATTCTGCATGTGAACTGGCCTTGTGGCCCTTTCCTTGTGCTCAGACTGTGTGGTGACTTTGTGATCCACCCTGAGCTTGCTTTGCTTTTCTTGACTGGTCTTGTGACCACTTGTTCTCCCCCACTTTGCCTATGGGACTGTGTCAGAATGTTATAGTGCTTACATTTGTGTAGGCTATAGTGGGGTAGCCCATAAGGGGTACAACCCAATTAGGGTTAGTACTTGTACCCAACTGTTTCATAGTTCATTCATTCTTGTTCATGATCCTGACAATCAAATCCCTTGATGTTCGTGATCGGCAACGTCGGCTTCCACCTCAACACACCTATGTGCAGCTGCAGTGTATCGCCGTTGATGTGAAGCTTCGTACTCCCCACCATCATTGCTCTGAACTAAGTCTACCCCGAGGGCTCCCTAATTTTCTCCAACGTCCTGCGGTCGCACACCGAGTGGGACGCACCACTGCCCACCATCGCCTGGAGGCGTCGTCCTTTACAGAGCACCTCGAGCAATAGTGGTTGTTGCCGCTCCGAGTAGCCGTAGATTGTCTTGCTTATAGGATCATAGGGGACATCAAATATTTTATCCCTACATCCCACTCTCGAAGCTGAAGACTCAATATAAGTGTTCACCTGAGTGGGGTTAGAAGGATTTATCCGAGGCCGATTAAGCTTCGTCTGGGCCTTAAACCTTCCCCTAAGCCTTTGCAGATGTGTAGGCTTCACCTGTGGGAAACGGGGAATCGTAACAATGTGCTGTTGGGAGAGAATATTAACTCCTCGGAACGCTCGACCCTTTTCAACGCTCCGGAGGTGGGTCCCCAACTTGTCTGGTACTGGTACTATTTCTTAAGGCTTTTTCTTAGCCTTTAACTCTCCCTTCGATTTTACAGAGGCTTTAAAACCATGAGAAGTAATATTCTTAGTTAAAGTATCTTAATGGGATAAATTTAACGAATTCTTACTATCGGGGGTGTTCGGCTGAAGTTTCCCGTTCGGTGCAGAGTCTTTCTCCGCGGATTCTCCATTTGTCACGGCAATTTCCCCTGTTGTCGGCTGGTCGTGACGTTTTACATTTGCGCCATCATTTTCTCATTTTTACGCCCACTCCGAAGTTGCCACGTCGTTGCTTTTTCCATTTTCTAGATATTTTCACAATCGTCAGGTCGATCCGCGACTACATGCAATTTGTTTTTGGGTTGCGAAACAACCCTTTATGATCGATTTTGCCAAATTTTATTTTCATATTTATTAATTTTAATTAAAATATGGAAATAAAATTCATAAACTACAATATCCTGTCAGAATGAGTAATTTCTCTAGTCTGCAGTGGGGTACTCTATAGTGAGTACAGCCTTGTTAGGGTTTGCTATGTCAAACTTATATGCTATAGTGTGTTTAGGCTGTAGTGGGGTAGTTCTTATAGGGTACAACACTTTTAGGTTTGCTACTTGTACCCACCTGCTTGCTAGTTCAATCATTCCATTCACTCACATTTTATCATGGTATTTTGAGCAGGTTCCCTAGTGGGAACGTTTTTTTTTAGGGCCCACCACAAAACTTTTTTTTCTGCCCTGCTCGAAGCGCGCATCGCGCCCTGCCCATCGTGGCCCCTTTAATGCCCGTCGCGGCCCCTACTGCCTGTCGCGGCCCCTAGCCCGTCGCGGCCCCTACTGCCTATCGCGGCCCCTAGCCCGTCGCGGCCCCTACTGCTTGTCGCGGCCCCTAGCCCGTCGCGGCCCCTAGCCAGTCGCGGCCCCTAGCCCGTCGCGGCCCCTAGCCCGTCGCGGCCCCTACTGCCTGTTGCGGCCCCTACCGCCGTCGCGACCCCGCCTCCCGTCGCGGCCCCTACTGCCGACGCGGCCCCTACTGCCGTCGCGGCCCTAGCCCGTCGTGGCCCCTGCTGCTGGCACGGCCCCCTGCTGACGCGGCCCCTTCTGACGCGGCCCGCGGCTGACGCGGCCCCTGCTGACGCGGCCCCCTGCTGGCGCGGCCCCTATTGACGTGGCCCCCCTGCTGGCGCGGCCCCTCTTGACGCAGCCCCATGGAGTCGCGGCCCCCCTGCAGTCGCCACCCCTCACGGCCCGGCCCCTGCTAACGCGGCCCCCTGCTGGCGCGGCCTCTACTGGCGCGGCCCCTGCAGTCGCGGCCCCCCCCCTGCTGTCGCCACCCCTACTGGTGCGGCCCCTACTGTCACGACCCGGCCCCCTGCTGACGCGGCCCCCTGCTGGCGCGGCCCCTGCTGACGCGGCCCCCTCCTGGCGCGGCCCCTCCTGGCGCGGCCCCTACTAGCGCGGCCCCCCCTGCAGTCGCGGCCCCCCCTGCAGTCGCGGCCCACCCACGCTGCTGGAATCCTTACCCCTACTGGCGCGGCCCCTGCTGTCACGGCCCGGCCCTGCACCCGCCCCTGGTAAGCACCCGCGCCGCCCTGCTGCGCCGCGCCGCCAGCTGCCAAGCCGCGCCGCCCATCCGAGCCGCGCCGCCCAGCCGAGCCGCGCCGACCAGCCAAGCCGCGCCGCCCAGCCGAGCCGCGCTGCTCACTGAGCCGCGCCGCTCTGCCGAGCCGCGCCGCCCTACCGAGCCGCACTGCCCTGCACTGCCCTACTGCCTCTGGTTCTTCTACTGCTACTGCTCCTACTGCTGCTATGGCTAGCCCTACTGTTCTCACCTTTGATGCTGAGGGGCGTGCAGTTGACTTTGACGTGTGGGTTGACGACCTGCAGCTCTTTCTTCAGTGTGACTCTAGAGATGGGGTATCCCTTTTCGATCACACGTCCAGTGTCTCTACTGCTCCTGCTGCCACAGCTGACAGTACGGTTCGCTCACAGTGGACCACTCGTGACGCGGTTGCTCGTCTTGCTGTTTGTAGTCACCTGCCGCCTGCTGAGCGCGCGCATTTTGGTCAGTACAAGACTGCTCAGTCTTTGTACGACGCTGTAGTTACGCGCTACTCCTCCCCTGCCACTGCTGCCCTCAGCCGCCTCATGCTGCCGTACCTTCTCACTGACCTTGCCGCCTTTGCCACAGTCCCTGACCTAGTTGCTCACCTCCGCACTAGTGACGCCCGCTAACGCGCTGCCCTTCCCACTGAGTTCTGTGCCAAGAACCCCCCCCCCCATGTACATCGCCCTTTACTACCTAGTCACCCGCCTCCCTGACTCCCTTACTTCAGTCAGGGACCACTTTCTCTCCCTTTGCCCCACCGAGCTCACTGTCGACCTGCTAGAGGAGCGCCTAGCTGCAGCTGAGAAGAGTATCTTAGCTGTAGGTGCTTCTCGCGGCGACCGGCGCACCCCTTTCTTTGAGGGGTGTTCCCCTGTCCCCCTTCTCCCCTCTGTTGATTCTGCTGCTGCCGTCGACCTCGTTGGCACTGAGGAGGTCGGAGCTGCGTCTGCCCCTAGTGGGAGACGCCGCAACAGCAAGGGCAAGGGGAGCAAGGGTGGTGGAGGGGACGGCGGGGGCGGCGGCGGAGGCGATGGAGGAGGCGGAGGGGGTGGCGGTGGAGGTGGGGGTGGTGCCGGGAGTGGGGGCTTCAGTGGCGGCGGTGGAGGTGGTGGAGGCAGCGGCGGAGGTGGTGGAGGCAGCGGCATCGGTGGTGGAGGCAGCGGCAGCGGTGGCGGAGGTGGCGGTGGCGGTGGTGCTGGTTGAGGTGCAGCCGCGCAGCGTGGAGGCTTTGGTGGTAGCCAGTGCCAGTAGCAGCCGCGTTCCCGTGAGACCCCGTCGGCCCAGCAGCTTCGTGAGTGGTACGCTGGGCGTGGGAGGTCTGGGGGAGCTGGTCCCTGCACTTACGTTCTTCGCACCGGCAGTCGTCGTGGAGGACGTGCGGGCTGCCGCACACTGCGCAGCGCTGCTTCGGTCGCCTGACTGACGCCTGGCGCGCCCAGTTTCCTGACGCTGTTGAGCTCCCTCGTTGGGGTGATCTGCGTAGGCAGAATGTGGCTATCTTTGATCTGGATTTCGATGCAATCCTTGCTGCCATGTATGCTTTGACTGATAGTGCTGAGGGTGACTATTACCTGAGTGTCCCGCCCGACCCGGGCATTGAGGCTGCTGCTCTAGGTGCTAGTGCGTCTGCTGCTCCAGGTACTGGTGAGTCTGCTGCTCCAGGTGCTGGTGAGTCTGCTCTCTCTGGTACTACACCTACTGAGGCCTTGCACACTTTCACACTTGACTCTGGTGCTTCGCGCTCCTTCTTTCGCGACAGCACCACGCTCACGCCGCTCAGTCGGCCTGTAGCAGTCTCCCTGGCTGACCCCTCTGGGGGCCCAGTCCTTGCGCACTCTTCCACGGTTCTACGAACTTGGTGAGTGGAGCTGACCTCTAGGACGCGTGGGTTGACCACTTCACCCCTGGAGGTCAGCGTGTGACCCACTGCACTTGCTCTCGGACGGGCCGCGACCTGGCCACGTTCACCCGTCGGCCTGGGTCGAGTCTCTACACACTGACTACTGCGCCCCCTCCGGTCTCTGCGTCTGGTCAGGTAGCCGCGTCTAGTCAGGTGTTTGCTGCTGCGTCCAGGTCTAGTCCTGCGTCTGCCCCCTGCTCGTGTCGTCCTCTGACGCACGAGACTCTCCTGTGGCACCACCGCCTTGGTCACCCCTCCCTGCCTCGTCTTCGAGGTATGGCCTCCCGTACCCTTGTCTCGGGTCTCCCCAGGTGCCTTCCTCCCCTTCCTCCGGGGCCTGCCCCCACCTGTGTTCCTTGTGTCGAGGGCCGGCAGCGCGCCGCTCCTCACTCCTCCTCGTTCCCTCCGACCGAGGCTCCCCTTTTAGACTCTTCACATGGACTTGTGGGGCCCAGCCCGCATCTGTGGACAGGGTCACGAGCGTTACTTCCTCCTGGTTGTTGACGACTACTCGCGTTACACCTCAGTCTTCAGCAAGGGTGACGTCACTGAGGTGTTGATCGACTGGATCCGCGGTGCCCGTCGCCAGCTCAGCGAGAGTTTCGGCTCGGACCTTCCTGTTCTGCGTCTGCACTCAGACAGAGGTGGTGAGTTTTCCTCCGACCTCCTGAGGGCCTTCTGTCGTGCGGAGGGCATCCGCCAGACGTTCACGCTTCCGGCCTCCCCACAGCAAACTGGGATTGCTGAGCGCCGCATTGGCATGGTCATGGACGTCGCTCGTACGCCCATGATCCATGCGGCTGCTCCCCATTTTCTGTGGCCATTCGTGGTTCATTACGCTGCGCATCAGATCAACCTTCAGCCTCGTGTCTCCTTGCCGGAGACCACACCTACTCTGAGGTGGACGGGGAAGGTTGGCGATGCGTCCGCGTTCCGTGTCTGGGGATCTCGAGCTTTTGTCCGCGATACTTCAGCGGACAAGCTGTCCTCCCGTGCCGTTCCTTGTGTCTTCCTTGGCTTCCCCCCTGACGCACCTGGGTGGCAGTTTTACCACCCCACCTCGCGTCGTGTTCAGTCCTCTCAGGACGTCACGTTTGACGAGTCGGTGTCTTACTACAGACTCTTTCCCTACCGAGCTTCCTCTCTCCCCCCCCCGCCACTCTTCCTAGCACCAGGTACTCCTCCGGTAGACCCCCTCCCCCCTCAGGGTCCTGCCCCCTCAGGTGTGTCTCAGGTAGACCCTGCTGAGCCGGTTGAGGTAGCTGTCGACTCAGGTGCTGTTAGGGGTACTGAGCCTATGGGTGCGAGGCCTGGGTGTGTGGAGTCTTGGGGTGCTGAGCCTGAGCGTTTGGAGCCTGGGGGTGCTGAGCCTGAGCGTGTGGAGCCTGGGGGTGCTGTGTCTGGGGGTGCTGAGTCTGGAGGTTCTCTGGGTGTCCCGTTGCGGCGAGAGCCCCTCTCTCCGTAGCGGCTTCGTGAGTGGTACGCTTGGCGCTGTCACCGTGCTACTGGTACTGCTGGTGCTGGAGCTGTTGGAGGTGCTACTGGTGTTGGTGCTGCTGGAGGTGCTGCTGGTGCTGGAGCTGCTGGAGGTGCTACTGGTGTTGGTGCTGCTGGAGGTGCTGTTGGTGCTGGAGCTGCTGGAGGTGCTGCTAGTGCTGGAGCCCCTGGAGGTGTTGCTGTTGCTGGTGCTGCTGGGGGTACTGCTGGTGCTGGAGCTGCTGGAGCCGCTGGCCCTAGAGGTGCTCGTACTGGAGGTACTGGAGCTGCTGGGACTGGTGGTAGTGCAGGCGTTGGAGCTGCAGGTACTGAGGCTGGTGGTGCTGCAGGAGTTGTAGCTGGCGACCCTGGAGCTGATGGTACTGGTGCTGTCTCTGCTGTTTCTGGAGGCGCTGCGCGGCCGCGGCCGTACTACGTTCCGCTCCTTCAGCAGGTTCTTGGTCTACCGCCTTCTCCTGGTCCTACTCCTCCTTTACTGGGTCCACAGCCTGTCCAGTCACAGTCGCAGTTACAGCCGTCCTCTCCACTGCATGGCCCTTCTCCTTACTCTGGACGGACTAGAGGTCTTACGGAGTGTCGTGAGCCTGAGTCGCGTCCTGTGTCGCCTGTGTCTCGTGCTGCGTCACCTGTCCGCACTGCTCGCGCTGGTCGTGTTTTGCGTCCGCGTCCTCCTCCTGTCCCTGGCACTCACTCTATGACACTGCGTCCTTCCACTGCTCCACAGCGTGTCCCTCTGCCGTCTCCTCCTGCGTCCTCTCTTCCTATTGGTCCGGACCCGGAGTCTGACTCCCTTCGTGCTGCTAGTCCTACTGTCACGCGCTTTCTGGCCACTGCTGTCACTGACCCTCTATTTTAGTCCACTACTGCGTCTGCTCTTTCTACTGAGCTTGTTGACTTTGCTGCAGCCTGTCGCCTAGACTACGCCACTAGTCTTGTTGCTGAGTCTGCGTCTGCGTCTGTCTGTCCTCCGTCCGTTGGGGGTGAGTGTGCTCTTGGCACGGACGTTCTTGAGGACAGACAGGAGGAGTTTGAGTGCTTTGCCACTGCTGTACCTCATCTCGTGTCCATGCTGCTTGCCCCTGAGGGAGACCCGGATGCACCAGACATCCCGACCCCGCGCTCTTACGCAGAGGCGATAGAGGGTCCCTACTCCTCTCAGTGGCAGGCAGCCATGGACGCCGAGATGGCTTCCTGGAAGTCCACAGGCACCTACGTCGACGAGGTTCCCCCGCCTGGGGCGAACATCGTCAGTGGCATGTGGATCTTCAGGGTGAAGCGGCCGCCGGTTTCTCCGCCTGTCTTCAAGGCGCGTTACGTTGCACGTGGCTTCAGTCAGCGACAGGGAGTTGACTTCTTCCAGACCTTCTCCCCTACCCCGAAGATGACCACTCTTCGGGTACTGCTGCACGTAGCTGCTGGGCGTGACTACGAGCTCCACTCGCTTGACTTCAGCACAGCCTTCCTACAGGGCAGCCTGCACGAGGAGATCTGGCTGCGCTGCCCACCTGGCTTCACAGGGTCGTTTCCTGCTGGTACCCAGTGGAGCCTCCGTTGGCCAGTCTACGGTCTCCGCCAGGCACCCCGTGAGTGGCACGACACACTCAGGACGACTCTTGCTACTCTTGGTTTTGCTCCTTCCACTGCTGACCCTTCACTGTTTTTACGCACTGACACCACTCTGCCGCCGTTCTACATTCTCGTGTACGTAGACGACCTCGTCTTTGCTACTGCTGACACTGAGGCACTCGCCCACGTGAAGTCCGAGCTGCAGAAGAGATACACGTGCACAGACCTGGGTGAACTGACAAGCTATCTTGGCTTGCGGATCACCCGGGACAGAGCACAGCGCACCATTACCTTGACTCAGTCACACATGGTGCAGCAGGTCCTTCAACGCTTCGGCTTCACGTACTCCTCGCCACAGTCCACTCCTCTCCCTACCGGTCACTCGCTCTCAGCTCCACCTTCGGACGAGTCCGTAGAGCCGAGTGGCCCGTATCCAGAGCTTGTGGGCTGCCTCATGTACCTGATGACCTGCACTCGACCTGACCTAGCATACCCTCTCAGCCTTCTGGCTCGCTACGTGGCTCCCGGTAGGCACCGAAAGGTGCACTGGGATGCTGCGAAGAGGGTGTTGCACTACCTGTGCAGTACGTCGGGCATGGGGCTCGTGCTTGGAGGACGGGCTCGAGTTGTCCTCACTGGTCACGCAGACGCCTCCTGGGTTGACGACTTGGCTACGCAGCGGTCATCACAGGGTTACACCTTCAGTCTTGGTTCCGGTTCTATCTCTTGGCGGTCTACCCGCTCTTCTTCTGTTCTCAGCTCCAGTTGTGAGGCTGAGATCTACGCTGGGGCCATGGCTGCACAGGAGCTAGGCTGGCTCACCTGCCTGCTGATCGATTTGGGAGAGGCGCCTCGTTCTCCTCCAGTTCTGTACGTCGACGAAGCACATTGCTCTGCGCTACTTCCTTGCTCGAGAGTTACAGCAGCGTGGCCAGCTTCGTCTTGCTTACGTGGCCTCTTGGGCCAACACTGCTGATGTTTTCACCAAGGCACTTCAGCCTTGTGATCATCAGCGTTTCTGTACTGTTCTAGGCCTTGTACCTACTGTGCCTCACTTGCTTACTTCTTGACTCTGCTTGTACTGTACTCTATATACATATACCTGCAGGCTTACACTTGCTAGGTTGTGTTCACTGTATTGCTTGTTTTCTTTTATATAACTCTGCATGTGAACTGGCCTTGTGGCCATTTGCTTGTGCTCAGACTGCGTGGTGACTTTGTGATCCACCCTGAGTTTGTTTGCCTTTCTTGACTGGTCTTGTGACCACTTGTTCTCCCCCACTTTGCCTATGGGGGTGTGTCAAACTTATATGCTATAGTCTGTTTAGGCTGTAGTGGGGTAGTTCTTATAGGGTACAACACTTTTAGGTTTGCTACTTGTACCCACCTGCTTGCTAGTTCAATCATTCCATTCACTCACATTTCATCATGCTATATGTAGTCAACTGCCTGCTAGTGAAACTTCTCTCTTCTCTGTTTCATTCATTCCTTCACTATTCTGACATGCTATCAGAGCAGGTCGACCCTCCTGGGTCTTTCCTGTGTATGGGCCCACCGTTATCTGTCTTTCCTGTGTATGGGCCTATCGCGCGCCTCGAGCGCGTGCCGTTTTCCTGCCTGCCGCGCGCTCATGGCGCGCGGCATTTTTTCTGCCCGTCGCGCCGCCCTGCAGGCCGCGCGACGCCCTGCCCTTCCCGTCGTGCGCCCTGTGGCGTGCGACGGTGCGCTGCCCGTCGTGCGCCCCGAGGCTTGCGGCGGTTTCGTCGCCCGTTGCGGCGCCCCGGGGGCCCATGCGTCACCCCCCCCCCCCCCCTCCCCCCCCCCCCGTCGTTCGTCGCGGCACCTTCGGGGGGCTCGTGCGCGCCCCCCCCCCCTCCCGTCGCTTGTCGTGGCGCCATCGGGGGCCCGCGCGGCCCCCACTTCCGTCGCCCGTCGTGGCGCCCAAGGGGGCCCGCGCGCGGCCCACTCCCGTCGCCCGTTGTGGCGCCTTTGGGTGCCCGTGCAGCCCCCACTCCTGTCGCCCGTCAAGGCGCCCTCGGGGGGCCCGCGCACTGCCCCTCCTGCAGCCCGTCAGCCGCCCCTGCGGCCCAAGTGCCGCCCCTGCAGCCCCTGTGCCGCCTCCTGTCCACGTGCAACTGCGGGGTGGCGGGTATGGGGGTGGCGGGTGTGTGAGTCGTCCCTTGCTCCTCCTCCTCCTCTGTCTCCCACTGCTGCAGCTGCCGCTGCGGGGGGGTGGATGTGTGGGAGCCGAAGGAGTGGTACTAGGGGGGTGTCGTGGGAGTGAAACTAGGGGTGCAGCAGGGGGTGTGTGAAAAGGGAGTGGGACAGTTGGGGGAGGTTGAAGGGGGGTGGTCGCCGTGAAGCCAACAGCTCCAGTCGCCTGTGAGACCGTTGGGCCAGTCGCCCGTGAGCCCGTCGCTCCAGTTGCCCGTGAGCCCGTTGCTCCAGTCGCCCATGGGTCCGTTGCTCCTGCCGCTCAGAGTTAGCCGCGGAGCCAGTTACTCCAGTTGCCCGTGTGCCAGTTGCTCCAGTTGCCAGTGTGCCAGTTGCTCCAGTTGCCCGTGTTCCAGTTGCTCTAGTTGCGCCGTGTGCCAGCAGCTTCAGCTGCCGCCCACTACCTCCTCTCCTCTCATAGTCCCTCCTCCTCCACACTTGCCACTCTGTGATAGCTGTTATAGTCACAATAGGCTTGAATGTGCCTAAAACGAAAGATAGAGAGCATAGACGGATTTCTGCACAGCGGCTTCAAACGTTGATAGCGTTCTTCTCACAGCTGCAAATGACTTGATTCAAATTGGATCTGGAGCGTCTTCACGTCGTCTACAATTAGCAATTTAGATTGCACGATTTGATAAAGAATTGACGACACAGCGTCGGTTTGAACGAACGGTACTATGGCAGCCACTATAGTCTTAGAACACAAGATAGGAAGAGTTAC
This sequence comes from Closterium sp. Naga37s-1, assembly GCA_947471745.1. Classification (NCBI taxonomy): domain Eukaryota; kingdom Viridiplantae; phylum Streptophyta; class Zygnematophyceae; order Desmidiales; family Closteriaceae; genus Closterium; species Closterium sp. Naga37s-1. The sequence goes on along the minus strand of CANJKZ010000072.1, from coordinate 2,763,426 downwards.
GAGTTGGGAATGACTCCCAGCTCCTACAAACCCCAAGAGCCGAGGTACAGTGATGTGGAACAGTGCCACACTGTCCCCAACCATGAAGGGTCTCGAAACTACCCTTCACTAGGGCCTACACCAAGTGAAATGTTACACTACACAAAGTAATGTAACTATCTTCAATATCTTGAGGTGTACCCTTTTTGGCGAGCTTCGAAATCACTTGAGGCTTGACACCAAGGCTCGGGCTCTTCATCACAAACTCATCCTTGAGTTCTTGATGGGTCTGCTGCACACACCTGCGACACGCCGAACGTTCGACACAGGACAAAATAGAAACCGCGCACGACAAAATAGAAACCGCGCGCGAGACACAAACGACCGCGTAACACGCGTCTAGCGATAACTCGCTATTGACTCGACACACACACTCGACATCATGACTCAACATTCACACACAATTATAAGCATGAAATATATATTATCCCATGCCCTCATACCATTCCATACACACACACATTCACGCACACGGACAACAAGCCGAGTGCAAACCGTAGGGTTGCACCAACAAACTCCCCCTCGGATTGTTGGCCTTAGGATATGTTGCTCTCTCAGTTCAGAGCCATCCCAGCCAGCTTGCAACACTTCCAATGCTGCTGCTCCACCAGCCTCTTGGTCATCATGTCAGCCGGCTGCCCCGTGGTCTTCACGTAGCGCAACTCAACTTCACCCGCGGTTACCATGCTCCTCGTCCAATGCCACTTCACTCTCATGTGCTTCGTGAGTCCATGCAACACAGGGTTCTTAGCAAGAGCAATGGCACCCTGGCTGTCACAGTACAGTGGGGTAGGTCCTTGCTGCTCCTCCCCCAATTCAGCCAACAAACGCCGCTGCCACACAATCTCCCGTACGGCACGGAAGAGTGCCATGTACTCGGACTCCACCGAGCTCAAAGCTTGGTCAACCTGCTTCTTGCTCTCCCAAGCAGTTGGGCCTCCACCAACACAGCATATGAAGCCTCCCACACTTGTCATGTCCTCTGGTTCTGATGCATATGAAGCATCCGAGTAGGCGGTGAGGAACAAACGCCCGGGTTCAACACCATCCGCGCCCTTTTGGCGCCTTTGTGCCGCCGCCGAGTATTGCAGCCCAACGGTCGGTGTTTGGCCAAGATACTTGGCCACCCTCATTCCAGCTGCTACCTGCTCCTCATTAGGGCATTGCACAACCCTAGCCAGCTGCCCGGTAGCAAACGCGACGTCCGGTCGGGTGTTTACCGCCGCATACATGAGGCTGCCCACCAACGAGTGAAATCGGCGCCTCTCCTCTTCACCAACGCTCTCCTCCTCTGGTCCCTTCACACACTTGAACCCAGAGGGAAAGGGTGTAGCCACATGGCCTTCACTCTGCCCAAAGTTGGCAGCCAATGCCTCCAGGTACTTTCGTTGATGCACCCGCATGCACCGCTTCTCCACATCTCGTTCGATGTGGAGCCCAAGGTAGAAGCTCACGTCACCAAGGGCCTTGCACTTGAACTTGTCTTGAAGCTTCAGCATCACCTCCTTCACAAGGTCAGAAGAGGGTGAGAAAATGAGGATGTCATCCACATAAACCACCATGAAACTCCTCTGCTCCCCCTCGCCAAGCATGAACAAGGAGTGATCGGCCGTTGAGGGAGTGAAGCCGATCCCCTCCAACACTTCGCACAGCTTCATGTACCATTGCCTAGGGGCCTGCTTCAGCCCATAGAGGGCCTTCTTCAGCTTCCACACTCTGCCACTACCATCATCAAACCCCTCTGGCTGGGCCATAAAAATCTCCTCCTCAAGGATGCCGTTAAGGAATGCCGTTACGATGTCCATTTGCTTTACTACCCATCCTTTGATGGCGGCTCCCGCGAATAGGGTTCTCAGCGTCGTCGGCTTCACCACAGGGGCAAACAGCTCCTTGAAGTCCACCTTCTCCTTCTGCTGGTACCCCTTGGCTACAAGCCTAGACTTGTAGCGCTCGATCTTGCCGTCGGCATCCGACTTGATTTTGAAGAGTCACTTGGACGTTATCGCCGTACGCCCCTCCGGTAGCTCCACCAATTCAAACGTGTCATTCTCCTCGATGCTCTTCAGCTCACTCTCCATGGCCTTCTTCCACTCCTCAGCATCACTACTCTCCAAAGCCTCCTTGAGAGTTGCTGGTTCTCCCGGCATCTCCACCGGAGAGAAGAACGCGAAGGCACACTCCTCGTAGTCACTCTCCTCGTCGTCTCCGACCATCATTGCCGCTCCGGCCAGGGCTGTCTTGCCCTGCTTTCCCGGCGCATCATAGGTCAGCCTATTAGGGGGTTGAACTCTCCTCTTCCCCCTTCCTTCCTCCTCAGCTGCAGGGACTTGAAGGCCTTGGCGTTGCTGCGGTGTGGCTCGAATCCGTGGAGCACTCGTAGTACGGGAAGGGAGTGACGGTGCACGCTCGCTCACTTGCTGCACCTCCTCCTCTTCTTCCTCTGCATCATTGGCCTCCTCTCCCCCATTCACAAGGGAGGATTGCCTTGTGGTTGTGCTGCCGCTGCTCAGCTCCAAAGGCAGCTCCACATGCTCCAAACCGGAACTCTTCACCTCCCCAAACCGCACGCCTATCTTCGCCTCATTCTCCGCCTTCCAATCCTTGTACATGAAGTTCTCCATGAACTTGCAGTCCCTGCTCACCAAGAACTTCTTGGTGAATGGGTCCCAAAGAAGCCATCCCTTGCTGTTTTGAGCCATGCCCAAGTGCACGGCCCACACCGCCTTGGCACCAAGCTTGTTGTGCCGAAGATGCTTAGGCACGAGCGCCATGCACATGTACCCGAACACCCGAAGCATATCCACCTTTGGCTTCCTTCCTAGCCACTCCACATAGGGCACCCATTTGTCTGCTCCCACATGAGTCAAGGCTCTGTTCTTGGCCACACACGCGCTCCGCACCGCATCAGGCCAGAAATAGTCGGGTAGCCCGGCTTCAATGAGCAACCCGCGTGCCGCCTCCGTGATTGTGCGGTTCGCTCGCTCGACGATGCCGTTCATTGCAGGGGAGTATGGCATGGTGAGGGAGTGCCGAATACCATTCTTCTTCAGCCACAACCCAAACTCCTTGCTCAGGAACTCTCCCCCTCGATCGGTGCGGATTGACTTGACTAGACGGTCTTGTTGCCGCTCCACCATCGGGAACCAATCCGTCTTCAACGTTTCAGCCACGTCGCTCTTCTTGGCCAGCACGTACACCCAAGTCATGCGGGTGTAGACGTCGACAATGGTGAGAAAATACTCAGCTCCAGCAGCTCCAAGCTTCAGGGGGCCCACCACGTCCATCACCACCTCATCAAGCGGTGCCTTTGCCGTTGCCTCCGAACTAGGGAACGGAAACCGGGTGAACTTGGCTTGCATGCACGTCGGGCAGCCAAGCACCTCATCGGGCTCCCCCTTCACACGTATGCCAGCAACCATCTCATTCTTCACTAGCTGCTGCAAGATGGGCAGGGCCACATGCCCCATGCGCCGATGCAAGGTGAGCCAATCACACTCCCCCGTAGCCGAAGTTGGATTGGAGAATGCCGCGCTCGCAATAGCGCCCCACATACTCTCTCCGTAGTCCTCCTCCGCTGCTGCCTCTGGGTTCTCCTCACCCTTTTGCTGCTCCTTGGTTGCTGCACCACTCTCCTTAGGTTCACTAAACTTGCTGGTCCCTCCAGGTTTGCTCTTCTTGAGCTCATTCTCCTTAGCGCGACCGTTCGCGCCATCGTCGCTACCGACCGCTCCATCCTTGGTGCTGATGCTTGCTGCCACTTGCCTCTCCTTAGGCATAGGGACCACTGGGATCTGCCACATCTCGTTGTAGACATCCCTGTCCTCATGAAGGTCCCAAAGAATTCGATCGCCAAGCCTTGCGGTGTAGGTCTTGGCTCCCTTCGAGTTCGTGTCCATGCCGGCCTTTGCCAACCGCCGCACGGAAATCAGGTTTGCAGCAAGGCTGGGCACCCAAAGCACGTTCTTGAGGCCCACCATCTTCCCATCAGCACCCTTGAACATGGCCTTGCCCATGCCTTTCACCTCTGCTCGCTGCCCCAAAGCCGATGTGACATGCTTCACCGGTGACGGCTCGAGTTCGGTGAGCAAGTCCGGGCGAGGTGTCATGCTATAGGTAGCGCCACTATCAATCACCCAATAGTCCAGGGGGTGTAGGGTCACCTTCCCCACAGCTGCTGGCTCCTCAAAGCCTTCATCCTTCTCTGGACCAGCCGGTACTTGCGTCGACACGAAGTAGAATAGACCCGGGTATCGATCGTCGCTCGGGTCCTTGTCGTTGTCTCCGCTCTTCATGTTTGCAGCTCCGCCACCGCGACCGCCACGGCCTCCACGGCCTCGTCCTCTCCCTCCTCCTGCTCCTCTACCCTCTTGGCCTTGAGCAGGGGTCCAACCATCAGGGAGTTTGTAGCAGTCGCGCCACATGTGTCCGCTCTTGTGGCAATAGTGACACTCGCCGTCGAATCGGCTGCGACCGCGTCCGTAGCTCTTGTCGTCGCTGCCGTAACCGCCACTCCTGCGGCCTCCGCCGAAGTTGCTGCCACCAAACCTTCCTCCCCCTCGTCCTCTGCCTCTTCCTCGACCATATCCACGGCCGATGCTCGCTGCCCCAGCGCCATCCGCACTCGCCAACTCACGGCGGCGGAAATTCTCTTGAAGGATAGCTCGCTTCACGTCTTCAAGCGAGAGGCGGGGCAAGTCGCGATTAAGGTTGATGATGAGCGAGGACCATGACTCTGGGAGTAAGGCCAGCAACTTGGTCTTCTTTTGGAGCTCACTGTAGTTCAAATCAGCTCCCTCAAGCCGCGTCAACAAGTCGAAGAATTTCTGCACCCCTTCTTCAACCGCTTCGTCTTCTTCAATTCGTAGTGCCGCCATTTGCCGTTCCAACACCACCGCTACCGCCGCTGTTGCAGGAGCATGTACACCCTTGATAGCAGCCCATGCCTTTGGTCCTTTCTCTGGTTCACGCTGGAATGGCTTGATGTGACGGATCTGACTGCTCCCCAACACTTGCCCAAGTAAGAGATAGCCTTGTGCGCTCTTCCGCACCCACGGGCTCTTCTCCGGGTCGTTCTCGGGGCGCTTCTCCGTTCCTTCCATCACCTCCAGCAGGTCATAGTGGTCAAAGATGTTCTCCATCTTGAAGGACCATTCAGCAAAGTTGTCACCGTTGAACTTGTCAAGCCCAAACACCCTAGGCTCATCCCTAGGTGGGCCAAGACTTGGTTGCATGGGCGCCATGGCTGAATCACGGGGTTGGCCTTGAGCTTGAGCTTCTCCACTGCCACCAGCACCTCTGCCACCCCTTTCCTCAGGTCCAGACATTGTCGAAACTGCTCCAAGGGCCTCTGATACCACTTGTTATAGTCACAATAGGCTTGAATGTGCCTAAAACGAAAGATAGAGAGCACAGACGGATTTCTGCACAGCGGCACCCCGAAGGTGCCGTCGTTCGTCGCGGCACCTTCGGGGGGCTCGTGCGCGTCCCCCCCCCCTCCCGTCGCTTGTCGTGGCGCCATCGGGGGCCCGCGCGGCCCCCACTTCCGTCGCCCGTCGTGGCACCCAAGGGGGCCCGCGCGCGGCCCACTCCCGTCGCCCGTTGTGGCGCCTTTGGGTGCCCGTGCAGCCCCCACTCCTGTCGCCCGTCAAGGCGCCCTCGGGGGGCCCGCGCACTGCCCCTCCTGCAGCCCGTCAGCCGCCCCTGCGGCCCAAGTGCCGCCCCTGCAGCCCCTGTGCCGCCTCCTGTCCACGTGCAACTGCGGAGTGGCGGGTATGGGGGTGGCGGGTGTGTGAGTCGTCCCTTGCTCCTCCTCCTCCTCTGTCTCCCACTGCTGCAGCTGCCGCTGCGGGGGGGTGGATGTGTGGGAGCCGAAGGAGTGGTACTAGGGGGGTGTCGTGGGAGTGAAACTAGGGGTGCAGCAGGGGGTGTGTGAAAAGGGGGTGGGACAGTTGGGGGAGGTTGAAGGGGGGTGGTCGCCGTGAAGCCAACAGCTCCAGTCGCCTGTGAGACCGTTGGGCCAGTCGCCCGTGAGCCCGTCGCTCCAGTTGCCCGTGAGCCCGTTGCTCCAGTCGCCCATGGGTCCGTTGCTCCTGCCGCTCAGAGTTAGCCACGGAGCCAGTTACTCCAGTTGCCCGTGTGCCAGTTGCTCCAGTTGCTAGTGTGCCAGTTGCTCCAGTTGCCCGTGTTCCAGTTGCTCTAGTTGCGCCGTGTGCCAGCAGCTTCAGCTGCCGCCCACTACCTCCTCTCCTCTCATAGTCCCTCCTCCTCCACACTTGCCACTCTGTGATAGCTGTTATAGTCACAATAGGCTTGAATGTGCCTAAAACGAAAGATAGAGAGCACAGACGGATTTCTGCACAGCGGCTTCAAACGTTGATAGCGTTCTTCTCACAGCTGCAAATGACTTGATTCAAATTGGATCTGGAGCGTCTTCACGTCGTCTACAATTAGCAATTTAGATTGCACGATTTGATAAAGAATTGACGACACAGCGTCGGTTTGAACGAACGGTACTATGGCAGCCACTATAGTCTTAGAACACAAGATAGGAAGAGTTACGAGTTGGGAATGACTCCCAGCTCCTACAAACCCCAAGAGCCGAGGTACAGTGATGTGGAACAGTGCCACACTGTCCCCAACCACGAAGGGTCTCGAAACTACCCTTCACTAGGGCCTACACCAAGTGAAATGTTACACTACACAAAGTAATGTAACTATCTTCAATATCTTGAGGTGTACCCTTTTTGGCGAGCTTCGAAATCACTTGAGGCTTGACACCAAGGCTCGGGCTCTTCATCACAAACTCATCCTTGAGTTCTTGATGGGTCTGCTGCACACACCTGCGACACGCCGAACGTTCGACACAGGACAAAATAGAAACCGCGCACGACAAAATAGAAACCGCGCGCGAGACACAAACGACCGCGTAACACGCGTCTAGCGATAACTCGCTATTGACTCGACACACACACTCGACATCATGACTCAACATTCATACACAATTATAAGCATGAAATATATATTATCCCATGCCCTCATACCATTCCATACACACACACATTCACGCACACGGACAACAAGCCGAGTGCAAACCGTAGGGTTGCACCAACAATAGCTTCTAGCTTTGCTTATATTTGTGAACTATAAACTGCTGCTTGTTGTGCTGATCATACCCCACTTTGACTATGGGGGTGTGTCAGAATGTGTAATTTCTCTAGTCTGCAGTGGGGTACTCTAAGTGAGTACAGCCCTGTTAGGGTTTGCTATGTGTACTCAACTGCCTGCTAGTGAAACTTCTCTCTTCTCTGTTTCATTCATTCCTTCACTATTCTGACATATCCTTCCCATACTGTGCATAGTGAGTAGTTGTCAATCCAGTTCACAGTATATCAAACCATATGATTTTTTTTAATCATGTGTTTTATGCAGATAAGTTGTACTGTTTGCATTATATGTTTTACTATTAAATGGTGTTGTAGTAATGATAAATAAATGCATGTGCATAAAATAATGCTATAGGATGCATAATGTTTAATATGATATGTCATGAATCATGATGCACAGGCATGCAAATGATAAAATGCGTGACAGTTAACGACCCAAAAGCTAAGCTACCGCCATCCCCTACCTAGCATGGGGGGGAGGTCATTTGCATAGATTTTGAAACAACACAATCTGTAAATCCTAAAAAAATAGTCAACCCTATCAAATCCAGTTCGAAGTGGCAACACATGAGTCACTTTGTGCGCCAATGAACCTTTTGTGAAATGATAGACCTGGGCCATCTTTTTAAAATCCATAGACATGCATTGTTGATGCGATGATGAACATAAAAAAATACACATGCATGCACACAATGCCACATACGCACATACACACACACACGGAGGCAAACTAACGATAATAGAACCGCATACAAATGCACAAACTAAAAAGACAAGTAGAAAGAAATGAAAACAGAAGTTGCAAAATTTATGAGCAGCAATCTAAATCAAATTCCACAATCCAACATTTCCACATCATATATTGGTTATGAATCTATTAGCTTTACATGTTAATGTACTTTTGCACAATGTTTCGCAACCTTAACAAGATTTCGTCGCCTCTTGTTTTTTTTGTTTTTGTTTTTGTTTTTTTTTTTTTTTTTTTTTTTTTTTTTTTTTTCACTTCGGGGGTGCCATACAGTTCTTGCCCTGCAGCTCCTTACGTGCCTTCTTCATTTTCCAACACGCCAAGAATCGATGTCCGCCTGCGCCGCAAAACTCGCACTATTCGGATTTTGCTGGCCGCTGCTTCGCGTCAATCTTGTCGATATCCATCGGGTTGGTGATCGTGGGCGGTGCCAATCGCTCCATGCCGAGATTCCTATTCCGCATGCAGCGTCGTGTTTCGTGTTGACCCCTGATCAACGCATCGAACCTTTTTGCTATGCAGACCATATCAAGGTAGTTACTGTAGTTTGCTGTAGATTAAGTATCGGCTGTCGAAATAACGAACGAGAATGAATGAACTATGAACGAGTTGGGTACAAGTACTAACCCTAATTGGGTTTTACCCCTTATGGGCTACCCCACTATAGCCTACAGAAAGTAAGCACTACAACATTTTGACACACCCCCATAGGCAAAGTGGGGGAGAACAAGTGGTCACAAGACCAGTCAAGAAAAGCAAAGCAAGCTCAGGATGGATCACAAAGTCACCACACATTCCGAGCACAAGCAAATGGCCACAAGACCAGTTCACATGCAGAGTTATATAAAGAGAACAAACAATACAGTGATCATATCCTAGCAAGTGCAAGCATGCAGGTATATAGATAGATTACAGTACAAGCAAAGTCAAGCAGTAAGCAAGTGAGGCAAAGTGGGCACAAGGCCTAACACAGTAGAGAAGCGCTGATGATCACCAGGCGGTAGTGCCTTGGTGAATATACCAGCAGTGTTGGCCCTAATGGCCACGTACGCAAGACGAAGCTGGCCACGCTGCTGCAACTCTCGAGCAAGGAAGTATCGCAGAGCGATATGCTTCATTCTGTGCTCCAGTCTATGCTCCTGACACAAGGCAATCATGGCCTTGTTGTCTACGTACAGAACTGGAGGTGAACGAGGCTGCTTTCCCAAGTCAATCAGCAGGTAGGTGAGCCAGCGTAGCTCCTGTGCAGCCATGGCCCCGGCGTAGATCTCAGCCTCACAACTGGAGCTGAGAACAGAAGACGAGCGGGTAGACCGCCAGGAAACAGTGCCGGAACCGAGGCTGAAGGTGTAACCCTGTGACGACCGCTGCGTAGCTGAGTCGTCAACCCAGGAGGCGTCTGTGTGACTGGTGAGGACAACTGGACCCCGTCCTCCAAGCACGAGCCCCATGCTTGACGTACTGCACAAGTAGCGCAGTACCCTCTTCGCAGCATCCCAGTGCACCTTTCGGTGCCTGCCGAGAGCCACGTAGCGAGCCAGGAGGCTGAGAGGGTACGCGAGGTCGGGTCGAGTGCACGTCATCAGGTACATGAGGCAACCCACAAGCTCTGGGTATGGACCACTCGGCAATACGGACTCGTCCGAAGGTGGAGCTGAGAGCGAGTGGCTGGTAGACAGAGGAGTGGGCTGTGGCGAGGAGAACTGGAAACCGAAGCGCTGAAGGACCTGGTGCACCATGTGTGACTGAGTCAGGGTAATGGTGTGCCGAGCTCTGTCCCGGGTGATCTGCAAGCCAAGATAGCTGCGCAGTTCACCCAGGTCAGTGCAGGTGTGTCTATTCTGCAGCTCCGACTTCACAAGGGTCAGTGCCTTAGTGTCAGCCGTGGCAAAGAGGAGGTCGTCGACGTACACTAGGACGTAGAACGGCGGCAGCGAGGTGTCGGTGTGTAGAAACAGCGACGGGTCTGCTGTAGAAGGAGCAAACCCAAGAGCCGCAAGTGTAGTCCTGAGTGTGTCATGCCACTCGCGAGGCGCTTGGCGGAGACCGTAGACTGGCCGGCGGAGGCTCCACTGGGTACCTGCTGGAAGCGATCCAGTGAAGCCAGGTGGGCGGCGTAGCCAGATCTCTTCGTGCAGGCTGCCCTGCAAGAAAGCTGTACTGAAGTCCAGAGAGTGCAGCTTCTTAGTCACGCTGAGCTGCGACGTGCAGCAACACCCGAAGAGTAGTCATCTTCGGGGTGGGAGAGAAGGTCCGAAAGTAGTCGACTCCCTGTCGCTGACTGAAGCCTCTAGCAACGTAACGCGCCTTGAAGGCAGGCGGAGAACCCGGCGGCCGCTTCACCCTAAAAATCCACATGCCATCAACTATGTTCGCCCCAGGTGGGGGAACCTCGTCGACGTAGGTGCCTGTGGACTTCCAACATGCCATCTCGGCATCCATGGCTGCCTGCCACTGAGAGGAGTAAGGACCCGTAATCGCCTCTGCGTAAGAGCGCGGGGTCGGGATGTCTGGAGCATCCGGGTCTCCCTCAGGGGCAAGCAGCATGGAAGCAAAACGAGGTACAGCAGCTGCAAGACACTCAAAGTCCTCCTGCCTGTCCCCAAGGACGTCCGTGCCATGAGCACACTCACCCCCGACGGATGGAGGACTGGTAGATGCAGACTCGGCAATAAGAGCAGTGGCGTAGTCCAGACGACAGGCAGCAGCAAAGTCAAGCAGCTCAGCAACGAGAGCAGACGCAGCAGGTGAGTGAAACGAAGGGTCAGTGACAGCAGTGGCAAGGAGACGAGAGACAGTGGGACTGGCAGCACGAGCGCGGTCAGACTCAGGGTCAGGGACCTCAAGAAGAGAGGACTCAGGAGTAGGCAGCAGAGGAACGCGCTGTGGAACAGAGGAAGGATGGAGACATAGCCATAGCGTGCGTGCTGGGGACAGGAGGAGGACGCGAACGAGGAGTGCGACGAGCAGTGCGAACAGGCGAGATAGGACGTGACGCAGGCTCACGACGCTCTGTAAGACCGCCTGACTGCTCAGTGTAAGGAGAAGGAGCAGGCAGTGGAGAGGCCGGCTGTAACAGCGGCTGCGACTGGTCAGGCGGGGGACACAGGAGGGAAGGAGCAAGGGCAGCAGAAGGCGACGTACGAAGAACCTGCTGGAGCAGGGGAACGAAGTACGGTTGCGGCCACACAGCGCCACCATGGTCAACAGCTTTAGCTCCTCCAGCTCCAGCACCTCCAACACCAGGGCCTCCAACTCCAGCGCCTCTTGCGCCAGAGCCACCAACTCCAGCTCTTCCAGCTCCAGCACCACCAGCACCAGTAGTACCAGACTTCGTAAGGTCCCCAGCTCCAGAAGGGCCAGCACCTCCAGCTCCAGAAGCTCCATGCCAAAGGCGCGTACGCCGAACAAACCACTCATGCAACTGCTGCGGAGACAGGCTCGGCGAAGCACCAGCAGAATCTCCAGACGAAGTAGCACCCTGAGGCTCCGCACCTCCAGACTCCGCACCCTCCGATGTAGCACCCCCAGGCTCAACACCCTCGGGCTAAGCACCCCCAGGCTCACCACCCCCAGTCGCAACACCCCCAGGCTCAGCACCCCCAGTCTCAACACCCCCAGGCTCAGGACCCCCAGTCTCTGCACCCTCAGACTCCGCACCCCCAGGCTCCGCACCCCCAGACGCAGCACCCCCAGACGCAGCACCTTGAGCAGCACCTGAGTCGACAGCTACCTTAACAGGCGCAGGACTAGGGAGAGGGTCTACCTTAGACACACCTGAGGGAGCAGGACCCTAGGGCGAGAGGGGGTCTACCGGAGGGGGACCGGGAGCAAGGAAGAGCGGCGGGGGCGGGGGAGGGGCAGAGTGGTAGGGGAAGAGACGGTAAAAGGGAACCGACTCGTCAAACGTGACGTCCAGAGAAGGGAAGATACGGCGCGAGGTGGGGTGGTAAAACTGCTAGCCAGTCGCATTGGGGACAAGCCAAGGAAGACGCAGGGGATAGCACGGGGGGAGAGCTTGTCCGCGGATGTATCGCGAACAAAGGCACGAAATCCCAAGACCCGGAATACCGACGCATCACCAACCTCCCCCGTCCAACGCAGTGTGGGCGAGGTCTCCGGCAAGGAGACACGGGGCAAGAGGTTGAGCTGATGCGCAGCGTACTGGACCGCAAACGACCATAGAAAATGGGGAGCAGCCGCATGGATCATGGAGGTAGGGAAGGAGGTCCTTGGCAGCTTCCCGTTCATGCAATCAGGGCACTTTCTTGGCTGCCCACCACCCTTCTTGATCTCCACACCCTTCAGCTCCCCCTTCTTCACACACTCCACAAGTTGCTGCCTTCCCGTATGCCCCATGCGTAGGTGCAGCAAATCTGCCGTCACCTGCTCCACGTCCCTCCAACGGGTGCTGCAAGCCGCATCCTCAGCTTCAACCCCATGTGCCTTCTCCACGTGAGGCACACACACTGGAACATGGTATAAACCCTTCTCTAACTTGGCCTCCATCACCACAGCTCCACCCTTGCGAACCGTGCACCCTCCAATGGTGAAGGTGCATATGTATTCTTTTCTCGCAAGCTGAGAGCATCAGAGAAGGTTGGCTGCCAATCCAGGAACATGAAGCACACCCTTCACATTCAGCACCTCCCCCTCCTTCCCCTTGACGGTGATGGTGCCGATACCGATTGCTTGCAGCGTATCTCCGCTCCCCACAATCACATTTCTGGAATTAGGTGGGAGGGAGTGATAGGTGGTGAAGAGGTCGCGCCGAGGTACCATTCCACAGGTTGCCCCAGAGTCTAGAATGAGCTGATTGGGGTCAGCCAACACACAACCAGCAAGCGCCGTCTCCTTCTCCAAGGATAAGGAGAAACCATCATCCGATGAGTCCTCCTTTCCCTTCTTATCCTCATTTGCCACCGCTGCTGCCGCTTTCTCTTTGCTGCCCTTCTATTTCCATGCTCCATTCTTCATCCTCCTCTCCACCCACTCAGGCCTAGTGACAGGTGGAGCCTCTCCTGGGTACCCTTGAGGCTTCCACCCATCTGGTCGGCTCCAACACTCCTTCCAAGAGTGCTTCCGAGTGCATCCAGGGACGAGGCACTTGTCGAGCTCCTTCTTCTTCCCCCCACCTCCTTGCCGCTGCCGGTACTTCTTGGAGGCAGCCCTATCACCTGCCCCCATTCCCCCTTCAATTCCTCTTCCAGCATCACGTTTGCGAGCCTCATCAGAAACCAAAACCTCCCATATCCAGGCCTTGGTCCATTTCTGCTGCTCAAGGTGAAGGTACTGCAGTAGGGCCTCGTTCGCCTCTTGGTCCAGCCCCTGGAGTGCGGTGTAGATGATCTCCTTCTCATCTACTTTGTAGTTCAACTCCTCCAAGGCCCTGACATACTCATCCACCCTCTGGAGATACTGCACCATGGTCTCTCCATCACCATATTTGCGTTCCATGGTGTAGAACCGCTTCCTCCAGGTGAGTATGCTTAGCAACCCTTTTTGCAAATGTCGATCTTGAACTCTCTTCCATGCTTGGGCAGCTGCTCCTTGCTTCCCCTTCAAGTCAATCAGCATCTTTAGGAGCTCTAGTTGGCCTTCCAAAGCCCAACACACTATTGTAAGCATAAAATATATATTATTTCATGCCCTCATACCATTCCATGCACACACGCATGCACGCACACGGACAACAAGCCGAATGCAAACCGTAGGGTTGCACCAACATAGCCAAGAGGGAGCAGGGGTTGGGGGAGCCTCTAGCTCATCTATAAGTGGAGGTGCATCAGCAGCACCGCAAACCGGAAGGCACCGGCTTAGTGTGGAGGAGCTACTTAAGGCACAGGAAGCTCCTGAAGGCACCGGCTTGAATGATGAGGCATGATTTTGAATGTGTGTGTCGAGTCAATAGCGAGTTATCGCTAGTCGCGTGTCACGTCGTCGTTTGCGTGTCGTGTGCGGTTTTTCTATTTTGTCGTGTGTGGAACGTTCGGCATGTCGCAGGTGTGCGCAGCAGACTTCCAAGAACTCAAGGAAGAATTTACCTTGAAGAACCAGAGCCTTGGTTTCAAGAATCAAGTGATTTCGAAGCTCTCCAAAAGGGTAAACTTTAAGATAGTGAGAATAGTTGCATTACTTTGTGTAGTGTAACATTTCTCTTGGTGTAGGCCCTTGTGGAGGGTAGTTTCGAGATCCTTCGTGGTTGGGGACAGTGTGGCACTGTTCCACATCAATGTACCTTGGCTTTTGGGGTTTGTAGGAGCTGGGAGTCATTCCCAACTCGTAACTCTTCCTATCTTGTGTTCTAAGACTATAGTGGCTGCCATAGTACCGTTCGTTCAAACCGACGCTGTGTCGTCAAGTCTTTATCAAATCGTGCAATCTAAATTGATTATTGTAGACGACGTGAAGAAGCTCCAGATCCAATTTGAATCAAGTCATTTGCAGCTGTGAGCAGAACGCTATCAACGTTTGAAGCCGCTGTGCAGAAATCCGTCTGTGCTCTCTATATTTCGTTTTAGGCACATTCAAGCCTATTGTGACTATAACAAGTGGTATCAGAGCCCCTTGGAGCAGTTTCGACAATGGCTGGACCTGAGGAAAGGGGTGGCAGAGGTGCTGGTGGCAGTGGAGAAGCTCAAGCTCAAGGCCAACCCCGTGATTCAGCCATGGCGCCCATGCAACCAAGTCTTGGCCCACCTAGGGATGAGCCTAGGGTGTTTGGGCTTGACAAGTTCAACGGTGACAACTTTGCTGAATGGTCCTTCAAGATGGAGAACATCTTTGACCACTATGACCTGCTGGAGGTGATGGAAGGAACGGAGAAGCGCCCCGAGAACGACCCGGAGAAGAGCCCGTGGGTGCGGAAGAGCGCACAAGGCTATCTCCTACTTGGGCAAGCGTTGGGGAGCAGCCAGATCCGTCACATCAAGCCATTCCAGCGTGAACCAGAGAAGGGACCAAAGGCATGGGCTGCTCTCAAGGGTGTACATGCTCCTGCAACAGCGGCGATAGCGGTAGTGTTGGAACGGCAAATGGCGGCACTACGAATTGAAGAAGACGAAGCGGTTGAAGAAGGGGTGCAGAAATTCTTCGACTTGTTGACGCGACTTGAGGGAGCTGATTTGAACTACAGTGAGCTCCAAAAGAAGACCAAGTTGCTGGCCTTACTCCCAGAGTCATGGTCCTCTCTCATCATCAACCTCAATCGTGACTTGCCCCACCTCTCGCTCGAAGACGTGAAGCGAGCGATCCTTCAAGAGGATTTCCGTCGCCGTGAGTTGGCGAGTGCGGATGGCGCCGGGGCAGCAAGCATCGGCCGCGGATATGGCCGTGGAAGGGGCAGAGGACGAGGAGGAGGAAGGTTTGGAGGCAGCAACTTCAACGGAGGCCGCGGGAGTAGTGGATATGGCAATGACAACAAGAACAACGGACGCGGTCGCGGACGGTTCGACGGCGAGTGTCATTTTTGCCACAAGAGCGGACACATGTGGCGCGATTGCTACAAACTCCCTGATGGATGGACTCCTGCTCAAGGCCAAGAGGGTAGAGGAGCAGGAGGAGGGAGAGGAAGAGGCCGTGGAGGCCGTGGCGGTCGCGGAGGTGGTGCTGCAAGTATGAAGAGTGCCGGCAACGAGAGCGAGTCGAGGGACGATCGCTTTCCGGGTCAATTCTTCTTCGTGTCCACACAAGCACCGGCTGGTCCAGAGAAGGATGAAAGCTTTGAGGAGCCAGCAGCTGTGGGGAAAGTCACCCTACACTCCCTGGACTATTGGGTGATCGATAGCGGCGCTACCTATAGCATGACACCTCGTGCGGACTTGCTCACCGAACTTGAGCCGTCACCGGTGAAGCATGTGACATCGGCTTTGGGGCAGCGAGCAGAGGTGAAAGGCATGGGCAAGGCCATGTTCAAGGGTGCTGATGGGAAGATGGTGGGCCTCAAGAACGTGCTTTGGGTGCCCAACCTTGCTGCCAACCTGATTTCCGTGCGGCGGTTGCAAAAGGCCGGCATGGACACGAGCTCGAAGGGAGCTAAGACCTACACCGCGAGGCTTGGCGAGCGGATTCTTTGGGACCTTCACGAGGATAGGGATGTCTACAACAAGATGTGGCAGATCCCTGTGGTCCCCATGCCTAAGGAGAGGCAAGTGGCAGCAAGCATCAGCACCAAGGGTGAAGCGGTTGGTAGCGGCGATGGCGCGAACGGTCGCGCTAAGGAGATTGAGTCTAAGAAGTGCAATCTTGGAGGGACCAGCAAGCTCGGTGAACACAAGGAGAGTGGTGCAGCAGCTCAGAAGCAGCACAAGGGTGAGGAGAACCCCAAGGCAGCAGCGGAGGAGGAGTACGGAGAGAACATGTGGGGCACTATTGCGAGTGCGGCATTCTCCAATCTGACTTCGGCTACGGGGGAGTGTGATTGGCTCACCTTGCATCGGCGAATGGGGCATGTGACCCTGCCCATCTTGCAGCAGCTAGTGAAGAATGAGATGGTTTCTGGCATACGTGTGAAGGGGGAGCCCGATGAGGTACTTGGTTGCCCGACGTGCATGCAAGCCAAGTTCACCCGTTACCCGTTCTCTAGTTCGGAGGCAACGGCTAAGGCACCACTTGATGAGGTGGTGATGGACGTGATGGGCCCCCTGAAGCTTGGAGCTGCTGGAGCTGAGTATTTTCTTACCATTGTGGATGTCTACACTCGCATGACTTGGGTGTACGTTTTCCAAGAAGAGTGACGTGGCTGAAACGGTGAAGACCGATTGGTTGCCAATGGTGGAGCGGCAACAAGACCGGTTAGTGAAGGCAATTCGCACCGATCGAGGAGGAGAGTTCCTGAGCAAGGAGTTCTCATTGTGGCTGAAAAATAATGGCATAAGGCACTCCCTTACCATGCCATACTCCCCTGCAATGAACGGCATCGCCGAGCGAGGGAACCGGACAATCACGGAGACGGCGCGTGGGTTGCTCATTGAAGCCGGGCTACCCGACTATTTCTGGCCTGATGCAGTGCGGAGTGCATGTGTGGCCAAGAACAGAGCTTTGACTCATGTGGGAGCAGACAAATGGGTGCCCTATGTGGAGTGGATTGGAAGGAAGCCAAAGGTGGATATGCTTCGGGTGTTCGGGTGCATGTGCATGGCGCTCGTGCCTAAGCATCTTCGGCACAACAAGCTCGGTGCCAAGGCGATATGGGCTGTGCACTTGGGCATGGCTCAAAACAGCAAGGGGTGGCTTCTTTGGGACCCATTCACCAAGAAATTCTTGGTGAGCAGGGACTGCAAATTCATGGAGAATCTGATGTACAAGGATTGGAAGGCGGAGAATGAGGCGAAGATAGGCATGCGGTTTGGGGAGGTGAAGAGTTCCGGTTTGGAGCATGTGGAGCTGCCCTTGGAGCTGAGCAGCGGCAGCACCACCACAAGGCAATCTTCCCTTGTGAATGGGGGAGAGGAGGCCAAGGATGCACAGGAAGAAAAGGAGGAGGTGCAGCAAGTGAGCGAGCGTGCACCGACACTTCCTTCTCGCACTACGAGTGCTGCACGGATCCGAGTCACCCCGCAGCAACGCCAAGGCCTTCATGTCCCTGCAGCTGAGGAAGAAGGAAGGGGCAAAAGGAGAACCCAAGCCCCAAATAGGCTGACCTATGAGGCACTGGGAAAGCCAGCCAAGTCAGCTCTGGCCGGAGCGGCACTTATAGTTGGAGATGACGAGGAGAGTGACTACGACGAGTGTGCCTTCGTGTTCTTCTCTCCGGTGGAGATGCCGGGAGAACCAGCAACTCTCAAGGAGGCCTTGGAGAGTAGTGATGCTGAGGAGTGGAAGAAGGCAATGGAGAGTGAGCTGAAAAGCATTGAGGAGAACGGCACGTGGGAATTGGTGGAGCTACCGGAGGGGCGTAAGGCGATTACGTCCAAGTGGCTCTTCAAGATCAAGTCCGACGCCAACGGCAATATCGAGCGCTACAAGTCTAGGCTTGTGGCCAAGGGGTACCAGCAGAAGGAGAAGGTGGACTATAAGGAGTTGTTTGCTCCTGTGGTGAAGCCGACGACGCTGAGAACCCTACTCGCGGGTGCTACCATCAAAGGATGGGTGGTGAAACAAATGGATGTCACAACGGCATTCCTCAACAACGTCCTTGAGGAAGAGATTTTTATGGCACAGCCAGAGGGGTTTGATGATGGTAGTGGCAGAGTTTTGAAGCTGAAGAAGGCCCTTTATGGACTGAAGCAGGCCCCTAGGCAGTGGTACTTGAAGCTGCGAGGAGTTTTGGAGGAGATAGGCTTCACTCCCTCAACGGCCGATCACTCATTGTTCATGCTTGGCGAGGGGGAGCAGAGGAGTTTCATGGTGGTTTATGTGGATGACATCCTCATTTTCTCACTCTCCTCTGACCTTGTGAAGAAGGTGATGCTGAAGCTTCAAGACAAGTTCAAGTGCAAGGCCCTTGGTGACGTGAGCTTCTACCTTGGGCTCCACATCGAACGAGATGTGGAGAAGCGGTGCATGCGGGTGCATCAACGAAAGTACCTGGAGGCATTGGCTGCCAACTTTGGGCAGAGTGAAGGCCATGTGGCTACAAGCTTTCCCTCTGGGTTCAAGTGTGTGAAGGGACCAGAGGAGGAGAGCGTTGGTGAAGAGGGGAGGCGCCGTTTTCACTCGTTGGTGGGCAGCCTCATGTACGCGGCGGTAAACACCCGACCGGACGTCGCGTTTGCTACCGGACAGTTGGCTAGGGCTGTTCAATGCCCTAACGGGGAGCAGGTAGCAGCTGGAATGAGGGTGGCCAAGTATCTTGGCCAAACACCGACCGTTGGGCTACAATACTCGGCGGCGGCACAAAGGCGCCAAAAGGGCGCGGATGGTGTTGAACCCGGGCGTTTGTTCCTCACCGCATTCTCGGATGCTTCTTTTGCATCAGAACCAGAGGACATGACAAGTGTTGGAGGGTTCATTTGCTGTGTTGGTGGAGGCCCAACTGCTTGGGAGAGCAAGAAGCAGGTGGATCAAGCATTGAGCTCGGTGGAGTCCGAGTACATGGCACTCTTCCGTGCCGTATGGGAGATTGTGTGGCAGCGGCGTTTGTTGGCTGAATTGGGGGAGGAGCAGCAAGGACCTACCCCACTCTACTGTGACAGCCAAGGTGCCATTGCTCTTGCTAAGATCCCTGTGTTGCATGGCCTCACCAAGCACATGAGGGTGAAGTGGCATTGGACGAGGAGCATGGTGGCCGCGGGTGAAGTTGAGTTGCACTATGTGAAGACGACAAGGCAGCCAGCTGACATGATGACCAAGAGGCTGGTGGAGCAGCAGCATTGGAAGTGTTGCAAGCTGGCTGGGATGGCTTTGAACTGAGAGAGCAAGATCCTAAGGCCAACAATCCGAAGGGGAGTTTGTTGGTGCAACCCTACGGTTTGCATTCGGCTTGTTGCCCGTGTGCGTGCATGCGTGTGTGCATGGAATGCTATGAGGGCATGAAATAATATATATTTTATGCTTACAATAGTGTGTGAATGATGAGGCATGATTTTGAATGTGTGTGTCGAGTCAATAGCGAGTTATCGCTAGTCGCGTGTCACGTCGTCGTTTGCGTGTCGTGTGCGGTTTTTCTATTTTGTCGTGTGTGGAACGTTCGGCGTGTCGCAGGTGTGCGCAGCAGACTTCCAAGAACTCAAGGAAGAATTTACCTTGAAGAACCAGAGCCTTGGTTTCAAGAATCAAGTGATTTCGAAGCTCTCCAAAATGGTAAACTTTAAGATAGTGAGAATAGTTGCATTACTTTGTGTAGTGTAACATTTCTCTTGGTGTAGGCCCTTGTGGAGGGTAGTTTCGAGATCCTTCGTGGTTGGGGACAGTGTGGCACTGTTCCACATCATTGTAACTCGGCTCTTGGGGTTTGTAGGAGCTGGGAGTCATTCCCAACTCGTAACTCTTCCTATCTTGTGTTCTAAGACTATAGTGGCTGCCATAGTACCGTTCGTTCAAACCAACGCTGTGTCGTCAATTCTTTATCAAATCGTGCAATCTAAATTGCTTATTGTAGACGACGTGAAGACGCTCCAGATCCAATTTGAATCAAGTCATTTGCAGCTATCAACGTTTAAAGCCGCTGTGCAGAAATCCGTCTGTGCTCTCTATCTTTCGTTTTAGGCACATTCAAGCCTATTGTGACTATAACAGGCTAGACACTCCAGCAGATGCTTCTGCTTCATCAGCTCCAGGTCTTCGCTCCGATCCCTCCAAAACGCCTTCTAGGTCTTTGATACCTAGCCAAAGCGTAAACTGGAACCGCCATAGCGAAAAATCCGAGCCGGTGAACCTCGGAGGGCCATCTAATTTCTGGGCCATGACCAACCCTAGATCTGGAGGTCCTTAAACAAATTCGAAATTTGATGAAAAGAGGGAATGTCGCAGGCCTAACCAGCTCTGATACCACTGATGGAAAGCGCGTGAATCTGGAGAGCGTACTAGAGATTAAGTCCGCCGACTTTGACGGAACATTACGTGCAGCTCACGTAACCTTCAACTATGAGCAGGTACGCGTTGGAAAGTTCTTAATCTCTTATTTCCATAATGGTAACGCCCGCTTTACACCAACATCTAGGCCGATCGCTATCGCGATTTAAGTACGACGGGGTGTCCTGGCGGAATTACTTGGCAGCCATGGATTAGATATAGGAATGGCTTAAGCTAGAGTTCAGATCTGAAAAGTCACGAATTTGACAAACCCTACCATCCCAACCCTCGCCATACAACAATCCCCAACAACCCAAAATGCCAAACTAGCAACACCAAAGGTGTTGTAGTGGGTAGCAAAAAGGTTTGTTGGTGCTTGTTTGGTGCGAGATCAAATCCAGCCCGTAACAAGTCTAGCAATCATATTTTGCCCAAAACCTTAGCCCACAACCAGCTAGAGCAAAATACCACAACCACCTACACAATCAAAACCCACACGTCCATGTGGAGAGTCTGCAGGGGAGCAGTCGTCGGGGGAAACGAGGAGGAGTGAGGAGCGGCGCGCTGCTGCCCCTCCACGCAAGGGAGACAGGGCGGGGCAGGCGAGGGCGTCAGGGGAGGCAGAGACCTGGGGAGACCAAAGACAAGAAGACGAGAGTGCATGCCACAAAGGCGAGGCAAGGAGGGGTGACCCAGGCGGTGGTGCCACAGAAGAGTCTGGTGTGAGAGGAGGTAACACAAGCAAGAGGCGGCTACCTGACCTTACGCGGACACCTAAGCAAACGCAGCTACCTGAGAAGGCTCGGTAGCGAGTGTGTACAGACTCGACCCTGGCCGACGAGTGAACGTGGCCAGGTGACGGCCCGTCTGTGTGCACGTGCAGATCAAAACACGCTGACCCCCAGGAGTGGTGGTAGTGATCATTGCATCCTGGAGGGCAGCGGTACTCACCAAGTTCGTAGAGAACGAGGGGAGGTGAAGACCTGACAGTGAGCCGGATGGAACCGCCGGAAACGGGAGGACAGTGGAGGAACAAGCCACGACCGGGCCCCCGGAGGGGTCAGCCAGTCTGACCGGAACAGGTGCAGGAAGAGGAGTGAGGGTGGTGCTGTCACGAAAGAAACAGCGCGAGGTGCCTGAGTCCAACGTGAAGGTGTGCAAGGCCTCAGCAGGCGCAGTGCCAGGAAGAGTACCAGACTCACTAGCACCTAGAGCAGCAGCGGCTATACCTGGGTCAGGAGGCACACACTGGTAACAGTCACCCTCAGCACTAACAGACAAAGCATACATAGCAAAAAGAATAGCATCAAAGTATAGGTCAAAGATAGCAATCCTAGACTTAAGCAGATCTGCCCAGCGAGGGAGCTCGACGTCGTCACCAAACTCAGCACGCCAAGCGTCGTCGAGGCGGGAGAAGCAGCGGTGCTGAGTTTGGAGCCGCCCGCAAGTCTGACCAGCACGGTCACCTCTGCGAATGACATACGGGCAACTACCCCCAGACGCCCCACGCAGAAACCACTCACGAAGCTGCTGGGGAGACGGGGTCTCGCTCCGACGCTGCTGCTGCTGACGCTGGCCACCCCCAGAACCGACACGCCGAGCTCCAGTCCCACCGCCACCAGTCCCACCGCCTCCACTGCCGCCACTCCCACCGCTGCCTCCACCAGCGCCACCAAAACCCCCACTCCCACCAACAGTCCTACCGCCGCCACCACCTCCACTGCTGCTCACACCACCACTCCCGCTGCCACCTCCACCACCACCGCTGCCACCACCACCACCCCGGCCACCCTTGCCCTTACTGCTGCGGCTCTTCGCACTGGCAGAAGCTGCCCCGACGTCCTTAGGAATAGAGACGTCTGCAGCAGCAGCAGAGGCGTAGGAGGGGGCAAGGGGGGAGGGGGGACACCCCTCAAAGAAGGGCGGGCCCGGAGTGCCACGAGCAGCACCTACAGCAACTGCACTAGTCTCAGCTGCGAGGAGATGCTGCTCGAGGAGGTCAACAGTGAGGGAGGTGGGGTCAAGAGAGAGGAAGTGGTCCCTGACAGAGCGAAGAGAGTCAGGGAGGCGGGTGACTATAAAGTAGAGAGTGATGTACATCGGGGGCGGGTTCCTGTCAAGGAACTCAGCAGGAACGGCAGCGCGGTAGCGAGCGTCACTAGCGCGAAGGTGGGAAACCAGGTTCTCGACTGTGGGAAAGGCGGACAGCTCGGGGAATAGGTAGGGCAGAAGAAGGCGGCCTAGAGTAGCAGTGGCAGGGGAGGAGTAGCGGGCGACTACAGCGTCGTACAGCGCCTGCGCTGTCCTGTGCTGTCCGAAGTGAGCGCATTCAGCTAATGGCAGGTGGTTGCGAATGGCTAAGCGGGCAGCAGCGTCGCGAGTAAGCCACTGTGAGCGAGTCGAACTGTCAGCTGTGGCGGGAGGGGCAGTAGCAGCGCCTGACGCTAGGTCAAACAGCGAGACACTGTCCTTAGAATCGCTCAGTAGGTACAGCTGCAGGTCGTCAAGCCACGTGTCAAACTGAACTGATCTACCCTCATGATCAAACGCAAGGACCCGAAGCGAAGCCATAGCTGTGCCGTACGTAGGAGCAATAATAGCAGTTGTAGCAGTAGCAGTAGCAGCAGTGACAGTGGGGCTAAGAGGCCGAGGGGGGTAAGGGT
Organism: Closterium sp. Naga37s-1; assembly: GCA_947471745.1. NCBI lineage: Eukaryota > Viridiplantae > Streptophyta > Zygnematophyceae > Desmidiales > Closteriaceae > Closterium > Closterium sp. Naga37s-1. Next base: position 2,740,360 of record CANJKZ010000072.1, on the reverse strand, counting down.
CGACTGGGCCGAGCGCGGGGCTAAGGGTTGACAGGTGGCCGGGCGCGGGCTAGGGACGGGGCCGAGCGCGGGGCTAGGGGCCGACAGGGGGCCGGGCGCGGGCTAGGGGCGGGGCCGGGCGCGGGCTAGGAGTTGTCGTGGGGGCCGGGCGCGGGCTAGGGACGGGGCCGGGCGCGGGCTAGGGGTCGTCGTGGGGGCCGGGCGCGGGCTAGGGACGGGGCCGGGCGCGGGCTAGGGACGGGGCCGGGCGCGAGGCTAGGGGCCGACGTGGGAGCCGGGCGTGGACTAGGGACGGGGCCGGGCGTGGGCTAGGGACAGGGCCGGGCGCTGGGCTAGGGACGGGGCCGGGCGATGGGCTAGGGACGAGGCCGGGCGCGGGGCCAAGGGCCGACGGGGCCGGGTGCGGGCTAGGGACGGGGCCGGGCGCGGGGCTAGGTGCCGACGGGGCTGGGCGCGGGCTAGGAACGGGGCTGGGCGCTGCGTTAGGGACGGGGCCGGGCGCTGGGCTAGGGGCCGACGGGGCTGGGCGCGGGCTAGGAACTAGGCCGGGCGCGGGCTAGGGAGCGACGGGGCCGGGCGCGGGCTAGGGACGGGGCCGGGCGCTGGGCTAGGGACGGGGCCGGGCGCTGGGCTAGGGACGAGGCCGGGCGCGGGGCCAAGGGCCGACGGGGCCGGGTGCGGGCTAGGGACGGGGCCGGGCGCGGGGCTAGGTGCCGACGGGGCCGGGCGCGGGCTAGGAACGGGGTCGGGCGCTGCGTTAGGGACGGGGCCGGGCGCTGGGCTAGGGGCCGACGGGGCCGGGCGCGGGCTAGGAACTGGGCCGGGCGCGGGGCGAGGGGCCGACGGGGCCGGGCACGGGCTAGGGACGGGGCCGGGCGCTGGGCTAGGGATCGACGGACCGCGCGCGTAGGCTAGGGTCGACGGGCCGGGCGCGCGTAGGCTAGGGTCGACGGGCCGGGCGCGTAGGCTAGGGTCGACGGGCCGGGCGCGCGTAGGCTAGGGTCGACGGGTCGGGCGCGTAGGCTAGGGTCGACGGGCCGGGCGCGTAGGCTAGGCTCGACGGGCCTAGGGGCGACTGGCCTAGGGGTACTAGCAGCTTAGCAACGTTTCGTTTTTTAGTCCCTCAATGTACACCTGATTCTTTCCACGTTTGGTCATGTTGAAGAGATTTTCCATCTGCTGCGTGCACTATGCTACACTTCCGAATTGTCGGTGACGATGAATCTGCTGTCCGAAACGTTTGATGAGGGCTACCCGAAACTGTGCCCACGAACCCTTGCCTCAGATTTTGCTGCTAGTGTAGATCCATTCATGTGCCGGGCCTCGCAACAGTCTGGCCGCGAGCCGAATCCGCATCGCGTCGTATGTCGGGGTCAAACAGCCAACGGCCTCGAAATAATTTTCGAGGGTCACGAGAATCTCCTGACGTCCGTTCCTTTTGCGCTCGAATTGAAGGCCTTCGGTAGCCTCGGATGTGCAGCCTCGAGATTCACTGTAGCTGGTGCTGTTGTGGCTGTGTGAAATGGCGGTGTCGCCGCTCCTGCTGCTGCTGTCGCTACTATATTCGCTGTTGCCATGGCGACTGCCGACTGGTTCGCGAGCATCGCATCAATTTGCTGGAGTGCTCCTTGCATCTGGTCCAGTCGATACGGATGCTTGCGACTTCGTGAACAAAATTTCGCCAATTTCCTCCATTTGGCCATTTGAAGGAAGTTTTGTGAAGAAAATAAATCAATTCTGTGCGCTGGTCAACTTACTGCGAAGCGAAATGATCTTAGAGTCGTCGAGCGCAGATTCTGTATGTCGTGCAATTCTACCCTTGTAGTTTCACATCCGATCTCGGCCAATGTAAAAAAATTCGATCCGACGCTCCAAATTCTAACCTTTGAGATATATTATGGGCCGTTGAGATGCGATTTGATCGGACGGTCGAAATTCCAACCTTTTCGCTAATAAACCTGAGGCATGTTTGAAATTCGGGTCTAGGGGTACTTCAAAAATTGCGCTGAACATTTGCAACACAACCATCCCTTCATCTGAGCTAGACAGTACAATGATGATGACCAACTAGACTGGAATCTACCGATTCCCCTGCCCGAAAGCCCTCCGCACAAGTATGACCCGAGGCCAGTACCCATAGAATAGAACACACTAGAGCACTTCCTAAAAAAAGACACTCTTGCGCATCATCATACCACACATGTGTTACAGTCACAATAGGCTTGAATGTGCATAAAACGTCAGATAGAGTGCACAGTCGGGTTTCTGCACAGCGGCTTTAAACGTTCACAGCGATCCGATCACAGCTCTACACGACTTGATTCAAATTAGATCTGCAGCGTCTTAACGTCACCTTCACTAGGCAATTTAGATCGCACGATTTCATTAAGAATTGACGACACAACGTCAGTTTGAACAAACAGCATTATGGCAGCCACTATAGTCTTAGAACACAAATTAGGAAGAGTTACGAGTTGGGAATCACTCCCAGCTCCTACTAACCCCAAGAGCCGAGGTACAATGATGTGGAACAGTGCCACACTGTCCCCAATGATGAAGGGTCTCGAAACTACCCTCCACAAGGGCCTACACCAAGAGAAATGTTACACTACACATTGTAATTTAACTATTCTCACTATCTTGAAGTTTACCCTTTTGGAGAGTTTCGGAATCACTTGAATCTTGAAACCAAGGCTCTGGTTCTTCAAGATAAATTCTTCCTTGAGTTCTTGGAAGTCTGCTGCGCACACCTGCGACACGCCGAACGTTCCACACACAACAAAATAGAAAACCGCACACGACACGAAAAAGACGACGTGACACGTGACTAGCGATAACTCGCTATTGACTCGACACACACATTCAAAATCATGCCTCATCATTCACACACTTTTGTAAGCATGAAATGTATATTATCTCATGCCCTCATACCATTCCATGCACACACGCATGCACGCGCACGGACAACAAGCCGAATGCAAACCGTAGGGTTGAGTTGGAGCAGAGCATTGACTCATGTGGGAGCAGACAAATGGGTGCCCTATGTGGAGTGGATTGGAAGGAAGCCAAAGGTGGATATGCTTCGGGTGTTTGGGTGCATGTGCATGGCGCTCGTGCCTAAGCATCTTCGGCACAACAAGCTCGGTGCCAAGGCGATATGGGCTGTGCACTTGGGCATGGCTCAAAACAGCAAGGGGTGGCTTCTTTGGGACCCATTCACCAAGAAATTCTTGGTGATCAGGAACTGCAAATTCATGGAGAATCTGATGTACAAGGATTGGAAGGCAGAGAATGAGGCGAAGATAGGCATGCGGTTTGGGGAGGTGAAGAGTTCCGGTTTGGAGCATGTGGAGCTGCCCTTGGAGCTGAGCAGCGGCAGCACCACCACAAGGCAATCTTCCCTTGTGAATTGGGGAGAGGAGGCCAAGGATGCAGAGGAAGAAGAGGAGGAGGTGCAGCAAGTGAGCGAGCGTGCACCGACACTTCCTTCTCGCACTACGAGTGCTCCACGGATCCGAGTCACCCCGCAACAACGCCAAGGCCTTCATGTCCCTGCAGCTGAGGAAGAAGGAAGGGGCAAAAGGAGAACCCAAGCCCCAAATAGGCTGACCTATGAGGCACTGGGAAAGCCAGCCAAGTCAGCTCTGGCCGGAGCGGCACTTATAGTTGGAGATGACGAGGAGAGTGACTACGACGAGTGTGCCTTCGTGTTCTTCTCTCCGGTGGAGATGCCGGGAGAACCAGCAACTCTCAAGGAGGCCTTGGAGAGTAGTGATGCTGAGGAGTGGAAGAAGGCAATGGAGAGTGAGCTGAAGAGCATTGAGGAGAATGGCACGTGGGAATTGGTGGAGCTACCGGAGGGGCGTAAGGCGATTACGTCCAAGTGGCTCTTCAAGATCAAGTCCGACGCGGACGGCAAAATCAAGCGCTACAAGTCTAGGCTTGTGGCAAAAGGGTACCAGCAGAAGGAGAAGGTGGACTATAAGGAGTTGTTTGCTCCTGTGGTGAAGCCGACGACGCTAAGAACCCTACTCGCGGGAGCTGCCATCAAAGGATGGGTGGTGAAACAAGTGGACGTGACAACCGCATTCCTCAATGGCGTCCTAGAGGAAGAGATTTTCATGGCGCAGCCAGAGGGGTTTGATGATGGTTGTGGCAGAGTTTTGAAGCTGAAGAAGGCCCTTTATGGACTGAAGCAGGCCCCTAGGCAGTGGTACTTGAAGCTGCGAGGAGTTTTGGAGGAGATCGGCTTCACTCCCTCAACGGCCGATCACTCATTGTTCATGCTTGGCGAGGGGGAGCAGAGGAGCTTCATGGTTGTGTACGTGGATGATATCCTAATTTTCTCACCCTCCTCTGATCTTGTAAAGGAGGTGATGCTGAAGCTTCAGGACAAGTTCAAGTGCAAGGCCCTTGGTGACGTGAGCTTCTACCTTGGGCTCCACATCGAACTAGATGTGGAGAAGCGGTGCATGCGGGTACATCAACGGAAGTACCTAGAGGCATTGGCTGCCAACTTTGGGCAGAGTGAAGGCCATGTGGCTACACCCTTTCCCTCTGGGTTCAAGTGTGTGAAGGGACCAGAGGAGGAGAGCGTTAGTGAAGAGGAGAGGCGCCGTTTTCACTCGTTGGTGGGCAGCCTCATGTACGCGGCGGTAAACACCCGACCGGACGTCACGTTTGCTACCAGACAGTTTGCTAGGGTTGTTCAATGCCCTAATGAGGGGCAGGTAGCTGCTGGAATGAGGGTGGCCAAGTATCTTGGCCAAACACCGACCGTTGGGCTGCAATACTCGGCGGCGGCGCAAAGGCGCCAAAAGGGCGTGGATGGTGTTGAACCCGGTCGTTTGTTCCTCACCGCATTCTCGGATGCTTCTTATGCATCGGAACCAGAGGACATGACAAGTGTTGGAGGGTTCATTTGCTGTGTTGTTGGAGGCCCAACTGCTTGGGAGAGCAAGAAGCAGGTGGATCAAGCATTGAGCTCGGTGGAGTCCGAGTACATGGCACTCTTCTGTGCCGTACGGGAGATTGTGTGGCAGTAGTGTTTGTTGGCTGAATTGGGGGAGGAACAGCAAGGACCTACCCCACTTTACTGTGACAGCCAGGGTGCCATTGCTCTTGCTACGAACCCTGTGTTACATGGCCTCACAAAGCACATGAGGGTGAAGTGGCATTGGACGAGGAGCATGGTGGCCGTGGGTGAAGTTGAGCTGTGCTACGTGAAGACAACGGGGCAGCCAGCTGACATGATGACCAAGAGGCTGGTGGAGAAGCAGCATTGGAAGTGTTGCAAGCTGGCTGGGATGGCTCTGAACTGAGAGAGCAAGATCCTAAGGCCAACAATCCGAGGGGGAGTTTGTTGGTGCAACCCTACGGTTTGCATTCGGCTTGTTGTCCGTGTGCGTGCATGCGTGTGTGCATGGAATGGTATGAGGGCAAGAGATAATATATATTTCATTCTTAAAATAGTGTGTGAATGATGAGACATGATTTTGAATGTGTGTGTCGAGTGAATAGCGAGTTATCGCTAGTCGCGTGTCACGTCGTCGTTTGCGTGCCGTGTGTGGTTTTCTATTTTGTCATGTGTGGAACGTTCGGCATATCGCAGGTGTGCGCAGTGTTGGTGCAACCCTACGGTTTGCACTCGGCTTGTTGTCCGTGTGCGTGAATGTGTGTGTGTATGGAATGGTATGAGGGCATGGGATAATATATATTTCATGCTTAAAATTGTGTGTGAATGTTGAGTCATGACGTCGAGTGTGTGTGTCGAGTCAATAGCGAGTTATCGCTAGACGCGTGTTACGCGGTCGTTTGTGTCTCGCGCGCGGTTTCTATTTTGTCGTGCGCGGTTTCTATTTTGTCCTGTGTCGAACGTTCGGCGTGTCGCAGGTGTGTGCAGCAGACCCATCAAGAACTCAAGGATGAGTTTGTGATGAAGAGCCCGAGCCTTGGTGTCAAGCCTCAAGTGATTTCGAAGCTCGCCAAAAGGGTACACCTCAAGATATTGAAGATAGTTACATTACTTTGTGTAGTGTAACATTTCACTTGGTGTAGGCCCTAGTGAAGGGTAGTTTCGAGACCCTTCGTGGTTGGGAACAGTGTGGCACTGTTCCACATCACTGTACCTCGGCTCTTGGGGTTTGTAGGAGCTGGGAGTCATTCCCAACTCGTAACTCTTCCTATCTTGTGTTCTAAGACTATAGTGGCTGCCATAGTACCGTTCGTTCAAACCGACGCTGTGTCGTCAATTCTTTATCAAATCGTGCAATCTAAACTGATAATTGTAGACGACGTGAAGACGCTCCAGATCCAATTTGAATCAAGTCATTTGCAGCTGTGAGCAGAACGCTATCAACGTTTGAAGCCGCTGTGCAGAAATCCGTCTGTGCTCTCTATCTTTCGTTTTAGGCACATTCAAGCCTATTGTGACTATAACAAGTGGTATCAGAGCCCCTTGGAGCAGTTTCGACAATGTCTGGACCTGAGGAAAGGGGTGGCAGAGGTGCTGGTGGCAGTGGAGAAGCTCAAGCTCAAGGCCAACCGCGTGATTCAGCCATGGCGCCCATGCAACCAAGTCTTGGCCCACCTAGGGATGAGCCTAGGGTGTTTGGGCTTGACAAGTTCAACGGTGACAACTTTGCTGAATGGTCCTTCAAGATGGAGAACATCTTTGACCACTATGACCTGCTGGAGGTGATGGAAGGAACGGAGAAGCGCCCCGAGAACGACCCGGAGAAGAGCCCGTGGGTGCGGAAGAGCGCACAAGGCTATCTCTTACTTGGGCAAGCGTTGGGGAGCAGTCAGATCCGTCACATCAAGCCATTCCAGCGTGAACCAGAGAAAGGACCAAAGGCATGGGCTGCTCTCAAGGGTGTACATGCTCCTGCAACAGCGGCGGTAGCGGTGGTGTTGGAACGGCAAATGGCGGCACTACGAATTGAAGAAGACGAAGCGGTTGAAGAAGGGGTGCAGAAATTCTTCGACTTGTTGACGCGGCTTGAGGGAGCTGATTTGAACTACAGTGAGCTCCAAAAGAAGACCAAGTTGCTGGCCTTACTCCCAGAGTCATGGTCCTCGCTCATCATCAACCTTAATCGCGACTTGCCCCGCCTCTCGCTTGAAGACGTGAAGCGAGCTATCCTTCAAGAGGATTTCCGCCGCCGTGAGTTGGCGAGTGCGGATGGCGCTGGGGCAGCGAGCATCGGCCGTGGATATGGTCGAAGAAGAGGCAGAGGACGAGGGGGAGGAAGGTTTGGTGGCAGCAACTTCGGCGGAGGCCGCAGGAGTGGCGGTTACGGCAGCGACGACAAGAGCTACGGACGCGGTCGCGGCCGATTCGACGGCGAGTGTCACTATTGCCACAAGAGCGGACACATGTGGCGCGACTGCTACAAACTCCCTGATGGTTGGACCCCTGCTCAAGGCCAAGAGGGTAGAGGAACAGGAGGAGGGAGAGGACGAGGCCGTGGAGGCCGTGGCGGTCGCGGTGGCGGAGCTGCAAACATGAAGAGCGGAGACAACGACAAGGACCCGAGCATCGATCGATACCCGGGTCTATTCTACTTCGTGTCGACGCAAGTACCGGCTGGTCCAGAGAAGGATGAAGGCTTTGAGGAGCCAGCAGCTGTGGGGAAGGTGACCCTACACTCCCTGGACTATTGGGTGATTGATAGTGGCGCTACCTATAGCATGACACCTCGCCCGGACTTGCTCACCGAACTCGAGCCGTCACCGGTGAAGCATGTCACATCGGCTTTGGGGCAGCGAGCAGAGGTGAAAGGCATGGGCAAGGCCATGTTCAAGGGTGCTGATGGGAAGATGGTGGGCCTCAAGAACGTGCTTTGGGTGCCCAGCCTTGCTGCAAACCTGATTTCCGTGCGGCGGTTGGCAAAGGCCGGCATGGACACGAACTCGAAGGGAGCCAGGACCTACACCGCAAGGCTTGGCGATCGAATTCTTTGGGACCTTCATGAGGACAGGGATGTCTACAACGAGATGTGGCAGATCCCAGTGGTCCCTATGCCTAAGGAGAGGCAAGTGGCAGCAAGCATCAGCACCAAGGATGGAGCGGTCGGTAGCGACGATGGCGCGAACGGTCGCGCTAAGGAGAATGAGCTCAAGAAGAGCAAACCTGGAGGGACCAGCAAGTTCAGTGAACCTAAGGAGAGTGGTGCAGCAACCAAGGAGCAGCAAAAGGGTGAGGAGAACCCAGAGGCAGCAGCGGAGGAGGACTACGGAGAGAGTATGTGGGGCGCTATTGCGAGCGCGGCATTCTCCAATCCAACTTCGGCTACGGGGGAGTGTGATTGGCTCACCTTGCATCGGCGCATGGGGCATGTGGCCCTGCCCATCTTGCAGCAGCTAGTGAAGAATGAGATGGTTGCTGGCATACGTGTGAAGGGGGAGCCCGATGAGGTGCTTGGCTGCCCGACGTGCATTCAAGCCAAGTTCACCCGGTTTCCGTTCCCTAGTTCGGAGGCAACGGCAAAGGCACCGCTTGATGAGGTGGTGATGGACGTGGTGGGCCCCCTGAAGCTTGGAGCTGCTGGAGCTGAGTATTTTCTCACCATTGTCGACGTCTACACCCGCATGACTTGGGTGTACGTGCTGGCCAAGAAGAGCGACGTGGCTGAAACGTTGAAGACGGATTGGTTCCCGATGGTGGAGCGGCAACAAGACCGTCTAGTCAAGTCAATCCGCACCGATCGAGGGGGAGAGTTCCTGAGCAAGGAGTTTGGGTTGTGGCTGAAGAAGAATGGTATTCGGCACTCCCTCACCATGCCATACTCCCCTGCAATGAACGGCATCGCCGAGCGAGCGAACCGCACAATCACGGAGGCGGCACGCGGGTTGCTCATTGAAGCCGGGCTACCCGACTATTTCTGGCCTGATGCGGTGCGGAGCGCGTGTGTGGCCAAGAACAGAGCCTTGACTCATGTGGGAGCAGACAAATGGGTGCCCTATGTGGAGTGGCTAGGAAGGAAGCCAAAGGTGGATATGCTTCGGGTGTTCGGGTGCATGTGCATGGCGCTCGTGCCTAAGCATCTTCGGCACAACAAGCTTGGTGCCAAGGCGGTGTGGGCCGTGCACTTGGGCATGGCTCAAAACAGCAAGGGATGGCTTCTTTGGGACCCATTCACCAAGAAGTTCTTGGTGAGCAGGGACTGCAAGTTCATGGAGAACTTCATGTACAAGGATTGGAAGGCGGAGAATGAGGCGAAGATAGGCGTGCGGTTTGGGGAGGTGAAGAGTTACGGTTTGGAGCATGTGGAGCTGCCTTTGGAGCTGAGCAGCGGCAGCACAACCACAAGGCAATCCTCCCTTGTGAATGGGGGAGAGGAGGCCAATGATGCAGAGGAAGAAGAGGAGGAGGTGCAGCAAGTGAGCGAGCGTGCACCGTCACTCCCTTCCCGTACTACGAGTGCTCCACGGATTCGAGCCACACCGCAGCAACGCCAAGGCCTTCAAGTCCCTGCAGCTGAGGAGGAAGGAAGGGGGAAGAGGAGAGTTCAACCCCCTAATAGGCTGACCTATGATGCGCCGGGAAAGCAGGGCAAGACAGCCCTGGCCGGAGCGGCAATGATGGTCGGAGACGACGAGGAGAGTGACTACGAGGAGTGTGCCTTCGCGTTCTTCTCTCCGGTGGAGATGCCGGGAGAACCAGCAACTCTCAAGGAGGCTTTGGAGAGTAGTGATGCTGAGGAGTGGAAGAAGGCCATGGAGAGTGAGCTGAAGAGCATCGAGGAGAATGACACGTTTGAATTGGTGGAGCTAACGGAGGGGCGTACGGCGATAACGTCCAAGTGGCTCTTCAAAATCAAGTCGGATGCCGACGGCAAGATCGAGCGCTACAAGTCTAGGCTTGTAGCCAAGGGGTACCAGCAGAAGGAGAAGGTGGACTTCAAGGAGCTGTTTGCCCCTGTGGTGAAGCCGACGACGCTGCGAACCCTATTCGCGGGAGCCGCCATCAAAGGATGGGTAGTAAAGCAAATGGACATCGTAACGGCATTCCTTAACGGCATCCGTGAGGAGGAGATTTTTATGGCGCAGCCAGAGGGGTTTGATGATGGTAGTGGCAGAGTGTGGAAGCTGAAGAAGGCCCTCTATGGGCTGAAGCAGGCCCCTAGGCAATGGTACATGAAGCTGCGCGAAGTGTTGGAGGGGATCGGCTTCACTCCCTCAACGGCCGATCACTCCTTGTTCATGCTTGGCGAGGGGGAGCAGAGGAGTTTCATGGTGGTTTATGTGGATGACATCCTCATTTTCTCACCCTCTTCTGACCTTGTGAAGGAGGTGATGCTGAAGCTTCAAGACAAGTTCAAGTGCAAGGCCCTTGGTGACGTGAGCTTCTACCTTGGGCTCCACATCGAACGAGATGTGGAGAAGCGGTGCATGCGGGTGCATCAACGAAAGTACCTGGAGGAATTGGCTGCCAACTTTGGGCAGAGTGAAGGCCATGTGGCTACACCCTTTCCCTCTGGGTTCAAGTGTGTGAAGGGACCAGAGGAGGAGAGCGTTGGTGAAGAGGAGAGGCGCCGATTTCACTCGTTGGTGGGCAGCCTCATGTATGCGGCGGTAAACACCCGACCGGACGTCGCGTTTGCTACCGGGCAGCTGGCTAGGGTTGTGCAATGCCCTAATGAGGAGCAGGTAGCAGCTGGAATGAGGGTGGCCAAGTATCTTGGCCAAACACCGACCGTTGGGCTGCAATACTGTTATAGTCACAATAGGCTTGAATGTGCCTAAAACGAAAGATAGAGAGCACAGACGGATTTCTGCACAGCGGCTTCAAACGTTGATAGCGTTCTGCTCACAGCTGCAAATGACTTGATTCAAATTGGATCTGGAGCGTCTTCACGTCGTCTACAATTATCAATTTAGATTGCACGATTTGATAAAGAATTGACGACACAGCGTCGGTTTGAACGAACGGTACTATGGCAGCCACTATAGTCTTAGAACACAAGATAGGAAGAGTTACGAGTTGGGAATGACTCCCAGCTCCTACAAACCCCAAGAGCCGAGGTACAGTGATGTGGAACAGTGCCACACTGTCCCCAACCACGAAGGGTCTCGAAACTACCCTTCACTAGGGCCTACACCAAGTGAAATGTTACACTACACAAAGTAATGTAACTATCTTCAATATCTTGAGGTGTACCCTTTTGGCAAGCTTCGAAATCACTTGAGGCTTGACACCAAGGCTCGGGCTCTTCATCACAAACTCATCCTTGAGTTCTTGATGGGTCTGCTGCACACACCTGCGACACGCCGAACGTTCGACACAGGACAAAATAGAAACCGCGCACGACAAAATAGAAACCGCGCGCGAGACACAAACGACCGCGTAACACGCGTCTAGCGATAACTCGCTATTGACTCGACACACACACTCGACATCATGACTCAACATTCACACACAATTATAAGCATGAAATATATATTATCCCATGCCCTCATACCATTCCATACACACACACATTCACGCACACGGACAACAAGCCGAGTGCAAACCGTAGGGTTGCACCAACAAACTCCCCCTCGGATTGTTGGCCTTAGGATATGTTGCTCTCTCAGTTCAGAGCCATCCCAGCCAGCTTGCAACACTTCCAATGCTGCTGCTCCACCAGCCTCTTGGTCATCATGTCAGCCGGCTGCCCCGTGGTCTTCACGTAGCGCAACTCAACTTCACCCGCGGTTACCATGCTCCTCGTCCAATGCCACTTCACCCTCATGTGCTTCGTGAGTCCATGCAACACAGGGTTCTTAGCAAGAGCAATGGCACCCTGGCTGTCACAGTACAGTGGGGTAGGTCCTTGCTGCTCCTCCCCCAATTCAGCCAACAAACGCCGCTGCCACACAATCTCCCGTACGGCACGGAAGAGTGCCATGTACTCGGACTCCACCGAGCTCAAAGCTTGGTCAACCTGCTTCTTGCTCTCCCAAGCAGTTGGGCCTCCACCAACACAGCATATGAAGCCTCCCACACTTGTCATGTCCTCTGGTTCTGATGCATATGAAGCATCCGAGTAGGCGGTGAGGAACAAACGCCCGGGTTCAACACCATCCGCGCCCTTTTGGCGCCTTTGTGCCGCCGCCGAGTATTGCAGCCCAACGGTCGGTGTTTGGCCAAGATACTTGGCCACCCTCATTCCAGCTGCTACCTGCTCCTCATTAGGGCATTGCACAACCCTAGCCAGCTGCCCGGTAGCAAACGCGACGTCCGGTCGGGTGTTTACCGCCGCATACATGAGGCTGCCCACCAACGAGTGAAATCGGCGCCTCTCCTCTTCACCAACGCTCTCCTCCTCTGGTCCCTTCACACACTTGAACCCAGAGGGAAAGGGTGTAGCCACATGGCCTTCACTCTGCCCAAAGTTGGCAGCCAATGCCTCCAGGTACTTTCGTTGATGCACCCGCATGCACCGCTTCTCCACATCTCGTTCGATGTGGAGCCCAAGGTAGAAGCTCACGTCACCAAGGGCCTTGCACTTGAACTTGTCTTGAAGCTTCAGCATCACCTCCTTCACAAGGTCAGAAGAGGGTGAGAAAATGAGGATGTCATCCACATAAACCACCATGAAACTCTTCTGCTCCCCCTCGCCAAGCATGAACAAGGAGTGATCGGCCGTTGAGGGAGTGAAGCCGATCTCCTCCAAAACTCCTCGCAGCTTCAAGTACCACTGCCTAGGGGCCTGCTTCAGTCCATAAAGGGCCTTCTTCAGCCTCAAAACTCTGCCACTACCATCATCAAACCCCTCTGGCTGCGCCATGAAAATCTCTTCCTCAAGGACGCCATTGAGGAATGCCGTTGTGACATCCATTTGTTTCACCACCCATCCTTTGATGGCAGCTCCCGCGAGTAGGGTTCGCAGCGTCGTCGGCTTCACCACAGGAGCAAACAACTCCTTATAGTCCACCTTCTCCTTCTGCTGGTACCCCTTCGCCACAAGCCTAGACTTGTAGCGCTCGATCTTGCCGTCGGCGTCGGACTTGATCTTGAAGAGCCACTTGGACGTAATCGACTTACGCCCCTCCGGTAGCTCCACCAATTCCCATGTGCCGTTCTCCTCAATGCTCTTCAGCTCACTCTCCATTGCCTTCTTCCACTCCTCAGCATCACTACTCTCCAAGGCCTCCTTGAGAGTTGCTGGTTCCCCCGGCATCTCCACCGGAGAGAAGAACGCGAAGGCACACTCCTCGTAGTCACTCTCCTCGTCTTCTCCAACTATAAGTGCCGCTCCGGCCAAGGCTGACTTGGCTGGCTTTCCCAGTGCCTCATAGGTCAGCCTATTTGGGGCTTGGATTCTCCTTTTGCCCCTTCCTTCTTCCTCAGCTGCAGGGACATGAAGGCCTTGGCGTTGCTGCGGGGTGACTCGGATCCGTGGAGCACTCGTAGTGCGAGAAGGAAGTGTCGGTGCACGCTCGCTCACTTGCTGAACCTCCTCCTCTTCTTCCTCTGCATCCTTGGCCTCCTCTCCCCCATTCACAAGGGAAGATTGCCTTGTGGTGGTGCTGCCGCTGCTCAGCTCCAAGGGCAGCTCCACATGCTCCAAACCGGAACTCTTCACGTCCCCCAACCGCACGCCTATCTTCGCCTCATTCTCCGCCTTCCAATCCTTGTACATCAGATTCTCCATGAATTTGCAGTCCCTGCTCACCAAGAATTTCTTGGTGAATGGGTCCCAAAGAAGCCACCCCTTGCTGTTTTGAGCCATGCCCAAGTGCACAGCCCATATCGCCTTGGCACCGAGCTTGTTGTGCCGAAGATGCTTAGGCACGAGCGCCATGCACATGCACCCGAACACCCGAAGCATATCCACCTTTGGCTTCCTTCCAATCCACTCCACATAGGGCACCCATTTGTCTGCTCCCACATGAGTCAAAGCTCTGTTCTTGGCCACACATGCACTCCGCACCGCATCAGGCCAGAAATATTCGGGTAGCCCGGCTTCAATGAGCAACCCGCGCGCCGTCTCCGTGATTGTCCGGTTCGCTCGCTCGGCGATGCCGTTCATTGCAGGGGAGTATGGCATGGTAAGGGAGTGCCTTATGCCATTCTTCTTCAGCCACAATCCAAACTCCTTGCTCAAGAACTCTCCCCCTCGATCGGTGCGGATTGCCTTCACTAGCCGGTCTTGTTGCCGCTCCACCATCGGCAACCAATCGGTCTTCACCGTTTCAGCCACGTCACTCTTCTTGGACAGCACGTACACCCAAGTCATGCGAGTGTAGACGTCCACAATGGTGAGAAAGTACTCAGCTCCAGCAGCTCCAAGCTTCAGGGGGCCCACCACGTCCATCACCACCTCATCAAGTGGTGCCTTAGCCGTTGCCTCCGAACTAGAGAACGGGAAACGGGTGAACTTGGCTTGCATGCACGTCGGGCAGCCAATTACCTCATCGGGCTCCCCCTTCACACGTATGCCAGCAACCATCTCATTCTTCACTAGCTGCTGCAAGATGGGCAGGGCCACATGCCCCATTCGCCGATGCAAGGTGAGCCAATCACACTCCCCCGTAGCCGAAGTCGGATTGGAGAATGCCGCACTCGCAATAGTGCCCCACATGTTCTCTCCGTAATCCTCCTCCGCTGCTGCCTTGGGGTTCTCCTCACCCTTGTGCTGCTTCTGAGCTGCTGCACCACTCTCCTCATGTTCACCGAGCTTGCTGGTCCCTCCAAGATTGCACTTCTTGGACTTTATCTCCTTAGTGCGACCGTTCGCGCCATCGCCGCTACCAACCGCTTCACCCTTGGTGCTGATGCTTGCTGCCACCTGCCTCTCCTTAGGCATGGGGACCACAGGGATTTGCCACATCTCGTTGTAGACATCCCTATCCTCGTGAAGGTCCCAAAGAATCCGCTCGCCAAGCCTCGCGGTGTAGGTCTTAGCTCCCTTCGAGCTCGTGTCCATGCCGGCCTTTTGCAACCGCCGCACGGAAATCAGGTTTGCAGCAAGGCTGGGCACCCAAAGCACGTTCTTGAGGCCCACCATCTTCCCATCAGCACCCTTGAACATGGCCTTGCCCATGCCTTTCACCTCTGCTCGCTGCCCCAAAGCCGATGTCACATGCTTCACCGGTGACGGCTCATGTTCGGTGAGCAAGTCCGCACGAGGTGTCATGCTATAGGTAGCGCCGCTATCGATCACCCAATAGTCCAGGGAGTGTAGGGTGACCTTCCCCACAGCTGCTGGCTCCTCAAAGCTTTCATCATTCTCTGGACCAGCCGGTGCTTGCGTGGACACGAAGAAGAATTGACCCGGGAAGCGATCGTCCCTCGACTCGCTCTCGTTGCCGGCACTCTTCATGCTTGCAGCACCACCTCCGCGACCGCCACGGCCTCCACGGCCTCTTCCTCTCCCTCCTCCTGCTCCTCTACCCTCTTGGCCTTGAGCAGGAGTCCATCCATCAGGGAGTTTGTAGCAATCGCGCCACATGTGTCCGCTCTTGTGGCAAAAATGACACTCGCCGTCGAACCGTCCGCGACCGCGTCCGTTGTTCTTGTTGTCATTGCCGTATCCACTACTCCCGCGGCCTCCGTTGAAGTTGCTGCCTCCAAACCTTCCTCCCCCTCGTCCTCTGCCTCTTCCTCGACCATATCCACGGCCGATGCTCGCTGCCCCAGCGCCATCCGCACTCGCCAACTCACGGCGGCGGAAATCCTCTTGAAGGATAGCTCGCTTCACGTCTTCAAGCGAGAGGCGGGGCAAGTCGCGATTAAGGTTGATGATGAGCGAGGACCATGACTCTGGGAGTAAGGCCAGCAACTTGGTCTTCTTTTGGAGCTCACTGTAGTTCAAATCAGCTCCCTCAAGCCGCGTCAACAAGTCGAAGAATTTCTGCACCCCTTCTTCAACCGCTTCGTCTTCTTCAATTCGTAGTGCCGCCATTTGCCGTTCCAACACCACCGCTACCGCCGCTGTTGCAGGAGCATGTACACCCTTGAGAGCAGCCCATGCCTTTGGTCCCTTCTCTGGTTCACGCTGGAATGGTTTGATGTGACGGATCTGGCTGCTCCCCAACGCTTGCCCAAGTAGGAGATAGCCTTGTGCGCTCTTCCGCACCCACGGGCTCTTCTCCGGGTCGTTCTCGGGGCGCTTCTCCGTTCCTTCCATCACCTCCAGCAGGTCATAGTGGTCAAAGATGTTCTCCATCTTGAAGGACCATTCAGCAAAGTTGTCACCGTTGAACTTGTCAAGCCCAAACACCCTAGGCTCATCCCTAGGTGGGCCAAGACTTGGTTGCATGGGCGCCATGGCTGAATCACGGGGTTGGCCTTGAGCTTGGGCTTCTCCACTGCCACCAGCAACTCTGCCACCCCTTTCCTCAGGTCCAGACATTGTCGAAACTGCTCCAAGGGGCTCTGATACCACTTGTTATAGTCACAATAGGCTTGAATGTGCCTAAAACGAAAGATAGAGAGCACAGACGGATTTCTGCACAGCGGCTTCAAACGTTGATAGCGTTCTGCTCACAGCTGCAAATGACTTGATTCAAATTGGATCTGGAGCGTCTTCACGTCGTCTACAATTATCAATTTAGATTGCACGATTTGATAAAGAATTGACGACACAGCGTCGGTTTGAACGAACGGTACTATGGCAGCCACTATAGTCTTAGAACACAAGATAGGAAGAGTTACGAGTTGGGAATGACTCCCAGCTCCTACAAACCCCAAGAGCCGAGGTACAGTGATGTGGAACAGTGCCACACTGTCCCCAACCACGAAGGGTCTCGAAACTACCCTTCACTAGGGCCTACACCAAGTGAAATGTTACACTACACAAAGTAATGTAACTATCTTCAATATCTTGAGGTGTACCCTTTTGGCAAGCTTCGAAATCACTTGAGGCTTGACACCAAGGCTCGGGCTCTTCATCACAAACTCATCCTTGAGTTCTTGATGGGTCTGCTGCACACACCTGCGACACGCCGAACGTTCGACACAGGACAAAATAGAAACCGCGCACGACAAAATAGAAACCGCGCGCGAGACACAAACGACCGCGTAACACGCGTCTAGCGATAACTCGCTATTGACTCGACACACACACTCGACATCATGACTCAACATTCACACACAATTATAAGCATGAAATATATATTATCCCATGCCCTCATACCATTCCATACACACACACATTCACGCACACGGACAACAAGCCGAGTGCAAACCGTAGGGTTGCACCAACAAATACTCGGCGGCGGCACAAAGGCGCCAAAAGGGCGCGGATGGTGTTGAGCCCGGGCGTTTGTTCCTCACCGCCTACTCGGATGCTTCATATGCATCAGAACCAGAGGACATGACAAGTGTGGGAGGCTTCATATGCTGTGTTGGTGGAGGCCCAACTGCTTGGGAGAGCAAGAAGCAGGTTGACCAAGCTTTGAGCTCGGTGGAGTCCGAGTACATGGCACTCTTCCGTGCCGTACGGGAGATTGTGTGGCAGCGGCGTTTGTTGGCTGAATTGGGGGAGGAGCAGCAAGGACCTACCCCACTGTACTATGACAGCCAGGGTGCCATTGCTCTTGCTAAGAACCCTGTGTTGCATGGACTCACGAAGCACATGAGGGTGAAGTGGCATTGGACGAGGAGCATGGTAACCGCGGGTGAAGTTGAGTTGCGCTACGTGAAGACCACGGGGCAGCCGGCTGACATGATGACCAAGAGGCTGGTGGAGCAGCAGCATTGGAAGTGTTGCAAGCTGGCTGGGATGGCTCTGAACTGAGAGAGCAACATATCCTAAGGCCAACAATCCGAGGGGGAGTTTGTTGGTGCAACCCTACGGTTTGCACTCGGCTTGTTGTCCGTGTGCGTGAATGTGTGTGTGTATGGAATGGTATGAGGGCATGGGATAATATATATTTCATGCTTAAAATTGTGTGTGAATGTTGAGTCATGACGTCGAGTGTGTGTGTCGAGTCAATAGCGAGTTATCGCTAGACGCGTGTTACGCGGTCGTTTGTGTCTCGCGCGCGGTTTCTATTTTGTCGTGCGCGGTTTCTATTTTGTCCTGTGTCGAACGTTCGGCGTGTCGCAGGTGTGTGCAGCAGACCCATCAAGAACTCAAGGATGAGTTTGTGATGAAGAGCCCGAGCCTTGGTGTCAAGCCTCAAGTGATTTCGAAGCTCGCCAAAAGGGTACACCTCAAGATATTGAAGATAGTTACATTACTTTGTGTAGTGTAACATTTCACTTGGTGTAGGCCCTAGTGAAGGGTAGTTTCGAGACCCTTCGTGGTTGGGAACAGTGTGGCACTGTTCCACATCACTGTACCTCGGCTCTTGGGGTTTGTAGGAGCTGGGAGTCATTCCCAACTCGTAACTCTTCCTATCTTGTGTTCTAAGACTATAGTGGCTGCCATAGTACCGTTCGTTCAAACCGACGCTGTGTCGTCAATTCTTTATCAAATCGTGCAATCTAAACTGATAATTGTAGACGACGTGAAGACGCTCCAGATCCAATTTGAATCAAGTCATTTGCAGCTGTGAGCAGAACGCTATCAACGTTTGAAGCCGCTGTGCAGAAATCCGTCTGTGCTCTCTATCTTTCGTTTTAGGCACATTCAAGCCTATTGTGACTATAACAAGCAGAAGACTTCCAAGAAATCAAGGAAGAATTCACCTTGAAGAACCAGAGCATTGGTTTCAAGATTCAAGTGATTTCGAAGCTATCCAAAAGGGTAAACTTCAAAATAGTGAGAATAGTTACATTACCTTTGTGTAGTGTAACATTTCCCTTGGTGTAGGCCCTTGTGGAGAGTAGTTTCGAGACCCTTCGGGGTTGGGGACACTGTGGCACTGTTCCACATCATTGTACCTCGGCTCTTGGGGTTTGTAGGAGCTGGGAGTCATTCCCAACTCGTAACTCTTCCTAATTTGTGTTCAAGTCTATAGTGGCTGCCATAGTGCCGTTCGTTCAAACCGTCGTTGCGTCGTCAATACTTCATGAAATCGAGAAATCTAAATTTCCAAGTGTCGGCGACGTCAAGACGCTCCAGATCCAATTTGAATCATGTCATTTGTAGCTGTGACCAGAACGCTATCAACGTTTGAAGCCGCTGTGCAGAAATCCGAGTGTGCACTCTATCTTTCGTTTAAGGACCATTCAAGCCCATTGTGACTATAACAAAACACACATCACCCTCAACAATGTGCTCATTGTTAAGAACCTACGCTTCAATCTACTGTTTGTTAGAATTCCTATGTTCTAGCATGCTAACACTTGTGACTGTACACCTTTTGTGGTGTACAGTTGGGTTGGGACTATACCCAACTTTGGGTGTAGTCTTGCATTTTGGGGTACCAATCCAACCCAATTATGGTGGAGCCCCGAAATGCAACCCTATGGGCCATAGGGTACCCCACTTTACAAAGTGAGGCCAATCCAACCCACTGGGCCATAGGTTGCCCCACTTCCCCAAGTGTGGCCAACCCAACCCACTGGGTCATAGGTTGCCCCACTTCCTCAAGTGTGGTCAATCCAACTCAATGGGCCATAGGTTGTGTCAGAATGTTATAATGCTTACATTTGTGTAGGCTATAGTAGGGTAGCCCATAAAGGATACAACCCAATTAGGGTTAGTACTTGTACCCAACTGTTTCATTGTTCATTCATTCTCGTTCATTCTTCTGACATGGTTTCAGAGCAGGTCCTTCGCTAGGACCGTTTTTTTTTCCTTGGGCCCACCACTGCGCTGCCCCACTAGCCGCCCCTAGCGACCCTCGTGCCGCACCTGCTGCCCAGCGCGCTGCCCTCGTGCAGCTTGTCGCCACTAGCCCGGCCCGTCGCCTCTTGGCCCGTCGCCTCTTGGCCTGTCGCCCCGGCCCGTCGCCCCTAGGCCCGTCGCCCCGGCCCGTCGCCCCTAAACCCGTCGCCCCTAGGCCGGCCCGTCTCCCCTAGCCCGGCCCGTAGGCCCGTCGCCCTTCGCCCGGCCCGTCGCCCCTAGGCCCGTCGCCCTTCGCCCGGCCCGTCGCCCCTAGGCCCGTCGACCCGGCCCGTCGCCCCTAGGCCCGTCACCCCTAGGCCGGCCCGTCGCCCCTAGGCCCGGCGCCCCTAGGCCTGGCGCCCCGGCCCGTCGCCCCTAGGCCCGTCGCCCCTAGGCCGGCCTGTCGCCCCTAGCCCGGCCCGTAGGCCCGTCGCCCTTCGTCCGGCCCGTTGTCCCTAGGCCCGTCGACCCGGCCCGTCGCCCCTAGGCCTGTCGCCCCTAGGCCGGCCCGTCGCCCCTAAGCCCGGCGCCCCGGCCCGTCGCCCCTAGGCCCGTCGCCCCTAGGCCGGCCCGTCGCCCCTAGCCCGGCCCCGTAGGCCCGTCGCCCCTAGGCCGGCCCGTCGCCCCTAGGAATGTCGCCCCAGCCCGTCGCCCCTAGGCCCGTCGCCCCTAGGCCCGTCGCCTCTAGGCCCATCGCCCCTAGCCTGGCCTGTCGCCCGACGCCCCTAGGCCCGCGACCGACGCCCCTACGCCACGGCCAGTCGCCCGTCGCCCCTAGGCCCGCGCGTGTCGCCCCTAGGCTCGCACCCGTCGCCCTTAGCCCCGGCCCGTCACCCGACGCCCATAGGCCCAGGCCCGACGCCCGTCGCCCCTAGGCCCGTCGCCCCTAGGCCCCGGCCTCGGCCTGTCGCCCGTCGCCCGTCGCCAAGCGCCCGTCGCCCCTAGGCCCCGGCCCGACAGTCGACCCCAGGCCCCGCGAGCCGCCCCTTCCGGCCCGCCCTAGCTCGCAAGCCGCCCTTGCATCCCCACGCACCGCCCCTGGTGGCCCTCTCGCCGCCCCTTGCAGCCCTCTCACTACCCCTTGCTACTGCCTGCCCTATGGTCTGCGCTGCCCTGCTTCTCCTCGCTCTGCGTGCTGCGCCACTATGGCTTCCCTCCGCGTGCTAGGGTTCGATCATGAGGGACGCCCCCTACAGTTTGACACGTGGCTCGACGACCTGCAGCTGTACCTACTGAGCGACTCTAGGGACAGTGTTTCGTTGTTTGACCACACGTCTGGCACCGCCCCCGCCCCTCCCGCCACAGCTCACAGTGCGACCCGCTCACAGTGGCTTATTCACGACGCTGGTGCCCGCTTAGCCATTCACAACCACCTGCTGTTGGCCGAATGCGCTCACTTCGGACAGCACAGGACAGCACAGGCACTGTACGACGCTGTCGACGCTCGCTACTCCTCGCCTGCCACTGCTGCTCTCGGCCGCCTCCTACTGCCCTACCTGTTCCCCGAGCTGTTTGCCTTTGCCATAGTAGAGGACCTGGTGTCCCACCTTCGCACTAGCGACGCTCGCTACCGCGCCGCTGCCCCAGCTGAGTTCCTTGACATGAACCAGCCCCCGATGTTCATCACTCTCTACTTTATAGTCACTCGCCTCCCTGACTCCCTTCGCTCTGTTGGGGACCACTTTCTCTCCCTCGACCCCACAGTCCTCACTATTGACCTACTCGAGCAGCACCTCCTTACAGCTAAGACTAGTGCAGTCGCTGTAGGTGCTGCTCGTGGCACTCCGCGCACACCCTTCATTGAGGGGTGCTCCCCCTCCCCCTTTGCCCCCTCCTACGCCCCTGCTGCTGCTGTCGACGTCCCTAGTGCTGAGGACGTCGGGGCTGCTTCTGCTAGTGCAAAGCGCCGCAGCAGCAAGGGCAAGGGTGGCAGGGGTGGTGGCGGTGGCAGCAGGAGTGGTGGTGGGGGCAGCAGTGGAGGTGGTGGAGGTAGTGGAGGTGGTGGCAGCGGTGGGAGTGGTGGCGGGAGTGGGGGCTTTGGTGGCAGCGGTGGAGGCAGCGGTGAGAGTGGCGGTAGTGGCAGCGGTGGGAGTGGTGGCGGTAGGACTGGAGCTCAGCGTGGAGGTTCTAGAGGAGGCCAGAGGCAGCGGCAGCAGCATCGGAGCGATACCCCGTCGCCCCAGCAGTTTCGTGAGTGTTTGTTTCAGCGTGGGGCGTCTGGGGGTAGTGTGAGCTGCCCGTATGTCGTTCGCACGGGTGACCGTGCTGGTCAGACATGCGGGAAGCCTCACACTCAGCACTGTTGCTTCTCCCGCCTCGACGACGCTTGGCGCGCTGAGTTTGGTGGCGAGTTGGAGCGCCCCCACTGGGCAGAGCTACTTAGGTCTGGAGTTGCGATCTTTGACCTAGACTATGATGCTATCCTTTCTGCTATGTATGCTTTGCCTGCTAGTAATGGAGTGACTGTTACCGGTGTGTTCCGTCTGACCCAGGTATAGAGGTTGCTGCTCTAGATGCTAGTGAGTCTTCTCTCCTTGCTACTGCGCCTGCTGAGGCCTTGCACACCTTCACGCTGGACTCAGGTGCCTCACGCTGTTTCTTTCGTGACAGCACCACCCTCTCTCCCCGCCCTGCACTTGTCCCGGTAAGACTTGCTGACCCCTCCGGGGGCCCAGTCGTTGCCCGTTCCTCCACTGTTCTCTCATGTCCTGCGGTTCCGTCCAGCTCACTCTCAGGTCTTCACCTCCCCTTGTTCGCTACGAACTTGGTGAGTACAGCTGCCCTCCAGGATTCGATGGTCACCACCACCACTCCTGGGGGCCAGCTTGTGTCGATCTGCACGTATACACGGACGGGTCGTCACTTGGCCACGTTCACTCGTAGGCCAGGGTCGAGTCTGTACACACTAGCTACCGAGCCTCCTCAGGTAGCTGCGTCTGCCAGGTGTCCGCGTCAGGTCAGGTAGCACCCCCTTGCTTGTGTCGCCTCCTGTCGCACCAGACTCTCCTCTGGCACCACCGCCTTGGTCACCCCTCCTTGCCACGACTACGTGGCATGCACTCCTGCCTCCTTGTCTCTGGTCTTCCCAAGTCTCTGCCTCCCCTCCTGCCCTCGCCTGCCCCACCCTGCCTTCCTTGCGTCGAGGGCCGGCAGCGCGCCGCTCCTCACTCCTCCTCGTTTCCCCCGACGACTGCTCCCTTGCAGACTCTCCACATGGATGTGTGGGGCCCAGCCCGTGTCAGTGGACAGGGCCGCGAGCGCTACTTTCTGTTATAGTCACAACAGGCTTGAATGTGCCTAAAACGAAAGATAGAGTGCACAGTCGGATTTCTGCAAAGCGGCTTCAAACGTTGATAGCGTTCTGCTCACAGATTTAAACGACTTGCTATAAATTGGATCTGGAGCGTCTTGATGTCGCCTACAATAGGCAATTTAAATTACACGATTTCAGCAAGTATTGAGGACGCAACGTCGGTTTGAACGAACGGCACTATGGCAGCCACTATAGACTTAGAACACAAATTAGGAAGAGTTACGAGTTGGGAATGTCTCCCAGCTCCTACAAACCCCAAGAGCCGAGGTACAGTGATATTGAACAGTGCCACACTGTCCCCAACCACGAAGGATCTCGAAACTACCCTCCACAAGGGCCTACACCAAGAGAAATGTTACACTACACAAAGTAATGCAACTATTCTCACTATCTTAAAGTTTACCCTTTTGGAGAGCTTCGAAATCACTTGATTCTTGAAACCAAGTCTCTGGTTCTTCAAGGTAAATTCTTCCTTGAGTTCTTGGAAGTCTGCTGCGCACACCTGCGACACGCCGGACGTTCCACACACGACAAAATAGAAAACCGCACACGACACGCAAACGACGACGTGACACGCGACTAGCGATAACTATTGACTCGACACACACATTCAAAATCATGCCTCATCATTCACACACTATTGTAAGCATGAAATATATATTATTTTATGCCCTCATACCATTCCATGCACACACGCATGCACGCACACGGACAACAAGCCGAATGCAAACCGTAGGGTTGCACCAACACTTTCTGCTGGTCGTTGACGACTACACGCGTTACACCACTGTCTTCCTCCTACGCAGCAAGGGTCAGGTCATTGATGTCTTGATCCCTTGGATCCGTGCAGTGCGTCTCCAGCTCCGCGAGCGGTTCCGCCAGGAGTTCGTGTCCTGCGTCTGCACTCTAACAGAGGTGGTGAGTTCTCCTCCGACCTCTTGCGGGACTTTTGTCGTGGGGAGCGCATTCTCCAGTCGTTCACGCTTCCGGCCTCCCCTCAGCAAAATGGGATTGGTGAGCGCCGCATTGGCTTAATCATGGAGGTCGCTCGTACCTCCATGATCCATGCGGCTGCTCCCCATTTTTTGTGGCCGTTTGCGGTCCGATACGCTGCGCATCAACTCAACATCTGGCCACGTGTATCCTTGCCGGAGACTTCGCCGACACTGCGTTGGACGGGGGAGGTTGGCGATGCGTCGGTGTTCCGGGTCTAGGGATCTCATGCCTTTGTTCGCGATTCGTCCGCGGACAAGCTCTCCGCCCGTTCTATCCCCTGTGTCTTCCTTGGCTTTCCCCCTGATGCGCCTAGCTGGCAGTTTTACCACCCCACCTTGCGCCGTGTCTTCCCCTCTCAGGACGTCACGTTTGACGAGCCGGTTCCCTTTTAATGTCTCTTCCCCTACCGCTCTACCCCTCCCCCGCCCCCGACGCACTTCCTAGCTCCCGGTCCTCCTCCGGTAGACCCCCTCCTGCCCCAGGGTCCTGCTCCCTCAGGTGTGTCTCAGGTAGACCCTCTCCCTGGTACTGTGCCTGTTGAGGTAGCTGGCGACTCAAGTGCTGCTCGCGGTGCTGAGACTGGGGTGCGGAGCCTAGGGGCGCTGAGTCTGAGGGTGCTGGGTCTGGGGGTGCTGAGCCTGGGGGTGCGGAGCCTGGGGGTGCTGAGCGTGAAGGTGTTGAGCCTGGGGGTGCTGAGTCTGAGGGTGCGGAGTCTGGGGGTGCAGAGCCTCGGGGTGCTGCTTCGTCTGGAGGTCCTGCTGGTGCTTCGCCGCGGCTGTCTCCCCGGCCTAAGCCTCTCTCCGCAGTAGCTGCGTGAGTGGCTTGTTTGGCGCGCACGCCTTTGGAATGGAGCTACCGGAGTTGGAGCCACTGGAGACACTGGAGCTGGAGGTGCTGGAGTTACTACTGGAGCTGGTGGTACTGGAGGTGCTGCGGGTGCTGGTCCTGGAGGTGCTTGTATCAGGGGTAATGGAGCTGCCGGGACTGGTGGTGTTGGGGGCGATGGAGCTGGAGACCCTACGGAGCCTGGAGCTGCTGGGGCTGAAGGCACTGGAGCTGGAGGCACTGGCGTGGGAGGCGCTGGAGCTGGAGGAGCTGGCGCTGGAGGCCCTGGCACTGGTGGCGCTGGAGCTGGAGGAGCTGGAGATGTTGACCCTAGAGCTGGAGGTGCTGGACCTAGGGGTGCTGGTGGTACTGGTGCTAGAGGCACTGTGCGGCCGCGACCGTACTTCGTTCCCCTGCTTCAGCAGGTTCTTGGTGTCCCGTCTTCTACTAGTCTTACTCCTCCCAGTCGCAGCCGCCATTATAGCCAGCCTCCCCACTGCCTACTCTTTCTTCTTTCACTGAGCAGTTCGGCGGTCTTACAGAGCGTCGTGAGCCCGCGTCTCGTCCTGTCTCGCCTGTTCGCACTGCTCGTCGCGTTCCTCGTTCGCGTCCTCCTCCTGTCCCTGGCACTCACGCTATGGCAGTTCGTCCTTCCTCTGTTCCACTGCGTGTTCCTCTGCCGCCTCATCTTGAGTCCTCTCTTCCTGCCGTCCCTGACCCTGGGTCTGACCTTGCTCGTGCTGCCAGTCCCACTGTCTCTTGTCTCCTCACCACTGTTGTCACTGACCCCACTTTTGAGTCCACTGCTGCGTCTGCCCTCATTGCTGAGCTGCTTTACTTTGTTGTTGCCTGTCGTCTAGACTTCGCCATTGCTCTTGTTGCTGAGTCTGCGTCTGCCAGTCCTCCGTCCATCGGGGGTGAGTGTGCTCTTAGCACGGACGTCCTTGAGGACAGGCAGGAGGAATTTGAGTGTCTTGCAGCTGCTGTACCTCGTTTCGCTTCCATGCTGCTTGTCCCTGAGGGAGACCCGGATGCACCAGACATCCCGACCCCACGCTCTTACGCAGAGGCGATTACGGGTCCTTACTCCTCTAAGTGGCAGGCAACCATGGATGCCGAGATGGCATCCTGGAAGTCCACAGGCACCTACATCGACGCAGTTCCCTCGTCTCGGGCGAACATAGTCGATGGCATGTGGATTTTCAGGGTGAAGCGGCCGCCGGGTTCTCCGCCTGCCTTCAAGGCGCGTTACGTTGCTCGAGGCTTCAGTCAGCGACACGGGGTTGACTACTTCCAGACCTTCTCCCCCACCCCGAAGATGACCACTCTTCGGGTGTTGCTGCACGTCGCTGCTCAGCGTGACTACGAGCTGCACTCTCTGGACTTCATAACAGCTTTCTTGAAGGGCAGCCTGCACGAAAAGATCTGGCTGCGCCGCCCACCTGGCTTCACTGGGTTGTTTCCTGCACGTACCCAGTGGAGCCTCCGACGACCAGTCTACGGTCTCCGCCAGGTGCCTCGCGAGTGGCACGACACACTGAGGACTACATTTGCGGCTCTTGGGTTTGCTCCTTCTACTGCTGACCCGTCGCTTTTTCTACGCACTGACACCTCGCTGCCGCCATTCTACGTCCTCGTGTACGTCGACGACCTCGTCTTTTCCACTGCTGACACTGAGGCACTAACCCTTGTGAAGTCAGAGCTGCAGAAGAGACACACGTGCACTGACCTAGGTGAACTGCGCAGCTATCCTGGCTTGCTGATCACCCGGGACAGAGCACGGTGCACCATCACCCTGACTGAGTCACACATGGTGCACCAGGTCCTTCAACGCTTCGGCTTCCACTTGTCCTCGGCACACCCCACTCCTCTGTCTACCGGCTACTCGCTCTCAGCTCCACCTTCGGACGAGTCCGTAGAGCCGAGTGGTATTTACCCAGAGCTTGTGGGTTTCCTCATGTACGTTATGACGTGCACACGACCTGACCTCGCATACCCTCTCAGCCTTCTGGCTCGCTACGTGGCTCCCGGCAGGCACCGAAAGGTGCACTGGGATGCTGCGAAGAGGGTACTGCGTTACTTGTGCAGTACGTCGGGCATGGGGCTCGTGCTTGGAGGACGGGGTCCAGTTGTCCTTACTAGTGACGCAGACGCTTCTTGGGTTGACGACTCAGCTACGCAGCGGTCGTCAGAGGGTTACACCTTCAGCCTTGGTTCCGGCTCTGTTTCCTGGCGGTCTACCCGCTCGTCTTCAGTTCTCAGCTCCAGTTGTGAGGCTGAGATCTACGCTGGGGCCATGGCTGCACAGGAGCTACGCTGGCTCACCTACCTGCTGACTGACTTGGGAGAGCAGCCTCGTTCGCCTCCATTTCTGTACGTAGATAACAAGGCCATGATTGCCTTGTGTTAGGAGCACAGACTGGAGCACAGAACGAAGCACATTGCTCTGCGATACTTCCTTGCTCGAGAGTTGCAGCAGCGTGGCCAGCTTCGTCTTGCGTACGTGGCCACTAGGGCCAACACTGCTGATATATTCACCAAGGCACTTCCGCCTGGTGATCATCAGCGCTTCTCTACAGTGTTAGGCCTTGTGCCTACTTTGCCTAACTTGCTCACTGCTTGACTTTGCTTGTACTATGATCTATATATATACCTGCATGCTTGCATTTGCTAGGGTATGATCACTGTATTGTTTGCTCTCTCTTATATAACTCTGCATGTGAACTGGCCTTGTGACCCTTTGCTAGTGCTCGTACTGTGTGGTGACTTTGTGATCCACCCTGAGCTTGCTTTGCTTTCTTGATTGGTCTTGTGACCACTTGTTCTCCCCCACTTTGCCTATGTGATCACCCTGGCGAACCTCCTCCTCTCCCTCCCCGCCCTGGCCCCCCTCCTCCTGAGCCTAACCTGACAGTGGCCGCTACCCCCGAGCTTTTGGCTGCTGCGGACGCCACCTTCCTCCACAACCGCCGCGAATACCTCATCTGCAAGGCCGACCATGACGTTGCTGTGCTCAACCACGAATTTGCATCGTTAGAGCGTGCCACTCGCATGGAGCTGATTGCGGAGTACAACACCTCCATGGTGGCTTATGTGCCCAACAGCATCGCTTGGGCCGCTGCCAACAACCACGCTTGCACCATCCTCCTCGGTGCACTCCCCGACGCCCTTATGCACCGCTTCCAAGCTCGCAAGATGCGCGCTCACCTGATTTGGACCGAGCTCCAGTCTATGTTCGAACGTCGCGACATCAACTCCGTCAGCATTCTGTTCCACGAGTACTTCCCCATCACCCTTGCCACCCTTTTTTTTTTCCTCGCCCGTCGCCCGTCGGTTTTTCCTCGACCGTCGCGCGTCCGTTTCCCGTGCGCGCCCCATACGACGCCCGTCGAATGACCATAGGACGCGGGCCCCGCGGCCTGATGGTAGCGAGCCATGCCGCCACGCGGCCCCCTTTTTGTTAGACGGCCTCGTGGCCCGCGCTAGCTGGCCCCGTGCCACGCGTTTCAACCTCAACCGCTAAAACCGCTCTCCACCCCTTTCAACCTCACTCAACCGCTCCAAAACCGTTGAACTGCTTTCAACAGCACAAGATCCGCCTCTCACCCGCACTACACCACTTCTAGTGGCGAGAAACCACCCTTCACCACACTAGACCACTCCCAACCGCGAGAAACCGCCCTTCACGGCACTAGACCACTCTCAACCTGTCCCAACCGCCCTACACCGCACTCAACTGCACTAGATCGTTCCCCACCACTCTAGAACTCTCTCAACCACACCAGGCCGCTCTTAGCCGCCCTCGTCTATCCCTAGCCTCACCCAACCGCATAGAGGGCCTCTCTCTTGCCTTAGGCGCCTCCCACTTCTAGGGCGACTGTTCTGGAGTTCGACCCTGAGGAGCGCCTTGTCGGTTTCCCGGCATGGCTGCAGAAGCTCAAGCTCTATTTCGGCAGCCGTCTCGAGAATGATATCCCTCATTCAGAGCATGCCTCTGGTGATCTAAAAGCCCCCCCCACTCCCACTCCACTAGGTGATGATGCGCCAGCAGATGACCAGGCTGTCTACGCCCAGCATTGCACTGAGCTTAGGTACTGGGCTGCACGTGACAATGCACCCATCCTTGCTATCATTGCCAGTCTGTCGCCTACCGAGCAGGAACACTTTGCGCAGGAGGAGACGGCCCACGCCCTAATGAAAGCTGTGATCACCCGCTATTCCACACCGGACACGGTGACTCTAGGACACCACATCCTCCCCTTTCTCTTTCCTGATCTCCCGTCGTTCGCTAGGGTGGCTGACCTGATCCTACACGTGCGTTCCCTTGATGCTCAGTTTCGTGCTGTGTTTGTTGACCCTGCCTTACTCGCCAAGAACCCCCCCCCCCCTCTCAATGTACATGACCCTGTACCTCCTAGCCTCCCGCCTCCCTAACCCATTCAAAGCCGTTCGTGATCACTTTCTCACCATTGATCCACCGACCCTCACCATTGACCTCTTTGAGGAGAAGCTCCTCGCAGTAGAGGGTCCTGCTCGGTCCCTTGCTGTCACTACTGGTGCTGTCCTCCCCCCTATCTTTGAGGGGTGTGCCCCGTCCTTCCTTGCCTCCTCTGTGGCCTCGGCCTCTGTTGCTACTGCAATAGAGGTGGCACCCGATGGATCATGGAGGTGCGAGCAACCTCCATGACCAAGCCAATGCAACGCTCAGCAATCCCATTCTACCGTGGAGAGGCCGGAAGCGTGAACGACTGGACAAGGCCCTCCGCACGACAAAATTCCTGAAGGAGGCCAGAGAAAAACTCACCGCCTCTGTCAGAGTGCAGTCAGAGGACCTGAAGGTCCTGCTGAAAACGCGCGCTCGGATGGCGACGAGCAGCGATGATCCAGTCGACCAAAGCACCGCGGACATCCGCCTTGCTCCGCAAGGGGAAGACCGTGGTGTAGCGCGTGTAGTCGTCAACAACCACCAGAAAGTAGCGCTCTTGGTCCTGTCCACGGACGCGGGCTGGGTCCAACACGTCCATGTGGAGAGTCTGCAGAGGAGCAGTGGTCGGCGGAAACGAGGAGGAGTGAGGAGCGGAGCACTGCCGCCCCTCGACGTAGAGAAGGCACGGTGGTGCAAGCGAGCGCGCGAGTGGGGGCAGGGACTTGGGGAGGCCAGAGACAAGGAGACACGAGTGCATGCCACGCAGGCGCGGCAGGGAGGGGTGACCCCAAGACGGTGGTGCCAGAGGAGAGTCTGGTGCAAGAGTGGCCAACACGAACAAGACGCAGCTAAATGACCCGACGAAGCCACTTGTGCAGACGCAGCAACCTGACCTGACATAGCCACCTGTGCGGACTCAGATGTCAGTGTGTACTGGCTAGACCCATGCCTCCGAGTGAACGTGGCGAGGTGCTCGCCCGTGCGTGAGTCCGAACAGATTGCCACACGCTCACATCCAGGAGTAAAGGTACTGACCAACTCGTCCGGGAGGATAGCGTTACTCACCAAGTTCTTAGAGAACGAGGGGATGTGGAGACCTGAGAGAGAACAGGAGGGGACTGCCGGACAAGGGAGGACAGTGGAGGCTCGTGCAACGACTGGGCCCCTAGAGGGGTCAGCCAGAGAGACTTAGACAGGTGCTGTAAGCAGTATGACTGTGGTGCAATCGCGAAAGAAGCAGCGAGACACGCCTGAGTCAATTGTGAAGGTGTGCAAGGCCTCAGCAGAAGCAGTACCTACGGCAGCAGACTCACAAGCACCTAGAGTAGCAGCCTCACAAGCACGTAGAGCAGCAGCCTCTACACTAGCAGTGCGTGGCACACACGAGTAACAATCACCCTCAACACTAGCTGATCCAGCATACATAGCTTAGATTCCAGCATTGATCTTGTCAAAGTCAAGAGCAAACACATCTACCCCCTTCCTTAGCAACGCTAACCAGTTGGGGATATCCAACTCATCTTCGCACTCGGTGCGCCAGGCATCCTCGAGACGGTAGAAGCAACAATACTCAGTGTGCCTAGTCTTCCCAAAGGGCTCACTGGTCCTGAGACCCGTGCGCCTGATGTACGGGCAGCGAACATTAGCCCCAGTGGAGCCATGCTGGACCATTAAGCTCCTGAGGGGTGCGTGGCTCCTGCTGGCATGGCTGCTGCTGCTGTCCACCCCCAGTGCCTACGTCGCCACGAGATGCACCACCAGTCGCCGCCCCATAGCCTCTGCCCCTGCCAGCTCCACCCCGACCGCCACCCGGGCCCCCTCCGCCCACTCCACCGCCTCCACCACCCCGGCCACCTCCACTGCCGCCACCACCGCCTCCACCCCCGCCACCACCACCGCTTCCACCCCCGCCACCACCCCCTCCAGTGCCCCCCCCACCACCCTTACCCCCCTCGCCCTTTCCACTGCGGCGCCTCCCACTAGGAGCAGACGCAGCACCGGCCTCCTCAGTACAAAGGAAGTCAACAGCAGCAGCAGTAGCAGCGGAGGGCACGAGAAGGGAGGGAGAACACCCCATAAAGAGGGGGGAGCGGGGAGTGCCACAAGAGGCAGCTACAGCAACAAAACTGGTCTCGGCCTTGAGGAGATGCTTCTCCAGCAAGGCAAGGGTGATCTTGATGGGGTCAAGAGCAAGGAGGCTATCCGAAACAGCGTGGACGGAGTCAGGGAGGCGGGTAACGAGGTAGTAGAGAGTGATGTACATTGGAGGCGGGTTCGCAGCCATAAAGGCCGACTTGAGAGCAACACGGTAGCGAGCGTCACTAGAGCAAAGGTGGGTCATCGGGTCAGCGACAGTGTGGAAATCCGACAGTTCAGGATGGAGGTACGGCAGCATGATACGGCTGAGGGCAGCAGTAGAGGGGGAGGAGTAGCGAGCTACTACGGCGTCATAGAGTTCCTTCGCCGTCTTAAGCTGACCGAAATGGACTCGTTCCTCAGGCAGGAGGGCAATGCGGACAAAAAGGTGGGCGGCAGCATCGCGGGTGAGCCACTGAGTACGAAGAGCACGCTCAGCTGAATCCTCAGGGGCAAGGCAAGTACCGAACATGTGCTCTAACAGTGAAACGTCTTCCCTAGCCTTGCTCTGCAGGTACAGCTGGAGATCCTCGAGCCAGCAGACAAACCTAATCGGGCGACCCTCCGCGTCAAAGGCAAGGACATTAAGAGTAGCCATCGTGAGCAGCAGCAGAAGCAGCAGCAGCAGCATCAGTAGCAGTAGCAGCAGCAGCAGCAGCAGCAGCAGCAGTAGCAGCAGCAGCAGCAGCAGCAGCAGCAGCAGCAGCAGCAGCAGCAGCAGCAGCAGCAGCAGCAGCAGCAGTAGCAGCAGTGCGGCAGCAAAGACAAGTCGGCCGGGCAGCTAGGCAGTGCGGCGCGGCTCGGGCAGTGCGGCGCGGCTCGGGCACGACTGGGCAGTGCGGCGCTGGCAGTAGCAGCAGCTGCAGCGTGCGCAGGGCGCGTGCAGGCAGCGCGCTTACGGCCGCGTGCGGGCTGTGCAGTCAGAGCGCGAGCAGGGCGGGCCGTAAGGGCAGCGCTCGGGCGGCGCCAGCGGCGTGCGGGCAGTGCGCGAACGAGGCAGGCAGTGCGCGGGCAGGAAACGCATCGCGCTGGCAGCATCAGCAGCGCGCAGGCAGCGCGTGGGCAGCGCAGACAGCGTGCAGGCAGGGCGCGCGTGGGCCTCGGGCAGTGCGCGTGCAGGCAGCGCGAGCAGGGCAGCGTGCGGGTAGCGCGCTAGGGAGCAAGCGGGCAGCGCGACGGGCAGGGCAGAGCGCGTGGGGCAGCGCAGGCAGGGCAGCCTAAGGAACGCTGTTCGGGCAGGGCAGTACGGGCAAGTCTAATCTAGCGGTGGGCCCTAACGGAGCGGTCTTACGGAGGATGGACCCGCTCTAAATACCATGTCAGAAATAGAACGTAGGAATGATGGACTGGGTTCCTAAGGATGAGTACAAGCACTACCTAACCCTTGAGTGTTGTACTCCTTAGAGTATGTCCCACCACAGACTAGAGATAACAAATGCAATTTGACACTTTTGTCGGTAACTCTGCGGTTCGGCAACCTTTTGAGTGGGGTTCAAAAGATTCTTCGTGATGTACCGTAATCTCCCGGCAAGCCCCCCCCCCCCCCAGGTACTCTTTCCGGAATACAGGTATTCTATTCGAGCTATTCCCGTGAGGACCCCCCTTTTTCATTTGTAGATTATAACTAAAAATGAACAATTTTAACTAAAAATATTTTTAGACCCTCCCTCTTGTTCAATTTTAACTGAAAAGATTCTAACAGTAACAAATTTGCGATGTTACGTGCGCATGGTGGTGTTCGGCGGACCTATGATGAGACACGAAAATTTGGCGCGTGTCATATTTGTGTCAGAATGTGTCAGAGTCGCTGTCAGGATTCGAATTCAAGGCGAATCCACCGTCAAGACTCGAATCCGCGCCGTGGAACATTCTGAAGACTCTCGATAAAACGTGATTTTCTTGTGTCATGTGTGATTTGAATGTGTCTTATGAACTCTAAACATGTCCAAGGGTCTTAATAAACATGCCACTCTCTATTGCCCACCCAAGCATTTTATAAAAACAAATCTATAAGAAACACGGAGATTAATTCCAGGAGATTACGGTAACCGTCTTTTTTCTTTCTTTCTTTCCTTTTCTCACCCAATCTTCGTTCTCGCTGAAGTCAACTTCGTTTTTGGATTTTGTTACTTTAAGAATGAATTTTCAACCATTCCATGTCGTAACAGATTCATTACCTTTGGTCAGAACTTTTTAATTTCACATTTTGTGTTAGCCTTGACATTATTGAGAGGATGCTTACATTAATTAACGAAACAAGGCCTGATACTTCTACTCTCTTGTGACCCTTTGTATTACCGAAGGTGTTGTTAGCGGTGAACCTCACGAACTTTGTTGTTGGCGAGTGACTTTGGGGGAGTGGTCCTCGAGTTGCTTGGTCGGTGTGGGTTGATTGGAGGTAGGTAGGATAAGGTGTAATAGCCTACAGTGTAGTGTAACAATTTACAGTGTAGTGTAATAGTGTACAGTTTACTTAAGGACGGCGTAAACCCGTGTCGCTTACCTGCTTCCTAACTCGAGGACGGCTTCTGCAATAATGTAATGTTCCCATCCCACCGAGACTATCGCCGCGAACAGGCTCCAGCTGCGTTCAGCATGGAACTTCCTTCCGAGGCAGCGCGGTCGTGTTTGTAACCGTGTAACCAAATGCAACATATTCGGTCTGCACTAGCAGTGCACTGAGAAACTCTCTTTCTCGTGCATGGTTTCTGGTCAGGCAGTCCAGAGTTGAGACGCACTATGGCGGGTACAATGAAGCGAACGCGGAAGCTGCAGATTAGCTGTGGGGACGAGGAGGACGACGCGTTTCCCAGCCATGGGCTATGGGAGATTAAGAATGCTGACGTGGACCGCAACTCGACAGTAGAGACCAAACCAGGCGGTGCTACTGGTAGTGGTAGCGGAACTGAGCAGTCTTATTTAGAGACGTCCTTAGTAAGAGAAAGCTCAGTGATTCCTACCCCTAGCACCACCACCACCGTAACGACAAGCATTGCCGTCTTCAGCTCATCGGGATATGGCGAGTCGGTATCTTCCGCGTGGGACCACATTTTAGGAAGCGACGCGACTCCCACCGGAAGCGGCGGTCGCGGGTTGCATGATTCCCCTCTCACTCCCACCCCTCCAACCCCGATACACGACAAAATCCTCCAGGCCACGTCGATCGAGATCGGCCACGTCGGCACGCTGACGTGGCGCCAGCTGGCGGTTGACCGCGACTTAAGGCTGATTTCCTGGTGGCACCACGTGCCACTGTACAGCCGCGACGGGCTCCTTAATTTCGTCTGCGCGACGCCTAGAGGCTCGTGGATTAAGTACGAGGTAGCTCAAGACGAGGAGTTCACCCCGCTTCGAATCGCCCAGTTCCCCGCCGCGAACGCCGGTACTAGTAGAGAAGCGGCTGCGGGTGCAAGTGCTAAAGCCGCCACGGCGGGTGACCGTTATTCGAGGCCCGCGCATTTCGCGGAGAACGCGACGCGGTTCAGCCTAGGGTTTCTCCCGCAGACCTACGCGGACCCCGCGCAGCCCAACCCTGACTATGGCGGTCTGGCGTACCAAGGCGGTCCGATGGACGCCTTGCTTCTGGACCTTAACGACGCGTCGCGAGCCGGGTTCACCTCGCTGGCCGCCTCTTCGATTAGTTGGCTGCCGTCCCGCGATTTACGGACAGGGGATGTGTGTCAGGTGAAAGTAGTCGGCGCGTTCGCGGTCGTGCAGCAGAAGAGCCACCTTTCCTGGAAGCTTCTAGCTATTCCGGCGGTCGCGAATGCTGGTAGAAGCGGCAGCGGTGCCGGGGGGGAGGATGACGTGGCGGATCAGATCAATGACGTGGCAGACGTTCATGCAATGTTCCCGGGCCTGCTAGACGACATTCGCGAATGGCTACGATTCTGCGACTGCGTTGATCCAGGTGGGTTAAATGCCTGACATATACTTTGCTAAAAGTTTCTTCTAAAATCCTCTGATTTTGGGGGTCAGCATCAAACCAAGCGACGAGGGGCACCCCTCTTCCATTGCATGTATCGTTCTCCCTTCTTTTCTTCCCCTCTCATTCTATCCACCGAGCCAACCCCCCCACCCCGTTTCCCCTCTCTTTCGCTACAGACGACGAGGAGAACGAGTTTGGGTTGAACCAGAGGGCCGGCGCTGCTGACGTGGCGCTGGCAATCATTGCGCAGGCGCATGCTTCCTGGCAGCTTCTCACCGACGACACCCCCCCGCCCTCCCCCTGGAGCCCCGCCAACCTCGTGCTCTCGGCGCGTGTTCTCCAGGAAAAATGGCAAAGATACACTGACAAGTACTATATGGAGGCGGCTTGTAAAGGAGATGAGAAGGGTGGCAGCGGCAGTGGTGGTGGTGGTGGTGGTGGTGGTGGTGGTGGTGGTGGAAGCTGGGAGGGTGAGAGGGGGGGTAGAGGGTTCAGTGTGGGGAGCTTGGGAAGCTGGCAGGGACGAGGTGCGAGTGGGAGTGTGAGTGGTGTTTCTGTCGATCCCCTTCCACTCAACCTCCCGTTTGTTCCGTTCAGCGATCCCACCACTTCGAGGGCTGAAAGGAGGTTCGATAGGGCGTGGGAGGAGACAAGCAGGGGTGGCTCATTCGCTGGTGAGAGTGGTGTTGGGAATGGCTTGCGTTTCGGCGGCTCTTTTAGGGAGTCTCGGATCAGCTCTTACGGAGGATCATCCGAAGGGCCTGCCACGGTGGTGGCAGGGCTGAGGAATTGCAGGTCAGGTCCCATGGTGGTGAGGTTTGGAGTGGTGGAGCAGGAAGCAGGGGAAGAGGGGAGAAATTGGGGGAGGGGAGAGGAGGGAAATCAGGAGCAGGAGCAGGAGAAAGACGAGGAGGGGCACGGTAGCAGGTCAAACAGTTCGGTAGAGTGCGGTGGAATGGAGTCTGGTACGGTTCAAACCAGCACTGGTGCTTCGGAATCAGCAGGAGGTGGGGGGACAGCAGCAGCTGCGTTTGCTGCTGCTGCGGCTGGTGGTGGTGGAATGAAAGCTCGTCGCAAGTCAGGGTCATGGGATTTCGGCAACATGACTGTTGGAGGGGTGTGGATACCCGACGCTCTAGCAGAACGTAACAGCGTTACCACTGGTAACACAGTAACATCTTTCAACACCATCGGTGGCAGAGATTTCGCCACCGCCGCGTTTGCTGACATTTGCGCCCCTAACGAGAATGACAGTGCCACTGTAGCAGAGGCGACTAGCGGTAACCGTGTAACACTAACTGGTAACAAGGTACCAGCCACAGAGCACAGCAGAGGCTTCCCTCTCTTTAGACACAGCAGCTTGAATCGTGCCTTACTTAACGACCACAGGACAGCACTGGCCAGGCTTGGCGCGCTCTGGGGCACGGGTGGAGGCTCGGACCGCCCTCCTCCCGAACCTGACACGCAGGTTCGGGAATCCTCCAAGCCTGACGGCGAGGTTCGGGGATCCTCCAAGCCTGATGGAGCAGGTCGGGCAGTGCAGCGGCGGTGGGGAGGTTGGAGGTACGGGCCTTTGGGGGGTCGTATTGGCGAGCGTGAGGGGAGTGAAGGTGGAACGGGTGGGGCAGCTGGGGCAACGGCTTTAGCAGGAGCGTCGAGAACAGCAAGAGCAGCACCGGCAACAGTGGCACCAGCAGGTGATGCAGTAAGAACAGGCGAGGTTAGTGTAACGCCAAGACCCCTCACAGCTGAAAGCCCCTGCGTGGGAGGAGGTGGTATCGGCACTGGCAGGAGGAGGAGGGGGATAGCAACTGGCCATCCCTCTCCTCATCCTCATTTGGAGACGCCTCGATAGCAGACACGCTGGACCTCGCATCGCCACGCACCAGCCTGAGTGACGCCTGGGATCAGGCCCTCATCTCCTCTCTCGATGATGATGCCTCGCTGCTTCCCCTGCCGCCCACCCTCGCTTCTGCCTGGGATAGTGCAGGCGCGGTTGGTACCGGTGCTATTGCTGGTTCGGTGAGGGGCGCGGTGCAGCAGGGTGTTAGTGGTGGTGGTGGGGCGTGCGTTGCATCCCAGACGAGGGAAATTCTGGCTTGCTCGCAGAGGCTGGCTGCGGGTGTGCAGGTTGCTGCGGCTGCTGCGGCGGTGGTGGCAGGAAGGGTGGGCGAAGCACCAGCGGCAACAGGTGGGGGAGCAGCAGCAGGATCAGCAGCGGCAGTGGCAGCAGCAGCAGTAGAGGCTGAGCAGGAGGGTGTATGCAGCACTGGCAACGGAAGGCAACAGAGGGGATCAGTGGATGCAGGGTTGGAGACTGGAGGAGAGGGTGGTGAGGCCTGCAGCAGGGAATGGGCCTCCTTGGAGTGTAATGATAGTGATGCAAGGATGGACCCGTGTGACTCTAGGCTGGGTGACAGTAGTGGGATGCAGGGCAGCAGCTGGAATTTGGGAATACGGCCCGTCTCAGCAGTATCGTCTTTAGCATCAGTAGCTTCGACATCTTCTGTGGTCACGGCCGTTGCTTGCCATGGGACGGGCATAGAATCACCAAAAGCAGAGATGAGAGGGATGAGAGAGGACGGAACGGGAGTGGGAAAGATTTCATTGGGCGTATCCCTTCCAACTACCCCTTCTCTCCCGTCCTCCCTTCCCTCCCCAACCTCCACCGTTTCCTCTGCCACCATCAGCCTTCCCCGAACCTACAGCAGCTCCGGGTATGGGTTGAGCCCGCCGAACCAAAGGGGGCAGGTTCGGAGTGAGGTGCTACAGTTGCCAGCATGGGTGGATGAGAAAGTTGGAGCAAGAGGGAATGGAGGGGATGTGGGGATGGGACGAGAGAGGGGGAGTGAGGAGGTGGGTTTGAGCGAGAAAGAGAGCGAGGAGGTGGGTTTGAGCGAGAAAGAGTGGAAGCATGGGATCCAGAGTGGAAGCTTGGCGGGGCATAGTGCGGTTGGGAGTGGTATTAGTGGTAATGCTACACGGTAATCGTCATGTGATAGTGATGTGGATGGAGCCTTGCATTCCAAGCCTTTTAACTGGAACGAGATAACTCTATATGGAGGGAACTCGGGCAGGAAAACCCTTGAAAACAGTAGTGAACTGGGGAGTAGCAGAGAGCAGGAGAGGGAGAGGGATCGGGAGAGAGAAAGGCAGAGGGAAAGGGAGAGGGAAAGGGAAAGGGAGAAGGAGAGGATGCGGGAGAGAGAGAGGAAGGCAGAGAGGGAGAGAGCAAGGCATAGGAGCATGGGAAGTACTGCCAGCACCGCAAGCATCGCAGCGAGCATTGATGCTTGCGACGTGTCAAGCATGCAAGCCGAAGCAGATAGGAGCCCTGCCAGCAGCCCTGGTACTAGCAGCCCGGGTGCCAGCCC
Source organism: Closterium sp. Naga37s-1 (assembly GCA_947471745.1). Classification (NCBI taxonomy): domain Eukaryota; kingdom Viridiplantae; phylum Streptophyta; class Zygnematophyceae; order Desmidiales; family Closteriaceae; genus Closterium; species Closterium sp. Naga37s-1. The sequence continues at coordinate 2,701,650 of CANJKZ010000072.1, read as the reverse complement.
CGATGGTAGTCCTAGCACGATCCTCAGAAACAGCCACTGCCACCGCAGCACCACTGGAAGCATGGGGAGCTTGCACGGCCAGTGCAGCAGCAGTAGTAGCATTGGCAGGGTGAGTAGTATGGGAGATCTGACTACGATGGTTGCTGATGCTGATGGAAATGCGGATGGAGGTGATTCTATTGCTTCTAGTGACGGGGGGGAGCGAAGGTGGAGAATGGGTGGACTAAGAGGAGGAGGAAAGAAGGGCTGGGGAGGAGGAGAAAGATTGTGGAGGGTAAGCGGAGGGGAGGAGGAGCAGGGGGAGGGGGATGGTGGATACACGAGCGAGACTGGCAGCTCTAGAGCCAGCTTTAGGTACCGCCGGTTCGGCCGAGCCTCTTGGTCGAAACCAAACCTTTCTCTTCCAAAGCTGTCAACCGCACTGTTGTCTCAAGATTCTAGAGGGGGCGAACATCTTACTCCCGGACCTAAAACTGTGGGCTCTGCCAAGCCTAATCCCGGACCTGCTACTGCCGAGCCTAGTGCTGAGCCGAGCTCGCAGAAACGGCAGCAGCAGCATTCGGTGTTCTCCTCACACAAGCTGCTAGGCCCGGTAAGAAGCTTGGAGTCATGGGCCCGAAGCTCAAGCCCAGGCACGGTCAGGTACTACCAGGGTCGAGGGAGGGGATCAAGTGGGGATTGGAGCGAGTGGGAAGGTAAAGGAGGCGAGGAGCATGGGAGGAGGAAGGAGGGGGAGGCGAGAGGCAATAAGAAGGGGGCGTTTAGGAAGGAACGGGAAGCAAGGAGAGGTGACGGGAGGGGAGGGGAGGAGGAGAGAGAGAGAAGAGGAGCGTTGTTGCCACCGCTTTCGGCCGCTCCCCTTTCCAGGACTGCCTCTGCACCCATCCACTCACACTCACTCACACTGACCCACACACTAACACTCCCACCCACACACACCCCTATTTCCACTGACCAAAGGCACCAAACGTCTATGTCTGTTCACTCATTGAAGTCTTCCGCACACCATCTTTCCTTTAAGGAGGCAGCTTATACTAAGACACCAAATGGAGACCAATTCTCGACACCTGCTTATAAAGGAGATGCGAGTGGCGGGGACAACTGCGGTGGTGTAAGCCGAAGGAATGGGGAAGGTGGGGGTGAGAGGCGGGGGGTCCTGAAGCAGTCCTTGAGCTGGGAGGAGAGAGGAGGGAGTAAAGCTGTTCCGATCTCTCATCCACTTTTTAAGGTGATTCATTTAGAGGCGCAGGGTGCAGAAGGGACAGAGTCGGAAGGGGAGGAGAGGAGGGAGAAAGCGTGGGAGAGGAAGAGGGAGGAGGAGAGGGAGTGGGAGTGGGAGAGGGAGAGGGAGCGGTTTGTGGTAGGGAGTGTGAGTTTCAAGGAGGCAGAGAGAAAAGAGGAGAGGGGTAGTGAGAGTAAAGGAGTTATCGACAAGGGCGAGGAGGGAGGTGTAATGGTGACTGATGGTTGTGTGGGTGGCAGTGAGGCGCGGGAGGAACGGTGTAGGAAGATGAAGAGGCAGGTGTCATTCAATTCGGTTGTGAAGGTCTACGAGTATGACGATGTGCAGTGATTGTTATTGATGTACCATATTGATGATTGCCTGCCATGCTTCAAACCACCAGAATTCCTTTAAAACCAGGGTCTCATGTACTGAACATCCTCATCAACTGCAAAACACCGTCATCGCCCGGATATACGGTAAGACAGTGTAGAATTGAAGACGGGGGGTCTTTAAAACGGGTGTATCTTATAGATGGGTGTTCCTGATTATAAGACACCTGTCGGTGTGTACGAGTTAAAGCGACGGGCAACTTTTGGCAGTGTTGGGTTCAGAAGTTTTTTTTTTGAACCAGGCTTGCCAGCGCGAAAGTGCTGGCTGGCGAAAACCAGGTTTTCGTGCGGACACTTTCCATCCGCAGTAACAGTTCGCCAGGGTTCTGGGTTTTGGGTGGCAAATGTGCACCGTCGCTTTAAACCAGTGTAGGGCACATTTCATCGCCAATGTGCGACGCAGCCAGAAAGCACGGCCAAAGCCACCGCAAAACAAATTCCAAACTGCGTGAGACTCCGAGCACAGTATGACTTAGTCAGGCATAGTCAGACATTAGTAGGCAGACATTCCCGAGTCGCCGAGCCAACGCCAACCAAATACATACGCACATCGTCGCGCAAATTATCTCGTGATCGTATACACATCGACGTGTGGCACACAAATGCAATAAAAAACGAAAAGCTTTTAGGGTTCCAACAGGGGGAAAATGCCTTAGGATTAGCCGCGACCCTGTGTTCTTCTGGAACCGGCATCTCAACAAGAGCGTCGTCCAGGTACTCACAATGCTCGGGGCTCATGACGAAGCGTGAACAAATTATAAAAAATATCGCACGTGAGAGTGACCGCGCGAAAGAAAATAAGTGTAGCCTCTGCCGACTGTCGTCCTCCATGGGCTATTTCCATGTGACTCGGTTAAAATATGCGCCCAGCTTGTACTGAAGCGTTAATCCAGTGTTTTATCAGAAACCGACGTCCAGCCCACATGACGCAGTGTGGAACAGGTGCAATGGTGACCCATCTACCCACGTGCCCGCAAACCCCCACCTTTGACCCGCCGTCTTATGCGACTCACCTTACCAAGTGTGCACTCAACTGCCCCCCCCATGTGCACTCATCTGCCCCCCCCATGTGCACTCATCTGCCCCCCCCATGTGCACTCATCTGCCCCCCCCATGTGCACTCATCTGCCCCCCCCATGTGCACTCATGTGCTCCCCTCTCCTCCCATGTCCTCTCGTGTGCTCCCATTCTCCACGGATCACTACCTCAGCGCCCCGCATCTCCGTTTTTCGGGCCTCTCCTCCCCTTCTGTGCTCTCCTCTACTCTACTCGTCTATCCTAATCTCTCCCCTCCTCCCCTTATCCCCCCTTGATAGGCCCGGTTCCCCTCTTGTGCTCTCTCCAGCTCCCCTCGATCCCGCTTTGAACGCCTTTCCCTTTGTGCTCTCTCCCCCTCGTCTCCTCTCCCCTGTGCGCCTTTCTCCTCCCCGTGTGTGCCTACTCCTCTGCTCCGCTCGTCTGTAAATCAGATTCTCCCCTGCGCATCCATTCTCACCACTGAACTCTCCCCCCTGTAGTGCTCTACCAGGGGTCGAAAGTCCCCCCATTTCTCACCTCTGCCCCCCTCTTCTCAACCGTGCGCACTCCCCCCTGTTCTCCACGCTGTGCTTTCGTAGTCACCCTTTGTGCTCTACCCAGCTTTACAACAGTCTGGCCCCTATGTGCTTTCGTGCTCCCCTTGTGTGCTCTCCCCTGCTTTATACCAACGGCCCCAATGTGCTTACGTGGTCCCCTTGTGCGCTCTTCCCTGCTTTATGCCAATGTCCCCATTGTGCTCTCGTGCTCCCCGGGTGTGCTCTCCCCTGCTCCAGACTATGGCCTCATTGTGCTTTCGTGCTCCCCTAGTGTGCTCTCCCTTGCTTCATACTATGGCCCCATTGTACTTTTGTGCTTTCCTAGTGTGCTCTCTCATGCTTCATACTATGGCCCCATTGTACTTTTGTGCTTTCCTAGTGTGCTCTCCCATGTTTCATACTATGGCCCCATTGTGCTTTCGTGCTCCCCTAGTGTGCTCTCCCATAATTCATACTATGGCCCCAATGTGCTTGCGTGCTCACCGAGTGTGCTCTCCCATGCTTCATACTATGGCCCCATTGTGCTTACGTGCTCACCTAGTGTGCTCTCTCATGCTTCATACTATGGCCCCACTGTGCTTACGTGCTCACCTAGTGTGATGTCCCATGCTTCATACTATGGCACCATTGTGCTTTCGTGCTCTCCTAGTGTGCTCTCCCCTGATTCATACTATGGCCCAATTGAGATATGATGCTCTCCTATTGTGCACTCCCATGCTTCATACTATAGCCCCACTGTGCTTACGTGCTCCCCTTGTGTGTTCACCCATGCTTTAAACTATGGCGCCACTGTGCTTTCATGTTCTCATGGGGTGCTCTCCTCAGCTTAATACCACTGGCCCCACTGTTCTGCCCTGAAGTTTGAGGTCTAGTCCCTTGCACATCTCGGCTCCCCTGTGCTTCCCCTTGCCCCTCTTGTTTAGGCACCCATTCAGGCTGCGCCACCACTTGCCGGCTCATAATGGTTGGTACTTGTGAAATAAAATGCGCAATCTTGTGTCAATATACGCAGCGATACTGTTGTGGCGGTTAAAGAGCCATTCTCATACAGCCAACAACCCATTCATGACACGGAAAGCTGCGGCGAAAGCAGAAACCGACAAGTGAAGAATGACACACCAAACTCTATGTGTCTCTCTGCGCACCCCTTTTCATTCCTCCACATTAGGCGAACCAAGGGGGGTGGGTCTACCTGAGACACCCCTAAGGGAGCAGGACCTGTGGGGGGAGAGGGTCTACCGAGGTGGGAACTGGTACCAGGAAGAGAGGCGCCAAGGGGACCGGGTGGGATGCGTGCGGGTGGAGCTTGTAGAAACAGACAGACTCGTCAAAGGTGACGTCATGGGAGGACAGGACTCGACGCGTGCAAGGGTAGTAAAACTGCCATGGCGGGGCGTCAGTGGGGAAGCCCAAGAAGGCGAAACGGAGGGTGCGAGGAGTGAGCTTGCTCGCTATGGTATCGCAAACAAGGGAGAGTGCGCCCCATACCCGAAACGCCGACGCATCGCCAACCTTTCCCGTCCAACGGACTGTGGGCAAGGTCTCTGGCAAAGAGACACGAGGCCAGAGGTTGAGCTGATGCGCGGTGTATCGGACCGCAAACGGCCACAGGAAATGGGGAGCAGCCGCATGGATCATGGAGGTACGAGCAACCTCCATGATCAAGCCAATGCGACGCTCACCAATCCCATTCTGCTGCGGAGAGGCCGGAAGCGTGAACGACTTGAACATGTCATATTATCTTCTGTTATATTGCCACCACAACAAAACACCCCTAAGCTTCTGAGTAACATCAGGATTGCCCAAATTCACTATTCATGTACATGTGACTATAAAGAATGTGTTAAGATATGAGAATGGATGACAAGCAAATGAACAAACAAGCAAGATATAGGTCAGCCCTAACCCTAAACATAGGACAAAAAGAATACACCTAGACTAGAACAATACAAACTATATCATTATAGTTTTACACACCCCCATAGTCTAGGTGACGGTAGTCCTGTGGAAAACAACACGTATCTCAGGGTGGATCACGAAGTCACCACACAGTCTGAGAGCAAGGGTCACATGACCAGTCAGCAAGAACAAACAACGGTCACAAAGACCAGTCTGCAACAACAAGAATCACTCAAGAGATGCACTTTGGGTGGATCACAACGTCACCACACAGTATGAGGGCAAACAAGGGGGCACAAGGCCAGTCCACATGCATCAATATAGATATATAGGAACAGATGCAAGAGTACAAGACAGAGCATCTCTACGCAAGCAAGTCAGGGCCTGTAGACACCAAGCCTAGCTGGGTGCACAAACGCTGGTGGGCACAAGGCGAGAATGCCTTGGTGAAGATATCGGCAGTGTTGGCCTCAGAGACCACACGTACCACGCGGGCCTGGCCACGCTGCTGAAACACGCACAGAAGGAAGTAACGAAGATGGATGTGCTTCACCTTCCCAACCAGTCGGGGCTCCTCGCACAAACAGGACATCAGACCTGTTGTCGGTGAACAAGACTGGGGGAGAGCGAGGCCGCTCACCAAGGTCGGTGAGGAGGAAAGACAGCCAGCAAAGCTCCTGGGCGGCCATGGCTGCAGTGTACACCTCTGCCTCACAGTTGGAACTGGAGACTGACGATGCCGGAGTCGACCTCCACGAAACAACTCCGGTCCCAAGACTGAAGCAGTAACCCTTTGTAGACCGCAGCGACTCAGTGTCGTCGGCCCATGACGAATCCGAGTAACCTGTAAGTGTAACTGGCTGCTTCCATCCAAGGACAAGTCCCATGCCTGATGTACTCGCCACATACTTCGCCACCCTCTTAGCCGCGTACCAGTGGGAAGTTCGTTGTCTCCCAGGCGCAACAAAGCTCACCAGGACGCTAAGAGGGTAAGCTAGGTCTGGGCGAGTGCAGGTTATCAGGTACATGAGACAACCCACCAACTCAGGATATGGACCGCTGGACTCAAATGGCTTGTCCGAAGGTGGAGCCATGAGCCCATGATCCACAGCAAGAGGGGTAAGCTGTACCTTGGAGAACTGGAAGCGGAACGGTGTGAGGATCTGCTCGACCATATGCGACTTCGTCAGCGTAATGGTGCGAGCTGCCCTGTCCCTGGTGATCTGCAGACCAAGGTAGCGCTGCAGCTCACCAAGGTCAGTGCAAGTGTGTCTCCTCTGCAGTTCCTCCTTCACAGAGGCCAGTGCGTGTCGGTCAGGAGTGGCAAAGACTAGATTGTCAACGTAAACAAGAACAAAGAACGGGGTCAAGCCACGGCGGACGAAGAGCGACGGGTCAGCAGACGACGGAAAGAAGTCAAGCACAGCAAGTGTCGTGCGAAGTGTGACGTGCCACTCACAGGGAGCCTGGCGCAGGCCGTAGACCGGTCGACGCAGATGCCACTTGGTCCCAGGAGGGAAAGAACCAATGAAGCCAGGCGGGCAACGCAGCCAGATCTGCTCGTGCAGGCTCCCCTGAAGAAACGCTGTGGAGAAGTCCAAGGAGTGTAACTCGTAGTCGCGCTGAGCTGCAAAGTGCAGTAACACCCGAAGAGTTGTCATCTTCGGGGTGGGAGCGAAGGTCTGGAAGAAGTCTACCCCCTCGTGCTGACTGAAGCCTCTTGCCACATAGCGCGCCTTGAACACCGGTGGTGATCCAGGCGACCGCATCACCTTGTAGAGCCACATGCCACTGACGACGTTCGTCCCAAGTGGTGGGACGGCGTCAATGTAGGCGCTTGTGGACCTATAAGATGCCATCTCTGCCTCCTCAGCTGCTATCCAGTACGAGGCCCAAGGTCCCGAGACCTCCTCAGCGTGATTGCGAGGGATTGGGATGTCAAGAGTGTCTGGATCCCCTTCAGGGGCAAGCAGCATGGCGCAGAGATAAGGAACAGCGACCGCAAGGAAACCAAGCTCGAACTGCCTGTCCTCCAGGTTCTCCAGGGGAAAAACAGGGACACCCCCAGTGGACGGAGAACGAGCAGTGCCGCTCACTAGGTGGGAGGCGTAGTCAAGACGGTGGGATGAGGCAAAGCCAGCAACAGTGGTAACAAGGGTTGAGACACACAACAGAGGGGCAGTCGGGTGAGTGACCAACGCGGACAGAACACGAGAGACGACAGGATGGGAGGCACGGAGGTAGTCGGACAACGGGTCGTAAAGCACAGTGAGGGACGACTTAGGAGGCTGTGGAAGGACCGGAAGAGGTGGAACACGAGAGCGGAGTACAAGGTGAAACGGGCCGTCAGCACGGTAACAAGACCGACGGGGCTCTGGAGACAAAGCACGACTGAGGGGAGAACGACGAGTCCACTGGGATGAGGAAAGGGACTGAACGGGGGGAACAGGATGGGATGGTTGTTAGAATATACTTATATATTCTTTATAATTGTCTGTAGTGTAGACTGTAGTGTATCTCACTTGCTGTAGGTGGTGTACCATGTGGCTTTCTCTTTGCTATATCTTGTACCTTGCTCAATAGTGAAACCCCTTCTTTCTCGATTTTCCTTGCTTCAACTCTCTCAACACCCAAGCTATGCCTCCTAAGCCTAAACCTAGTTTCCTTGGTGCTTAGTATTCTAACAACGGTAGGGGACCACGAACCAAGCGTGTGGGTGCTGGGTCGGGCAGGCCGTGTAATCGCAGTCGCTGCCGCTCCGCCTCCTCTGGCGTCTGCTGCGACGGTACTTGCCCCTGCTGCTGATCCTGTGGCTCCTCCTCTGCCCTCTCCTGCTGCGGCTGCAGCTGCACCCGCTGCTGCGACCGAGACTCCTGCGCTACCCTCTCCTGCTGCGGTCGTGACTCCTCTACTTTCTCCTGCTGTGTCTGTATTTGCAGCTGCTGCTGTGGGCGGGACTATTGCTCTACCCTCTCCTGGTGCGGCCGTGACTCCTCCTCGACTCTCTCCTGCTGCGACTGCAACTGCACCCGCTGCTGCACTCGTGACTCCTCCTCTACTCTCTCCTGCTGCGGCTGCAACTGCACCTGCTGCTGCAGCCGTGACCCCTCCTCTGATTTCTCCTACTGCTGCTATGACTCCTCCTCTACCTTCTCCTGCTGCTGCCATGACTCCTCCTCTACTCTCTCCTGCTGCTGTGACTGAGGCTGCTCCTGCTGCTACCGCTACTGCTTCTCCTGCTGCTGCTGCTGCTGCTGCTGTTGTGCCCTCTGAAACCGCTCACCTGACGGGGTAGGACGCGAGGGGGGAGGGGCTACCGGGGCCACTGGGGGGGGCTCAGTGGTGAGGAACAGCGGGGGGGAGAAGGTCTTGGAACCTCTGTGAGGGCGAATCCTATAGTAACTGACTGACTCGTCGAAAGTGACATCATGGGAACTGAAGAACTGGCAGGTAACCGGGTCATAGAACTGCCAGTCGGAGGTGTCGAGTGGGAAACCAAGAAAGACGCAGGCACGGGTGCGCGCAGACAACTTGTTCGCACTAGGGACCAGGGAACCCCAGACGCGGTAGTCCGCTGCTAAACCCGGAGAACCTGTCCAAAGGGAGACCGGCGTCACCCGTGGCCGTGCGTCACTAGGCCACAGGTTCAGCTGGTGCGCGTCGTAGCGGACTGCCTGAGGCCACAGTAACTGGGGGGCACCGGCATGGCACATGGAGGTCCGGGCAACCTCCATGACCAGGCCGATGCGTCGCTCGGCTACCCCGTTCTGCTGCGGCAAGTCTGGTAGCGTGTAAGACTGGACGATCCCCCGACCTTGACAGAACGTCTCCAGGCGAGCAGAAAAAATCTCACCACCACGGTCCGAGTGCAGGCGGAGCCCACAAAGGGCCTGGGCGTCACCCCTCGCTAGTAGCCACAGCTCGAGGACGGTAGGCACGCCAGCCTTCCGTCGCAAAGGTAAAACCGTGGTGTAGCGGGAGTAGTCGTCCACCACAATCAGGAAGTAGCGCTCCTCACGTGGGCCACGAACCGGGGAGGGGCCCCAGACGTCCAAGTGCAGTGTCTGGAAGGGAGCCGTGGTGGGGGGGGAACGAGGAGGAGTGAGGGGCAGCGCGCTGCCGACCCTCGACGCAAGGAGTGCACGGCGGCGCAGGCGAGCGAGGAAGCGGGGCAAGTGACTCAGGGAGACCTGAGACGAGACGGTGACGTACCATCCTGCTGAGGCGTAGGAACGACGGCTGACCTAGACGGTGGTGCCAAAGGACCGACGGGTGGGTGAGTGACCGACAGTCGCACGACACAGCAGCTACCTGACCTGACCTGACCTAGTGTGGTGGGACCTAGTGTGTAGTGGGTACAGACCAGAGCCCGGCTCCCTGTGGAAAGTGGCCAAAGGTACTCCAGTGGCACCAACAGTGCAGGAGGCAACGGGCTCGTCCAGAGGGAAAGTGGTGATAACTCCGAGGTCGTGGAGGTGACTGACACCCACCAGGTTCCTAGAGAACGAGGGGGTGTAGTAACCAGTGAGAAACCCAGAGGGAGCCGCCGGACACGGGAGAATGGTGGTGCTGTGGGCAATTACAGATCCCACGGAGGGGTCAGCCAAGGCGACAGTGACTGGAGTGTGCAGTGGTGTGAGGTCGGTGCAGTCGCGAAAGAAACAGCTCCAGAGTCTAGGGTGAACGAAAGCTGTGCAGTCGGTGAGGTCGCACCCGAGTTAGCTACGAAGGCTCGGACTAGACTAGTGGTAGCTGCAGCTCCCACACTAAGAACCTCTGAGGTGCCTGCATTGGAAACTACACAAGCACCAAGACTGGAGACACAAGTCTCAACCTCAGCTACAGCTCCCACGTACCGGTGTGTGTACTGGCTGGATCCGACAGGGCCCCACGGTGGAGGCTGCCGCTGTTGCTGTACCCGTAGCTGCTGCTGCTGCGGTAGCCACTACTGCTGCTGCAGCCACAGGTGCTGCGGCCACGGCTGCTGCCGCGGCCACGGCTGCTGCTGCAACCACTGCTGTCGCAGCCACTGCTGCTGCTGCGGCCACCGGTGCTGCTGCCACCGCTAATGCTGTGGCCACTGTCGCCACATCGAAATGGCACGTGAGCACGGGGGTAGGAGCCAGTCGAGGCGGCAGTACTAGTGGTAGGACTACCTAAGCTGGTGCTGGCGCAACTGAAAGTGGCCTAAGCTGGTGCTGGTTCTGCTGGGGAACAGCCTAAGCTGCTGCTGATGCGCTGGGGTGGGGCAGCCTATGCTGCTGCTGGTGCTGCTGGCACTACTGGTGCAAGGAGCTGCTTTTGGTACAATGGGGGCAGCCTATGCTGCTGCTGGTTCCACTGGTGGTAGTCTAGGCTGCTGCTGGCACTACTAGTGGCAGCCTAAGCTGCTGCTGGTGCGCTAGGGGCAGCCTATGCTGCTGCTGGCACTACTGGTGGCAGCCTAAGCTGCTGTTGGTGCGCTAGGGGCAGCCTATGCTGCTGCTGGTGCTACTGGTGACAGTGTAGACTGCTTCTGGCGCTACTGGTGGTACCGGTGGCAGCATAAGTTGCTGCTGGTGTGCTAGGGGCAGCCTATGCTGCTGCTGGTGTGCTAGGGGCAGCCTATGCTGCTATTGGTGCTACTGGTGACAGTGTAGACTGCTGCTGGCGCTACTGGTGGCAGTCTAGGCTGTGCTAGAGCGGTGGGGAGCAATCTGATGTGGTGGAGTGCAGTTCTGGTAGGTCTAGAGCGGTGAAGGGCGGTTGAGAGAGGTGGGGAGCGGTATCTCGCAGATGGGAGTGGTCTAGTGCAGTTGAGAGGCGGTTCTGGTGCGGTTGAAAGCGTTCCAAGCGGTGATGGAGCGGTTGAGGGCGGTTGAAAGGGGTGGAGTGATATTGGGGCGGCTGTTTAGGTTAAATGTCCGTAAGGTGTACATTTGGCGGGTGGGACGGGCGGCAACGGGCGGCTAAGGGGTGGGGCGGACGTTTCTGGGCGGGCGTACAGTTTGGCCGCAAGGCCAGCTAAACGCAGGCCACGGGGCCGTCGAGCAAGGGCCTGGGGGGGCCCGCTACTTATGGCCGCTGGGCCTGCTAACGCGTGGGCCACGAGGCCTGCTAAACGCGTGGACCGCGGGGCCTGCGGTCTACATCGCGCGCTAAAAAAGCGGACGAGGGAGGGGGGGGGGGGGGGGTGGGGGTCGTCGAGCAAGGGCCACGAGGCCCACGACTGAAGGCCGCGGGGCCTGCTAACGCGTGGGCCGTGCGGAGATTCACTCTACAACAGTAGTGAGCTAGACTACGGGGGTTGGCACGAACTACTAGGAGTGATCGTAGGTTTGCCTAGTTCCTTAGTGCTTGCATAATCACGGGAGAAATCAATAAGAGTTTCCACTAGCAAAGTTGGAATTACAGAATGATTGAACAAGCAAGGACAACAATGACTACATCAGGCACCTAGCAACTCTGCAGTTAGCCTGGTCGACCGACAGCACAGCATGGTCGACCGCCTGCCAGCGTTGTGTAGAGGAGCCGCGCCAGCACTGCAGAAAGGCAACCTGCCAACACAACAGGTCGACGGTGTGCCAACGCTGCAGACCGGCTGTCCAGCGTGGCCCCGTAGAAGACAGCAGTGCGCACGCTCGCAGGTGCGCGCATACGATTGGCCCGACTTGCACCGTTGTGCATCCGTCGGCTATTGTCTGCGCCTGACAAGCCACATCGACTTCGGGATACCAACCCGAAGTCGCCTTTGCCATCAGCTCCCGTCGAGCTACCCCCTAGTTGACGGACCCCTTCTGTTGACCAGAACTGTCATCTGTTGTCGCCGAGCTCCCCTCGTCGACCACTGCTCACTTGTCAGGTCAACGGACCGCTCTGTTGACCTCCCAGTCGAACTGCAGGTCGATGGACTGCTCCGTCGACCTCCCGGTCGAACTGTCCCTCCTGGTCGATGGCCCACCCGTCGCCCAGACCAATCAGATGCAGCTGTCGAGCTCCCTGGTCGACAGCAACACCACAGCGGTCCCCTGCAGCTCGACGAAGCCTGTCGAGCAGCTCTCCCACTGTGAACGGTCGGCTGCTACTCCCGTAGATCCGACCAAGTCGTTGGCGTTGCCCAATCGAGGGCGGGGCCAACACTCCATTCCCGTTAACACTCCCCTGACGCGCTCACGCTTGGGCCTCCAGCCCACACGGCAGCACATTACGGAGAATACTCATCCTCGGCATGCACCCCACACACAGCACGCCGTCACCGCAGCAGCTGTGCAGAAGGGCACGGCACCTACAGCTGCACATCATCGTCGGCGTTGCCGACGTCGGCCAGACGAACTTGGTCGATGGCGGCAGAGCACCGGTTGAAAGCCGGAAAATGAAGCGCCTTCGTTAGGAAGTCTGCCAGCTGCTTGGTGGTCGAGATGTACTTCAGTACGAACTTCCCGCGCCTCACCATGTGCTGCAGCCATGCATAGCGTCGCTCCATGTGCTTGAGGTTGCCCGTCAGCCCCAAGCCCTCAGCGACCGTAATTGCCGACTTGTTGTCGACGCGGAGGATGGTCAGCTTCCCAGCGTCGAGTAGCTTGAATTCCGCAAGAAGGAAACGAAGTCGGTGTCCCTCCTTGCCTGCATCCGTGGACGCCAAGTACTCCGACTCGGTCGACGACAATGTCGCGCACTTGATGCGCAAGCTCGACCAGGAGATGGTGGCCCCTCCGTAGGCGAACACGTAGCCTCCCGTGCTCGTCCAGTTCTGCTTGTCGCCCGCGTCGTCGGCGTCCACGTAGCCGATCAGCTCCAGCGACTCTGGTCCACCGCCGAACTCCAGGGCGGTGTCGCGGATGTCAGCGAGGTAGGCGAGGCAGCGGTCAACCTCGCGCCAATGCTGGTCGCTCCTCACCGTGAGGCCGCTCCCCAACTTGCTGCAGGTGAACGCGATGTCCGGCCTCGTCGTCGTCGCCACGAACTGCAGCGAGCCAACCTTTTGCCGGCACTCCTCCTCCTCGCGCTCCTGCGCCTCCTTGTCGTCGAATGTCAGCTAGGAGTAGGCATTGGCCGAGACCAGCATCTTCGGGACTCGCCCGCCCTGCTCCTCGTCGATGAAGCGCCTGCGCAGCTTGTCGGCATAGCCCTGCTGGTGAAGCCACAGCTTCCTTGCTGGCCTGTCGCGCACGATCTCCAGCCCGAGGTACTTGATGACCGGCGAAATCTCGCGCAGCTCGAAGGCAGCCTCCAGCAGCTCCTTTAGCTCCTTCAGCATCTCGGGGCTGCTGCTGGTGGCGAGCAGGTCGTTGACGTAGACCAGCACCCAGCAGGTCACTCCGTTGTTGCTAGCCTTGAATTAGAGCGCCTCGTCGACCTGGCTCTTCTTCTAGCCAGCGCCCAGCAGCACACCGTCGAGTGCCCTGTACCACAGCAACGGCAACTGCTTCAGCCCATAGAGGCTCTTCAGCAGCTTACACACCCGGCCGGTCCCATCGTCGAAGTAGTCCGGCTGGTACATGTAGAGCACCCTGTCGAGCTTGCTCTGCAGGAAAGCGTTCTTCATGTCGAGCTACATCAGGTTGAGGTCGAGGACGGCGACGATGCTGAGGAAGATCCTCAGCGTGACGTAGCTGCTCACCGGCGAGTACGTCTCGTCGCAGTCGGCACCGCACACCTGAGTGAAGCCCTTCACGACCAGCCTCTCCTTCTCGTGCTCGACGGTGTCGTCGATGGGGTACTTGGTCGTCAGCACCCACCAGCTCTTCATGATGTTCACCCTGCGTGGGCGATCGACCAGCTCCCAAGTGCCCATGCCGATGAGGCTGCGGATCTCTTCTTCCATGGCGGCCTTCACCACCTCACCTTTCCAGCTTGCCATCGCCTCCTTCACTGTCATCGCGGCGATATCCCAGTGGTGTTCGGGGTCAGCATGCACGTCGGGGTCGAGCTCCGGCAGTTCTTCATCCTCCTCGGCGTCGTCGTACAACAGGTCGTCGTCGACCTCGTCGTACATAGTGGTGAAGGCAGCTGGCGGTAGGCAGGCGTGGAAGCCCAGCCGCTCCGGCGGCCGTCGAGCTCGACCTCTGCATCGCAGCTCAGGCTTCGTGATCGTCACCTCAACCACATCGCTGTCGATGGACTCTTCTTCTGCCGACAGCTCCCCTTCTTTGTCGACGGCCAAGTCGTCGACCAGCTGCTTACATCCTACTAACTTCGACAGCTCCCCTGTCGACTTCACCCCTGCTGCTGCCTCCTGTTCGACCAGCTACCCTGTCTGCTGCTCCCCTACCGTCAACGGCTTCCCATCCTGGTCGACGAGCTTGGCGCCTTGTCAACCGCAGTCAATGCCACTGGCCGGCGCCATTGGCGACGCCTCAAGGCTCCCCTCATCGCCGGTGGCCGACACAGATGTCAACGCAGGCCGATCTGCAACGGGGCAGGGAGGAGCAAGAACAAGGGAAGGTGGAAGAACCTCCACAACATCCTCATCAGCAGGCTCGTCGTCTTCTACGAGCAAGTGAACCGTTGCTGTCGAGGTGTCCGTCGATGGGTGTGCCTGCGTCCGCCCTGACGCTGGCCCATGCTTCGCCTTCCACACCTCCAGCGACAGCGTCTCGTAGAAGATCACCTCGACCAACGTGACCACCTTGTTGTTGGTCAGATCGAGTACCTCCCAACCCTTGCTCTCCGGTGACACACCCAAGTGAAGCCCCCACCGAGCTTTCGGCGCCAACTTCCCACCGCGCTGCTGCTCAGGAACCATGAACTGCACCATGCAGCCCCACACCCGCGCCAGCGTGAGGTCGGGCTTCTTCCCGGTCAGCAGCTGGTACGGAGTCGTCCCCGGCGGCGTCGTCGACCGCTCCAAGCAATTGCGCACCTAGACAGCGTGTCGTAGAGCGAGGTGCCACCAGTGGTGCTGCACGCCCATGTGCAGCAGCAGCATTGTCTGCACGGACTCGACAACTGTGCGCATCTCCCGCTCAGCCATGCCGTTCCGCTGCGGAGTGTAAGGGCACGTCAGGTCGTGGACGATGCCCTTGCCGTCGACGAAGTCGGTGAATTCCTTCCCGAGGAACTCCCCTCCCGGGTCTGAGCGGAGCATCAGCACCGACTTCTTCGCATGCCGTTCCACCAGCACCAGCCACTTCTGGAACTCCCGCAGCACGTCGCTCTTTTTAGCGACCGGCATCACCCACACAAATCGAGTTTGGCGATCCTTTAGCAGCAGGAAGTACAAGCTGCCATCCTTGGCGGCAACCTGAAATGGCCCGCACTAGTCAATGTGCACGACAGCCAGCGCCTCCTCGGCGTCCGAGCCTTTGTCGGGAAAGGTGTGCCGCGCCAGCTTTCCTTCAACGCACGAGACGCACGGCGGGTCTGCTCCGGTCGACGGCTTGATGTTGAGCCCAGTAGCAACTTCATGCTTTGCCGAGCTCTTGATCATGTCGACGCCGACGTGCGCGAGCCTCGCATGCAACCGGCCAGGGGTCGACTTCGTCGCCAAGACGATCGTCCGTAGAGCCACCACCTCAGTCAACGACGACCGCGTCGAGCAGGGGTGAAGGTCGGTGCAGAGGACTCGTCCGTTGTAGTGTGCTCGACCGAGCACCTCCCCGGTCGCAGCGACGAGCAGCATCTCGTCGTCGTCGCCCTGCAGCTGCACTCCGCTCTCCTTCAGTTGGCCAGCAGATAGCAGGTCCGCCTGTACGCCCAGAACGTAGAGTACGTCGGGGATGAGGACCTGCTTCCCGGCCTCCCCTTGCAGGGCGACGGTTCTGCGACCCTCGACAGGCTGCAGCGCCCCGTTGAATCCACGCACGTGCTTCACATCGTCGCTCGGCGCCATGTCGACGAAGACCACCTTCGTCCCCATCAGGTAGTGGGAGCAACCGCTATCGAGCAGCACCGCCATCGGGTTTGCCTGCACAGCTGCCGCCACCGCCTGGAAGTCCTCGCCAGCCTCCGGCGCCAGAGAAACCATCGGCTCCACTACGCCGACCATCGAGCACGACGCCTCCCCGTCGCCTCGGCTCTTGCCGCTGGAGTTGTCAACGTCCTTCGTCGACGACGTCTTCTTCGACGTCTGCTTCTCCTTGCGCGGCTTCGCATCTCGACGTGGGCGACGGCTGGTCGATCGACCGCGGCCTCCCTTGGTGTCATCCTTGTTGCTGTCATCGCGGTCGGGACACTCGTAGGAAAGGTGGTCGGGGTCCTGTCAGATCCAGCACTCCCGCCATCGACCACCACCTCCTCGGCCCTTATCCCTCGTCAACCTCTTCTTGCGACGTCCTTCGTCGACCGCCCACCTCCGCTATCACCTCCGCCCAGCTTCCTGCGCCGCCCTTGCTGCTGATTCAGCTTCGTCGGTCCAGCATAGTTTGCCTAAGGAAGGAGCTCCGTGGGCTGTTTGGCCTCCTACATCGCCTCATCTTGAAGAATGTAGTTGGTGATGGAGTCCTCGTCGAGGGACTCACGCGGGCCGGGTACCATCATCATCCTCTTCATGAGGTTGTAGCCGCGTGGCAGGCCCTTGACGATGTGGGAGATGTAGGACGTCGTCGATTATTTGGCGCCCGCCATCCGCATCTCAGCCAGGATCCGCCGAGCACGGTTGCAGTAGTCCGTCACCGACTCTTGCTCGCCCATTCGAATGTGTGTCATCTTCTCCTCCAGCTGTCTGATGTACAGGTCGTCCCTGACCTGGTACGTCGACAGGATGAAGTGCCATGCCTAGTGACCAGCATCCAGTCGCTCTCGACAGCTTCTGAGCGCCAGCTGCACCACCGGCGAGCAGCACCTCGAGATGACCATGAAGGTGAGCAATTGAGCCATACAAAACTCCCCGCACAGCTCGACATCGTCCACGGGCGGAATTGGCACTGTGCCGTCGGCGAAGCCCTTCAGCCCGGCGACCTCCAGCTGAGGTTCTATCGACTCCCTCCAAGTGATGAGGTCCCGTCGACCTTGCAGCGGTGCGACAGTGATCCGGTCCGGCGAGAACTTGAAGTAGCCATACGTCGGTGCAATCCCACCTGCCGTCACATGCGTCGTCGTCGAGAGCCCTCCACTGCTTCGTAGAGGAGAGCGACGTTGACCATCGACGTCAGCACGCGAGCTGCCTACAGTCGCCGTCGACCGCTGCAGTCGTGCCTAACTCGTGTCGACGCCACCGTCGACCTTGATCACTCCTCTCTGCTTTGTGCCATTGTTGCCGCTGACTCATGCACCGCCGTCGACCTCGTCGTCGACGCCACCTTTGTTTCGCACCGGTCGAGGAGAAACAGGAGGGGAAGGGTGTTCCATCGCCGACTGCGACCGGATGCCCAACTCGACGATCAACAAGGGGATCGTCCCGTACTCGCCATCCGCGTGGTGTTTCCTCGCATCAGCCAAGCGTGCCTCCAAGGTGACCGCCACGCCCGCATTAGCTACGGGGTCGACCATGGTGACTATCGCTGCTGCCGGCCTGTGAACGACTTAGTAGGTGCAAAAGTCGGCTCCTATATGAAGGTAATCTGCGGGGCCGTCCACGCTCACCGCACCATGTGGAGATTGACTCTACAACGGTAGTGAGCTAGACTACGGGGGTTGGCACGAACTACTAGGAGTGATTGTAGCTTTGCCTAGTTCCTTAGTGCTTGCATAATCATGGGAGAAATCGGCAAGAGTTTCCATTAGCAAAGTTGGAATTACATAGTGATTGAACAAGCAAGGACAACGATGACTACATCAGGCACCTAGCAACTCTGCAGTTAGCCTGGTCGACCGACAGCACAGCATGGTCGACTGCCTGCCAGCATTGCGTAGAGGAGCCATGCCAGCACTGCAGAAAGGCGACCTGCCAACACAGCATGTCGACGGTGTACCAACCTTGCAGGAGAGCAGCTGTCCAGCGTGGCCCCGTAGAAGACAGCAGTGCGCACGCTCGCAGGTGCACGCAGACGATTGGCCCGACTTGCACCGCTGTGCGTCCGTCGGCTGTTGTCTGCGCCTGACGAGCCACATTGACTTCGGGATACCAACCCAAAGTCGCCTTCGCCATCGCGACCTCGACCACGTTCGCGAGCCTCAACAGAACTCGCCGAGCAGGTTACCCAGTCGACCTGGACAACCCCAGGTGCTCAGGTCGACCACCAAGTGCCTCTGGTCGACCACCGGGTCCCTCTGGTCGACCACCAGGTGCCCCTGGTCAACCACAGCTCCCGTCGAGCTACCCCTTAGTCGACGGACCCCTTCCGTCGACCAGAACTGTCAGCTGTTGTCGCCGAGCTCCCCTCGTCGACCGCTACTCACTTGTCAGGTCAACGGACTATTCCGTTGACCTCCCAGTCGAGCTGCAGGTCGACGGACTGCTCCGTCGACCTCCCAATCGAACTGTCCCTCCTGGTCGACGGCCCACCCATTGCCTAGACCAGTCAGTTGCAGCTGTCGAGCTCCCTGGTCGACAACAACACCACATCGGTCCACTGCACCTCGACGAAGCTTGTCGACCAGCTCTCCCACTACGAACGGTCGGCTGCTACTCCCGCAAATGAACAAACAAGCAAGATATAGGTCATCTTTAACCCAAAACATAGGACAAAAGGAATACACCTAGACTAGAACAATACAAACTATATAATTATAGTTTGACACGACAGGAGAATGCCCTCGTCTCGACAGAACTCTGCAAGGAGGCCGGAAGAGAACTCATCGCCCCTGTCAGAGTGCAGAAGCAGGACCGGAAGGTCCCGCCGAAACCGCTCGCGCAGGTGGCGACGAGCGCGGATCCAGGGGATCAAAACATCGCGGACGTCCGCCTTGCTGCGCAAGGGGAAGACTGTGGTGTAGCGCCTGTAGTCGTCAACGACCAGCAGGAAGTAGCGCTCCTGGTTCGTCCCACAGACGGGGGCTGGGCCCCACACGTCCATGTGGAGAGCCTGCAGAGGAGCAGTGTTCGGAGGACACGAGGAGGAGTGAGGAGCGGCGCGCTGACGCCCCTCGACGCAGGGAAGGCACGGTGGGGCAGGCGAGCGCGGGAGGGGGGGCAGGGACCTGGGAAGGCCAGAGACAAGGAGACGGGAGTGCATGCTGCGGAGATGCGGCAGAGAGGGGTGACCGAGTCGGTGGTGCCAGAGAAGAGTCTGGTGGGAGAGTACCCGACACGAGCACGATGCAGCAAACTGACGAGACGCAGACACCTGACTTGACGCAACCACCTGACCTGACGCAGCCACCTATGCAGACGCAGTGGTCAGGGTGTACAGACTCGACCCAGGCTGCCGAGTGAACGTAGCAAGGTGACGTCCAGTCCGGGAGCATGTACAGATCGCCATACGCTGCCCTCCAGGGATAAAGGTATCAACCCAAACATCCTGAAGGACTGCGTTGCTCACCAAGTTCGTCTAGAACGCGGGGAGGTGGAGGCCTGAAACAGAGCCGGAGGGGGCTGCCGGACACGGGAGGACAGTGGAGGCTCGTGCAACGACGGCCCCCCCAGAGGGGTCAGCCAGTGAGACTGGGACCGGTGCAGCGAGTGGTGTGACTGTGGTGCAATCACGAAAGAAGCAACGAGACTCACCAGAGTCAAGTGTGAAAGTGTGCAGGGCCTCAGCTGAGGCAGCTGACTCACTAGTGGCAGACTCACTGGCACCTAGAGCGGCAGCAGACTCAATAGCACCTTGAGCAGCAGCACCGACACTACCAGAGACGCGTCGCTGACACTGCTGCCGCTGCTGTCCAGTACCTCTAGCACGCAGTTAATCCCAAGCTCCAGGACCAGAGCGGCCTCGCCGAATAACCCATTCGCATAGCTGCTGCGGCGATAGAGTCTCTGACTGACGCAGCTGCTGCTGTCCTCCCCTAGACGCTGCTAAGACAGCGATAGAGGCCATGACAGGCAGAGGCAGTCAGGAGCAGCGGCGTAAAGGTGTCAGAAGCGACTACTGTAGTTGCAGCTGTAGCAGTAGTGGTAGTCACTGTAGTGGCTGCAGGGCAGAGCAGCGCGCGGGCTGCAGGGCGTGCGGGTAGCAGGGCAGGGCAGGGCAGCGCACGGGCTGCAGGGCAGGGCAGCGCACAGGCTGCAGGGCAGGGCGGCACGCAAGCTGCAGGGCAGGGTGACGCGCGGGCTGCAGGGCAGGGCGACGTGCGGGCTGCAGGGCAGGGCGACGCACGGGCTGCAGGGCAGGGCGACGCGCGGGCAGAGCGCAGGGCAGGGCAGCGCGCTGTAAGCAGGGCAGCGCACGGCGAGCAGGGCAGCGCACGACGAGCAGGGCAGCGCACGACGGCAGCAGCTCCTGGGGCAGTACGTACGGTTGGTGGGCCCTAACGGAGCGGTCCTACGGAGGGACCTGCTCTGAAATCATGTTAAGAGAATTGTGCAGGGATGGATGATCTATGCAAGAGTGAGATACTAGTAAACCCTAAATGGGGTTGTACTCTATACTGAGCACCTCAGTGTAGCCTAGTAGAACTAATAACATAGAAATATGTTTTAACACCTGACTATTGTAAAAATTGAGTGGGATGGGTGAACAAAATTTTGGGGGGGAGGGGCAAAATCTGGCTTAGCAGGTTGAAAGAACATCCCGTAACGGGTTACAGGGGCATCAAAGGTAACCTTTGAGATGCCTACCCAGGTGAATGTTCTCCGTGGTTTAAAAGGCCCCAAAAAGAACTTACAAGTATGGAGGTTGAGTCATTGTTTACAACTGTCAATCACATAATTGCTTCACTTTTTAGGCGAGAGTTATACGTTGTGGTTACATGAGATGTTGATGTTACAACTTCTCTTTGTCGCACAAAATCCGTGTGAAACACACCGGGCTGGATTCAAGTGCTCTATCTGAGCAGGCTGGTATGACACTCCAGCAATCTCCATGCCATGACGGCTTGCGGCTGCTCTGTCCGAGCCGCGTGACGACTATTAGGTCCCAACTTGTTTTCCCTTCAGTCTTCCCATTGTCCGCGAGAGTGTTTGATCCGAGGCGCGTGGGAGATGGCTAGCCACACCAACGGCTACTAAACCACCTCAGTATTTTGCAGCATTTCCGTCCGATATTATCGAAAATGGTCGGCGGAAATTGCGCCATCCGAGCCGCGTGGGTGGCGGCTCACCACTGAAAGACTAGTACTGAACCCCTCGTTGACCCCCGTGTCGGTCGGAGATTTTTGAAAATGGACGGCGGAGATTGCGCCATCCGGGCCGTGTGGGTGGTGGCGCACCACCAAGCGTACGGCGTCTCGTCCGCTGGTTCTTCCGACCCCACCTGCAGCATCCTCTTCTCTCGGTGAGCGACCAATGATTCGCCACGTAGCAGTAGGTTGTCACGTGGCAGCAAATCGAACACATGGTGCCTTTGAGTCCTTGCGTTGGAAGGTCTAGTTCGTTCTCTTCACACCCCTTCATATCAATCCTGCATCCCTCTTCTTCTCAACTGTCCGCCTGCTGACGTAGCGATCCATCTGCTCACGTGTCTATGGTCCATCCACAGCCGATTCCCGACAGTGGACCGCCAGTGGCGTCTGCTCTGTGTCACGTCACCTGCTTCTACGGAACATGCCACAGTAAGTAATACAGCATGTCTACAGTATGTGATACAGCATGTTTACAGTACGTGATACGGTACAGTTCGTGGGGCTGGGGAAACTGGGGGAACTGGGAGGGCTGGAGGGGGAACGGTGAAGCTGGGGAATCTGGGGGGACTGGGAGGGCTGGAGAGGGAACGGTGAAGCTGGGGAAGCTGATGGGACTGGGATGGCTGGAGGGGGAACGGTGAAGCTGGGGAAGCTGAGGGGACTGGGAGGGCTGGAGGGGGAACGGTGAAGCTGGAGAAGCTGGGGGGACTGGGAGGGCTGGGGGAACTGGTGGGTCTGGATGAACTGGTTGGGCCAGGCAAGGCCGAGAAGTAGCTTGTTTGGCTCCGGTGACCGGCTCTTCTTAATCACCATAGTGTCCCCTTCGCCCCCCGCAACTCTCAGCCTTCCTAATCCCCACCTGCCCACGCGCCCCCTTTCAGAGTTCCGCTGGCCTACGGGCAGCGCCAGGCAAGCCCGATCAGGCATTCCCCCCTGCCCCGGTGAACCCTGCCCCCCCCCAACCACTGAAGTTTCCTCTTGGACTTGCCAACCCCTCCAACCTCCTACCACCCGCTCACCAGCAGGGTTCTGCTGGCCTACCAGCAGCCTCAGGCAAGCCTGGGAAGGCACCTCCCCCGGTGACGTACCGCCCGATTCCTCTGGATGATGAGATCAGCATCGCCTTCGCACAGCACATGCAGCGGTGAGCGTGGTGGTGAGAGCAGCGGTGGAGGCAGCAGTGGGGGTAGCAGCGAGAGCAGCAGCGAGAGCAGAAGGTTTCTGGTTGGCTTTCGCCTCCACCAATCTGCGTGGGAGGGCGGAAATGCTGGTGTCTTCCGCGCTGAAGAGGAAGAGGACTGTGGTGATGTGGGGGTGTGGGCGGATGCCGCGCCGCCATTGACACCTGGTAGCTTGGGTAGCGTTCCACGGCTGCAGGTGCGGCTGTTTTCGAGGGAAGTTCACCACGTTGAAGGAGCTGAAGATGTCCAGCTGAAGGGCCAGCTGTGCGTGCAGCATGAATTATCTCCTCTGCTCTGCCTGGGGGGTCGCCACCTACCTCGAACTGCAGGGGGGGAAGTGGCGCCGGGCGAATGGGGCTGCGAGGAGAAGCGTGACCTTGGCGGTTAGCCTATGGAGAACTTTGTGTACCACTATGGGACGCGTGCCACCTTCCGGTTTGGCAAAAGCCAACATGCGGGAGGCAGTGAGCACGTCCGCCTCGGGGCGGCTAATCTTGTCTGCCAAAGCCGTATTAGCTAACGGTAGCAAGTGGCCCCCTCTGCCCCCCGTTGCCTATCCCATCCCCATTTTTGTCCTTTTCCCCCTCTCTACTCTCATCCCCCCCACTTCACTTATCCCCAATTCCCTTTCCTCTCTTCTCCACCAGCCTCAACTCCTCTCCAGCCATTCGCAGTGCGACATCTGCCATCGGCACGGACGAGTGGTTGCGCAGCCCACTTGTCCGTATGTCATCCCCCATCTCTATGCTCTTCTTTCAGTATTATCCGCTCACCCCAATCGTCTTCCTTTCCCCACACTTCGTTCTCCTCTTCTTCCTTCCCCTCCCTCTCTCCATCCCCGTCCTCTTACCCCTCATCAGCCTCGTCTCCTCTCCAGCCATTCGCAGCGCGACATCTGTCATCGGCACGGACGAGTGGCTGGACGACCCCGTCACACGCCACGTCATCGGGCTGCGCCTCGTCAGCACCACTCCCACCCTCCCCGCCTCCCACTCGCGCACCCACACTCAATCTCGCACTCGAGTAGCAGCAGGGGAGACAAGAGCACAGAATGCAGGAGGAGCAGCAGCAGTAGCACGTGCAGGAGAAACAGATGAAGGCAGTGGCGCAACCGAGACACGACCGTCTGCAGCAGCAGAAACATCAGAAGCAGGGGGGAATGTTGGTGGTGGTGGTCCATCAGAATCGCGACTTGCGAAAGGCACACCTGAAGAAACACCTGAAAAATCACCCGAAGAAACTCCTGAGAGATTAACAGGCCGGCCAGCCCCCCCCGCCTCCCCCTCCTCCCCCTCAACCCCCTCCTCCCCTCCCCCTCCTCCCCCGCCTCCCTCCGCCCCCACGCTCCTCTGGCCAATCATAGTGCACCCCCATTCCAAAGCCTCCAACGTGCACGTTCTTGTTCTGCCATTGGTGGCGCCCTGCCACGTGGCAGCATATGAGAGGCTGTGCTGGCAACGTAATTGCGGGGGAGGGGCGGGGCTGGCGCACGGGGGAGGGAGCTGGGGAGGGGGAGGGGTGGGTGGTTCTGGTGGCGGTAGTTCTGGTGCAGGTGGTTCCAGTGGAGCCACGCTGTCTGCTCTGTTTGCTGACCTGCCTGCCGTGACAGCGTGAGTGCATGCATGGCAATCCCCTTTGCTGCTCTTTGTCAAGTAGCCCTTCCTCTTCTTGTAGGAAGGGGGTGGTGGTACTGGTTCAGGTGGTTCCAGTGGAGCTACGCTGACTTCTCTCCTTGCTGACCTGCCTGACGTGACAGCATGAGTGAGTGAGCAAGTCGCTTTGCTTCTTCTTTTCTAGTAGCCCTTCCTCTTCTTGTGCGAAGGGGGAGGGGGTGGGTAGTGCTTGTGAAGATAGTTTTAGTGGGCCACGCTGCCCGTCCCTCCTTGCAGACCTACCTTCTTTCGTGCAAGTTCGCCTTCCTCCCCTCCCCTTCCACCCATTACCATTACTAAGAAAGCCCCATTTGTGGTGCAAAATCCTCGTTTCATAACCTCTCTCCTTCCCTGTCTCTCCCAACACCCTTCCCTGCGTTACTCACATGTCTCAGAGCCATGTCCCTCACTCAGTGCATCGAATCCTGAATCCCTCCTCTCTACTGCTGACTCTACCACCACCCCCACCGGCCTTCCTCCACTGCTCTCAACGCCACTTCTCACCCTTGCTTCCTTCCCCCTTCACTCCCCCTCTCCCTTCCCTCAGGGCCATCTCTCTCGCTCAGTGCATCGAGTCCCTCATCTCAACAGACTCATCTGCCACCCCCACCGTGCCCCCTCGCACCTCCCCTCTCCTCTCCGCCCCCTCCCCCTCCTCCTCCACCCTCCCCTCCATCTCCCTCACTGGGGGAGGCGGAGGAGGAGGGATGGGAGGGGTGGGTGTTGGTGTGAAGGTTGGTGCTTTGGGCACAAGCACAATTGGCAGCAGTACCAGCAGTGCCGCTGCTGCTGCTGCTGCTGCCGCTGGTTCTGGAGGGGAAATGGGGGTTGGAGGAGGGGGAGGGGCAGGGGGGAAAGGAGGGGCAGCAGCAGGAGGGAGCGGCTTAGGGTTTGGATTGCTGGGGGCGATAGGAGCCTCTATGGGCATGTCCCGAGCCAAGACCGCTCAAACCAGCCAGCTTGGTTCGGCGGCAGGCTTGGCTGGAGGCTTGGGAGGAGGGGATGTGGGGAGGCAGGGTGGAGGGGGTGGGGGTGGCGTGATGCTGCAGCAGCTGAAAGCGGCTGAGCTGGAGGGTATCAGACTGCTCATCTCAACGTATCTCCCCTTTGGTAAGAAATGCGCTTTCTGCTGGTTCTGGATACCAATGCCATTGAAACGAGGGTTGGGGAAGTGGAAGGGCCGGTGTGGGTTGGGGAAGTGGAAGGGCCGGTGTGGGTTGGGGAAGTGGAAGGGCTGGTGTGGGTTGGGGAAGTGGAAGGGCCGGTGTGGGTTGGGGAAGTGGAAGGGCCGGTGTGGGTTGGGGAAGTGGAAGGGCCGGTGTGGGTTGGGGAAGTGGAAGGGCTGGTGTGGGTTGGGGAAGTGATAGGGCGGCCGCTGAATTTGTGTCGGGGAGCTTCCTGTAAATCAAACCCCTTTCCCCAACCCCCATCTCTTAAATGGCCTTGCTTGCGTGCAGGTCGACCTGTCGACTTCCCCACCCCTGCCACCATCACCACCCTCCGCACACAACCTGCTGCCTACTCCCAAGACCTCTCGCCCTACCTGCACCCGCCTTCCT
Source organism: Closterium sp. Naga37s-1 (assembly GCA_947471745.1). Lineage (NCBI taxonomy): Eukaryota > Viridiplantae > Streptophyta > Zygnematophyceae > Desmidiales > Closteriaceae > Closterium > Closterium sp. Naga37s-1. Next base: position 2,676,091 of record CANJKZ010000072.1, on the reverse strand, counting down.
CCCCCTCCTCCTCCCTTTATTCTAGCAAGCCCACCAGCCAAACACACCAGCAGCAGCAAGCAGGAAGAGCGGGAGGAGCAGAGCCAACCCTCAAAGGCCTCGGAGGAACTTTAGGCGCGTCAGTAGACTCTCTAAGAGACACATTCAGGCAGCCGGTGGGGAAACCAGTGCTTTACACCGGAAAACAGAGGGTATCCGTGGCAGTGGTGGAGGAAGTGAGTGCAGCTTTGTACGACAGGGAGGGGGAGGTGGCAGATGTGGTGAATGTAACCGGTAGGGTTACCACACGGTGGGAGGTGGAGGGTCTGCCAGATGTCACGCTCTCATTGGACGTTCCAGAAGATGCGTGTGTGGAGTCTTTAGTCGTGCACCCATGCGCTCAGGTGAATTTCCCTGGTGGTTCTCATCTCAGGTTAGGTGAAGTTCCAGGTGAAATGTTTGCAGGTGAGTTTCAGGTGTTTCTTTACACGCGTGCTTAACTTTTCCAACTACCACTGCTGCTTCTCACCAGCCTTATTTCTCTCTCAAACGGTCCGTTGTATTGATTCAGCAGGGGTACAGACATGCGGTTTGATTCATGATACCCTTAGTCCCTTTCACCCTTTAACCCACCCCTCTGTCCCCTCTCCTTAGTGACCCTCTACCCCTCCTGCGTGTGGAGGATGTCCCCCAGGTGCAGCGGCCAAGGGTCCGCTGCCATCTAGGGGTGCGCCGCCTCAATCCCAGCCCTGGCCTTGGTGTGCACGGCGTACACCTATCTTGGTGTGCACGGCGTTCGCCTATCTTGGTGTGCACGGCGTTCGCCTATCTTGGTGTGCACGGCGTTCACCTATCTTGGTGTGCACGGCGTTCACCTATCTTGGTGTGCACGGCGTTCGCCTGGGAGCGCTGGAGGGCCTCTCACCAGTGCTGGCTGAAGTGGCAGGCCATCTTCTTGGCGGATTTTGCCAAGGGGTTGGCCCTGAAACGGTTCCTAGCTGCTGCTGTGGCCAGCAGCTTCAGGAACGCCGTCGTGGGGGGCGCGTTTGCCCCGTAGGTCTCGACGGCCAGGGCGCAGAACACCACATGTTCAGTGTGTCGGTAGTAGTCCCTCTCGTTCCGCCGCTGTGCCTCTCTTGCAGCCCAGCCTGGGGGTTTGGGGGCTGTGGGGTCCCGGTTCTGCAGCACAGGGTCAGTGATAGTTGTGTCTGTGGTCCAGGTCTCTCCACTGTCCGGGTCGCGTACAATCACATCGGCTTTCTTCGGGTCGTCTGGCAGTGAGTACGTGGCGTTCTTCAGGTATACCACCAGCTCAGCCTCCCTTTGCCATTTTAGCCACGGCGAAGGCCAGGTGGTTGTGTGTGCATATCCTGTCGGGGCCTGTGCTGCAGCGGAGTAGGTGGTTGGGTAGGCTGCAGTCGGCTACGAGTTCTCCACACTCGCACACGGTGAATACATTCTGTCGGATGCCCATGCGGAAGGCCAGGGCCGCTCGGAATTGGCCCGGTGAGAAGCAAAGGTCTGGGGTCAAAGGTAGGGTCTGCAACCACGCTCCCGGTCCCTCGCCTCTCAGGCTGACAAGGCGGAGTGTGTGACCCATTTCGGGGGCTGACTGGATTGTGCGTGACTCCTCTGTTAAGGCGTCGGCCTTTGCCGCGTGCACCTCCTGAGAGAGGGCGCATTGCAGCTGGTCATGGGACGGGGTTTGCTGCTCCTCCCGGAGGTTTTGTAGCGCCAGCGGTGGCAGGCGCCCCTCCATGTCTTGGATGGTTACCGAGTGCGCTGCAGGCGGCTGCAGGGCTTTGTTGTTGGCACCTAGCGCTGCGGTTGCTGGAAGGTCAAAGGAGCAGAGCAGTCGTAGTGCCTCTGTCGTTGATGCCAGGTAGGCCGGTGCTTCTTCTGTTGTGGGGTCTGTAAGGCCCAGCCCGCCCAGGGCGACTGGAAGAGTTGCTTGTCGGAGAAGGAAGTTGAACTTGGCTTCTCGGCGTGGCGGTTGAATGCTGGCGGCGGTCAAGGCGGTGTTCAGCAATTCGGAGCACCATGTGTGCCATTCCGAGAGAGGTAAGACGTCCGCTGGGGTAGTGCGCAGCAGGTAGCCGACTCTGCGGCTGATGCAACGAGACAGTAGCAAGAGGGCGTGTTGTGGGTGGATGGACGCCAGAGAGCCCAAGGGAGCTGCCGCGTCTGTCAGGGTACTGCGGACAAAATCAGAGCAGAAGCTCAGCGAGCCCACAGGACTTCCAAGCACCCGTACCCCCTCGTGGGTGAGGGGTAGGCCCTCGGGGAGCACGTCACCTCCAAGCGGCATGGAGGACCACACCGACGACTTGCTAAAGTTGCAGGTGAGGCCATCCTGAGCTAGTAGCGGCGTGAGCACCCTTAGCGCGCCGAGTGTCGCCGTTGCAGGTCCAATCATGGTAATGTCATCTGTGTATGTTTTTTGAGAATTCTCAAAAAACATACGTTGCATGCAGGTCCAATCATGGTAATGTCATCTGCGTATGCTCGGACCTTGACGTCAAGGTGTTCCGCTGCTGCACGTCTGAGGTGTTGCTGGATTGACGCCGCGAATAGCTGGGGTCCGAGGGGATCCCCTTGTCTTACTCCCCTCCCGCTGGTGAGAGCCGTTGAGCTTAAGCGTGGATCTAGCAGCAGCGGTGAAGGTGAAGGTGAAGGTGTAGGTGTTGCGTAGAATGAGCGCGTGAAAGGGATGAGTGGAGCTAGCAGGGAGTTGATGCGTGCGTTGAAGAACGCGCTCCTCTTTACAGAGTTGAACGCGTTCTCAAGGTCGAATTGGAGGACTAGGCTGGAGGGTTGCGCTGAGGTGAGGTCTCTGACTGCATGGATGATAAAATCTGCCCCGCCTGGGACTGCCACGCCAAATTGCTGAGGTAAGAAAAATCGTCGTGTTTCTCCTTGCAGTTCTGAGAGCGCCACTTTGGCTGCTAGCCGAAGCAGGGATTCCCCTATCGCGATAGGGCGTACCCCCCCTGTGGTTTGGCGAAGGCTATGAGGCGGGATGGTGAGAGAAGTGCTGCAACCCCAGTGGAGAGAGGAGGTGAGTTACGGCGAAATGGAGGTGCTCCAGTACCTCGATGTTACTAAAGGCTGGGTCGCGGTAGTGTTCGAAAGTTGACCCCGACGGGCCAGCCCCGATTCCGCTGTGGTATTCCCCAAGGACGTTGGAGAAACTTTCCGCGGTGTTCGAAAATTGCGTGGGTGTGGTGTAGGTGTGGACCCAGTCGGGCAGGTCAATTTGGGGTTGGGGGTGTTTCGATTCCAACTGCTGCAGTGTCGCGATTGTCGCAGGAGCTGATGGCGAGGGTTGAAGGGCTGCTAACGCCTTTCGCAGGTAGACATGAGCAAAAGGGCGAACACCTGTTCGGTTCGCCTCGAACGTGTTCGAGGCGAACCGAACAGGTTTGTTTTTTTTGCTTAAATTGTTCGCCGAACAGTGTTCGATGTTCGCCCGAACACGTTCGTGTTCGGGCCGCTGCTGCAATTTGCCCCGCGACGAACACGAACGTGTTCGATGTTCGCCCGAACATGCCTTCACAGGCGAACGGCGAACACGTGTTTTTGCTTTAAGTGTTCGCCGAACCGAACACTGTTCGGTTCGGCAAACGGATGTGTTCGTCTAGGGGCGAACACGAACATGTTCGTGTTCGCCCCTTGCTCATCCCTATTCGCAGGTTACCCCGTTTCACCAGCCCCTCCGCACGTCAGCAGATTCCCAGGGGGTCACGTTGGTGCTGAGGTGGCTCGGCTTGGTGCAGGGACCCGCCACGCTCCCACGCAGTTTGGCAGTTTGGAGATCCGTAGTAAGGCAGCCAGCATACAGGTGGAGTAGTCGCTTAGGATCTGCGGCGGAAGGCGGCGGACAATCGGCAGATGGGTGGTCGAGGTGAGAAGCGATGAGTCCCATCTCATCGCGATATTAAAGAGATCCCCCCACGAAGCCAGCTGGGTTGATATGGCTTGGTGCGGTGGGGGCTGGGTTCTGCGATGCTGACTGCAGCCAGTTCCTCTCTCCTGCTGCTGCGCTTGCTCCTCTCCTGGATCCTCTCTCCTGCTGCTGCGCCTGCTCCTCTCCTGGTTCCTCTCTCCTGCTGCTGCGCCTGCACCTCTCCTGGTTCCTCTCTCCTGCTGCTGCGCCTGCTCCTCTCCTGGTTCCTCTCTCCTGCTGCCGCGCCTGCTCCTCTCCTGGTTCCGCGCGAGGTGAGTCGGGATTGTCGGGTTCCTCAGATCTGACGGTATATAGTCGTCGTCACTCCCCTCTGTGTTGATATCTCTGATTCTCCCCGCTTGCGCTGGTGTTCCGCCTCTCGCCCCGCGCCTAGCGAACGACTGGCGCGTGACTCGTTCCGCCCGCTCCCCCAACCAGATCGGGCTCGGTGGTTGGCGGGGAGGTCCCCTTGCCGTTCGGCCTGCGCTCCTCTGTCCTCCGCATGCTCCTCGTCGCGAGCCTCTCCCCCGCGTGCTTCCCCGTCCACTCCACGGGGTGGCCGCAGCAATCGCCGCCTGTCGCGCCTGGGAGGTCGGCGTTGTCGGCTCCTCTCGTCCTGGTGTTGTGCCTTGAGCGTGGACCAGTGGATTTCCTTGGCGCTCCTGACCGCGACTGTACTGCGGAGAGAGATCCAGCTCCTCGTCCGCTCCCTCCTGCGCGTCTGGCCGCGAGCGTGCCTGTCGCTCCACTGGCGTTCGCTGATCAGATCTGGCGCCGCTTTGAGGAGCAGCGGCGCGGTCAGCCGGCGCGTGTGGGAGGGTCCCCGCCTCCGAGAGAGCTTGCTCGCGCGGAGTCCGTCGTGCGCTCCGGCGTGGAGGCTGCGGCGCACCAGGGGCGTTCTCCTCGCCGCCGTTCAACGGCGGCACGTGACGATGGGCGGGAGAGCCGCCGTGGGGATCGTCACGCTGAGCCTCGATCGCCTCGATCGCCACGTTCACCTTGTTCGCCTCGCCGCGCGGTGTCACGGAGCCGGTCACGTGACCGTCGGTCAAATCGTCACCAATCGCCTGCTCGCCGCTCTTCTCGCCATCGTTCACCAGCTCATCACACCTCTGGACATCGGTCCCCAGCAAAGCACCCGCGGCTCCACTCTCCTCGTCGCGGGGACCGCTCCCCTGACCGTCGTCGTCCTCAGGGCCCATCTCGCCAGCAGTCGCCTGAGCGCTCGAACGCAAGCGGTCGAGGGTGTCGCGGGGGGCGGGGAGGTCACGGTCGTGGCGGAACAGCGCGCCAAGCGCCGTCCGCAATGGAGCGCGTCCTGAAGAAGCTAGACGGTGTGGAGAAGGCCCTCCACCGTACGCAAGTGGGGTCGTCATCCCAGTCCGCGCCTCCAGCTGCTCCTGGCGTTCCTCTCGCTGCATTCACGCCCCACGATCCTGTGGGGTCCCCGGCGTGCTCCGATCTGCTCAGATTGTCATGCGGCGGCGTCAGCGCTATTCGCGCTCGTATCGCCACTGCAGGTTGCGCCCTCGATGGGAGCAGACTCGGCCAACCAGCTGGTTGACTCGGCCCTGAGTCTGAAGTCGCTTGTAGGAGGCACTGGAACTCCTGTTGACGTTGTCGGCGCCACCGTGTCAGTGGTCCGCCAGTTGTGGTTGACCACGAGCAGAGTGCTCGCTGCGGTTGAGGCAGACCGCATGTAGGCGCCCCTCCCCTGCGCGTGTAGATGCGTGCCATTGATCTAGCTAGGTGTTGTTGCCTGCCTTGCTTGTATCAGATGCCTAAACTACTGCTTGCTGTTCCCCCTTGCCATCCCGAACGCGCGGCCGAAGGCAAAATGAAACTGAATAATGAGGGAGAAGAGAGCCTGCAGGCCCCTTAAATACCCATAGCTGAGGTCAGAGGGCTGAGGGCAGAAGGCAGAGGGCAGAAGGCAGAGGCTATTCCTCCATCTCTCTCCCTCTCTTGAGCACCGGAAATTTGGGAATGAAACTGAATATTTCTCTCTCTCTCTCTCTCTCTCTCTCTCTCTCTCTCTCTCTCTCTCTCTCTCTCTCTCTCTCTCTCTCTCTCTCTCTCGAATGGTCCTTGTATTCCATATGGGGTGGTACAAAGGAAGATGCAAAACACAAAGCATAAACAAACACACAAACCGGTATTCTATCTCCCTCAAGTCCCCCACCTACTCCGCCCCCCCCTTGTCCGACCTTACTGGTCGAGAGGGGCCTCAATCAACTGGTGCAGCTGTCCCTCACTGAGAGGGATGATGGGGCCCCGAAAGCCGAGCTCGTCCGTCGCCAAGGCCTCATTGGTCTTGGTGCGGAGGGCGTTGGCCTGCGCCCGCTGGAGGCACACGCTCCAGCGCTGGCGGTACTCCGTCAGCAGCTTCGCTGCTTCGTAGGAGGTAGGTGCTGCGTTAAAACGCAGCTTCGCCGCCAGCTCCGCGCATTGCCGCAGGTAAGCCATCACCCCTGGCGAGGGGTAGCCGTAGGTTTCTACTGCAAGCGCGTGGAACCCCACACACGCGTTCCGACGGGCATACTTCTCCTCCTTTTTCGCCGCTGCCGCCCTAGCCGCCCATCCAGGAGCTCGGTTGCAGTTCTCGTCCTGGTAAGACACCGGGTCCGTCACGGTCACGTCGCACATCCAAACCTCTCCAGTCAGGGGATGACGGATAGAGACATCCGCCTTTAGGTTTTCAACCAGAGAGTAGACATACGTCTCCTTGTGAACCGTAAACCCCGCCTCAACCCCTATGTTCGCAATCTCATCCCGCAGAGCGTGATGGGTTGCGGTCTTCCCTTTCCCCTTCTCGCAGCGCATGAGGTGGTTGGGGAGGCGATCGTCAGGGAAGGTGGTGCGGTAGCGGCAGTGACAGCGTCTGGGCACGGGGAGGGGGAGGCCTAGGCGGAAGGCAGCTGCAGTGGAGAGCTGGGATGGGCCCATCCGTAGCGAGGGGATGAGCGGGATCGCCAGCAGCCAGTCCCCCGCGCCTGGGCCTAGCACTGACTGCATCCTTTGCGCGTGGCCAGAACGGGGGTTGGGGCGCATCCGCCTTGCCTCGCGCATGACTCTCAAGAAGCGGTGGGAGTGAACCGCCAGCGCTAGGCTCTGCTGCAGCTTCAGTCCCTTGGGGTCTGCCTTCCCGGCCTGGAGCACCTCGAGAGCCTCTGGGGGGAGAGCTGCCTCAGCCGCAGCGAGGCGTGCAGGCATCGCGTGCGGAGAGCCGTGGGTCGGGTCCAGTAGGGGGAGGAGCGCGGCGATAGCGGGATGCAGTGAGATCTCCAGGGAGTGCAGGAGGTGGGCGGCGCTGATCACTGAGGCGAGGTAGGCGTAGCTGCTTTCAACAGCGGGGTCAGTGATGCCCAGGCCTCCCAGAGTCACTGGCAGTGCTGCCTGCCGCCAGACCCTCCGTCTCTCCCTGGCACTCCTCGGGCTCAAGATGTGGGCCGAAACCAAGAAGGTGTGGAGGAGCTGTTCCCCCCAAGCAGACCATTCCGCTTCCGGGAGGGCTTCCAGGGGGGTGGTTCTGGCCAGAAAAGATGCTCGGCGGCGGGTGAGGAGGAGGAGACTAAGCTGGGGGTCCATCTGGGCTAGCAGGGGGAGAGGGGCTGCCGCTGCTGCCAATCTCTCTCTCACAGCGCCTGCGCAGCCCCGGGGTGTGCCCACTGGGCTGCCGAGAATCTGCAACCCTTCTTCGGCGATACTAATGCCTGGGGGAACCGAAGAAGGGTCGATTGCTGCGGCAGACCACGCCGCGCATTTTCCCGGATTGTGAACCAGGCCGAGGGCGGCTAGTGCCGATGTGAGGTGGACAAATGCCGCTGTGCAGGCCGTGGCGTCGCCGAGCAGCGTGATGTCGTCGGCGTACGCCAGCAGGACCACCTGAGGGTGTGCTGCCGCCGTGTCAACGAGGCACGGATGGATGCTTGCCGCGAACAGGAGGGGGCCGAGCGGGTCCCCTTGGCGGACTCCTCTGGCGCTCTGCAGCGGGGCAGCGCCGAAGTCGTGGTCGAGGAAGAGAGAGGAGGCAGCCCCATAGGATAGGCGGACGAGGGGAATCAGCGCCTTCAGCGCCTCGTTTCTCAGCCCCTCGAACACCGCTCTCCTTTCGACCGCATTGAACGCGTTCGCGAGGTCAATCTGCAGCGCCACTGCCCCTGGGTGCACTTCCAGGTACGTGCGAGCGGTGTGGATAGCCGCTTCGATCCCCCCTGCTACTGCTACTCCGAACTGAAGGGGAGTAAAGTGAGTACGAGCGGCCGGCGCGGTCAGAAATAGGGCGGCCTTGGTAATGATCCGGAGGAGACATTCACCCACCGCGATTGGCCTCGTCCCACCTTGAGGTTTCGTAAAGGCTAACAGGCGGGAGGCCGTTAAGAGTTCCCCTGCGGTCGCGGGGAGTTTTCCTGCTAGAGCCGTGTTTGTGAGGGCGAGGAGATGGGTGAGTACTTCGGCATTCCCAAGGGCCGCGTCTCGGATGTGCTCGAAGGTGGTTCCTGAAGGCCCGGCCCCGACTCCATTGGGGAGCTTGGCGAGGAGACGCCTGAAGTCGCGGGCTTCGACAGTGGGTGGGTCTTCCGCCGTGGCAGTGTGAAGCCAATCAGGGAGTGATTGGCATGCAGGTGGGTGTCTCGCCGTGAGGGCTTCCAACACTTCAGGTGAGGCTGGCGACACGGGAGTGGCCTGGAGGGATTGAAGTGATTTTGACAGGTTACCCCGTTTTGCCAGTCCTTCCGCTCTTGCCAGGGTTCCAGTTGTGTCAGGTGCGTGGCGAGGTTGCGGTGGCAGGGAAATCGCCTGGACAGCTTCTTCGTATAGGACGGCCCAGGACCCTTGGCGAAAAAGCAGGAGCCGATTCATCATCGCGCTCCAGTCAGGCTTACGGGCTGACGAGGTGCGAAGAAGTAGGCGCGGGAGGAAGGTCAGTAACTTCCACCCAGGTGGGGACTCGGGATTGGCCGCCAGGTGGAGTAACGGTGTCAACATGCAGATCGCGAAGGATTCGCGAAGGTCTTTGGGGGGGTGGCGGGCAAGAGGAGGTTGGCGACTGTCGCGTAGCGGGTCAAGGTCCCAGTCTGCAACCTGGGCGAACAGGTCTGTGTTTTTCGCCAGGTCGTCAGGTTTGAGCATCAGGGGGGTTGGATTAGGGGCTTCTGAATTTTCATTGGCCGCTGCAGAGTCAATTCCGTCTTCTGTCGCGGCTTGATTTCCCCCCCTTGCACGATTTCCCCCCGCGGTTCGGTTTCGATGTGTGGTTCGGTTCGCGGGATCGCTTCGGGCCTGCTGGTTTGGGGATTCCATTTCTTGAAGCAGCAGCTCCAACTCTGCCTCGTCCTCCTCTGCCTCAGCTTCGAACATCCCCTCTCTTTCTGGGTTAAAAGCGGGGTCACCCCCATCGCTTTCTTCAATCTCGACTTCGTCCTCCGCATCCTCGCTGAGCACCTCCTCGCCGCCTTCCGCGCCTTCACGCATTAGCCTTTCTGCTGTTCTCGCGTATCCGCTTGCGCCGGTACGGCGCCGATTTGTGCCGCGCGCTCCTCCACCTCGGCGTCCTCTCCCGTTCCCGCGTCGTCCGCGGCGGTTGCTGCCGCGTCCCACGCGGATTCCCCGCGTTCCTCTTCCTCCCGCCGCTCCCGCGCGCCCTGCCAGGGGCGCCCTATCCGCCTCGTCCCCAATAGGTCGGCGTGCTGGCGTCGGCTGCGGTGCTGTCGGGGGTGATGGACCCATCCGCGCGACGGGATCCGGAGCTCGAGGGTTCTGCGGAGAGCGCGCTGCCGGACCCTGCGCCTGCCGGGTTTCGACCGCGTGTCCCTGCGCATCCCTCCGCAAGCGAGCCCGTCCGCCGCTTTGAGCGGATGCTAACTCTTCCTCATCGGCCTGCCGCGCGCCCCACCTCGCCGGAGTATTCGTGGGCCCCTGCACGTGTTGCGTCAAGCCGCCCTGACGGTCAGCCGCGGCAGGAGCGTGGGCGCTCGCCTCCGCGTCAGCCTCCTCGGCAGCCCTCTCCTCGCCGCCCATCTCCTGAGCGTCGCGAAGCCCCACAGCGCAGGGAGGGCGCTCAGCGGTCCCCGGCGCGTCCCCGTTCTCCTCGCCGCCCATCTCCTCGTGGTCGGGTAGGCCAGCGCTCACCCCGAGCGCGATCCCCCGCGCAACGGTCTCCGCGGCAATCTCCGGCGACGCGGGGGAGGGGGTCACCTGGGCGTCGTTGGGATTCGGGCCGACGCGAGCAGTCCCCTCCGCGACCACACTCTGCTGGTTCCGGAGGTCGGCGGGGCCGGCGGAATGGCGGTGGGCGTGGCGGCAATTGTAGCGGGCAGGATCCCGCCCTCGATCGGGCCGCGAATGCATTTGCGGAAGTGGTGCGGCAGGCGCGGGCGAGTGGGGAGCCGACGCACGTGCACATTGAGGTGACCAACGGACCTCCCTTCGCCGCGGACCCAGGCCCGGTGGCTCCTCAGCGTGCGCCGACGCTGCGCGAGTATCTGCCCGCGCGGGAGGGGGGGGCTCGGTTTCGCACCCCTCGCCAGGTCCCGGGCTTCTCCGCGCAGCGCGTGACTGGTGGCCGGACTCCTGGCTGGTCGACGGCGTTTCCGCGCGAAGCTCCGACTGCACCTCCCCCCACTCACGCGGGGAGAGACCCCATGCTGACCATGTGCCGGATTCTGAATCTGGCGGAGGCGTGTGAGGTGGTGGCGAACTTGCAGCTGGCGGTGTGTGGGGCCACGCGGAGCTTTCCGAGCAGTTACGGTCCAGGATCCCGAGGGTCCTGCGTGTCTTTGGCAGAATCGCTCGAGTCGCCGTTGGCACCCGTGTCGGAAGCGCCCGCCGGGGTAGTGCCCTTAGCGCGTACCTTCCCCCGCCACGTGGGGGATCTTGTAGGGGCTGCTCAGGTCGGGACTCCTGTGGACACACTTCAGTCGTCGGCGCATCTCCTCCTTGCAATGACGGCGTGCATGCGCTCGATGCTTGAGGTGGAGGGGGCGGAGCCGTACACGATGTAGGCTTTCGCCTAGTGTAGAACTGCATGCCGTGATGTCTTGTTGTAGTCCTGCTCTCCTGCTTTCTTTGCGTGAGCGTTCTTCCCCGTATTGGTAGTCCTCCGCCTTGTTCCTTGCCACCAGGAGCGCGCGGCCGGAGGCCGCGCAAGCGAGCGGCGGCGGCCGAAGGCCGCCGGCGCGAGCCGCCGAAATTGAACACCACACGAAATAATGACGAGAAAAAGGCCAAAGCCCCCTTAAAAGGCTCTGGAGAGCAGAGGGCAGAGGGATGAGGCAGAGGGCAGAGGGCTAAGGGAGTCTCTCTCTCCCTCTCTCTCTCTCTCTCTCTCTCTCTCTCTCTCTCTCTCTCTCTCTCTCTCTCTCTCTCTCTCTCAAACGGTCCTTGGTATTAATTCAGCGGCGGTACAAGCATACGGTTTGATTTGTGGTTCCCTTTAGACCCTCTGCCCCATTGGCCCATCCCTCTGACCCCCCTCCCCCCTCAGTGACCCTCTACCCCTCCAGCGTGTGGAGGATGTCCCCCAGGTGCAGCGGCCATGGGTCTGCTGCCATCTGGGGGTGCGCCGCCTCGATCCCTGCCCTGGCCTTGGTGTGCAGGGCATTCGCTTGAGAGCGCTGGAGGGCCACTGACCAGCGCTGGCTGAAGTGGCAGGCCATTTTCTTGGCGGTTTTCGCCAAGGGATTGGCCCTGAAGCGGTTCCTAGCTGCTGCTGTGGCCAGCAACTTCAGGAACGCCGTCGTGGGGGGTGCGTTTGCCCCATAGGTCTCAACGGCTAGGGCGCAGAACACCACGTGTTCTGTGTGCCTGTAGTAGTCCCGTTCCTTCCTTTTCTGAGCCTCCCTTGCAGCCCATCCAGGGGGTTTGCGGGCTGCTGGGTCACGGTTCTGTAGCACGGGGTCAGTGATGGTCGTGTCTGTGATCCATGTTTCACCACTGTCTGGGTCGCGTACAATCACATCTGCCTTCTTCGGATCATCCGGTCTCTCTCTCTCTCTCTCTCTCTCTCTCTCTCTCTCTCTCTCTCTCTTTCTCTCTCTCTCTCTCTCTCTCTCTCTCTCTCTCTCTCTCTCATCTCCACTTTTTTTTTTCTTTTCAACCCTTTCAACAGCTTTCAACCAGCATCTCATTCAGCCTGCCTCTGGGGGCATTCGACCTGGTCAACTACCACTGCTGCCTGCTCATCCGTCTCTCTCCCCATCCCTTCCCCTATTCTCTGTCTCTTGCTCTCCGCTGTCTCAACTCCTTCCCGATTACACCTCACAGCACTCCAGCCAGCATACTGTCTCCTTCAGCCCACCCCTCGGAGCGTTCGATCTGGTCAAATACCACTGTTGCTTGCCCACCACCCTCACCTCTTTCTCACTCTCCCTTCCCGCCTCTCACAGCTCTCCAATCAGCACACCGTATCATTCAGCCCACCCCTGGGGGCATTCGATCTGGTCAACTACCACTGCTGCTTGCCCACCACCCCGGAGCAACTGCAACAGCAACTGCAACAGCAGCAGCAGCAACAACAGCAGCAGCAGCAACAGCAGCAGCAGCAACAACAGCAGCAGCAGCAACAGCAGCAGCAGCAACAACAGCAGCAGCTACGGGTTCCTCCCTCCCCCACCACCCCCTCCGCCCCTCCCTCCACCCCCTCCTTCCTCTCCTCCTCCTTCTTCTCCCCCAAACCCCCTACTGCCCCCACCTCTCTCGCCCGCCTTCTAGCCTCCATGCGAACACCTCCCGTCGTCGGCTTTTACCAGAACCAGTTTGTTTCTCCCACCGAGTCCCAGTTTTTACTGAAGCTCCGGATAATGGATGGGTACAAGCCGCCCTGTAACATGGAACAGTGCACACTGCATATGCCTTTCCCACGCCGCCGCATTCTGACGGTCTCTGCTGCGCCCCCGTCTTTGGGGGTAGTTACCCACGCCGACCACTTAATTGAGTGGCGGATCTTTGCGCGGGGCTACTCGGGAAAAACTCTGGAAGTTTCCTTTTCTGGTTCGGTGTTTTTCCATCCGACAGGGGAAGGGAGAGAGGGCGAAGAGGAGGGGGAGAGGAAGGGGGTTGTGGGAGAAGGGGTGGAGGAGGAGGATGAGGGAGTGGGGGTGGAGGAGGGAGGGGTTGTGCGTGGTGTGGAGGGGTCTGGTTGGGATGACCCATTTTGTCGAGATGCGTTTGATTATGCTAAGGTGCGTTTCCATCATCTTGAATTGCTCGCCATTCCACATCCTCCCCAGCCATGACTCTTCCTGTCCTCTTAGATTCTGTGGCAATTCACGAGCTACCAACACCGTGCCTCGTGACCCTGTCATGCCTCATCCCTTCGATGCCTTGCACTTGTCATCCCCCCCCCCCTTACCCTGTTCATTCCTTCACCCTGTGATTCCAGTGGTGCCCCACTTGGTGGCCTTTAAGATGCACGGAGGAACAGTCTAATCCAAAGCATTGCAGTGTGACATGGAAACCCCAGTCATGCCTTCACCCTTTCATGCCTGTGATGCGCCATCAGGTGGCATTCAAGATGCATGGAGGAACGGTTTCAGGCATTGCAGTGAGCGCTAGCAAGGTGAGTTGACTTGCTCTGTTCTGATGCAAACTCTGGCCTTTGCTTCGTAGAACTCATGATTCATTATTCATAATCACAATGGCTCCTGCCCGCCCATTTGCACTCCCAGTGATTTCCTCGAAATCTCCTGCACATCTCTACCCCCCCCTTATCTCCGAAGGCACCTCAGGATTCCCTGTGAATCCGTAACTCCTATTTTGTTTGAGACTGATCACACTCTTACATGTCCTGCTTGTGCATCCACACACATGCATATGCAGCTTGTGCCGGTGCAATCTGGCACTGCGCATGAGATCAACATCACATGAGATCAACATCTGCAACCAACATCTTCCATCTGCCATATTGAACTGTTTCCTAGCACCATTTCTGCTCTTGTGCATGGTTTGGTTCTCTGTGTATGTATACTCGCTCGTTTGTTTCTATTTGTGTGCCTGCTGGGTTGGGTTCACATCAGATCAACATATTCCCTCCGCCAACCAAGACACCTCCAGTTGAAATCTCTCACCAGGTGAGCGGGGGGTGAGAGAGGAGCGGGGGTGAACAAAGAGCGAGTCACAAGTGCATGAGTGAGAGCGATATGCAGTTAACTTCTATGACTCACAGTCAGCACCGTCTGAGTACCAGCCCTATTAAGCACTCCTCATCCAGTTTATACAAGTCTGTCGTTCTTATATCAAGCCACACCTACACTTACCTCTTGCTAATGCATCGTGTTGCTGCTGCACTGTAAATATTGTGACACTGTAGTGTAATGTGTAAAATCAAAGAAGGTGCACTGATGTGATGCATTTTCCACCTTCGCACTCCCTGAGTTGCAAATGATTGCGTGCAGATTGTGGCAGGAGATTATATTCTCTGGAACAGCTTGGGGAGGCGGCCGCCCACCACAGAAAAGCAACTGCTGCGAAACGCATCGGCTGCATGAGTGTTGCGCTCATTCTTTGTACAAAAATACAGTCACCAATAGGTCAAAACCCTTTATGTTCACACCCTTGGGCGAACACCCTACGTTTGTAAGGCCGAGCCAAGGGTTGTGTAGGCGATTCATTTGTAACATGGGCAGTGTTGCAGGCCCCTTGTACAAGTTAGAGGAATGCAAATAGGGTCAGAAATATTTTCTGCGCCCACTATGGGCCTACAGTGTCCAGGGCTGATATTATCAGGGTAATTACCCTGATTTCAGGGTGATTTCAGGCTTTCCACTTCGTGGAGACTGAAATTTCAGAGTTATTGAATTTCCAGCCCTTATCCAATCAGAGTAATAGTTTAGCTATCCCTGATTTTGAGTACAGTGTAACAGACTAGGCTGTTAGTGGACCCTGACTTAACAGTGTATCGACTGTGTGGACCCTGACTTATCGAGAGGAAGTTTCTCGGAAGTTTCCTTCCGATGACCCCGCCTTGGATTGATCACAGTGATCCCCCCGCATGTGCGTAATCTGTTAAAGTTTAGAAGAAAGAAGAAGATTGCACTAGCAAGAATGAGGATACAAATAGCAAACCCTAGAAGGGTTGTACTCGCTATAGAGCACCCCACTACAGGCTAGAGCATAAGATAACATTCTGACGCACCCCCATAGCCAAAGTGGGGTGTAATCAGCAGAGTAAGCAAAGGAGTACAAGCTCAGGGTGGATCACAATGTCACCACACATTCTGAGCACAAGTTCAAGAAGCAATAGTTTAAGTTCACAATTATGAGCAAAGCTAGTGGTAGTCACAACGGGCAAGTGAGGAGGAGGAGAGAGAGTGAGAGGAGAGGAGATAGGAGGCGACGGCTGAAGCTGCAGACACACAGGCAACAGGAGGCAGACTGGCACAGCGGCTACCGGACGAAGTCCCCGGAATACAGGAGTAACAGGCCCCGCGGCTAAGGTAGCGGCAGACGAGCAACGGACCCACGGGCGGCTGGCACAGCTGGCTACGACTGGGCTACCGGACGAAGTCCCCGGAATACAGGTGCTGCTGGCGACACGACGGCAACCTCCATTCAGCTTCCCCAAACTATCCCACTCCCCCCTGGCACATACCCGCTGCTACACCGCTAGCTCCACTCCCCCTTCACCCCCCCTTAGTACCACTCCACCGGCTCCAACACGTCCACCCCCCCTCAGCGGCAGCTGCAGCACAGGGAGACGGAGGAGGAGGAGGAGCAGGGAACAGTACACAGTGGGTGCACCCCCATACCCCGCACCCCCAAACCCTAATACAGGAGAATGGGGAGTAGGAGGGGTGGGGCACGAGTAGAAGCGCTGGGGGACAGTAGGGAGGGCAGGGGCAGCAAGGAGCGGGCCCACCACGGGCCTGGTAGGGTCGCCCGAACCGCGCGTAGGCGGCCTGAGCCGCGCGCGGGCCTGGCGCCGCCCGTACGGGCCGCGCGCGGGCCTGGCGCAGCCCGTACGGGTGGCGCGCGGGCCTGGCGCAGCCCGTACGGGTCGCGCGCGGGCCTGGCGCAGCCCGTACGGGTCGCGCGCTGCCTGTACGGGCCGCGCGCAGGCCACGACGGGCGACGGGGGGCGACGAACGGGTCCCCGTCGCCCGTCGCGGCGCCTCCCGAGGGCGACGCGACGGTTGACGGGGCCGAAGCCCGCCGCGCGCCTCGGGGCGCACAGCGGGCAGAGAACCGCCGCGCGCCTCGGGGCGCACGGCGGGCAGAAAACCGCCGCGCGCCTCGGGGCGCACGGCGGGAAGAAAACCGCCGCGCGCCTCGGGGCGCACGGCGGGAAGAAAACTGCCACACGCCACGGGGCGTGCGGCACCGAGTGTAGTGGTAGGAGTTGCAGCGGAAGCTAGGAGGTGGTAAGCCCACCCACAGGATCGATCCAAGGGGATCGACCTGCTCTGATAGCATGTTAAAGTTTAGAAGAAAGAAGAAGATTGCACTAGCAAGAATGAGGATACAAATAGCAAACCCTAGAAGGGTTGTACTCGCTATAGAGCACCCCACTACAGGCTAGAGCATAAGATAACATTCTGACATAATCCCCCCCCTTCCCGCTTTATCGAGACGAAGTTTCTTCGAAACTTCGTTCTGATACACCTACCATCGAGGTGCTGTTCGCCAGCACCATCATATCCAAAAACCACGGGGTAACAACGGGATAAGGAAGGTGGGTTTCGCCTTCCTGATCCCGTCAGTTAGAGTTCGTTAACCTCCGTCAGCTTGGTCAGCCCGTGAAAAAAGTGCCGAGCCTCACCTACCGTCCAAACCAGCAAACAAAGTGGGCGTCTGGCGAACGCCCACTTTTCTCCACCAAATCTAACAGTTCGACGGCATCTGGAAGCGGGGACGAAACTTCGTTCCCAGGCAAAATGCCATCCCCTAGCCATGCCATCGTCATGCCGCGTTTTTCAAAGCACAGCGGTGGCACAGCCGACGCATTGCTGTTCAGAGGGTAACCCTTGAACAAGCCTGCAGTTTAACAAAGGTGGGTTCGTATACCCCCCATTTTTCCCTCCCAAACACACCTTCGAAATGCCCCCCGCGCATAACTTGAGTTGTGTCTGGGCATGAGCACGTGGTAGCGGGGGTTGTGTTTGAGCGGGGTATGTTTTATTTGCGTTTTTTACCCGCGTTGAGCAATTTTTGGTCAGCGGGCAGCACAAGGGTCAGGGATGAGCAAATTTCGTGCCATTGTGGGGAAGGTGGGGATGGACCTTCCCAATGCGGTTGAGAAATTTCGCCTTTCGGGCGCGCGTAGTTTCTCGGGCGGCATTTCGCCCAAACCTCGGAGGAGGGTTCCGCCCCCGTTTCCATATGCGGTCGCGATGCTGATGCCATCGTTTCCTGTTGAAGAAACGATTTGCTGGCGAACAGCACCCGAGATCGCGTGAATGTGCAATGTCAGATATACTTTGCTGGAATTGGTCGAAATAGGCTCTGACAGCGGAAATCTGTGACTCGAACAGGTCAATCACACCCGCCCTGCACAAATCAGTCGGGTGTACAGCCAGCAGGAAACACAGCGCGCAGACTTTATGGAGAGTGGGGATATTTTCCCCGGTAACAAAGCGCGCGTTACTACTCTGATGTTCAGTTCTCGACCCTGAACAATCAGTGTTAACTACTTTACAACCCTGAGCAATCAGGGTACTGCTTTTCTGGAAAATGTGCACCCATAATAGAGGGGGAAAATTTTCCCCGAAATCAGGGAGGCTTAAAATGAAACGTCAGCCCTGACAGTGTCCCACCCGGACTAGCTTACGCTGCTGCGCCATGGTGTGTCTATGGACATGTTAGAGATAGTATATGCTATGTATTCCATGTATGCTGATGACTGTAATGTTTGTTGGAAACAATAGATTTAGCGCCTCTGTCGTGTCGAAACACCAAGTCAGAAGCGAAGCGAAACATATCGAAGCATTAGCGAGTCAACCCTCGGAGGTTGAACAACTGCTGGAGGTTATGCGAAAGTCAAAGGTCAGCGACTTTTGACCTGACAAATACAGCGCGACAGCAAGGACAAACAACTGACTCGCTATTGAGCAGTTGCCCGAGTCGTCACTGTATCGAACCGCAACAGCAACAGCAAAACAACTATTAACTGTATCTCTTCGTATTCCTTGTACTCTTATAAAAGCTTGTATCCCTTTGTTTTAATCAATCTACTTTGCCCTCACATACTAGCGCAAGGTGGTTCACAAAGTTCTCATTTAACGCTTCCGCTATTACATTGTCCTACTCAGAATTTAGTCCTGCAAAGATCCACCTCGAAGCAGATAGCACCACTCAGGAGTTCAAGTTATACCACGGGAAGGGCGGTCTCTACATCGGGAAGGCGGTCCTAAAAAACAACGTCTTCGTCCTCGACTTCGTCCCAGATCTTGGCACCGCTGACAGCGACGGGATTGTCACTTTCACCTCCTGGACACATCCACCGGATCTCGACCCCAACTTCAGTCCAGAAGGCTTCTGGTACTCGCACACCATCCCTGAGGCAGAACGAACAAGAGCATTAGCAACAATTCAACACTCGGCAGCAGCAGAACCAACATCGGCAGCAGCAGAGACAACATCGGCAGCATCAGAGACAACATCGGCAGCAGCAGAAACAACGGCAGCAGCAGCGGCAACATCGACACCAATCGCTGGTCCTTCAACTGCATCGGCTCCAATCGACGACACTCCACCGACTCCTGCGCAGCAGCTTAACCCAACACCACGAGAAGTACATCGAAGCGCAAACTTCACTACAAGCTTCTACTCCAACTCCGACTTGTACCGTCGTTCACTCGGACATCGAGCTGGCGAAGACATCTGGCACGCACGAATGGGACATCCAAGCAACACGGTGTTAAACAACACAATCAGAGCAGGAGTACTCGACAAAGATTCACTGCTCCTAACCGATGGAAGCGAACTTCGACGAGCTCGTGGAACGTGCTTTACCTGCCCCGAAGCTGACTTACCACATCGGCCATTCGCTTCTCACCACAACCCCAACGCACCATCTTACGCACCACTTGAGAAAGTGTACAGTGACATCCTGTACAATCGCGAACCTGGACAAGGAGCATACAGCTACACCATCACGTTCATCGATGCCGCTACGCGTTACGTTTGGCACCTTAACCTTCCGAGCAAGGACATAGCTTTCGAGGCCTTCGTCGCTTGGCTCCTAGTAGCAGAACGAGAATCAGGCGTGAAACTAAAAAGCTTCCAGTCAGACGGAGGAGGAGAATACACCTCACAGAGGTTCAAGCAGTACTTGGCAGAATGAGGAATCAAGAGGCTCATCTCTCTTCCCTACGCTCACCAGCAGCAAGGCGTAGCAGAAAGAATGAACAGGACTCTCCAGAACACCATGCGCAAGCTGCTACGGGGCATGCGACTGCCCAACCACCAGTGGCCCGAAGCAATGGACCACGCTGTCATGCTGCACAACTTGCTCTCGTCATCATCGCTCCCGAACAACGCATCACCGCATCTGCTGTGGACAGGAAAACAGGGCAGCACAAAAATGTTAAGAGTTTTCGGCTGCATGGTACAGTACCGACCCCCATCTGCACGAGCCGGCCGATTTACACCTGGGCATCGAAAGAAATTACAACGCGTGGAAGATTTTCGACGTCCACTCCAAAGAAACAGTAGCAGCACGTGATGTCATTTTCTACGAACGACTCACCCTTCCGACGTATCTTGCCAACCTGGAAGAAGATTGGGACCCCACAGGTGGCTTCCGTGGTGACCGACACTTCGCCTCGGAAGCAGACGAAGCTGACTGGGACGAGCAGAACGTGGATGAAGCCTCGGAGGAAGCCGGACCTCTCCCTTACTACTCCGTCGACGTCCCAATGGATGACGAAAATCATCGCGAAAGCGCCAACGCCGACGTATTTTACCACTTCGCCGACAACAGTTACGTTACACCTGCAGAAGTCAACACCAACGAAGCAGAACGCATAGGGCCCAACTTCATACCTGACCCAGAAGCAGGTGACGAAGCAGCTTATCCCGTGGACACAACTCTCCCCCGCTATACACAGAGTGGCCTCCAGATACTCGGCCTCGTCACCGCGGTCCACGGCACGGAGATTCCTAAGGAGCCTGCCACAGTTCAGCAGGCTATGGGGGGGAAGAATAAGGAAAAATGGCGTGAAGCCATGGACAAGGAACTGAAAGCACTGAAGGAACGCAACACATGGAAAGTCGTCCCTATTGGCATGGCACGAAACAAGACAGTACTCACCGGGAAGTGGGTCTTCCATATGAAGACAAAGGCAGACGGCACCATCGACAAGTTTAAGGCGCGCTGGGTCGTACGCGGCTTCGACCAAGAGCACGGACGCGACTTCACCGAGACATTCGCCCCGGTCAGCCGACACACCTCACTACGAATTCTCCTCGCGATCGCCGCCATGAAGAAAAAGAAACTGCGGCAAATCGACGTCGCCAACGCATTCCTCTACGCACCTGTTGACGCCGAAATCTTCGTCGAACTCCCACACGGCTCCCACGGAGAACCTAACCAAGTTTGTCAGCTGCAAAAATCCCTGTACGGCATCAAACAAGCTCCAAGGCTGTGGCAGCAGCATCTGCACGCAAGACTTATTCGCATTGGATTCCGCCAACTACCTCACGACCAGGGCATGTATCGGCTCACAAAGGGCACCGACTACATCATAATGATCGTCTACGTGGACGATTTACTCTACATCGGCTCGACCAACAACGTCACCACCTGGTTCGAAGGGGAATTACAGAAGGATCTCACGCTCACAGTCTCGTCCACTTTCACGCAGTATCTCGGCCTCAACATCCAGGAAGAAGAAGACGTGATCTACCTCAACGCCGCCAAATACGCCGACACCATCGCCAAACGCTTCGCACTAACGCCGACCACCATCTCTACGCCATACCGCTACACAGCAGGAAATAACAAGGAAGGATCCGCTCCACTAAAGCCCGCCGGCATACGCGACTACCAGAGAAAGCTGGGATGCCTCCTCTTCGCAGCTGTCACTTGCCGTCCAGACCTATCGTACTCCGCAAGTCAGCTCGCGACCTACCTCAAGAAACCTGAAGCAGAACACATGGCGGAACTCGACCGTGCTCTCCACTACCTCGTCAGCACTTCAACCGTCGGTCTAACCTACCACAAGAATGGGACTACGACACCTAAAATAATCAGCTACGTCGACGCCGATCACGCCGGCGACTCCGACAACAGACGCTCACGCACCGGCTACATCTATCGCTTCGAGCCTATCGGACCCATCTCCTGGCAGTCGAGCAAACAGGGATTAATCGCTCTCTCTTCAGCTGAAGCTGAATATATCGCACTCTGCTCAGCCACCAAGGAAGGACTGTACCTTCGCGAACTTCTGGAGGAGGCGAAGCTGGCTCAGTTACCCAGCTTCTCCTTGTTCTGCGACAACCAGTCGGCAATTCGCATAGCCAACAAAAACGGATTCGCGAACAGGACGAAGCATATCGCCCTGCGACATTTCTTCGTAAAGGACGAGATCGAAAAGGGGAGACTTGAGCTGTCTTACTGTCCCACGTCCGAGATGGCAGCTGATTACTTGACCAAGAAGCTCGGGAAGCAGAAGTTCGAGTACTGCATGCTGCTGACTGGACAAAGCCACGTCACCAGCAGCGACACTCCAGAAGCAAAGGGGAGTGTTGGAAACAATTGATTTAGCGCCTCTGTCGTGTCAAAACACCAAGTCAGAAGCGAAGCGAAACATATCGAAGCATTAGCGAGTCAACCCTCGGAGGTTGAACAACTGCTGGAGGTTATGCGAAAGTCAAAGGTCAGCGACTTTTGACCTGACAAATACAGCGCGACAGCAAGGACAAACAACTGACTCGCTATTGAGCAGTTGCCCGAGTCGTCACTGTATCGAACCGCAACAGCAACAGCAAAACAGCTATTAACAGTATCTCTTCGTATTCCTTGTACTCT
Source organism: Closterium sp. Naga37s-1 (assembly GCA_947471745.1). Taxonomy (NCBI): domain Eukaryota; kingdom Viridiplantae; phylum Streptophyta; class Zygnematophyceae; order Desmidiales; family Closteriaceae; genus Closterium; species Closterium sp. Naga37s-1. The sequence continues at coordinate 2,654,198 of CANJKZ010000072.1, read as the reverse complement.
TATAAAAGCTTGTATCCCTTTGTTTTAATAAATCTACTTTGCCCTCACATACTAGCGCAAGGTGGTTCACAAAGTTCTCATTTAACGCTTCGGCTATTACATTGTCCTACTCAGAATTTAGTCCTGCAAAGATCCTAAGGGCTGTTATCAGCCCAACAATGTTGCTAGATCTTTTACTTAGTGTGTGCCTAGGCTAGGTTCTCTAGTTATTTCTAATGTAGGATAGGATTCTTTGCTTCTTGTCCAGGTGGGTCCACTTCTAACGCGCCCCTCTCTCTTAGAATCTTTTGTAACTTTGGTGAGTAGGAAGAATTGTGATGAGGTCAAAGGGGGGTGTTGAACGAAGAAATTCGACTTAAGCAATTCAGTAGTTTGATAACATAAAACTACAATAGTGTCATAGTATTACTAAATGTGCATGTTACTGTAGTAGGTGTCCCTTTGCGTGACACATGATTATACCCCTTTGTAGAGTCGACTCGATATCTAGCCCGTTTCATGAACAGGTACATTACTGAACATGCTCTTTCCTAGACTATAAATCTCTTGTATATTTTCTTTATTATCAATCCTTGTTCTCACATTTGACCAGCACAGGAATTCCAGTCTTCTGCTGCAATATATTTTAGAGACTAAACTCTAAAAGATCCTAAGGCATTTTCTCTGTTCAACATGGTACTAGAGCAGGAGAGTTTACAATCTCCTAGTTTTATTACGAATTCTCAGTCTCTGAAGTTATTATCATTATGGCAACCTTACAATTATGACGGATAGCAACAACGGTAAACCTAGCTACCAAAGTGGAGGTAGTGGTTCGCAGCAGCCCTCTTCACCACCACTACTTGGCTCTGGTCTTTCAGGAGTGACCTTTGCCAACCCTGCTCCAACAGCTACATTTGCAACTGGACCAGGAGGCATTGGAGGATCATTTCAGTCCTTCACGTTCAACGCTGCAACTGGAGATGGCTCAGCAGGCCTTGATCCTGTGATACAGCAACAAGTATTTCAAGCCATGCCAGCGTTCATGGCATCAACACAGAAAGTACCACAATCATCATCAACAGTCAATATGGGAACAGCATCAATGAGTATCGACGGAGCATTATACCTACGGCAACAACCGGTTTCTCACCGTGCTCCACCTCGACAGCAGACACGGACCACCTACGCGTTTGTTCCTCGAAGTGCACCTGCACAACAACAGCAACAACAACAGGATGGGGATGGGTTCGGAGTGAGAGATGCAACAAATTATCAAGCGCAGATGTTAAACATCTTGAAGTTCCAGACTTTAAGACTCTTTGACGGAAAAGACTCATTCGCCTGGAGCTTTGAATTCGAGCTTATGATGGAAGCAGCACAAATTTGGGAATACTTCACTGGGGAAATTCCATTCCCAGTCGACGGCACACCAGATGAACAGCGTGGTTTTGCTTTTCAGTCGATGATGGTGTTTACAATCCTTCTTCGTAACCTGTCACCTACTGAACAGCAAGGCATCAGATTATACAGTGAGTTTGCAAACTCAGCAGAGTTAGCGTGGCAACATTTGAAGCGGCTTTATCAGACAACAGACTGTGTAACACAGAGCAGACTCATCAACAGATGAAGGCAGTAGAGCATGCAGTGCAGTACATCAACAGATGCAGAGAGTTGCGTGATCAGCTTAATCAAAGTGGTGGGAGCTTTCCTGAGTCCATGTTTGTGAGAGTTGTCATCGCTGGGCTTGGACCTCAGGGGCGTCATATGCGCTCTCTTCTCCGTACTCAAGGAAACGTCTCAGAGATGCACCTCTGCACAACACTCCTCGCTGAACAGCAGGACATGGATCTGTACGACAGCAAAGGCAACAAGAAAGTCAATCAGTTCGCTTTTATAACACACAGCCAAGTGGAGCCGCCAAAGCAACAATGACAAAAACATTTTCAGTAGTAGCAGAAGCAGCGACAACAGCAGCCGCGTCAGCAACAGCAGCCGCCACGACAGCAACAGCAGCATATCAGAACAAGTAGCATAGTGAGGAGGGGCAAGCTTAGGAGCCATGCTAGGGTGTGCGCTAAGCATGGACTATCGAGAGAGTTTAGGAGGAGAAAAGTGATTTCACTATACAAAGTGGAGTACAAATAGGGTAGGAAAGGTGAGTACACCACCAAGCAGGAAGTTAGGATAACTACACTAAGGCTAGAACTACATGCAGTCATAATATAATTCTGACATCCCCCCTTAACTGCATGCAGGAAGAGCCAAGTGCTAGACACAACCTGCAGGGGTACACCAAGCAGAACAAAGCAGCGGCACGCAAGAGCAGTGACAACCAGTGCAATAGTGGCAGATACAGTTGCAGCAACCCCGCAGCCAAGTTAGAAGCAGCAGAAGCAGGAGCGTGCGGCGGCAAGGGCGGCGGCACACCAGCAGTAGGTGCATGTGGCGGCAGGCCGCCTGGAGAGCAGGAGCGTGCGGCGGCAAGCGGCGGCGGCACAGCTGGGCTCAACGGCAGCACCTGCCGCACAACAGCAACAGAAAGTCAAGACAAGCAAAAATGGCGACCTGGGCTGCAGCTGGAGGTACCACAGGAGCAGAGGGCAGCAGTTGCAGATGAGGGGGAGGGGGGGGGGGGGGGGGGGGCTGCTTCGTCCGCCACACTCTGTCGTCCCCCCTTTAACCGCTCTCATCCCCCTTACACCTCTCTTCTCCCCCCTCCCCCCACACAGCAACAAGCGCTGCAGAAGCAGAGAGAGGGAAGGGGGAGAGGGGGGGGGGGCGGCGTTAGCTGCTGCCGGCGCTGGCGCTGACGGTGGCGCAGGTGTAGGCTCCGGCGCTGGCGCTTACGGTGGCGCAGGTGTAGGCTCCAGTGCTGGCGCTGGCGCTGGGTGCAGTTGTTGGCGTTGGCGCTGGTGCTTGCGCTCCGCACTGGCGCTGGCGGCAGTCGCAGGCGCTGGCGCTTTCGACAGGCAGGGCGACGGGTGGAACGAAGACAACGACGGGCAGAGCGCAGGGCGACGACAGGACGCGACGGGCAGGCACGACGGGGGCGACAGGGCAGAGCGCGACGTGTCAAACTTATATGCTATAATCTGTTTAGGCTGTAGTGGGGTAGTTCTTACAGGGTACAACATTTTTAGGTTTCCCATATGTACCCACCTGCTTTCTAGTTCAGCCATTCATTCCTCTCATTATTCTCACATGGTATAGAGCGGGTTCCCTAGTGGGACCGTTTTTTTAAAGGGCCCACCACTACGATTTTTTTTTTTCCTTACCTGCCCGAAGCGCGCTTCGCGCTTGTCTTAGCTGCGCCCTGTGCGCCTGCCCTCCCGTCGCGCGCTCTGCCCTTAGCGGCCCGCCCTTAGGGCCCTCCCCGTCGCGCCCCTAATGGCCCCTTTTGCGGCCCTTCGCGGCCCCTTCGCGGCCCTTCGCGGCCTTTCGCGGCCCTTCGCAGCCCTTCGCGGCCCCTTCGCGGCCCTTCGCGGCCCATCGCGGCCCTTCGCGGCCCTTTGCGGCCCCTTTCGCGGCCCTTCGCGGCCCCTTCGCGGCCATTCGCGGCCCCTCTTGCGGCCCTTCGCGGCCCCTTCGCGGCCATTCGTGCCCCCCCCCCTTTACGGCTCTAAGCTGCCCCTTCAGCAGCTGCCGTCGCCCCTGCCGGCCCCTACTGGCCCTTCCGGCCCCTGCTGACGCGCCCCTGCTGGCGCGCCCCTGCCGGCCCCTGCGTGCCCTTGCTGACGCGCCCCTACTGGCGCGCCCCTACCGGCCCCTGCTGGCGCGCCCCTGCCGGCCCCTGCTGACGCGCCCCTGCTGGCGCGCCCTTGCCGGCCCCTGCTGACGCGCCTCTGCCGGCCCCTGCTGACGCGCCCCTACTGGCGCGCCCCTGCCAGCCCCTGCTGACGTGCCCCTACCGGCCCCTGCTGGCGCGACCAAGCTGGTGCGCCCACCCCCCTTACTGGCGCGGCCCCTGCAGTCACGGCCCGCTCCTGCACCCATCTCTGGTAAGTCGAGCCGCGCCGCCCAGCCGAGCCGCGCCGCCCTGCCGAGCAGCGCCGCCCAACCGAGCCGCGCCGCCCAGCCGAGCCGCGCCGCTCAGCCGAGCTGTGCCGCCCTACCGAGCCGCACTGCCTTGCACTGCCCTACTGCCTCTACTTCTACTGCTGCTACTGCTGCTACTGCTGCTACTCTTGCTACTGCTCCTACTGCTGCTATGGCTAGTCCTACCGTTCTCACCTTTGATGCCGAGGGACGTGCAGTTGACTTTGACGTGTGGGTTGACGACCTACAGCTCTTTCTTCAGTGTGATTCTAGGGATGGGGTATCCCTTTTCGATCACACGTCCGGTGTTTCCACTGCTCCTGCTGCCACTGCTGACAGTACGGTTCGCTCGCAGTGGACCACTCGTGATGCTGTTGCTCGTCTTGCTGTTCGTAGTCACCTGCCGCCTGCTGAGCGCGCACATTTTGGCCAGTACAAGACTGCTCAGTCTTTGTACGACGCTGTAGTTGCACGCTACTCCTCCCCTGCCACTGCTGCCCTCAGCCGCCTCATGCTGCCGTACCTTTTCCCTGACCTTGCCGCCTTTGCCACAGTTGCTAACCTAGTTGCTCACCTTCGCACTAGTGACGCCCGCTACCGCGCTGCCCTTCCCACTAAGTTCTGTGCCAAGAAACCCCCCCCCATGTACATCACCCTTTACTACCTAGTCACCCGCCTCCCTGACTCCCTTTCTTCAGTCAGGGACCACTTTCTCTCCCTTTGCCCCACCGAGCTGACTGTCGACCTGCTAGAGGAGCGCCTTGCTGCAACTGAGAAGAGTATCTTAGCTGTAGGTGCTTCTCGCGGCGACCGTCGCACCCCCTTCTTTGAGGGGTGTTCCCCTGTCCCCCTTCTCCCCTCTGTTGCTTCTGCTGCTGCTGTCGACCTCGTTGGCACTGAGGTGGTCGGAGCTGCGTCTGCCCCTAGTGGGAGACGCCGCAACAGCAACGGCAAGGGGAGCAAGGGTGGTGGAGGGGGCGGCAGGGTAAGCAGTGGAGGAGGTGGAGGAGGCGGAGGAGGTGGCGGTGGAGGTAGGGGTGGTACCGGGAGTGGGGGCGTCAGTGGCGGCGGTGGAGGTAGTGGCGGCGGTGGCGGAGGTGGTGGAGGCAGCGGCAGCGGTGGTGGATGTGGCGGCGGCGGTGGTGCTGGTCGAGGTGCAGCGGCGCATCGTGGAGGCTTTGGTGGCAGCCAGCGCCAGCAGCAGCTGCGCTCCCGTGAGACCCCATCGGTCCAGCAGCTTCGTGAGTGGTACGCTGGGCGTGGGAGGTCTAGAGGTGCAGGTCCCTGCACTTACGTTTTTCGCATTGGCAGTCGTCGTGGGGAGACGTGTGGGCTGCCACACACTACACCGCGCTGCTTCGGTCGCTTGACTGACGCCTGGCGTGCCCAGTTTACTGACGCTGTTGAGCTCCCCCGCTGGCATGATCTGCTTCTGCAGATTGTGCCTATCTTTGATCTTGATTTCGATGCTATCCTTGCTGCCATGTATGCTTTAGCTGATAGTGCTGAGGGTGACTGTTACCTGAGTGTCCCGCCCGACCCGGGCATTGCGGCTGCTGCTCTAGGTGCTAGTGCGTCTGCTGCTCCAGGTACTGGTGCGTCTGCTGCTCCAGGTGCTGGTGCGTCTGCTCTCTCTGGTACTGCTCCTACTGAGGCCTTGCACACTTTCACACTTGACTCTGGTGCTTCGCGCTCTTTCTTTAGAGACAGCACCACACTCACGCCGCTTAGTCGGCCTGTTGCAGTCTCCCTTGCTGACCCCTCCGGGGGCCCAGTCCTTGCACACTCTTCCACGGTTCTACCGTGTCCTGCGACCCCGTCGGGCTTGCTGTCGGGACTCCACCTCCCCTCGTTCTCTACGAACTTGGTGAGTGGAGCTGACCTCCAGGACGCGTGGGTTGACCAGTTCACCCCTGGAGGTCAGCGTGTGACCCACTGCACTTGCTCTCGAACGGGCCGCCACCTGGCCACGTTCACCCGTCAGCCAGGGTCGAGTCTGTACACACTGACTACTGCGCCTCCTCCGGTCTCTGCGTCTGGTCAGGTAGCTGCGTCTAGTCAGGTGTTTGCTGCCGCGTCCAGGTCTAGTCCTGCGTCTGCCCCTTGCTCGTGTCGTCCTCTGTCGCACGAGACTCTCCTTTGGCACCACCGCCTTGGTCACCCCTCCCTGCCTCGTCTTCGAGGTATGGCCTCCCGTGCCCTTGTCTCTGGTCTCCCCGGGTCCCTCCCTCCCCTTCCTCCGGGGCCTGCCCCCACCTGTGTTCCCTGTGTCGAGGGCCGGCAGCGCGCCGCTCCTCACTCCTCCTCGTTCCCTCCGACTGAGGCTCCTCTGCAGACTCTTCACATGGACGTGTGGGGCCCAGCCCGCGTCCGTGGACAGGGTCACGAGCGTTACTTCCTGCTGGTCGTTGACGACTACTCGCGTTACACCACAGTCTTCCCCTTGCGCAGCAAGGGTGAGGTCCCTGAGGTGTTGATCGACTGGATCCGCGGTGCTCGTCGCCAGCTCAGTGAGAGTTTCGGTTCAGACCTTCCTATTCTGCGTCTGCACTCAGACAGAGGTGGGGAGTTTTCCTCCGACCTCCTGAGGGCCTTCTGTCGTTCGGAGGGCATCCGCCAGACGTTCACGCTTCCGGCCTCCCCGCAGCAAATTGGGATTGCTGAGCACCGCATTGGCATGGTCATGGACGTCGCTCGTACGTCCATGATCCATGCGGCTGCTCCCCATTTTCTGTGGCCGTTCGCGGTTCAGTACGCTGCGCATCAGATCAACCTTCGTCCTCGTGTCTCCTTGCCGGAGACCACAACTACTCTGCGGTGGACGGGGAAGGTTGGCGATGCGTCCGCGTTCCGTGTCTGGGGATCTCGAGCTTTTGTCCGCGATACTACAGCGGACAAGTTGTCCTCCCGTGCCGTTCCTTGTGTCTTCCTTGGCTTCCCTCCTGACGCTCCTGGGTGGCAGTTCTACCACCCCACCTCGCGTCGTGTTCTGTCCTCTCAGGACGTCACGTTTGACGAGTCGGTGTGTTACTACCGTGTCTTTCCCTACCGCACTGCCTCTCTCCCCCCCCCGCCGCTCTTCCTCGCACCAGGTTCTCCCCCGGTAGACCCCCTCCCCCCCTAGGGTCCTGCCCCCTTAGGTGTGTCCCAGGTAGACCCTGCTGAGCCGGTCGAGGTAGCTGTCGACTCAGGTGCTACTAGGGGTGCTGAGCCTGCGGGTGCGGGGACTGGGGGTGCCGAGCCTGGGGTTTCTGTGTCTGGGGGTGCTGCGTCTGGAGGTGCTGCGCCTTCGCGTGCTGAGTCTGGCGGTGCTCTAGGGGTCCCGTCGCGGCGGGAGCCCCTCTCTCCATAGCAGCTTCGTGAGTGGTACTCTCGGCGCTGTCAAGGTGCTGCTGGTGCTGGCGGTGCTGCTAGGGCTGCTGGTGGTGCTACTGGTGCTGGGGCTGCTGCTGGAGGTGCTGCTAGTGCTGGAGGTGCTGCTAGGGCTGCTGGTGGTGCTGCTGGTACTGCTGGAGCTGCTGGAGGCACTGCTGGTGCTGGAGGTGCTGCTAGGGCTGCTGGAGGTGCTACTGGTGCTGGAGGTTCTGGTGCTGCTGGAGCTAGTGGAGGTGCTCCTGGTGCTGGAGGTGTTACTGGTGCTGGAGCTGCTGCTGGAGGTGCAGGTGCTGCTGGTGCTGGAGCTGCTGGAGGTGCTGCTGGTGCTGGAGCTGTTGGAGGTGCTGCTGGTACTGGAGCTGCTGGAGGTCCTGCTAGAGCTACTGGCGGTGCTGCTGGTACTAGAGGTGCTGCTGGTGCTGGAGCTGCTGGAGCTGCTGGAGGTGCTGCTGGTGCTGGAGGTGCTGGAGCTACTGGAGGTGCTGCTGGGACTGGAGACCCTGGGGCTGAGGGTACCGGTTCTGTCTCTGCTGTTTCTGGAGGCGCTGCGCGGCCGCGGCCATACTACGTTCCGCTCCTTCAGCAGGTTCTTGGCTCCTCGCCTTCTCCTGGTCCTCCTCCTCCTTTCCTGAGTCCACCGCCTGTCCAGTCCCAGTCGCAGTTGCAGCCGGCCTCTCCACTGCCTGGTCCTTCTCCTTACTCTGGACCGACTAGAGGTCTTACGGAGCGTCGTGAGCCTGAGTCTTGTCCTGTGTCGCCTGCGACTCGTTCTGCGTCGCCTTTCCGTACTGTTCGCGCTGGTCGTGTTTCGCGTCCGCGTCCTCCTCCTGTCCCTGGCACTCACTCTATGACTCTGCATCCTTCCACTGCTCCGCAGCGTGTCCCTTTGCCGTCTCCTCCTGCGTCCTCTCTTCCTGCCGGTCCGGATCCTGCGTCTGACTCTCTACGTGCTGCTAGTCCAGCTGTCACGCGTTTTCTGGCCACTGCTGTCACTGACCCTTTGTTTGAGTCCACTCCTGCGTCTGCTCTTGTTGCTGAGCTTGTTGACTTTGCTGCTGCCTGTCGCCTAGACTTCGCCACTAGTCTTGTTGCTGAGTCTGCGTCTGCGTCGGTCTGTCCTCCGTCCGTCGGGGGTGAGTGTGCTCTTGGCACGGACGTTCTTGAGGACAGTCAGGAGGAGTTTGAGTGCTTTGCTGCTTCTGTACCTCATCTCGTGTCCATGCTGATTGCCCCTGAGGGAGACCCGGATGCACCAGACATCCCGACCCCGCGCTCTTACGCTGAGGCGATAGAGGGTCCCTACTCCTCTCAGTGGCAGGCAGCCATGGACACCGAGATGGCTTCCTGGAAGTCCACAGGCACCTACGTCGACGAGGTTCCCCCACCTGGGGCGAACATCGTCAGTGGCATGTGGATCTTCAGGGTGAAGCGGCCGCCGGGTTCTCCGCCTGTCTTCAAGGCGCGTTACGTTGCACGTGGCTTTAGTCAGCGACAGGGAGTTGACTTCTTCCAGACCTTCTCCCCTACCCCGAAGATGACCACTCTTTGGGTACTGCTGCACGTAGCTGCTCAGCGTGACTACGAGCTCCACTCGCTTGACTTCAGCACAACCTTCCTACAGGGCAGCCTGCACGAGGAGATCTGGCTGCGCCGCCCACCTGGCTTCACTGGGTCGTTTCCTCCTGGTTCCAAGTGGAGCCTCTGTCGTCCAGTCTACGGTCTCCGCCAGGCACCCCGTGAGTGGCACGACACCCTGACGACGACTCTTGCTGCTCTTGGTTTTGCTCCTTCCACAGCTGACCCGTCGCTGTTTTTACACACAGACACCACTCTGCCGCCGTTCTACGTTCTCGTGTACGTAGACGACCTCGTCTTTGCTACTGCTGACACTGAGGCACTCGCCCACGTGAAGTCCGAGCTGCAGAAGAGACACACGTGCACAGACCTGGGTGAGCTGACAAGCTATCTTGGCTTGCGGATCACCCGGGACAGAGCACAGCGCACCATTACCTTGATTCGGTCACACATGGTGCAGCAGGTCCTTCAGCGCTTCGGCTTCACGTACTCCTCGCCACAGTCCACTCCTCTACCTACTGGTCACTCGCTCTCAGCTCCACCTTCGGACGAGTCCGTAGAGCCGAGTGGCCCGTATCCAGAGCTTGTGGGCTGCCTCATGTACCTGATGACTTGCACACGACCTGACCTCGCATACCCTCTCAGCCTTCTGGCTCGCTACGTGGCTCCAGGCAGGCACCGAAAGGTGCACTGGGATGCTGCGAAGAGGGTGTTGCGATACTTGTGCAGTACATCGGGCATGGGGCTCGTGCTTGGAGGACGGGCTCGAGTTGTCCTCACTGGTCATGCTGACGCCTCCTGGGTTGACGACTTGGCTACGCAGCGGTCGTCACAGGGTTACACCTTCAGTCTTAGCTCCGGTTCTGTCTCTTGGCGGTCTACCCGCTCTTCTTCTGTTCTCAGCTCCAATTGTGAGGCTGAGATCTACGCTGGGGCCATGGCTGCACAGGAGCTACGCTGGCTCACCTACCTGCTGACCGACTTGGGAGAGGCGCCTCGTTCTCCTCCAGTTCTGTACGTCGACAACAAGGCCATGCTGGCCTTGTGTCAGGGGCACAGATTGGAGCACAGAATGAAGCACATTGCTCTGCGCTACTTCCTTGCTCGAGAGTTGCAGCAGCGTGGCCAGCTTCGTCTTGCTTACGTGGCCTCTCAGGCCAACACTGCTGATGTTTTCACCAAGGCACTTCAGCCTTGTGATCATCAGCGTTTCTGTACTGTGTTAGGCCTTGTACTACTGTGCCTCACTTGCTGACTTCTTGACTCTGCTTGTACTGTACTCTATATACATATACCTGCATGCTTACACTTGCTATGTTGTGTTCACTGTATTGTTTGCTTTCCTTTATATAACTCTGCATGTGAACTGGCCTTGTGGCCCCTTTTGCTTGTGCTCAGATTGCGTGGTGACTTTGTGATCCACCCTGAGCTTGCTTTGCTTTCTTGACTGGTCTTGTGACCCCTTGTTCTCCCCCACTTTGCCTATGGGGGTGTGTCAAACTTATATATGCTATAGTCTATTTAGGCTGTACTGGGGTAGTCCTTAGAGGGTACAACACTTTTGTGTTTCCTACTTGTACCCATCTCATTTCTAGTTCATTCATTCCACTTATTATTCTCACACTGCACCTGTCACACTTTTAGCTATTCTGCGACAACCAGTCTACAAACCGCATTGCGAACAAATCTAGGTTCACCAATCAAACCAAGCATATCTCGCTTCGCTACTTTTTCGTCAAGGACAAATCGAGCAAGGCAAGCTACAGCTCGGTTACTGCCCCATGAGCGAAATGGCCGCAGACTTCTTAACCGAGCGTCTACCGCGTCTGAATTTTCAATATTGCATGATACTGACTTGACTCGATCACATCAACACTGACAACATCGAACTCCAGAATTGAAGGGGAGTGTTGAACGAAGAAATTCGACTTAAGCAATTCAGTAGTTTGATAAAATAAAACTACAATAGTATCGTAGTACTACTATATATGTGCATGTTATTGTAGGAGGTGTCCCTTCGCATGAGTAACAGGTATTAGTGCGAACAGTCTCGCGACTGTTTGCGTGACACAAGATTATACCCCTTCATAGAGTCGACTCGATATCTAGCCCGTTTCATGAACAGGTACATTACTGAACAGGTACTTTCCTAGACTAAGAATCTCTTTTAAATTTTCTTTATTATCAATTCTTGTTCTCACATTTGACCAGCACAGGAATTACAGTCTTCCGCTGCAATATATTATAGAGGTTAAACTCTAAAAGATCTGAAGGCATATTCTCAGTTCAATAGGGGGGGTACAAACAAAGTGTCGAGAGATTTTCTGTACCCCTAACATGCAACTCACTATAGCCTATCTAGTAATACAAACATAGTGTGATACTCTCTATCGCATTGGACACCATTGCGTCCCAATTATTCTTCCGCCACTTCTCCACCCTCTTGCCACATCCAGCTCCTGTCGTAGTCTCCCTGGTCGACCCCTCCTATGGTCCGGTTGTCGCACGCAGCGCTACTGCACTCCCATCCCCGGTAGTCCCCTCTGGTTCTCTCAAAGGTCTGCACATTCCCACGTTCTCAAAAACTTGATGGGTGTCAGTCATCTTCAAGACCTCGGAGTCATCCACGTTTCCTAGCCACGAGCGGTTTGTAACCAGTACGAATGCTACCATAGGGGCACCTCTTGCCAAGTTCCTCTGGGACCTTATGTAAGGTCTCTTGCCGCTACACACTGCGCCTCCCCAAGTTTGGCATGTGAGACCAATAGTAGAATTTCGCAATTCCAGCAAGGGTCTTGTTACTCCCAGAGTGTCCAGTGTAGAGCATGTTGTGGAACTCCTTGAGAAGTAATTGCCGAAGTGGGGGGTGGTTAGGCACCCAAACCTTCGTTGATCCTTTGCATAGCGCAATATCCTGGTCCCACTGCAACATCTTCTTTTCCGCCAATGGTATCTCGGGGTCGATGGTATACCCATGCATGAAGAGTCCAGTGGATTCATCCCCTAATTTTGTATGGCGGCAACGTATCCAGGCAATCTCAACACATCTGCTTTATTCTTATGTCCCTACTTGTACACGATGTTGTCAAAACATATATGTTTATATTTCTCTAGGCTGTAGTGGGTTTAGCCTTAGGGGGTACAGTATTCTCTCGACATTCTACTTGTACCCTCCCCCCTTTCACCTAATCCATCATCCTAGTTCGTAACTTCAACATGGAATCAGAGTAGGTTCCTTGGGCCCACCACCTGCTGCTTTACTCCTGAGCTTAGGCCTCGGCCCGTCGCCCCTAGGCCAGTCACTCGCGCCCCTAGGCCCGTCGCCCCTAGGCCCGGCGCCCACGGCCCGTCGTTCCAGGCCCCTAGGCCCGTCGATCCAGGCCCCTTGGCCCCGCGACCTTTCGTTTCTGGCCCCGCGGCCTTTCGTTCTGGACCCGCGGCCCCGTCAGACCTAGGCCTCCGGCCTCGCGGCCCCATCGTTCCCGGCCCCTATGCCCCGTCGCTCACGGGCCCCGGCCCTTTCGTACCTGGCCCCGCGGCCCCGTCGTTCTCGGCCCCTAGGCCCAGTCGCTCACGGCCCCCGGCCCCTTCGTACCTGGCCCCGCGGCCCCGTCGCACCTAGGTCCTAGGCTCCGCCGCCCCGTCGTTCCCGGCCCCTAGGCCCCGTCGCTCACGGCCCCCCCCCGGCCCCTTCGTACCTGGCCTCGCGGCCCCGTCGCACCTAGGTCCTAGGCCCCGCGGCCCCGTCGTTCCCGGCCCCTAGGCCCCGTCGCTCACGGCCCCCCGGCCCCTTCGTACCTGGCCCCGCGGCCCCGTCGCTCCTAGCGTAAGTCCCGGCCCTGCGGCCAGTCGACCCGTCGCCCCTAGCCTCGCGACCCCTTGGCGCCCTGTCACCCATCGCCCCTACCCGCGACCCAAGACCCGCGACCCAAGACCCGCGACCAGCGACCCAGGCCCCGTCGCCCCGTCGCCCCGTTGCCCCGTCGCCCAGTCGCCCCTTCGCCCTAGCCTCGGCCCATCGCGACCCGCGACCCTTGACCCGCGACCCAGGCCCCGCGGTCCCTAGGCCCCTCGGCCCCGCCCCTCGGCCCCTAGGCCCCTTGGCCACTCGGCCCCTCGGCCCCTTGGCCCTCAGGCACCTCGGCCCCTCGGCCCCTAGGCCCCTTGGCCCCTTGGCCCCTCGGCCCCTTGGCCCCCCAGGCACCTCGGCCCCTCGGCCCCTCGCCTCTAGGCCCCTCGCCCCCCCCCCCCCCCCCCACCCTCGTGTTTGGCCCCTCGGCCCCCAAGCCCCTCGGCCCCGCCCCTCGGCCCCTCGGCCCCTAGGCCCCTTCGCCCCTAGGCCCCTCGGCCCCTAGGCCCCTCGGCCCCTCGGCCCCTTGGCCCCTCGGCCCGTAGGCCCCTTGGCCCCTCGGCCCCTAGGCCCCCCATCACGCTTGGTTGGCCCCTCGGCCCCTAGGCCCCGCCCCTTGGCCCCTTGGCCACTGCTCCTGCTACTACTGCTACTGCTACTGCTGCTACTGGTCCTGCTGCTACTGCTGCTCCTGCGTACTGCGCCACTATGGCTTCGCTTCGAGTCATAGCGTTCGATCATGAGGGCAGACCGGTTGCATTTGACACGTGGCACGACGATCTGCAACTGTACCTACTGAGCGATATTAAGGACAGTGTCTCGCTGTTTGACCACGTCTCCGGTGTCGCTCCAGCCCCTCCCGCCACAGCTGACGGTGCGACTCGTTCCCAGTGGCTTTCTCGTGACGCTACCGCCCGCTTAGCCATTTGCAACCACCTACCGGTGGCCGAATGTACTCACCTTGGACAGCACAGGACAGCACAGGCCCTGTACGACGCTGTAGTTGCTCGCTACTCCTCCCCTGCCAATGCTGCTCTAGGCAGACTACTACTGCCCTACCTGTTCCCTGAGCTGTCCGCTTTTACCACAATAGCGGACCTGGTTACCCACCTGCGCACTAGCCACGCTCGCTACCGCGCTACCGTCCCTGCTGAGTTCCTTAACACGAACCAGCCCCCTATGTTCAACACCCTCTACTTCAAAGTCTCTCGCCTCCCTGACTCTCTTCGCTCTGCCAGGGACCACTTTCTCTCCCTTGACCCCACCTCCCTCACTGTTGACCTCCTCGAGCAGCATCTCCTCGCATCTGAGTCTAGTGCAGTTGCTGTAGGTGCTGCTCGTGGCACTCCGCGCCCGCCCTTCTTTGAGGGGTGCTCCCCCTCCCCCCTTTTCCCCTCCTTCGCCTCTGCTGCTGCTGCAGACGTCTCTGTTATTGAGGACGTCGGGGCTGCTTTGACTAGTGAGAAGCGCTGCAGCAGCAAGGGCAAGGGTGACAGGGGTGGTGGAGGTGGCAGCGGTGGTGGTGGAGGTGGCAGCGGGAGTAGTGGTGGGGGCAGCAGTGGAGGTGGTGGCGGCGGTGGGACTGGTGGCGGGAGTGGGGGCTATGGTGGCGGCGGTGGAGGCAGTGGAGGGAGTGGCGGCAGTGGAGGCGGTGGGACTGGTGGTGGTAGGTCTGGACCTCGCCGTGGAGGCTCTGGTGGTGGTCAGCGGCAGCAGCAGCAGCGTCGGAGCGAGACCCAGTCGCCCCAGCAGCTCCGTGAGTGGTTGGTTCAGCGTGGGATGGGTGGGGGTGGTGAGAGCTGCCTGTATGTCATTCGCACGGGTGTCTGTGTGGGCCAGACATGCGGGAAGCTTCACACTCAGCACCGCTGCTTCTCCCGCGTTGACGACGCCTGGCGTGCTGAGTTTGGTGACGACGTAGAACGCCCTCGCTGGGCGGATTTGCTTAGGTCGGGAGTCGCTATCTTTGACCTAGACTATGATGCTATTATCTCTGCCATGTATGCTTTGTCATGTAGTGCTGACGGTGACTGTTACCGGTGTGTGCCACCTGATCCAGGTACAGCGGCTGGTGCTCTAGGTGCTACTGAGTCTAGTACTCCCCCTAGTACTGCGCCTACTGAGGCCTTGCACACCTTCACGTTGGACTCAGGTGCCTCACGGTGTTTCTTTCGTGACAGCACCACTCTCACTCCTCTCCCTGCACCTGTCCCGGTCAGACTGGCTGACCCCTCTGGGGGCCCGGTCGTTGCCCGTTCCTCTACTGTCCTCTCGTGTCCGGCGGTTCCGTCCGGCTCACTGTCAGGTCTTCACCTCCCCTCGTTCTCTACGAACTTGGTGAGTACCACTGCCCTCCAGGATGCGATGGTCACTACCACCACTCCTGGGGGTCAGCGTGTGTCGATCTGCACGTGTACACGTATGGAGCGTCACCTGGCTACGTTCACTCGTCGGCCAGGGTCGAGTCTGTACACACTGGCTACCAAGCCTCCTCAGGTAGCTGCGTCTGCTCAGGTGTCCACGTCAGGTCAGGTAGCCGCCTCTTGCTCGTGTCACCTCCTGTCGCACCAAACTCTTCTGTGGCACCACCACCCGGGTCACCCCTCCCTGCCACGCCTTCGTGGCATGCACTCTCGTCTTCTTGTCTCTGGTCTTCCCAGGTCTCTGCCTCCACTCCCGCCCTCACCTGCCCCGCCCTGCCTTCCTTGCGTAGAGGGGCGGCAGCGCGCCGCTCCCCACTCCTCCTCGTTTCCCCCGACGACTGCTCCCCTGCAGACTCTCCACATGGACGTGTGGGGCCCAGCCTGCGTAAGTGGACAGGGCCGCGAGCGCTACTTTCTACTGGTAGTTGACGACTACACGCGTTACACCACGGTCTTCCCCTTGCGCAGCAAGGGTCAGGTCCCTGATGTCCTGATCCCTTGGATCCGCACAGTCCGTCTCCAGCTCCGCGAGCGGTTCGGCCAGGACCTTCCTGTCCTGCATCTGCACTCTGACAGAGGTGGTGAGTTCTCCTCCGACCTCTTGCGGGACTTTTGTCGTGGGGATGGCATTCTCCAGTCGTTTACGCTTCCGGAATCCCCTCAGCAGAATGGGATTGCTGACCGCCGCATTGGCTTAGTCATGGAATTGGCTCGTACCTCCATGATCCATGCGGCTGCTCCCCATTTTCTGTGGCCGTTTGCGGTCCGGTACGCTGCGCACCAGCTCAACCTCTGGCCCCGTGTCTCCTTGCCAGAGACCTCGCCCACTGTGCGTTGAACGGGGGAGGTTGCCGATGCGTCGGTGTTCCGGGTCTGGGGTTCTCGTGCCTTTGTTCGCGATACGTCAGCGGACAAGCTCTCCGCCCGCGCCATTCCCAGCGTCTTCCTTGGCTTTGTCTCTGACGCGCCTGGCTGGCAGTTTTACCACCCCACCTTGCGCCGTGTCCTCCCGTCTCAGGACGTCACGTTCGATGAGTCGGTTCCCTTCTACAGTCTCTCCCCTACCGCTCTGCCCCTCCCCCACCCCCGCCGCTCTTCCTTGCTCCCGGTCCACCTCCGGTAGACCCCCTCCCGCCCCAGGGTCCTGCTCCCTCCGGTGTGTCTCAGGTAGACCCTCTCCCTGGTACTACGCCTGTTCAGGTAGCTGTCAGCTCAGGTGCTACTCTAGGTGCTTCGTCTGGGGGTGCTGCATCTGGGGGTGCGGAGCCGGGGGGTGCGGGGTCTGAGGGTGTTGGGTCTGGGGGTGCTGGGCCTGGGGGTGAGGAGTCTGGGAGTGCTGAGCCTGGGGGTGCTGAGCTTCAGGGTGTTGAGCCTCAGGGTGGTCAGTCGGAGGGTGCGGAGTCTGGGGGTGCTGCTTTGTCTGGAGGTCCTGCTGGTGCGTCGCCGCGACTGTCTTCGCAGCAGCTGCGGGAGTGGCTTGTTCAACGCGCACACCGTCGGAGTGGAGCTTCCGGAGCTGGAGGTGCAGGAGACACTGGAGCTGGAGGTGCTGGTGTTACAACTGGAGCTTGTGGTACTGGAGGTACTGCGGCTACTAGTATTGGATGTGCTTGTGCCAGTAGTGCTGGAGCTACCGGGACTGGTTGTGTTGGGGGCGTTGGAGCTGGAGACCCTACGGAGCCTGGAGCAGCTGGCGCTGGAGGCGTTGGAGTTGGAGGCCCTGGCGCGGGAGGCGCTTGAGCTGCAGGAGCTGGAGCTGTTTACCCTAGAGCTGGAGGTGCTGGAGGCACTGTGCGGCCGCGACCGTACTTCGTTCCCCTGCTTCAGCAATCTTGGTATCCCGTCTTCTACTGGCTTTACCCCTCCCTTGCTGTGTCCACCGCCTAACCAGTCGCAGCCGCCGTTACAGCTGGCCTCCCTACTGCCTGCTCCCTCTCCTTACACTGAGCAGTCCGGCGGTCTTACAGAGCGTCGTGAGCCTGCGTCTTTTACTGTCTCGCCTGTTCGCCCTGCGCGTCGCGTTCCTCGTTTGCGTCCTCCTCATGTCCCCGGCACGCACGCTATGGCGCTACGTCCTTCCTCTGTTCCACTACATGTTCCTCTGCCTGCTCCTCCTGATTCCTCTCTTCCTGAGGCCCCTGACCCCGAGTCTGACCGCGCTCGTGCTACCAGTCCCACTGTCTCTCGTCTCCTCGCCACTGCTGTCACTAACCCTTCTTTTGAGTCTGTTGCTGCGTCTGCTCTCGTTGCTGAGCTGCTTGACTTTGCTGCTGCCTGTCGTCTAGACTACACCATTGCTCATGTTGCTGAGTCTACGTCTGCCAGTCCTCTATGCGTCGGGGGTGAGTGTGCTCTTGGCACGGTTGCCCTTGAGGACAGGCAGGAGGACTTTGAGTGTCTTGCAGCTGCTGTACCTCGTTTCGCTTCCATGCTGCTTGCACCTGAGGGAGACCCGGATGCACCTGACATCCCGACCCCACGCTCTTACCCAGAGGCGATTACGGGTCCTTACTCCTCTCAGTGGCAGGCAGCCATGGATGCCGAGATGGCATCCTGGAAATCCACAGGCACCGACGTCGATGAAGTTCCCCCGTCTCGGGCGAACATAGTCGATGGCATGTGGATTTTCAGGGTGAAGCGGCCGCCGGGTTCTCCGCCTGTCTTCAAGGCGTGTTACGTTGCTCGAGGCTTCAGTTAGCGACAGGGGGTTGACTACTTCCAGACCTTCTCCCCCACCCCCAAGATGACTACTCTTTGGGTGTTGCTGCACGTCGCTGCTCAGCGTGACTACGAGTTGCACTCTCTGGACTTCAGCACAGCTTTCCTGCAGGGCAGCCTGCACGAGGAGATCTGGCTGCGCCGCCCACCTGGCTTCACTGGGTCGTTTCTTGTAGGTACCCAGTGGAGCCTCTGCCGGCCAGTCTACGGTCTCCGCTAGGCACCTCGCGAGTGGCACGACACACTGAGGACGACACTTGCGGCTCTTGGGTTTGCTCCTGTTACTGCTGACCCGTCGCTGTTTCTACGCACCGACACCTCGCTGCCGCCGTTCTACGTCCTCGTGTACGTCGACAACCTCGTCTTTGCCACTGCTGACAATGAGGCACTGACCCTTGTGAAGTCGGAGCTGCAGAAAAGACACACCTACACTGACCTGGGGGAACTGCGCACCTATCTTGGCTTGCAGATCACCCGGGACAGAGCACGGCGCACCATCACCTTGACTCAGTCACACATGGTGCACCAGGTCCTTCAGCGCTTCGGCTTCCAGTTCTCCTCGCCACAGCCCACTCCTCTGTCTACCAGCCACTCGCTCTCAGCTCCACCTTCGGACGAGTCCGTAGAGCCGAGTGGTCCGTACCCAGAGCTTGTGGGTTGCCTCATGTACCTGATGACCTGCACTCGACCTGACCTCGCATACCCTCTCAGCCTCCTGGCTCGCTACGTGGCTCCCGCTAGGCACCGGAAGGTGCACTGGGATGCTGCAAAGAGGGTACTGCTTTACTTGTGCTGTACGTCAGGCATGGGGCTTGTGCTTGGAGGATGGGGTCCAGTTGTCCTCACCGGTCACGCAGACGCTTCCTGGGTTGACGACTCAGCTACGCTGCGATCGTCACATGGTTACACCTTCAGCCTTGGCTCTGGCTCTGTTTCCTGGCGGTCTACCCGATCGTCTTCAGTTCTGAGTTCCAGTTGTGAGGCTATGATCTACGCAGGGGACATGGCTGCACAGGAGCTACGCTGGCTCACCTACCTGCTGACCGACTTGGGAGATCAGCCTCGTTCGCCTCCAGTTCTGTACGTAGACAACAAGGCCATGATTGCCTTGTGTTAGGAGCATAGGCTGGAGCACAGAACGAAGCACATCGCTCTGCGATACTTCCTTGCTCGAGAGTTGCAGCAGCGTGGCCAGCTTCGTCTTGCATACGCGGCCACTAGGGCCAACACTGCTGATATATTCACCAAGGCACTTCCGCCTGGTGATCATCAGCGCTTCTCTACTGTGTCAGGCCTTGTGTCTACTTTGCCTCACTTGCTTACTGCCTGACTCTGCTTGTACTGTGATCTATATATATACCTGCATGCTTACACTTGCTAGGGTATGATCACTGTATTGTTTGTTCTCTTTATATAACACTGCATGTGAACTGGCCTTGTGGCCTTTTGCTTGTTCTCGGACTGTGTGGTGACTTTGTGAACCATCGTGAGCTTGCTTTGCTTTGGTTCTTCTCTTGACTGGTCTTGTGACCATTTCTTGCTCTTGCTATCCCCCACTTCGCCTATGGGGGTGTGTCAAAACATATGTGTTTATATTTCTCTAGGCTGTAGTGGGTTTAACCTTAAGGGGTACAGTATTTCTCTTGACATTCTACTTGTACCCTCCCCCCTTTCACCTAATTCATCATCCTTGTTCGTAACTTTAACATATGTCGCAGTTGAAGTGCCTCTCAAGGAAGTCATCCACCTGACCTGTCGCTTGGATAGCGTCGGCTGTGTCTTTAGGTACTTCAAACTATAGTGGTCATTGTAGATTGTGGTCTTTCTTCCTTCGAGATAGCATCGCCACGTCTTAAATGCGGTGATGATCGCTACGGCCTTTTTGTTGTGAATTGGGTAGTTGAGTTCTGACCCGTGCACTTTCTTGCTGAGGTAAGCAATTGGTTCAAGTCCCTTCCCTTCGTCTTGCATCGAGGCTACTTCAACAGCCTGGCCGCCAGCGTCAGCTTCGATGACGTAGTCTTTTTTTTATATACAGCAGGATCAGTACGGATGTGGATATAAGTGCGGTCTTCAAATTCTCCATGGCTTGCTGGTGCACATCCTCCCACTTTAAGGGATTATCTTCTTCAGTAGATTAGTGAGAGGTGTAGCAGTCCTTGAATACTGTGGCACGAACTGGTTGTAGTAGTTCGCAAGCCAAGGTATTGCTTAAGTTCCTTCACATTTTCAGACATCTTCTGTCAGAATGTTATATTTGTCTAGCCTGCAGTGGGGTACTCAATAGTGAGTACAGCCCAATTTAGGGTTTGCTATATGTACACAACTGCCTGCTAGTGAAAATCTCTCTTTTTCTGTTTCATTCATTCGTTCTCTATTCTGACATGGAATCAGAGCAGGTCGACCCTCACGGGTCGATCCTGTGCATGGGCCCACCGTTAGCTTCCGCTGCTATTGCTGTCCTGCCTATCGCGCGCCTCGGGCGCGCGCTGTTTTCCTGCCTGCCGCGCGCTCATGGCACGCGGCACTTTTTCTTCCCGCCGCGCGCTCTGGGCGCGCGGCGGTTTTCTGCCCGTCGCGCCGCCCTGCTGGGCGCGTGGCGGTTTTCTGCGCCCCCGGGGACCTGCGCGTCGCCCCCCCGTCGCTCGTCGAAGCGCCCCCGGGGACCTGCGTGTCGCCCCCCCCCGTAGCCCGTCGCGGCGCCCTGGGGGGCCGCGCGTCGCCCCCCCCCCCCCATAGCCCGTCGCGGCGTCCTGGGGAGCTGAGCGTCGCCCCCCCCCCCCCCCCCCCCCCCCCCCTTCCCCCCCCCCGTCGCACGTCGAGGCGACATGGGGGGCCGCGCGTTGCCCCCCCCCCGTCGCCCGTCGAGGCGACCTGGGGGGCCGTGCGTCGGCCCCTCCCGTCTTTCGTTGCGGCCCTGCCCTGCAGCCGCTTTGTTGCGGCCCTGCCCTGCTGCCGCCCCCGTTGCGGCCCTGCCGTGTGTTGGGGTTTGGGGGTGGCGAGTATGGGGTGCTGGGTGTGTGCGGCCTCCCCTGCTCCTCCTCCTCCTCCTCTGTCTCCCACTGCTGCAGCTGCCGCTGAGGGGGGTGGATGTGTGGGAGCTGTCGGAGTAGTACTAAGGGGGTGGTGTGTGAGCAGTGTTAGAGGTACAGCAGGGGGTGTGTGAAAGGGGGGTGAGACAGTTAGAGGGAGGTTGGGCGGAGGCAGCCGTTGTGTCGCCAGCAGCGCCAGTAGTTTGGAGGCTACAATTTCTGGTAGCCCAGCGAGCCTGCTGCGCCAGTCGCCCGTTGGTCCGTTGCTCCTGCCGTTAGAGTTAGCCGCGGAGCCAGTTACTCCAGTAGTCCGGAGGCTACAATCTCCGGTAGCCACAGTGCGCGCCGCTCCTGTTGCCCGTGTTTCTGCAGCTTCACCGTCGTCTCCTATCTCCTCTCCTTTCACAGTCCCTCCTCCTCCTCACTTACCGTCTGTGACTGCCTCTAGCTTTGCTTATATTTGTGATCTATAAACTGCTGCTTCTTGTACTTGTGCTCAGAATGTGTGGTGACGTCGTGATCCACCCTGAGCTTGTTTTGCTTTGCTTGTTGTGCTGATTACACCCCACTTTGGCTATGGGGGTGTGTCAGAATGTTATATTTGTCTAGCCTGCAGTGGGGTACTCAATAGTGAGTACAGCCCAATTTAGGGTTTGCTATATGTACTCAACTGCCTGCTAGTGAAAATCCCTCTTTTTCTGTTTCATTCATTCGTTCTCTATTCTGACATCTTCCACATACGCACGGCTTAGATCTTCTTTGGGACAACGTGAACTCCTTGAGCGCTCACCATTGTCCAAGAAACTATCCTTTCTTCAAGCCAAACTCGCTCTTTGATAGCTTTGCGTAGAACTTCTCCCGTTGAAGTATCTCGAAGACAAGTCGTAGGTGTTCGATATCCTACCCTATGTCCCTCGAGTACATCAAGGTGTCGTCTAGGTACACCACCACGCATCCGTTGAGTAGAGGCATGAGAATATGGTTAATCTTGGCCTGAAATGTTGCTAGTGCATTGGTGAGACCGAATGGCATGACGAGGTACTCGTAGGATCCGTAACGTATTCGAACGGCCGTCTTGCGGATGGAATTACATGCCATCCGGATCTGCCAATATCCCGACGACAAGTCGAGTTTTGAGAATACTGTGGCTCACCAAAGCTGGTCAAGCAGATTGTTGATCCGTGGAATCGTATACTTGTTCTTGATCGTCTGCTTGTTGAGAGCTTTGTAGTCAATGCACATGCGTAGGCTTTTGTCAGGTTTTCGTATGAATGGCACTGGTGAACCGTATGTCGATGTCGATGGTCGAATGAGTCCCTTGTCCAGGAGGTACTCAATCTGCTTCTTCATGTCAGCCAACTTGGTAGGGCTGAGTCGATATGGTGCTTGGATGGTCAGTTTCAAACCAGATTCTTTGACGGTCTCGTGTTGCTATATTGGCAACTGGTCTAGAAGGTCATCAGGGAGAACGTCTTGGAACTCCTCCATAATTTTCTGGATTGCTGGTAGAAGCTCGAGTGCCTTCTCCTGTCCTTCATCCACGTCAGTAACTAGCGCAACAAACCATGCCATGGTTTGTTTTGCTTCCTTCTCGAAGCGTGCGAGAGCCTCCTCGAGAATATCCCCCGTGTTGCTCCAACTCGGAAGTGGAACTCTTCTGTCTTGATTGTAGATGCTCGCTGTACGGGTGACCCAGTTGATCTCGGGGTTGAACATCTATAGAAAATCTCTCTTAAGGATCAAGTATAGTCCTTTACTATTGGAGACGGATAGGGTCGGTTTCCAGCAATGAGGACCCATCTGCAGGTGTAACTCTGCTTCGCCGTAGACTGGTAACTTGCTTCCATCAGCCATCGTAGCTATGAAGCTTTAAGGCATGTACTTATCGTCGATATGTTCGAGGGTCACCCTATAGCATACGGAATGGGATGCTCCACTTTCCACTAGTGCTTGGAGGCGTCGTCCATTGTAGATGACATTCGAGCAGAAGTGGTTGGCGTTGCTCGCTATACCTGTTGATTGTCTCGTTGATAGGATCGTAAGGCACACCCCATAGCTCCGTATTATCACTTGGGTTGGCATATGGCCAATATTGCTTTTCTCTATTGCCTCGAATATTTGTTGACATTGGTGATGTCATTCTTGAGCTCTATTTTTTCATAGTAGATTTTCCTCGTAGGGAATATGTTGCAGATGCATCTGTGGAGGAGGTTTGAGGTCATGGCATCTTCATGTTGACCCCCAGCTCCCTCTTGAGCTGCTTCAGCACCACAACTTCTCCCGTGGGGATCGATTAGTCGACATGGGCTGTTTCTGAGAGAGGACGATGTCGTCGTTGGAAGATCGTTCTTCCACGCTCCGTTGTTGGTTCCCCATTTAAAGCTGCTGCAGTTGTTGTACCAATACATTATCTTTGTTATGGAGCCTTTCTTGATATTTCACCAAGGTCGTAGACCCAGGGAGTTTTTCCTAAATAAAGCATCTGTGTATGATATTTTGAAGGAGTACTTACTTCTTTTTGGATCTTTTTGGAGTTGTGCGGGTCCAGCGGGTTTTTGTTTTTAAGAGATTCTGTTTTTTTCTCAGCCATTTCCCCTAGTAGAGTCTGTCCGTGGGGTGAAAAATCTGCTCTACAGTCCTACAATTTTTTCGTTGAATCCGCTCCTCCAGCTTTCTTCGTCAATTTTTCTTCCTTTCGTTCCAATTGGAGTCAATATTTGCTCCATTGCTACAGATTCGTGCGGATTTCATTTCGTCGTAGTCGATGAGTCGATCCCGGCCTGCCGCAGAAGAAAAACGTTGCTTTGTTCTTCTTGGTCTTGCCTTTGCATCGATTCGATTGAGTTCCATCGCGTCGGTGCACGTAAGGGTAGCCAAGCGTCCTCCATGTCGTCTAGCTTATCCAAGGAACCGTCGTGTTTCGATCGTGATTGCGTCGAATCGTCCCATTGCCGAGACGACGCTGTCTCTGATAGAAGGGCGCCGTGCGGCGAGCCTCGTCTCGGCGATCCGGTCGGCCGAATTCGTGCGACTGCGAAACTCTGCGAAGGCATGCGAAATTCGCTCAAGTGGTTCTTAGCGGAATTCGACCTGTGGAACGGCATCATGTGTTCGACGATGGACATCTGACGAAACCGTCAGAACGTTTTCTACCTGGCACTCGCGCAATGTCTCTGACGGTGCAACCGTCTACCTGCACCTACTCGGCAGGTGCACACTTGCGCAGATATTCACTTGCGAATGCAGCACTGGCAGGCCGCCTCGCTACAGCGCGTGACAGTAGGACTAGCAGCACGAAGGGAGTCAGACTCCGGGTCCGGACCGTCAGGAAGAGAGGACGCAGGAGGAGACGGCAGAGGGACACGCTGTGGAGCAGTGGAAGGACGCAGAGTCATATAGTGAGTGCCGGGGACAGGAGGAGGACGCTGACGCGGAACACGACGACCAGTGCGGACAGCGCGAACAGGCAACTCAGGACAAGACTCAGGTGACGCAGGACGAGAATCAGGCGACGCATGCAGCATGTCGCACTTCTGCTATGCTGGCAGGCCGCCCTACTGCAGCGTTGGCAAATCGCTCTGATGCAGTGCTGGCAATTTGCCTTGCTGAATGCTTGCTAGGGGTTCCAATGATATTCTAGTCATATCAACTTCCATCCCTCTTTTTGTACTCTATTCTCAATGTTTCTTTCAATTTCCTTAGTGGAACTCTGGCAAAATTTCTGTGTGAACACAGCAAGTAATAAGAACTCTGCTAGAGCGCTACGATCACCCGCACAACCCCGTGCCCTCCTCCGTAGTCCACTCCCGTTGTAGGGTGACTCTCCGCATGGTGCGGTGAGCGTGGAACGACCCCGTGTTAGAACCTTCAGATTAGACAACTTTTCGCTCTATACCTAAATCGTTGTAGGCCGGCAACCATCTAGACCGCCATGGATGACCAAGGAGTGGATGCAGTGGTAGAGGATACTCTGCAGGCACGGTTGGATGCTGTTCGAGCACGCCACGAGGCTGGCAGGTACGGCGAGGCGGACTTGGAGATTTTGCTCCTTGGAACTCGTGCATAGTGGGCACATGAGCATCCCCCTCCCCGCGCTGAAGCGGACGGCACGTCCGCCTCTCCCCGACCCGTGCACAACGAAGGTGACGGCGGCAATGTTGTCGGTGGTGGAAGCACGAGGGTTTGCAGAGTGATTTGGGCCGCTAACGTCAGCGTTGGCAGAGTGCAGATGCAAGTGCTGCAGTCGACGGCGGCAGCACGCCGTTCCAACGGCAACAACGATGGTCGACGCCATTCTCCTCAGCAGAGTGGAGTCAGGCCAATTTCGGCGACTCATGTGTCGGCTGGTCGAGACGGAGGCATCGCGCCGGCGTACGGCTACTTCAAATTATCCCCGGACAATATCGCTGTGCCAAAGCTGCTCAAAGGTCGAAAAAACTTGATCACATGGATCAAATCCATCGAGCCTCAGCTGGAGATCGCCGGATTGAAGAAGTTCGTCGACGGAAATGTTTTGGCACCGGACGAGGAGGATGTCGAGCTCTAGTCGGAATTTCGCGCGGCTCGACTTCTGACCTTTATGGTCATTTCGAGGTGTTGCTTGCCACTGGTGCAAGTCGCATTGAAGTCGTGCAGACTTCGAGTGGATGTTGGCTACCAAGCATGGCAGTACATCATGCGCACCTACAAAGCAACCGACAACCTCTACATCAGCCAACTGGAGAAGAAATCGACCAACATTCGTATGGGGGAGCAGGAATCGGCGACCGAGTACTGCAGTTGAGCACGGTGAGTTTTGGCCGAACTACGGATGGTCGGAGTCGACTACTCGGTGGCGTCGTATGTCACCCATGTCATCAGTGGCCTCCCCTCGGGCTACAATCTAATGCGCCGGATGCTGACAGTCCTCGGCACGCGCGAGACTCTGAACGAGGACTCGCTTTTGAGCAACATCATCCAGGACGAATTTATGCAGGAGTCTGAGCGGTCTAAAAAGCTCCTTCCATAAGCCAAATACGTCGCTCCGACGAAGCAGGGACGTCAAACGGGCAGCGTGGGAAGTCAGGCGGAGGCAGAGGCGGTGGCGGAAAGTCGTTGAACACGAATTCGTCGGAGGGCGCCGACCGCGGGAAGTCAGTGAAAGGCAATGATCGCGGTAGCAGTTGTTCGCGTCGAGGAGGACGCCGCTGCTACATTTGCGGAGACCCCGACCATCTCTCGTACGACTGCCCTGACCGCAATGAGTCCGACGACAATCAGAGAGGAAGTCGCGGAATGTCTGACAGCGACTGTCATCGTCGAGACAACCAGCCGCGCAAGGAGAAGCCAGCGTCGTCAAAAACGCCGTCGACATCAGAGGGATACCTCGAGCGGCAAGGAAGCCTCGTGTTTGATGGTTGGCGTGGTCGAGTCAACAATTTCGCTGGCGCCGGAGGCTGGCGAAGACTTCCAAGCAGTCGCAGCAGCTGTGTAGGCGAATCCGGCCGTGGTTCTCCTCGACATTGGCTGCTCCCATCATCTGATGGGAACGCGAGAGGCCTTCGTTGACATGAAGCCAGGAGGCAAAATCCGTCACGTGCGCGGATTCAACTGGGCGCTTCTGAACATCGAAGGTCGTGACACAGTTGCTCTGAAAGGGGAGACCGGGAAGCCGATTCTCATTCCTGACGTGTTGTACGTTCAGGGCATGCACACGAACCTGCTATCGGCTGGTCAGCTGAAGGACAGTGGCGTGAAGCTGCCAGACAAGGCCGACGAGATGCTGCTCGTTTCCGCTGCAGGAGATGTGCTCAGTCGAGCACACTACTCCGGCCGAGTCCTCTGTACTGACCTCCGCCCCTGCTCCTCGAAATCGACGACACCTTCGACGGAGGCAGTTGCTCTGCAGACGATCACCTCGGCGACAAAGTCAACGCCAGATAGGTGGCATGCAAGGCCCGCGCACGTCGGCATCGACATGATTAAGAGTTCGGCGAACCATGAAGTTGACGTCGGATTGGACATCAAGCAGTCGACCGGATCCGATCTGCCGTGTGCCTCCTGCGTTGGCGGCAAGCTGGCATGGCATACTTTCCCAGAGAACGGCTCGGATGCTAAAAACGCCCTTGATGTCGTCCACATTGACCTCTGCGGCCCCTTCCATCTGGCTGCCGCGGATGGGAGCCTCTACTTCCTCCTCCTCAAGGACCGCAAGACTCGCTTTGTGTGGGTCTGTCCGATCGCAAAAAAGAGCGATGTGCTGAGTGTGTTCGAGAAGTGGCTAAAGGAAGTGGAGCGGCTGATGTCAAAGTCCGTGAAGAGGCTGCGCTCTGATCATGGAGGCGAATTCCTTGGCAGGAAATTCACCGACCTTGTCGAGGATAAGGGTATCCTCCACAACCTCACCTTCCCCTACACTCCGTAGCAGAATGGCATGGCAGAGCGGGAGATGCGCACGGTCGTTAAAGCTGCGCGGACGATGCTGCTTCACATGGGGGTGAAGCATCACTGGTGGCACCTCGCCCTTCGCCATGCTGTTTGGGTGCGCAACTATCTCGAACGGGCTTCCCTTCCTCCGAGGACGACGCCGTATGAGCTACTTCTCGAAAAGAAGCCGGACCTTACGCTGGCGCGCGTGTGGGGCTGCATGGTGCAGTTCATGGTCCCGGAGCAGCAGCGTTGCGGAAAGTTGGCGCCGAAGGCATGCTGGGGAATTCGACTCGGTGTTTCGCCGGAGAGCAAAGGTTGGGAGGTGCTCGACCTCACCGACAACCGCGTAATCACATCCGTTGTCGGCATCGACGCCGCCAGCGATGAGGGGAGCATTGGTGCGTTGCCTTCGGCTCTGCCCATCAGCATCGCTGACGGTCGACGTGATATGGTCAGTGAGCAAGTCGGAGTTGAAGTGAAGTCTCCACCGACAGGGAAGCCGTCAAACGGGAAGCGCGTTTCAGAGAATCCATCGACAGGGGAGCCGTCGAACGGGAAGCGCGTTTAATAGGAGCCGTCGACAAGGGATCCGTCAAACGGGGGGCACGATTCAGAGGAACCGTCGAACGAGGAGCCCGCTTCAGAGGAGCGGACGACAGGGGAGCAGTTCGATGACGCCACATCGACCGACGTTGTTGAAGTCGTCGGCGACGATGATGGGGAGCTGTCGACTGAGAAACAGTCCAATGACAGCGACGTGGTGGAAGTCTTGGCTGATAAGCCAGCAGTTTGACGTTCCACCCGCTCCAAATTTGGCAAGCCTCGAGAGAAGCTGAGCTACCATGTTTACCTACCGCCGACCTCCTACAGCACTCTGCTCGACGATGCGCCGTCCGATATTGAGTTGCCCGAGCTCGACCCTGATATGCACGCCAACCCAGAGCACTACTGGGACATTGCTCACATGATAGTATAGGATGCGTTAGCGAGCTGGAAAAGGAAGGCGGTGAAACTGGCGATGGACGAGGAGATTCGAAGTCTAATCTCCAACGGCACATGGGAGCTGGTCGAGCGTCCGCACGGCGTCAATGTCATGAAGATCGCTGGGTTTTGATGACAAAGTACCACGCCGACGACACGGTCGCCCGCGAAAAAGTGCGCCTGGTGGTGAAGGAATTCACGCAGGTTTACGGAGCCGACTACGACGAGACGTACGCACCGGTTGGAAGCTACATCACGCTACGAATTTCCTCAGCGTCATCGCCGTCCTCGACCTGCACCTCATGCAGTTAGACATGAAGAATGCCTTCCTGCAGAGCAAGCTCGACCGCGTGCTCTACATGGATCAGCCGGCTTACTACAATGATGGCACCGGCCGCATATGCAAGCTGCTGAAGAGCTTGTACATGCTGAAGCAGAGCCCTCTGTTGTGGTACTCGGCGCTCGACGCTGTGCTGACAGGCGCCGGCTGGAGCAAGAGCCATGTCGACGAGGCTCTCTATTTCAGAGTTGGGGACGGTGGAGTGGCTTGCTGGGTGCTTGTCTACGTCGACAATCTGCTCGCCCCCAGCAGCAGCACTGCGATGCTGAAGGAGCTGAAGGAGCTGTTGGAGCCCGCCTTCGAGCTGCGGGAGATCAGCCCGGTCGAGAAGTACTTGGGGCTCGAAATCATGCGCGACCGACCTGCGCGGAAGCTGTGGCTACACCAGCACTCCTACGTCGACAAGCTGCGTAGACGCTTCATTGACGAGGAGCAGACTGGTCGACGTCCGAACATGCCCGTTTCCGTTGACGCTTACGCCGAGCTGACTTTCGACGACGACGAAGTACAGTCGCGCGAAGAAGAGGAGTACCGTCAGAAGGTCGGTTCGCTGCAGTTCACTGCCACGACAACTCGGCCCGACATCGCTTTTGCGTGCAGCAAGCTGGGGTCCGGTCTGACGGAGGAGCGACCAGCACTGGAGTGAGGTCGATCGCTGCCTCACCTATTTTGCCGACACGCGCGATTTTGCTCTGGAGTTTGGTGGCGGCTCCGAAACTCTGAAACTGGTCGGCTACGCAGACGACACCGGCAACAAGCAGACGCGCAGCAGCACGAATGGCTTCGTTTTCACCTTCGGCGGCGCAGCTGTCTCCTGGACGAGCCAACGCATCAAGTGCGTGACTCTGTCATCGACGGAGTCGGAGTACATCGCGGCTACCAAAGCTGGCAAGGAGGCTCGTCGACTTCGATTCCTCCTCGCCGAGTTCCAGCTCCTCGACGCTAGGACACCAACTGCTCTAAACGTGGACAATCAGTCCGCCATCGCTGTCGCTGAGGGCTTTGGGCTGAAGGGCAACCTCAAGCACATGGAGCGACGATATGCCTGGCTGCAACAGATGGTGAAGCGCAAGAAGATTGCGCTGGAATACATCCCGACATCCGAGCAGCCAGCGGACTTCCTCACTAAGGTGCTGCATTTTCCGGCCTTCAACCAGTGCTCCGTCGCGGTCGGCCAAGTTCGCCTTGCCAACGTCGGCGACAATGACGATGTGCAGCAGTAGGCGCCATGTCCTCTAACATGGCTGGTGCGGTGATCGGCGTGCCGGGGTGTGCACGCCGGAGAAATATCCCCTTGTATTCTATTACTTCGGTTCTGGGTGGACCTTGTGTGTGGGAGCGTAAGCTTGAGCTGGGCAGGGGAGTGTTGAAGTGAAAGGCCCTGCCCTCGCTTGGGCGCAGGCATTCTCTGCGACGACGTGATAAATTTGACGAAGTGATCATCGCAGTGGATCAGCCCGTCCTCTGATCCCGCGGGTGGTTTTTGAGGAGGTTGTCCTCTGATTCACCAGCCCAACGACGAGCTCTGGTCGACGGGGTGCTGTTCGGTGAGCTCGTCCTCTGATCTGCTAATGAGTCGCGCGATCTCTGACGGACGGAGTGCTTTCCGAGAAGCCCCCTTCTCTTATAGAAGGGCACCGTTCAGCGGGCCTCGTCTAGGCGAACCGGTCGGCCGAATTCGCGCGGCTGCGAAACTCTGCGAAGGCATGCAAAATTCGCTCAGGTGGTTCTTTGCGGAATTCGACCTACAGAACGGCATCACGTGTTCGACGGTGGACATCTGATGAAACCGTCGGAACGTTTTCTACCTGGCACCTGCGCAATGTCTCTGACGGTGCAACCGTCTGTCAAACTTATATGCTATAGTCTATCTAGGCTGTAGTGGGGTAGTTCATATAGGGTACAACACTTTTAGGTTTCCTAATAAAACCCACCTGCTTCCTAGTTCAATCATTCATTCGTTCCATATTCTAACATGGTATTCTGAGCAGGTTCCCTCGTGGGAACGTTTTTTTTTTAGGGCCCACCACGAGAACTTTTTTTTCTGCCCTGCCCGAAGCGCGCCTCGCGCCCGCCTTACCTGCGCCGTCGCGCGCCCTTCCCTAGCTGGCCCGTCGCGGCCCTGCCTCAGCCGGCCCGTCCCGGCCCCTAGATGCCCGTCGCTGGCCCGTCGCCACGCGTCGCGGCCCTGCCTTAGCCGACCACTGCGGCCCCGCACTCGCCCGTCGCTGGCTCGTCCCGGCCTGTCCCGGCCCGTAACGGCCCGACCCAGCTCGTCTCGGCCCATCCCGGCCCGTCGTCGGCCCGTCCCAGCCCCTTTGCCGCCCGTCGTCGGCCCGTCGCCGCCCGTCGTCCGCCCGTTCGCCGCCCGTCGCGGCCTGTTCGCCACCCGTTGCTACTGCTGCTACTGTTTCTCCTGCTGCTACTGCTGCTACTGCTGCTATGGCTAGCCCTGATGTTCTGACATTTGATGATGAGAGGCGTGCAGTTGACTTTGACGTGTGGGTTGACGACCTGCAGCTCTTTCTTCAGTGGGACTCTAGGGATGGGGTATCCCTTTTCGATCACACGTCCGGTGTCTCTACTGCTCCTGCTGCCACTGCTGACAGTACGGTTCGCTCGCAGTGGACCACTCGTGACGCTGTTGCTCGCCTTGCTGTTCGTAGTCACCTGCCCCCTACTGAGCGTGCGCATTTTGGCCAGTACAAGACTGCTCAGTCTTTGTACGACGCTGTAGTTGCGCGCTACTCCTCCCCTTCCACTGCTGCCCTCAGCCACCTCATGGTGCCGTACCTTTTCCCTGACCTTGCCGCCTTTGCCACAGTTGCTGACCTCACTAATCACCTCCGCACTAGTGACGCCCGCTACCGCGCTGCCCTTCCCACTGAGTTCTGTGCCAAGAACCCCCCCCCCCCATGTACATCACTCTTTACTACCTAGTCACCCGCCTCCCTGACTCCCTTGCTTCAGTCAGGGACCACTTTCTCTCCCTTTGCCCCACCGAGCTCACTGTCCACCTGCTAGAGGAGCACCTCACTGCAGCTGAGAAGAGTATCTTAGCTGTAGGTGCTTCTCGCCGCGACCGTCGCACCCCTTTCTTTGAGGGGTGTTCCCCTGTCCCCCTTCTCCCCTCTGTTGCTTCTGCTGCTGCTGTCGACCTCGTTGGCACTGAGGAGGTCGGGACTGCGTCTGCTCCCAGTGGGAGGCGCCGCAACAGCAAGGGCAAGGGGAGCAAGGGTGGTGGAGGGGACGGCGGGGGCGGCGGCGGAGGCGGTGGAGGAGGTGGAGGAGGTGGTGGTGGAGGTGGGGGTGGTGCCGGGAGTGGGGGCTTCAGTGGCGGCGGTGGAGGTGGTGGAGGCAGCGGCGGAGGTGGTGGAGGCAGCGGCAGCGGTGGTGGAGGTGGCGGCGGCGGTGGTACTGGTCGAGGTGCAGCCGCGCAGCGTGGAGGCTTTGGTGGTGGCCAGCGCCAGCAGCAGCCGCGCTCCCGTGAGACCCCGTCGGCCCAGCAGCTTCGTGAGTGGTACGCTGGGCGTGGGAGGTCTGGGGGTGCTGGTCCCTGCACTTACGTTCTTCGCACTGGCGGGCGCCGTGGGGAGACGTGCGGGCTGCCACACACTGAGCAGTGCTGCTTCGGTCGCCTGACTGACGCCTGGCGGGCCCAGTATCCTGACGCTGTTGAGCTCCCTCGCTGGGGTGATCTGCTTTGGCAGAATGTAGCTATCTTTGATCTTGATTTTGCTGCCATGTATGCTTTGACTAATAGTGCTGAGGGTGACTGTTACCTGAGTGTCCCGCCCGACTCACGCATTGAGGCTGCTGCTCTAGGTGCTAGTGCGTCTGCTGCTCCAGGTACTGGTGAGTCTGCTGCTCCAGGTGCTGGTGAGTCTGCTCTCTCTGGTACTGCACCTACTGAGGCCTTGCACACTTTCACACTTGACTCTGGTGCTTCGCGCTCCTTCTTCCGCGACAGCACCACACTGACGCCGCTCAGTCAGCCTGTCGCAGTCTCCCTGGCTGACCCCTCTGGGGGCCCAGTCCTTGCGCACTCTTCCACGGTTCTACCGTGTCCTGCGACCCCGTCGGGCTTGCTGTCGGGACTCCACCTCCCCTCGTTCTCTACGAACCTGGTGAGTGGAGCTGACCTCCAGGATGCGTGGGTTGACCAGTTCACCCCTGGAGGTCAGCGTGTGACCCACTGCACTTGCTCTCGGATAGGCCGCCACCTGGCCACGTTCACCCGTCGGCCTGGGTCGAGTCTGTACACACTGACTATTGCGTCTCCTCCGGTCACTGCGTCTGGTCAGGTAGCCGCGTCTAGTCAGGTGTTTGCTGCAGCATCCAGGTCCAGTCCAGCGTCTGCCCCCTGCTCGTGTCGTCCTCTGTCGCACGAGACTCTCCTTTGGCACCACTGCCTTGGTCACCCCTCCCTGCCTCGTCTTCGAGGTATGGCCTCCCATACCCTTGTCTCGGATCTCCCCCGGTGCCTCCCTCCCCTTCCTCCGGGGCCTGCCCCTACCTGTGTTCCTTGTGTCGAGGGCCGGCAGCACGCCGCTCCTCACTCTTCCACGTTCCCTCTGACAGAGGCCCCCCCTGCACACTCTTCACATGGACGTGTGGGGCCCAGCCCGCGCCCGTGGACAGGGTCACGAGCGTTACTTCCTGCTGGTCGTTGACGACTACTCGCGTTACACCACAGTCTTCCCCTGGCGCAGCAAGGGTGACGTCACTGAGGTGTTGATCGACTGGATCCGCGGTGCGCGTCGCCAGCTCAGCTAGAGTTTCGGCTCGGAGCTTCCTGTTCTGCGTCTGCACTCAGACAGAGGTGGTGAGTTTTCCTCCGACCTTCAGAGGGCCTTCTGTCGTGCGGAGGGCATCCGCCAGACGTTCACGCTTCCGGCCTCCCCACAGCAAAATGGGATTGCTGAGCGCCGCATTGGCATGGTCATGGACGTCGCTCGTACGTCCATGATCCATGCGGCTGCTCCCCATTTTCTGTGGCCGTTCGCGGTTCAGTACGCTGCGCATCAGATCAACCTTTAGCCTCGTGTCTCATTGCCGGAGACCACACCTACTCTGCGGTGGACGGGGAAGGCTGGCAATGCGTCTGTGTTCCGTGTCTGGGGATCTCGAGCTTTTGTCCGCGATACTTCAGCGGACAAGCTGTCCTCTCATGCCGTTCCCTGCGTCTTCCTTGGCTTCCCCCCTGACGCACCCGAGTGGCAGTTCTACCACCCCACCTCGCGTCATGTTTTGTCCTCTCATGACGTCACGTTTGACGAGTCGGTGTCTTACTATCGTCTCTTTCCCTACCGCACTGCCTCTCTCCCCCCCCCGCTACTCTTCCTAGCACCAGGTACTCCTCAGGTAG
Organism: Closterium sp. Naga37s-1; assembly: GCA_947471745.1. Classification (NCBI taxonomy): domain Eukaryota; kingdom Viridiplantae; phylum Streptophyta; class Zygnematophyceae; order Desmidiales; family Closteriaceae; genus Closterium; species Closterium sp. Naga37s-1. The sequence goes on along the minus strand of CANJKZ010000072.1, from coordinate 2,620,111 downwards.
ACCCCCTCCCCCCTCAGGGTCCTGCCCCCTCAGGTGTGTCCCAGGTAGACCCTGCCGAGCCGGTGGAGGTAGCTGTTGACTCAGGTGCTGCTAGGGGTGCTGAGCCTGCAGGTGAGGGGACTGGGGGTGCTGAGACTGGGGGTGCGGAGCCTGGGGGTGCTGAGCCTGAGCGTGTGGAGCCTGGGGGTGCTGAGTCTGGGGGTGCTGAGTCTTGTCGTGCTGAGCCTGGGGGTGCTGGGCGTGAGCGTGTGGAGCCTGGGGGTACTGCATCTGGGGGTGCTGAGCCTGTGCGTGCTGAGTCTGGAGGTTCTCTGGGTGTCTCCTCACGGCTGGAGCCCCTCTATCCGCAGCAGCTTCGTGAGTGGTACGCTCGGCGCTGTCGCGGTGCTGCTAGTGCTGCTGGTGCTGCAGGTGCTGCTTGAGCTGCTGGAGGTGCTGCTGGAGCTGCTGGAGGTGCTACTGGTGCTGGAGCTGCTGGAGCTACTGGAGGTGCTGCTGGAGCTGCTGGAGGAGCTGCTGGTGCTGGAGCTGCTGGAGCTGCTGGTGGTACTGGTGCTGTTGGAGGTCCTGGTGGTTCTGGAGATCCTGGAGGTGCTGGAGCAGCTGGTCCTGGAGGTGCTCGTACTGGAGGTACTGGAGCTGCTGGGACTAGTGGTGCTGCGGGAGTTGGAGCTGCAGGTGCTGGAGCTGTTGCTACCGGAGGTGCTTCTGGAGCTGGAGCTGCTGGAGGTACTGGAGCCGGTGGTGCTGCGGGAGTTGTAGCTGGCGACTCTGGAGCTGAGGGTACTGGTGCTGTCTCTGCTGTTTCTGGAGGCGCTGCGCGGCCGCGGCCGTACTACGTTCTGCTCCTTGAGCAGGTTCTTGGTCTCCCGCCTTCTCCTGGTCCTACTCCTCCACTACTGAGTCCACCGCCTGTCCAGTTCCAGTCGCAGTTATAGCCGGCCTCTCCACTGCCTAATCCTTCTCCTTACTCTGGACCGACTAGAGGTCTTACGGAGCGTCATGAGCCTGAGTCGCGTCCTGCGTCACCTGAGTCTCGTTCTGCGTCGCCTGTCCGTACGGTTCGCGCTGGTCGTCGTGTTTCGCGTCCGCGTCCTCCTCCTGTCCTTGGCACTCACTCTATGACTCTGCGTCCTTCCACTGCTCCACAGCGTGTCCCTCTGCCGTCTCCTCCTGAGTCCTCTCTTCTTGATGCTCCGGACCCTGAGTCTGACTCCCTTCGTGCTGCTAGTCTTGCTGTCACGCGCTTTTTGGCCACTGCTGTCACTGACCCTTTGTTTGAGTCCACTGCTGCGCCTGCTCTTGTTGCTGAGCTTGTTGACTTTGCTGCAGCCTGTCGCCTACACTACGCCACTAGTCTTGTTGCTGATTCTACTTCTGCGTCTGTCTGTCCTCCGTCCGTCGGGGGTGAGTGTGCTCTTGGCACGGACGTCCTTGAGGACAGAGAGGAGGAGTTTGAGTGCCTTGCCGCTGCTGTACCTCATCTCGTGTCCATGCTGCTTGCCCCTGAGGGAGACCCGGATGCACCGGACATCCCGACCCCGCGCTCTTACGCAGAGGCGATAGAGGTTCCCTACTCCTCTCAGTGGCAGGCAGCCATGGACTCCGAGATGGCTTCCTGGAAGTCCACAGGCACCTATGTCGATGAGTTTCCCCCGCCTGGGGCGAACATCGTCAGTGGCATGTGGATCTTCAGGGTGAAGCGGCCGCCGGGTTCTCCGCCTGTCTTCAAGGCGCGTTACATTGCACGTGGCTTCAGTCAGCGACAGGGAGTTGACTTCTTCCAGACCTTCTCCCCTACCCCAAAGATGACTACTCTTCGGGTGCTACTGCACGTCGCCGCTCAGCGTGACTACGAGCTACCCTCGCTTGACTTTAGCACAGCCTTCCTACAGGGCAGTCTGCAGGAGGAGATCTGGCTGCGCCGCCCACCTGGCTTCACTGGGTCGTTTCCTGCTGGTACCCAGTGGAGCCTCCGGCGGCCAGTCTACGGTCTCCGCTAGGCACCCCGTGAGTGGCACGACACACTGATGACGACTCTTGCTGCTCTTGGTTTTGCTCCTTCCACTACTGACCCTTCGCTGTTTTTACGCACTGACACCACTCTGCTGCCGCTCTACGTTCTCGTGTACGTAGACGACTTGGTCTTTGCTACTGCTGACACTGAGGCACTCGCCCACGTGAAGTCCGAGCTGCAGAAGAGACACACATGCACAGACCTGGGTGAGCTGACAAGCTATCTTGGCTTGCGGATCACCCGGGACAGAGCACAGTGCACCATTACCTTAACTCAGTCACACATGGTGCAGCAGGTCCTTCAGCGCTTCGGCTTCACGTACTCCTCGCCACAGTCCACTCCTCTGCCTACCGGTCACTCGCTCTCAGCTCCACCTTCGGACGAGTCCGTAGATCTAAGTGGCCCATATCTAGAGCTTGTGGGCTGCCTCATGTACCTGATGACTTGTACACGACCTGACCTCGCATACCCTCTCAGCCTTCTGGCTCGCTGCGTGGCTCCCGGTAGGCACCGAAAGGTGCACTGGGATGCTGCGAAGAGGGTGTTGCGCTACTTCTGCAGTACGTCAGGCATGGGGCTCGTGCTTGGAGGACGGGCTCGAGTTATCCTCACTGGTCACGCAGACGCTTCCTGGGTTGACGACTTGGCTACACAGCGGTCGTCACAGGGTTACACCTTCAGTCTTGGCTCCTGTTCTGTCTTTTGGCGGTCTACCCGCTCTTCTTCTGTTCTCATCTCCAGTTGTGAGGCTGAGATCTACGCTGGGGCCATGGCTGCACAGGAGTTACGCTGGCTCACCTACCTGCTGACCGACTTGGGTGAGGCGCCTCGTTCTCCTCTAGTTCTGACGTCGACATCAAGGCCATGCTTGCCTTGTGTTAGGAGCACAGACTGGAGCACTGAACGAAGCACATTGCTCTGCGCTACTTCCTTGCTCGAGAGTTGCAGCAGCGTGGTCAGCTTCGTCTTGCTTACGTGGCCTCTCAGGCCAACACTGCTGATGTTTTTACCAAGGCACTTCAGCGTTGTGATCATCGACGGTTCTGTACTGCTCTAGGCCTTGTACCTACTGTGCCTCACTTGCTTACGTCTGGACTCTGCTTGTACTGTACTCTCTATACATATACTTGCATTCTTACACTTGCTAGGTTGTGTTCACTGTATTGTTTGTTCTCCTTTATATAACTCTGCATGTGAACTGGCCTTGTGGCCATTTGCTTGTGCTCAGACTTTGTGATCCACCCTGAGCTTGCTGTGCCTTTCTTGACTGGTCTTGTGACCTCTTGTTCTCCCCCACTTTGCCTATGGGGGTGTGTCAAACTTATATGCCACAGTCTATCTAAGCTGTAGTGGGGTAGTTCATATAGGGTACAACACTTTTAGGTTTCCTACTTGTACCCACCTGCTTCCTAGTTCAATCATTCATTCGTTCCATATTCTAAAACCGTCTACCTGCACCTACTCGGCAGGTGCACACCTGCGCAATGCAGCGCTAGCAGGCCGCCCTGCTGCAGCGTTGGCGAATCGCTCCGATGCAGTGCTGGCAATTCGCCTTGCAGATGCTTTCTAGGGGTTCCAATGTCATTCTTGTCATATCAACTTCCATGCCTCTTATTTTACTCATTTCTCAATGTTTCTTTCAATTTCCTTAGTGGAACTCTGGCCAAAATTCTATGTGAACACAGCAAGTAGTAAGAACTCTGCTAGAGCGCTACGATCAGGGCTTTTTTCTTCTTTTTTTCCACTACTCAGAATTTCAAGTTGTTTTTTTCAGAACTCTGAAAATCAGGGCTGATTATGAGCGTTACTCTGATTTTTCAGAGAAAACTGGGCTTTTGAAAAAAAATACTCTGGACAGGCAGTGTTGTCAGAAAGAATGAACGAGAATGAATGAACTAGCGAAGAGTTGGGTACAAGTACTAACCCTAATTGGGTTGTACCCCTTATGGGCTACCCCACTACAGCCTACACAATGTAAGCTATATATAAGTTTGACACACCCCCATAGGCAAAGTGGGGGAGAACAAGTGGTCACAAGACCAGTCATGAAAAGCAAAGCAAGCTCAGGGTGGATCACAAAGTCACCACACAGTCCGAGCACAAGCAAAGGGCCACAAGGCCAGTTCACATGCAGAGTTATATAAAAGAGAAAAACAATACAGTGATCATACCCTAGCAAGTGCAAGCATGCAGGTGTATATATGTAGATCACAGTACAAGCAGGGTCAAGCAGTAAGCAAGTGAGGCAAAGAAGGCACAAGGCCTAACACAGTCGCGAAGCGCTGATGATCACCAGGCGGAAGTGCCTTGGAAAATATATCAGCTGTGTTGGCCCTAGTGGCCACGTACGCAAGACGAAGCTGGCCACGCCGCTGCAACTCTCGAGCAAGGAAGTATCGCAGAGCGATGTGCTTTGTTCTGTACTCCTGTCTGTGCTCCTGACACAGGGCAATCATGGCCTTGTTGTCTACGTACAGAACTGGAGGCGAACAAGGCTGCTCTCCCAAGTCAGTTAGCAGGTAGGTGAGCCAGCATAGCTCCTGTGCAGCCATGGCCCTGGCGTAGATCTCAGCCTCACAACTGGAGCTGAGAACCAAAGATGAGCGGGTAGACCGCCAGGAAACAGAGCCAGAGCCAAGGCTGAAGGTGTAACCCTGTGACGACCGCTGTGTAGCTAAGTCGTCAGCCCAAGAAGCGTCTGCGTCACTAGTAAGGACAACTGGACCCCGTCCTCCAAGCACGAGCCCCATGCCCGACGTACTGCACAAGTAACGCAGTACCCTCTTTGCAGCATCCCATTGCACCTTTCGGTGTCCACCGGGAAACACGTTGCAAGCCAAGAGGCTGAGAGGGTACGCGAGGTCTAGTCGAGTGCACGTCATCAAGTACATGAGGCAACCCACAAGCTCTGGGTATGGACCACTCGGCTCTACGAACTCGTCCGAAGGTGGAGCTGAGAGCGAGTGGCCGGGAGACAGAGGAGTGGGATGTGGCGAGGAGAACTGGAAGCCGAAGCCCTGAAGGACCTGGTGCACCATGTGTGACTGAGCCAGTGTGATGGTGCGCCGTGCTCTGTCCCGGGTGATCTGCAAGCCAGTGTAGCTGCGCAGTTCACCCAGGTCAGTGCAGGTGTGTCTCTTCTGCAGCTCTGAATTCACAAGGGTCAGTGCCTCAGTGTCAGCAGTGGCAAAGACGAGGTCGTCGACGTAGGCGATGACGTAGAACGGAGGCAGCGACGTGTCGGTGCGTAGAAACAGCGACGGGTAAGCAGTAGAAGGAGTAAACCCCAGAGCCGCAAGTGTAGTCCTCAGTGTGTCGTGCCACTCTCGAGGCACCAGGCGGACACCGTAGACTGGCCGCCGGAGGCTCCACTGGGTACCGGCAGGAAAAGACCCTGTGAAGCCAGGTGGGCGGCGCAGCCAGATCTCCTCGTGCAGGCTGCCCTGCAAGAAAGTTGTACTGAAGTCCAGAGAGTGCATCTCGTAGTCACGCTGAGCAGCGACGTGCAGCAACACCCGAAGAGTAGTCATCTTCGGGGTGGGGGAGAAGGTCTGGAAGTAGTCAACCCCCTGTCGCTGACTGAAGCCTCAAGCAACGTAACGCGCCTTAAAGGCAGGCGGAGAACCAGGTGGCCGCTTCACCCTAAAAATCCACATGCCATCGACTATGTTCGCCCCAGGTGGGGGAACCTCGTCGACGTAGGTGCCTGTGGACTTCCAGGATTCCATCTCGGCATCCATGGCTGCCTGCCACTGAGAGGAGTAAGGACCCGTAATCGCCTCTGCGTAAGAGCACGGGGTTGGGATGTCTAGTGCATCCGGGTCTCCCTCAGGGGCAAGCAGCATGGAAGCGAAACGAGGTACAGCAGCTGCAAGACACTCAAAGTCCTCCTGCCTGTCCTCAAGGACGTCCGTGCAAAGAGCAGACACACCCCCGACGGATGGAGGACTGGCAGACGCAGACTCAGCAACAAGAGCAGTGGCGTAGTCTAGACGGTAGGTAGCAGCAAAGTCAAGCAGCTCAGCAACGAGAGCAAACGCAGCAGCAGACTCAAAAGAAGGGTCAGCGACAGCAGTGGCGAGGAGACGAGAGACAGTGGGAGTGGCAGCACGAGCGCGGTCAGACACAGGGTCAAGGATCTCAGGTAGCTGCGTCTGCTAAGGTGTCCGCGTCAGGTCAGGTTGCCGCCTCTTGCTCGTGTCGCCTCCTGTCGCACCAGACTCTTCTGTGGCACCACCGCCCGGGTCACCCCTCCCTACCACGCCTTTATGGCATGCCTTCCCGTCTTCTTGTCTCTGGTCTACCCAGGTCTCTGCCTCCCCTCCCGCCGTTGCCTGCCCCGCCCTGCCTTCCTTGAGTCGAGGGGCCAGGGGCTTAGGGGCGACGGGGCCGAGGGGGCGCGTGAGTGTGCGCGTGCGAGTGCGCGTGAGAGGCACGTGAGAGAGCGTGTGAGACAGCACGTGAGAGAGCACGTGAGAGAGTGCGTGAGAGTGCGCGTGAGAGTGCGCATGGGAGACGCGTGGGAGTGCGCGTTAGAGAGCGCGTGAGAGTGCACGTGAGAGTGCGCGTGAGAGAGCGAGGGAGAGCGCGCGAGAGAGTTCGCGTGAGAGAGCGTGTGAGAGGGCGCGTGAGAGTGCACGTGAGAGTGCGCGTGAGAGTGTGCGTGAGAGAGCGAGAGAGAGAGAGAGAGCGCGCGAGAGAGCATGCGTGAGAGCGCACGTGAGAGAGAGTGTGTGAGAGAGTGCGTAAGAGAGCGTGTGAGAGAGCGTGAGGATGAGTGGGTATGCGTGCAAGGGTGAGAGCGAGAGTGCGTGCAATTGTCTATGCTAGGGTGAGTGCGAAAGCAAGTGCGAGTGTTAGTGCAAGGTTGTATGTGAATGTGTTTTACATGCGCTTGTATGTTTGTGAGAGAGTGTTATTATGAATGAGAACGATCAGGAGTGCGAGGGTTTGTGCAAATATGAGCGTGTAAATTTGTATGTTTGTAAAAAAATAGAGTGTTTGAGCGTGTGTGTGGGTGCGAGATTGAGTACAAGAGTGAGTTTGAAGCTGAACGCGAGGGTGGCTGCAGGGTATTGCATCATCCCGGCGAACTGTGGCACCACGACTGATACCAGTCTCCATTGCTTATTGATCTATACGTTTTCTATTGTTCTTATTTCGTTTCTAGTGCATGTGTGAGCTGCATTCTCTGTTTTTGTTTTCTTGTGCAATGCTGTGAGTTGTACTCTTGGTCTTTGCTTTCTACAGGTGAGTTGCGTTTCCAGCTTGGCCTCCTCGCAAGGCACATGAGTTACAGTATATTTGTTATTGCTTTTCTGCACACAGTGTGTGAACATTCTCTGTTTTTTCCCATTTCTTGTGCAGGGTGTGGAAATTGTATTTTCTGTTTTTGCTTTGTCCAGGGCGCGTGAGCTGCATTCTCTGATTTTGTTTGGTGGAGAAGGGAGATGAGGGAGGGGGTGGGAGGGAGATGAGGGAGGGAGGGAAGGAGGGGTGTAGGGAGGGGAAAGAAGAGGGGATAGGCTAGCGATGATTTATGAATGGTAACTGGATTCAATTTGTGATGGTTGCGTGTTTATTACTGGTATCTGTATGCATCTCTGTGTGTGTGTGTGTGTGTGTGTGTGTGTGTGTGTGTGTGTGTGTATGTGTGTGTGTGTGTGTGTATGTGTGTGTGTGTGTGTGTGTGTGTGTGTGTGTGTGTGTGTGTGTGTGTGTGTGTGTGTGTGTGTGTGTGTGTGTGTGTGTGTGTGTGTGTGTGTGTGTGTGTGTGTGTGTGTGTGTGTGTGTGTGTGTGTGTGTGTGTGTGTGTGTGTGCGCGCGCTTGTGTCTGTGTCAGTTGGTTGTGATTATTTCAGGGTGTGGTGCTGGTATACATCGTGTTTGCAGCTGAGCTTGTCATCGTCATTGGCGCAGTGTGTTTTCACTGTCTCAACGACCCCATCAATCTCAACTGCAGCATTGGTGCATATTACGCATCCATTTTGATGTATTCACAACTTTTTTGATACGTGCATTTCGTGTTTGTGAGATGTGTGTGTTTCAAAGTGAGGTGTTACAATGCATCCAGGGACGTTGCTAGTCAAAAACCCTGTCTGAAAATCAGACCGGGTTTTTTTCCTTCGTCTGACGCTCAGATGATTTTTTACAGCTAGTCTGGAAATTCAGAAGAAATAAAGTTCCAAGTCTGGAAATTCAGATGAAAACGAAACACACATATGCAGTATTTAAAACGAATTGCAGAAAAACTTAAGTTTGTTAACATCGCGCGTGCCTTCCTCGTGGAGATAACTCCTAGAATCTCGATACCGTCATCGCCCGGATAGACATATATGTCTTATCTCGTACACTACTCAAAATTCTTGGGTTGTCTTGTATTTGGGATGGTTTAGGGTGTCTTATAAGTCTTATAAATGGAAAAAAAAAAGTACTCTGTAACATTTGCTAAGTGTGTAGAAACCACCCAGGGGCCAGATTCATCGAAACAAGACGACCTCGGTGGTGATGCATGCAGTGCCCCCACTTGCCACGTGAGGGATGCAGCAAAGCTGCCACTGCTGGCAACATCCCTCCGTGCTGGCAGCATGTAATGATGCTGCCAGCGTCGTTTTGCTGCCAGCAGCGCATGGATGCTTCCAGAACGCTGCTGGCAGCACGATGGCAGCGTGAGGGCTGTCCTCTACAAGGAGATTCCTCATAGAGGAGTGGCTCGGCACCTTTGGAAGGGGCACTCTGGCTGGGGGGGGGGGGTAGTCGGGCTTGAGCTTCATTTGATGCTCAAGGAGGTTGGGATCTCAACTCAACCTTCGCTCTCGGCAGGCTTACCGTAACCATGCGCAGAAAAGTCCCCGTAGGCACGTCCTCACCTCGCCCTCACGTGCAGGTGAATAACTATGGGCGAATTAACTCGCCTGGTGATGACATCCGTGTGGCCATGGCGAAGAATACGCGCAAGGCAGGAACATCTACCGCCGCCTCCGGTGCGAGCTGTGACGGGGACGACGGCGATGAAGAACACGGCGACGATGGCGACGAAGAACACGGCGACGACGTCGAGGAGGATTGGCCAGAGAACGGCCACGACGATAGCGCTTCGGGGGATGAAATAGCTCCTGCCGACATCGACAAGGACGACTGGTGGAATTGGCCGGTTGGGATTGAGGACGAAGTGGAAGAGTGGCGGGCTGGTGATTCGGACAACGAAAAGGGTGCCGATGCTGATAGTGAGCCCGCGGAGGCAGCGGCGCATGCAACGGGAGTGACGGTGGATGCGAATGCGGAGGCTGACGACGAGGCGGATGCGGAAGCGAGGACGGAAGAGGAGGCGGAAGCAGATGCCGATGCTGTTGCGCCCGCGGATATGGCCGCAATTGCGGATTTGGATGCGGATGCTGTGGCGGAGGCGGATACGGATGCTGCGGAGGGAGGTGCTGATGCTGTCTTATTTGACGGTGGAAACTCCGATGACGACCCGTGGAACATCACGGGTGACGACGATGTTCCGCTTCTTAAGCGGAGGCTGCGTCATCGCCTACAATCCAAGCCGAAGCGTGCCCGCGTGGTGCTCTCTGATGACGACAGTCCGGGGGAGGAGCGTCAACCGCGCTTCACTGCTGCAGATAAGGGGAAAAGCGCGGTCGCGGAAGCCCCTGCTAAGGCCACCGTTCGTCGCCGCACAAGCCACAAGAAGCGGAAGAACGACGGCGACCCCGGTTTCAGCACGGGTGCTGCTAAGAAGAAGAAGAAAACGGCAAACAAGGATGACATCGTGGTCAACGAGGCGCTCGGCAGCGACGATGACTACGCGGAGGCTGCAGGCCCGATTCCTTCATTCCCTGAGAAGGCGAAGCCGAAAGACCCCACCCTCCATAATCCCAACTCCCGTCCACCTTCCCCTCGCAGCAAGGACAGTAAGAAAAGGCGACGCGGATGGACCGTACGCGAGAAGCTCAAGTGGGCGCGCCGCTACCACGAGCTCAGCTCCTTGAAGAAGACATCCGTGGAATCTACCACATCCATCGCCTGCATCAGACGCTGGTGTGCGGAGGCGGCTGCGGGCGTCTACAAGGGAGCGGCAAACTGCCGCAAGCGGATGCACGGGGGGGGGGGGGGGGGGGGGGGGGGCCACGCACACTACCCCGACATGGAGGCGGCGTTGTACCGTTACGTCTGTCTGCAGCGCGCTAATGGGGTGGCGATCTCGGTGAAAGACACCCAAAAGTGGAGCCGCGAGTGGATGAAGAAACACCACCCCGGCAAGAACTGGAACGCGAGCTCTCACTGGAGCCAGCGTTTCCGTGACCGCTGGAACCCGGTCATGCGTGTGAAGACCAAGGTCGGCCATCGGTTATCGGCTGGTGAGTGGTAAAGGCTTTGAATTCGCGCTCGATGCTTGACGGCATGTTCCTCGCCCTTTGTTTCTAACCATCCCCTCCTGCCGTGGCGTGTGTTCCCTTTGCAGAGTGCGCTAAGGACTGCGAGTCGTTCTGGAAGTTCGTGCGCATCAACAGGGCGCGGCACAACATCGACCTGGCCCGCATCATCAACGCGGACCAGACGCCCCTCTTCGTTGAGATGCCGGCCGAGAGGACGATCGAGCACCGTGGCGCGCGCTCGGTCCCAATCCGCACTGCAGGATACGAGAAGACTCGGCTCACGGTGATGCTCGCGTGCACCGCATCCGGGGAGAAGCTGCGCCCGTGGGTTTGGTTCAAGCTGAAGAACGTGCCCAAATGTGAGATTCCGGAAGGTAAGCTTAAGGAATTAGGGAGCCGTAAGCCTAATGAGCTTGCCCTCCTTGGCTGACGCCCGTCTATCCCCTATGTGCCTGGCAGGAATCCTATGCCAAGCACAGGACAACGGCTGGATGGACGAGAGCACCGTGCAGACCTGGCTGACCAAGGAGATGCTGCCCCATCTGAACCCCCAGCGCGGCCAGAACGCGAGGCGTGCGATGCTGGTGTTGGACTCCTACCGCGGCCACATCACCCAGGCCATGCTTCAAGCTTACATCACGCACAGCATCACCCGTGCAGTGATCCCAGCGGGTTGCACGAGCCAGATTCAACCCCTTGACGTCTCCATCAACCGATGCTTCAAGGCTGCTATGCGAGCGCGTTACGCCAGGTGGTTCATGCGTGAAGGGATTCACCTAAAGACGAAGGCGGGTGAGTAGCCTATTGAATTAAACTTCTGCGCTGTTCTCTTTCCATGACTCTAACAGCTCGCTACCCCAGCCTCTGTCCCACTCGCAGGGAACCTGCGGCGCCCTCCGCACCCCGTGGTGCTGCAGTGGATCGCGGAGGCGTGGGATCAAGTCCCCAAGAAGGTCATCATTGAAGCGTTCCGCCACTGTGGGATTTCAAGCAAGCTGGACGGGACGGAGAACCACCTGGCGATGTCTCACCTGCGCGCCAGGAGCACAACCGATGTCTTCGAGGACATGTGCCTCGGGGGAACCACAGGCGACAACACGCGCCTGCTTGTGTCAGAATAGTGAAGGAATGAATGACTGAACTAGCAAGCAGGTGGGTACAAGTAGGAAACCTAAAAGTGTTGTACCCTATATGAACTACCCCACTACAGCCTAAACAGACTATGGCATATAAGTTTGACACACCCCCATAGGCAAAGTGGGGGAGAACAAGAGGTCACAAGACCGGTCAAGAAAGGCAAAGCAAGCTCAGGGTGGATCACGACGTCACCACGCATTCTGAGCACAAGCAAATGGCCACAAGGCCAGTTCACATGCAGAGTTATATAGAGGAGAACAAGCAATACAGTGAACACAACCTAGCAAGTGTAAGCATGCAGATATATATATAGATCACAGTACAAGCAGAGTCAAGCAGTGAGCAAGTGAGGCAAAGTAGGCACAAGGCCTAACACAGTAGAGAAGCGCTGATGATCACCAAGCGGAAGTGCCTTGGTGAATATATCAGCAGTATTGTCCCTAGTGGCCACGTACGCAAGACGAAGCTGGCCACGCTGCTGCAACTCTCGAGCAAGGAAGTAGCGCAGAGCAATGTGCTTCGTTCTGTGCTCCAGTCTATGCTCCTGACACAAGGCAAGCATTGCCTTGTTGTCTACGTACAGAACTGGAGGAGAACGAGGCGGCTCTCCCAAGTCGGTCAGCAGGTAGGTGAGCCAGCGTAACTCCTGTGCAGCCATGGCCCCAGCGTAGATCTCAGCCTCACAACTGGAGCTGAGAACAGAAGACGAGCGGGTAGATCGCTAAGAGACAGAGCCAGAGCCAAGGCTGAAGATGTAACCCTGTGACGACCGCTGCGTAGCCAAGTCGTCAACCCAGAAAGCGTCTGCGTGACCAGTGAGGACAACTCGAGCCCGTCCTCCAAGCACGAGCCCCATGCCCGACGTACTGCACAAGTAGCGCAACACCCTCTTAGCTGCATCCACGTGCTCCTTCCTGTGTCTACCAGGAGCGACATAGCGTGCTAGAATGCTAAGAGGGTAGGCAAGGTCAGGTCGAGTGCAGGTCATCAGGTACATGAGGCAGCCCACAAGCTCTGGATACGGGCCACTCGGCTCTACGGACTCGTCCGAAGGTGGAGCTGAGAGCGAGTGACCGGTAGGCAGAGGAGTGGACTGTGGCGAGGAGTACGTGAAGCCGAAGCGCTGAAGGACCTGCTGCACCATGTGTGACTGAGTCAAGGTAATGGTGTGCTGTGCTCTGTCCCGGGTGATCGGCAAGCCAAGATAGCTTGTCAGCTCACCCTGGTCTGTGCACGTGTGTCTCTTCTGCAGCTCCGACTTCACGTGGGCGAGTGCCTCAGTGTCAGCAGTAGCAAAGACTAAGTCGTCTACGTACACGAGAACGTAGAACGGCGGCCGAGTGGTGTCGGTGCGTAGAAACAGCGACAGGTGAGCAGTGGAAGGAGCAAAACCAAGAGCAGCAAGAGTCGTCCTCAGTGTGTCGTGCCACTCACGGGGTGCCTGGCGGAGACCGTAGACTGGCCGCCGGAGGCTCCACTGGGTACCAGCAGGAAACGACCCAGTGAAGCCAGGTGGGCGGCGCAGACAGATCTCCTCGTGTAGGCTGCCCTGTAGGAAGGCTGTGCTGAAGTCAAGCGAGTGTAGCTCGTAGTCACGCTGAGCTGCGACGTGCAGCAGCACCCGAAGAGTGGTCATCTTCGGGGTAGGGGAGAAGGTCTTGAAGAAGTCAACTCCCTGTCGCTGACTGAAGCCTCGTGCAACGTAACGCGCCTTGAAGACAGGCGGAGAACCCGGCGGCCGCTTCACCCTGAAAATCCACATGCCACTGACGATGTTCGAGCCAGGCGGGGGAACCTTGTCGACGTAGGTGCGTGTGGACTTCCAGGAAGCCATCTCGGCATCCATGGCTGCCTGCCACTAAGAGGAGTAGGGACCCTCTATCGCCTCTGCGTAAGAGCGCGGGGTCGGGATGTCTGGTGCATCCGGGTCTCCCTCAGGGGCAAGCAGCATGGACACGAGATGAGGCAAAGCAGCGGCAAAGCACTCAAACTCCTCCTGTCTGTCCTCAAGGACATCCGTGCCAAGAGCACACTCACCCCCGACGGACGGAGGACAGACAGACGCAGACTCAGACTCAGCAACAAGACTAGTTGCGTAGTCTAGACGACAGGCGGCAGCAAAGTCAACAAGCTCAGCAACTAGAGCAGACGCAGCAGTGGAGTCAAACGAAGGGTAAGTGACAGCAGTGGCCAGAAAACGCGTGACAGTAGGACTAGCAGCACGAAGGGAGTCAGACTCCGGGTTCGGACCGTCAGGAAGAGACGACGCAGGAGGAGACGGCAAAGGGACACACTGTGGAGCAGTGGAAGGACGCAGAGTCATACAGTGAGTGCCAGGGACAGGAGGACGCTAACGCGGAACACGACGACCAGTGTGAACAGCGCGAACAGGCGACTCAGGACGAGACTCGGGTGACTCAGGACGAGACTCAGGCGACGCAGGACGAGACTCAGGCTCACGACGCTCCGTAAGACCTCTAGTCAATCCAGAGTAAGGAGAAGGACAAGGCAGTGGAGAGGCTGGCTGTAACGGTGACTCTGACTGGACAGGCGGTGGACTCAGTAAAGGAGGAGTAGGACCAGTAGAAGGCGGGAGACCGAGAACCTGCTGAAGGTGCGGAACGTAGTACGGCCGCAGCCGCGCAGCGCCTCCAGAAACAGCAGAGACAGCACCAGTACCCTCAGCTCCAGGGTCTCCAGCTACAACTCCCGCAGCACCACCAGCTCCAGTACCTCCAACTGCTCCAGCTCCAGCAGCACCTCCAGTAGCAACAGCTCCAGTACCTCCAACACCTCCAGCTCCAGCAGCACCTACAGCTCCAACTCCTACAGCACCACCAGCCCCAGCAGCTCCAGTACCCCTAGTACGAGCACCTCCGGGACCAGCTGCTCCAGCACCTCTAGCAGCTCCAACGCCAGCAGGACCTCCAACAGTGCAGTACCTCCAGCACCAGCACCTCCAGGACCAGCGACTCCAGCAGCTCCAGCACCAGCAGCACCTCTAGTAGCTCCAGCACCAGCAGCACCTCCAGCAGCTCCAGCTCGAGAAGCACCTCCAGCAGCAGGCCCCGTAGCCCCAACAGCACGGCTACAGCGCCGAGCATACCACTCACGTAGCCGCTATGGAGAGAGGGGCTCCCGCCGTGACGGGACACCCGGAAGACCTCTAGACTCAGCACCCTCAGGCTCAGCACCCCCAGGCTCCACACGCTCAGGCTCAGCACCCCCAGGCTCCGCACCCTCAGACACAGCAACCCCAGGCTCAGCACCCCCAGTCCCCGCACCCGCAGGCTCAGCACCCCTAGCAGCACCTGAGTCGACAGCTACCTCGACAGGCTCGACAGGGTCTACCTGGGACACACCGGAGGGGGCAGGACCCTGAGGGGGGAGGGGGTCTACCGGAGGAGCACCTGGTGCTAGGAAGAGTGTCGGGGGGGGGAGAGAGGCAGTGCGGTAGGGAAAGAGACGGTAGTAAGATACCGACTCGTCAAACGTGACGTCCTGAGAGGACAGGACACGGCGCGAGGTGGGGTGGTAAAACTGCCACCCAGGTGCGTCAGGGGGAAGCCAAGGAAGACACAGGGAATGGCACGGGAGGACATCTTGCCCGCTGAAGTATCGCGGACAAAAGCTCGAGATCCCCAGACACGGAACACAGACGCATCGCCAACCTTCCCCGTCCACCGCAGAGTAGGTGTTGTCTCCGGCAAGGAGACACGAGGCTGAAGGTTGATCTGATGCGCAGCGTACTGAACCGCGAACGGCCACAGAAAATGGGGAGCAGCCGCATGGATCATGGACGTACGAGCGACGTCCATGACCATGCCAATGCGGCGCTTAGCAATCCCATTTTGCTGTGGGGAGGCCGGAAGCATGAACGTCTGGCGGATGCCCTCCGCACGACAGAAAGCCCTCAGGAGGTCGGAGGAAAACTCACCACCTCTGTCTGAGTGCAGACGCAGAACAGGAAGGTCCGAGCCGAAACTCTCGCTGAGCTGGCGACGGGCACCGCGGATCCAGTCGATCAACACCAAAAGTGACCTCACCCTTGCGGCGCAAGGGGAAGACTGTGGTGTAACGCGAGTAGTCGTCAACGACCAGCAGGAAGTAACGCTCGTGACCCTGTCCACGGACGTGGGCTGGGCCCCACACGTCATGTGAAGAGTCTGCAGGGGAGCCTCTGTCAGAGGGAACTCGGAGGAGTGAGGAGCGGCGCGCTGCCGGCCCTCGACACAAGGAACACAGGTAGGGGCAGGCCCCGGAGGAAGGGGAGGGAGGGACTGGGGGAGACCAGAGAAGGGTACGGGAGGCCATACCTCGAAGACGAGGCAAGGAGGGGTGACCAAGGTGGTGGTGCCAAAGGAGAGTCTCATGTGACAGATGACGACACGAGCAGGGGCCGATGCTGGACTAGACCTGGACGCGGCAGAAAACACCTGACCAGACGCGGCTACCTGACCAGACGCAGTAACCGGAGGAGACGCAGTAGTCAGTGTGTACAGACTCGACCCAGGCCGACGGGTGAACGTGGCCAGGTGGCGGCCCGTCCGAGAGCAAGTGCAGTGGGTCACACGCTGACCTTTAGGGGTGAACTGGTCAACCCACGCGTCCTGGAGGTCAGCTCCACTCACCAAGTTTGTAGAGAACGAGGGGAGGTGGAGTCCCGACAGCAAGCCGGACGGGGCCGCAGGACACGGTAGAACCGTGGAAGAGTGCGCAAGGACTGGGCCCCCGGAGGGGTCAGCCAGGGAGACTGCGACAGGCCGACTGAGCGGCGTGAGTGTGATGCTGTCGCGAAAGAAGGAGCGCGAAGCACCAGAGTCAAGTGTGAAAGTGTGCAAGGCCTCAGTAGGCTGCCACACACTACGCAGCGCACATCACACCCTCGCTACGTGTTGAGGGTGAGCAACATTCTGCCTAAGCAGATCACCCATAAAGTGTGCAAGGCCTCAGTAGGCTGCTCACCCTCAACACACAAGCATAGCATCGAAATCAAGATCAAAGATAGCAACATTCTGCCTAAGCAGATCACCCCAGCGAGGGAGCTCAACACCGTCAGGAAACTGGGTGCGCCAGGCGTCAATCAGGCGACCGAAGCAGCGCTGCGCAGTGTGTGGCAGCCCGCACGTCTTCCCACGCCGCCCGCTGGTGCGAAGAACGTAAGTGCATGGACCAACACCCCCAGACCTCCCACGCCCAGCGTACCACTCACGAAGCTGCTGGGCCGACGGGGTCTCACGGGAATGCGGCTGCTGCTAGCGCTGGCCACTACCAAAGCCTCCACGCTGCACAGCTCCACCTCGACCAGCTCCACCGCCGCCGCCACCTCCACCACCGCTGCAGCTGCCTCCACCGCCGCTGCCGCTGCCTCCACCACCCCCACCGCCGCCACCGAAGCCCCCACTCCCGCCACCACCCCCACCTCCACCGCAACCCCCTCCGCCTCCTCCACTGCCTCCACCGCCGCCCCCACCGTCCCCTCCACCACCCTTGCCCCCCTTGCCCTTGCTGTTGCAGCGCCTCCCACTAGGAGCAGACGCAGCCCCGACCTCCGCAGTGCCAACGAGGTTGACAGCAGCAGCAGAAGCAACAGAGTGGAGAAGGGGGACAGGGGAACACCCCTCAAAGAAAGGGGCGCGAGGGTCGCCGCGAGAAGCAGCCACAGCTAAGATACTCTTCTCAGCTGTAGTGAGGCGCACCTCTAGCAGGTCGACAGTGAGCTCGGTGGGGCAAAGGGAGAGAAAGTGGTCCCTGACTGAAGTAAGGGAGTCAGGGAGGCGAGTTACTAGGTAGTAAAGGGTGATGTACATGGGGGGGGGGGGTTCTTGGCACAAAACTCAGTGGGAAGCGCAGCGCGGTAGAGAGCGTCACTAGTGCGGAGGTGAGTAATGAGGTCAGCAACTGTGGCAAAGGCGGCAAGGTCAGGGAACAGGTACGGCAGCATGAGGCGGCTGAGGGCAGCAGTGGCAGGGGAGGAGTTGCGCGCTACGACAGCGTCATACAAAGACTTAGCAGTCTTGTACTGGCCAAAGTGCGCGCGCTCAGCAGACAGCAGGTGACCACGAACAGCAAGGCGAGCAACAGCGTTACGAGTGGTCCACTGCGAGCAAACCGTACTGTCAGCAGTGGCAGCAGGTGCAGTAGAGACACCGGACGTGTGATCGAAAAGGGATACCCCGTCCCTAGAGTCACACTGAAGAAAGAGCTGTAGGTCGTCAACCCACATGTCAAAGTCAACCGCACGCCCCTCAGCATCAAAGGTAAGAACAGTAGGGCTAGCCATAGCGGCAGTAGCAGTAGTAGCAGCAGTGGCAGCTGAAGCAGCCGTAGCAGTAGGAGCAGTGCTGGCAGGGCAGTGCGGCTCAGTAGGGCGGCGCGGCTTGGCAGGGCGGCGCGGCTCGGTAGGGCGGCGCGGCTCGGCTAGGCGGCGCGGCTTGGCAGGGCGGCGCGGCTCGGTAGGGCGGCGACGGGCCAGCGACGGGCGGCGACGAGCCAGCGACGGGCGGCGACGGGCGAGGACGGGCCGGCGACGGGCCGGGACGGGCCGGGACGGGCCAGCGACGGGCGGCGAAAGGCAGGGCCGCGACAGGGCGGCTGCAGGGCAGTGCCGCAGTGGGCGGCGAAGGCAGGGCCGCGAAGAGCGGCGACGGGCCAGTGACGGGCGGCGACGGGCCGAAACGGGCCGGCGATGGGCCGGGACGGGCCAGCGACGGGCGGCTAAGGCAGGGCGCGCGACGGCGCAGGGGAGGCAGGCGCGAGGCGCGCTTCGAGCAGGGCAGGAAAAAAAATTCGTGGTGGGCCCTAAAAAAACGTTCCCACTAGGGAACCTGCTCAGAATACCATGTCAGAATAGTGAAGGAATGAATGACTGAACTAGCAAGCAGGTGGGTACAAGTAGGAAACGTAAAAGTGTTGTGCCCTATATGAACCACCCCACTACAGCCTAAACAGACTATGGCATATAAGTTTGACAGCTTGGGCAGGCTCCAGAGGAGGAGGACGAGATGCAGGCGGAGGGTGTGAGGGAGGTGGCAGTGGCCTCCGGCCTGGATGTGTTGTACCAGGAGACCCCCAACTACCGCGGAGCGGCGGCTGAGGCTGACCGCATGATCGAGCCTAGGGAGACGGCTAGGCATGCTTGGCGAGTGCAAGGCCTGGGTGTTAGGGAGCCTGTTCTTAGTGCAGGTGAGGAGGCCGTGACTGAGTAGGGCTAGGTAGAAGTAGAGATTCATAGATGTACATGTACCCCCCTAAAGTAACTAATGTTCGTTTAGAAGACACCCCCTCTGTTTATAAGAAAACCCCTAACCCTTGCTCTGATTATAAGACATATATGTCTTATCTCGTACACACAAATAGGTGTCTTATAATGAGGCTAGCCTTTTTATAAGAGACACCCGGATAATAGACAACCCCTGTCTACTATTCAACATTGTCTACTATCCGGGCGATGACGGTAGTCAGATCTGTGCGTTGAAGCATGTGAGAGAGTGGAGATCCCCCACTCGGCAGCAGGAAAGATCCTCCGAATGGAAAAACACGCCAGAAAGCAGATATGACGCAAATGAGTATGTGCAGTTTGTGTGTCAGAGAAGTGTTAGAATAACAGTTGCAAGTTAGAAACGAGAAAGGGTGGTTGCACTAGCAAGCAGTTGAGTACATATAGCAAACCCTAGATTGGGCTGTACTCACTATTGAGTACCCCACTGCAGGCTAGACAAAACATAACATTCTGACAAGAAGCATCTGGCGCGCCAGCATAAGATTCGCGCAGAAAAACATACTGATTTTGACGTGTCATAAGCTTCGTATACAGTGGGCCAGTGGGCTACTGCTGGGGTGTTTTGTCAATTTCAGACGAAAAAATCCCCGTTGTCTGTAAATTCAGACGAAATGTACAAGCTGGTCTGAAAAAACAGATGAATATATTTTGCGTTTCTAGTGATTCAGATGAAAAATAAAACATCATCTAGAAATTCAGATGAACACTAAAAAATGAGTCTGATTTTCAGACCATCAGACGAATTTCGTCTGATATCGGCGTCCCTGAATTAGGGCCTCAGATATCAGGAAAAAAACCCTGAAATTCCTGATTTTTGCAGTCTTTTTTTTACCTACACTGAAAAATCAGTGTTGAGATTTTTGTGGGACTGATCTTTCAGCCTTTTTTGTTAGGACACACTGAAATTTCAGACTTTTTTTCCCTAAGTACACTGATTCAACAGCGTTGTAACGAAACTAACACTGAAAGCAATTCTTACTTGTTTCGTTCCGTGTGGATTTGCCCGCAATTAAAGGGAATCTTAGATTCATGTGGTGCCAGCACTCCATTGGGCAGTTTCGCTGCAGCATGAAGTATTGGCTAATCATAAATGTGGCAACCATGTGGTGCTGGAGGGTTGCGAGGGTTCCTGCACCTTTGGCTGTGCTGGCAAGCACTGATGCTCCCATTCCCTCCAATCCAATCTCTCTTGTTTCTTTTCCTCCTGTTTCTCTCTCCCTCCCTCTCAACCCGATTTCTCTCGCGTTTTCTCGTCTGCACTAATGCATGGCGCCATCAGCACCAGAAACGGCGGGCTGTCGGGAATCGAAACCATCGCGAGCGCCGCCGAACCTCCTCTTATCTCGCTGAACACATCGCTCCCGTTCGACGCTATCCGCAGCGCATGCGAGATGGTCGTCGGCCACGTGGCAATTCCCATCGGCGTCGCAGGCCCGCTATGACTCGACGATGCATAGTTTTTTGTGCTAATGGCGACGACTGAAGGCTGCCTCGTCGCCAGCACGAACCGCGGTTGAAAGACCATCTGCGCCGCGGGCAGCGCGCAGAGCGTCATGCTGCGCGACGGCATGACCCGCGCATGACCCGCGCGCTCGCCGTCCATTCCCCCGCTCCCTTTACCCCGCACTCCATCCACTCCCTCTCTCCCCCGATCGTCTCCCCCCCAACCGTGCTAGTCTTCCCTCCTCTCTCCCTGCCTCACCCTGCCTGTCAATCTGGTTCCTCCCCCAAACCCTGCCCCTGCAGCTTCAACGTGTATGTGTCGCAAGCAGAAGTGGAGCCGGGGTGTGTGCTGCGGCAGAGCACTGTCACGTACTGGTGTCACAAGCTGAGGAGAGAGAAGAACCAAAGGCTAAGGGCAGTGATGATAGTACAGCTGGTGATGATTCATGAGGCATGTTAGCTTAGCAATGTTTCGGAAGGCTGCTACTGACTTAGTATTTAAAATAGAGATTTCTAATAATAACAGCCTTTTATATTATTGAACACTGATGCATTAGCTTTTTTTCAAAGGCAACACTGATATTTCAGCCTTTTTTTTTTTTAGGAAAACTGTCAATCAGGGTTTCTACACAGGGGTACCCTGATGGGTCGACGACCCTAAAAGTGAATCTGAGGCCCTGCCCTGAATGCATCGTGTATGCAACTAGAGGTTGCCATCGCCGTTGGTGCAGCGTGTATTCGTTGTTTCAGTAGCCCCATCAATCTCTATTGCTGCATTGATATACTGTAACATTTCTTGAAGCATCCGCATCAGACTTCATACCCTGTTCATGTGTACAAGTGCATTCGCTCATGTTGATGCCATGTTCGATCGTACCATCCGCCGTATTAATCGACGAGTTGGGACGGTCGGAACAAAATCATGGTTTCAACATGATACGTGATTGGTTTCACTTTTAGGATATCTCATTCACTAGTGGTTTTTAATTCACTATTTGAGGCATTCTCTTGAAAAGTGCCAAAAAGGTTGTTCAAGAGGGTGCTCCATAGAGTGCTAAAAAAAACACTTGAAATGATATCCCCAGAAAGTGAATTCGATTATATAGGGTTGCTATGCAACCCAAAAAACTATTTGTAGAAGAAATCGTTATTACAGTGAATTCGGTTTCATACAGAGATTGTATATTTTGGGAGTACGCAATTTCCGCCTTCTAATTGCGAATCACACGACGAAGTGATAAGGGCGTGTGCCTTTTTTTTTGTTTTTTTTTTGTTTTCGCGGACAGTCCACTTGTATCAAAGCGGACGGTCCCAATAGCGGGTACCGGACAGTCCGTTTCGAAAATTCGAAACTCCAGACTGTCCGAAGGCAAAAACGTGACTTTTCTCTACTTCTGAAACTACCGAAGTACTGTGGACTCGCTAGAGCTACTGTACCATCGTAACCCCAGTCACACACTCTCGCCAGCTTCGCTCACCACACGGCGGCTAGATTTCAAACATTCACTCTTCTGCCTCTGGCAGGTCTGGAGGGAGCGGGTGTTCAGTATGGGGACTTGGAATAGAGGTGTTCGGGGTGGTGTTGGCCGGTTCAGAGTTGTCACCTGCGCTAGAGTGCTCCATTGCAGGCTGGTTGTGAGGGTTCAGTTCGGATTGCTGGGGGCTTTGTAGTGTTGGTGGGCTAGGGGGTGATGCGGTCGTTCAATGTTCAGGCGCGCGTCGCGGGCCTCAAATAAATTGAACATGCGGCTCGGTTTTTGTTTTTCGAGTCCTTCGCGCGCCAATCCAGTGCCAGAACTGTGCATCCGTCCGTTTGCAATTCGAACTGCCAAAAGTTCAGAATGTGAACCGTTGCTTGTGTTGGAGGTGGCGTGTGTTGGAAGCAAGGTGGTGGTGGGGCGATTGATATGCCCCCAACCCACCGAATGTGTTGCTTCCGAATGTGTTCACTACAGGTCTCGAGAAGGTGCAGGTTGACTTTGAGAGACTTGCATTTCGGTGCCACATGGTAGCACAAGAAGAATCGAGACTCAAGGAGAATTCGATTCGGTGAAATTCGAGACTCGAATTTCACCCCTTCGAAATGTTACTCGAACATTCGAGTGTACCGCGGTTCGAGGTTACATGTGCGATTCGACGTTTTGCAGTTCATATAAATGTGTTTGCTTTTGTATTGCATAAAACATCTTGAAAACTTGAATAATCTTGTACAAAGGTGAATTCGAACTTCAAAATCCAGAGAGCTCCCATCCTTTGTTCTAAGAACACTAGCAAGCACATAAACGCCTAGAACTCCCTCGTTACTTGGGCGAATCGCGTGTTTGACGGCTAGTTGGAAAGCCAGCAGAGTGCTCTATCGTTTAGTACAAATCCCAGTTCCTGCAAAGTAGAGGAGAGTACTCTAAAACAGTGGTATCAGAGCTGGTCGGGGGAGTCTACGCGCGCGACAAGGAGCAAGCATGCCGACTTCAAGCGAGGCCTCCCGCACTTCCTTGGATGGTGTCGTTGTAAATTCCGGCGAACCCTGGGCAACCGCGAGGATGTTCGACACGTCGGCGGTACCGATTTTCACGGGACAAAATTACTCCGCGTGGAAGTTTAAGTTCCAAGTGCTCATGATGGAGCGGGGACGTTGGGGTTTCTTCGATGGAACGGAGAAGAAGCCGGACGATGAGAGCGGCATCGCGGCATGGAAGAAGAAGGACCAAAAGGCGTTCGCTACGTTGATTTCGCGCATCGGCATCAATCTCGTGAGCTCGGTGCGCATGTGCATCAAGCTCGAAGCGTCGGCGCATGAAGCGTGGAAGCGGCTCGAGACCATCCACGTGAACAAGACTCTCCACGGCAAGATCCTAGCCCGGAATGCATTCTACACGGTGAAGATGCGCGCGGGCGAATCGATGCACGAGTATGCGACTCGTGTGGAGGAACTCGGTGGAACGGTCACGGAGGAGGATTGGATTTTGACCTTGCTTTGCGGCCTTCCGGAAGAGTGGTCGACGGTGATTACGACACTTGATAGCGTGCAAGACACTTGGACGAAGGAAATGGTGGTCGGTCGGCTTCTCCATGAAGAATCGCGTCGCCGACAATTCGCTAATGAGAGCGTGGAGACCGCCATGTACTCCGGAGGGAGTTCCGGAAAGAAGTCCAAGTGGAGCAAGGGTTCGACGAAGGAATCGTCCGGTGGGAGCGAGCATCGTGGCAAGTGTCACTATTGCCGCAAACCGGGACACTTTTGGCGTGAGCGTCGAAAGCGGCCGAGCGATTGGACTCCATCGATGGCGCGGGACCAAGAGGGCAACGCGCACACGGCATCCTGCGAGGCGGATGATACAAGGGAGTCGCTCGTGTTAGTGGCCGGCAACGGGAACAAAGCTCCAAGCGACGCATGGTTCCTCGATACCGGCGCAACGCAACACATGACGCACTCGGCGTCGCTCCTCAACAACATTGATGCTCCGGGAGACGTCACGAGCATCGTGTTCGGAAACAACGAATCGCTACCGGTGGTTGGAGTTGGGAGTACGCGCCTCATCGTTGATAGCGGACCGGTGGACGTCACGAACGTGCTTCACGTCCCGGGGGTGAAGGTGAACCTTCTATCCGTCCCGCAACTTGCGAAGAAGGGTGTGATCGCCACCATCGACGGTGCGAAGATGAACCTCTTTTGGAAGGGGGAGCAATTCGCGCAAGGTGTACTCAACGGAGATATCTACCAACTCAAGACGTACCCGAGAGCGGCTTCATCCAACGTGGCGCAAGGTTCCAAGGCGACTCTCAAGGCGTGGCATAATAGGCTTGCGCACGCCAACTACGAGTCGGTCAAGGAGTTGGCCAACAAGGGTCTTGCGAAGGGAGTCGACGTGATCGCCGGCGACGACGAGAAGGGCGTGTGCGCGGCGTGTCTCGAAGGAAAAATGGCTCGGAAGCCATTTGGTAGCCGTACCTCTCCCCTCGCTAAGGATCCGCTTGCGCTTGTTCACATGGACGTGTGTGGACCGATGCGACATGCATCAAAGGGAGGAGCGCGTTTTCTCTTGGTGATGCTCGATGACGCGACGCGGATGTGTTCGACCCGACTCTTGAAGGCTAAGGGCGACGCGGCCAAGGCGATTCAAGAGTGGGCGCTCGAAGTTTGCGACGACGACAAGAAGCGGATCAAGTGTATTCGCACCGATGGTGGTGGCGAATTCGTGAACGCGGAGCTTGAGAAATGGATGAAGAGCAAAGGCATTAAGCATGACGTCACAACACCCTACACACCCCAACAAAATGGAGCGGCGGAGCGGCTTAATCGCACGTTGGTGGAAGCCGTTCGTTCACTACTTCAACACTCCAAGCTTGGGAACGAGTGGTGGGGAGAGGCAAGTGTGCTAGCGGCATGGATTCGTAATCGTTTGCCGACCAAGGTGCTACCGGGAACGACTCCGTTCGAAGCATGGACCGGAACGAAGCCAAACCTTTCCCTCCTACGCACCTTCGGATGTCTTTGCTACTACCATGTACCGGATCCTCTTCGCCAAAAGTTGCAACCGAAGGCTCGTGCGGCGATCTTCTTGGGAGTTGCGCCAAACGAGCGTGCATGGCGAGTATGGGACTTGGGTGACAAGTGCGTCGTCACATCTCGGGACGTGGTCTTCGATGAAGACAAGTTCCCGAAGGAGAAACCAACTCAACAAATCACCTTCATCCTTCCGGCACGAGAGGAGGTTGAAGAAAGTGAAGTTCCACCACAAGTGGAACGTGAAGCCGAAAATGGAGGGGGAGAGAACAACGAGGAGAGCGTTGATGATGTCGTGGAGGTGACACCAACCGAGATGGCAACTACCTCCACACCTTCCTCCTTACCATTGGCCTTGGCTCGCGAGCGTCGTGAGGTTCGTCCTCCCTCCAAGTACAACGACTACGCTACGGTAGCCGTTGGGGAGACGGATAAAGGGGGCGCGGCATTTTGCTTCGCAACCAAGGGTGATGATAAACACGCGGAATCTCTCATGGAACTACCCCCTAAAAATCCATCCCGTGCATGCTATGAGCATGTTGGTTTGCACACCTAGTGGGTTGGGTGCAAGGGGGAGTGTTGGAGGTGGCGTGTGTTGGAAGCAAGGTGGTGGTGGGGCGATTGATATGCCCCCAACCCACCGAATGTGTTGCTTCCGAATGTGTTCACTGCAGGTCTCGAGAAGGTGCAGGTTGACTTCGAGAGACTTGCATTTCGGTGCCACATGGCAGCACAAGAAGAATCGAGACTCAGGGAGAATTCGATTCGGTGAAATTCGAGACTCGAATTTCACCCCTTCGAAATGTTACTCGAACATTCGAGTGTACCGCGGTTCGAGGTTACATGTGCGATTCGACGTTTTGCAGTTCATATAAATGTGTTTGCTTTTGTGTTGCATAAAACATATTGAAAACTTGAATCATCTTGTACAAAGGTGAATTCGAACTTCAAAATCCAGAGAGCTCCCATCCTTTGTTCTAAGAGCACTAGCAAGCACATAAACGCATAGAACTCCCTCGTTACTTGGGCGAATCGCGTGTTTGACGGCTCGTTGCAAAGCCAGCAGAGTGCTCTATCGTTTAGTACAAATCTCAGTTCCTGCAAAGCAGAGGAGAGTACTCTACAACAGCTTGGAGGGAAAAGTGACACGACAGGTCGAACCGCTGGCGACGTCGCCAATCCCTTCACGAAACAGTCACGACAAGTGACGAAACGGGTAACATTTTTGCAAATCGGACGGTCCACGGTTCTAACCGTCGGGAGCAAAAAGGCACACGCCCTAACTCCTGACGAAAACTTCGGAGTGCTTCTTGCGAGCCCCCTCAGGGCTGATCGAAACTGAGCTGCAGACAGCTCGCTAGGGTTATTGGTGTTTTTGCGTTCAAGTGCTGTCTTGAAGCACAATGGCGCCATACCCACACCCTCCTGCCCTGAACACCGAGGACTGCTCTTCAAACTCACGCTTAGATTTTCATAGACAACCCTCATTCTCGAACGCGCCTTGAACACGCACGGAGGAGCCTCATTGGTCAACACTTGAAATCTACCCCCACCAGATCCAGCCTTCCCAGAATCTGTGGGTGTCTGTCCACCACTAGTTCACAGCCCCAAATTCCCGCCAATAGCCAAATGATCTCCTCGTCACATTCAGTTCGCAATTGAATCCGTTCGTGTTGCAAAAGGCGTGATCGTTTCGTGTTTTTCGGGAAGCACTCGCCAATACTCCAGCCATGGCGTCAGCCGTGGTAGATCATCCGTACTATCCGCGCGACATCGTCGTTCCTAATTACTCTCCTTCGGGATGGTCCGTCGAAGCGCTCTTCGGCGTCTTCGGAGCGGCCGTTGTTCTCGTGATCGTCGTCTCGTGGCTCTTCACCCGTAAGTCGCAATGACGCCATTAAAGTCGTTTTCAAAGCAACTGTGGTCCTTCACGCAATGACGCGGAAACTGCTTCAATGGCGTCTCGATCAGTGATCACGCCTCGTGACTCTTCACCCAGGATAGGTCCACTGTTAATACCCCTTGTTGCCGATCCACTCTAACTCGCCAAGCCCATCGTTACTCGGTTACCCGTAGGTTCGCTTTGACCTGCAAATGTGGCCGTGTAAGACAAGCTAGCGCGTCGCTGCGATGTACTACGCGAAGGGACACCCGATGCGACGTCCCTGCGATTCGTGACATCCATGCTCTGCGAATCGTGCGAATCATACGACTGACAAGCGAATCATACGACTAACTAGCGAATCATGCGACTAACTAGCGAATCATACGATGGATCATGCGGCGGATTACATTCCTGACGACTCTCGTCTCCGACATTGCTGAGCCTTTGTCAGATTGTGTTTCTAGTCGACTCAAAGCACACTCTCGTCTCCGCCATTGCCGAAACTTCTTCCAATTCTTACATCTCTCAAATTCCCACCTCCACTCCCCACCGATCAACACCCACCGAAAGCCCACATCCGCCGAAATCATACACCCGCCGTCACATGTCGGCTGTCGGCTGACATGTAACGTCAGGCTCCGGCTGCTACATGTCGGCTGTCGGCTGTCGGCTGTCGGGTGTTAATGGGTTCGTCATCTCCTGGTGGGCAGTGACGGGGCCTTCTTTTGCCTCTTTCCGCCCCCACCTTGTCTTTCCTCCTCCCGCCCATCAGGGTCCTGCCACCACATGTCGGCTCAGAATAGGGCCGTCTTCTTTCCTCTCCCACCCCCCTCCCCCACCCCCCCCAACCCCTTCGTCTCCTCTCCCCCTCTTCATTCTTCATATTGATCGGCGAAGCCCCCCTACCCCTCCTTCACGGCCCCGTGTTTCCTCCACCCGCCCTATCAGGATCTTGCCGCCACATGTCGGCTCTGGATAGAGCCATCTTCTGCTGGTGGGCCGTGACTGGGTCGATTCACCTGGTGCTGGAGGGCACGTTCGTTGCATTCCCGGACCTCATGAGCAGCACCAGCAACGCGTTCCTTCTTGATGCGTGTACGTGGGGGGTTTAAGAATGCTCCTGGGGTGAAGAGAATGCTCCTGGGGTGAAGAGAATGCTCCTGGGGTGAAGAGAATGCTCCTGGGGTGAAAAGAATGCTCCTGGGGTGAAGAGAATGCTCCTGGGGTTGAGGATGGTGCTTGCATTGACGCATTAGGCAAGGAGTCAATGCAGTCCCAGCAACGCGTTTCTGTTAGACGCATGTACGTACCTTCTGCTTACTGGTCTGCATGTGGGTTTCAAGATTGCTCGTGTGGTGAAGATTGGGATTTGGGTGGCAGTGAGGCTTGTATTGGCGCACGTTAGGCAAGGAGTGACGTTCGTTGCGTTCCCGGACCTCACCTAATTGCCTGCCTCCTCTTGCCTCTCCTTACCTTGTCACCTGCCACCTCTCCCCCCTCCTCGCAGGGAAGGAGTACAGCAAGGCGGACTCACGCTATGCCACACGAGATGGATGTGCATGTCTTGTTGTTCCCCGCCTTATTCTGCTTCCTGCCCATCTTGCTTCGTCTTACCCTCACACCTGTCCCTCTCTCGCACCACCCCATCGCAGGGAAGGAGTACAGCAAGGCGGACTCGCGCTATGCCACGCGAGATGGCTGTGTGCTCTCCGTTGAGGCGGTCACTGCGTTCATCGAAGGGCCCGCTTGCTTCCTCATCCTGTGAGTGACCCTCCTGCTGTGACCTGCGTGCTGTGATCCTTAAGCTTTCAGCCTTATGCCAAGGGCTTCTTTTGAGTGGCTTTTGCTGCCTGTTTTTCGGCACCACAATCCGCACCACTTGAAATGCCTGTGTGATCTCCGTTGAGGCAATCACTGCTTTCATTGAAGGGCCTGAGCACGAGCCCTTACCCTCCCAGCTGCATCGTGTCCGCATCGTCTGCTTGTCCCCTTCTCCTTGCTTTGACTTCCTATCTCCAACATTTTCACAAAATCCCTCACATGCACGCCATGGCGAACGTCCCTTCATTCTCATTCACACCCCGATCCCCCAACCCCACACACCCCATCTCTCACAGGTACGCCATGGCTGCCCGAAAACCCTTCTCTCCCCTACTTCAGTTCGCCGTCTCCCTTGGCCAGCTGTACGGTGACGTCATCTACTTTGCGACGAGCTTCCTGGAAGGTTCCAAGAACTGTCATCCTGCCCCGATCTACTTCTGGGGGTACTTTATAGCGATGAACGCAATTTGGATTGTGATCCCCTTTGCCATCCTCTGCCGCTGCTGGGGGCAGATCACAGCTGCCATTGGAGCTGCCTATGCAGCTGCGGGTAGTGGTGTCGGTGGTGGTAGTGGGGGGATGAATGGAGCAGTGAAGATCAGACGGGCAAAGAGGGAATGAACCCAGTATTGTTGGATTGCATTAATTTATGGTGATTCAATGCAAAGAACAAAGATGGGCCAGCGTGCTTCTCTGTTTCCAGGGTTACTGTCAGGGTTGTCGCTAGCAGAAATTTTTGGTCTGTTTGTCCTATATTTGGAGGCTATTTTTTGATTTAATCTGATGATTCAGAAATTAGCACTTCGTGAAATCTGTTCTTTCAGAAATGCTTTTCCTCTGTATCTGATCCATCAGATACGTTTTCCATGTTCCTCTGATTCATCAGGAACACTTTCCGGTTTCGTCTGTTACCGGATCTTTCTATCCTTGGGCGTGATCAGGGCCTCAGAAGTCAGGATTTATACCCTGAATTCCTGAAGTTTGACCCTCGTTTTTTATTGTGACCCTGATGTATCAGCCTTTTTTTTTTAACGACCCTGATGTTTCAGTGTTTTTTTATGTGTAACTCTGTTTTTTCAGTGTTTTGTGTTTGACACTGACGAGTCAGTGTTGCATCGAGTTCGACCCTGAAACTAGAAACGGCGCAATCTGATTGGCCCAAGTGTTGTAGGGAGTTCATCCTGTGATTTGCGCCATGACCTGCTACTTCGCCTGTCAAGCTCCTACAGTACCGCCAGCTGTTTTGCTGCACATGGCATCCTTCGTGCCAGGTGGTAAACTTCTCAAGTTCTGATTGGTTGCCACTAATAACCTGTACCCTCTTGAGTGATTTGGCCTCGCAGCACACAAAGCCAGAGGTACGTGTTTCCCTCCAATGCTGGCATCGTGGTGCTGGTGTGGTGTGCTGAGCAAACCATACTCGATGCTATCATAATTCCCCATACTAGCAAAGGAAATCAGTGTTTATGTTATTTAGAACACTGATTGATCAGTGTAATTCTTTTGTGAACACTGAAAAATCAGTGTTTTTTAGATGATGACACTGAAAATCAGTGTTAGACCTCAAAGAACACTGAGTGATCAGGGTGCCCCAAAACCAATCTGAGGCCCTGGGCGTGATTCACGCGTGAACAAGGCGTGGTGTGGGTGTTTCCCCTTGAATACCGGAATGTATGCATCATACATTTCGCGGCCCGTGCTCCCACGTGTATCTTTTGCCACCACATCAACAAAATGCTGCTGCAACAGGCAAACAGTCAGGTTCTATGCTAACCTCACGTGATGTCTGCGTCACGACTTGCCTACGCAGGACCGTTTCTGTCGTACGTGGCCTGTCACAAGTGAGGGATTGGTTAGTTTTGTACAACAGTCATCAATCCAGCACCACAAACCCACAGTCTAGTGGTGCCACCCACAGTTTTCGGGAGCCATGCGCGCTTCGTCAACTGGGATGTGCGGTCGGGCGTTGGGGTTTCGGGGGGTCCTTCTTCTCCCTTGCTCTCTTACAAACGCCCCACCCAGCCATTTTCACCGCCATTACACTAATTCTCTCCCCTTTCACGTCAGTCCGCCTTCTCGCCATGGCGGACAACGCAGAAGCTCCTGAATCACCCACCCCACGGCCCAATCCACTAGTCACGGGCCTAGATTTCCTAAACCGCTCCCAGCCTGCCGCCGTGTTAGGCTCGTCTTCGCCGACTCGCGTTCCTAGGGCACCTTCCCCGAATCGCCATGATGTTACTCCTGTTTCATGGCCCGCTGTTAATGCTAGACGGGCTTTCAGCAGCACACCGCCTGTCTCCCCTAGTTCCTCTTCTCGGAATACACCAAAGCCTAGATCGCAAGCGGCGCCTAGCACTTCACGTAGTACTGCCGTGCCCCGTTTCCCCAAGGCAGGACGATATACCCAGAGCACACTGCGGATTGCTAAGGCAGGGGTTCCACACGTCCGCATCGTGGCACGCCCCACCACAGCGCCTAGAGTAGGTGCTTCATCAACTCCACCAGCAGCTCATCTGACAGGTGATCCTGGGCCTTCTAGGAGCACCATCCATGTCCCTGATCCAGACGCGCTAATGGAGAAGCTGCACGAACTGTCAAAGGAATATTGGCTGGACAAATTCAAGTGGCTGATTATCACGCAGAGGAAGGACGGGACTCCGTGCATGAAGTGCAGCATATGCATGGCTCACGGTCCTGCCCACTGGAAGTTCGGTAAACTTGGCGACGGTGGCGTTGATATCCAGCGGCAAACGATGCGGAAGCACGCGCTCAGCCAGAAGCATCAGGACGCCGTCAATGCCAAGCTTCGCGCAGAAGGCGGTAAGGTTGACCAACGGGGCATTGAGCAGTTCGAGAACGACGACAACGAGACGTCGCGGCTGAAACAACTGATGCTGGTCGTGCTATTTATCTGCACTTCCGATTCCCCCATCTCCCTTTATGTTGATCTTGTTCGCCTGTTGGCCGAGCTTCAGACGCCGCACATCCCGGACAAGGCCATAGGGACATACCAGTCAGTGTGAGTGATGATAAGTTTCTGGTTTGTGTTTCTGAAATCACAACGACTAATACCACCTAGACTGTGACGTGCAGGTACGGCTTTCGTGAAATAACCGAAGCGATCGTCACCAACCTTAAGCAGCAGCAGATGCGCCACATCCAGGCGTCTCCGTTCCTAGGCATTCAACTCGGCGAGAGTTCCGACCGTCGCAGAGGCAAGCACATGATCGTCTATCTGAGCTTCATTCGCAACGCAGAGGTCGTCACCGAGCTGTTTGGGCACTTGACAGTCGAGAAGTGCGACGCGTCATCTCTGTTGACGGTACTTCTCGCCCATTTGGCCGTCACGGGCGTCGACATCATGAAATTGTCGGGCATTAGTACGGATGGCGCGAGCGTGATGCGGGGTTCACAGGCTGGAGTGGCGACACAGCTGAAACTGCGAGTCCCACACTTGGTGACGTGCCACTGTATCGCTCACAGGTCCGTTGTCAACATTTGTGTGTTGATTGTTTATGATTTTGTTGTCACACTTGTTGCAGTGTTCTAACCCTTTGTTTCCACACACATGCAGGGAGGCTCTCGCCGCGAAGGACGCGGCGGAGGCGGTGCCCGACCTCAACATGGTCGACACGGTCGTGCGGAGCGTCGCAGAGAACTTGGGAAGGAGCATCGTCTTGCACTCCCGGTTCATGGAACTCCAACACATTCTGCACGAGACGTCTCTGGAGGTGCAGGGGTTTAAAGACGTTCGATGGCTGGCGCGTGGCGACGCGATTCGGAGGCTCGTGACAGTCCTACCGGCGGCAATAGTGGTGTTGTGGGAGCACGACAAAAAGGCATACGCGACATTCACAAGCTTCAAGTTCCACTTTTTCCTGTTCTTCCTGGCAGATGTGCTGAAACTGCTCAACGACCTGAACCTCAAGTTTCAACGGCGCACGGTGAGCACTTGTGAGGTCCGTGCTGATATTTATGCATACGAGCGGCTATGACTACTGCTTCTTGCCGTGTGCAGGTGGACATCACCCGGGTGGCATCAATGGTCCACAACACGTGCGACAAGCTGAAGCAACGATACATCGAGCACGGCGTCAACTACGCTGAGGATAGCGAGTTGCTGACAGAGTTTTTGGACAAGCATGGACCATTGAACAAGCGGGAGGTGACTGTCGAAGGCATGGATGGGGAGGGAAGTCCCGTCACCCACACTTTCAAGCTGCACGAGGACGCCATCAAGGGTCAGAAGTCCAAGGGAGACATTGAATCTTGCATAACTGTAACCTCCCGTTTTGCGCAGGAAGTTGTGAAGCACCTCCTGAAGCGGATGGAGAGCCTAGACACCCTCAGTGGAGCGAAGCTTTTTCTGCCTGACGCGTACCCCGAGGGTAGCGCGAAGAGAGACCGCCTCTGCGCAGCCTGGTTCCAGTCTCTCCGCGAGCTGTTCAGTGCGGAGAAGTGCGTACTTCCAGGTAGGTGTGTTACACACTCGGTGTTATGTTCCCAAAGAATTACCTCCCCGTCGCCCCCCCCTCGTGTACTTGCTTCTGTGCGTGAGCAGGAGTGAGCTGGAAAAAGGCGGGACGGGAACTGGCGCCGTTCACCAAGATGATGGCATCGCAGTACAAGGACCAGACATTCCACGCCGGCCTCAAGCACATGTTACGCAGTGAAGACTGGGAGACGAGCTACCCCAACATGGTCCGCATCTGGATCGCTCTCGCCGTGCTGCCGTTGAGCACCGTCGAGTGCGAGCGCGGCTTCTCGAGGCAAAACATCATCAAATCCTGGCTCCGCGGTAATCTGTGCAACACACGCCTGGCGGATTTGATGTCCGTGTCGCTCCTGCAGTATGAGCCAAACTGGGACGAGGTGGTGGCTGCTTGGAGGGGGGCAAAGAAGAGGCGCCCTGCTAAGGAAGTGACGACCAAGTGCACTCCTCAGAGAGCCCCTAAGCGGAAGGCCGAGAGAGGAACATCAGCTGCTGCCTCCAATGAAGACGAAGATGATGAAGATGTGGTAAGGCGGAGGACCTCAAAGAAGCTTAAGGCATGTGCAGCTGTAGCCGTGTCGGACGACAGTGATGATGACGACAATGGGCTTGATGTCCGTGCCACAGTGGCGCTAGACTCTGATACTGAGTAGAGTAGAGTAGATGTAATGTAACACCTAGTTTGAAGTTTACTAATATACTCTTGTGAGGTGATAGTTCTTATACTGAACTTGTACAAGTGAGTGATTTCAGCAAATGCCAGTATGCTCCAAAAAAAAAAATGAAACAGAAATGCAAGTGCACCGTAGTCTGACACAACAGAAAAAAATTCTGAAAATTCCTGATCAAACAGACAGGGAAGCACTCATCCTACTGATGAAGCAGACGGGCCCGAAGGGCCCGTCTGCTCCATCAGGTACCCTTAGATCCTAGCGACGTCCCTGGTTACTGTTCTCTCCACATTGCAATGGAGGCTGTGTGGTTCGAACAAGTTTCAACAATTGTAGCTGTCGCAAAACTAAACTAAGATGGAACAAGAACAATTGTAGCTGTTGCAAAACTAAACGAAGAGCGGTTTTGACCACCCGCGCTTTAGGGAGTACAAAACTGAAATCTCTGCTACTGAATTTAATGGACTGAGTTGCTTCATGTTCTTACCAGTAGTTCCATGATTTTCCTTGATACCACGAGCTACCTACCAGCAGCAGAGTCACTAACACAGCTTCATCTGAAAGCCCACCAACGCCTTTAATCCATCCCTTCAAATGCAATGGCATCCAGAGTCCCATTCTCCATCAGAACGTTGTAGCGGTCCAGCGCTGCCTGCCTGGCCGCCTCTAGCTTCTCCGGAGTGACATCCTCTGGGATCAGGTCTTGTAGCGGGCCGGGTAGAGCACAGAGGTATTTCAGAGTGCCAGGAGTAGGTGTGAGGGGGGAGGAGGCGATATGTAGTTTTCTATTTGCATTGGTGTAACTTGTTGGGAAAGAAGTGACTGCATCAACTAATGCTGTTGATTGGGAAAGAAATGACTGTATCGAAGATATTTTTGTTTCAGGGTAAGGTGTCCGTGGGAAGGAGTTGAAGAGGTACGGTTGGGCCGAATAACCAGAAATAAACTGTCGCTGGTCCTCCATACAGTCACTCGTGTACGTCGCATCTATCATCTCAGATAAAGCCCATGCGTACCCGACATAAACCCCTGCGTTAAGGTACAGATTCGGAAAAGGCGGGAACTTGAACTTTGGAGAGTAAAACGGCATTGCATCGGCGGATGGATACGCGAAAATCTCGGCTCCGAAAACGTCAAGAGCGTTAATAGAAAGGAACGCTTTAACGAGTTGATCCGGTGTGCATAGCTCACGATTAGGTAGGAACAAGACGTCGTTCGCATCTGTTACAACCACGATGCGATCACGCGGGAGTGTTCTCAAATACTCCCGATAGTATCTCACCCGCCCCCCTAGTCCCTTCCAGGTTTCGTTCAGACCAAGCACTGCAAACGGAACTCCCACCAAATCGCAAAACTTAGCTAAGCGTTGAACGCCTTTTCCACAACGGGTGGAGAAAGCTATCCATTCGATATGGCAGCCAGAGTGGGTGAATGAAGAGGTGGGCTTTGATGTGAAGAATCAACAGGAAAAATGGATTGAACTAGGAAAGTGTGAGATACAAATATGAAACCTATGCCCCTTAGTGTCTACCCCACTACAGCCTACATAGGCTAAGGCATAGATATCTGACACACCCCCATAGGCAAAGTGGGGGAGAACTAGGGGTCACAAGACCAGTCAAGCAAAGCAAAGCAAAGCAAGCTCAGGGTGGATCACAACGTCACCACACATTCCGAGCACAGGTTCAAAGGCCACAAGGCCAGTTCACATGCAAGTTCATATATAAAGGTAAACAAGCAAGTGCAGGTATATATAGATCACAGTACAAGGAAAGTCAAGAGGTAAGCAAGTGAGGCCAAGTAGGCACAAGACCTAGCATAGTACAGAAGCGCTGATGATCACAAGGCTGAAGTGCCTTGGTGAAGATATCAGCAGTGTTGGCCTAAGAGGCCACGAAAGCAAGGCGCAGCTGACCACGCTGCTGCAGCTCACGAGCAAGGAAGTAGCGAAGAGCAATGTGCTTCGTTCTGTGCTCCAGTCTGTGCTCCCGACACAAGGCCAGCATGGCCTTGTTGTCTACGTACAGAACTGGAGGAGAACGAGGCGGCTCTCCCAGGTCAGTCAGCAGGTAGGTGAGCCAGCATAACTCCTGTGCAGCCATGGCCCCTGCGTAGTGTCAGATTTATATGACATAGCTGGTGTAGGCTATAGTGGGGTAGCACATATGGGGTACAGCTTTCTAGGGTTTGTACTTGTACCCAACTTTCCCTTAGTCATTCTCATTCCTCGTAATTTTCACATGGTATAGAGCGGGTTCCCTCGTGGGAACGCTTCCTAGGGCCCACCCAATCGAATTTTTTTTTTCCTGCCCAGAGCGCGCTTCGCTCCTGCCCGAGTCGCGCCCCGCGTGCCCTCCCTACCGTCGCGCCCTCTCTAGGCCCCTTACGGCCCCTTCGCGTCGCCCTTAGCGGCCCCTCTTACGGCCCTTCCAGCCGCCCTTACGGCCCCTTGCGCCGCCCTTACGGCCCCTCGCGCTGCCCTTACGGCCCCTCGCGCCGCCCTTACGGCCCCCTACGGCCCGTCGCTGCCCTTCGCGGCCCCTCGCGCCGCCCTTCACGGCCCGTCGCCGCCCTTCGCGGCCCCTCGCGCCGCCCTTACGGCCCGTCGCCGACCTCCACGGCCCCTCGAGCCGCCCCTCGCGGCCTCTTCACGGCCGGTCGCCGCCCTCCGCGGCCCCTCGTGCCGCCCTTCACGGCCCGTCCGCCGCCCCTCGCGGCCTCTCTCGGCCCGCCGTCGCCGCCTCTGCAGCAGCAGCAGCCGCAGTCGCTACAGCGGCCGCGGCCGCCGTCCCCGCAGCAGCAGCAGCCGCCGCCCCTACAGCAGCGGCCGCCGCCGTCTCTGCAGCAGCGGCCGCCGCCGTCCCTGCAGGAGCGACCGCCGCCGTCCCTGCAGCAGCGGCCGCCGCCGTCCCTTGAGCAGCAGCCGCCGCTGCCCTTGCAGCAGCCGCCGCTGCCCCTGCAGCAGCCGCCGCTGCTCCTGCAGCAACCGAGCCGCCCGAGCCACCGAGCCGCCGTTGCCACCGAGCCGCCCGAGCCGCCGAGCCGCCGTTGCCGCCGAGCCGCCCGAGCCGCCGTTGCTGCCGAGTCGCTGGTACTGCCGAGCCGCCGAGCCGCCGAGCCGCCCTGTCCACTACACCCTGTCACTGCGGTCGCGGCCCCGTTCCTGCTGGTGAGCCTCGGTCCTTCTCGCCTGCCCGGTAAGAACAGCACCTCCTGCACTGCCCTTAGCCTGCTGCTCGCGCTGCTAGTCTACTGCTGTCATGGCTACCCCCAATGTCCTCGCTTTTGACGCTGAGGGTCGGGCCATTGACTTTGACGTCTGGGTAGATGACCTGCAGCTTTTCCTACAGTGCGATAGGGCAGACGGTCTCTCCCTCTTTGACCTCACCTCTGGTGCCTCTCCTGCCCCTGCTGCTGATGCTGACGCCACTGTTCGCTCACAGTGGGCCACACGCGATGCTGCTGCACGTCTTGCTGTGCGTCACCACTTGCCTACCTCTGAGCGTGCGCACTTTAGCCAGTACAAGAGTGCTAAGACCTTGTACGACGCTGTAGTTGCACGCTACTCTTCCCCTGCCACTGCTGCACTTAGCCGCCTCATCCTGCCGTACCTCTTCCCTGACCTCGCAGCTTTTCCCACAGTCGCTGACCTCATTACGCACCTTCGCACTAGTGACATTCGCTACCGCGCTGCCCTTCCCGCTGAGTTCTGCGCCAAGAACCCCCCCCCTATGTACATCACCCTCTACTACATAGTCACCCGCCTCCCTGACACCCTTCGCCCGGTCAGGGACCACTTTCTCTCTGTTTGCCCCACCACCCTCACCGTTGACCTCCTGGAGGAGCGCCTCCTAGCAGCAGAGAAGAGCATAGTCGCTGTAGGAGCCTCTCGTGGTGACCCTCGCGCCCCTGTCTTTGAGGGGTGCTCCCCCTCTCCTCTCTTGCCCTCTGTTGCCTCTGCTGCTGCGGCCGACCTCGTTGGTCTTGAGTCGGTCGGTGCGGCGTCTACCCCTAGCGGGAGACGCCGCCCTGGGAAGGGCAAGGGGGGCAGGGGCGCTGGAGGAGCTAGCGGGGGCGGTGGAGGCGGCGGTGGAGGCGGCGGAGGGGGTGGGGGTGGCAGTGGGGGTGGTGGCGGGGGTGGAGGTGTCGGTGGCAGCAGTGGAGGCGGAGGCGGCGGCGGCGGTGGCGGTGGGAGCGGAGGTGGCGGAGGTGGCGGCGGTGGAGGAGGCGGCGGCGGAGGAGGTGGAGCTGGTCGGGGTGGCGCTGCGCAGAGGGTCGGCTCCGGTGGTGTTCAGCGCCAGCAGCAGCAGCAGCAGCAGCGCACTCGTGAGACCCCCCCCCCTCAGCAGCTTCGTGAGTGGTACGCTGCACGCCAGCGGGGTTGGGGTACTGGTCCGTGCACCTACGTCCTACGCACCGGCGACCGCGCGGGTGAGCAGTGCGGGGGTGCGCACTCCACCCAGCGCTGCTTTGGCCGCCTGACGGACGCTTGGCGTCACCAGTTCCTTGAGGCCACTGAGATCCCTCGCTGGGGCGAGCTGTCTAGGGCGGGAGTAGCTATCTTTGACCTTGACTTTGATGCTATTCTTGCTGCCATGTATGCTGTGACTATTAGTGATGAGGGTGACTATTACCGGTGTTTTCCGCCCGACCCGGGCATTGGGACTGCTGCTCTAGGTACTGGTGAGGCTGCTGCTCTAGGTGCTAGTGCGTCTGCTTCCTCAGGTGCTGGTGAGTCTGCTCTCTCACGTACTGCGTCGGCTTCGGCCTCCCACACCTTCACCCTTGACTCGGGGGCTTCTCGCTCCTTCTTTCGAGACCGCACCACACTCACGCCGCTTGGTCGGCCAGTTGCAGTCTCTCTGGCAGACCCCTCCGGGGGTCCTGTCCTTGCTCACTTCTCCACTGTCCTCCCGTGTCCGGCGGCCCCCTCTGGCACCCTGTCTGGTCTTTACCTCCCCTCGTTCTCTACGAACTTGGTGAGTGGTGCTGACCTACAGGATGCGGGGGTTCACCAGTTCACTCCTGCGAGCCAGCGAGTGACCCACTGCACGGACGCTCGGACGGGCCGACACTTGGCCACGTTTACACGTCGGCCGGGGTCGAGCCTGTACACACTGACCACTGAGTCTCCTCCAGTCACTGCGTCTGGTCAGGTAGCTGCGTCGGGTCAGGTGTTTGCTGCAGCGTCCAGGTCTGGTCCTGAGTCTGCTCCCTGCTCGTGTCGTCTCCTGTCTCACGAGACTATCCTCTGGCACCACCGCCTTGGTCACCCCTCCCTGCTTCGTCTCCGAGGCATGGCCTCCCGTGTCCTTGTCTCTGGTCTTCCCCGGTCCCTCCCTCCCCTTCCTCCGGGGCCTGCCCCTACCTGCGTCCCCTGTGTCGAGGGGCGACAGCGGGCTGCCCCTCACTCCTCCCAGTTTCCTCCGACAGAGGCCCCGCTGCAGACGCTTCACATGGACGTGTGGGGCCCGGCCCGCGTTCGTGGACAGGGTCACGAGCGCTACTTCCTGCTGGTGGTTGACGACTACTCGCGTTACACCACAGTCTTCCCCTTGCGCAGCAAGGGTGATGTCACTGAGGTGTTGATCGACTGGATCCACGCGGCTCGTCTCCAGCTCAGGCAGAGCTTCGGCTCGGACTTTCCTGTTCTGCGTCTGCACTCTGACAGAGGCGGAGAGTTCTCCTCTGGCCTTCTGCGAGCCTACTGTCGTGCACGAGGCATCCGCCAGACCTTCACGCTTCCGGACTCTCCACAGCAAAATGGGATTGCTGAGCGCCGCATTGGCATGGTCATGGACGTCGCTCGTACGTCCATGATGCATGCGGCTGCCCCCCATTTTCTGTGGCCGTTTGTGGTTCGGTACGCGGCGCATCAGATCAACCTTCAGCCCAGGGTCTCCATGCCGGAGACCTCCCCAGCTTTGCTGTGGACGGGGAAGGTTGGCGATGCGTCTGCGTTCCGTGTCTGGGGATCTCGGGCGTTTGTCCGCGACTTGCCTGCGGACAAGCTGTCCCCTCGTGCTGCTCCCTGCGTCTTCCTTGGCTTCCCCCCTGACGCGCCAGGGTGACAGTTCTACCACCCCACCTCTCGCCGTGTTCTGTCCTCCCAGGACGTCACGTTTGACGAGTCGGTCCCCTACTACCGTCTCTTCCCCTACCGCACTCCGTCCCTCTCCCCGCCACCGCTCTTCCTTGTGCCAGGTCCCCCCCCGGTAGACCCCCTTCCCCCTCAGGGTCCTGCCCCTTCAGGTGTGTCCCAGGTAGACGCAGTTGAGCCTGTGGAGGTTGCTGGTGACTCTGGTGCTGCTGAGGGTGCTGAGCCTGGGGGTGCTGACTCTGGGGGTGCTGAGCGTGTGGGTGCTACGCCTGGGGGTGCTGAGCCTGGGGGTGCTGAGTCTGGGGGTGCTACGCCTGGGGGTGCTGAGCCTGGGGGTGCTACGCCTGGAGGTACTGAGCCTGGGGGTGCGGAGCCTGAGGGAGCTGGGCCTGCTCGTGTGGCGTCTGGCGGTGCTGTGCCTGGAGGTTCTCCGGGTGCTTCGTCTCGGCGGGATCCACTCTCTCCACAGGAGCTGCGCGAGTGGTTTGCCCGGCGTTGGAGGCGTGCTGCTGGAGCTGGAGGTTCTTCGGCTGCTGAGGGTGCTGGTGCCGCGGGTCCCGGAGGTGCTCGTACTGGGAGTACTGGAGCTGCTGGGCCTGCGGGTACGACTGGAGCTGGAGCTGCTGAGGGTGTTGGCGCTGAGGCTACTGCTGTCGGTCCTGGAGGCGGTCTTGCTGGGGGTACTACTGGTGCTGCTGGAGGTACTGGAGCTAGAGGTGCTGCTGGCGCTGGTGCTACCACTGGGGGTACTGGTGCTGTCCCTGCTGTGTCTGGAGTCGCTGCGCGGCCTCGACCGTACTTCGTTCCGCTCCTTGAGCAGGTTCTTGGTCTCCCGCCTTCTACTGGTCCTCCTCCTCCCTTAGAGTGTCCACAGCCTGTCCCGTCACAGTTACAGTTACAGCCGGCCTCCCCACTGCCTGCTCCTTCTCCCTACACTGGTCCTACTGGAGGTCTTGCTGAGCGTCGTGAGCCTGCGTCGCCTGTCCGTGCTGCTCGCACTAGTGGTCGTGGTTCACGTCAGCGTCCTCCTCCTGTCCCTGGCACGCACCGGATGTCTCTGCGTCCGTCCACTGCTCCTCTGCGTGCCCCTTTGCCTTCTCCTCCTGAGTCCTCTCTTCCTACTCTTCCTGACCCGGAGTCGGACTCTCTTCGTGCTGCCAGTCCTACTGTCACGCGTCTCCTTGCTACTGTTGTCACTGACCCTTCCTTTGAGTCCACTGCTGCGTCTGCCCTAGTTGCTGAGCTCGTCGACTTTGCTGCTCGCTGTCGTCTAGACTACGCTGCTTGTCTTGTTGCTGAGTCTGAGTCTGTCTGTCCTCCGTCCGTCGGGGGTGAGTGTGCCCTTGGCACGGACGTCCTTGAGGACAGGCAGGAGGAGTTCCAGTGTTTGGCTGCTGCTTCACCTCATCTCGTGTCTGTACTGCTTACCCCTGAGGGAGACCCGGATGCACTTGACATCCCGACTCCGCGCTCTTACGCGGACGCGATAGAGGGTCCCTACTCCTCTCAGTGGCAGGCAGCTATGGACGCAGAGATGGCTTCCTGGAAGTCCACAGGCACCTACGTTGACGAGGTTCCCCCGCCTGGGGCGAACATCGTCAGTGGCATGTGGATTTTCAGGGTGAAGCGGCCGCCGGGTTCTCCGCCTGTCTTCAAGGCGCGTTACGTGGCTCGTGGCTTCAGTCAGCGGCAGGGAGTTGACTACTTTCAGACCTTCTCTCCCACCCCAAAGATGACCACTCTTCGGGTACTGCTGCACATAGCTGCTCACCGTGACTACGAGCTGCACTCTCTTGACTTCAGCACTGCTTTCTTGCAGGGCAGCCTGCACGAGGAGATCTGGCTGCGTCGTCCACCTGGCTTCACTGGGTCTTTTCCTCCTGGCACCCAGTGGAGCCTCCGCCGGCCAGTCTACGGTCTCCGCCAGGCACCGCGTGAGTGGCACGACACACTGAGGACTACACTTGCGGCTCTTGGGTTTGCTCCCTCTACTGCCGACCCGTCGCTGTTTCTGCGCGCCGACACTTCTTTGCCGCCGTTCTACATCCTCGTGTACGTCGACGACTTGGTCTTTGCCACAGCTGACACTGCTGGACTAGCCCACGTGAAGTCCGAGCTGCAGAAGAGACACACGTGCACAGACCTGGGTGAACTGCGCAGCTACCTTGGCTTGCAGATCACCCGGGACAGAGCACGCCGCACCATTACCCTGACTCAGTCACACATGGTGCAGCAGGTCCTTCAGCGCTTCGGCTTCACGTACTCCTCGCCTCAGGCCACTCCTCTGCCTACTCGCCACTCGCTCTCAGCTCTGCCTTCGGATGAGTCCGTAGAGTCGAGTGGCCCGTACCCAGAGCTTGTTGGCTGCCTCATGTACCTGATGACCTCACACGACCTGACCTTGGCAGGGCTGAGAGCGAGTGGCGAGTAGACAGAGGAGTGGCCTGAGGCGAGGAGTACGTGAAGTCGAAGCACTGAAGGACCTGCTGCACCATGTGTGACTGAGTCAGGGTAATGGTGCGCCGTGCTCTGTCCCGGGTGATCTGCAAGCCAAGATAGCTGCGCAGTTCACCCAGGGCTGTGCACGTGTATCTCTTCTGCAGCTCGGACTTCACGTGGGCGAGTCCAGCAGTGTCAACTGTAGCAAACACCAAGTCGTCGACGTACACGAGGATGTAGAACGGCGGCAGCAAAGTGTCGGTGCGAAGAAACAGCGACGGGTCAGCAGTGGAAGGAGCAAACCCAAGAGCCGCAAGCGTAGTCCTCAGTGTGTCGTGCCACTCACGGGGCGCCTGGCGGAGACCG
Organism: Closterium sp. Naga37s-1; assembly: GCA_947471745.1. Lineage (NCBI taxonomy): Eukaryota > Viridiplantae > Streptophyta > Zygnematophyceae > Desmidiales > Closteriaceae > Closterium > Closterium sp. Naga37s-1. The sequence continues at coordinate 2,577,573 of CANJKZ010000072.1, read as the reverse complement.
TAGACTGGCCGCCGGAGGCTCCACTGGGTACCAGGAGGAAACGACCCAGTGAAGCCAGGTGGGCGGCGCAGCCAGATCTCCTCGTGCAGACTGCCCTGTAGGAAAGCAGTGCTGAAGTCAAGGGAGTGAAGCTCGTAGTCACGCTGAGCAGCAACGTGCAGCAGAACCCGAAGAGTGGTCATCTTCGGGGTCGGGGAGAAGGTCTGAAAGTAGTCAACTCCCTGCCGCTGACTGAAGCCTCGAGCCACGTAACGCGCCTTGAAGACAGGCGGAGAACCCGGCGGCCGCTTCACCCTGAAAATCCACATGCCACTGACGATGTTCGCCCCAGGTGGGGGAACGTCGTCGACGTAGGTGCCTGTGGACTTCCAGGAAGCCATCTCTGCATCCATGGCTGCCTGCCACTGAGAGGAGTAAGGACCCTCTATCGCCTCTGCGTAAGAGCGCGGGGTCGGGATGTCTGGAGCATCCGGGTCTCCCTCAGGGGCAAGCAGCGTGGACACGAGATGAGGTAAAGTAGCAGCAAAACACTGGAACTCCTCCTGTTGGTCCTCAAGGTGCTAAGAGCACACTCACCCCCGACGGACGGAGGACAGACAGACGCAGACTCAGCAACAAGACTGGCAGCGTAGTCTAGACGACAGTGAGCAGCGAAGTCGACAAGCTCGGCAACTAAGGCAGACGCAGCAGTGGACTCAAAGGAAGGGTCAGTGACAACAGTGGCCAGGAAACGCGTGACAGTAGGACTGGCAGCACGAAGGGAGTCAGACGCCGGGTCAGCAAGAGTAGGAAGAGAGGACTCTGGAGGAGACGGCAAAGGGACACGCTGTGGCGCAGTGGAAGGACGCAGTGCCATCTGATGCGTGCCCGGGACTGCAGGAGGACGCGGACGTGGAACACGACGACTAGTGCGAGCAGTGCGAACAGGGGACGCAGGACGCGACTCAGGCTCACGACGCTCAGCAAGACCTCCAGTAGGACCAGCGTAGGGAGAAGGAGCAGGTAGAGGGGAGGCCAGCTGTAACTGTGACTCGGACTGGACAGGCGGTGGACACAACAAAGAAGGAGCAGGACTAGAAGAAGGCGGAAGACCAAGAACCTGCTCAAGGAGCGGAACGAAGTACGGCCGCGGCCGCGCAGCAGCTCCAGAACCAGCAGGGACAACACCAATACCCCCAGCGTCAGCTCCAGCTCCAGCAGCACCACCAGCTCCAGTACCTCCAGCAGCTCCAGCTCCAGCAGGACCACCAGCTCCAGCTCCACCAGTAGCTCCAGCACCAAGAGCACCACCAGGCCCAGCAGCTCCAGTACCTCCAGTACGAGCACCTCCGGGACCCGTGGCTCCAGCACCTCCAGCAGGAGCAGAACCCCCAGCACCAGCTCCAGCAGCACCCCCAGCTCCAGTACCTCCAGCAGCAGCAGAACCTCCAGCACCGGCAGCACCTCCAGCTCCAGCAGCACGGCTCCAGCGCCGAGCAAACCACTCGCGCAGCTCCTGTGGAGAGGGAAGCTCCCGCCGGGACAAAGCACCCGAAGGACCTCCAGGTCCAGCACCGGCAGGCTCCGCACCCCCACTCCCGGCAACCCCAGGCTCCGCACGCTCAGGCTCAGCACCCCCAGACGCACCAGAGTCAACAGCTACCTCGACAGGCTCGACTGCATCTACCTGGGACACACCTGAGGGGGCAGGACCCTGAGGGGGGAGGGGGTCTACCGGGGGGGGACCGGGCGCGAGGAAGAGCGGCGGGGGGGGGAGGGGGGAAGTGCGGTAGGGGAAGAGACGGTAGTACGGGACCGACTCGTCAAACGTGACGTCCTGAGAGGACAAAACACGGCGCGAGGTGGGGTGGTAAAACTGCCAACAAGGCGCGTCAGGGGGGAAGCCAAGGAAGACGCAGGGAACAGCACGGGAGGACAGCTTGTCCGCAGACAAGTCTCGGACGAAAGCTCGGGATCCCCAGACACGGAACGCAGACGCATCACCAACCTTCCCCATCCACCGCAGAGTAGGGGAGGTCTCCGGCAGGGAGACCCGGGGCTGAAGGTTGAGCTGATGCGCCGCGTACTGAACCGCGAACGGCCACAGAAAATGGGGAGCTGCCGCATGGATCATGGACGTACGAGCGACATCCATGACCATGCCAATGCGGCGCTCAGCAATCCCATTTTGCTGTGGAGAGGCCGGAAGCGTGAACGTCTGGCGGATGCCCTCCGCACGACAGAAGGCTCGCAGAAGGTCGGAGGAAAACTCTCCGCCTCTGTCGGAGTGCAGACGCAGAACAGGAAAGTCCGAGCCAAAACGCTCTCTGAGCTGGAGACGAGCAACGCGGATCCAGTCCATCAACACCTCAGTAACGTCACCCTTGCTGCGCAAGGGGAAGACTGTGGTGTAACGCGAGTAGTCGTCAACCACCAGCAGGAAGTAACGCTCGTGACCCTGTCCACGGACGCGGGCTGGGCCCCACACGTCCATGTGGAGAGTCTGCAGCGGAGCCTCTGTCGGGGGAAACTCGGAGGAGTGAGGAGCGGCGCGCTGCCGCCCCTCGACGCAGGGAACGCAGGTAGGGGCAGGCCCCGGGGGAAGGGGAGGGAGGGACCGGGGGAGACCAGAGACAAGGACACGGGAGGCCATGCCTCGGAGACGAGGCAAGGAGGGGTGACCAAGGCGGTGGTGCCAGAGGAGGGTCTGGTGGGACAGGAGGCGACACGAGCAGGGGGCAGACTCAGGACCTGACCGAGACGCTGTAGCAAACACCTGACTCGACGCATCTACCTGACCAGACGCAGCGGCCGGGGGAGACTCTGTGGTCAGTGTGTACAGGCTCGACCCCGGTCGACGGGTAAACGTGGCCAAGTGGCGGCCCGTCTGAGCACACGAGCAGTGGGTCGCTCGCTGACTCGCAGGAGTGAACTGGTCAACCCCTGCATCCTGAAGGTCAGCACCACTCACCAAGTTCGTAGAGAACGAGGGGAGGTAGAGACCAGACAGGGAGCCGGACGGGGCCGCCGGACACGGGAGGACAGTGGAGTAGCGAGCAAGAACAGGACCCCCAGAGGGGTCTGCAAGGGAGACCGCAACCGGCCGACTGAGCGGCGTAAGGGTGGTGCGGTCTCGAAAGAAGGAGCGGGAAGCACCCGAGTCGAGGGTGAAGGTGTGCAAGACCTGTGCCGACGCGGTACCTGAGAGAGCAGACTCACCAGCACCTAGAGCAGTAGACTCACGAGCACCTAGAGCAGCAGACTCACTAGCACCTAGAGCAGCAGACTCACGAGCACCTGGAGCAGCAGACTCACGAGCGCCTAGAGCAGCAGCCTCAATACCCGGGTCAGGCGGAACACACACGTAACAGTCACCCTCAGCACTATTAGACACAGCATACATGGCAGCAAGAATAGCATCAAAGTCAAGATCAAAGACAGCTACACCCGACCTGAGCAGATCACCCCAACGAGGGATCTCACTGGCGTCAGGGAACTGGGCACGCCAGACGTCTGTCAGGCGACCGAAGCAGCGCTGGGTGGCGTGCAGGCCGCCACACTGCTCTCCAGTGCGGTCGCCGGTGCGCAGGACGTAAGTACAGGGACCAGCACCCCCAGACCCCTGGCGCCCCGCGTACCACTCACGAAGCTGCTGGGGCGACGGGGTCTCACGAGAGCGCTGCTGCTGCTGGGGTCCCCGCTGCACAGCTCCGCCTCGATCAGCTCCACCTCCGCCGCCGCCGCCTCCTCCTCCTCCACCCCTCCCGCCACCGCCACCGCCACCTCCACCTCCACCGCTGCCACCGAAGCCCCCACCTCTGCCACCACCCCCACCCCCACCCCCTCCTCCGCCTCCACCGCCACCACCGCCGCCCCCACCACCTCCTCCAGCGCCCTTGCTCCGCTTGCCCTTGCTGGTGCGGCGCCTCTCACTAGGAGCAGACGCAGCGCTGACCGACTCGGTGCCAACAAGGTCGACAGCAGCAGCAGAGGCAACGGAGGGCAAAAGGGGAACGGGGGAGCACCCCTCAAAGAAAGGGGTACAGGGGTCACCACGAGAGGCTCCTACAGCGGTAATACTAGTCTCTGCTGCAAGGAGGCGCTCCTCGAGGAGGTCGACAGTGAGGGTGGTAGGGCAAAGAGAGAGGAAGTGGTCCCTGACCTAGCGAAGGGTGTCAGGGAGTCGGGTGACGAGGTAGTAGAGGGTGATGTACATGGGGGGGGGGTTCTGGGCGCAGAACTCAGCAGGAAGCGCAGAGCGGTAGCGAGTGTCACTAGTGCGGAGGTGCGTAATGAGGTCAGTGACTGTGGCAAAAGCAGCGAGGTCAGGGAACAGGTACGGTAGCATGAGGCGGCTAAGCGCAGCAGTGGCAGGGGAAGAGTAGCGTGCAACTACTGCGTCGTACAGAGTCTTAGCACTCTTGTACTGACTAAAGTGCGCACGCTCAGTAGACGGCAGGTGACTACGCACAGCAAGGCGGGCAGCAGCATCGCGCGTGAGCCACTGCGAGCGAACAGTACTGTCAGCATCAGCAGCAGGGGCAGTAGAGGCGCCAGACGTAAGATCAAACAGTGAGAGACCATCCTTGCTATCGCACTGTAGGAAAAGCTGCAGATCATCTAGCCAGACATCGAAGTCAACCGCTCGACCCTCAGCATCAAAGGTAAGCAGACTAGGACTAGCCATGACAGGAGCAGTAGCAGAATAGCAGCGGCAGCAATGCAGCTAAGCTAGGCAGGACAGCGCGACTCGGCAGGGCGGCTCGGCAAAGCAGTGCGGCTCGGCAGCGCGGCTCGGCCTGTGCATGCGCTCACCAGGGGCGAAGCCGAGGGAGGGCCGGGGTAGGGCTGCGACAGGTCCGGGACTGGGTCGGGGCCGTGACAGGGCCGGGACAGGGTCGGGGCCGAGCAGGGTCCGGGACGGGGCAGCAACGGGGCCGGGACAGGGTCGGGGCCGGGGCAGGTCCGGGACTGGGTCGGGGCCGTGAGAGGGCCGGGACAGGGTCGGGGCCGAGCAGGGTCCGGGACGGGGCAGCAACGGGGCCGGGACAGGGTCGGGGCCGGGGCAGGTCCGAGACGGGGCCGCGACGGGGCCGCGTAGGGGCCGCGTAGGGGCTGCGTAGGGGCGGCGCAGGGGCCGCGTCGGGGCCGCGTAGGGGCGGCGCAGGGGCCGCGTCGGGGCCGCGTAGGGGCCGCGTAGGGGCGGCGCAGGGGCCGCGTCGGGGCCGCGTAGGGGCCGCGTAGGGGCCGCGTAGGGGCGGCGCAGGGGCCGCGTCGGGGCCGCGTAGGGGCCGTGTAGGGGCCGCGTAGGGGCGGCGCAGGGGCCGCGTCTGGGCCGCGTAGGGGCCGCGTAGGGGCCGCGTGGGGGGGGCGGCGCAGGGGCCGCGTAGGGGCCGGGTAGGGGCGCGCTAGGGGCCGCGTAGGGGTCGCGTAGGGGCGCGCTAGGCGACGAAGGGGCCACGTAGGGGCCGCGAAAAAAAAAAGATTTTAGGGCAGGGCTTGAGACTCGCGTCGGGCAGCTAAAAAAAAATAGTTATGGTGGGCCCTTAGGAAGGAACGGTCCCATGTGGGAACCCGCTCTATACCATGTGAAGAATCAACAGGAAAAATGGATTGAACTAGGAAAGTGTGAGATACAAATATGAAACCTATGCCCCTTAGTGTCTACCCCACTACAGCCTACATAGGCTAAGGCATAGATATCTGACATTTGATTCCCAAGGGTCAATGCTGGAATGATAAAGCACTTTGCATCCATCTCTCCCCAGATTTTCCACTCCTAAATCTGCTCCTAAATTATGCGGAGAATAGACGATTGTGGGAGAGGCTAGGCGCAGAGTTGCACGATCAGAGAGAGAGAGGTGCAAGTTTTCCGTGTACGGACTTGTTGGAGACCGGATACTGGTATTCGGATAACTGTGTGCTTGGTATGCAGCAACAGGCTTGGTATCCAGTAACGAAAGGAAAGTGATTCATTAATTGATTGATTAGAACAGATACAACACGAACCTTATAGAAAACATAGTGACGTGTGCGAGAACGTTCTACGAAAACGTTGTTCAAGGAGAACGTGCAAGCACCTACTCTAGTATGTGGTTCCAGGTTGGCACCGCCAGGTGAAAACGCCATCAGGTGAAAGTACCGTCAGGTGTATTTTCTACCTGTCCAGGTGTAGTTGCGCAGGTGCTCGCAACAGACAGTTGCACATACTCGTTTGTGCAATGTCGTCACTTCCCTCCAGCTCGGTCAAGTGTTGAACAGTGTATACCGAAGTGCACTGTTGGAGTGTACTCGGCGAATACCGACGCTCCGGTATTCGGTATGCGAAACCTCGCTATATCGCATAGGGCTGCTACACGCAAAACCAGGTGCGTGCAGGGCTTCACCTTAACACTCCTCTGCCCTGCTCGTGCCTGGGCAACTGAGGAGTTAGCAAACCACACAAAGCAAAACGAAATAAAGAGTACAACAGGGTGACGATTCTGAAACTCGTCCGCGTGTTTCAGCACACGCATACTCACCGCACCAGCCATGTTGAAGGACATGGCACCTATTCCTGCTCATTGTCACGCTCGTCATCTACAAGATCGACTTGGCCAACAGTGACAGAGCAACGCTTGAATGCCGGGGAATGCAACGCCTTTGTGAGATAGTCCGCGGGTTGCTCGCTCGTCGGAATGTACGTAAGTGTGAGCTTCTTGCGCTTCACCATGTGCTGCAGCTGGATGTAACGCCTCTCCATGTGCTTGAGTCTCCCCTTGAGCCCCAGCCCTTCCGCAACAGCAATCGCAGATGAGTTGTCCACGTGGATGACGGTTGGCACCCCAGCATCGAGAAGCCGAAATTCAGCTAGAAGAAAGCGCAAACGTCGCGCCTCCTTGCCAGCCTCCGTTGCAGTAATGTATTCGGATTCCGTTGAGGATAGCATCATGCACTTAATCCTGTGACTTGCCCATGAAACTGCAGCTCCACCAAGCACGAAAACGTATCCGCTGGTACTGCTGCGCGTCTGCCGGTCACCTGCGTCATCGGAATCCGCATGCCCCACCAGGCGCAAAGTATCCGCTCCACCACCGAATTCGAGGGCAAAATCGCGGGTGCTCACCATGTAGTAAATGCAGTGGTCCAACTCCCTCCAGTGCTGGTCACTGCGAATCGTCAACCCCGAGCCCAACTTGCTGCATGCGTACGCAATGTCGGGACGGGTCGTTGTCACGGCAAACTGGAGCGAACCCACTTTCTGGCGGTACTCCTCCTCTTCACGCGCTTGGTATTCTTCGTCGTCAAATGTCAACTTGGTGTACGCATCGACCGAGATGGGCGTTTTCAGGCAACGACCTGTCTGCTCTTCGTCCACAAAGCGGCGACGCAGCTTGTCCACGTATGCGCTTTGGTGCAGCCATAGCTTGCGCGCAGACCTGTCCCGTACTATCTCCAGCCCCAAATACTTCTGCACGGGAGTGATTTCCTGCAGCTCGAATGCGTTTTGCAGAAGCTCACGAAGGTCCTTCAGCATCTCAAGGCTGCTGCTCGCGGCTAGCAAGTGGTCAACGTACACCATCAGCAGCCAGCAACCGACTCCATCAGCACCGAACTTGAAGTAGAGCGCTTCGTTAACCTGACTCTTGCTCCATCCGCCACCAATGAGTACACTGTCGAGTGCTGAATACCACAGCAGTGGACTCTGTTTGAGTCCATACAAGCTTTTCAGAAGCTTGCACACGCGAGATGTACCGTCATTGAAGTACGCCGGCTGCTCCATGTACAGAACTCGGTCCAACTTGCTCTGCAGGTATGCGTTTTTCATGTCCAGCTGCATGACGTGCAGATCGAGTACTGCGACAATGGAGAGGAAAATGCATAGCATAACGTAGCTGCCGACCGGTGAATATGTCTCATCGTAATCCGCTGTCAAGTGTATATGCCTTAGCCTATATAGGCTGTAGTGGGGTAGTTCCTAGAGGTTACAACAATTTTGTGTTCTCTATTTGTACCCACCTGATTTCTAGTTCAATCATTCCTGTTTCAATCTTCACATGGTATAGAGCGGGTTCCCTCATGGGACCGTTCCTTCCTAAGGGCCCACCATAAGAATTTTTTTTTTAGCTGCCCGAAGCGCGTCTCGCGCCCTGCCCTAAATTTTTTTTTCGCGACCCCCTAGCGGCCCCTAACGGCCCCTACGCGGCCCCTATGCGGCCCCTACGCGGCCCCTACGCGGCCCCTACGCGGCCCCTACGCGGCCCCTACGCGGCCCCTACGCGGCCCCTACGCGGCCCCCCACGCAGCCCCTACGCGGCCCCTACGCGGCCCCTACGCCGCCCCTAAACGGCCCGATCCGGCCCCGTCCCTGACGCGGCCCCTACGCGGCCCCTACGCCGCCCCTACGCGGCTCCTACGCGGCCCCTACACGGCCCGACCCGGCCCCGTACCTGACGCGGCCCCTACCTGACGCGGCCCCGTACCTGACGCGGCCCCTACGCGGCCCCTACGCCGCCCCTAAAAGGCCCCGTCCCGGCCCTACCCCGGCCCCGTCTCGGCCCCGTCCCGGACCTGCCCCGGCCTCGACTCCGTCCCGGACCTGCCTTGGCCCCGACCCCGTCCCGGACCTGCCCCGGCCCCGACCCTGTCCCGGCCCCGTTGCTGCCCCGTTCCGGACCCTGCTCGGCCCCGACCCTGTCCCGGACCTGCCCCGGCCCTGACCCTGTCCCGGCCCCGTTGCTGCCCCGTCCCGGACCCTGCTCGGCCCCGACCCTGTCCCGGCCCTGTCACGGCCCCGACCCAGTCCCGGACCTGTCGGCTCCGCCCCTGGTAAGAGCCTAGCCGGGCCGAGCCGCGCGGCCGAGCCGCACTGCTTTGCCGAGTCGCCCTGCCGAGTCGCACTGTCCTGCCTCACTCCGTTGCACTACTGCCGCTGCTAGTCTGCTGCTGCTCCTATCATGGCTAGTCCTAGTCTTCTCACCTTTGATGCTGAGGGTCGAGCGGTTGACTTTGATGTCTGGCTAGATGATCTGCAGCTTTTCCTTCAGTGCGATAGCAAGGATGGTCTCTCCCTGTTTGATCTTACGTCGGGCGCCTGTACTGCCCCTGCTGCTGATGCTGACAGTACCGTTCGCTCGCAGTGGCTCACGCGCGATGCTGCTGCCCGCCTTGCTGTGCGTAGTCACCTACCGTCTACTGAGCGCGCGCACTTTAGTCAGTACAAAAGTGCTAAGACTCTGTACGACGCAGTAGTTGCACGTTACTCTTCCCCTGCCACTGCTGCGCTTAGCCGCCTCATGCTACCGTACCTGTTCCCTGACCTCGCTGCTTTTGCCATAGTCACTAACCTCATTACGCACCTCCGCACTAGTGACACTCGCTACCGCGCTGCGCTTCCTGCTGAGTTCTGCGCCCAGAACCCCCCCCCCCATGTACATCACCCTCTACTACCTAGTCACTCGACTCCCTGACACTCTCCGCTCGGTCAGGGACCACTTCCTCTCTCTTTGCCCTACCACCCTCACTGTCGACCTCCTCGAGGAGCGCCTCCTTGCAGCAGAGACTAGGATCACCGCTGTAGGCGCCTCTCGTGGTGACCCCCGTACCCCTTTCTTTGAGGGGTGCTCCCCCGTTCCTCTTTTGCCCTCTGTTGCCTCTGCTGCTGCTGTCGACCTTGTTGGCACCGAGTCGGTCAGCGCTGCGTCTGCTCCTAGTGAGAGGCGCCGCATCAGCAAGGGCAAGCGGGGCAAGGGAGCTGGAGGAGGTGGTGGGGGCGGCGGTAGTGGCGGTGGAGGCGGAGGAGGGGGTGGGGGTGGAGGTGGTGGTAGAGGTGGGGGCTTCGGTGGCGGCGGTGGAGGTGGAGGCGGCGGTGGCGGTGGCGGGAGGGGTGGAGGAGGCGGAGGCGGCGGTGGCGGAGGTGGAGCTGACAGAGGCGGAGCTGTGCAGCGGGGACCCCAGCAGCAGCAGCGCTCTCGTGAGACCCCTTCGCCCCAGCAGCTTCGTGAGTGGTACGCGGGGCGCCAGGGGTCTGGGGGTGCTGGTCCCTGTACTTACGTCCTGCGCACCGGTGACCGCACTGGAGAGCAGTGTGGCGGCCTGCACGCCACCCAGCGCTGCTTCGGTCGCCTGACGGACGCCTGGCGTGCCCAGTTCCCGGACGCTACTGAGATCCCTCGTTGGGGAGATCTATTCAGGTCAGGGGTAGCTATCTTTGATCTTGACTTTGATGCTATTCTTGCTGCCATGTATGCTGTGTCTATTAGTGCTGAGGGTGACTGTTACGTGTGTGTTCCGCCTGACCCTGTTATTGAGGCTGCTGCCCTAGGTGCTAGTGAGTCTGCTGCTCCAGGTACTCGTGAGTCTGCTGCTCTAGGTTCTGGTGAGTCTGCTCTCTCAGGTACCGAGTCTGCTCAGGTCTTTCACACCTTCACCCTCGACTCGGGTGCTTCCCGCTCCTTCTTTCGAGACCGCACCACCCTTATGCCGCTCAGTCGGCCGGTTGCGGTCTCCCTGGCAGACCCCTCTGGGGGTCCTGTCCTTGCTCGCTACTCCACTGTCCTCCCGTGTCCGGCGGCCCCGTCAAGCTCCCTGTCTGGTCTCTACCTCCCCTCGTTCTCCACGAACTTGGTGAGTGGTGCTGACTTCAGGATGCCGGAGTTGACCAGTCCACTCCTGCAGGTCAGCGAGTGACCCACTGCACGTGTGCTTAGACGGGCCGCCACTTGGCCTCGTTTACCCGTCGACCGGGGTCGAGCCTGTACACACTGACCACAGAGTCTCCTCCGGTTGCTGCGTCGAGTCAGGTGTTTGCTGCAGCGTCTCGGTCAGGTCCTGAGTCTGCCCCCTGCTCGTGTCGCCTCCTGTTCCACCAGACCCTCCTCTTGCACCACCGCCTTGGTCACCCCTCCTTGCCTCGTCTCCGAGGCATGGCCTCCCGTCTCCTTGTCTCTGGTCTCCCCCGGTCCCTCCCTCCCCTTCCCCCGGGGCCTGCCCCTACCTGCGTTCCCTGCGTCGAGGGGCGACAGCGCGCCGCTCCTCACTCCTCCGAGTTTCCCCCGACAGAGGCTCCGCTGCAGACTCTTCACATGGACGTGTGGGGCCCAGCCCGCGTCCGTGGACAGGGTCACGAGCGTTACTTCCTGCTGGTGGTTGACGACTACTCGCGTTACACCACTGTCTTCCCCTTGCGCAGCAAGGGTGAGGTCACTGAGGTGTTGATCGACTGGATCCGCGTAGCTCGTCTCCAGCTCAGAGAGCGTTTCGGCTCGGACTTTCCTGTTCTGCGTCTGCACTCCGACAGAGGCGGAGAGTTTTCCTCCGACCTTCTGCGAGCCTTCTGTCGTGCGGAGGGCATCCGCCAGACGTTCACGCTTCCGGCCTCTCCACAGCAAAATGGGATTGCTGAGCGCCGCATTGGCATGGTCATGGATGTCGCTCGTACGTCCATGATCCATGCGGCTGCTCCCCATTTTCTGTGGCCGTTCGCGGTTCAGTACGCGGCGCATCAGATCAACCTTCAGCCCCGGGTCTCCCTGCCGGAGACCTCCCCTACTCTGCGGTGGACGGGGAAGGTTGGTGATGCGTCTGCGTTCCGTGTCTGGGGATCTCGAGCTTTTGTCCGAGACTTGTCTGCGGACAAGGTGTCCTCCTGTGCTGTTCCTTGCGTCTTCCTCGGCTTTCCCCCTGACGCGCCTGGTTGGCAGTTTTACCACCCCACCTCGCGTCGTGTTCTGTCCTCCCAGGACGTCACGTTTGACGAGTCGGTTCCGTACTACCGTCTCTTCCCCTACCGCACTGCCCCCCTCCCCCCCCCCGCTGCTCTTCCTCGCTCCCGGTCCCCCCCCGGTAGACCCCCTCCCCCCTCAGGGTCCTGCCCCCTCAGGTGTGTCCCAGGTAGATGCAGTCGAGCCTGTCGAGGTAGCTGCTGACTCTGGTGCGTCTGGGGGTGCTGAGCCTGAGCGTGCGGAGCCTGGGCGTGCTGGGTCTGGGGGTGCTGAGCCTGAGCGTGCGGAGCCTGGGGGTGCTGGGTCTGGGGGTGCTGAGCCTGAGTGTGCGGGGCCTGGGGGTGCTGCTTCTGGGGGTGCTGAGCCTGTCGATGCTGGACCTGGCGGTCCTTCAGGTGCTTTGTCCCGGCGGGAGCTTCCCTCTCCACAGGAGCTGCGCGAGTGGTTTGCTCGCCGCTGGAGCCGTGCTGCTGGAGCTGGAGGTTCTGCTGCTGCTGGAGGTTCTGGAGCTGGAGGTGCTGCTGGACCCGGTACTGGAGGTTCTGCTTCTCCTGGGGGTGCTGGAGCCACGGGTCCCGGAGGTGCTCGTACTAGAGGTACTGGAGCTGCTGGGCCTGGTGGTGCTCCTGGTGCTGGAGCTACTGGTGGAGCTGGAGCTGGTGGTGCTGCTGGAGTGGGTGCTACTGGAGGTACTGGAGCCGGAGCGGCTGTGTCTGCTGGTGGTCCTGCTGGAGCTGGAGCTGCTGGAGGTACTGGAGCTGGTGGTGCTGCTGGAGTTGGAGCTGACGCTGGGGGTACTGGTGTTGTCCCTGCTGGTTCTGGAGGTGCTGCGCGGCCGCGGCCGTACTTCGTTCCGCTCCTTGAGCAGGTTCTTGGTCTTCCGCCTTCTCCTAGTCCTGCTCCTTCCTTAGAGTGTCCTCCGCCTGTCCAGTTCGAGTCACAGTTACAGCTGGTCTCCCCTCTGCCTGCTCCTTCTCCCTACTCTGGTCCTACTGGAGGTCTTGCTGAGCGTCGTGAGCCTGAGTCGCGTCCTGCGTCGCCTGTTCGCACTGCTCGCACTAGTCGTCGTGTTCCACGTCCGCGTCCTCCTGCAGTCCCGGGCACGCATCAGATGACTCTGCGTCCTTCCACTGCGCCACAGCGTGTCCCTTTGCCGTCTCCTCCAGAGTCCTCTCTTCCTGCTCTTGCTGACCCGGCGTCTGACTCCCTTCGTGCTGCCAGTCCTACTGTGACGCGTTTCCTAGCCACTGTTGTCACTGACCCTTCCTTTGAGTCCACTGCTGCGTCTGCCTTAGTTGCCGAGCTTGTCGACTTCGCTGCTCACTGTCGTCTAGACTACGCCGCTAGTCTTGTTGCTGAGTCAGCGTCTGCGTCTGTCTGTCCTCCGTCTATCGGGGGTGAGTGTGCTCTTAGCACGGACGTCCTTGAGGACCGACAGGAGGAGTTCCAGTGTTTTGCTGCTACTTTACCTCATCTCGTGTCCACGCTGCTTGCCCCTGAGGGAGACCCGGATGCACCAGACATCCCGACCCCGCGCTCTTACGCAGAGGCGATAGAGGGTCCTTACTCCTCTCAGTGGCAGGCAGCCATGGACGCAGAGATGGCTTCCTGGAAGTCCACAGGCACCTACGTCGACGAGGTTCCCCCACCTGGGGCGAACATCGTCAGTGGCATGTGGATTTTCAGGGTGAAGCGGCCGCCGGGTTCTCCGCCTGTCTTCAAGGCGCGTTACGTGGCTCGAGGCTTCAGCCAGCGGCAGGGAGTTGACTACTTTCAGACCTTCTCCCCGACCCCGAAGATGACCACTCTTCGGGTTCTGCTGCACGTTGCTGCTCAGCGTGACTACGAGCTTCACTCCCTTGACTTCAGCACTGCTTTCCTACAGGGCAGTCTGCACGAGGAGATCTGGCTGCGCCGCCCACCTGGCTTCACTGGGTCGTTTCCTCCTGGTACCCAGTGGAGCCTCCGGCGGCCAGTCTACGGTCTCCGCCAGGCGCCACGTGAGTGGCACGACACACTGAGGACTACGCTTGCGGCTCTTGGGTTTGCTCCTTCCACTGCTGACCCGTCGCTGTTTCTTCGCACCGACACTTTGCTGCCGCCGTTCTACATCCTCGTGTACGACACTGCTGGACTCGCCCACGTGAAGTCCGAGCTGCAGAAGAGACACACGTGCACAGACCTGGGTGAACTGCGCAGCTATCTTGGCTTGCAGATCACCCGGGACAGAGCACGGCGCACCATTACTCTGACTCAGTCACACATGGTGCAGCAGGTCCTTCAGCGCTTCGACTTCACGTACTCCTCGCCTCAGGCCACTCCTCTGTCTACTCGCCACTCGCTCTTAGCTCTGCCTTCGGATGAGTCCGTAGAGCCGAGTGGCCCGTACCCAGAGCTTGTTGGCTGCCTCATGTACCTGATGACCTGCACTCGACCTGACCTAGCATACCCTCTGAGCATCTAGGCACGCTATGTTGCTCCTGGGAGACACCGACCAGAGCACATGGCTGCAGCGAAGAGGGTGTTGCGCTACTTGTGCAGTACTTCGGGCTTGGGGCTAGTGCTTGGAGGGCGGAGTCCAGTGGTCCTCACTGGTTACGCAGACGCGTCTTGGGTTGACGACCTGGCTACTCAGCGGTCGTCACAGGGTTACACCTTCAGCCTTGGTTCCGGCTCTGTTTCGTGGCGGTCTACTCGCTCGTCTTCTGTTCTCAGCTCCAGCTGTGAGGCCGAGATCTACGCTGGGGCCATGGCTGCACAGGAGTTACGCTGGCTCACCTACTTGCTGACTGACCTGGGAGAGCCGCCTCGTTCTCCTCCAGTTCTGTACGTAGACAACAAGGCTATGCTGGCCTTGTGTCGGGAGCACAGACTGGAGCACAGAACGAAGCACATTGCTCTTCGCTACTTCCTTGCTCGTGAGCTGCAGCAGCGTGGTCAGCTGCGCCTTGCTTACGTGGCCTCTCAGGCCAACACTGCTGATATCTTTACCAAGGCACTTCAGCCTTGTGACCATCAGCGCTTCTGTACTATGCTAGGTCTTGTGCCTACTTGGCCTCACTTGCTTACCTCTTGACTTTCCTTGTACTGTGATCTATATATACCTGCACTTGCTTGTTTACCTTTATATATGAACTTGCATGTGAACTGGCCTTGTGGCCTTTGAACCGGTGCTCAGACTGTGTGGTGACGTTGTGATCCACCCTGAGCTTGCTTTGCTTTGCTTTGCTTGAATGGTCTTGTGACCCCTAGTTCTCCCCCACTTTGCCTATGGGGGTGTGTCAAATGTATATGCCTTAGCCTATATAGGCTGTAGTGGGGTAGTTCCTAGAGGGTACAACACTTTTGTGTTCTCTATTTGTACCCACCTGATTTCTAGTTCAATCATTCCTATTTGAATCTTCACATCCGCACCATAGATCTGCGTAATTCCCTTCACGACGAGACGTGCCTTTTCGCGGGCGACTGTGTCGTCGGTGTTGTATTTTGTCATAAGAACCTACCGGTTCTTCATGACATTGAGGCCGCGCAGTCGAGGCACCAGCTCCCATGTTCCGTTGGCGAGGAGGCTGCGCATCTCCTCCTCCATTGCTGCCTTCGCCGCCTTCCCCTTCCAGCTCGCTAGCGCTTCCTTGACGGTCATCGTGGAGATATCCCACCGTCGTTCAGGGACACCGTGCATATCGGGATCCAGTTCTGGCAGCGTGGTATCCGCGTTTACGTCATCAAGAATCGGGTTAGCAAATAACAGGCACATATCGGCCCAATTCTTTGGAGGCACACCAAATTTGGAGCGGGTGGAATGTTGAGACGGCTGCTTGACTTCCACCACATCGCTTGAGGAACTGTCTCTAGATGACTCCCCTGCATCGTTGTTGTCTTCGCCGATGACCTCTACAACGTCGCTTGACGAGCCATCTCTGATCTGCTCCCCTGTCACCTGCTCCCCTGCCTATTTCTGCACACCAGGTACGCCGTTCTCTGAAGAAGCGGCAGGTCGACCGTCGACGATGCCGATGCGCAGAGCCAAAGGTAGCGCGTCATGTCTCCCCTCATTGTCGTCGGCCGACTTGGACAGGGTGTCGGGGGTGGGACGAGAGATGCTTTCCGCGGAGAGGAGATGACAGCAGGCACGGATGAGGTTGACGGTTTGGTGATAGGCACCACACACGGGTATACAGGTGGAAGAAACATGGGGATGGACGTGGGGACGTGCGGAGGTGTAGGTGCTGAAACCAGGGCGTCAAGCAGATCGTCAATCTCATCTGCGAGAAGACCCGGTGAAGGAGCGGAGACCGCTGAGGTGGATACTTTGTGTACACTTCCTGGCGCGCGCTCGGCTTTCCAGTCATCCAGTGACTGGGTTTCGTAAAATATCACCTCCACAGTGGTGACGACGCGGTTTGCAGTGAGATCCAGCACCTCCCAACCTTTGCTCGCGGGAGAAACGCCAAGATGAAGACCCCAGCTGGCTTTCGGCGCAAGCTTCCCACCGCGCTGATGTTGCGGGACCATGTATTGCACCATGCAACCCCACACCCGGGCCGTGGTAAGGTCCGGCTTCGTTTTGTACATCAACGTATACGGTGTTGCTCCTGAAGGCAGAGAAGCACGCTCAATGCCGTTACGCACCCACACAGCTTGGTGAAGCGCGAGGTGCCACCAATGGTGTGGCACGTTCATATGCAGAAGCATTGTCCGCACCGCCTCGACAAGTGTGCGCATTTCGCGTTCAGCCATCCCATTCTGCTGCGGAGTATACGGACATGTCAAATCATGGACAATGCCGTGCTTGAAGACAGGCAGAGAACTCGGCGGCCGCTTCACCCTGAAAATCCACATGCCATCGACAATGTTCGCCCCAGGTGGGGGAACCTCGTCGACGTAGGTGCCTGTGGACTTCCAGGAAGCCATCTCTGCGTCCATGGCTGTCTGCCACTGAGAGGAGTAGGGACCCTCTATCGCCTCTGCGTAAGAGCGCGGGGTCGGGATGTCTAGTGCATCCGGGTCTCTCTCAGGGGCAAGCAGCATGGACACGAGATGAGGTAAAGCAACAGCAAAAGACTGGAACTCCTCCTGCCTGTCCTCAAGGACGTCCGTGCTAAGAGCACACTCACCCCCGACGGACGGAGGACAGACAGACGCAGACTCAGCAACAAGACTAGCGGCGTAGTCTAGACGACAGTGAGCAGCAAAGTTGACAAGCTCAGCAACTAAGGCAGACGCAGCAGTGGACTCAAAGGAAGGGTCAGTGACAACAATGGCCAGGAGACGCGTGACAGTAGGACTAGCAGCACGAAGGGAGTCAGACTCCGGGTCAGCAAGCGCAGGAAGAGAGGACTCAGGAGGAGACAGCAGAGGGACACGCTGCGGAGCAGTGGAAGGACGCAGAGCCATCTGGTGTGTGCCAGGGACAGGAGGAGGACGCTGACGCAAACCACGACGACCAGTGCGAGCAGCACGAACAGGCAACGCAGGAAGAGACTCAGGCTCACGACGCTCCGTAAGACCTCCTGTCGGACCAGTGTAAGGATAAGGAGCAGGCAGTGGGGAGGCCGGCTGTAACTGTGACTCGGACTGGACAGGCTGTGGACACTCTAAGGAGGGAGCAGGACCAGTAGAAGGCGGGAGACCAAGAACCTGCTCAAGGAGCGGAACGAAGTACGGCCGCGGCCGCGCAGCGCCTCCAGAACCAGCAGGAACAGCACCAGCACCCCCAGCGTCAGCTCCAACTCCAGTAGCACCACCAGCTCCACCAGCACCTCCAGCAGCTCCAGTAGCGCCAACTCCAGCACCTCCAGGAGCACCGGCTCCAGCAGCACCTCCAGCTCCAGCACCTCCAGGAGCTCCAGCTCCAGCAGGACCACTAGAAGCCCCAGCAGCACCAGCAGCGCCAGGGCCAGCACCTCCAGTAGCACCGGGTCCAGTAGTACCGCCAGCTCCAGCACCTCCAGCAGCTCCAGCCCCAGCAGCACCACCAGGCCCAGCAGCTCCAGTACCTCCAGTACGAGCACCTCCGGGACCAGTGGCTCCAGAACCCCCAGCAGCTCCAGCAGCAGCAGGACCTCCAGCGCCCGTAGCACCACCAGCTCCAGTAGCACGGCTCCAGCGGCGAGCAAACCACTCGCGCAGCTGCTGTGGAGAGAGTGGCTCCCGCCGGGACGAAGCACCCGAAGGACCTCCAGGCGCAGCACCTCCAGACTCCACACGCGTAGGCTCAGCACCCTCAAGCTCCGCACCCCCAGACTCAGCAACCCCAGGCTCAGCACCCCCAAACTCAGCACCCCCAAACTCAGCAACCCCAGGCTCAGCACCCCCAGACTCAGCACCCCCAGGCCCCGCACGCTCAGGCTCAGCACCCCAAGACCCGGCACCCGCAGGCTCAGCATCAGAGTCAATAGCTACCTCGACATGCTCGACTGCGTCTACCTGGGACACACCTGAGGGAGCACGACCCTGAGGGGGGAGGGGGTCTACCGGGGGAGGACCTGGCGCGAGGAAGAGCGGCGGGGGGGGGAGGTGGGCAGTGCGGTAGGGGAAGAGACGGTAGTAAGGAACCGATTCGTCAAACGTGACGTCAATCCTATTTTGCTGTGGAGAGGCCGGAAGCGTGAACGTCTGGTGGATGCCCTCCGCACGACAGAAGGCCCGCAGAAGGTCGGAGGAAAAATCTCCACCTCTGTCGGAGTGCAGACGCAAAACAGGAAGGTCCGAGCCGAAACTCTCGCTGAGCTGATGACGAGCAGCGCGGATCCAGTCGATCAGCACCTCGGTGAACTCACCCTTGCGGCGCAAGAGGAAGACTGTGGTGTAACGCGAGTAGTCGTCAACGACCAGCAGAAAGTGCCGCTCGTGACCCTGTCCACGGACGCGGGCGGGGCCCCACACGTCCATGTGAAGAGTCTGCAGGGGAGCCTCCGTCGGAGGGAACTCAGAGGAGTGAGGAGCGGCGCGCTGCCGCCCCTCGACGCAAGGAACGCAGGTAGGGGCAGGTCCCGGGGGGAGGGGAGGGAGAGACCGGGGAAGACCACTGACAAGGACACGAGAGGCCATGCCTCGGAGACGAGGCAGGGAGGGGTGACCAAGGCGGTGGTGGCAGAGGAGAGTCTGGTGAGACAGGAGGCGACACGAGCAGGGGGCAGACTCAGGACCAGACCGGGACGCTGCAGCAAACACCTGACCCGACGCGGCTACCTGATCAGACTCAGCAACCGGAGGAGGCACGGTAGTCAGGGTGTACAGGCTCGACCCAGGCTGACGAGTGAACGTGGCCAGGTGCCGGCCCTGTTAGAATCAGGAACGGAATGAATGAACTAGGAAGCAGGTGGGTACAAGTAGGAGACCTAAAAGTGCTGTACCCTATAAGTACTACCCCACTACAGCCTAAACAGACTATAGCATATATAAGTTTGACACACACCCATAGGCAAAGTGGGGGAGAACAAGAGGTCACAAGACCAGTCAAGAAGGCAAAGTAAGCTCAGGGTGGATCACAAAGTCACCACGCAGTCTGAGCACAAGCAAAGGGCCACAAGGCCAGTTCACATGCAGTGTGGGTAGAGGAAAGCAAACAATACAGTGATCACAACCTAGCAAGTGTAAGCATGCAGGTATATGTATATATAGTACAATACAAGCAGAGTCAAGAAGTAAGCAAGTGAGGCACAGTAGGTACAAGGCCTAGAACAGTACAGAAACGCTGATGATCACAAGGCTGAAGTGCCTTGGTGAAAACATCAGCAGTGTTGGCCTATGAGGTCACGTAAGCAAGACGAAGCTGGCCACGCTGCTGCAACTCTCGAGCAAGGAAGTAGCGCAGAGCAATGTGCTTCGTTCTGTGCTCCAGTCTGTGCTCCTGACACAAGGCCAGCATGGCCTTGTTGTCAACTTACAGAACTGGAGGAGAACGAGGCGCCTCTCCCAAGTCGGTCAGCAGGTAGGTGAGCCAGCGTAGCTCCTGTGCAGCCATGGCCCCAGCGTGGATCTCAGCCTCACAACTGGAGCTGAGAACAGAAGAAGAGCGGGTAGACTGCCAAGAGACAGAACCGGAGCCAAGACTGAAGGTGTAGCCCTGTGACGACCGCTGCGTAGCCAAGTCGTCAACCCAGGAGGCGTCAGCGTGACCAGTGAGGACAACTGGAGCCCGTCCTCCAAGCACGAGCCCCATGCCCGATGTACTGCACAAGTAGCGCAACACCCTCTTCGCAGCATCCCAGTGCACCTTTCGGTGCCTACCGGGAGCCACGTAGCGAGCCAGAAGGCTGAGAGGGTACGCGAGGTCAGGTCGTGTGCAAGTCATCAGGTACATGAGGCAGCCCACAAGCTCTGGATACGGGCCACTCGGCTCTACGGACTCGTCCGAAGGTGGAGCTGAGAGCGAGTGAACGGTAGGCAGAGGAGTGGACTGTGGCGAGGAGTACGTGAAGCCGAAGCGCTGAAGGACCTGCTGCACCATGTGTGACTGAGTCAAGGTAATGGTGCGCTGTGCTCTGTCCCGGGTGATCCGCAATCCAAGATAGCTTGTCAGCTCACCTAGGTCTGTGCACGTGTGTCTCTTCTGCAGCTCGGACTTCACGTGGGCGAGTGCCTCAGTGTCAGCAGTAGCAAAAACAAGGTCATCTACGTACACGAGAACGTAGAACGGCGGCAGAGTGGTGTCAGTGCGTAGAAACAGAGAAGGGTCAGAAGTGGAAGGAGCAAAACCAAGAGTAGCAAGAGTGGTCCTCAGTGTGTCGTGCCACTCACGAGGTGCCTGGCGGAGACCGTAGACTGGCCGGCGGAGGCTCCACTGGGTACCAGCAGGAAACGACCCAGTGAAGCCAGGTGGGCGGCGCAGCCAGATCTCCTCGTGCAGGCTGCCCTGTAGGAAGGCTGTGCTGAAGTCAAGCGAGTGGAGCTCGTAGTCACGCTGAGCAGCTACGTGCAGCAGTACCCGAAGAGTGGTCATCTTCGGCGGCCGCTTCACCCTGAAGATCCACATGCCACTGACGATGTTCGCCCCATGTGGGGGAACCTCGTCGACGTAGGTGCCTGTGGACTTTCAGGAAGCCATCTCGGCGTCCATGGCTGCCTGCCACTGAGAGGAGTAGGGACCCTCTATCGCCTCTGCGTAAGAGCGGGGTCGGGATGTCTGGTGCATCCGGGTCTCCCTCAGGGGCAAGCAGCATGGACACGAGATGAGGTACAGCAGTGGCAAAGTAGTGGAAGGACGCAGTGTCATAGAGTGAGTGCCAGGGATAGGTGGAGGACACGGACGCAAAACACGACCAGCGCGAGCAGTGCGGACAGGCGACGCAGCACGAGACACAGGCGACACAGGACGCGACTCAGGCTCACGACGCTCCGTAAGACCTCTAGTCGGTCCAAAGTAAGGAGAAGGACCAGGCAGTGGAGAGGACGGCTGTAACGGCGACTGTGACTGGTCAGGCAGGGTACTCAGTATCGGAGGAATAGGACCAGCAGAAGGCGGTAGACCAAGAACCCGCGGCCGCGCAGCGCCTCCAGAAACAGCAGAGACAGAACCGGGACCCTCAGCCCCAGGGTTTCCAGTCCCAGCAGCACCACCAGCAGCTCCAGCAGCTTTAGCACCAGCAGCACCTCCAGCAGCTCCAGCAGCCCCAGCACCAGCAGCACCTCCAGTACCAACAGCACCGCCAGCAGCTCCAGCAGCACCTCCAGCAGCCCAAGCAGCTCCAGCACCAGCAGCACCTCTAGCAGCTCCAGCAGCACCTCCAGCAGCTCCAGCAGCACCAGCACCAGCAGCACCTCCAGTAGCTCCAGCAGCACCTCCAGCAGCTCCAGCAGCACTAGCACCAGCAGCACCTCCAGGAGCTCCAGCAGCACCTCCAGCAGCTCCAGCAGCACCAGTACCAGCAGCACCTCCAGCAGCTCCAGCAGCACTAGCACTAGCAGCACCTCCAGCAGCTCCAGGAGCACCTCCAGCAGCTCCAGCAGCACCAGTACCAGCAGCACCTCGACAGCGCCGAGAGTACCACTCACGAAGCTGCTGTGGAGAGAGGGGCTCGCGCCGCGACGGGACACCTAGAGCACCTCCAGACTCAGCACACGCAGGCTCAGCACCCTCAGGCTCAGCACGCCCAGACTCAGCACCCCCAGACTCAGCACCCCCAGGCTCCACACGCTCAGGCCCAGCACCCCCAGTCCCCACACGCTCAGGCTCAGCACCCCTAGCAGCACCTAAGTCGACAGCTACCTCGACCGGCTCGGCAGGGTCTACCTGGGACACACCTGAGGGGGCAGGACCCTGCGGGGGGAGGGGGTCTACCGGGGGAGTACCTGGTGCTAGGAAGAGCGGCGGGGGGGGGGGGGGAGAGGCAGTGCGGTAGGGGAAGAGACGGTAGTAAGACACCGACTCGTCAAACGTGACGTCCTGAGAGGACAGAACACGACGCGAGGTGGGGTGGTAGAACTGCCACCCGGGTGCGTCAGGAGGGAAGCCAAGGAAGACACAGGGAACAGCACGGGAGGACAGCTTGTCCGCTGAAGTATCGCGGACAAAAGCTTGAGATCCCTAGACACGGAACGCGGACGCATCACCAACCTTCCCCGTCCACCGCAGAGTAGGTGTGGTCTCCGGCAAGGAGACACGAGGCTGAAGGTTGATCTGATGCGCAGCGTTCTGAACTGCGAACGGCCACAGAAAATGGGGAGCAGCCGCATGGATCATGGACGTACGAGCGACGTCCATGACCATGCCAATGCGGCGCTCAGCAATCCCATTTTGCTGTGGGGAGGCCGGAAGCGTGAACGTCTGGCGGATGCCCTCCGCACGACAAAAGGCCCTCAGGAGGTTGGAGGAAAACTCACCACCTCTGTCTGAGTGCAGACGCAGAACAGGAAGGTCCGAGCCAAAACTCTCGCGGAGCTAGCGACGAGTACCGCGGATCCAGCCGATCAACACCTCAGGGACCTCACCCTTGCTGCGCAAGGGGAAGACTGTGGTGTAACGCGAGTAGTCGTCAACGACCAGCAGGAAGTAACGCTCGTGACCCTGTCCACGGACGCGGGCTAGGCCCCACACGTCCATGTGAAGAGTCTGCAGAGGAGCCTTAGTCGGAGGGAACGTGGAGGAGTGAGGAGCGGCGCGCTGCCGGCCCTCGACACAGGGAACACAGGTAGGGGCAGGCCCCGGAGGAAGGGGAGGGAGGGACCGGGGTAGACCCGAGACAAGGGTACGGAGGCCATACCTCGAAGACGAGGCAGGGAGGGGTGACCAAGGCGGTGGTGCCAAAGAAGAGTCTCGTGCGACAGAGGACGACACGAGCAGGGGGCAGACACAAGACTAGACCTGGACGCGGCAGCAAACACCTGACTGGACGCAGCTACCTGACCAGACGCAGAGACTGGAGGAGGCACAGTAGTCAGTGTGTACAGACTCGACCCTGGCCTACGGGTGAACGTGGCCAGGTGGCGGCCCGTCCGAGAGCAAGGGCAGTGGGTCACACGCTGACCTCCAGGGGCGAACTGGTCAACCCCCGCGTACTGGAGGTCAGCTCCACTCACCAAGTTCGTAGAGAACGAGGGGAGGTGGAGTCCCGACAGCAAGCCCGACGGGGCCGCAGGACACGGTAGAACCGTGGAAGAGTGCGCAAGGACTGGGCCCCCAGAGGGGTCAGCAAGGGAGACTGCGACAAGCCGACTGGGCGGCGTGAGTGTGGTGCTGTCTCTAAAGAAAGAGCGCGAAGCACCAGAGTCAAGTGTGAAAGTGTGCAAGGCCTCAGTAGGTGCAGTACCAGAGAGAGCATACTCACCAGTACCTGGAGCAGCAGACTCACCAGTACCTGGAGCAGCAGACGCACTAGCACCTAGAGCAGCAGCCGCAATGCCCGGGTCGGGCGGGACACTCAGGTAACAGTCACCCTCAGCACTATCAGACAAAGCATACATGGCAGCAAGGATAGCATCGAAATCAAGATCAAAGATAGGCACATTCTGCAGAAGTAGGTCATGCCAGCGAGGGATCTCAACGGCGTCAGGAAACTGGGCACGCCAGGTGTCAGTCAAGCGACCGAAGCAGCGCTGCGTAGTGTGTGGCAGCCCACACGCCTCCCCACGACGACTGCCGGTGCGAAGAACGTAAGTGCAGGGACCAGCACCCCCAGACCTCCCACGCCCAGCATACCACTCACGAAGCTGCTGGGCCGACGGGGTCTCACGGGAGCGCGGCTGCTGCTGGCGCTGGCTACCACCAAACCCTCCACGCTGCGCGGCTGCACCTCGACCAGCACCACCGCCGCCGCCACCTCCACCACCGCTGCTGCTGCCTCCACCACCTCCGCCGCTGCCTCCACCACCTCCACCGCCGCCACTGAAGCCCCCACTCCCGGTACCACCCCCACCTCCACCGCCACCCCCTCCGCCTCCTCCACCTCCTCCACCGCCTCCCCCGCCGCCCCCTCCACCACCCTTGCTCCCCTTGCCCTTGCTGTTGCGGCATCTCCCACTAGGGGCAGACGTAGCTCCGACCTCCTCAGTGCCAACGAGGTCGACAGCAGCAGCAGAAGCAACAGAGGGGAGAAGGGGGACAGGGGAACAACCCTCAAAGAAAGGGGTGCGACGGTCGCCGCGAGAAGCACCTACAGCTAAGATACTCTTCTCAACTGCAGCAAGGCGCTTCTCTAGCAGGTCGACAGTCAGCTCGGTGGGGCAAAGGGAGAGAAAGTGGTCCCTGACTGAAGAAAGGGAGTCAGGGAGGCAGGTGACTAGGTAGTAAAGGGTGATGTACATGGGGGGGGGGGGTTCTTGGCATAGAAGTCAGTGGGAAGGGCAGCGCGGTAGCGGGCGTCACTAGTGCGGAGGTGAGCAACTAGGTCAGCGACTGTGGCAAAGGCGGCAAGGTCAGGGAAAAGGTACGGCAGCATGAGGCGGCTGAGGGCAGCAGTGGCAGGGGAGGAGTAGCGCGCAACTACAGCGTCGTACAAAGACTGAGCAGTCTTGTACTGGACAGAATGCGCACGCTCTGCAGGCGGCAGGTGACTACGAACAGCAAGACGAGCAACAGCGTCACGAGTGGTCCACTGCGAGCGAACCGTACTGTCAGCAGTGGCAGCAGGAGCAATAGAAACACCGGACGTGTGATCGAAAAGGGATACCCCATGCCTAGAATCACACTGAAGAAAGAGCTGCAGGTCGTCAACCCACACGTCAAAGTCAACTGCACGCCCCTCAGCATCAAAGGTGAGAACAGTAGGACTAGCCATAGCAGCAGTAGGAGCAGGAGAAGCAGAGGCAGCAGTAGCAGCTGCAGCAGCAGAGGCAGCAGTGGCAGCAGTGAAGGCAGAGCAGTGCAGCTCAGTAGGGCGGCGCGGCTCGGCTGGGCGGCGCGGCTCGGCAGAGCAGTGTGGCTCGGCTGGGCGGCGCGGCTCGGCTGGGCGGCGCGGCTCGGCTGGGCGGCGCGGCTCAGCTCCTGGCGGCGCGGCGTAGCAGCGCGGCGCGGGTGCTTACCAGGGGCGGGTGCAGGCAGGGCCGCAGCGGGCGGCTGCAGGGCAGGGCCGCAACGGGCGGCTGAAGGCAGGGCCAGCGACAGGTGGCGACAGGCAGGGCCGCAACGGGCCAGTGACGGGCCAGCGACGGGCGGCGACAGGCCAGCGACGGGCGACGACGGGCTGGCGACGGGTCTGGACGGGCCGGGACGGGCCAGTGGCGGCGGCGAAGGCAGGGCCGCTGGGCAGGGCCGCAGCACGCGGCGAAAACTGGGCCACGACGGGCGGCTTAGGGCCAGCGACGGGCGGCTAAGGGCCGCGACGGGCGGTGAAGGGCCGTGATGGGCCCAAAAGGCAGGGCCTCGACAGGCCTCTAAGGCAGGGCCACGACGGGCCTCGAAGGCAGGGCCGCGACGGGCCTCTAAGGAAGTGCCGCGACGGGCGGCACTAGGGTAGGGCCATGACGGGCCTCTAAGGCAGGGCCGCGACGGGCCTCTAAGGCAGGGCCGCGACGGGCGGCACTAGGGTAGGGCCGCGACGGGCCTCTAAGGCAGGGCCGCGACGGGCCTCTAAGGCAGGACCGCGACGGGCGGCACAAAGGCAGGGCGCGCGACGGCGCAGGTGAAACAGGCGCGAGGCACGCTTCGGGCAGGACAGGAAAAAAAAATCGTGGTGGGCCCTAAAAAAACGTTCCCACTAGGGAACCTGCTCAGAATACCATGTTAGAATCAGGAACGGAATGAATGAACTAGGAAGCATGTGGGTACAAGTAGGAAACCTAAAAGTGTTGTACCCTATAAGTACTACCCCACTACAGCCTAAACAGACTATAGCATATATAAGTTTGACAGGCCCGTCCGAGTACACGAACAGTGGGTCACTCGCTGACCTCCAGGAGTGAACTGGTCAACCCACGCATCCTGAAGGTCAGCTCCACTCACCAAGTTCGTGGAGAACGAGGGGAGGTGGAGGCCAGACAAAGAGCCAGACGGGACTGCCAGACACGGCAGAACCGTGTAGGAGTGTGCAAGGACCGGACCCTCAGAGGGGTCAGCCAGAGAGACTGCCACCGGCCGACTGAGCGGGGAGAGTGTGGTGCAGTCGCGAAAGAAGGAGCGGGAAGCACCCGAGTCAAGGGTGAAAGTGTGCAAGACCTGAGCCGACGCGGTACCTGAGAGAGCAGGCTCACCAGCACCTGGAGCAGCAGACTCACTAGCACCTAGAGCACCAGCCTCAATGCCCGGGTCGGGCGGAACACACAGGTAACAGTCACCCTCAGCACTAATAGACACAGCATACATAGCAGCAAGGATAGCATCATAATCAAGATCAAAGATAGCAACCCCCGACTTAAGCAGATCACCCCAGTGAGGGATCTCAGTGGCGTCAGGAAACTGTTAACGCCAGGCGTCAGACAGGCGGCCGAAACAGCGGAGCGTGGCGTGCGGGCCGCAGCACGTCTCTCCACTGCGGTCACAGGTGCGAAGAACGTAAGCGCAAGGACCAGCACCCCCAGACCTCCCATGCCCAGCGTACCACTCACGAAGCTGCTGGGGCGACAGGGTCTCACGAGGGCGCTGCTGCTGCTGGCGCTGGCCACCGCCAAAGCCTCCCCGCTGCAGAGCGCCACCCCGGCCAGCACCACCGCCACCGCCACCCCCACCGCCTCCGCCGCCGCCGCCGCCACCTCCACCCCCACTGCCGCTGCCTCCGCCGCCTCCACCTCCACCACCTCTACCGAAGCCCCCACTCCCGCCACCACCCCCACCTCCACCCCCACCCCCTCCACCGCCTCCACCGCCACCACCGCCATCCCCGCCATCCCCTCCAGCACCCTTGCCCCCCTTGCTCCTGCCGCTGCGGCGCCTCCCACTAGGAGCAGACGCAGCTCCGACCGACTCGTTGCCAACGAGGTCGACAGCAGCAGCAGAGGCAACAGAGGGCAAAAGAGGGACGGGGGAGCACCCCTCAAAGAAAGGGGCACGAGGGTCACCACGAGAGGCTCCTACAGTGACTATACTTGTCTCTGCTGCAAGGAGGCGCTCCTCGAGGAGGCCAACGGTGAGTGTGGTGGGGCAAAGGGAGAGGAAGTGGTCCCTAACCGAGCGAAGGGAGTCAGGGAGCCGGGTGACGAGGTAGTAGAGAGTGATGTACATAGGGGTGGGGTTCGCGGCGCAGAACTTGGCAGGAAGCGCAGCGCGGTAGTGGGTGTCACTAGTGCGGAGGTGCGTAATGAGGTCAGCGACTGTGGCAAAAGCAGCTAGGTCAGGGAACAGGTACGGCAGCATGAGGCGGCTAAGGGCAGCAGTGGCAGGGGAGGAGTAGCGCGCAACAACAGCGTCGTACAGAGTCCTAGCGGTCTTGTACTGACTAAAGTGCGCGCGCTCAGCAGACGGCAGGTGACTACGGACAGCTAGACGAGCAGCAGCATCGCGTGTGGTCCACTGTGAGCGAACTGTACTGTCAGCATCGGCAGCAGGGGCAACAGCGACGCCGGACGTGTGATCGAACAATGAGACTCCGTCCTTAGAGTCACACTGCAGAAAAAGCTGCAGATCATTGACCCATACCTCAAAATCGACCGCTCGACCCTCAGCATCGAAGGTAAGGACATTCGGGCTAGCCATGACAGCAGGAGCAGCAGCAGTAGCCTAGCAGGAGCAGTAGCAGCAGGAGCAGCGCGACTGGGCAGGGCGGCGCGGCTCGCAAGGGCGGCGCGGGTGCGGCGGTGCGCTTACCAGGGTAGGGCCGCCAACGGCGGCGGTAGGCAGGGTCGCAACTGCGGCTGTAGGAAGGGCCGCAGCAGCTACAGGCAGGGCCGCGACAGCTTCAGGCGGGGCCGCGACAGCAGGGCGGCAGGGCCGCGGCGGCTCCAGGCAGGGCCGCTACGGCAGGGAGGCAGGGCCGCGACAGTAGGATGGCAGGGCCGCGACGGCAGGGCAGGGCCGCGACGGCGGAAGTCAGGGCGGCAGGGGCCGCGACAGCAGGTGCCACGACAGCAGGGCAGCAGGGGCCGCGACAGCAGGGGCCGCGATGGCAGGGGCTGCGACTGCAGGGGCCGCGACAGCAGGGGCCGCGACGGCAGGGGCCGCAACAGCAGGGGCCGCGAATGCAGGGGCCGCGACAGCAGGGCGGCAGGGGCCTCGATAGCAGGGGCCGCGATAGCAGGGGCCGCGTCAGCAGGGGCCGCGACAGCAGGGGCCGCGACTGCAGGGGCCGCGACAGCAGGGGCCCCGATGGCAGGGGCCGCGACAGCAGGGGTCGCGACGGCAGGGGCCGAGACGGCAGGGGCCGCGACGGTAGGGCAGGCGCACGGGGCGTAGGGAAGGCAGGCGCGAGGCGCGCGACAGGGCAAGGAGCGCACTTCGGGCAGGGCAGAAAAAAAAAAATAAGTGGTGCGCCCTAATAAAAACGGTCCCACTAGGGAACCCGCTCTATACCATGTGAGAATTGTACGAGGAAAATTGGATGGAATGGAAAGGAGATGGGTACAAGTGTGAAAACCTAGAAAAGTTGTACCCCATGATGTCTACCCCACTACAGCCTACACTGGCTATATCATATAAGTTTGACACACAGTACTCGGAGGCCTATACAAACAACTGCACATTCATGGTGAGGAAGCAGTCTTCCTTGTCCTTGAAGTAATTGAATTTGTTCTAGTCGCTGATCTTAGCTCATGCATCGAGCTAGAAACAAATGCTGAAACCATATATTTGTGAAAAATGAAACAGGAATGAATGAAATAGGAAAGTGTGAGATACAAATATGAAAGTGAACTCAAGCAAACTCAAGAGGTAAGCAAGTGAGGCCAAGTAGGCACAAGACCGAGCATAGTACAGAAGTACTGATGATCACAAGGCTGAAGTGCCTTGGTAAAGATATCAGCAGTGTTGGCCTGAGAGGCCACGTAAGCAAGGTGCAGCTGACCACGCTGCTGCAGCTCACGAGCAAGGAAGTAGCGAAGAGCAATGTGCTTCGTTCTGTGCTCCAGTCTGTGCTCCCGACACAAGGCCAGCATAGCCTTGTTGTCTACGTACAGAACTGGAGGAGAACGAGGCGGCTCTCCCATGTCAGTCAGCAAGTAGGTGAGCCAGCGTAACTCTTGTGCAGCCATGGCCCCTGCGTAGATCTCAGCCTCACAGCTGGAGCTGAGAACAGAAGACGAGCGAGTAGACCGCCACGAAACAGAGCCGGAACCAAGGCTGAAGGTGTAACCCTGTGACGACCGCTGCGTAGCCAGGTCGTCAACCCAAGACGCGTCTGCGTGACCAGTGAGGACCACTGGACTCCGCCCTCCAAGCACTAGCCCCAAGCCTGAAGTACTGCACAAGTAGCGCAACACCCTCTTCGCTGCAGCCATGTGCTCTGGTCGGTGTCTACCAGGAGCAACATAGCGTGCCAGAATGCTCAGAGGGTATGCTAGGTCAGGTCGAGTGCAGGTCATCGGGTACATGAGGCAGCCAACAAGCTCTGGGTACGGGCCACTCGGCTCTACGGACTCATCCGAAGGCAGAGCTGAGAGCGAGTGGCGAGTAGACAGAGGAGTGGCCTGAGGCGAGGAGTACGTGAAGTCAAAGCGCTGAAGGACCTGCTGCACCATGTGTGACTGAGTCAAGGTAATGGTGCGCCGTGCTTTGTCCCGGGTGATCTGCAAGCCAAGATAGCTGCGCAGTTCACCCAGGTCTGTGCACGTGTGTCTCTTCTGCAGCTCGGACTTCACGTGGGCGAGTCCAGCAGTGTCAGCTGTAGAAAAGACCAAGTCGTCGACGTACACGAGGATCTAGAACGGCGGCAGCAAAGTGTCGGTGCGAAGAAACAGCGACGGGTCAGCAGTGGAAGGAGCAAACCCAAGAGCCGCAAGTATGTTGTGCCACTCACGTGGCGGCTGGCGGAGACCGTAGACTGGCCGCCGGAGGCTCCACTGGGTACCAGGAGGAAACGACCCAGTGAAGCCAGGTGGGCGGCGCAGCCAGATCTCCTCGTGCAGACTGCCCTGTAGGAAAGCAGTGCTGAAGTCAAGGGAGTGAAGCTCGTAGTCACGCTGAGCAGCAACGTGCAGCAGAACCCGAAGAGTGGTCATCTTCGGGGTCGGGGAGAAGGTCTGAAAGTAGTCAACTCCCTGCCGCTGGCTGAAGCCTCGAGCCACGTAACGCGCCTTGAAGACAGGCGGAGAACCCGGCGGCCGCTTCACCCTGAAAATCCACATGCCACTGACGATGTTCGCCCCAGGTGGGGGAACCTCGTCGACGTAGGTGCCTGTGGACTTCCAGGAAGCCATCTCTGCGTCCATGGCTGCCTGCCACTGAGAGGAGTAAGGACCCTCTATCGCCTCTGCGTAAGAGCGCGGGGTCGGGATGTCTGGTGCATCCGGGTCTCCCTCAGGGGCAAGCAGCGTGGACACGAGATGAGGTAAAGTAGCAGCAAAACACTGGAACTCCTCCTGTCGGTCCTCAAGGACGTCCGTGCTAAGAGCACACTCACCCCCGACAGACGGAGGACAGACAGACGCAGACGCTGACTCAGCAACAAGACTAGCGGCGTAGTCTAGACGACAGTGAGCAGCGAAGTCGACAAGCTCGGCAACTAAGGCAGACGCAGCAGTGGACTCAAAGGAAGGGTCAGTGACAACAGTGGCTAGGAAACGCGTCACAGTAGGACTGGCAGCACGAAGGGAGTCAGACGCCGGGTCAGCAAGAGCAGGAAGAGAGGACTCTGGAGGAGACGGCAAAGGGACACGCTGTGGCGCAGTGGAAGGACGCAGAGTCATCTGATGCGTGCCCGGGACTGCAGGAGGACGCGGACGTGGAACACGACGACTAGTGCGAGCAGTGCGAACAGGCGACGCAGGACGCGACTCAGGCTCACGACGCTCAGCAAGACCTCCAGTAGGACCAGAGTAGGGAGAAGGAGCAGGCAGAGGGGAGACCAGCTGTAACTGTGACTCGAACTGGACAGGCGGAGGACACTCTAAGGAAGGAGCAGGACTAGGAGAAGGCGGAAGACCAAGAACCTGCTCAAGGAGCGGAACGAAGTACGGCCGCGGCCGCGCAGCACCGACAGGGACAACACCAGTACCCCCAGCGTCAGCTCCACCTCCAGCAGCACCACCAGTCCCAGTACCTCCAGCAGCTCCTACTCCAGCAGTACCACCAGCAGACACACCCGCTCCGGCTCCAGTACCTCCAGTAGCACCCACTCCAGCAGCACCACCAGCTCCAGCACCAGGAGCACCAGCAGGCCCAGCAGCTCCAGTACCTCCAGTACAAGCACCTCCGAGACCCGTGGCTCCAGCACCCCCAGCAGAAGTAGAACCTCCAGTACCGGCTCCAGTAGCACCGCCAGCTCCAGTACCTCCAGTAGCAGCAGAACCTCCAGCAGCGGCAGCACCTCCAGCTCCAGCAGCACGGCTCCAGCGGCGAGCAAACCACTCGCGCAGCTCCTGTGGAGAGGGAAGCTCCCGCCGGGACAACGCACCCGAAGGACCGCCAGGTCCAGCACCGGCAGGCTCCACACCCCCACTCCCAGCAGCCCCAGGCTCAGCACCCCCAGAAGCAGCAACCCCAGGCTCCGCACGCTCAGGCTCAGCACCCCCAGACCCAGCACCCCCAGGCTCAGCACCCCCAGACTCCGCACGCCCAGGCTCAGGACCCCCAGACTCAGCACCCTCTGGCTCAGCACCCCCAGACGCACCCGAGTCAGCAGCTACCTCGACAGGCTCGACTGCATCTACCTGGGACACACCTGAGGGGGCAGGACCCTGAGGGGGGAGGGGGTCTACCGGGGGGGGACCGGGCGCGAGGAAGAGCGGCGGGGGGGGGAGGGGGGCAGTGCGGTAGGGGAAGAGACGGTAGTACGGAACCGACTCGTCAAACGTGACGTCCTGGGAGGACAGAACACGACGCGAGGTGGGGTGGTAAAACTGCCAACCAGGCGCGTCAGGGGGAAAGCCGAGGAAGACGCAAGGAACAGCACGGGAGGACAGCTTGTCCGCAGACAAGTCTCGAACGAAAGCTCGAGATCCCCAGACACGGAACGCAGACGCATCACCAACCTTCCCCGTCCACCGCAGAGTAGGGGAGGTCTCCAGCAGGGAGACCCGGGGCTGAAGGTTGATCTGATGCGCCGCGTACTGAACCGCGAACGGCCACAGAAAATGGGGAGCAGCCGCATGGATCATGGACGTACGAGCGACATCCATGACCATGCCAATGTGGCGCTCAGCAATCCCATTTTGCTGTGGAGAGGCCGGAAGCGTGAACGTCTGGCGGATGCCCTCCGCACGACAGAAAGCTCGCAGAAGGTTGGAGGAAAACTCTCCGCCTCTGTCGGAGTGCAGACGCAGAACAGGAAAGTCCGAGCCGAAACGCTCTCTGAGCTGGAGACGAGCAACGCGGATCCAGTCGATCAACACCTCAGTAACCTCACCCTTGCTGCGCAAGGGGAAGACAGTGGTGTAACGCGAGTAGTCGTCAACCACCAGCAGGAAGTAACGCTCGTGACCCTGTCCACGGACGCGGGCTGGGCCCCACACGTCCATGTGAAGTGTCTGCAGTGGAGCCTCTGTGGGGGGAAACTCGGAGGAGTGAGGAGCGGCGCGCTGCCGCCCCTCGACGCAGGGAACGCAGGTAGGGGCAGGCCCCGGGGGAAGGGGAGGGAGGGACCGGGGGAGACCAGAGACAAGGACACGGGAGGCCATGCCTCGGAGACGAGGCAAGGAGGGGTGACCAAGTCGGTGGTGCCAAAGGAGGGTCTGGTGGGACAGGAGGCGACACGAGCAGGGGGCAGACTCAGGACCTGACCGAGACGCAGCAGCAAACACCTGACTCGACGTAGCTACCTGACCAGACGCAGCAACCGGAGGAGACTCTGTGGTCAGTGTGTACAGGCTCGACCCCGGTCGACGGGTAAACGTGGCCAAGTGGCGGCCCGTCTGAGCACACGTGCAGTGGGTCACTCGCTGACCTGCAGGAGTGAACTGGTCAACACCGGCATCCTGATGGTCAGCACCACTCACCAAGTTCGTGGAGAACGAGGGGAGGTAGAGACCAGACAGGGAGCCTGACGGGGCCGCCGGACACGGGAGGACAGTGGAGTAGCGAGCAAGGACAGGACCCCCAGAGGGGTCTGCCAGGGAGACCGCAACCGGCCGACTGAGCGGCGTAAGGGTGGTGCGGTCTCGAAAGAAGGAGCGGGAAGCACCCGAGTCGAGGGTGAAGGTGTGAAAGACCTGAGCCGACTCGGTACCTGAGAGAGCAGACTCACCAGCACCTAGAGCAGCAGACTCACGAGTACCTGGAGCAGCAGACTCACTAGCACCTAGAGCAGCAGCCTCAATACCAGGGTCAGGCGGAACACACACGTAACAGTCACCCTCAGCACTAATAGACACAGCATACATGGCAGCAAGAATAGCATCAAAGTCAAGATCAAAAATAGTTATCACCGACCTGAGCAGATCACTCCAACGAGGGATCTCAGTGGCGTCCGGGAACTGGGCACACCAGGCGTCCGTCAGGCGACCGAAGCAGCGCTGGGTGGCGTGCAGGCCGCCACACTGCTCTCCAGTGCGGTCGCCGGTGCGCAGGACGTAGGTACAGGGACCAGTACCTCCAGACCCCTGGCGCCCCGCGTACCACTCACGAAGCTGCTGGGGTGAAGGGGTCTCACGAGAGCGCTGCTGCTGCTGGGGTCCCCGCTGCACTGCTCCGCCTCTGCCAGCTCCACCTCCGCCGCCGCCGCCTCCGCCGCCTCCACCCCTCCCGCCACCGCCACCGCCGCCTCCACCTCCACCGCTGCCTCCAAAGCCCCCACCTCTGCCACCACCCCCACCCCCACCCCCTCCTCCGCCTCCACCGCCACCACCGCCGCCCCCACCACCTCCTCCAGCTCCCTTGCCCCGCTTGCCCTTGCTGATGCGGTGCCTCTCACTAGGAGCAGACGCAGCGCTGACCGACTCGGTGCCAACAAGGTCGACAGCAGCAGCAGAGGCAACAGAGGGCAAAAGAGGAACGGGGGAGCACCCCTCAAAGAAAGGGGTACGGGGGTCACCACGAGAGGCGCCTACAGCGGTAATACTAGTCTCTGCTGCAAGGAGGCGCTCCTCGAGGAGGTCGACAGTGAGGGTGGTAGGGCAAAGAGAGAGGAAGTGGTCCCTGACAGAGCGGAGAGTGTCAGGGAGTCGAGTGACTAGGTAGTAGAGGGTGATGTACATGGGGGGGGGGTTCTGGGCGCAGAACTCAGCAGGAAGCGCAGCGCGGTAGCGAGTGTCACTAGTGCGGAGGTGCGTAATGAGGTCAGTGACTGTGGCAAAGGCAGCGAGGTCAGGGAACAGGTACGGTAGCATGAGGCGGCTGAGCGCAGCAGTGGCAGGGGAAGAGTAGCGTGCAACTACAGCGTCGTACAGAGTCTTAGCACTCTTGTACTGACTAAAGTGCGCGCGCTCAGTAGACGGTAGGTGACTGCGCACAGCAAGGCGGGCAGCAGCATCGCGCGTGAGCCACTGCGAGCGAACGGTACTGTCAGCATCAGCAGCAGGGGCAGTAGAGGCGCCCGACGTAAGGTCAAACAGGGAGAGGCCATCCTTGCTATCGCACTGAAGGAAAAGCTGCAGATCATCTAGCCAGACATCAAAGGCAACCGCTCGACCCTCAGCATCAAAGGTGAGAAGACTAGGACTAGCCATGATAGGAGCTGCAGCAGACTAGCAGCGGCAGCAGTGCAACTGAGCTAGGCAGGACAGTGCGACTCGGCAGGGCGACTCGGCAGCGCAGGGGGGCTCGGCCGCGCGGCTCGGCCCGGCTAGGCTCTTACCAGGGGCGGAGCCGACAGGTTCTGGACTGGGTCGGGGCCGGAACAGGGCCGGGACAGGGTCGGGGCCGAGCAGAGTCCGGGACGGAGCAGCAACGGGGCCGAGACCGGGTCGGGGCCGGGGCAGGTCCGGGACAGGGTCGGGGCCGAGCAGGGTCCGGGACGGAGCAGCAACGGGGCTGGGACAGGGTCGGGGCCGGGGCAGGTCCGGGACGGGGTCGGGGCCGGGGCAGGTCCGGGACAGAGTCGAGGCCGAGGCCTTTTAGGGGCGGCGGAGGGGCCGCGTAGGGGCCGCGTCAGGGACAGGGCCGGGCCGGGCTGTTTTAGGGGCGGCGTAGGGGCCGCGTCAGGGGCGGCGTAGGGGCCGCGTCAGGGGCGGCGTAGGGGCCGCGTAGGGGCGGCGTAGGGGCCGCGTCAGGGGCGGCGTAGGGGCCGCTGTCAGAGGTCCACTGGTGATCCCCGATTGATCCTAGAGAAGGGTTACAGGCACGTTGGCCTGGGGGGTTATGGGCGCACGGACCCGCTACTTAACAAGCCCTTTTATCCCAGTGGTCTAGTGGCTGGGATTCTGACATGGTATCAGAGCGAAGGTCTCGGGTTTGAATCCCGGTGTGTGCACCTCGGGCATCCCAGTGCGGGGGGGTGTCAGAGGTCCACTGGTGATCCCCGATTGATCCTAGGGAAGGGTTACAGGCTCGTTGTCCTGGGGGGTTATGGGCGCACTGACCCGCTACTTAACAAGCCCTTTTATCCCAATGGTCTAGTGGTTGGGATTCTGACATGGTATCAGAGCGAAGGTCTCGGGTTCGAATCCCGGTGTATGCACTTCGGGCATCCCAGTGCGGGGGGGTGTCAGAGGTCCACTGGTGATCCCCGATTGATCCTAGAGAAGGGTTACAGGCACGTTGGCCTGGGGGGTTATGGGCGCACGGACCCGCTACTTAACAAGCCCTTTTATCCCAGTGGTCTAGTGGCTGGGATTCT
Source organism: Closterium sp. Naga37s-1 (assembly GCA_947471745.1). Taxonomy (NCBI): domain Eukaryota; kingdom Viridiplantae; phylum Streptophyta; class Zygnematophyceae; order Desmidiales; family Closteriaceae; genus Closterium; species Closterium sp. Naga37s-1. Next base: position 2,541,656 of record CANJKZ010000072.1, on the reverse strand, counting down.
GACAGCCGCGTCAGGGGCGGCTTAGGGGCCGCGTCAGGGGCGGCGTAGGGGCCGCGTCAGGGGCGGCGTAGGGGCCGCGTCAGGGGCGGCGTAAGGGCCGCGGCAGGGGCGGCGTAAGGGCCGCGTCAGGGGCGGCGTAGGGGCCGCGTCAAGGGCGGCGTAGGGGCGGCGTAGGGGCCGCGTCAGGGGCGGCGCAGGGGCCGCGTCAGGGGCGGCTTAGGGGCCGCGTCAGGGGCGGCGTAGGGGCCGCGTCAGGGGTGGCGTAGGGGCCGCGTAGGGGCGGCGTAGGGGCCGCGTCAGGGGCGGCGTAGGGGCCGCGTCAGGGGCGGCTTAGGGGCCACATCAGGGGCGGATTAGGGGCCACGCAGGGGGCCACGTAGGGGCCGGGTAGGGGCCGCGTAGGGGCCGCGTAGGAATCGCGTAGGGGCAGCTAGGGGGCCGCGAAAAAATTTAGGGCAGGGCGCGACGCGCTTCGGGCAGCTAAAAAAAATGTTACTTATGGTGGGCCCTTAGGAAGGAACGATCCCATGTGGGAACCCGCTCTATACCATGTGAAAAATGAAACAGGAATGAATGAACTAGGAAAGTGTGAGATACAAATATGAAAGCTGTACCCCTTAGTGTCTACCCCACTACAGCCTACATAGGCTAAGGCATATATATCTGACAATATTTGCTATATTCTGAATTTTGCCCATGGAGGAATGCTAGGTTTGTCGTGCCTCGTGTAAGGCTCATTACCATCAGCATCAATTACAGACATGTGTAAATAAGGTCCAATATCATTAATTCTTTCCACATACTGAGTTTCCAGACATATGCCACCTCCCCCTTTTAATAAACCCCATCCTCCTATCCGCTTCATGAACATCATGTTGTATGCACGTTAGTTTGAATCATGCCATCCTAGCTACATGCCGAGTGCTCGTGCCATTTGTGCTTGCATAATATGCCTAAGCATATGACATTATGCATGGCTGTTGGATTTTATTATTTATGTGTTTTTCTCCAAATCTACATGCTTGATCATGTAGGAGAAGTCCAGAGCTTTCCAACAATATTAAGATCACCTTATTCCGACCAAGATCACCTTATTCCGACCAAAATCAACCAACTTAAAAGATTGGGCAAGTATTGGGACATGACTATAAAGGGATCTTTGGTTGGGTGGTTAGGAAGTCAACCTTTACTTTTGGATTGGGGTGGCTAGAAGTTTCTAGCATGAGTTGCAAATGTTGCAACACCTAGGCAAAATCCAACTAGATTGGGCTTTGCATGTGACACCTCAAGGACCTCATGATGACGGTTGCATCCTTGTTGTTAGGAAGGTTCTTACCGTCCTTTCCTAGCTCTTGGAGAACCCCTTCCCTCTCATGGTTCTATTGGAGTTCCCAACTCCAACTTTATGTGCCTTAATGTTTGTATTTCCTTTACCTTTCCAGTTATGCAACTGCTGGACGTTTTCACATCGTTCTTACTCTAGATACCATCTTAACAGGTGATTTAAATTGGAGATGGTAGCTAAGGCTATGGCGCACAATCCTACCAATCGGATTTGCGTTTAGTTAAGAAATGAGTTCGTAGCAAGTTCTCAAAGTGACGGATCCTACGCAGCACCTCATCCCCCTCCCCTACCACCACCCCCACTTCACGAACCTCTTCCCCCTCCCCTGCCACCTCCCCCACTTCAAGAACCTCATCTTCCTCCCCTGCCACCTCCCCGCTTCACAACCGCATCCTCCTCCCCGCCACATCCCCTCCTTCACGAGCCGCATCCTCCTCCCCTACCACCTCCCCCGCTTCATGAACCGCACCCTCCTCCACTGCCACCTCCCCCACTTCTGACAACTCTGACAAGCTGCTACCGTATTGATTTCGCACTCCTTTAAGCATACGGCACAAAGCTGGGTCAACCATGTCAAACTTATATATGCTATAGTCTGTTTAGGCTGTAGTGGGGGTAGTTCTTATAGGGTACAACACTTTTAGGTTTCCTACTTGTACCCACCTGCTTCCTAGTTCATCCATTCCGTTCCTTATTCTAACATGGTATCAGAGCAGGTTCCCTAGTGGGAACGTTTCTTAGGGCCCACCACGAAATTTTCTCCTGCCCTGCCCGAAGCGCGCGTTGCGGCCCCTTAGCCGCCCGTCGGCCCCTTTAGCCGTCCGTCTCGGCCCCTTAGCCGCCCGTCACGGCCCCTTCGCCGCCCGTCGGCCCCTTAGCCGCCCGTCGGCCCCTTAGCCGCCCGTCGCCCCCCCCCCCCACTTTCGCCGTCCGTCACGGCCCCTTAGCCGCCCGTCGTCGGCCCCTTAGCCGCCAGTCACGGCCCCTTCGCCGCCCGTCACGGCCCCTTAGCCGCCCTGCCGGCCCCTGCTGGCGCGACCCTGCCGGCCCCTGCTGACGCGCCCCTGCCGGCCCCTGCTGACGCGCCCCTGCTGGCGCGCCCCTGCCGGCCCCTGCTGACGCGCCCCTGTCGGCCCCTGCTGACGCGCCCCTGCTGGCGCGCCCCTGCCGGCCCCTGCTGACGCGCTCCTGCTGGCCCCTGCTGGCGCGCCCCGGCCCGGCCCCTACTGACGCGCCCCTGTCGGCCCCTGCTGACGCGCCCCTGCCGGCCCCTGCTGGCGCGGCCTCTTCTGGCGCGGCCCCTGTTGTCACGGCCCGCCCCTGCACCCGTCTCTGGTAAGCAGAGCCGCGCCGCCCAGCTGAGCCGCGCCGCCCAGCCGAGCCGCGCCGCCCAGCCAGGCCGCGCCGCCCAGCCGAGACGCGCTGCCCACTGAGCCGCGCCACTCTACCAAGCCGCACTGCCCTCCCGAGCCGCACTGCCCTGCACTGCCCTCCTGCCTCTGCTGCTATTGCTGCTACTGCTGCTATGGCTAGTCCTACTGTTCTCACCTTTGATGGTGAGGGACGTGCAGTTGGCTTTGACGTGTGGGTTGATGACCTACAGGTCTTTCTTCAGTGTGATTCTAGGGATGGGGTATCCCTTTTCGATCACACGTCCGGTGTTTCTACTGCTCCTGCTGCCACTGCTGACAGTACGGTTCGCTCGCAGTGGACCACTCGTGACGCTGTTGCTCGTCTTGCTGTTCGTAGTCACCTGCCGCCTGCTGAGCGTGCGCATTTTGGCAAGTACAAGACTGCTCAGTCTTTGTACGACGCTGTAGTTGCACGCTACTCCTCCCCTGCCACTGCTGCCCTCAGCCGCCTCATGCTGTCGTACCTTTTCCCTGACCTTGCCGCCTTTGCCACAGTCGCTGACCTAGTTGCTCACCTTCGCACTAGTGACGCCCGCTACCACGCTGCCCTTCCCACGGAGTTCTGTGCCAAGAACCCCCCCCCCATGTACATCACCTTTTACTACCTAGTCACCCGCCTCCCTGACTCCCTTTCTTCAGTCAGGGACCACTTTCTCTCCCTTTGCCCCACCGACCTGACTATCGACTTGCTAGAGGAGCGCCTTACAGCAGCTGAAAAGAGTATCTTAGCTGTAGGTGCTTCTCGCGGCGACCGTCGCACCCCTTTCTTTGAGGGGTGTTCCCCTGTTCCCCTTCTCCCCTCTTTTGCTTCTGCTGCTGCTGTTGACCTCGTTGGCACTGAGGAGGTCGGAGCTGCGTCCTGCTCGTGTCGTCCTCTGTCACACGAGACTCTCCTTTGGCACCACCGCCTTGGTCACCCCTCCCTGCCTCGTCTTCGAGGTATGGCCTCCCGTGCCCTTGTCTCGGGTCTACCCCGGTCTCTACCTCCCCTTCCTCCGGGGCCTGCCCCTACCTGTGTTCCTTGTGTCGAGGGCCGGCTGCACGCTGCTCCTCACTCCTCCACGTTCCCTCCGACTGAGGCTCCTCTGCAGACTCTTCACATGGACGTGTGGGGCCCAGCCCGCGTCCGTGGCCAGGGTCACGAGCGTTACTTCCTACTGGTCGTTGACGACTACTCGCGTTACACCACAGTCTTCCCCTTGCGCAGCAAGGGTGAGCTCTCTGAGGTGTTGATCGACTGGATCTGCGGTGCTCGTCGTCAGCTCAGTGAGAGTTTCGGCTCGGACCTCCCTGTTCTGCGTCTGCACTCAGACAGAGGTGGTGAGTTTTCCTCCGACCTCCTGAGGGCCTTCTGTCGTGCGGAGGGCATCCGCCAGACGTTCACGCTTCCGGCCTCCCCACAGCAAAATGGGATTGCCGAGCGCCGCATTGGCATGGTCATGGACGTCGCTCGTACGTCCATGATCCATGCGGCTGCTCCCCATTTTCTGTGGCCGTTCGCGGTTCAGTACGCTGCGCATCAGATCAACCTTCGGCCTCGTGTCTCCTTGCCGGAGACCACACCTACTTTGAGGTGGACAGGGAAGGTTGGCGATGCGTCTGCGTTCCGTGTCTGGGGATCTCGAGCTTTTATCCGCGATACTTCAGCGGACAAGCTGTCCTCCCGTGCCGTTCCCTGTGTCTTCCTTGGCTTCCCCCCTGACGCACCCGGGTGGAAGTTCTACCACCCCACCTCGCATCGTGTTCTGTCCTCTCAGGGCGTCACGTTTGACGAGTCGGTGTCTTACTACCGTCTCTTTCCCTACCGCGCTGCCTCTCTCCCCCCACCGCCACTCTTCCTGGTACCAAGTACTCCTCCTGTAGACCCCCTCCCCCCTCAGGGTCCTGCCCCCTCAGGTGTGTCTCAAGTAGACCCTGCCGAGCCGGTCGAGGTAGCTGTCGACTCAGGTGCTGCTAGGGGTGCTGCGCCTGCGGTTGCGGGGACTGGGGGTGCTGAGCCTAGGGGTACTGAGCCTGTGGGGTGCTGAGACTGGGGGTGCTGACTCTGGGGGTGCTGCGTCTTGGGGTGCTGAGCCTGCGTGTGCTGAGTCTGGAGGTTCTCCGGGTGCCCCGTTGCGGCAGGAGCCCCTCTCTCCGCAGCGGCTTCGTGAGTGGTACGCTCGACGCTGTCGCCGTGCTACTGGTGCTACTGGTGCTGGAGCCGCTGGTCCTAGAGGCGTTCGTACTGGCGGTACTGGAGCTGCTGGTGCTGGTGCTGCTAGAGGTGCTGCTGGTGCTGGAGCTGCTAGAGGTGCTGCTGGTGCTGGAGCTGCTGGAGGTGCTGCTGGTGCTAGAGCTACTGGAGGTGCTGCTGGTGTTGGAGCTGCTGGAGGTGCTGCTGGTGCTGGAGTGCTGGAGGTGCTGCTGGTGCTAGAGCTACTGGAGGTGCTGCTGGTGCTGGAGCTGCTGGAGGTTCTGCTGGTGCTGGGGCTACTGGCGGTGCTGCTGGTGCTGGTACTGCTGGAGGTGGTGCTGGTGCAGGAGCTGCTGGAGGTGCTGCTGGTACTGGAGCTGCTGGTACTGGAGCTGCTGGAGGTGCTGCTGGTGCTGGGGCGACTTGAGGTGCTGCTGGTGCTGGAGCTGCTAGAGGTGCTGCTGGTGCTGGAGCTCCTGGAGGTGCTGCTGCTGGTGCTGGTGCTGCTGGAGCTGCTGGAGGAGGTACTGGTGCTGTCTCTGCTGTTTCTGGAGGCGCTGCGCGGCCGCGGCCGTACTACGTTCCGCTCCTTCAGCAGGTTCTTGGTCTACCGCTCTCAGCTCCACCTTCGGACGAGTCCGTAGAGCCGAGTGGCCCGTATCCAGAGCTTGTGGGCTGCCTCATGTACCTGATGACTTGCACACGACCTGACCTCGCATACCCTCTCAGCCTTCTGGCTCGCTACCTGGCTCCCGGTAGGCACCGAAAGGTGCACTGGGATGCTGCGAAGAGGGTGTTGCACTACTTGTGCAGTACATCGGGCATGGGGCTCGTGCTTGGAGGACGGGCTCGAGTTGTCCTCACTGGTCACGCTGACGCCTCCTGGGTTGACGACTTGGCTACGCAGCGGTCGTCACAGGGTTACACCTTCAGCCTTGGCTCCGGCTCTGTCTCTTGGCGGTCTACCCGCTCGTCTTCTGTTCTCAGCTCCAGTTGTGAGGCTGAGATCTACGCTGGGGCCATGGCTGCACAGGAGTTATGCTGGCTCACCTACCTGCTGACCGACTTGGGAGAGGCGCCTCGTTCTCCTCCAGTTCTGTACGTCAACAACAAGGCCATGTTGGCCTTGTGTCAGGAGCACAGACTGGAGCACAGAACGAAGCACATTGCTCTGCGCTACTTCCTTGCTCGAGAGTTGCAGCAGCGTGGCCAGCTTTGTCTTGCTTACGTGGCCTCACAGGCCAACACTGCTGATGTTTTCACCAAGGCACTTCAGCCTTGTGATCATCAGCGTTTCTGTACTGTTCTAGGCCTTGTACCTACTGTGCCTCACTTGCTGACTTCTTGACTCTGCTTGTACTGTACTCTATATACTTATACCTGCATGCTTACACTTGCTAGGTTGTGTTCACTGTATTGTTTGCTTTCCTTTATATGACTCTGCATGTGAACTGGCCTTGTGGCCCTTTGCTTGTGCTCAGACTGCGTGGTGACTTTGTGATCCACCCTGAGCTTGCTTTGCCTTCTTGACTGGTCTTGTGACCTCTTGTTCTCCTCCACTTTGCCTATGGGGGTGTGTCAAACTTATATATGCTATAGTCTGTTTAGGCTGTAGTGGGGTAGTTCTTATAGGGTACAACACTTTTAGGTTTCCTACTTCTACCCACCTGCTTCCTAGTTCATCCATTCCGTTCCTTATTCTAACAAACCATTCAAAGTTGGGAGGGAGGGAGTGGATGGAGCAACCAATGTAATATAAGAATGTGTGAAAGTGGTCTCACTTTCTAATTTTGTGTATTGTGAAAGTGTAGCGATTGCCAACGTAGCAAAGGCAGCGTCGAATCGCTACTCACCCTCTTTGGGTACAAAAGAGGGGGTTGAGGGCACTTGGCCTCACCCACGTTCTTCGTTTCAATTTCGAAAGTTTGAGTTCTTTTAATCTCGTCCAGTCTGGCGAAGACACGGTCCCTTCCTCGCTTCACTATCCCAACGATTCTACTTGCGGATATTTTTAAGCACAACATCGGAGCTATGGCACCCGCAAACAACACTCCTAATCGTAAGAGCAACAAAGCGACATACACTCCCATCGCCCCGAACGCCACCATTCTGCTCGGGACAATCGCCCGTCACCCGAAACGGGTTGCCGAGGAGTCACGCGAGGACCTCGCCACTGGCATCGAGGTCCTGCTGGGAGGAAGCTCCCCGGTGCCTTCCGAGGAGCCTTTCGCCCCTCGCGCGGCTTTTAGGCAACCGCACGAAGTGGCGAAAAATACAACCCCTGACGCGGCTGTCTTGCCCACCACCTCGAGCTCCTCAGGTGTGCGCGTTGAGCAGCACACGCTAGCACCCTGAAGCCACACGCCAGCCACGACTGACCCCAACCCCATGTTCAACCCAGCGCAACTACAAGCACTACCGGTGCTGTTACAACAACATGCGCCTGTTACCTCTGGGACTCTAAAAAATGAGGACGCTACAACTTCTGCAAAATATGATAAAAAGGAAGAGATTCTCGCCGTCATACCGCGCCCTCCCAAGGTTGCCCGCATTGAGAAGGATCCGACCCCCGCTTCCGTCGAAGATGACAGCGACGAGTCGGACGACGCTGATGGTGAGGCCTCCTCTCGCCGTCGCAACCCAATTTTTTCCCATGCTTCATGCTCCACGCTTCCCCCCCTCAACCCCGCAACCACAAACTCCGCGTTCAACCGCATGGGCGTATGCCACCAGGCAGCGGTTTTCTTTGCTCTCCAGACCCACCTCATGCACATTGAGTTCAAGCTCCAGCAAGGCGATGCGGAAGGCGCTCGCACCAACATTCTCAAATCGAGTCGCTGCGTTTCGAGGTGCTCTTGGTGGCGGACGAGGTGGGCTTCGCGACGGCAGATCGCTTCCAGCTCTACTAGTCCAAGAGTGCGCTAACCTCCTGTTCTTACAAGCTGGCCGTGGCCGACGTGGCTGCGTCGAAGCGCGCTCGCATGACCTACAACCGTCCCACCCGCGGGGGCGGCCTCAATGCCGACGAACTCGGCGACAAAGGCTCCGGGCAAGACTCTTGCCAGGAGAGGACCTTCAACGGCACTTGTTTTTGCTGCGGCCAGCCTGGCCATATTGCGAACGCCTGCCCCATGGGGGGGCGTGGAGGCCAAGGCCCCACACCCCTGGTGTGAGGGACCAAAGGGGCGGAGCCCTTCCCCCCATTCTGTCAATGGGACATAAGGGGGCTGCACCAAGGGGTGCAAGGCTGAGGAGCAGCCTAAGGACCTAGGGGCCAGGGGACCCAAGGAGCCCTAGGGGCCATTAGCTATTGGTGCGTTTGTGTGCCTTTGCAAGATATTGTTATTAATGTGATGTTAAGTTCCATATGCAGGTGTTTTCTGTTTTTACTTCAATTGGCAACTTAGGCTCAAGGATGGGCTGCACTATGGTGTGTGCAACTAGCAAACAATCAGTGGAATGTCAAAGAGAGAGAGAGAGAGAGAGAGAGAGAGAGAGAGAGAGAGAGAGAGAGAGAGAGAGAGAGAGAGAGATGGCGAAGCCGTTACCACTCCTCGAGCGAGCCGACCCCCAAGTTGCCTCACTGCTGCTAACTCGCTGCATCTCCAGGCGCGTAGCTTACCTCACGCTTACCTCACTAGAATGACCCCACTCAACCTCCTCTCCCGCAATACGTGGTCCCAATGGGGCAGAGACCTGCTAGCCACACTTCTCACATCGTGTGGAATCCGGGTCCCCTCGTGTAGCACTGAGCACTCAAGAGTTTGGGCGCAGGCGTCGCTCCCTTCATCGCTAGGCGGGATTGGTATTACGGATCCCTTAGTAGAGGGAGTGCACGGCTTCGTAGCGAGTTTCACCCAGGCGGCGCTTTTCCTCACATCCCTCACACTAGCGCCAGATAGTGCCCTGGCACAAGTTCGGAACCACATGCTACTGCCCCGAGACGTCAACACGCCACTTCACACCTTGCTCACCGAGTGCGAATTGGCTCTGCCTACGTCACGCACGTGAACTGCTGGAAAAGGAGAGACTGGAGCGATCGGATCTGAAGCTCCAGCACGCGCTTGCTCTAAAAGTCCAGGGGAGCAGATACGCCGTTCAAGTCAGGGAGAGTAGGCGCATGAAGCTGAATCCGCTATCAGGCCACACCCAACGGATGTTCTCGCTGACCGGGTACGGCATAGGAGATTGGCTGACCGCAATCCCCATCGCGGCAAATCGGTGCATTGGACCCGTGCACTTCGCTAATGCTGTTCGCTTCTGGCTCGGTCTCCCATTCTCTACGTCGGCGAACTGCGACTGCGCGGACCTAACAGCCATCCTCGACCCACGTCTACCAAACCATCTCTTCCACTGCGGCACGGGCAAGCACCACATTAACACCCACAACGAGCTTCGGGACGCATGCATCAGCATGGCCCAAGACGCGGGGTTCATTGTCCACAGTGAGTCAGCAACCTTCTGTCCGATCGAGGAACAAACGGCCGACTTCACAATGAGTGACCGAAGCAGCGGGGCGATTTGGGTGTGTGATGTCACAATCACAGACCCCATCAGCACAAGGGATCCCGAGGCGACGAAAGGCAGGGGATGGGCGGCCCGGGAGCAGGCCGACAAAAAGATCAAGCACTAAGCTAATCGACCAGAGACAGTGGGGTTCTTCCCCTTGGCCGTAGAAACCTACGGCTGCCCATGTGCTGAAGTCCCGGTTTTCCTCAAGCTACTGGCGGATATGGCGGCTAGGTGATACTTCAACGCCGACTCAGGTGTGCTAGACTAGATGTTTGCATTGTTAGTACTTGCTTGCCCTACCTTGCATGTTTTGAACCCTCCTGGTTTATCAATACACGGACCATTAGAGAGAGAGAGAGAGAGAGAGAGAGAGAGAGAGAGAGAGAGAGAGAGAGAGAGAGAGAGAGAAAGGGAGAGAGAGAGAGAGAGAGAGAGAGAGAGAGAGAGAGGATGGAGCAGGTGACTAGCTCCATGTAGTTCCAACGAGGGCTGACCTTACCATGTCCCCCGGTCAGTTCTCCTTAGTTCTAGGCCTCCGCCTAGGCATGGAGCTCCCAGTTTCCGAGGTATGCCCGTGCAAGCGAGACAACTCGGCAATCCTGGACAAAAGCTTACCGAATCATCTGCTACGGTGCCAGGATAGGGGTGATGCGGTTAGGACCCACAACGCTCTCGTCTATGCAGCACTTCGCATGAAACGAGTTACGTTTTGGAGGTGACGCAGTGAGAACACCAAACGAATTCCATGAAACTCAAAGAGAACATGGCACTTACGTTGCTGTGTTTTCAGCACCACCTTGGTTTTCATGCGCATGCTGAGATTCCAGCACTTGCGGAAGCGCTCTGACCATCGCTGACTCCCTTTCCACTTTACTTCCGGGAAGAGGACTTTCATCACCTCGCCCGACCACTCTTGGAGACGGCCCACCGAAACAGCAACATCACGGCGCCGCCAGTCGAGGAGCTGCGCGTAGACCTTAATCTCCATCAGACGGTACCAGGAAGCTCGCCCATGTCCATGCAGTGGCTTCCGTGCGCTGTGGGTGTCCTTCAGCTGGTCCGCCTGCTGCTTCTACTCGGTCAGGCACTTGCGGTGGATGCCGGACTCCCGCGCCACCTCGCGAATTGATGCTGCAACCTCCAAGCGCACGAGCCACTGTAGTTTTTCCTGGGCGGTGTACGAGTGCCGCTTATGTTGTTTCGGTTTATGCCTGGGGGAGAGGGAGGGGGGGTGGGCATCTCGGTTCTCAATTGAGGGGTGGAGACGTTTTATGTTAATCAGAGGATATGTAGGAATCGGCATCTTCTCGCGCGGGGCATCGCGCCACCAAGTCTCAACGCCGTCGTCGTCCGCAGCGCTGGCACCGCCCTCTGGGAACACGTCCGCCTCTGTGCCAGCCTCGCCGCCCGTTTCACCGTCGCCACCTGGTTCGTCGTCGCCGCGTCGCTGCTCGTCGGCGGGTACATCGTCGTCGGCGCCCACAGTCGACTCGTCCCACGCGCAGTCTTCGGGCTATCCCCAACATGGTGCCGGCGGCGAAGCTTCGACATAGACATCGGCGGGCTTGTCGGCATGCCCTATGATATCAGGGTAAAATACCCTGATTACCCTGATTTCAGGGTTCAGTTAGCACCCCTGCCCTGAAGTTTCAGGATGTATGTAGTTAAAGCCCTGAGATTTCAGGATGCTTGTTTTAGAGCACCATGAGAATTCAGAGTGTTCTATACCCGCCTGCCCTGAGGCCTCAAGGTGTTTTTATCGCGTACCCTGACACAGTTATAGTGTGCGCCAAGGGGGGCCCATGTGCGCATTCCGTGATTTCCGTAATTTCGCGCCGATAACACACGTGTCAACCCCCCCCACCACTCACATTGACGGAAAATCTGCCCACACGGAGAAACTTACAGCAGTGCAGTAGGCGTGGCTGCACGGTACCCCTCTAACACCCACCACACATACGTAACCGTTTTCACGAAGCCAGGCGTCTGCTGGTACATGCCAACTAGGTAGGACTTGCTCCTAACCCGATCTAATAATGTGAATAAAATGCACTGCTAGAACTACAAAACCAATTCAGGGTGACAAGAAAAAAAGCCCCGATGCTTCAGGGTTGAGTTCTGTGATGCCTTGCAAAATTAGGGTCACCGAGAGGGCTCTGCCCTGAGGACGACATCCTTTTTTTAGCCATGCCCTGAGGGCTCAGGGTCCCTAAAAGTGAATCATAGGCCCTGCTTGTCGGACTCCGGTTCAGACAGCCACTCGTCGAACGTCGCTGGCAGCAAGAGTTGGAGCACAGGTCGTTTGCCCGTCTAAGGAGTACCGGTAATGTAACAGGAGCAGGCGGATTCGGAGGAGCAGGAGGGGCGGGATGAGCAGGAGGAGCAGGTGGAGCAGGAGGAGCAGGGGGTGCAGGAGGAGCAGGGGGTTCAGGCGGCGCTGGAGGCACAGGTAGGTAAGGAGGCCCAGGAGGCTCACGGGTATACCACCCGTCGTCAGTTAATCGCCACGCGCATATCGATTTCTTCTTAAAAAGGAAGTGGGTCCCGGTGAATTCCGCCATGGCTTCGCCAGCCAGGCGGGCTAGAGCAAGAATCTGAATGAAAAACAGAAAGTGGGGTTGCAGAAATGGGAAACGGAGGGGACCCCTGCTAGGTTTGCGGCTCGGGGTCCTTGTCAGGTGCATGCAAGAAACCCCCGCCTGAACCCGCAGAGGACCCTGCGTGGCGGCCTAGTCGGTGCGCTGGCAGGGAATCTTCTGCACCCTTCGAGAGGGTTTGGATGGAATTCACATGCCACGCAGCGCATTGCGATGTGATTGGGCCGCACGGCAAGATTCGCGTCATCGCTGGCAGGTGCGATGCTTCTAGACGAAAGTGTGGGGTGGGAATCCGAGGCGTGTTGCTGTTTTCGCCTGGAATTCATGCACGACCCCACGTGATGCATGGTCGGCTGCATTCGCCTTACAGTGGGCTTCAATTAGGTATAGTTTAAAGCCAACTTCATTTGTCACCTAACACCGGTGCAACCGCATGCGCTTATGCCTGTGACTCCCCCCTAAAAAACAATGTTTTATTATAAGCGCACCTGCGCTCACATCCGGGGTGATACGGTATTGTTGTGCGAATGGTTAAGTGAGGCCCTTGATGTGTTTTGGGTCAATTTGCCAGATGCGCGCTATAGCCTAGGAGGAATGCATGGGGGAAAGTGGGTGGAATGCGGTTGGGAAGGCATGTTGTATGTTGAGAAGGTGGTTGGCATGTGGGCAGAAGCTAAGGGGTATGCGAGGGGGAGCAAAGAGGAATGTGTGGGCAGGCGGGTGGAATGGGGGGGGGGGGGGGGGAGGTTGGAGGAAATGTGGTTGCGAAGGCAGGTGGTATGTGGGGGAGGAGGCGAGTGGTATTTGGGGTGATGGTGGGTGGAATATGGGGGGGTGGAATATGGGGGGGTGGAATATGGGGGGGTGGAATATGGGGGGGTGGAATATGGGGGGGTGGAATATGGGGGGGTGGAATATGGGGGGGTGTACAGGTGGTATCATGGTATGTGGTGTGGCAGGTGGATGGTATGTGGGGTGGAGAAGGGAATAATGTGGGGGGGGAGGAGGGTGGTACGGTATGTGGAAGGTAAGGTGGGTGGTGCGTGGTGGGAGGGAGGGAGGAATGTCTGGGGGTATATGGGGGGTGATGCTGGTGGTATGTGGAGGGCAGAGTGGTGGAAAGTAGGGGGTTCGTAGGAGGGTGGGATATGGTGGGAACGATGGATTGTACGTGGGGGGTATGGGGGGTGGTAGTATGTTGGGTGGAAGGAAGGAGGAAGGTGGAGGGGAAGGAGGGGTGTATGTGGCGGGGAAGGCAGGTGGTATGTGGGGGAAATGGTGGGTGGAACCTGGGGGTGTTGGGGGAATTTTAGCGGTGTCGGGGGCGCAAGCAGGGTGGTATGTGGATGGAAATGCGTGTGGTATGTAGGGGTGTAGGCAGGTGATACTTGGGGGAAGACGGATGATTGGTGGGCGGAAGGCAGGTAGTATGCGTGGGAAAGGATGACGGATTGCAGGGGGGAAGGTCTGTGGTATTTGTGGGGAGATGGGTGGTGGAAAGGGGGAAGTGAGGGCGATGTTGGGAAGTGAGGGCGATGTTGGGAAGTGAGGGCGATGTTGGGAAGTGAGGGCGATGTTGGGAAGTGAGGGCGATGTTGGGCAGTGAGGGCGATGTTGGGCAGTGAGGGCGATGTTGGGCAGTGAGGGCGATGTTGGGCAGTGAGGGCGATGGGGAAAAACGTGGGCAAGGAGGAGGGGGTGCGAGCGGGATGGGGAGGGTTACATGAAGGCATCGTGTGAGTGACGTGTGAGAGTGTGCCGGCTGCACGAGCGACGCTGTAGCGTGTGACGGGTAGGAATGAGCAACGAGCAAATATGAGCGCTTAGAATCCGGCGCAGCCGAGGGCCCAGTGAGTGTGCTGCGTTGCCTCTGAGAGTTTTACAGCTGATGCTGAATTATGCCTTGGAGACTACTATTTCATTGCCCTGTTGTCGAACCCCCCCAAACGTAGCGCGGGGCCCCAGCGGGCGTGTATCTATCAAGTGTAACAACGTGGTTGAAACCAGTAACTATATTATTCGCCACCACGGCTTGCTGGCCCTTTCTTTGTCTCTGGACGCCTGCACCTGCTCGTGCATCTTGGCTTCAAGCACCTTCATCCTTGCCCTGTGCGATGCGGATGATGGTGATGATGGGGGAGGGATGATGGTGGAGGAAAGATGGTGAAGGGACGTGAAGAGATGATGGTGACGATGATGGTGGAGGGGTGATGGTGGAGGGGTGATGGTGGAGGGGTGATGGTGGAGGGGTGATGGTGGAGGGGTGATGGTGGTGGGGTGATGGTGGAGGGGTGATGGTGGAGGGGTGATGGTGGAGGGGTGATGGTGGAGGGGTGATGGTGGAGGGGTGATGGTGGAGGGGTGATGGTGGAGGGGTGATGGTGGAGGGGTGATGGTGGAGGGGTGATGGTGGAGGGGTGATGGTGGAGGGGTGATGGTGGTGGGGTGATGGTGGAGGGGTGATGGTGGAGGGGTGATGGTGGTGGGGTGATGGTGGAGGGGTGATGGTGGAGGGGTGATGGTGGAGGGGTGATGGTGGAGGGGTGATGGTGGAGGGGTGATGGTGGAGGGGTGATGGTGGAGGGGTGATGGTGGAGGGGTGATGGTGGAGGGGTGATGGGTGATGGTGGTGGGGTGATGGTGGTGGGGTGATGGTGGAGGGATAATGGTGGAGGGATGATGGTGGAGGGATGATGGTGGTGGGGCGATGGTGGAGGGACGATGGTGGAGGGATGATGGTGGAGGGATGATGGTGGAGGGATGATGGCGAAGGGGTGATGGTGGAGGGATGATGGTGGAGGGATGATGGTGGTGGGACGATGGTGGAGGGATGATGGTGGAGGGATGACAGTGGTGAGAAGAAATGGTATGGGACAATGGCAGAATGGGTGGGCAGGGATAACCAGACAGCAACTGTGGGCAGTGTAGGGAGGGAGGGCGGGAGGGAGGGACGGAGGGAGGAGGGAGGGAGGGAGGGAGGAGGGAAGGAGGGAGGGCGGGAGGGAGGAGGGAGGGAGGGAGGCAGGGAGCGAGGCAGGGAGCGAGGCAGGGAGCGAGGCAGGGAGCGAGGCAGGGAGCGAGGCAGGGAGCGAGGCAGGGAGCGAGGCAGGGAGCGAGGCAGGGAGCGAGGCAGAGAGGGGGTGGGTGAGAAGGTGGGGAAGGCGCTGGCCATGCACCCTCCAGCACGGAAGGTGGGGCCAGAGGCACCTCACCTGGTGTCTTGCAGCTCGCCGTGCAGCCTCCAGCGCGTCTGGAAGCCCTCAGGGCCGGGCGTGGCACTGGCCAGGATGAGGCGTCTGCACGTGTGAGTGGGGGATGTAAGTGTGGGTTTGGAATCAAGGAAGTGTGAGCTGGGAATAAGTAGTGAGAGTAAGGGAAGCACTTGATGACATGCAGCCTCCAGCACATGTGGAAGCCCTCAGGGCCGGGCGTGGCATTGGCCAGGATGAGGCGCCTGTGAGTGTGGCAAGCGGGGAATGCAGGGGGTGCGTGGAAGTGAATAAAGCATGTAAATACACCGTTCGGCGTGCCACTGGAGGGGAGAAAATTGGGAGAACGGGGAAGAAAAATGGGGAGAACGGGAGAGAAAAAGGGGGAGAACGGGGGAGGAGAGGGGGAGGACGGGGGGAAAAAGGAGGGAGAACGGGGAAGAAAAGGGGGAGAACGGGGGAGAAAAGGGGGAGAACGGGGGAGAAAAAGGGGGAGAACAGGGGAGAAAAAGGGGAGAACGGGGGAGAAAAGGAGGGAGAACAGGGAGGTAGTGGGGAGAATGGGGGATAGAAGCGGGAGTAAGGGGGGAGAACGGGGAAGAAAAGGGGGAGGACGGGGAATGAACGGGGGAGACGGGGGACAAAAGGGGGAGAATGGGGGAGGAAAGGGCGGAAACGGGGAGAAAGAGGGAAGAAAGAGGAAAAAACGGGGGGAGGGGGGGGAGGATTGGAGAAAGAGAGGAGAAAGAGGGGAGAAAGACAGTGGGAGCATTGCAACCCAGATCACAAAACGCTCCTTCATCCCGTCTATTAGATCCCTTCTTTTATTGCCCTTTCCCTTCCCCCTTCCCCCCTCTGCCCAGATATTCCTTCTTTCTTCACCTGACGAAACGGACAGCGACCACGTGCCTCACACACACAACACAACACCGCACTCCCTCCCTACCTCTCCAGCTGACTCCTGACTCTACTCACAAGTCCCGTTCGTCTGAATTGCACACAGCACAGACGCCCTCCCTACCTCTCCAGTTGCTCCGCCTGCCCTCTCATCTGCCCCACTCGCTCCTCATTCCCCTCTGGCGATCGACAGCCCGCTGCCTCCCCCTCTGCCTGCAGCAGCCGCGCTCGCAGCACCTCATCCTGCGAGAGAGAGGAAGGGCGAGGAGGAGAGAGGAGCGTTGGGAGAGTAAACGGAAAGGGTGGACTGGGGAGCATGGAAGCACAACCAGCAATCGTTGGTACCCGCCCCCTCTGCCTGCAGCAGGCACGCTCGAAGCACCTCATCCTGCACCGATAGGTGGCTGCCTCCCCCTCGGCATGGGGAGGGTGGAGTGGGGAGCGTCGGGAGGGTGGAGTGGGGAGCGTGGGGAGGGTGGAGTGGGGAGCGTCGGGAGGGTGGAGTGGGGAGCGTCGGGAGGGTGGAGTGGGGAGCGTCGGGAGGGTGGAGTGGGGAGCGTGGGGAGGGTGGAGTGGGGAGCGTGGGGAGGGTGGAGTGGGGAGCGTGGGGAGGGTGGAGTGGGGAGTGTGGGAAGCGCATGCAGCAATAGCTGGCTGCCTCCCTCTCTGCATGTGGACGAGCTCTAAGTACCTCATACTGCAAGAGAGAGGAAGGGCGAGGAGGAGAGAGGAGCGTTGGGAGAGTAAACGGAAAGGGTGGACTGGGGAGCATGGAAGCACAACCAGCAATCGTTGGTACCCGCCCCCTCTGCCTGCAGCAGGCACGCTCGAAGCACCTCATCCTGCACCGATAGGTGGCTGCCTCCCCCTCGGCATGGGGAGGGTGGAGTGGGGAGCGTCGGGAGGGTGGAGTGGGGAGCGTGGGGAGGGTGGAGTGGGGAGCGTCGGGAGGGTGGAGTGGGGAGCGTGGGGAGGGTGGAGTGGGGAGCGTGGGGAGGGTGGAGTGGGGAGCGTGGGGAGGGTGGAGTGGGGAGTGTGGGAAGCGCATGCAGCAATAGCTGGCTGCCTCCCTCTCTGCATGTGGACGAGCTCTAAGTACCTCATACTGCAAGAGAGAGGAGGGGGGAGAGGAAGGGAGGCAGGTTGACAAAGGGAGATGAGGTGAGGGCTGGGAGGGTGCAGTGGGGAGGTTGAGCGCCCATGCAGTAACAGTTGGTTGGCAGTCTCGTGCTATGCGTGCACCAGGCACGCTAAAAGGACCTCATCCTGAAAGGGAGAGGCGGCGAGGGCCGAGGATGGGTGGGGAGGGGCGAGAAAGCTGGAAATCTGGAAGGGCATACACCGAGAGCACGCATCCTCCCCTTGTGTGCGCAGCAGCAGGCGGCCAGAGGGACCTCGAGCTGATGCGAGGGGCGAGCGGCGAGAGACGAAGGGCGAGAGGTGAGCTTCGAAGGGCGAGAGGCGAGAAGTAGTAAAAAAGAAGGCCATTGACAAGGCGGGGTGGAATGGAAGGACGGGCGGATGAAAGACGAGGGGCAAGAGGGCCGCAGGGCAGCAGCAAGGAAGGAAGGGGCCCCAAGAATGGCCTCCTGGCACAACGGCTGCACCTTCCGTCCCTTTCCCTCACCCTTACCGCCGCCTCTCCACCACCCTGCGAGCCTCCCCCCCCCCGTGCCTACCCTGTGCGCTGCTAGCCCCCCCCCCCCGTGCCTACCCTGTGCGCCGTGCATCGTTGCAGTGTGAGGATGGCATCCTGGCAGAACAGCTCCACCTTCCCTCCCTTCTCTAGACTCTCACTCATACCTCTCCAACGCTCTGTGCACCTCTCCACCGCATTGTGCCCCTTTGCACCGCACTGTGCGCCTCTCCACCGCCCCACCTACCCT
This sequence comes from Closterium sp. Naga37s-1, assembly GCA_947471745.1. Classification (NCBI taxonomy): domain Eukaryota; kingdom Viridiplantae; phylum Streptophyta; class Zygnematophyceae; order Desmidiales; family Closteriaceae; genus Closterium; species Closterium sp. Naga37s-1. The sequence continues at coordinate 2,523,625 of CANJKZ010000072.1, read as the reverse complement.
GTGCGCCATGCATCGTCGCAGTGTGAGGATGGCATCCTGGCAGAACGGCTCCACCTTCCCTCCTTTCCTCTCTCACCCATACCTTTCCACCGCACTGTGAGCCTCTTCACCGCACTGTGCCCCTCTGCACAGCTCCACATACCCTGTGCGCCGTGCAGCGCCGCAGTGTGAGGATGGCATCCTGGCAGAACGGCTCCACCTCGTTCGCATGCAAGCCTGTGGTGCGCGGATAGGGGAGAGTGCGGACGGAGGCAGGGCGGACGGCGGGCGGACGCGGGGGAGGGCGGATGAGGGAGACTTCTGAGGCGATTCAACAGTCATCCTGGCAGAACGGCTCCACCTCGTTCGCGTGCAAGCCTGTGGTGCGCGGAGGGGCGGGGAGTGGGAGAGGGAGAGGGGACGTGGGAGAGGGCGGACAGAGGGGAGTGTGGACAGGGGGGAAGTGTGGACAGGGGGGAGTGTGGACAGCAGGGAGTGCGGACACGGGGGAATGCGGACGGGGGAGACCTTCGAGGCGACTCAAAGATGATCCTAAGAGTTCCGCCTCGTTCGCGAGCAAGCTTGTGGGCCGCGGACGGGGGAGAAGATGGGGGAGAGGTTGGCGGGGAGAGTGGCGGGGAGGGTGGAGGGGAGGGTGTCGGGGAGGGGTTTGAAAGGGAGAGAAAGTGTGGGACCGGTGAGGGGGGAGGGAGGCTGCGGGAAGTGCAACGCGTGCGAAGTGGGCGAGAAAACGTAGCGCTCGCAGCTGCAAGGTGAGACGGGCCGAATGTCCGAGCAGGGAACTTTTGATTCGTCCCGTGTGCGCGCGCGGGAATGGAAGGCTCTCACTTAAAAGGCCGATCGTCTGATTTGCCTCGTTCCCTGCCCCGACATTCAAACCGTCTCACGCACTCACTCGCGGCCTCGTCATCGTTTGCACTAATCCGATCCGCACACACATGCAGCACGCGCAACCACCGATTGAATTGAACGGCTCACATTCAAAGAGCGTTCTGGTACTCGGTCACTGCAATCCACGCGCATCGGGGCCACCCTCGCGCATCCACGCGCCTACGCTCTCTGCCATCAGCTCTCATCCAACGGCTCACATTCAAAGAGAGCTCTCAATCGGTCGCTGCACGTATCGACGCCCTCCAGCGCTCGCGGCGCGAGGTCTCGCGGAATCACCGGCGATGGTGGCCCCGTCATTAGGTCGTTCGCTGTAAGAATAACTTCCTCCGCCATGGCGCCTTCAGTCTAGTGGCCCTTTCGCCTGAGGAAAGAAGTTATTAATCAAGAAAATAAAAGACGCAGCGCGTTTTATAATATCATAACGACTGGTGTTCTTGTCATGATATGTTGAAGAGCTTGTAGTAAGAGCTCATCGTGTAGACTGAAGGTAATGGTCGTAAAGAGAGGTAGCAGGAAATGATGTGAATATCCTCTGGAGCGTAGCCTTTTGAAAAAAGTCTGCTTCATGCTGCAGAAATCGTCAAAACTGGAGCTTCTGAGCAAGTAGCGTTTGAGCTCGGAGCGGATAAACCCCTCCTTACAGTGTTGTGGATGAAAAGATGAAAATGGGAGATAAAGGTAGGTGTTGTTAGGCTTCTGAAAAGTGGAAATGTCCAGCAGAGCAGTTGAATCGCTGTCCTTTATGGATGACTAGGTCTAAGAAATCGACGGAAGTCTCAGAAATCGTCCATGTAAGCTTGATTGTAGGCCGAAGAGTATTGAAAGCTGCTAAGTAATCCTCCAATCCCTCCTAACTCCCCTTCCAGCAGATGAAACCGTCGTCTATGTAGCGGAGATGGAGAAGCGGGATACTGGGACTCATACGAGCTCGAAGAATCTCATCCAGCCGGCTCATGTATAGGATGGCGAAGCAAACTGCAACTGAGATACCCATCGCCGTCCCTTGAATCTGCCGAAATATCCTTCCATCGAAATCCACGTAAGAGTTAAACATTACCCACTCCAATAAAGCTACAATGACAGGTGCGTTGGGAAAACGTAGTGGGTCTCGTTCCAGAAAGGAGCGGACAACATCGACACCTTCTCGTAGCGGGATTGAAGGGTAAAGAGCTTGGACGTCGTAGGTGGCAAGTAGTAACTTCTTCGGCATGGGAGTTTTCTCCAGGTGAAGGAGAAGTGACAATGAGTCTCTCAGGTACGTAGGCTGCTGGAGAACCAGCGGTCGAAGAGCAGCGTCTAACCAGCGGCTGGCATTGGCGGTAACCCAGGAGTGGGAAGCTGCTATAGGTCGTCCAACTGGGACTTTCTTGTGCACCTTCATAATGACATAAAAAATGGCCGGCTTCCAGCCACTTGTCGGAGGGCGAGTAAAGTAATTCCACAGATATCTAGGGAGTAAAGGTCCAAAGTTAGCACGAATGTCAATTAACTTGGCAAAAACCGAAGACCGGGGATCTTCAAAATCTGCTGTAGTCGTGAATATTTCAGTGTAAGTGCTCTTGTCAAGGAGGTGGTTGAGGCATTCTTGGATGTAGGATGTGCGGTCTGTTTGAATCTTACGGGAAAGTGGTGTGTTGACTATCGAAAGGGAAAGATACAAAGGAGAAACCTAAGGGGTTGTACCCCACAGTGAGTACCCCACTAAGCCTAACCAAACTATAACAAATATACACATATGTTTGACACACCCCCATAGGCAAAGTGGGGGAGAACAGAGGGTCACAAGACCAGTCAAGAAGTGCAAAGCAAGCTCAGGGTGGATCACAACGTCACCACGCAGTCTGAGCACAAGCAAGAAGGCCACAAGGCCAGTTCACATGCAGAAATATATATGTAACAACAACAGTACAGTGATATCTACCTACAAGAACAAGCATGCAGGAATACATATAAATCATGGTACAAACAAGGCCTACAGCAAGTGAGGAAGAGTGGGCACAAGGCCTAACAAAGTGCAGAAACGCTGATGATCACCAGGCGGAAGCGCCTTGGTGAATATATCAGCAGTGTTGGCCCCAGTGGCCACGTAGGTAAGACGAAGCTGGCCACGCTGCTGCAGCTCTCGAGCAAGAAAGTAACGGAGAGCGATGTGCTTTGTTCTGTGCTCCAGTCTGTGCTCCTGACACAAGGCCAACATGGCCTTGTTGTCGACGTACAGAACTGGAGGAGAACGAGGCCTCTCTCCCAAGTCGGTCAGCAGGTAGGTGAGCCAGCGCAGCTCCTGTGCAGCCATGGCTGTGGCGTAGATCTCTGCCTCACAGCTGGAGCCGAGAACTGAAGACGAACGTGTAGAACGCCAGGAAACTGAACCAGAACCAAGGCTGAAGGTGTAACCCTGTGACGACCGCTGCGTAGCCTGGTCGTCAACCCAAGAGGCGTCCGAGTGACCTGTGAGGACAACGTCACCCCGTCCTCCAAGCACGAGCCCCATGCCCGATGTACTGCACAAGTAGCGTAGTACCCTCTTGGCAGCATCCATGTGCACCTTTCGGTGCCGACCAGGAGCCACGTAGCGAGCCAGAAGGCCAAGAGGGTACGCAAGGTCAGGACGAGTGCAAGTCATCAGGTACATGAGGCAGCCCACTAACTCTGGGTAAGGACCACTCGGCTCTACGGACTCGTCCGAAGGTGGAGCTGAGAGCGAGTGACCTATAGCCAGAGGAGTGGCCTGTGCTGAGGACCAGGTGAAACCGAAGCGCTAAAGGACCTGCTGCACCATGTGTGACTGAGTCAGTGTGATGGTGCGCCGTGCTCTGTCCCGGGTGATCTGCAAGCCAAGGTAGCTGCGCAGTTCACCCAGGTCTGTGCACGTGTGTCTCTTCTGCAGCTCCGACTTCACCAGGGCGAGAGCCTCAGTGTCAGCAGTGGCAAAGACCAAGTCGTCGACGTACACGAGAACGTAGAACGGCGGCAGAGAAGTGTCGGTGCGCAAAAACAGCGACGGGTCAGCAGTCGACGGAGCAAACCCAAGAGCCGCAAGTGTCGTCCTCAGTGTGTCGTGCCACTCACGTGGCGCCTGGCGGAGACCGTAGACCGGCCGCCGGAGGCTCCACTGGGTACCAGGAGGAAACGACCCAGTGAAGCCAGGAGGGCGGCGCAGCCAAATCTCCTCGTGCAGGCTACCCTGTAAGAAGGCTGTGCTAAAGTCAAGAGAGTGAAGCTCGTAGTCACGTTGAGCGGCAACGTGCAGCAGCACCCGAAGAGTGGTCATCTTCGGGGTGGGGGAGAAGGTCTGGAAGAAGTCAACTTCCTCTCGCTGACTGAAGCCTCGAGCCACGTACCGAGCCTTGAAGACAGGCGGAGAACCTGGCGGCCGCTTCACCCTGAAAATCCACATGCCACTGACAATGTTCGCCCCAGGAGGGGGAACCTCGTCGACGTAGGTGCCTGTGGACTTCCAGGATGCCATCTCTGCGTCCATGGCTGTCTGCCACTGAGAGGAGTACTCACCCGCGATCGCCTCAGCGTAAGAGCGCGGGGTAGGGATGTCTGGTGCATCCGGGTCTCCCTCAGGGGCAAGCAGCATGGATACGAGATGAGGCGCAGCGGCTGCAAGACACTCAAGGTCCTCCTGTCTGTCCTCAAGGACGTCCGTGCCAAGAGCACACTCACCCCCGACGGACGGAGGACAGACAGACTCAGACTCAGCAACAAGACTGGCGGCGTAGTCGAGACGACAGGCAGCAGCAAAGTCAACAAGCTCAGCGACTAAGGCAGACGCAGTAGCAGACTCAAACGACGGGTCAGTGACAACAGTGGCAAGCAGACGCGTGACAGTAGAGTGCTCAGCACGAAACTGGTCAGACGCAGGGTCAGCAACGACAGGCAGAGAGGACACAGGGGGAGACGGCAGAGGAACACGCAGCGGAGGAGAGGAAGGACGACGAACTACAAGGTGAGAGCCGGAGACAGCCAACACGACGACCAGAACGACCAGAACGGACAGGTGAGACAGGACGCGACACAGGCTCACGACGCTCAGCAAGGCCCCTAGTCTGCTCTGTGTACGGAGAAGGAGCAGGCAGCGGTGAGCCAGGCTGTAACGGAAGACCAGTAGACGAGGGAAGACTGAGAACCTGACGAAGTGCAGAGTCAGGTGGTGGCTGAGACGACGGAGACGGCGGAGCGAAGAACAGGCGCTGCTGAGCAGTGCCACCAGCACCAGCAGCTCCAGCACCTCTAGCAGCTCCAGCACCTCCAGCAGCTCCAGCACCTCCAGCAGCTCCAGCACCGCCAGTAGCTCCAGGACCCTCAGCAGGTCCAGCACCTCCAGAAGCTCCAGTACCCTCACCAGCTCCAGCACCGCTAGTAGCCCCAGTACCCTCAGCAGCTCCAGCACCGCCAGCACCTCCAGCAGCTCCAGTACCTCCAGCAGCTCCAGCACCCTCTGCAGCGCCAGTACCCTCAGTCACAACACCGCCAGCCCCAGCAGCTCCAGTACCCTCAGTACGAGCACCGCCGGGACCAGCGACACCAGCAGAAGAACCCCCAGCAGTAGAGCCCTGAGGTGCAGAAGCGCGACGCTGACGGCGACCGTACCAGTCGTGCAGCTGCTGGGAGGTGAGGGGCACACGCGGACGAAGACGGCTACTCCAAGGAGACCGTGGAAAAGCAGTCGCAGAACCTCCAGACTCACCCCCAGACTCAGCACCCCCAGGCTCCGCACACGCAGGCTCAGCACCCCGAGACGCAGCACCTCCAGACGCAGCACCCCCAGGCTCCTCACGCTCAGCGCCCTCAGACTCAGCACCCCCAAGCTCCGCACCCCCAGGGACAGCACCACTCGCAGCAGGACCGGAGTCACCGGTGACCTCAACAGGCGCAGGCGCAGGGGGGTCTACCTGAGAGACACCTGAAGGAGCAGGACCTGGCGCGGGGAGGGGGTCTACTTGGGGAGGACCTGGGGCAAGAAAGAGCGGCGGGGGGGGCGAGGAGCAGTGCGGTAGGGGAAGAGGCGGTAAAAGGGGACCGACTCGTCAAAGGTGACGTCCTGAGACGCAAAGACACGGCGCGAGGCGGGGTCGTAAAACTGCCAGCCAGGCGCGTCAGGGACAAAGCCAAGGAAGACGCAAGGAATGGCGCGAGGGGAGAGCTTGTCCGCGGTGGTATCGCGGACAAAGGCACGAGCACCCTAGACCCGGAAACGCGACGCGTCGCCAACCTTCCCCGTCCACAACAGTGTGGGCGAGGTCTCCGGCAAGGAGACACGGGGCCAAAGGTTGAGCTGATGCGCGGCGTACCGGACCGCAAACGGCCACAGAAAATGGGGGGCAGCCGCATGGATCATGGAGGTACGAGCGACCTCCATGACTAAGCCAATGCGGCGCTCAGCAACCCCATTCTGCTGAGGAGAGGCCGGAAGCGTGAAAGTCTGGCGGATGCCGTGCTCCGCACAGAAGGCTGCCAAGAGGTCTGAGGAGAACTCACCACCTCTGTCAGAGTGCAGACGCAGGACAGGAAAGTCCAACTGGAACCGCTCGCGGAGCTGGAGACGAGTAGCGCGGATCCAGGGGATCAAAACATCAGGGACATCCCCCTTGCGCTGCAAGGGGAAGACCGTGGTGTAGCGCGTGTAGTCGTCGACAACCAGCAGGAAGTACCGCTCGTGGCCCTGTCCACGGACGCAGGCTGGGCCCCACACGTCCAGGTGGAGAGTCTGCAGTGGAGCCTCTGTGGGAGGGAACGAGGAGGAGTGAGGAGCGGCGCGATGCCGCCCCTCGACGCAGGGAATGCAGGGCGGCGCAGGCGAGGGAGGGAGGGCGGGCAGAGACCTGGGAAGCCCAGAAACCAGGAGGCGGGAGTGCATGCTGCGTAGGCGAGGCAGGGAGGGGTGACCAAGGCGGTGGTGCCACAGGAGAGTGTCGTGCGACAGCCGGCGACACTCACACTGTGTAGCTACCTGAGCAGACGCGTGCAACTGGGGAGACAAAGGGGCGGAGCGTGACGCAGTGGTGAGGGTGTACAGACTGGACCCCGGCGCACGAGCGAACGTGGCCAGGTGGCGACCAGTCTGGGAGCACGTGCAAATCGCCACACGCTGCCGGCCAGGGGTGAAGGTGTCAACCTCCGCATCCTGGAGGACAGCGTTACTCACCAAGTTCGTAGAGAACGAGGGGAGGTGGAGACCAGACAGCTCACTAGACGGGACCGCCGGACACGGAAGCACAGTGGAAGACCGTGCAAGCACTGGGCCCCCAGAGGGGTCAGCCAGTGAGACAGGAACAGGTGCAGGGAGGGGAGTGACTGTGGTACTGTCGCGAAAGAAACAGCGGGAAGCACCAGAGTCAAGTGTAAAGGTGTGCAAAGCCTGTGCAGGCGCAGTACCAAGGGGAGCAGACTCACAAGCACCTAGTGCTGCAGGGGCTATACCAGGGGTTATACCAAGATCCGGCGGCACACACAAGTAGCAGTCACCCTCAGCACTAATAGACAAGGCATACATAGCAGTGAGAATAGCATCATAGTCAAGAGCATATATATCTACCCTCTGCCCAAGCAGCTCCACCCAGTCGGGGAGCTCAGCCTCGTCGCCAAACTCGGTACGCCAGGCGTCACTCAGACGGGCGAAGCAGCGGGACTGGGTGTGACTAAGCGTCCCACAAGTCTGACCCGTCCGATCTCCTGTGCGAATGACGTACGGGCAGCGAACGGTACTCAAAGACCCTCTACTCTGAGCGTACCACTCGTGAAGCTGCTGGGACGTAAGTGCCTTGCGTGGACGCGGCTGCAGCTGCAGCCGGCCACCGCCAGACGTTCCCAACTGACCAGCTCTAGGGCGACAGCTACGACGACTACCGCCACAACCCCAACTAGCGTACCACTCACGAAGCTGCTGGGGCGTGAGAGACTCGCGCGGACGTCGCTGGAGCTGCATCTGGCCACCGCCAGTACCAGTAGCAGTAGCCTAGCAGAGCAGGCGCGGCAGGCAGACAGGCAGGCAGGCAGGTGCGGCAGGCAGACAGGCAGGCAGGCAGGTAGGTAGGCAGACATGTAGACAGGCAGGCAGGCAGGCAGGCAGGCTGGCAGGCAGGCAGGCAGATAGGCAGACAGGCAGGCAGGCAGGCAGGCAGGCTGGCAGGCTGGCAGGCAGGCAGGCAGGCAGATGGCGCGGCAGCGCGCTAACAAGGCAGGTGCTCACCAGTGTCGGGTAGAGCAGGCGCTCGCCGGGCGAGCAGGGCCGGCGCTCGGCGGGCGGCTGCACGGGGTCCAGGGGCGGCGTCGCGGGATCCAGGGGCGGCTGCACCAGGGGCGGCTGCACCAGGGGCGGCTGCTTCAGGGGCCAGGGGCGGCTGCTCTGCGTCCAGGGGCGGCTGCTCGAGTGTCCAGGGGCGGCTGCACCAGGGGCGGCTACTTCAGGGGCCAGGGGCGGCTGCTCGGGGTCCAGGGGCGGCTGCTCGAGGGGCGGCTGCTGCAGGGGCCAGGGGCGGCTGCTCTGGGTCCAGGGGCGGCTGCTCGAGGGTCCAGGGGCGGCTGCACCAGGGGCGGCTGCTTCAGGGGCCAGGGGCGGCTGCTCTGGGTCCAGGGGCGGCTGCTCCAGGGGCGGCTGCTGCAGGGGCCAGGGGCGGCTGCTCTGGGTCCAGGGGCGGCTGCTCCAGGGGCGGCTGCTGCAAGGGCCAGGGGCGGCTGCTCTGGGTACAGGGGCGGCTGCTCGAGGGTCCAGGGGCGGCTGCTCAAGGGGCGGCTGCTGCAGGGGCCAGGGGCGGCTGCTCTGGGTCCAGGGGCGGCTGCTCCAGGGGCGGCTGCTGCAGGGGCCAGGGGCGGCTGCTCTGGGTCCAGGGGGAGGGGGGGGGGGGGGCAGGGGCGGCTGCTCCAGGGGCCAGAGGCGGCTGCTGCAGGGGCGGCTGCAGCAAGTAGCAGCAGCGGCAGCAAGTAGAAGCAGCAACACAGGCGCAGTGCAGCGTGTAGGCCTGGCGTGGGCCATACTGGCCGCGTGCGGGCCTGACGTGGCCTGTACGGGCTGCGCGAATGCCTAGCGCGGACTGTACGGGCCGCTCTCGGGTCTGACTCGGCCTGTACGGGCTGCGCTAACGCCTAGCGCTGACTGTACGGGCCGCGCGCGGGCCTAACGTAGGCTATACGGACCGCGCGCGGGCGTGGCGCGGGCTGTACGGGCGGCGCGAAGGCCAGACGGGGGCTGTACGGGCTGCTCGCTGGCTACGCGCGACAGGACAGGGCAGGGCCGCGGGGCAGCGAAAATCGATGCACCTAAGGGCGCATTTCGGGCAGAAAAAAGCAGAGAACGAGATTCGGGCAGGAACACGGAAGGTTTAACGGTGGGCCCTAAAAAAAAATCGTCCTAGGCTAGGAACGTCCTAGCTCTTAATACCATGTTTGAATCTTACGGGAAAGTGGTGTGTCGACTATCGAAAGGGAAAGATACAAAGGAGAAACCTAAGGGGTCGTACCCCACAGTGAGTACCCCACTAAGCCTAACCAAACTATAACAAATATACACATATGTTTGACACGGTCCATCAAGGTAATCCCCATGTTTTTGTCAGCTTGTTTGATGATAAGGTTGGTGTTAGAAGCAAGTTCGTTGATGGCTTTGTAATACCCCTTGGGAAGGTACGGCCCTTTGCGGATAGGTGTTTGAGAGAGCAGGAGGGATAAATCCTTTCTGGTTTCTTCAAAAAATGCTTCCAACTTCTCATCCTTCTCAGGTAACCAGCCAGGATTACTAATCCGGAAACGGCTGTCAGTACGTCCTGCTCCCTTAAAGAATTCATGTAGCTTTATAGACCTGAACAAATTGGAAAAATCGTTAAAGATTTCGGAAGGAGCAAACGGCGGCACATGCGGTAAGACAAACTTGAGCCCTAGCCCTAGCACACTTCGTTCAGCATGTGTCAAGCTGTGGGAGCTCAAGTTAAACACTCCGTGGTTGATGATCCGGGTTTTAGCTTGAGACTCGGTTAGTCTTCCAAACCAGCGGAGTGCCAATTCTTTGCTTGTTAGCTGCGCTGGCCCCTTGCGGGGCCTCCTCCGTTTTTTGGTTTATACCATCGCTTCTTCTTTTTCTTCTCCCCCTTGTCCTCTGCTGATGCAGATGCCTGGGGTTGCTGCTGCTGTTGCTGCTGTTGCTGCTGCTGCTGGGTCTGCTGCTTCTTCTGCTGCTGTCCCTGCTGCTGCTGCCGCTTCTGTTGCTGCTATTGTTGCTGCTGCTGCTGCTGCTGCTGCTGCTGCTTCCCCTTAGCCGATGACTGATTCTGCAACTCAAGTTTTTCAAGCCGTTTAAGCACCGCGGAAAGTTTGGAGTCAACAACATCCTTAGCAACTTCCCTCATGCTAGGCTCTGTCTCCATATTCTGGAGTTCTTCTTGAACTGCCTTCTTCACCATCTCTGCTTCATTTTTAAGGCGCTGATTCTCATGAAAGTCCATGAATGACTTGGTCTGCTGAATCTCAATTGCAGTAATAGCTTCTTGAATGAGCTTTCCTTTGAAGAATTCCATCACTTCAACAGCCTTGTTTCGCCTGGAATCCTCCTCCATGGCTTTAATGCCATTAATGGTTGGAAATTTGTCCATCCAAGAGAGAAACAGCACCGTTGGCTTCATTAAAAGCGATAGTCATTAACTCCTCCTTAGCTTCAATGAAATCTTTCTGCTGTTGTACAAGAGCCTCATTATGCAGAGAAGAGAACTTATCATCAGCGACCTTCTTAATAGCCTCATTGCTGGTCTGGAACTGAACGGCTTTGGTTTTGATGCTGTGCAGCAACTCCTTCCGGCCGTCAATTAACTTCATTTTAGAGACCTGTTGCTTGAGGCTCAAGTATGTAGCATAGGACTTGATAGCTTTCGAAATAGCTTCTTGTTGCCATTTTTTAAAAGGAGCAGGACATAGATCATTTCCAAAACAGAGTCCTTGATCTTGGGGCATAGGACATGAATCTTGTCTGTTTCCTTCTGGCGAAAAAGCCGCTTCAAGTGTATGTTGGGAGATGTTATCTCCCTCGATCACATTAACACCTGCAGCGTCTGCGTTAGTAGTCGTTGCAGGTGACGCGGAAGCTATTATTCTTGGCGTTTTAAATGCTTGACGTAGTAATGTCTTGGGATGAGCGGGTCGATATGGAATTGGAGTAAACTCAAGCTTTCCGTTTTCCAGCTGAAGGAAATTGTCAGATTCCTCTCGCTGACGCTTGGTAGCACGAAAGACGAAAAAGCGGGAGGCCTCGTGAAAAACCTCTGAGTCGGATGAATCATCGTCGGAAGATGTAGAGCCTCTGGCCACAACCGTATTATTTGGTTAAGGTGCTGTCAGTGTTAAACAGGTGGGCTGCGGAGGTCTTATGTCCATCAACTCAAATTGTATCTTAGAACGACGAAGCAAACTCCATGAAATGAAAAAATGAAAGAGCCTGGAAAGCTTGTGAGCTAGAGCGTATTAGAGAGCCAGAATGAACAAAATCGTCAACTTAAAATCAGAACTTGAGTAAACTAGTTTCGGTTCTTTCAAACCTTCATCAGTACAAACAAGCCTGAAGCTAAGCATCTGATATGAACAAGCTGACTAAAGTACTCTACGCTAAAGCTGAGCTAACCAGGCAGATGGATGCAATGGCGAGGCGGAAATGGCGTGAAATCTCGAGGTGAGCCAGAGACTCTGATCCAGTCCTTCAGAACCAAAAGGGGGTCTTCGGGAGGGTTGGTAACCAGGATCGAAAAGTCAGAAAAGTGGTAACATCACTTCGTCGCACGAAAATGTCAAACCGCGACAGGTTGGAGCCTCGATTGAATCAGTCTTCGACGTAAGCGACAAGGTAACTTCCACGCTAGCAGAAATCTACAGGAACCAGAAATAGAGAAGCCACGTGTAGAAAGTAGATTTTTGAGACGTCTAAAAAATCTACTTTCTACACGAGGGATAGGGGGAAAAAGGGGAGAGATGGTGGTGGAGGGAGGAGAGGGGATTCGCCTGACCTGTCTCCCCCTCGGAGGGGCACAAGGGGCTCACCGGACCTGTCCCCGCCTCGGAAGAGACAACCCCAATCTTCTGATCTCTCCGCCCCTCGCCGAGCCAGGCACGACACGCCGGACCTGTCTCCTCCTCGAAGGGGGAGAAAGGGCACCCCGGACCTGTCTCCCCCACGCCGAACCAGAAACGATTCACCAGATCTGTCTCCTCCCCGAGCCAGGCATGACTCCCCGGACCTGTCCCCTCCCTGCAAGAATAGGAAGGACCCGTCCCCAAACCTCTCCCTGCCCCGGCGCCAAACCAGACAGGGCTCACCGGACCTGTCCCCGCCTTGTCGCCAAATCAGACAAGCGTCCCCGGACCTGTCTCCACCCTGACGCCAAGCCAGGCAGGCCACTCCAGACCTCTCTCCCCCTCGTCGCCGAGCCAGACAAGACTCGCCAGACCTCTCCCCTCCTCGTCGCCGAGCCAGACAAGACTCTCCGGACTTGTCCCCGCCGCGAAAGGGATCGGGGAAACAGGCAGGGGGGGCAGGGCAGGGTGGGGGGGGCATGTGGAAGGGGGGAGGGGGGAAGGCAGAACGAATGATGGATGGGAGCCTGGCTGGGCTGAGGAGCGGAAAGGAGGTGATGGCGGAGGCAGAAGAGAAAAGAGCCAAGGACGAGGCCAGGTGAGAGGAAGGGGGATGGGGGCTATGGGGTTGAGAAAGAGGGGACTGTGGTAATGATAGGTATTTTCGGCAGGGCTGAGGAGCGGCAAGGAGGTGATGGCAGAGGCAGAAGAGAAAAGAGCCAAGGACGAGGCCAGGTGAGACTGTGGGAGAAATTGGGGGGGTTGAGGGAAGAGGGCACTGGGGGAAGGCGGGAATTTCTGGTGGGGCGGGAGAAGAGACTCAAGGATGAGGCAAGGTGAGGCTTGGGTATTGGGGAGGGGGGAAAGTGGAAGGGTGTGCGGGCGGGATATTGGGTGAAGGGTAGGTTTTTCCGGCAGGCAGGGGAGCGGGAGAGAGGTGATGAAGGAGGCAGAGGAGAAGAGAGCCAAGGACGAGGCCAGGTGAGACTTGGGTAGTGGGAGAGAGGAGAGGGGTTTTGGGGTAAGCATGTCTTGTTGGCGGTGCTGAGAGTGGGAGGGAGGTCATGGGAGAGGCGGAGTAGAGGAGAAGAGATTGAAGGAGAACCGAATGCAAGTCGAGGCGAGTTGAGGGGGAGGGAGACTGGGGGGAGGGCAGGGAATAAGTAGGGGGAGGAAGGGTGTTGTTTGAATGTGGGGGAGTGGAGCAGCATCACGGATGTGATGGCGCATGCAGGGGCGAGGCTCACGGAAGGGAGATTGGGGAGTTGGGAGTGGGGAGTGGGGAGCGGGGAGTGGGAGTGAGGAGTGGGAGTGGGGAGTGGGGAGGGTGGAGTGGGGAGTGGGGATTGGGTTGGGGAGTGGGAGTGGGGAGTGTGGGGTAGGTTCATCTGGCAAGGTGGGATATGTTCATTTGCCTTCCTCCCCTCTGCTGCCCTCTCGTCCCCTCTCCTCCCCTTGCCCTCTCAACCTCTTTGCCGCTCCGCTTCTCTCTCTTCTCCACCTCGCGGCCCCCCAGGTTCGCCCAGCTGGATCCGTCCGTCAGTGGCAGAGGGGCGCAGACAGTGTACCGTGACAAAGCAGGTGCGTGTGGGAGGGCAGTTAAGGGGGAGGTTGTGGCGGATTGGTATGGAAGGAATCCATGCAGTGGTGGTTCAGACAGTTATCCGCGACAAAGCAGGTGCGGCGTGGGAAGCAAGCAGAAGCAGGTGTTGCTTCAAGTGAAGTGTTGCTTCAAGTGAAGTGCTGCTTCAAGTGAAGTGTTGCGAATGCGAACATTTGCTGTGAATCAAATGTTGCCGCGCTTCCTTGACGACAGTAATGACAGATTCAGGCGGGTGATAGAGATGCTGCAGGGGATTCTCATCTGTGCTTGTGTGCTTGTGTGCATGTGTGCTTGTGTGCTTGTGTGCTTGTGTGCATGTGTGCTTGTGTGCATGTGTGCTTGTGTGCTTGTGTGCTTGTGTGCTTGTGTGCTTGTGTGCTTGCGTGCTTGTGTGCTTGTGTGCTTGTGTGCTTGTGTGCTTGCGTGCTTGTGTGCTTGCGTGCTTGTGTGCTTGCGTGCTTGTGTGCTTGCGTGCTTGTGTGCTTGTGTGCTTGTGTGCTTGTGTGCTTGTGTGCTTGTGTGCTTGTGTGCTTGTGTGCTTGTGTGCTTGTGTGCATGTGTGCTTGTGTGCTTGTGTGCTTGCGTGCTTGTGTGCTTGTGTGCTTGTGTGCATGTGTGCATGTGTGCTTGCATGCTTGTGTGTGTGAATGAGCGTGTGCGTGGCAGGCAAGCGAGTGAGCAATCTGGAGGCCATCATGGCGGAGGAGAAGGCCAAGAAGAGCCGCGTGAGTCAAGGGCAGGGGAGGGGGCAAGGGTGGGGGGAGGGGATGGGGGAGGGGCGGGGAGGGGTGAGGGGTGGTGGTATTGGTGAGGGGCGGGGGGAGAGGCGTGTGGCGGAGGAGAGTGAGGAAGAATGGGGAGGGAGGGAGTGCATTTGGGCATCTATGTTGCGCCTTGTCTTATTTGAGTGCGGGTTAGGAGAGTGGAGCGGGATGAATGAGCGGGCCGGGGGGGGCACATTTGTTGTTGCAAGGCGTCAGGGCCTTCTCAGAAGAGCAGGGCACTTTCAGAGAAGCGTGGTACTCCTTGTCGTGGGGGTTTGGTCAGAAGCCGTTCGTGCAAAACGCGGCGCGAGGCTCCCTTACACTTGCCTATCTCACTTCTGAGTCGCCTCATTCATTCTAGCTCTTCTCTCAGTATTCGCGCATGAAGCTGATGGCCCCGTGCTGGGACAGACAAGGGCTGGCTGATTGGTAGGTCTATGGATACGTGGCTAGCTGGCTTGAATGCCTGATTGGTTGCTCGACTATGCAATTGATAACCATAAACCCATGGCACTTGTACAGGGCCCACTTGGATCCATAACGTGTCCTGCTATTCGCCTCTCATCTGCTTCGTTCTTTCAGGTGCTGCCCCCTCCCGATTTGGCAGAAGAAGGAGGCGGAGAGACAGGAGACAGTACAGAACCCTCTGTATTTTTCTCTTTGATGTGCGTTTGTCTATTTGGGTGTATCATGCTCTTACAATCTGTTCTACACTTGCAGGTGCTGCCGCCACCCGAGTGGGGCAAGGGTCTGGTGCAGAAGAGGGAGGCGGAGAGGCAGCAGGCTGACCTGGATGCCGTGGCTGCACGCCCCTTCGCTGCCTACGAGTGAGCACACTGTGTACTCGTTATTGTGCTCACTAGTGTGTTGGTGAAACGGGAGAGGCAGCAGGCTGACTTGGATGCCGTCGCTGCTCGCTCTTTTGCCAACTATGAGTGAGTGTTATCGTGGACCGGCCTACCTCATGTGCTTCCCTAGTTCGTCAGAACAACCTACTTCGTTTCTGGCGCATCCTCCTCGTTGGTCCTCACTGCTCTCCCCGTCTGTTCTCCTTCCTATCCGTTGCAACGGGTGCGAGGCCATCGGCAAGTGCATCGCCTCATTTTCTCTTCCCTCCCAACTCCTGCCACTCTGTACTCTGTGTTCCCCCCATGTTCCCCATGTTCCCCATGTTCCCCGTGTCCCCTCGCCCCCCTGTCCTCGTGTTCCCGTGACTCCCTGCAAGAACGACGAGGAGCGTGATCGCATGCTCAAGAATGTCGTGCGCTTCGGCGACCCCATGGCACATCTCGTCAAGGTGCGTGTTGGGGTGAGGTAAGGTGGGGTGCAGTGGGGTGGGGTGGGGTTGGGTGGAGGTGTCATGGGGTCATGAGGTGCGGTGGGGTGATGAAGTGGAGTGGAGTGGGGTGAGGTGGGGGGTGTTTTGAGTCGACTCAAGAGTCACTTTGGCGACCTTGTGACGCATCTCGTCAAGGTGAGGTGGGCTGGGGAGCCAAGGCAGGTGCATCTGACCGCAGACCAACCGCTTACCCCTCCTCTGCATAACGTTCGGCGTGTCGCAGGTGTGTGCAGCAGACCCATCAAGAACTCAAGGATGAGTTTGTGATGAAGAGCCCGAGCCTTGGTGTCAAGCCTCAAGTGATTTCGAAGCTTGCCAAAAGGGTACACCTCAAGATATTGAAGATAGTTACATTACTTTGTGTAGTGTAACATTTCACTTGGTGTAGGCCCTAGTGAAGGGTAGTTTCGAGACCCTTCGTGGTTGGGGACAGTGTGGCACTGTTCCACATCACTGTACCTCGGCTCTTGGGGTTTGTAGGAGCTGGGAGTCATTCCCAACTCGTAACTCTTCCTATCTTGCGTTCTAAGACTATAGTGGCTGCCATAGTACCGTTCGTTCAAACTGACGCTGTGTCGTCAATTCTTTATCAAATCGTGCAATCTAAATTGCTAATTGTAGACGACGTGAAGACGCTCCAGATCCAATTTGAATCAAGTCATTTGCAGCTGTGAGCAGAACGCTATCAACGTTTGAAGCCGCTGTGCAGAAATCCGTCTGTGCTCTCTATCTTTCGTTTTAGGCACATTCAAGCCTATTGTGACTATAACAAGTGGTATCAGAGCCCCTTGGAGCAGTTTCGACAATGTCTGGACCTGAGGAAAGGGGTGGCAGAGGTGCTGGTGGCAGTGGAGAAGCTCAAGCTCAAGGCCAACCCCGTGATTCAGCCATGGCGCCCATGCAACCAAGTCTTGGCCCACCTAGGGATGAGCCTAGGGTGTTTGGGCTTGACAAGTTCAACGGTGACAACTTTGCTGAATGGTCCTTCAAGATGGAGAACATCTTTGACCACTATGACCTGCTGGAGGTGATGGAAGGAACGGAGAAGCGCCCCGAGAACGACCCGGAGAAGAGCCCGTGGGTGCGGAAGAGCGCACAAGGCTATCTCCTACTTGGGCAAGCGTTGGGGAGCAGCCAGATCCGTCACATCAAGCCATTCCAGCGTGAACCAGAGAAGGGACCAAAGGCATGGGCTGCTCTCAAGGGTGTACATGCTCCTGCAACAGCGGCGGTAGCGGTGGTGTTGGAACGGCAAATGGCGGCACTACGAATTGAAGAAGACGAAGCGGTTGAAGAAGGGGTGCAGAAATTCTTCGACTTGTTGACGCGGCTTGAGGGAGCTGATTTGAACTACAGTGAGCTCCAAAAGAAGACCAAGTTGCTGGCCTTACTCCCAGAGTCATGGTCCTCGCTCATCATCAACCTTAATCGCGACTTGCCCCGCCTCTCGCTTGAAGACGTGAAGCGAGCTATCCTTCAAGAGGATTTCCGCCGCCGTGAGTTGGCGAGTGCGGATGGCGCTGGGGCAGCGAGCATCGGCCGTGGATATGGTCGAGGAAGAGGCAGAGGACGAGGGGGAGGAAGGTTTGGTGGCAGCAACTTCGGCGGAGGCCGCAGGAGTGGCGGTTACGGCAGCGACGACAAGAGCTACGGACGCGGTCGCGGCCGATTCGACGGCGAGTGTCACTATTGCCACAAGAGCGGACACATGTGGCGCGACTGCTACAAACTCCCTGATGGTTGGACCCCTGCTCAAGGCCAAGAGGGTAGAGGAGCAGGAGGAGGGAGAGGACGAGGCCGTGGAGGCCGTGGCGGTCGCGGTGGCGGAGCTGCAAACATGAAGAGCGGAGACAACGACAAGGACCCGAGCGACGATCGATACCCGGGTCTATTCTACTTTGTGTCGACGCAAGTACCGGCTGGTCCAGAGAAGGATGAAGGCTTTGAGGAGCCAGCAGCTGTGGGGAAGGTGACCCTACACCCCCTGGACTATTGGGTGATTGATAGTGGCGCTACCTATAGCATGACACCTCGCCCGGACTTGCTCACCGAACTCGAGCCGTCACCGGTGAAGCATGTCACATCGGCTTTGGGGCAGCGAGCAGAGGTGAAAGGCATGGGCAAGGCCATGTTCAAGGGTGCTGATGGGAAGATGGTGGGCCTCAAGAACGTGCTTTGGGTGCCCAGCCTTGCTGCAAACCTGATTTCCGTGCGGCGGTTGGCAAAGGCCGGCATGGACACGAACTCGAAGGGAGCCAAGACCTACACCGCAAGGCTTGGCGATCGAATTCTTTGGGACCTTCATGAGGACAGGGATGTTTACAACGAGATGTGGCAGATCCCAGTGGTCCCTATGCCTAAGGAGAGGCAAGTGGCATCAGCACCAAGGATGGAGCGGTCGGTAGCGACGACGGCGCGAACGGTCGCGCTAAGGAGAATGAGCTCAAGAAGAGCAAACATGGAGGGACCAGCAAGTTCAGTGAACCTAAGGAGAGTGGTGCAGCAACCAAGGAGCAGCAAAAGGGTGAGGAGAACCCAGAGGCAGCAGCGGAGGAGGACTACGGAGAGAGTATGTGGGGCGCTATTGCGAGCGCGGCATTCTCCAATCCAACTTCGGCTACGGGGGAGTGTGATTGGCTCACCTTGCATCGGCGCATGGGGCATGTGGCCCTGCCCATCTTGCAGCAGCTAGTGAAGAATGAGATGGTTGCTGGCATATGTGTGAAGGGGGAGCCCGATGAGGTGCTTGGCTGCCCGACGTGCATTCAAGCCAAGTTCACCCGGTTTCCGTTCCCTAGTTCGGAGGCAACGGCAAAGGCACCGCTTGATGAGGTGGTGATGGACGTGGTGGGCCCCCCTGAAGCTTGGAGCTGCTGGAGCTGAGTATTTTCTCACCATTGTCGACGTCTACACCCGCATGACTTGGGTGTACGTGCTGGCCAAGAAGAGCGACGTGGCTGAAACGTTGAAGACGGATTGGTTCCCGATGGTGGAGCGGCAACAAGACCGTCTAGTCAAGTCAATCCGCACCGATCGAGGGGGAGAGTTCCTGAGCAAGGAGTTTGGGTTGTGGCTGAAGAAGAATGGTATTCGGCACTCCCTCACCATGCCATACTCCCCTGCAATGAACGGCATCGCCGAGCGAGCGAACCGCACAATCACGGAGGCGGCACGCGGGTTGCTCATTGAAGCCGGGCTACCCGACTATTTCTGGCCTGATGCGGTGCGGAGCGCGTGTGTGGCCAAGAACAGAGCCTTGAATCATGTGGGAGCAGACAAATGGGTGCCCTATGTGGAGTGGCTAGGAAGGAAACCAAAGGTGGATATGCTTCGGGTGTTCGGGTGCATGTGCATGGCGCTCGTGCCTAAGCATCTTCGGCACAACAAGCTTGGTGCCAAGGCGGTGTGGGCCGTGCACTTGGGCATGGCTCAAAACAGCAAGGGATGGCTTCTTTGGGACCCATTCACCAAGAAGTTCTTGGTGAGCAGGGACTGCAAGTTCATGGAGAACTTCATGTACAAGGATTGGAAGGCGGAGAATGAGGCGAAGATAGGCGTGCGGTTTGGGGAGGTGAAGAGTTCCGGTTTGGAGCATGTGGAGCTGCCTTTGGAGCTGAGCAGCGGCAGCACAACCACAAGGCAATCCTCCCTTGTGAATGGGGGAGAGGAGGCCAATGATGCAGAGGAAGAAGAGGAGGAGGTGCAGCAAGTGAGCGAGCGTGCACCGTCACTCCCTTCCCGTACTACGAGTGCTCCACGGATTCGAGCCACACCGCAGCAACGCCAAGGCCTTCAAGTCCCTGCAGCTGAGGAGGAAGGAAGGGGGAAGAGGAGAGTTCAACCCCCTAATAGGCTGACCTATGATGCGCCGGGAAAGCAGGGCAAGACAGCCCTGGCCGGAGCGGCAATGATGGTCGGAGACGACGAGGAGAGTGACTACGAGGAGTGTGCCTTCGCGTTCTTCTCTCCGGTGGAGATGCCGGGAGAACCAGCAACTCTCAAGGAGGCTTTGGAGAGTAGTGATGCTGAGGAGTGGAAGAAGGCCATGGAGAGTGAGCTGAAGAGCATTGAGGAGAATGACACGTTTGAATTGGTGGAGCTAACGGAGGGGCGTACGGCGATAACGTCCAAGTGGCTCTTCAAAATCAAGTCGGATGCCGACGGCAAGATCGAGCGCTACAAGTCTAGGCTTGTAGCCAAGGGGTACCAGCAGAAGGAGAAGGTGGACTTCAAGGAGCTGTTTGCCCCTGTGGTGAAGCCGACGACGCTGCGAACCCTATTCGCGGGAGCCGCCATCAAAGGATGGGTAGTAAAGCAAATGGACATCGTAACGGCATTCCTTAACGGCATCCTTGAGGAGGAGATTTTTATGGCGCAGCCAGAGGGGTTTGATGATGGTAGTGGCAGAGTGTGGAAGCTGAAGAAGGCCCTCTATGGGCTGAAGCAGGCCCCTAGGCAATGGTACATGAAGCTGCGCGAAGTGTTGGAGGGGATCGGCTTCACTCCCTCAACGGCCGATCACTCCTTGTTCATGCTTGGCGAGGGGGAGCAGAGGAGTTTCATGGTGGTTTATGTGGATGGCATCCTCATTTTCTCACCCTCTTCTGACCTTGTGAAGGAGGTGATGCTGAAGCTTCAAGACAAGTTCAAGTGCAAGGCCCTTGGTGACGTGAGCTTCTACCTTGGGCTCCACATCGAACGAGATGTGGAGAAGCGGTGCATGCGGGTGCATCAACGAAAGTACCTGGAGGCATTGGCTGCCAACTTTGGGCAGAGTGAAGGCCATGTGGCTACACCCTTTCCCTCTGGGTTCAAGTGTGTGAAGGGACCAGAGGAGGAGAGCGTTGGTGAAGAGGAGAGGCGCCGATTTCACTCGTTGGTGGGCAGCCTCATGTATGCGGCGGTAAACACCCGACCGGACGTCGCGTTTGCTACCGGGCAGCTGGCTAGGGTTGTGCAATGCCCTAATGAGGAGCAGGTAGCAGCTGGAATGAGGGTAGCCAAGTATCTTGGCCAAACACCGACCGTTGGGCTGCAATACTCGGCGGCGGCACAAAGGCGCCAAAAGGGCGCGGATGGTGTTGAACCCGGGCGTTTGTTCCTCACCGCCTACTCGGATGCTTCATATGCATCAGAACCAGAGGACATGACAAGTGTGGGAGGCTTCATATGCTGTGTTGGTGGAGGCCCAACTGCTTGGGAGAGCAAGAAGCAGGTTGACCAAGCTTTGAGCTCGGTGGAGTCCGAGTACATGGCACTCTTCCGTGCCGTACGGGAGATTGTGTGGCAGCGGCGTTTGCTGGCTGAATTGGGGGAGGAGCAGCAAGGACCTACCCCACTGTACTGTGACAGCCAGGGTGCCATTGCTCTTGCTAAGAACCCTGTGTTGCATGGACTCACGAAGCACATGAGGGTGAAGTGGCATTGGACGAGGAGCATGGTAACCGCGGGTGAAGTTGAGTTGCGCTACGTGAAGACCACGGGGCAGCCGGCTGACATGATGACCAAGAGGCTGGTGGAGCAGCAGCATTGGAAGTGTTGCAAGCTGGCTGGGATGGCTCTGAACTGAGAGAGCAACATATCCTAAGGTCAACAATCCGAGGGGGAGTTTGTTGGTGCAACCCTACGGTTTGCACTTGGCTTGTTGTCCGTGTGCGTGAATGTGTGTGTGTATGGAATGGTATGAGGGCATGGGATAATATATATTTCATGCTTATAATTGTGTGTGAATGTTGAGTCATGATGTCGAGTGTGTGTGTCGAGTCAATAGCGAGTTATCGCTAGACGCGTGTTACGCGGTCGTTTGTGTCTCGCGCGCGGTTTCTATTTTGTCGTGCGCGGTTTCTATTTTGTCCTGTGTCGAACGTTCGGCGTGTCGCAGGTGTGTGCAGCAGACCCATCAAGAACTCAAGGATGAGTTTGTGATGAAGAGCCCGAGCCTTGGTGTCAAGCCTCAAGTGATTTCGAAGCTTGCCAAAAGGGTACACCTCAAGATATTGAAGATAGTTACATTACTTTGTGTAGTGTAACATTTGACTTGGTGTAGGCCCTAGTGAAGGGTAGTTTCGAGACCCTTCGTGGTTGGGGACAGTGTGGCACTGTTCCACATCACTGTACCTCGGCTCTTGGGGTTTGTAGGAGCTGGGAGTCATTCCCAACTCGTAACTCTTCCTATCTTGTGTTCTAAGACTATAGTGGCTGCCATAGTACCGTTCGTTCAAACTGACGCTGTGTCGTCAATTCTTTATCAAATCGTGCAATCTAAATTG
Organism: Closterium sp. Naga37s-1; assembly: GCA_947471745.1. Lineage (NCBI taxonomy): Eukaryota > Viridiplantae > Streptophyta > Zygnematophyceae > Desmidiales > Closteriaceae > Closterium > Closterium sp. Naga37s-1. The sequence continues at coordinate 2,501,704 of CANJKZ010000072.1, read as the reverse complement.
CTAATTGTAGACGACGTGAAGACGCTCCAGATCCAATTTGAATCAAGTCATTTGCAGCTGTGAGCAGAACGCTATCAACGTTTGAAGCCGCTGTGCAGAAATCCGTCTGTGCTCTCTATCTTTCGTTTTAGGCACATTCAAGCCTATTGTGACTATAACAGTCACTTGGCCACGTTCACTCGTCGGCTTGGGTCGAGTCTGTACACACTCGCTACCGAGCCTTCTCAGGTAGCTGCGTTTGCTCAGGTGTCCGCGTCAGGTCAGGTAGCCGCCTCTTGCTCGTGTCGCCTCCTGTCGCACCAGACTCTTCTGTTGCACCACCGCCTGGGTCACCCCTCCCTGCCTCGCCTTCGTGGCATGCACTCTCGTCTTCTTGTCTCTGGTCTACCCAGGTCTCTGCCTCCCCTCCCGCCCTCGCCTGCCCCGCCCTGCCTCCCTTGTGTCGAGGGGCGGCAGCGCGCCGCTCCTCACTCCTCCTCGTTTCCCCCGACGACTGCTCCCCTGCAGACTCTCCACATGGACGTGTGGGGCCCAGCCCGCGTCAGTGGAAAGAGCCGCGAGCGCTACTTTCTTCTGGTAGTTGACGACTACACGCGGTACACCACAGTCTTCCCCTTGCGCAGCAAGGGTCGGGTCATTGATGTCTTGATCCCTTGGATCCGCACAGTCCGTCTCCAGCTCCGTGAGCGGTTCCGCCAGGACCTTCCTGTCCTGCGTCTGCACTCTGACAGAGGTGGTGAGTTCTCCTCCAACCTTTTGCGGGACTTTTGTCGTGGGGAGGGCATTCTCCAGTCGTTCATGCTTCTGGACTCCCCTCAGCAAAATGGGATTGCTGAGCGCCGCATTGGCTTAGTCATGGAGGTCGCTCGTACCTCAATGATCCATGCGGCTGCTCCCCATTTTCTGTGGCCGTTTGCGGTCCAGCACGCTGCGCATCAGCTCAACCTCTGGCCCCGTGTCTCCTTGCCGGAGACCTTGCCCACACTGCGTTGGACAGGGGAGGTTTTCGATGCGTCGGTGTTCCGGGTCTGGGGATCTCGTGCCTTTGTTCGCGATACGTCAGCGGACAAGCTCTCCCCCTGTGCTATCCCCTGCGTCTTCCTTGGCTTTGTCCCCGACACGCCTGGCTGGCAGTTTTACCACCCCACCTCGCGCCGTGTCTTCCCTTCTCAGAACGTCACGTTTGACGAGTCGGTTCCCTTTTACCGTCTCTTCCCCTACCGCTCTGCCCCTCCCCCGCCCTCGCCGCTCTTCCTTGCTTCCGGTCCCCCTCCGGTAGACCCCCTCCCGCCCCAGGGTCCTGCTCCCTCAGGTGTGACCCTCTCCCTAGTCCTGCTCCTGTTGAGGTGGCTGTCGATTCAGATGCTGCTCGAGGTGCTGAGTCTGGGGGTGCTGCGTCTAGGGGTGCGGAGCCTGGGGGTGCGGAGTCTGAGGGTGTTGAGACTCGGGGTGCTGAGCCTGGGGGTGTTGCAACTGGGGGTGATGAGCCTGAGGGTGTTGAGCCTGGGGGTGCTGCGTTGGAGGGTGCGGAGTCTGGAGGTTCGGAGCCTTAGGGTGCTGCTTCGTCCGGAGGTTCTGCTAGTGCTTCGCCGAGCCTGTCTCCGCAGCAGCTGCGTGAGTGGTTTGTTCGGCGTACACGCGTTCGGAGTGGAGCTTTTGGAGCTGGATGTGCTGGCCCTGCTGGAGCTGGAGGTCCTGCAGTTGTTGCTGGAGCTGGTGTTATTGGAGGTACTGCGACCACTGGCCCTGGAGGTGCTCGTACCCGGGGTACTGGAGCTGCCGGGACTGGTGGTGTTGAGGGTACTGGAGCTGGAGACCTTACGGAGTCTTGTACTACTGGCGCTGGTGACGCTGGAGCTGAAGGAGCTGGAGTTGGTGGCCCTGGCGCAGGAGGCGCTGGAGTTGGAGGCCCTGGTGTTGGAGGTGCTGGAGTTGGAGGAGCTGGAGCTGTTGACCCTGGTGGCGCTGTGCGGCCGTGACCGTACTTCGTTCCCCTGCTCCAGCAGGTTCTTGGTACCCCGCCTTTTGCTGCCCTTACTCCTCCCCTCCTCTGTCCCCCGCCTGACCAGTCGCGGCCGCAGTTACAGCCGGCCTCTCCTCTACCTGCTCCTTCTCCTTACATTGAGCATTCCGGCGGTCTTATAGAGTGTCGTGAGCCTGCGACTCATCCTGTCTCGCCTGTTCGCATTGCTCGTCGCGTTCCTCGTTCGCGTCCTCCTCCTGTCCCTGGCCCGTACGCTATGACCCTTCGTCCTTCCATTGTTCCTCTACGTGTTCCTCTGCCTGCTCCTCCTGAGTCCTCTCTTCCTGCGGTCCCTGACCCTGAGTCTGACCGCGCTCGTGCTGCCAGTCCCACTGTCTCTCGTCTCCTCGCCACTGCTGTCACTGACCCTTCTTTTGAGTCTACTGCTGCGTCTGCTCTCGTTGCTGAGCTGCTTGACTTTGCTGCTGCCTGTCGTCTAGACTACGCCACTGCTCTTGTTGCTGATTCTGCGTCTGCCAGTCCTCCGTCCGTCGGGGGTGAGTGTGCTCTTCGCACGGACGTCCTTGAGGACAGGCAGGAGGACTTTGAGTCTCTTGCAGCTGCTGTACCTCGTTTCGCTTCCATGCTGCTTTCCCCTGAGGGAGACCCGTATGCTCCAGACATCCCGACCCCGTGCTCTTATGCAGAGGCCATTACGGGTCCTTACTCCTCTCAGTGGCAAGCAGCCATGGATGCCGAGATGGCATCCTGGAAATCCACAGGCACCTACGTCGACGAGGTTCCCCCACCTGGGGCGAACATAGTCGATGGCATGTGGATCTTCAGGGTGAAGCGGCCGCCGGTTTCTCCGCCTGCCTTCAAGGCACATTACGTTGCTAGAGGCTTCAGTCAGCGACAGGGAGGTGACTACTTCCATACCTTCTCCCCCACCCCGAAGATGACTACTCTTCGGGTGTTGCTGCACATCGCTGCTCAGCATGACTACGAGTTGCACTCTCTGGACTTCAGCACTGCTTTCCTGCAAGGCAGCCTGCACGAGGAGATCTGGTTGTGCAGCCCACCTGGTTTCACGGAGTCTTTTCCTGCAGGTACTTAGTGGAGTCTTCAGTGGTTAGTCTACGGTCTTCGTAAGGCGCCTCGCGAGTGGCACAACACACTGAGGATTACACTTGCGGCTCTTGGGTTTGCTCCTGCTACTGCTGACCCTTCGCTGTTTCTACGCACCGACACCTCGCTGCCGCCATTCTACGTTCTCGTCTACGTCGACGACCTCGTCTTTGCCACTGCTGACACTGAGGCACTGACCCTTGTGAAGTCGGAGCTGCAAAAGAGACACTCCTGCACTGACCTGGGTGAGCTGCGCATCTATCTTGGCTTGCAGATCACCCGGGACAGAGCTCGGCGCACCATTGCCCTGACTCAGTCACACATGGTGCACCAGGTCCTTCAGTGCTTCGGCTTCCAGTTCTCCTCGCCACATCCCACTCCTCTGTCTACCGGCCACTCGCTCTCAGCTCCACCTTTGGACGAGTCCGTAGAGCCAAGTGGTCCGTACCCAGAGCTTGTGGGTTGCCTCATGTAACTGATGACGTGCACTCGACCCGACCTCGCGTACCCTCTCAGCCTCCTGGCTCGCTACGTGGCTCCCGGGAGGCACCAAAAGGTGCACTGGGATGCTGCGAAGAGGGTATTGCGTTACTTGTGCAGTGCGTCGGGCATGGGGCTCGTGCTTGGAGGACGGGGTCCATTTGTCCTCACCGGTCACGCAGACTCTTCCTGGGTTGACGACTCAGCTACGCAGCGGTCGTCACAGGGTTACACCTTCAGCCTTGGCTCTGGCTCTGTCTCCTGGCGGTCTACCCGCTCGTCTTCGGTTCTCAGCTCCAGTTGTGAGGTTGAGATCTACGCTGGGGCCATGGCTGCACAGGAGCTATGCTGGCTCACCTACCTGCTGACTGACTTGGGAGAGCAGCCTCGTTCGCCTCCAGTTCTGTACGCAGACAACAAGGCCATGATTGCCTTGTGTTAGGAGCACAGACTGGAGCACAGAACGAAGCACATCGCTCTGCGATACTTCCTTGCTCGAGAGTTGCAGCAGCGTGGCCAGCTTCGTCTTGCGTATGTGGCCACTAGGGCCAACACTGCTGATATATTCACCAAGGCACTTCCGCCTGGTGATCATCAGCGTTTCTCTACTGTGTTAGGCCTTGTGCCGACTTTTCCTCACTTGCTTACTGCGTGACTTTGCTTGTACTGTGATCTATATATATACGTCCATGCTTGCACTTGCTAGGGTATGATCACTGTATTGTTTTTTTTTTCTTCTCTTTTATATATAACTCTGCATGTGAACTGGCCGTGTGGCCCTATGCTTGTGCTCGAACTGTGTGGTGACTTTGTGATCCACCGTGAGCTTGCTTTGCTTTTCATGACTGGTCTTGTGACCACTTGTTCTCCCCCACTTTGCCTATGGGGGTGTGTCAGAACATTATAGCTTATACATTTGTGTAGGCTGTAGTGGGGTAGCCCATAAGGAGTACAACCCAATTAGGGTTAGTACTTGTACCCAACTTCTGTTCAATGCATTCATTCTCGTTTGTTATTTTAACAGACACCCTTCGACGGAAAAGACTTCTATACCTAGTCATTCGAGTTTGAGCTAATGATGGAAGGCACGCAGATTCTCGGATTCTTCGACGGGTCCCTGCCATACCCAATACACGGGACGCAGTACGACAAGCAGCAGCACACATATCAGTCGCTGATGGCGTACACAATACTTCTACGAAATATAACGCCAAACGAGCAGCAGAACATTCGGTCTTATCGAGGGTACGGTAACTCCACCGAGCTCGCGTACGACCACCTGAAAAACTTGTATCAAGCAACAGACAGTGTTAATCAAAGTCGTCTTATGGCACAGCTGGCAACAGTGGAAATGAAACCTGGCGAAAAGGGGATGGTGTATATCAGCCGTTGTCGTGGACTGCGCGACAGACTCCTTCGATGCGGAGGATCGATATCCGAAGAAGCCTTCGTGACAGTTGTCATCTCTGGCCTCGGTCCTCATTGGCGCTCCACTCGAGCTATTCTCCGAGCCCACGGAAAGATCTCCGAAGCGGCACTTTGCACCTAAATTCACGCTGAATAGCAGGACATGGACCTACACGAAGAATGACACACGAAGAGAGCGTCAGCACCAGAGTTCGCGTTTCACACTCAACGGCACAACAACAACAACAAAAATCGACAGAACAAACATCAAACTCAACAGTACGTACCACCGTTCTGCCATCTCTGCAAGACGTTAGGACACCCTCGAACTCACTGCCCAAATCAACAGCATTCAACATCGCCGCAAAGTAAAATTTGGCCCTCAAGCAGTCAAGTGGCTTCTACACAGGCGCATCCCACCACTCAAGTACAGTCCTCAACGACATCGACCACAACACCTGCACAAGGTACCAGAAACATCATGAGCTGCATGACAAGAACGATAGACTCCTGCATCACCGGATCGCCACCATACTACTCACCAAAAGAACAACTCGACCGAAGCATCCCACGTCGAGAATTACTGGAGCCTAACCCGACGTATGCAGCCTTCGCCCAGAGCGAGCCATCCGGAAAAGATACCTGGTTCTTGGACAGCTGCTGCGGACAGCACATGTGCTCCTCGGGTCACTTCGTTCAACAGGAACACCAACTTCAACGCGAAGTCGTGATCACCGTCGCCAACAACCAGAACCTGCACACACGACGACAAGGGATAGTTCAGCTTCAATCTTGAGAAACCAACGTTATTCTGCAAATGTCGAAGGTTTTAATCGCAGAAGGATTCGGTTATAACTTACTCAGCGCCAGCCAACTAATGGCGAAGGGAATTCATCTCGAAGCAGACAGCACCACTCAGGAGTTCAAGCTGTACCACTAGAAAGGTAGACTCTACATCGGCAAGGCAGTCTTGAAGAACAATGTCTTCGTCCTTGACTTCGTCCCAGACCAAGGCACCACCGACAGTGGCGCCATCGTCAACTTCACCTCATGGACACATCCACCAGATCTCGACCCCGACTTCAGTCCTGGAGGTTTTTGGTACTCACACACCATACCTGAAGCAGAAAGAACCAGATTGTTAGCAAAAATTCGGCAAGCAGAGACAACACCACCAGCAGCAGAGGCAACACCGACTACAACACCAATCGCGGGTCCTTTAGCGGCACCAGCTCTCATTGACGATACTCCACGCGAAGTTCACAGAAGCGCCAACCTCACCGCGGGATTGTACTCCAACTCCAACCTATACGGGCGCTCACCAGGACACCGTGCAAGCGAATCCCTGTGGAACGAAAGATTGGGTCATCCAAGCAACACAACGCTAAACAACAGAATCAGGGCAGGAGTACTCAACAAAGACTCCCTACTTCTAACCGACGGCAGAGAACTTCAACGAGTCTGAGGTACATGTTTTACTTGCCCCGAAGCCGACTTACCTCATCAACCGTTTGTCTCTCACCACAATCCAAGCGCGCCAGCTTACACACCCTTGGAGAAAGTCTACAGCGACATCTTGTATGCCCGCGAACACGGACAGGGAGCATACAACTACGTCATCACTTTCATCGACGCCGCTACCCGATACGTCTTACACCTCAACCTTCCAAGTCGCGACATGGCCTTCGAAGCCTTCGTCGCCTGGCAGAACGAGAATCAGGAGTGAATCTGAAAAGCTTCCAGTCAGACGGGGGAGGAGAATATCAGTCAGAAAGGTTCAAGCAGTACCTAGCAGAACGGGGCATCAAGCGACTCATCTCGCTTCCCTACGCCCATCAATAGCAAGGCGTGGCGGAACTCTCCATAACACCATGCGCAAACTGCTACGACTGCCCAGCCACCAGTGGCCCGAGGCGATGGACCACGCTGTCATGCTGCACAACTTGCTCTTGTCATCATCGCTCCCGAACAACACATCACCGCACCTGCTGTGGACAGGAAAACTGGGCAACACAAAAATGTTACGAGTTTTTGGGTGCATCGTACAGTACCGACTGCACACTGCAAGAGCCGGAAGATTTTCACAACGCGCACAGTGGGGACTACACCTAGGCATCGAAAAACGTTACAACGCATGGAAGATTTTTGACGTCCACTCGAAGGAAACAGTAGCAGCACGTGATGTCATTTTCTATGAACGACTCTCCCTTCAAACATACCTGGACAACCTAGCAGCAGATCGAGACCTCACTGGCGGCTTCCGTGGCAACCGAGCCTTCACCACACCAGCTGACAAAGCTGACAGGGACGAGCAGAACGTGGACGGCGCATCCGAGGAAGCAGGACCACTTCCATACTGCTCCGTGCCCATCTCGATGGATGACGACAACCCTCGCGAAAGTGTCAACGCCGAAGTCTGTCAGAACATTATAGCTTATACATTTGTGTAGGCTGTAGTGGGGTAGCCCATAAGGGTTACAACCCAATTAGGGTTAGTACTTGTACCCAACTCTTTGCTAGTTCATTCAGTCCTGCTTCACACATTCTAACATGGTTTCAGAGCAGGTCCCCTAGGACCGGTTTTTATTGGGCCCACCACCTGCTGCCCTGCTAGCCTAGGCCCACGTCCGTCGCCTCTTGCGTACGTCGCCCCTAGGCCCGTAGCCCGTCAACCCCACGGCCCCTAGCCCGTCGACCCCACGGCCCCTCGGCCCCCCCGCGACCCCTAGGCCCCTCGGCCCTCGTCGCCAATGGCCCCGCGGCCCCTAGCCCGTCGCCCCTCGCCTAGACCCCGGCCCCGCGGCCCCGTCGCCCATCGACCCCACGGCCCCTAGCCCGTCGACCCCGTGGCCCCGTCGCCCCTCCCCTAGGCCCCGGCCCCGCGGCACCGTCGCCCGTCGACCCCACGGCCCCTAGCCCGTCGACCCCACGGCTCCGTCGCCCCTCGCCTAGGCCCCGGCCCCGCGGCCCCTAGCCCGTCGACCCAGCGGCCCCGTCGCCCCTCGCCTAGGCCCCGGCCCCGCGGCCCCGTCGCCCGTCCACCCCACGGCCCCTAGCCCGTCGACCCCGCGGCTCCGTTGCCCCTCGCCTAGGCCCTGGCCCCGCGGCCCCTAGCTCGTCGACCCCGCGGCCCCGTTGCCCCTCGACCCCACGGCCCCTAGCACGTCGACCCCGCGGCCTTGTTGCCCCTCGCCTAGGCCCCGGCCCCGTGGCCCCGTCGCCCGTCGACCCCACGGCCCCTAGCCCATCAATCCCGCGGCCCCGTCGCCCCTCGCCTAGGCCCCGGCCCCGCGGCCCCTAGCCCGTCGACCCCCCGGCCCCGTCGCCCCTCGCCTAGGCCCCGGCCCCGCGGTCCCTAGCCCGTTGACCCCACGTCCCCTTGGCTCTCATCGCCCCTGGCCCCGCGGCTCCGTCGACCCCTCCCCCTAAGGACCCTCGGCCCCCCGTCGCCCCTGGCCCCGCGACCCCTAGGCCCCTCGGCCCCCCTCGTGTTTGGCCCCTCGGCCCCGCCCCTCGGCCCCTTGGCCCCTAGGCCCCTCGGCCCCCTCGTGTTTGGCCCCTCGGCCCCTAGGCCCCTTGGCCCCGCCCCTCGGCACCTCGGCCCCTTGGCCCCTCGACCCCTAGGCCCCCACTCGTCTTTGGCCCCTCGGCCCCGCCCCTCGGCCCCTTGGCCCCTAGGCCCCTCGGCCCCCTCGTGTTTGGCCCCTCGGCCCCTAGGCCCCTCGGCCCCGCCCCTCGGCACCTCGGCCCCTTGGCCCCTCGGCCCCTAGGCCCCCAATCGTGTTTGGCCCCTCGGCCCCGCCCCTCGGCCCCTTGGCCCCTAGGCCCCTCGGCCCCCCCCCCCCTCGTGTTTGGCCCCTCCGCCCCTAAGCCCCCTCGGCCCCGCCCCTTGGCCCCTTGGCTACTCCTGCTGCTACTGCTGCTACTACTGCTCCTGAGTGCTGTGCCCCTATGGCTTCGCTTAGAGTTCTAGCGTTCGATCATGAGGGCAGACCGGTTGCATTTGACACGTGGCACGACGATTTGCAACTGTACCTACTGAGCAATATTAAGGACAGTGTCTCACTGTTTGACAACGTGTCCGGTGTCGCTCCAGGCCCTCCCGCCACAGCTGACGGTGGGACTCGTTCCAAGTGGCTGTCTCGAGACGCTACTGCCCGCTTAGCCATTCGCAACCACCTGCCGGTGGCCGAATGTACTCACTTTGGACAGCACAGGACAGCACAGGCCCTGTACGACGCTGTCGTTGCACGCTACTCCTCCCCTGCCACTGCTGCTCTAGGCAGACTGCTACTGCCCTACCTGTTCCCTGAGCTGTCAGCTTTTGCCACCATAGCGGACCTGGTCACCCACCTGCGCACCAGTGACGCTCGCTACCGCGCTACCGTCCCTGCTGAGTTCCTTGCCACGAACCAGCCCCCCATGTTCATCACCCTCTACTTCATAGTCTCTCGCCTCCCTGACTCTCTTCGCTCTGACAGGGACCACTTTCTCTCCCTTGACCCCACCTCCCTCACTGTTGACCTCCTCGAGCAGCATCTCCTCGCAGCTGAGACTAGTGCAGTCGCTGTAGGTGCTGCTCGTGGCACTCCGTGCCAGCCCTTCTTTGAGGGGTGCTCCCCCTCCCCCCTTTCCCCCTCCTTTGCCTCTGCTGCTGCTGCAGACGTCTCTATTACTGAGGACGTTGGTGCTGCTTCGACTAGTGCGAAGCGCCGCAACAGCAAGGGCAAGGGTGGCCAGGGTGGTGGAGGTGGAAGCGGTAGTGGTGGAGGTGGCAGTGGGAGCGGTGGTGGGGGCAGCGGTGGAGGTGGTGGAGGCAGTGGAGGTGGTAGCGGCGGTGGGACTGGTGGCGGCAGTGGGGGCTCTGGTGGCGGCGGTGGAGCCAGCGGAGGGAGTGGCGGCAGTGGAGGCGGTGGGACTGGTGGTGGCAGGTCTGGACCTCGGCGTGGAGGCCCTGGTGGTGGTCAGCGACAGCAACAGCAGCGTCGGAGCTAGACCCAGTCGCCCCAGCAGCTCCGTGAGTGGTTGGTTCAGCGTGGGACAGGTGGGGGTAGTGAGACCTGCCCGTATGTCATTCGCACGGGTGTCCGTGCGGGCCAGACATGCGGGAATTTCACACTGAGCACCGCTGCTTCTCCCGCCTTGACGACGCCTGGGGTGCTGAGTTTGGTGACGACGTCGAGCGCCCTCGCTCGGCGGAGTTGCTTAGGTCGGGCGTTGCTATCTTTGACTTAAGCTATGATGCTATTATCTCTGCCATGTATGCTTTGTCTTTTTGTGCTGAGGGTGACTGTTACCGGTGTGTGCCACCTAACCCGGGTATTGCGGCTGCTCCTCTAGGTGCTAGTGCGTCTGGTACTCCCCCTGGTACTGCTCCTGCTGAGTCCTTGCACAACTTCACGTTGGACTCAGGCGCCTCGCGCTGTTTCTTTCGTGACAGCACCACCCTCACTCCTCTTCCTGCACCTGACCTGGTCAGAGTGGCTGACCCCTCTGGGGGCCAGGTCGTTGCCAGTTGCTCCACTGTCCTCCCGTGTCTGGCGGTTCCATCCGGCTCACTATCAGGTCTTCACCTCCCCTCGTTCTCTACGAACTTGGTGAGTACCGCTGCCCTTCAGGATGCGATGGTCACTACCACCACTCCTGGGGGTCAGCGTGTGTCGATCTGCACGTGCGCACGGACGGGGCGTCACCTTGCTACGTTCACTCGTCGGCCAGGGTCGAGTCTGTACACTCTGGCTACCGGGCCTCCTCAGGTCGCTCCGTCTGCACAGGTGTCCGCATCAGGTCAGGTAGCCGCCTCTTGCTCGTGTCGCCTCCTGTCGCACCAGACTCTTCTGTGGCACCACCGCCTGGGTCACCCCTCCTTGCCACGCCTTCGTGGCATGCACTCCCGGTTTCTCGTCTCTGGTCTACCCAGGTCTCTGCCTCCCCTCCCGCCCTCGCCTGCCCCGCTCTGCCTTCCTTGCGTCGAGGGGCGGCAGCGCGCCGCTCCTCACTCCTCCTCGTTTCCCCTGACGACTGCTCCCCTGCAGACTCTCCATATGGACGTATGGGGCCCAGCCCGCGTCAGTTGACAGGGCCGCGATCGCTACTTTCTGCTGGTTGTTGACGACTACACACGGTACATTACGATCTTCCCCTTGCGCAGCAAGGGTGAGGTCCCTGATGTCTTGATCCCTTGGATCCGGACAGTCCGTCTCCAGCTCCGCGAGCGCTTTGGTACGGACCTTCCTATCCTACGTCTGCACTTTGACAGAGGTGGTGAGTTCTCCTCCAACCTCTTGCGGGACTTTTGTCGTGGGGAGGGCATTCTCCAGTTGTTCACGCTTCTGGACTCCCCTCAGCAAAATGGGATTGCTGAGCGCCGCATTGGCTTAGTCATGGAGGTCGCTCGTACCTCCATGATCCATGCGGCCGCTCCCCATTTTCTGTGGCCGTTTGCGGTCCGGTACGCTGCGCATCAGCTCAACCTCTGGACCCGTGTCTCCTTGCCGGAGACCTCGCCCACACTGCGTAGGACGGGGAAGGTTGGCGATGCGTCGGTGTTCCGGGTCTGGGGTTCTTGTGCCTTTGTTCGCAATACGTCCGCGGACAAGCTCTCCGCCCGCGCCATTCCCTGTGTCTTCCTTGGCTTTGTCCTTGATGCGCCTGGCTGGCAGTTTTACCACCCCACCTCGCGCCTTGTCCTCCCGTCTCAGGACGTCACGTTCGACGAGTCGGTTCCCTTCTACCATCTCTTCCCCTACCGCTCTGCCCCTCCCCCACCCCCGCCGCTCTTCCTTGCTGGGGGTCCACCTCCGGTAGACCCCCTCCCGCCCCAGGGTCCTGCTCCCTCGGGTGTGTCTCAGGTGGACCCTCTCCCTGGTACTGCGCCTGTTCAGGTAGCTGTCGGCTCAGGTGCTGCTCCAGGTGCTGCGCCTGGGGGTGCGGAGCCGGGGGGTGCAGGGTCTGAGGGTGCTGGGTCTTGGGGTGCTGCGCCTGGGGGTGCTAAGCCTGAGGGTGTTGAGACTGGGGGTGCTGAGTCGGAGGGTGCGGAGTCTGGGGGTGTTGAGACTCCGGGTGCTGCTTCGTCTGGAGGTCTTGCTGGTGCTTTGCCGCGACTGTCCTCGCAGCAGCTGCGTGAGTGGCTTGTTCGGCGAGCACACCGTCGGAGTGGAGCTCCCGGAGCTGGAGGGGCTGGAGACACTGGAGCTGGAGGTGCTGCTGTTACTACTGTAGCTGGCGGTACTAGAGGTACTGCGGCTACTGGTCCTGGAGGTGCTTGTACCAGTGGTGCTGGAGCTGCTGGGACTGGTGGTGTTGGGTGCGCTGGAGCTGGAGACCCTACGGAGCCTGGTGCAGCTGGCGCTGGAGGCGCTGGAGCTGGACGAGCTGGAGTTGGAGGCCCTGGTGCAGGAGGCGCTGGAGCTGCAGGAACTGAAGTTGGAGGCACTAGCGCCGGAGGCGCTGGAGCTGCAGGAGCTGGAGTTGTTGACCCTGGCACTGGAGGTACTGGAGGCACTGTGTGGCCGCGACCGTACTTCGTTCCCCTGCTTGAGCAGGTTCTTGGTGTCCCGTCTTCTACTGGTCTTCCTCCTCCCTTCCTGTGTCCACCACCTGACCAGTCGCAGCTGCCATTACAGCCAGCCTCCCGAATGCCTGCTCCCTCTCCTTACACGGAGCAGTCCGGCGGTCTTACAGAGCATCGTGAGCCTGCGTCTCGTCCTGTCTCGCCTGATCGCACTGCTCGTCGCGCTCCTCATTCACGTCCTCCTCCTGTCCCTGGCACACACGCTATGGCACTCCGTCCTTCCTCTGTTCCACTGCGTGTTCCTCTGCCTTCTCCTCCTGAGTCCTCTCTTCCTGGGGTCCCTGACCCTGTGTCAGACTGCGCTCGTGCTGCCAGTCCCACTGTCTCTCGTCTCCTCGCCACTGCATCCTTTGAGTCAGCTGCTGCGTGTGCTCTCGTTGCTGAGCCTCTTTACTTTGCTGCTGCCTACCGTCTCGACTACGCCACTACTCTAGTTGCTGAGTCTGTGTTTGCCAGTCCTCCGTCCGTCGGGGGTGAGTGTGCTCTTGGCACGGACGTCCTTGAGGATAGGCAGGAGGACTTTGAGTGTCTTGCAGCTGCTGTACCTCGTTTCGCTTCCATGCTGCTTGCCCCTGAGGGAGACCCGGATGCTCCAGACATCCCGACCCCGCGCTCTTACGCAGAGGCGATTACGGGTCCTTACAACTCTCAGTGGCAGGCAGCTATGGATGCCGAGATGGCATCCTGGAAGTCCACAGGCACCTACGTCGATGAAGTTCCCCCGTCTCGGGCGAACATAGTCGATGGCATGTGGATTTTCAGGGTGAAGCGGCCGCCGGGTTCTCCGCCTGCCTTCAAGGCGCATTACGTTGCTCGAGGTTTCAGTCAGCGACAAGGAGTTGACTACTTCCATACCTTTTCCCCCACCTCGAAGATGACTACTCTTCAGGTGTTGCTGCACGTCGCTGCTCAGCGTGACTACGAGTTGCACTCTCTGGACTTCAGCACAGCTTTCCTGCAGGGCAGCCTGCACGAGGAGATCTGGCAGCGCTGACCACCTGGTTTCACTAGGACGTTTCTTGCAGTTACCCAGTGGAGCCTCCACCGGCCAGTCTACGGTCTCCACCAGGCGCCTCGCGAGTGGCACGACACACTGAGGACTACACTTGCGGCTCTTGGGTTTGCTCCTTCTACAGCAGACCCGTCGCTGTTTCTACGCACCGACACCTCGCTGCTGCCGTTCTACGTCCTCGTGTACGGCGACGACCTCGTCTTTGCCACTGCTGACATTGAGGCACTGACCCTTGTGAAGTCCGAGCTGCAGAAGAGACACACCTGCACTGACCTGGGTGAACTGCGCAGCTATCTTGGCCTGCAGATCACCCGGGACAGAGCACGGCGCACCATCACACTGACTCAGTCACACATGGTGCACCAGGTCCTTCAGCGCTTCGGCTTCCAGTTCTCCTTGCCACAGCCCACTCCTCTGTCTACCAGTCACCCGCTCTCAACTCCACCTTCTGATGAGTCCGTAGAGCCGAGTGGTCCGTACCCAAAGCTTGTGGGTTGCCTCATGTACCTGATGACGTGCACACGACCTGACCTCGCGTACCCTCTCAGCCTTCTGGCTCGCTACGTGGCTCCCGGTAGGCACCGAAAGGTGCATTGGGATGCTGCAAAGAGGGTACTGCGTTACCTGTGCAGTACGTCAGGCATGGGGCTTGTGCTTGGAGGACGGGGTCCAGTTGTTCTCACTGGTCACGCAGACGCCTCCTAGGTTGACGACTCAGCTACGTAGCGGTCGTCACAGGGTTACACCTTCAGCCTTGGTTCCAGCTCTGTTTCTTGGCGGTCTACCCGCTCGTCTTCGGTTCTCAGCTCCAGTTGTGATGCTGAGATCTACGCCGGGGCCATGGCTGCACAGGAGCTACGCTGGCTCACCTGCCTGCTGACCGACTTGGGAGAGCAGCCTCGTTCGCCTCCAGTTCTGTACGTAGACAACAAGGCCATGATTGCCTTGTGTCAGGAGCACAGACTAGAGCACAGAACGAAGCACATTGCTCTGCGATACTTCCTTGCTCGAGAGTTGCAGCAGCGTGGCCAGCTTCGTCTTGCGTACGTGGCCACTCGGGCCAACACTGCTGATGTCTTCACCAAGGCACTTCCGCCTGGTGATCATCAGCGTTTTGCTACTGTGTTAGGCCTTGTGCCCACTTTGCCTCACTTGGGTACTGCTTGACTCTGCTTGTACTGTGATCTATATATATACCTGCATGCTTGCACTTGCTAGGGTATGATCATTGTATTGATTGTTCTCTTTTTATAACTCTGCATGTGAACTGGCCTTGTGGCCCTTTGCTTGTGCTCAGACTGTGTGGTGACTTTGTGATCCACCCTGAGCTTGCTTTGCTTTTCTTGACTGGTCTCGAGACCACTTGTTCTCCCCCACTTTGCCTATGGGGGTGTGTCAGAACATTATAGCTTATACATTTGTGTAGGCTGTAGTGGGGTAGCCCATAAGGGGTACAACCCAATTAGGGTTAGTACTTGTACCCAGCTCTTTGCTAGTTCATTCATTCTCGTTCACACATTCTAACAAAGTCTACTACGACTTCGCCGACAACGGTTATGCTACACCCCAACCAGTCGACACCAACGTCTCTAAACGCATAGGGCCCAACTTCTTACCTGATCCAAAAGCAGGAGATGAAGCAGCTTATCCCGAGGACGCAAATCTCCCCCGCTACACACACTGTGGGCTGCAGATACTGGGACTCGTCACTGCTGTCCACGGAGCGGCACCACCTAAAGAGCCT
Source organism: Closterium sp. Naga37s-1 (assembly GCA_947471745.1). Classification (NCBI taxonomy): domain Eukaryota; kingdom Viridiplantae; phylum Streptophyta; class Zygnematophyceae; order Desmidiales; family Closteriaceae; genus Closterium; species Closterium sp. Naga37s-1. The sequence goes on along the minus strand of CANJKZ010000072.1, from coordinate 2,486,397 downwards.
GCCACTTTTCAGCAAGCTCAGGGGGGGAACACAGGGAAAAATGGCGCGAAGCCATGGACAGAGAATTAAAGGCATTGCAAGAACGCAACACCTGGAAAGTTGTGCCTATCGGAGTGGCACGCAACAAGACCATCCTCACGGGAAAATGGGTTTTCTGCGTGAAAACGAAAGCCGATGGAACAATAGACAAATTCAAGGCACGCTGGGTTGTGCGCGGCTTCGACCAAGAGCATGGACGAGACTTCACCGAAACATTCGCGCCAGTTAGCCGACACACCTCAGTACGGATTCTTCTCGCGATAGCCGCCATGGAGCGGAAGAAGCTCCGCCAAATCGACGTCGACAACGCTTTTCTTTATGCTCCCGTCGACGCTGAGATCTTCGTCGAACAACCACACGGATTGAACGTGTCAGAAACCCAACCACTAGACCATTGGGATAAAAGGGCTTGTTTGTGTAGCGGGTTTGTGCGCCCATAACCCCCCAGGCGAACGCGCCTGTAAACCCCCCCTAGGATGAATCGGGCATCCACAGTGCAGATCTACTGACACCCCCTCACACTGGGAGGCACAGGACTGAGCACAGCGGCAATGGCCTACATGTGCATACACCGGGATTTGAACCCGAGACCACTCTGATAACATGTAAGAATCCCAGTCACTAGACCACTGGGATAAAGGGCTTGTTAAGTAGTGGGTCGGTGCGCCCATAACCCCCTAGGACAACGAGCCTGTAACCCTTCCCTAGGATCAATCGAGGATCACTAGTGGACCTCTGATACCCCCCCGCACTGGGATGCCTGAAGTACACACACCGGGATTCGAACCCGAGACCTTCGCTCTGATACCATGTGAGAATCCCAGTCACTAGACCACTGGGATAAAGGGCTTGTTTGTGTAGCGGATCATAGTGCGCCCATAACCCCCCAGGCGAACGCGCCTGTAACCCCCTTAGGATCAATCGGACATCCACAGTGCAGATCTACTGACACCCCCCCATATAGTGGGAGGCCCAGGACTGAGCACAGCGGCAACGGCCTACATGTGCATACACCGGGATTCGAACCCGAGACCACACTGACACCATGTTAGAATCCCAGTCACTAGGCCATCGGGATAGAAGGGCTTGTTTGTGTAGCGGGTTTGTGCGCCCATAACCCCCCAGGCGAACGCGCCTGTAACCCCCCCCTAGGATCAATCGGGCATCCACAGTGCAGATCTACTGACTGAACGTAGACCCAAACCAAATATGTCAGCTGGAAAAATCACTGTACGATATCCAGGAAGCCTCAAGACTATGGCAGCAGCATCTTCACGCCCGACTAATCCGCATCGGATTCAGCCAACTACCGCACGACCAAGAAATGTATTGTCAGAAACAAGAAGGAAGTTAGGAATGAGAAAGAGAGAGAGGGGTTTCACTAGCAAGCAGTTGAGTACATATAGCAAACCCTAAATTGGGCTGTACTCACTATTGAGTACCCCACTGCAGGCTAGACAAAACATAACATTCTGACACACCCCCATAGCCAAATTGGGGTGTAATCAGCACAACAAACAAAGCAAAACAAGCTCAGGGTGGATCACAACGTCACCACACATTCTGAGCACAAGTACAAGAAGTAGCAGTTTATAGTTCACAAATATAAGCAAAGCTAGAGGCAGTCACAGACGGTAAGTGAGGAGGAGGAGGGACTGTGAGAGGAGAAGAGATAGGAGACGACAGGTGAAGCTGCAGACACACGGGCAACAGCAGCGGCGCGCACTGTGGCTACCGGAGATTGTAGCCTCCGGACTACTGGAGTAACTGGCTCCGCGACTAACTCTGAGCTGCAGTAGCAACGGACCCACGGGCGACTGGCGCAGCAGGCTCGCTGGGCTACCGGAGATTGTAGCCTCCGGACTACTGGCGCTGCAGGCGACATGACGGCTGCCTCCGCCCAACCTCCCTCTAACTGTCTCACCCCCCTTTTCACACACCCCCTGCTGCACCCCTAGGTTCACTCACACTCCACCCCCTAGCACCACTCCGTCGACTCCCACACACCCACCCCCCTCAGCGGCAGCTGCAGCAGTGGGAGACGGAGGAGGAGGAGGAGCAGGTGATGCCACACACCCGCCACCCCCCACTCGCCACCCCCAAACCCTAACACAGGGCAGGGCCGGGCAGGGCAGGGCCGGGACAGGGCCGGGTAGGGCCGCGACGAAGACGGGAGGGGCCAACGCGCGGCCCCCTTCTGTCGCCCGCGGCCCCCCCCCAGGGTCGCCTCGATAGGCGACGGGAAGTGGGGCCGCGCGGGCTCCCGTTGGCGCCGCGACGGGCGACGAAGGGGGGGGGCCGCACGGGCCCCCGTTGGCGCTGCGACGGGCAACGAAGGGGGGGGGGGGGCGGGCCCCCGTTGGCGCCGCGACGGGCGACGAAAGGGGGGGGGGGGGGGGCGCGCAGGCCCCTGTTGGCGCCGCGACGGGCGACGAAGGGGGGGGGGGGGGCGCGCACGAGCCCCCCCGGGCGATGAAACCGCCGTGCGCCCCGAGGCGCGCGACGGGCAGGGCACCGTCGTGCGCCACGGGGCGCACGACGGCCAAATCAGGGCGTCGCGCTGCCCCCAGGGCGGCGCGACGAGCCGAAAACCGCTGCGCGCCCATAGCGCACGGCGGGAAGAAAAAGGGCCGCGCGGCAGGCAGGAAGATAGCGCGCGCCCGAGGCGCGGGATAGGCAGTGTAGCAGCGGAAGACAATGGTGGGCCCATCCACAGGATCGACCCGTGAGGGTCGACCTGCTCTGATTCCATGTTAAGAAACCAACCACTAGACCATTGGGATAAAAGGGCTTGTTAAGTAGCGGGTCAGTGCGCCCATAACCCCCCAGGACAATATCTAGGACTCAACATACAAGACGGGGAAAACCCAATCTACCTTAGCGCAGCGAAATACGCCGACACCATCGCCAAACGTTTCGGACTAACTCCAGCTACCATCACTACGCCATATCGTTACACCGATGGAAACCGCAAGGAAGCCTCCGCCCTACTCAAACTCGCCGGCATTCGCGACTACCAACGAGAGCTAGGCTATCTACTCTTCGTAGCCGTCATCTGTCGACCAGATATATCATACTCAGCGAGCGAGCTCGCCACCTATCTCAAGAAACCCGAAGCAGATCACATGGCGGTGTGAGAATAACAAACGAGAATGAATGAACTAGCAAAGAGTTGGGTACAAGTACTAACCCTAATTGGGTTGCACCCCTTATGGGCTACTCCACTATAGCCTACACAAATGAATAAGCTACAATGTTCTGACACATCCCCATAGGCAAAGTGGGGGAGAACAAGTGGTCACAAGACCAGTCACGAAAAGCAAAGCAAGCTGAGGGTGGATCACAAAGTCACCACACAGTCCGAGCACAAGCAAAGGGCCACAAGGCCAGTTCACATGCAGAGTTATATAAAGGAAACAAACAATACAGTGATCATACCTTAGCAAGTGCAAGCATGCAGGTATATATAGAGATCACAGTACAAACAAGGTCAAGCAGTGAGCAAGTGAGGCAAAGTGGGCACAAGGCCTAACACAGTAGCAAAGCGCTGATGATCACCAGGCGAAAGTGCCTTGGTGAAGACATCAGCAGTGTTGGCCCGAGTGGCCACGTACGCAAGACGAAGCTGGCCACGCTGCTGCAACTCTCGAGCAAGGAAGTATCAAAGAGCGATGTGCTTTGTTCTGTGCTCTAGTCTGTGCTCATGACACAAGGCAATCATGGCTGTTGGTGCAACCCTACGGTTTGCATTCGGCTTGTTGTCCGTGTGCGTGCATGCGTGTGTGCATGGAATGGTATGAGAGCATGAAATAATATATATATTTCATGCTTACAATAGTGTGTGAATGATGAGGCATGATTTTGAATGTGTGTGTTGAGTCAATAGCGAGTTATCGCTAGTCGCGTGTCATGTCGTCGTTTGCGTGTCGTGTGCGGTTTTCTATTTTTGTCGTGTGTGGAACGTTCGGCGTGTCGCAGGTGTGCGCAGAAGACTTCCAAGAACTCAAGGAAGAATTTATCTTGAAGAACCAGAGCCTTGGTTTCAAAAATCAAGTGATTTCGAAGCTCTCCAAAAGGGTAAACTTTAAGATAGTGAGAATAGTTGCATTACTTTGTGTAGTGTAACATTTCTCTTGGTGTAGGCCCTTGTGGAGGGTAGTTTCGAGACCCTTCGTGGTTGCGGACAGTGTGGCACTGTTCCACATCACTGTACCTCGGCTCTTGGGGTTTGTAGGAGCTGGGAGTCATTCCCAACTCGTAACTCTTCCTAACCCTTCCTATCTTGTGTTCTAAGACTATAGTGGCTGTCATAGTACCGTTCGTTCAAACCAACGCTGTGTCGTCAATTATTTATGAAATCGTGCAATCTAAATTGCTTATTGTAGGCGACGTAAAGACGCTCCAAATCCAATTTGAATCAAGTCATTTGTAGTTGTGAGCAGAACGCTATCAACGTTTGAAGCCGCTGTGCAGAAATCCGTCTGTGCTCTCTATCTTTCGTTTTAGGCACATTCAAGCCTATTGTGACTATAACAAGTGGTATCAGAGCCCCTTGGAGCAGTTTCAACAATGGCTGGACCTGAGGAAAGGGGTGGCAGAGGTGCTGGTGGCAGTGGAGAACCCCAAGCTCAAGGCCAACCCCGTGATTCAGCCATGACGCCCGTGCAACCAAGTGTTGGCCCACCTAGGGATGAGCCTAGGGTGTTTGGGCTTGACAAGTTCAATGGCGACAACTTCGCTGAGTGGTCCTTCAGAATGGAGAATGTATTCGACCACTATGACCTGCTGGAGGTGATGGAAGGAACGGAGAAGCGCCCCGAGAACGACCCGGAGAAGAGCCCGTGGGTGCGGAAGAGCGCACAAGGCTATCTCCTACTTGGGCAAGCGTTGGGGAGCAGCCAGATCCGTCACATCAAGCCATTCCAGCGTGAACCAGAGAAGGGACCAAAGGCATGGGCTGCTCTCAAGGGTGTACATGCTCCTGCAACAGCGGCGGTAGCGGTGGTGTTGGAACGGCAAATGGCGGCACTACGAATTGAAGAAGACGAAGCGGTTGAAGAAGGGGTGCAGAAATTCTTCGACTTGTTGACGCGGCTTGAGGGAGCTGATTTGAACTACAGTGAGCTCCAAAAGAAGACCAAGTTGCTGGCCTTACTCCCAGAGTCATGGTCCTCTCTCATCATCAACCTCAATCGTAACTTGCCCCGCCTCTCGCTCGAAGACGTGAAGCGAGCGATCCTTCAAGAGGATTTCCGTCGCCGTGAGTTGGCGAGTGCGGATGGCGCCGGGGCAGCAAGCATCGGCCGTGGATATGGCCGTGGAAGGGGCACAGGACGAGGAGGAGGAAGGTTTGGAGGCAGCAACTTCAACGGAGGCCGCGGGAGTAGCAGATACGGCAATGACAACAAGAACAATGGACGCGGTCGCGGACGATTCGACGGCGAGTGTCATTTTTGCCACAAGAGCGGACACATGTGGCGCGATTGCTACAAACTCCCTGATGGATGGACTCCTGCTCAAGGCCAAGAGGGTAGAGGAGCAGGAGGAGGGAGAGGAAGAGGCCGTGGAGGCCGTGGCGGTCGCGGAGGTGGTGCTGCAAGTATGAAGAGTGCCGGCAACGAGAGCGAGTCGAGGGACGATCGCTTTCCGGGTCAATTCTTCTTCGTGTCCACGCAAGCATCGGCTGGTCCAGAGAAGGATGAAGGCTTTGAGGAGCCAGCAGCTGTGGGGAAGGTCACCCTACACTCCCTGGATTATTGCGTGATCGATAGCGGCGCTACCTATAGCATGACACCTCGTGCGGACTTGCTCACTGAACTTGAGCCGTCACCGGTGAAGCATGTGATATCGGCTTTGGGGCAGCGAGCAGAGGTGAAAGGCATGGGCAAGGCCATGTTCAAGGGTGCGGATGGGAAGATGGTGGGCCTCAAGAACGTGCTTTGGGTGCCCAACCTTGCTGCCAACCTGATTTCCGTGCGGCGGTTGCAAAAGGCCGGCATGGACACGAGCTCGAAGGGAGCTAAGACCTACACCGCGAGGCTTGGCGAGAGGATTCTTTGGGACCTTCACGAGGATAGGGATGTCTACAACGAGATGTGGCAGATCCCTGTGGTACCCATGCCTAAGGAAAGGCAAGTGGCAGCAAGCATCAGCACCAAGGGTGAAGCGGTTGGTAGCGGCGATGGCGCGAACGGTCGCGCTAAGGAGATTGAGTCTAAGAAGTGCAATCTTGGAGGGACCAGCAAGCTCGGAGAACACAAGGAGAGGAGAACCCCAAGGCAGTAGCGGAGGAGGAGTACGGAGAGAGCATGTGGGGCACCATTGCGAGTGCGGCATTCTCCAATCCGACATCGGCTACGGGGGAGTGTGATTGGCTCACCTTGCATCGGCGCATGGGGCATGTGGCCCTGCCCATCTTGCAGCAGCTAGTGAAGGATGAGATGGTTGCTGGCATACGTGTGAAGGGGGAGCCCGATGAGGTACTTGGCTGCCCGACGTGCATGCAAGCCAAGTTCACCCGTTACCCGTTCTCTAGTTCGGAGGCAACGGCTAAGGCACCACTTGATGAGGTGGTGATGGACGTGGTGGGCCCCCTGAAGCTTGGAGCTGCTGGAGCTGGGTACTTTCTCACCATAGTGGATGTCTACACTCGCATGACCTGGGTGTACGTGCTGTCCAAGAAGAGCTACGTGGCTGAAACGGTGAAGACCGATTGGTTGCCGATGGTGGAGCGGCAACAAGACCGGCTAGTGAAGGCAATTCGCACCGATCGAGGAGGAGAGTTCCTGAGCAAGGAGTTCTCATTGTGGCTGAAGAAGAATGGCATAAGGCACTCCCTTACCATGCCATACTCCCCTGCAATGAACGGCATCGCCGAGCGAGCGAACCGGACAATCACGGAGACGGCGCGTGGGTTGCTCATTGAAGCCGGGCTACCCGACTATTTCTGGCCTGATGCGGTGCGGAGTGCGTGTGTGGCCAAGAACAGAGCCTTGACTCATGTGGGAGCAGACAAATGGGTGCCCTATGTGGAGTGGATTGGAAGGAAGCCAAAGGTGGATATGCTTCGGGTGTTCGGGTGCGTGTGCATGGCGCTCGTGCCTAAGCATCTTCGGCACAACAAGCTCGGTGCCAAGGCGATATGGGCTGTGCACTTGGGCATGGCTCAAAACAGCAAGGGGTGGCTTCTTTGGGACCCATTCACCAAGAAATTCTTGGTGAGCAGGGACTGTAAATTCATGGAGAATCTGATGTACAAGGATTGGAAGGCGGAGAATGAGGCGAAGATAGGCATGCGGTTTGGGGAGGTGAAGAGTTCCGGTTTGGAGCATGTGGAGCTGCCCTTGGAGCTGAGCAGCGGCAGCACCACCACAAGGAAATCTTCCCTTGTGAATGGGGGAGAGGAGGCCAAGGATGCAGAGGAAGAAGAGGAGGAGGTGCAGCAAGTGAGCGAGCGTGCACCGACACTTCCTTCTCGCACTACGAGTGCTCCACGGATCCGAGTCACCCCGCAGCAACGCCAAGGCCTTCATGTCCCTGCAGCTGAGGAAGAAGGAAGGGGAAAAAGGAGAACCCAAGCCCCAAATAGGCTGACCTATGAGGCACTGGGAAAGCCAGCCAAGTCAGCTCTGGCCGGAGCGTCACTTATAGTTGGAGATGACGAGGAGAGTGACTACGACGAGTGTGCCTTCGTGTTCTTCTCTCCGGTGGAGATGCCGGGAGAACCAGCAACTCTCAAGGAGGCCTTGGAGAGTAGTGATGCTGAGGAGTGGAAGAAGGCAATGGAGAGTGAGCTGAAAAGCATTGAGGAGAACGGCACGTGGGAATTGGTGGAGCTACCGGAGGGGCGTAAGGCGATTACGTCCAAGTGGCTCTTCAAGATCAAGTCCGACGCCAACGGCAATATCGAGCGCTACAAGTCTAGGCTTGTGGCCAAGGGGTACCAGCAGAAGGAGAAGGTGGACTATAAGGAGTTGTTTGCTCCTGTGGTGAAGCCGACGACGCTGAGAACCCTACTCGCGGGAGCTACCATCAAAGGATGGGTGGTGAAACAAATGGATGTCACAACGGCATTCCTCAACGGCGTCCTTGAGGAAGAGATTTTTATGGCGCAGCCAGAGGGGTTTGATGATGGTAGTGGCAGAGTTCTGAGGCTGAAGAAGGCCCTTTATGGACTGAAGCAGGCCCCTAGGCAGTGGTACTTGAAGCTGCGAGGAGTTTTGGAGGAGATAGGGTTCACTCCTTCATCCGCCGATCATTCCTTGTTCATGCTTGGCGAGGGGGAGCAGAGGAGTTTCATGGTGGTTTATGTGGATGACATCCTCATTTTCTCACCCTCTTCTGACCTTGTGAAGGAGGTGATGCTGAAGCTTCAAGACAAGTTCAAGTGCAAGGCACTTGGTGACGTGAGCTTCTACCTCGGGCTTCACATTGAACGCGATGTAGAGAAGCGGTGCATGCGGGTGCATCAACGAAAGTACCTGGAGGCATTGGCTGCCAATTTTGGGCTGAGTGAAGGCCATGTGGCTACACCCTTTCCCTCTGGGTTCAAGTGTGTGAAGGGACCAGAGGAGGAGAGCGTTGGTGAAGAGGAGAGGCGTCGTTTTCACTCGTTGGTGGGCAGCCTCATGTACGCGGCGGTAAACACCCGACCGGACGTCGCGTTTGCTACCGGACAGTTGGCTAGGGTTGTTCAATGCCCTAATGAAGAGCAGGTAGCAGCTGAAATGAGGGTGGCCAAGTATCTTGGCCAAACACTGACCGTTGGGCTGCAATATTCGGCGGCGGCGCAAAGGCGCCAAAAGGGCGCGGATAGTGTTGAACCCGGGCGTTTGTTCCTCACCGCATTCTCGGAAGCTTCTTTTGCATCAGAACCAGAGGACATGACAAGTGTTGGAGGGTTCATTTGCTGTGTTGGTGGAGGCCCAACTGCTTGGAGAGCAAGAAGCAGGTGGATCAAGCATTGAGCTTGGTGGAGTCCGAGTATATGGCACTCTTCCGTGCCGTACGAGAGATTGTGTGGCAGCGGCGTTTGTTGGCTGAATTGGGGGAGGAGCAGCAAGGACCTACCCCACTCTACTGTGACAGCCAGGGTGCCATTGCTCTTGCTAAGAACCCTGTGTTGCATGGCCTCACCAAGCACATGAGGGTGAAGTGGCATTGGACGAGGAGCATGGTGACCGCGGGTGAAGTTGAGTTGCACTATGTGAAGACAACAAGGCAGCCAGCTGACATGATGACCAAGAGGCTGGTGGAGCAGCAGCATTGGAAGTGTTGCAAGCTGGCTGGGATGGCTCTGAACTGAGAGAGCAAGATCCTAAGGCCAACAATCCGAGGGGGAGTTTGTTGGTGCAACCCTACGGTTTGCATTCGGCTTGTTGTCCGTGTGCGTGCATGCGTGTGTGCATGGAATGGTATGAGAGCATGAAATAATATATATATTTCATGCTTACAATAGTGTGTGAATAATGAGGCATGATTTTGAATGTGTGTGTTGAGTCAATAGCGAGTTATCGCTAGTCGCGTGTCATGTCGTCGTTTGCGTGTCGTGTGCGGTTTTCTATTTTTGTCGTGTGTGGAACGTTCGGCGTGTCGCAGGTGTGCGCAGAAGACTTCCAAGAACTCAAGGAAGAATTTATCTTGAAGAACCAGAGCCTTGGTTTCAAAAATCAAGTGATTTCGAAGCTCTCCAAAAGGGTAAACTTTAAGATAGTGAGAATAGTTGCATTACTTTATGTAGTGTAACATTTCTCTTGGTGTAGGCCCTTGTGGAGGGTAGTTTCGAGACCCTTCGTGGTTGGGGACAGTGTGACACTGTTCCACATCACTGTACCTCGGCTCTTGGGGTTTGTAGGAGCTGGGAGTCATTCCCAACTCGTAACTCTTCCTAACTCTTCCTATCTTGTGTTCTAAGACTATAGTGGCTGCCATAGTACCGTTCGTTCAAACCGACGCTGTGTCGTCAATTCTTTATGAAATCGTGCAATATAAATTGCTTATTGTAGGCGACGTTAAGACGCTCCAGATCCAACTTGAATCAAGTAATTTGCAGCTGTGAGCAGAACGGTATCAACGTTTGAAGCCGCTGTGCAGAAATCCGTCTGTGCTCTCTATCTTTCGTTTTAGGCACATTCAAGCCTATTGTGACTATAACAATGGCCTTGTTGTCTACGTACAGGACTGGAGGCGAACGAGGCTGCTCTCCCAAGTCGGTCAGCAAGTAGGTGAGCCAGCGTAGCTCCTGAGCAGCCATGGCTCCGGCGTAGATCTCAGCCGCACAACTGGAGTTGAGAACCGAAGACGAGCGGGTAGACCGCCAAGAAACAGAGCCGGACCCAAGACTGAAGGTGTAACTCTGTGACGACCACTGCGTAGCTAAGTCGTCAACTCAGGAGGCGTCTGCGTGACCAGTGAGGACAACTGGACCCCATCCTCCAAGCACAAGCCCCATGCCCGACGTACTGCACAGGTAACGCAGTACCCTCTTTGCAGCATCCCAGTGCAACTTTCGGTGCCTGTCGGGAGCCATGTAGCGGGCCAGAAGGCTGAGAGGGTACGCGAGGTCAGGTCGTGTGCAAGTCATCAGGTACATGAGGCAACCCACAAGCTCTGGGTACGGACCACTCGGCTCTACGGACTCGTCCGAAGGTGGAGCTGAGAGCGAGTGGCTGGTAGATAGAGGAGTGAGCTGTGGCGAGGAGTACTTGAAGCCAAAGCGCTGAAGGACCTGGTGCACCATGTGTGACTGAGTCAGTGTGATGGTGCACCGTGCTTTGTCCCGGGTGATCTGCAGGCCAAGATAGCTGCGCAGTTCACTCAGGTCAGTGCAGGTGTGTCTCTTCTGCAGCTCGGACTTCACAAGGGTCAGTGCCTCAATGTCAGCAGTGGCAAAGACAAGGTCGTCGACGTACACGAGGACGTAGAACGGCGGAAGCTAGGTGTCGTTGCGTAGAAACAACGACGGGTCTGCTGTAGAAGGAGCAAACCCAAGAGCCGCAAGCGTAGTCCTCAGTGTGGCGTGCCAATCGCGAGGCGCCTGCCGCAGACCGTAGACTGGCCGGCGGAGGCTCCACTGAGTACCTGCAGGAAACGTCCCAGTGAAACCAGGTGGTCGGCGCAGCCAGAACCCGACGGCCGCTTCACCCTGAAAATCCACATGCCATCGACTATGTTCACCCCAGGTGGGGGAACCTCGTCGACGTAGGTGCCTATGGACTTCCATGATGCCATCTCGGCATCCATAGCTGCCTGCCAATGAGAGGAGTAAGGACCCGTAATCGCCTCTGCGTAAGAGCGCGGGGTCGGGATGTCTGGAGCATCCGGGTCTCCCTCAGGGGCAAGCAGCATGGAAGCGAAACGAGGTACAGCAGCTGCGAGACACTCAAAGTCCTCCTGCCTGTCCTCAAGGACGTCCATGCCAAGAGCACACTCACCCCCGACGGAAAGAGGACTGGCAGACACAGACTCAGCAACGAGAGCAGTGGCGTAGTCGAGACTGCAGGCAGCAGCAAAGTCAAGCAGCTCAGCAACGAGAGTAGACGCAGCAGCAGACTCAAAGTACGGGTCAGTGACAGCAGTGGCAAGAAGACGAGCGACACTGGGACTGGCAGCACGCGCTCGATCAGACTAAGGGTCAGGGACCTCATGAAGAGAGGACTCAGGAGGAGCAGGCAGAGGAATACGCAGTGGAACAGAGGAAGGACGGAGTGCCATAGCGTGCGTGCCGGGGACAGGAGGAGGACGCGAACGAAGAGCGCGACGAGCAGTGCGAACAGGCGAGACAGGACGAGACGCAGGCTCACGACGCTCTGTAAGACCTCCGGACTGCTCAGTGTAAGGAGAGGGAGCAGGCAGTGGGGAGGCTGGCTGTAACTGTTATAGTCACAATAGGCTTGAATGTGCCTAAAACGAAAGAGAGAGAGCACAGACGGATTTCTGCACAGCGGCTTCAAACGTTGATAGCGTTCTGCTCACAGCTGCAAATGACTTGATTCAAATTGGATCTGGAGCGTCTTCACGTCGTCTACAATTAGCAATTTAGATTGCACGATTTGATAAAGAATTGACGACACAGCGTCGGTTTGAACGAACGGTACTATGGCAGCCACTATAGTCTTAGAACACAAGATAGGAAGTATTACGAGTTGGGAATGACTCCCAGCTCCTACAAACCCCAAGAGCCGAGGTACAGTGATGTGGAACAGTGCCACACTGTCCCCAACCACGAAGGGTCTCGAAACTACCCTTCAATAGGGCCTACACCAAGTGAAATGTTACACTACACAAAGTAATGTAACTATCTTCAATATCTTGAGGTGTACCCTTTTGGCAAGCTTCGAAATCACTTGAGGCTTGACACCAAGGCTCGGGCTCTTCATCACAAACTCATCCTTGCGTTCTTGATGGGTCTGCTGCACACACCTGCGACACGCCGAACGTTCGACACAGGACAAAATAGAAACCGCGCACGACAAAATAGAAACCGCGCGCGAGACACAAACGACCGCGTAACACGCGTCTCGCGATAACTCGCTATTGACTCGACACACACACTCGACATCATGACTCAACATTCACACACAATTATAAGCATGAAATATATATTATCCCATGCCCTCATACCATTCCATACACACACACATTCACGCACACGGACAACAAGCCGAGTGCAAACCGTAGGGTTGCACCAACAGTAACGGCGGCTGCGACTGGTCAGGCGGTGGACACAAGAAGGAAGGAGGAAGACCAGTAGGCGGGACACCAAGAACCTGCTGAAGCAAGGGAACGAAGTACGGTCGCGACCGCACAGTGTCTCCAGCACCTCTAGCTCCAGGGTCAACAGCTCCAGCTCCTGCAGCTCCAGCGCATCCGGCGCCAGTGCCTCCAACTCTAGCTCCTGCAGGCCCAGCGCCTCCTGCACCAGGGCCCCCAACTCCAGCTACTCCAGCTCCAGCGCCTACAGCGCCAGCTGCTCCAGGCTCCGTAGGGTCTCCAGCTCCAGCGCACCCAACACCACCAGTCCCGACAGCTCTAGTAGGAACAGCAACACCTCCAGCTCCAGTGTCTCCTGCCCCTCCAGCTCTAGGAGCCCCACTCCGACGGTGTGGGCGCCGAACAAGCCACTCACGCAGCTGCTGCGAGGACAGTCGCGGCGAAGCACCAGCAGGACCTCCAGACGAAGCAGCACCCTGAGGCTCAGCACCCCCAGACTCCGCACCCTTCGACTCAGCACCCCCAGGCTCAACACCCTCGTGCTCAGCACCCCCAGACCCTGCACCCTCAGACCCCGCACCCCTCGGCCCCGCACCCCCAGACGCAGCACCTGGAGCAGCACCTGAGACGACAGCTACCTGAACAGGCGCAGTACCAAGGAGAGGGTCTACCTGAGACACTCCCGAGGGAGCAGGACCCTGGGGCGGGAGGGGGTCTACCGGAGGTGGACCGGGAGCAAGGAAGAGCGGCGGGGGCGGGGGAGGGGCAGAGCGGTAGGGGAAGAGACGGTAGAAGGGAGCCGACTCGTCGAACGTGACGTCCTGAGACGGGAGGACACGGCGCGAGGTGGGGTGGTAAAACTGCCAGCCAGGCGCATCAGGGACAAAGCCAAGGAAGACGCAAGGAATGGCGCGGGCGGAGAGCTTGTCTGCGGACGTATCGCGAACAAAGGCACGAGAACCCCAGACCCGGAACACTGACGCATCGCCAACCTTCCCCGTCCAACGCAGTGTGGGCGAGGTCTCCGACAAGGAGACACGGGGCCAGAGGTTGAGCTAATACGCAGCGTACCGGACCGCAAACGGCCACAGAAAATGGGGAGCAGCCGCATGGATCATGGAGGTACGAGCGACCTCCATGACTACGCCAATGCGGCGCTCAGCAATCCCATTTTGCTGAGGGGAGTCCGGAAGTATGAACGACTGGGTGATGCCCTCCCCACGACAAAAGTCCCGCAAGAGGTCGGAGGAGATCTCACCACCTCTGTCAGAGTGCAGACGTAGGACAGGGAGGTCCTGACCGAACCGCTCGCGTAGCTGGAGACGAACTGTGCGGATCCAAGGGATCAAGACATCAGAGACCTCACCCTTGGTGCGCAAGGGGAAGACCGTGGTGTACCGCGTGTAGTCGTCAACTACCAGAAGAAAGTAGCGCTCGCGGCCCTGTCCACTGACGCGGGCTGGGCCCCACACGTCCATGTGGAGAGTCTGCAGAAAACAGACGTCGGGGGAAACGAGGAGGAGTGAGGAGCGGCGCGCTGCCGCCCCTCGACGCAAGGAAGACAGGGCGGGGCAAGCGAGGGCGGTAAGGGAGGCAGAGACCTGGGGAGACCAGAGACAAGGAGACGGGAGTGCATGCCACGAAGGCGTGGCAGGGAGGGGTGACCTAGGCGGTGGTGCCAAAGAAGAGTCTGGTGCGACAGAGGCGACACGAGCAAGAGGCGGCTACCTGACCTGACGCGGACACCTGAGCAGACGCAGCGACCTGAGGAGGCTCGGTAGCCAGTGTGTACAGACTCGACCCTGGCCGACGAGTGAACGTAGCCAGGTGACGGCCCGTCCGTGTGCACGTGCAGATCGACACACGCTCACCCCCAGGAGTGGTGGTAGTGACCATCGCATCTTGAAGGGTAGCAGTACTCACCAAGTTTGTAGAGAACGAGGGGAGGTGAAGACCTGACAGTGAGCCGGACGGAACCGCCGGACACGGGAGGACAGTGGAGGAACGGGCAACGACCGGGCCCCCAGAGGGGTCAGCCAGTCTGACCGGGACAGGTGCAGGGAGAGGAGTGAGAGTGGTGCTGTCACGAAAGAAACAGCGCGAGGCGCCGGAGTCCAACGTGAAATTGTGCAAGGCCTCAGCAGGCGCAGTACAAGGGGGAGTACCAGACGCACTAGCACCTAGAGCAGCAACCGCTATACCTGGGTTAGGTGGCACACACCGGTAATAGTCACCCTCAGCACTAAAAGACAAAGCATACATGGCAGAGATAATAACATCATAGTCTAGGTCAAAGATAGCAACTCCTGACTGAAGCAACTGCGCCCAGTGAGGGCGCTCGACGTCGTCACCAAACTCAGCACGCCAGGCGTCATCAAGGCGGGCAAAGCAGCGGTGCTCAGTTTGAAGCTTCCCGCATGTCCGGCCCGCACGGACACCCGTGCGAATTACATACGGGCAGGTCTCACTACCCTCACCCGTCCCACGCTGAACCAACCACTCACGGAGCTGCTGGGGCGACTGGGTCTCGCTCCGACGCTGCTGCTGCTGGCCCCGACCACCACCAGGGCCTCCACGCCGAGGTCGAGACCTACCACCACCGGTCCCACCGCCTCCACTGCCGCCATTCCCTCCGCTGCCTCCACCGCCGCCACCAGAGCGTCCACCGCCGCTACCAGTCCCACCGCCGCCACCACCTCCACCGCCTCCACCTCCTCTATCGCTGCCCCCACTACCGCTCCCACTGCCACCTCCACCACCACCGCTGCCTCCTTCACTACCCCGGCCACCCTTGCCCTTGCTGTTGCGGCGCTTCGCACTAGTCGAAGCAGCACCAACATCCTCAGGAACAGAGACGTCTGCAGCAGCAGCAGAGGCGAAGGAGTAGGAAAGGGGGGACGGGGAGCACCCCTCAAAGAAGGGTGAGCGCGGAGTGCCACGAGCAGCACCTACAGCAACTGCACTAGTATCAGCTGCGAGGAGATGCTGCTCGAGGAGGTCAACAGTGAGGGAGGTGGGGTCGAGGGTGAGGAAGTGGTCCCTGACAGAGCGAAGGGAGTCAGGGAGGCGAGAGACTATGAAGTAGAGGGTGATGAACATGGGGGGCTGGTTCGTGGGAAGGAACTCAGCAGGGACCGTAGCGCGGTAGCGAGCGTCGCTAGTGCGCAGGTGGGTAACCAGGTCCGCTACTGTGGCAAAAGCCGACAGCTCAGGGAACAGATAGGGCAGTAGGAGCCTGCCAAGAGCAGCAGTGGCAGGGGAGGAGTAGCGAGCAACGACAGCGTCGTACAAGGCCAGTGCTGTCCTGTGCTCTCCAAAGTGAGCACATTCGGTCGCGGGCAGGTGGTTGCAAATGGCTAAGCGGGCAGTAGCGTCACGAGACAGCCACTGGGAACGAGTCGAAACGTCAGCTGTGGCGGGAGGGGCTGGAGCGGCACCGGACTCGTGGTCAAACAGTGAGACACTGTCCTTAAGATCGCTCAGTAGGTACAGTTGCAGATCGTCGTGCCACGTGTCAAATGCTACAGTTCTGCCCTCCGGGTCGAACGAGAGAACTCTAAGCGAAGCCATAGTGGCGCAGGACTCAGGAGTAGCAGGTGCAGTAGCTAAGGGGCGGGGCCGAGGGGCCTAGGGGCCGAGGGGCCAAACAAGAGGGCCAAGGGGCCGAGGGGGCCGAGAGGCCTAGGGGGCCGAGGGGCCAAACAAGAGGGCCGAGGGGCCGAGGGGCCTAGGTGGCCGAGAGGCCTAGGGGGCCGAGGGGCCAAACACGAGGGCCGAGGGGCCAAGGGGCCTAGGGGGGGGCCGAGAGGCCTAGGGGGGGCCAAGGGGCCAAACAAGAGGGTTGAGGGGCCGAGGGGCCTAGGGGGCAAAGGGGCCAAACAGGAGGGCCGAGGAGGCCGAGCCTAGGGGCCGAGGCTAGGGGCCGAGGGGCCGAGGGGCGGGGCCGAGGGGCCAAACAAGGGGCCGGGCGCGGGCTAGGTACGGGGCCGGGCGCGGGCTAGGTACGGGGCCGGGCGCTGGGCAGGTACGGGGCCGGGCGCTGGGCTCTGAACTGGGGCAGAGGGGCCTAGGGGGCCGAGGGGCCAAACACGAGGGCCTAGGAGGCCGAGCCTAGGGGGGCCGAGGGACCAAACGAGAGGGTTGAGGGGCCAAGGGGCCTAGGGGGCCGAGAGGCCAAACACGAGGGCCAAGGAGGCCGAGCCTAGGGGCCGAGGCTAGGGGCCAAGGGGCCGAGGGGCGGGGCCGAGGGGCCTAACAAGGGGGGGAGGGCGGGCGCGGGCTAGGTACGGGGCCGGGCGCGGGCTAAGTACGGAGCCGGGCTCTGGGCAGGAACGGGGCCGGGCGCTGGGCTCTGAACTAGGGCCGAGGGGCCAAACAAGGGGGGCCGAGCGCGGGCTAGGTACGGGGCCGGGCGCGGGCTAGGTACGGGGCCGGGCGCTGGGCGAGGGACGGGGCCGGGCTCGGGTGTCGACGGGCCGGGGCTAGGTACGGGGCCGGGTCGCGGGCTAGGTACAGGCCGGTCGCGGGCGTCGACGGGGCGCGGGCTAGGTACGGGGCCGGGCGCGGGTGTCGACGGGGCGCGGGCTAGGTACGGGGCCGGGTCGCGGGCTAGGTACGGGCCGGTCGCGGGCTAGGTACGGGCCAGGCGCGGGCGTGAGACAGGGCCGAGTGCGGGCTAGGTACGGGCCTATCGCGGGCGAGGTACGGGCCGGGCGCGGGGCTAGGAACGAGGTAGTCGTAGTGTAGCAGGTGGTGGGCCCAAGTAACCTACTCTGATTCCATGTGAGAAAAACAAACGAGAATGAATGAACTAGCAAAGAGTCGGGTACAAGTACTAACCCTAATTGGGTTGTACCCCTTATGTGCTACCCCACTATAGCCTACACAACTGTATAAGCTATAATGTTCTGACAGGCGGAGCTCGACCGTGCACTCCACTACCTCATCAGCACCTCGACGATCGGCCTAACCTACCACAAGACCGGAACTACGACACCTAAATTGATCGGTTACGTCGATGCTTACCACGCCGGCGACTCAGACAACAGGCGATCGCGCACTGGCTACATCTACCGAATCGAAACTATCGTCCCTATTTCATGGCAGTCGAGCAAGCAAGAGCTAATTGCCCTCTCCTCAGCTGAAGCACTCTGCTCAGCCACCAAGGAAGGATTATACCTTCGCGAACTATTGGAAGAGGCAAAGCTGGCTAAGTTACCTAGCTTCTCCCTGTTCTGCGACAACCAATCGGCCTTTCGCATAGCGAACAAGAACGGGTTCGCGAATCGAACGAAGCACATCGCCATCCGATATTTATTCGTAATAGACGAAATCGAGAAGGGGAGACTTGAGCTATCCTACTGTCCCACATCCGAGATGGCAGCCGATTACTTGACCAAGAAACTCGGAAAACAGAAGTTCGAGTACTGCATGCTGCTGACTGGACAAGGCCACGTCATCAGCATCGACACTCCAGAAGCGAAGGGGAGTGTTGGAAACAAATAGTTACCGCTTCAGAAGTATCAAAGTAATAACACGAACGAAGCATACTACAGTGAAGCAACGCGCGAGTCAACCAAGGAGGTTAAAACGTAACAGCTTGAGGTTACGCGAAGGTCAAAGGTCGATGACCTTTGACTTGACGAAATACAGCGCAACAGCAAGGACAAACAACTGACTCAGTATTGAGCAGTTGCCCGAGTCGTCACTGTATCGAGTCGCAACAGCAAAAACAGTTAATCGCACCTCTTCGTATTCCTTGTAATCATATATATATTCTTGTATCTCTTTGCTTTAATCAATTCATATTGCTCTCACATACTAATGCAAGGTGGTTCAATAGCTCAACAAGTTCATTCTACGCTTCAGCAATTACAACATTTCTACTCCAGATCTTTGCCTTGAAAAGATCCTAAGGGCTTTTCTCAGCCCAACAGACGGAACATGAAACTAAAAACTGTCAAACTGTTATAATGTTTATATTGTGTAGACTGTATTGGGGTAGCCCATAAGGGGTACAACCCAATTAGGGTTAGTACTTGTACCAACTTTCTTCTCAATGCAATCCCTCCCGTTCAGTACTTTGACATGGTTTCAGAGCATGTCCTGTTCCAAGACCGTTTTTTTTTTGCCCACCGTATAGTTCGCTGCCCGTAGCACATTACCCAGGCCGTAGCGCTACCCTACCCGTCGCGCCGCCCTGCTAGCGCCGCGCCGCCCTGCCCTGCCCGTCGCGCTGCCCTGCTTGCCGCGCGCCGCCCTTCCCTGCCCGTCGCGCCACCCTGCTAGCTCCGTCCTGATCTGCCCGTCGCGCCGCCCTGATCTGCCCGTCGCGCCGCCCTGCTGGTCGTGCGCCGCCCTCCACAGCCCGTCGCGCCGCCCTGCTGGTCACGCGCCACCCTGCTCTGCCCACTATGGCTACTCTCAGCGTTCTCACATTCGATCCTGAGGGCCGTCCGATCCAGTTCGATACATGGCTCGATGACTTACAGCTGTACCTACTGAGCGATTCTAGAGACGGCGTTTCGTTGTTTGACCTCACGTCTGGAGCCTCTCTCGCCCCTCCCGCCACAGCTGACAGTGCGACTCGCTCACAGTGGCTTACCCGTGACGCTGCTGCTCACCTAGCCGTTCGCAACCACTTACCGTTAGCCGAACGCACTCACTTTGGCCAGCACAAGACTGCTAAAGCCATGTACGACGCTGTAGTCACTCGTTACTCCTCCCCTGCCACTGCTGCTCTCGGCCTCCTTATACTGCCCTACCTTTTTCCCGAGATGTCAGTCTTTGCCATAGTCGAGGACCTCATCACCCACCTTCGCACTAGCAACACTCGCTACCGCGCTGCCCTCAAAGCCAAGTTCCTAGACAAGAACCCGCCCTCGATGTACATCACTCTCTACTTCATAGTCACCCGCCTCCCTGACTCTCTTCGCGCAGTCAGGGACCACTTTCTCGCACTTGACCCCACAGACCTCACTGTCGACCTGCTCGAGCAGCACCTTCTTGCAGCTGAGACTAGCATAGTCACTGTAGGTGCTGCTCGTGGCACTCCTCGCACACCTTTCTTTGCGAGGTGTTCCCCCTCCCCCAATGCCCCCTCCTACGCTTCTGCTGCTGCTATTGACATCATTGGTACATAGGAGGTCGGGGCTGCTTCTGCTCCTAGTGGGAAGCGCCACAGCAGCAAGGGCAAAGGAGGCAAGAGTGGTGGAGGTGGCAGTGGGGGTGGTGGTGGTGGAGGCGGTGGAGGTGGTGGAGGTGGCGGAGGTGGCGATGGGAGTGGTGGCAGAAGTGGGGGCTTCGGTGGCGGCGGTGATGGCAGTGGTGGGAGTGGTGGTGACGGTGGTGGTGGCAGTGGGAGTGGTGGCGGCGGCAATGGTGGCGGTCGGGGTGGAGCTGTTCAGAGGGGAGGTTCTGGCGGTGGCTGGAGGCAGCAGCAGCAGTGTCCGAGCGAGACCCCTACGCCCTAGCAGCTTCGTATAGAGGCTGCTTCTCTAGGTGCTAGTGAGTCTGCTCTCCCTGGTACTGTGCCTCTTGAGGCCTTGCACACCTTCATGCTTGACTCAGGTGCTTCCCGTTGTTTCTTTCGCGACAGTAACACACTCACTCCACTCCCTGCACCTGTTCCAGTCAGACTGGGTGACCCCTCAAGGGGCCCAGTTCTTGCACGTTCCACCACTGTTCTCCCGTGTCCGGCGGTTCCGTCTGGCTCACTGTCATGTCTTCGCCTCCCCTCGTTCTCCACGAACTTGGTGAGTACCGCTGCCCTCCAGGATGCGATGGTCACTACCACCACTAATGGGGGTCAGCGTGTGGCGATCTGCACGTGTACACGGACGGGACGTCACCTGGCCACGTTCACCCGTCGCCCTGGGTCGAGTCTGTATACAGTGACTACTAAGCTTGCTCAGGTAGCTGCTTCTGGTCAGGTGTCTGCGTCAGGTAAGGTAGCCGCCCCCTGCTCGTATCGCCTCCTGTCGCACCAGACTCTCCTGTCGCACCACCGCCTTTGTCACCCCTCCTTACCACGCCTTCGTGGCATGCACTCCCGCCTCCTTGTTTCTGGTCTTCCCAGGTCTCTGCCTCCCCTCCCACCCTCGCCTGCCCCGCCCTATCTTCCTTGCGTCGAGGGGCGGCAGCGCGCCGCTCCTCACTCCTCCACGTTTCCCCCGACGACTGCTCCCCTGCAGACTCTCCACATGGACGTGTGGGGCCCAGCCCGCGTCAGTGGACAGGGCCGCGAGTGCTACTTTTTTCTGGTTGTTGACGACTACACGCTGTCAAGAGAATGAACGAGGGTGAATGAACTCTGAAAGATTTGGGTACTAGTACTTATCCTAATTGGGTTGTACCCCTTATGGGCTACCCCACTAAAGCCTGCACAATATAAGCTATACAACATTTTGACACACCCCCATAGGCAAAGTGGGGGAGAACAAGTGGTCACAAGACCAGTCAAGAAAAGCAAAGCAAGCTCGGGGTGGATCACAAAGTCACCACACAGTCCGAGCACAAGCAGAGGGCCACAAGGCCAGTTCACATGCAGAGCTATATAAAAGAGAACAAACAATACAGTGATCATACCCTAGCAAGTGTAAGCATGCAGGTATATATATAGATCACAGTACAAGCAGAGTCAAGCAGTGAGCAAGTGAGGCAAAGTAGGCACAAGGCCTAACATAGTAGAGAAGCGCTGATGATGACCAAGCGGAAGTGCCTTGGTGAATATATCAGCAGTGTTGGCCCTACTGGCCACGTACGCAAGACGAATCTGGCCACGCTGCTGCAACTCTCGAGCAAGGAAGTATCGCAGAGCGATGTGCTTCGTTGTGTGCTCCAGTCTGTGCTCTTGACACAAGGCAATCATGGCCTTGTTGTCTACGCACAGAACTGGAGGCGAACAAGGCTGCTCTCCCATGTCAGTCAGCAGGTAGGTGAGCCAGCGTAGCTCTTGTGCAGCCATGGCCCCTGCGTAGATCTCAGCCTCACAACTAGAGCTGAGAACCGAAGACGAGCGGGTAGACCGCCAAGAAATAGAGCCGGAACCAAGGCTGAAGGTGTAACCCTGTGACGACCGCTTCGTAGCTGAGTCGTCAACCCAAGAAGCGTCTGCGTGACCGGTGAGGACAACTGGACCCCGTCCTCCAAGCACAAGCCCCATGCCTGACGTACTGCACAAGTAACGCAGTACCCTCTTCGCAGCATCCCAGTGCACCTTTCGGTGCCTACCGGGAGCCACGTAGCGAGCCTGAGAGGGTACGCGAGGCCAGGTCGTGTGCATGTCCTCAGGTACATGAGTTAACCCACAAGCTCTGGGTACTGTCACAGGATCGAATTTCCACTCGAGAATGTTGCACTAAAGGTGAGTACAAGGCGTATTTATACTAAGAAATACATAGAAACAACAGATAATCCGAACCTTCGGGAACGCGCTCTTCTAGAATAGATCATCACAAGTGCGCATAAGCACGCAAGCCCATTGGCACTTCGGATTATGGCGAGATTATGCCTTGTACACCACTGTCGGTGCTGTCGGTGCCGTATAATGTAAATGTCGGTGCCGAAAATACCAAATAAGTGAAATAATCGGAAAGCTCTAGAAAATAGAATAGTAGTCCGATTGAGGTGAAATAAAGTGCAAATGAAAGAGGAAAATAAGGAGAATAAGATGGAGTAAAAATGTGGAAATGAGAAATATGTCGAACGTCGGCGTACTCTCACACTTCCCCCCCTCAAAGCTGGGTGGTAGATGTAACACCCTGCTTGACAAGATAGTCGCGGAGAGAACGTTGGGCGTTACTCATGTCTTCTTCAGAGACCTAGCTGTCCTCAGAAGGATCATAGCCTTTCCAGCGTACGAGAAACTCCAGGGCGCCATGCCGACGACGACGATGTGCAAGCACAGATTCAACCTCGTACTCAAGTTCATCATTCACGAGGACTGGAGGCGGCGGTGGAGGTTGGCGTCCCGTGTACAGCTTATTTGGATCTTGATAGGGTTTAAGAAGCTGCACGTGGAAGGCGTTATGAATCTTCCAAGAAGCTGGTAGGCGTATGCGGAATGTGACTAGAGTGACCTGCTCTTCTACGAGAAAAGGTCCGCAGAAGCGAGGTCGTAACTTGGATGGAAGCTGATCGAGGTTGAGGTTGCATGTGTCGAGAAGCACATGGTCACCAACCGCAATGGTATGATCACGTCGATGGCGATCGGCCAAGTGTTTCTGTGAAGACTGTATGTCCTGTAGACGCTTGTGTGTCCGATCCCAAAGCTGCTGCATTGTGGTAACGAAGTCGTGCGCGGGTTGGACAGTTGCAGGTACTGTCGGCTGTTGTGGAGTTAGTGGATGTCGTCCGTAACAGAGGAAAAATGGGGTCTCTCCTGTTGCGGCATGCTTCGCATTATTGTAGGCGAACTCCAACGCCGGCAAGTGCAAGTCCCACTTGTTAATGTCGTCCTTGCACGCTGCGCGCAAGAGTTGTTCCACAATTTGGTTCAAGCGCTCTGTCTGCCCATCGGTCTGGGGATGATATGCAGATGACATTGCTAGGCGTGTCCCCATGAGCGACATGAGCTCTTTCCAGAACTTGCTAGTAAACTTGGGGTCCCTGTCGGATATGAGGGTTGTTGGGATCCCGTGCTGTGAGATGATGTGTTTGAGGAATAGCTGTGCCGTTTCCTCCGTGCGTGCGGTTGTATGTCTCGGAATGAAGTGTCCCATCTTTGAGAATTTGTCGATGACGACCAGGATGGCGTCATGCCCCGCGTTGGTAGGTGATAAACCGGTGATGAAATCCAAGCTGACCACTTGCCAAGGCTGTTCCGGGACGGGTAAAGGCTGAAGAAGTCCTGCTTTCTTCTGCTTACTGCTTTTCATCCGCTGGCACGTGTCGCACGAAGTGACAAACTTTTGCACGTCGTTTGCCATGTGAGGCCAGTAGTAGACTTTCGCAATCCCGGCAAGAGTCTTGTTACTCCCGAAGTGTCCAGCGTAGAGCACGTCATGGAATTCTTCGAGAAGCAACTGCCGAAGAGGCGGGTAGTTGGGTACCCATATCTTTGTTGATCCTTTGCGTAGTGCGACGTCGTGGTCCCACTGCAACAATTTCTTTTTCTCTGCTAAGGGAATCTCGGGGTCGATGGTATACCCGTGCGTGAAGAGTCCCTTGAGTAGCGGATTCATCCCCTCAATCTGTATGGCGGCAACGTGTCCAGGCCGGCTCAGTGCGTCTGCCTTATTCTTGTGTCCCGGCTTGTACACGATGTCGTAGTCGAAGTGCATCTCGAGGAAGTCAATCCACCTGACTTGTCGTCTGGAGAGGGTCGGCTGCATTTTCAGGTATTTTAGGCTGCAATGGTCAGTGTAGACCGTGGTCTTTCTCCCTTCGAGGTAGCATCGCCATGTCTTGAATGCCGTGATGATCGCTAAGGCCTCTTTGTCGTGAATCGGGTAGTTGAGTTCTGCCCCGTGCAATTTTTTGCTGAGGTAGGCGATTGGTTGTAGTCCTTTCCCTTGGTCTTGCATCAAGACTGCTCCAACTGCTTGGTCGCTAGCGTCAGCTTCGATGGCGTAGTCTTTTTCTGGATCTGGCAGGATCAGGACGGGTGCAGACGTGAGTGCGGTCTTCAACTGCTCTATGGCTTGCTGGTGCACATCCTCCCACTTAAACGGTGTATTCTTCTTCAGTAGATTGGTGAGAGGTGTTGCAATCTTCGCATACTGTGGCACGAACCGATTATAGTAGTTCGCAAATCCAAGGAATTGCTGAAGTTCCTTCACGTTTTCCGGTGTCTTCCACGTACGTATGGCTTCGATATTCTTTGGGTCGACATGGACTCCTTGAGCGCTCACCATGTGTCCAAGGAACTGAACTTTCTTCAAGGCAAACTCGCTCTTGGATAGCTTGACGTAGAACTTCTCCCGTCGAAGTATCTCGAAGACACGTCGTAGGTGTTCGATGTGCTGCTTCATGTCCCTCGAGTATATCAGGATGTCGTCCAGGTACACCACCACGCATTCGTCGAGTAGAGGCCTAAGAATATGGTTCATTTCGGCCTGGAATGTAGCGGGTGCGTTGGTGAGTCCGAACGGCATGACGAGGTACTCGTAGGATCCGTATCGTGCCCGAAACGCTGTCTTATGGATGGAGTTATCCGCCATCCGGATCTGCCAATATCCCGATCTCAAATCGAGTTTTGAGAATATCGTGGCTCCACGAAGCTGGTCAAGTAGATCGTCGATCCGTGGAATCAAATACTTATTCTTGATCGTCTGCTTGTTGAGGGCTCGGTAGTCGATGCACATGCGTAAGCTTCCGTCAGGTTTTGGTGTGAAAAGCACTGGTGCACCGTATGGTGATGTTGATGGTCGAATGAGTCCTTTGTCCAGAAGGTACTCGATCTGCTTCTTCATGTCGGCCAACTCGGTAGGGCTGAGTCGATATGGTGCTCGGAAGGTCGGTTTTGAACCAGGTTCTTTGATGATCTCGTGCTGGTGGGTTCGGTATGGCGGCAACTGGTCTGGAAGGTCGTCAAGGAGAACGTCTTCGAACTCTTCTAGAAGTTTCTGGATTGCTGGTGGAAGCTCGAGCGTTTGTCTCTCTCCTTCGTCCTCGTTGGTAACCAGTGCAACAAACCCTGCCATGGTTTGCTTCACGTCCTTCTCAAAGCGTGCGAGAGTCTCCTCCGGAATATCTCCCGTGTTGCTCCAATTCGGAAGAGGAACTCTTCTGTCTTGATTGTAAATACTCGCCGTGCGGGTGACCCAGTTGATCTCGGGGTTGAACTTCTTCAGAAAATCTCTCCCAAGAATCAAGTCTAGCCCTTTGATGTTGGTGACGGGTAGGGTCGGTTTCCAGCGAAGAGGACCCATCTGCAGGTGTAACGCTGCTTCGCCGTAGACTTGTAATTTGCTTCCGTCAACCATCGTAGCTGTGAAGCTTGAAGGTGTGTACTTCTCATTGATGCGTTCGAGGGTTGCTTTGTCGCATACTGAATGGGATGCTCCGCTGTCCACGAGTGCTTCGAGGCGTCGTCCATTGCAGATCAGCTCGAGCAAAAGTGGTTGGCGTTGCTCGTTGTACCCGTTGATCGTCTCGTTGATTGGATCATAGGGCATTTCCCATAGCTCTGTGTTTTCTCCTAGGGTGGCAGATGGCCGGTCCTGCCGTTCCCTATTGCCATGATTTTTTGTTGTCGTCGATGACGTGGTTCTCGAGCTCATAGTAGAATTCATAGATGGGGTAGATACCGTAGATGTTTCAGATGTTGCAGATGCATCTGTAGAGGAGGTTTGAGGTCGTCGCAGCTTCATGTTGACCTCCAGCTCCCTCTTGAGCTGCTTCAGCGCCACCGACTTCTTCCGTGGGGACCGGTTGGTCGACGTGGGCTGGTTTTTCAGAGAGAGGACGATGTCGTCGTTGGAAGGTCGATCTTCCACGCTCCGTTGTTGGTTCCCCATGCGCAGCTGCTGTAGTTGTCGTACCGGTACATTCTTTTTCTTCTGGAGCCTCTCTCGTGATTTCACAAAGGCCGTAGACCCAAGGGAATTTTTTCCAAGTAAAGCATCCTTGTGTGATATTTTGAAGGGGTGCTTACTTTTTACTGGGCCTTTTTGGAGTTGTCCGGGTCCAGCAGGGTCTTGTGTCACGGAGATTTTATTTCCCTCGGCGATTTTCCCTGGTAGAGTCCGTTCGTGGTTTGAAAATTTCACTCCACGATCCTCCAATATTCGCATTAAATCTGCTCCACTGCTGCGGTCCCTAAGCGCTGAACGTGCAGTTTTCATTTCGTCACAATCGATGAGTCAATGTCCGGGCTTGCCGCAGAAAGAACACTTAGATTTGTTCTTCTTTGGTCTTGCCTTCGCGTCGATTCGATCGAGTTCCATCGGGTCGGCGTATGTGGGGTTAGCCAAGCATCCTCCATGTCGTCTAGCTCGTCCATGAAGTCGTCGTGTTCCGATCGTGGTTACGTCGAAACGTTCCGCTGCCGAAACGACGTCGTTGTAGCTGCTCCAATTTGCGGCCGCAACATGTTGTCGTGTTTCTTTTTTCAGCCCCGCGATGAATGCTCTAATTTTTTCGCCTTCTGTGACGTCGGGGATGCGGTTGAACAACTCCTCCATTTGTTGTGTGTAGTTTGTGACGCTCCCGATTTGTCGATGACGATGCATTTTGTCGCGGGCGATTAACGCTGCATTAATCGGCTCAAAACGTTGTAGTAATCCTTCACGGGACTGCTGCCACGTCGCTTCACCTTGGTTTAATAAACCGCTTCCGCTTATCCATTCAATTGCTGGTCCGCGAAGTAGTGTTGCTGCAAAAATAATTCTGTTTCTGTCGAGTGCTGGTGCTGTCCATCCAATGGCGGCGAAATAAATTTCGATCGCCAGAATCCAGCGCCTAGCGTCGATTTCCCCATCAAAGGTGTTGGGGGCTCGAATTTCTTGGGCCTTGGGAAAATTTCGCGACTGCTGCGAAGTCACGATCGATTCTGCTTCTGTCGCAATTTTCGTCATGACGCGCGCTTTCACCCGAAGTCGTTCGATCCGTCGCGCGTCGGTCTCGCTACTTCTGCACCGTTCGATATAGGTCCCGACAATTCGCAATTGTCGTCCCTGTATCGCAAACGTTTTCGCCAACAATCAAACTCACGATCCTGTTCAAAAAACGCGCGAGAGGGGTTATTAAAAAAACGCGGAATCTGGTGCTTACCAGCGTCGGCGCCGAATTCGTCGCCCCCCGCGGTTTTTCGAAGCAGGAATTTCTTGAGCGCGCTGCTTAGCTGAAACTCCGCGAGTGAAAACGGCTCTAGTTACTAAGTGTCACAGGATCGAATTTCCACTCGAGAATGTTGCACTAAAGGTGAGTACAAGGCGTATTTATACTAAGAAATACATAGAAACAACAGATAATCCGAACCTTCGGGAACGCGCTCTTCTAGAATATATCATCACAAGTGCGCATAAGCACGCAAGCCGATTGGCACTTCGGATTATGGCAAGATTACGCCTTGTACACCACTGTCGGTGCTGTCGGTGCCGTATAATGTAAATGTCAGTGCCGAAAATACCAAATAAGTGAAATAATCGGAGAGCTCTAGAAAATAGAATAGTAGTCCGATTGAGGTGAAATAAAGTGCAAATGAAAGAGGAAAATAAGGAGAATAAGATGGAGTAAAAATATGGAAATGAGAAATATGTCGAACGTCGGCGTACTCTCATAGGTACGGACACTCGGCTCTACAGAGTCGTCCGAAGGTGGAGCTGAGAGCGAGTGGCCAGTAGACAGAGGAGTGGGCTGTGGCGAGAAGAGCTAGAAACCGAAGCGCTGAAGGACCTGGTGCACCATGTGTGACTGAGTCAGGGTGATGGTGCGCCGTGCTCTGTCCCGCATGATCTGCAAGCCAAGATAGTTATGCAGTTCACTCAGGTCAGTGCAGGTGTGTCTCTTCTGCAACTCCGACTTCACAAGGGTCAGTGCCTCGGTGTCAGCAGTGGCAAAGACGAGGTCGTCGATGCACACGAGGACGTAGAACGGCGGTAGCGAGGTGTCGGTGTGTAGAAACAGCGACGGGTTAGCAGTAGAAGGAGCAAACTCAAGAGCCGCAAGTGTAGTCCTCAGTGTGTCGTGCCACTCGCGAGGCGCCTGGCGGAGACCGTAGACTGGCCGCCGGAGGCTCCACTGAGTACCTGCAGGAAACGTCACAGTGAAGCCAGGTGGGCGGCGCAGCCACATCTCCTCGTGCAGGCTGCCCTGCAAAAAACCTGTTCTGAAGTCCATAGAGTACAACTCGTAGTCACGCTGAGCAGCGACGTGCAGCAACACCCGAAGACTAGTCATCTTTGGGGTGGGGGAGAAGGTCTGGAAGTAGTCAACCCCCTGTTGCTGACTGAAGCCTCGAGCAACGTAACGCGCCTTGAAGGCAGGCGGAGAACCCGGCGGCCGCTTCACCCTGAAAATCCACATGCCATCGACTATGTTCGCCCCAGGTGGGGGAACCTCGTCGACGTAGGTGCCTGTGGACTTCCAACATGCCATCTCGGCATCCATGGCTGCCTGCCACTGAGAGGAGTAAGGACCCGTAATCGCCTCTGCGTAAGGGCGCGGGGTCGGGATGTCTGGTGCATCCGGGTCTCTCTCAGGGGCAAGCAGCATGGAAGCGAAACGAGGTACAGCAGCTGCAAGACACTCAAAGTCCTCCTGCCTGTCCTCAAGGACGTCCGTGCCAAGAGAACACTCACCCCCGACAGATAGAGGACTGGCAGACGCAGACTCAGCAACAAGAGCAGTGGCGTAGTGTAGACGACATGCATCAGCAAAGTCAAGCACCTCAGCAACGAAGGCAGACGCAACAGCAGACTCAAAGGAAGGGTCAGTGTTAGCAGTGGCGAGGAGACGAGAGACAGTGAGACTGGTAGCATGAGCGCGGTCAGACTCAGGGTCAGGGACTGCAGGAAGAGAGGACTCGGGAGGAGCAGTCAGAGAAACACGTAGTGGAACAGAGGAAGTACGAAGTTCCATTGCGTGCGTGCTAGGGACAGGAGGTGGACGTGAACAAGGAACGTGATGAGCAGTGCGAACAGGCGGGACAGGACGAGACACACGCTCACGACGCTCTCTAAGACTGCCGGACTGCTCAGTGTGAGGGGAAGGAGCAGGCAGTGGGGAGGCCGGCTAGAACGGCAGCTGCGACTGGTCAAGCGGTGGATACATGAGGGGAGGAGTAAGGCTAGTAGAAGACGGGACACCAAGATCCTGCTGAAGCAAGGGAATAAAGTACGGTCGCGGCCGCACAGTGCCTCGAGGGTCAACAGCTCCAGCTCCTCCAGCTCCAGCGCCTCCCGCGCCAGTGCCTCTAGCTCCAGCGCCTCCCGCACCAGTGCCTCCAACTCCAGCTCCTCCAGCTCCAGCGCCTCCAGCGCAAGTGCCACCAGCTCCAGCTCCTCCAGCTCCAGCGCCACCAGCGCCAGAGCCTCCAGCTCCAGCAGCTCCAGGCTCCGTAGGGTCTCCAGCTCCAGCGCCCCCCACACCACCAGTCCCGGCAGCTCCGGTACCCCAGGTACGAGCACCTCCAGGACCAGTAGCCGCAGTACCTCCAGTACCACCAACTCCAGCAGTAACTCCAGCACCTCCAGCTCCAGCGGCTCCAGCGGCTCCAGCTTGGGTAGCTCCACTCCAAATGCGTGCGTGCCAAACAAGCCACTCACGCAGCTGCTACGGAGACAGTCTTGGCGAGGCACCAGCAGAACCTCCAGACGAAGCAGCACCCTGAGGCTCAGTACCCCCATACTCTGCACCCTCCGACTCAGCACCCCCAGGCTCAACACCCTCAGGCTCAGCACCCCCAGGCTCCACACCCGCAAGCTCAGCACCCCCAGGCTCCTCACCCCTAGGCTCATCACCCCCAAGCCCAGCACCCTCAGACTCCGCAACCCCCGGCTCCGCACCCCCAGACGCAGCACCCCCAGTCGCAGCACCTCGAGCAGCACTTGAGCCGACAGCTACCTCAACAGGCGCAGTACCAGGGAGAGGGTCTAACTGAGACACACCTGAGGGAGAAGGACCCTGAGGGGGAAGGGGGTCTACGGGAGGGGGACCTGGAGCAAAGAAGAGCGGCGGGGGCGGGGGAGGGGAAGAGCGGTAGGGGAAGAGATCGTAAAAGGGAACCAAGTCGTCAAACGTGACGTCCTGAGAGGAGAACACACGGCGCGAGGTGGGGTAATAAAACTGCCAGCCACGCGCATCATGAGAGCTTGTCTGCGGACGTATCTCGAACAAAGGCACGAGAACCCCAGACCTGGAACACCGACGCATCGCCAACCTTCCCCGTCCAAAGCAGGGTAGGCGAGGTCTCCGGCAAGGAGACACGGGGCCAGAGGTTGAGCTGATGCGCAGCGTACCGGACCGCAAACGACCACACAAAATGGGGAGCAGCCGCATGGATCATGGAAGTACGAGCGACCTCCATGACTAAGCCAATGCGGCGCTCAGCAATCCCATTTTGTTGAGGGGAGTCCGGAAGCGTGAACGACTGGAGAATGCCCTCCCCACGAAAAAAGTCTCGCAAGAGGTCGGAGGAGAACTCACCACCTCTGTCAGAGTGCAGACGCAGGACAGGAAGGTCCTGGCGGAACCGCTCGCGGAGCTGGAGACGGACTGCGCGGATCCAAGGGATCAAGATATCAACGACCTGACCCTTGCTGCGCAAGGGGAAGACCTGTTGGAATCACTGAACAGGAATGAATGAACTAGCAATGAAAAGAGTACAAGTACCTAACCCTAGAATTGTGTACCCCCTATAGGCTAACCCACTGTAGCCTAAACTAACACAACATATATAATGTTTGACACACCCCCATAGGCAAAGTGGGGGAGAACTAGGGGTCACAAGACCAGTCAAGGCAAAGCAAGGCAAAACAAGCTCAGGGTGGATCTCAAGGATACCACACAAATTCCGAGCACAAGCAAGTGGTCACAAGACCAGTTCACATGCAGGTTTATATATAGAGATCATAGTACAACAGACTCAAGAAGTAAGCAAGTGAGGTCCAGTAGGCACAAGGCCTAGAAGAGTGCAAAAGCGCTGATGGTCACAAGGCTGAAGCGCCTTGGTGAACACATCAGCAGTGTTGGCCTCAGAGGCCACGTAACGCAGGCGAAGCTGACCACGCTGCTGCAGCTCTCGAGCGAGGAAGTAACGCAGAGCAATGTGCTTCGTTCTGTGCTCCAGTCTGTGCTCCTCACACAAGGCAATGGCTGCCTTGTTGTCGACGTACAGCACTGGAGGAGAACGAGGCTGCTCTCCAAGGTCGTTCAGCAAGTAGGTGAGCCAGCGTAGCCTGGGCCGCCATGGCTGTGGCGTAGATCTCAGCCTCACAACTGGAGCTGAGAACAGAAGAAGAGCGAGTAGAACGCCAAGAAACAGAACCAGAGCCAAGACTGAAGGAGTAACCCTGAGACGACCGCTGAGTAGCCTGGTCGTCTGCCCAAGAAGCGTCTGAGTGCCCAGTGAGAACAACTGGGACTCGCCCTCCAAGCACTAGCCCCATGCCCGACGTACTGCACAAGTAGCGCAACACCCTCTTAGCTGCATCCATGTGTTCTTTCCGGTGACGGCCGGGAGCGACATAGCGTGCAAGAATGCTGAGAGGGTATGCAAGGTCTGGTCGAGTGCAGGTCATCAGGTACATGAGGCAACCCACAAGCTCTGGATACGGGCCACTCGGCTCTACGGACTCATCCGAAGGCAGAGCTGAGAGCGAGTGACCGGTAGGCAGAGGAGTGGGCTGAGGCGAGGAGTACGTGAAGCGGAAGCGCTGAAGGACCTGCTGCACCATGTGTGACTGAGTCAAGGTGATGGTGCGGCGTGCTCTGTCCCGGGTGATCCGCAAGCCAAGATAGCTTGTCAGTTCACCCAGGTCTGTGCACGTGTGTCTCTTCTGCAGCTCCGACTTCACGTGGGCGAGTGCCACAGTGTCAGCAGTAGCAAAGACCAAGTCGTCGACGTACACAAGGACGTAGAACGGCGGCAGTGAGGTGTTGGTGCGTAGAAACAGCGACGGGTCAGCAGTAGAAGGCGCGAACCCAAGAGCCGCAAGCGTAGTCCTCAGTGTGTCGTGCCACTCACGAGGCGCCTGGCGGAGACCGTAGACTGGCCGTCGGAGGCTCCACTGGGTACCAGGAGGGAACGACCCAGTGAAGCCAGGTGGACGGCGCAGCCAGATCTCCTCGTGCAGGCTGCCCTGCAGGAAAGCAGTGCTGAAGTCAAGCGAGTGGAGCTCGTAGTCACGCTGAGCGGCGACGTGCAGCAGAACCCGAAGAGTGGTCATCTTCGGGGTCGGGGAGAAGGTCTGGAAGAAGTCAACTCCCTCGCGCTGACTGAAGCCTCGTGCAACGTAACGCGCCTTGAAGACAGGCGGAGAACCCGGCGGCCGCTTCACCCTGAAAATCCACATGCCACTGACGATGTTCGCCCCAGGCGGGGGAACCTCGTCGACGTAGGTGCCTGTGGACTTCCAGGAAGCCATCTCTGTGTCCATGGCTGACTGCCACTGAGAGGAGTAGGGACCGGCCATCGCCTCTGCGTAAGAGCGTGGGGTCGGGATGTCTGGTGCATCCGGGTCTCCCTCAGGGGCAACAAGCATGGACACGAGATGGGGCAAAGCGGCAGCAAAGCACTGGAACTCCTCCTGCCTGTCCTCAAGGACGTCAGTGCCAAGAGCACACTCACCCCCGACGGACGGAGGACAGACAGACTCAGACTCAGCAACTAGGCTAGCAGCGTAGTCTAGACGACAGCGAGCAGCAAAGTCGACAAGCTCAGCAACTAAGGCAGACGCAGCAGCAGACTCAAAGGAAGGGTCAGTGACAACAGTGGCCAGGAGACACGTGACAGCAGGACTGGTAGCACGAAGAGAGTCTGACCCAGGGTCAGGAAGAGCAGGAAGAGAGGAAGCAGGAGGAGACGGCAGTGGGACACGCTGTGGAGCAGTGGACGGACGAAGCGCCATCCGGTGAGTGCCTGGGACAGCAGGAAGACGCTGACGCTGGACTCGACGACTAGAGAGAGCAGTGCGGACAGGCGACCCAGGACGAGACTCAGGCGACGCAGGACGAGACGCAGGCTCACGCCGCTCAGTAAGACCTCCAGTCGGACCAGTGTAAGGAGCAGGACCAAGGAGAGAGGAGGCAGACGGTAACGCCGACTGCAGCTGGACAGGCTGAGGACACTCTAAGGAGGGAGGAGGAAAAGGAGGAGGAAGCTGACCAAGAACCTGCTGAAGGAGCGGAACAAAGTACGGCTGAGACCGAGCAGCGACACCAGAGCCAGCAGGGACACCCGCACCAGGGTCCGCAGCACCAGCAGCAGCTCCAGCGCCCACGTCCTCAGCACCAGCGGTAGCTCCAACGCCCGGGTCCTCAGCACCAGCAGTAGCTCCAACGCCTGGGTCCTCAGCACCAGCAGCAGCTCCAACGCCCGGGTCCTCAGCACCAGCAGCGGCTCCAACGCCCGGGTCCTCAGCACCAGCAGCAGCTCCAACGCCCGGGTCCTCAGCACCAGCAGCGGCTCCAACGCCCGGGTCCTCAGCACCAGCAGCAGCTCCAACGCCCAGGTCCTCAGCACCAGCAGCAGCTCCAACGCCCGGGTCCTCAGCACCAGCAGCAGCTCCAACAGCAGCGGGGTTCGTAACACGAGGCACGCCACTCCGAAGAGTGCAGCGCCGCTCGTACCACTCACGGATCCGCTCGCGGGAGGGGAGCTCCCGAACGGGAGAAGAAGTACTAGCACCAGTCCCAGTAGTACGTCCGGCTCGAGCGGTACCTCTCCGGAGGCTGCAGTACTCTAAGTACCACGCACGTAGCTGCTCCGAGGAGAGGGCTCCTCCAGGTGCAGGACTCCCAGACCTCGTACCTCCAGACGCAGAACCCCCAGACTCCAGACTCCGCAGCTCAGTACCACGAGGCTCCACACCCCCAAGCTCAGCACCCTCAAGCTCCACACCCCCAGGCTCCACACCCCCAGGCTCCACACCCCCAGGCTCAGCACCCCCAGCAGGACGAGAGTCGACAGCTACCTCAACAGGCTCAACCGGGTCTACCTGAGACACACCTGAGGGAGCGGCACCCTGAGGGGGGAGGGGTTCTGCAACAGCAGCACCTGGCGAGAGGAAGAGAGGCGGGGGGGGGAGCGGGGCAGTGCGGTAGGGGAAGAGGCGGTAGTAGGGGACGGACTCGTCAAAAGTGACGTCCTGGGAGGGCAAGACTCGGCGCGAGGTGGCGTGGTAAAACTGCCAACCAGACGCGTCCGGGACAAAGCCGAGGAAGACGCAGGGAACAGCACGGGAGGAGAGCTTGTCCGCAGACGAATCGCGGACAAAAGCTCGAGACCCCCAGACCCGGAAACGCGACGCATCGCCAACCTCCCCCGTCCACAGTAGCGTGGGCGAGGTCTCCGGCAAGGAGACACGGGGCCAGAGGTTGAGTTGATGCGCAGCGTACCGGACCGCAAACGGCCACAGAAAGTGGGGGGCAGCCGCATGGATCAAGGAGGTACGGGCGACCTCCATGACCAGGCCAATGCGGCGCTCCGCAACCCCATTCTGCTGTGGAGAAGCCGGAAGCGTGAACGACTGCTCAATGCCGTGCTCAGCACAGTAGGCTGCCAAGAGGTCGGAGGAGAACTCACCACCTCTGTCAGAGTGCAAGCGCAGGACGGGAAAGTCCGAGTGAAAACGCTCGCTGAGCTGGAGACGGGCTCGGCGGATCCAAGGGATCAAGACATCAGGGACCTCACCCTTGGTGCGCAAGGGGAAGACCGAGGTGTAGCGCGAGTAGTCGTCAACAACTATCAGGAAGTACCTCTCCTGACCCTGACCACGGACGCGGGCTGGGCCCCACACGTCCATGTGGAGTATCTGCAAGGGAGCAGTCGTCGGGGGGAACGAGGAGGAGTGAGGAGCGGCGCGCTGCCGTCCCTCGACACAGGGGAGACAGGTAGGAGCAGGCGAGGGTGGGAGGGGAGGAAGGACCCTGGGCAGGCCAGAGACAAGGTACCTGGAGTGCATGGCACGAAGCCGCTGCACAGACGGGTGGCCAAGGCGGTGGTGCCAGAGGACAGTCTCGTGTGCCAAAGAGCGACACGAGCAGGGGGCGGACAGCTGACCTGACGCGGACGCGGACGCAGTCGCAGCAACCTGAGGGGACTCAGTAGTCAGTGTGTACAGGTCCGACCCCGGCTGCCGAGTGAAGGTAGCCAAGTGACGGCCCGTACGAGCACACGTGCAGTGTGTCACGCGCTCGTAGGCAGGGGTGAACTGGTGAACACCCCCGTCCTGGAGTGCACAGCCTGCCACCAAGTTCGTAGAGAACGAGGGGAGGTGGAGACCTGACAGTGTGCCCGACGGGACCGCAGGGCAGGGAAGGACAGTGGAAGAGGTCGCAATGACCGGACCCCCAGAGGGGTCAGCAAGGGAGACAGCAACTGGCCGAGCAAGCGGCTCAAGGGCAGTGCGGTCACGAAAGAAGCAGCGAGAATCACCTGAGTCCAGTGTGAAGGTGTGCAGTGCGGCAGTCGACGCAGTACCAAGGGGGGGAGACACACGAGCACCTAGAGCAGCAGCCTCACCAGCACCTGGGGTAGCCGACACGTGAGTACCTGGAGCGGCAGACGCACTGGCCCTAATGCCCGGGTCGGGCGGCACACACAAGTACTCAGCACCCTCTCCACTAGTAGACATCACATACATGGCAGATAGAATAGCATCAAAGTCTAGAGCATAGATATCAATCCCCTTCTTCAGGAGATCAAGCCAGCGGGGCAGCTCAGTGGCCTGAGGGAACTGAACACGCCAAGCGTCGTCGAGACGAGAGAAGCAGCGCTGTGTGGCGTGCGGTCGTCCACACTGCTGACCAGTGCGGTCACCAGTGCGAATGACGTACGTGCAGCTAAGACCACCCCCACCCCCGTGCTGAGAGTACCACTCACGGACCTCCTGGGGCGAGAGAGTGTGCTGCTGGCCCTGGCCACCGCCAGCGCCTCCACGGCCACCACCACCGCTGCCACCTCCTCGACCACCCCAACCCCTGCCGCCGCCTCGTCCACCGCCACCCCAACCGCCGCCTCCACTCCTGCCACCTCCCCCGCCGCTGCCGCCACCACCCCCACCGCTACCACTCGCCCCTCCAGCCGAGCCACCACCCCCACTGCCTCCACCGCCCCCACCGCCGCCTCCCCCGCCGTCACCGCCACTACCCTTGCCCCCTTTGCCCTTGCCGCTGCGGCGTCCGCTCGAGGCAGACGCAGTGCCGACCTTCTCAGTACCAAGAAGGTCGACAGCAGCAGCAGAGGCGACAGAGGGAAGAAGGGGGGAAGGAGAACACCCCTCAAAGAACGGGGTACGGGGGTCGCCACGAGAGGCACCTACAGCGACTATGCTAGCCTCAACTGCAAGTAGCTCCTTCTCGAGGAGGGCAATGGTGAGCTCAGTGGGGCAACGAGCTAGGAAGTGGTCCCTGACAGCACGCAGTGTGTCAGGGAGGCGGGTGACTAGGTGATAGAGAGTGAGCCAGAGTGGAGGGGGGTGCGTGGCAAGGAACTCAGTAGGCATGGCGGCACGGAAGCGGGCCTCACTAGTACGGAGGTGCGTGATGAGGTCAGCGACTGTGTGAAAGGAGGCCAGGTCGGGAAACAGGTAGGGGAGGGAGAGACGGCCTAGTGCGGCAGAGGCAGGTGAGGAGTAGCGAGCAACTACAGCTGTGTACAGTGCCGGT
The DNA here is from genome assembly GCA_947471745.1 of Closterium sp. Naga37s-1. Lineage (NCBI taxonomy): Eukaryota > Viridiplantae > Streptophyta > Zygnematophyceae > Desmidiales > Closteriaceae > Closterium > Closterium sp. Naga37s-1. The sequence goes on along the minus strand of CANJKZ010000072.1, from coordinate 2,449,374 downwards.
GCAGTCTTGTGCTGACCAAAGTGCTCGCGTTCGTCTATCGGCAGGGAGTTGCGAATGGCGAAGCGAGCGTGGGCATCACGAGTCTGCCACTGTGAGCGAGCAGTGCTGTCAGCAGTAGCAGCAGGGGCAGTGACAAGGCCTAGGGCGTGATCGTACAGTGAGATGTCATCCTTGGCTGTGAGCTGTAGGTAGAGGTGCAGGTCATCGAGCCAGGTGTCAAACTTCACAGGGCGGCCCTCAGCATCGAACACGAGAACCTGTGGGCTAGCCATAGGAACAGTAGAAATAGCAGCAGTAGCGGTAGGAGAAGCAGGTAGGACGAACCAGGTAGGGCAGGGCGGCGCGGCTCGGTTCAGGTCGGACCGGGATAGGTGCAGGGAGAGGAGTGAGGGTGGTGCTGTCACGAAAGAAACAGCGTGAGGCACCTGAATCCAGCGTGAAGGTGTGCAAGGCCTCAGCCGGCGCAGTACCAGGGAGAAAAGACTCACTAGCACCTAGAGCAGCAGCGTCTATACCTGGGTCAGGCAGTTCACACCAGTAACAGTCACCCTCAGCACTAGCAGACAAAGCATACATAGCAGAAAGAATAGCATCATAGTCTAGGTCAAAGCGTTACACCACGGTCCTCCCCTTGCGCAGCAAGGGTGAGGTCCCTGATGTCTTGATCCCTTAGATCCGCGCAGTCCGTCTCCAGCTCCGCGAGCGGTTCCGCGAGGACCATCCTGTCTTGCGTCTGCACTCTGACAGAGGTGGTGAGTTCTCCTCCGACCTCTTGCGGGACTTTTGTCGTGGGGAGGGCATTCTTCAGTCGTTCAAGCTTCCGGCCTCCCCGCAACAAAATGGGATTGCTGAGCACCGCATTGGCTTAGTCATGGAGGTTGCTCGTGTCAAAGTAACAAACGAGAATGGATGAAGTAGCAAACAGTTGGGTACAAGTACGAACCCTAATTGGGTTGTACCCCTTATGGGCTCCCCCACTATCGCATACACAAATGTAAAAGCTATAATGTTCTGACACACCCCCATAGGCAAAGTGGGGGAGAACAAGTGGTCACAAGACCAGTCAAGAAAAGCAAGGCAAGCTCAGGGTGGATCACAAAGTCACCACATAGTCCGAGCACAAGCAAAGGGCCACAGGGCCAGTTCACATGTAGTGTTATATATAAAAGAGAAACAAACAATACAGTGATCATACCTTAGAAATTGCAAGCATGCAGGTATATATATAGATCACAGTACAAGCAAAGTCCCGCAGTAAGCAAGTGAGGCAAAGTAGGCACAAGGCCTAACACAGTAACAAAACGCTGATGATCACCAGGTGGAAGTGCTTTGGTGAAGACATCAGCAGTGTTGGCCCGAGTGGCCACGTACGCAAGAGAAAGCTGGCCACGCTGCTGCAACTCTCGAGCAAGGAAGTAGCGCAGAGCGATGTGCTTCGTTCTGTGCTCCAGTCTGTGCTCCTGACACAAGGCAATCATGGCCTTGTTGTCTACGTATAGAACTGGAGGCGAACGAGGCTGCTCTCCCAAGTAAGTCAGCAGGTAGGTGAGCCAGCGTAGCTCTTGTGCAGCCATGGCCCCAGCGTAGATCTCAGCCTCACAACTGGAGCTGAGAACCGAAGACGAGCGGGTAGACCGCCAGGAAACAGAGCCAGTGTCAAGGCTGAAGGTGTAACCCTATGACGACAGCTGTGTAGCTGAGTCGTCAACCTAGGAAGCCTCTGCATGACCGGTGTGGACAACTGGACCCCGTCCTCCAAGCACAAGCCCCATGCCCGACGTACTGCACAAGTAACGCAGTACCCTCTTCGCAGCATCCCAGTGCACCTTTCGGTGCCTGCCGGGAGCCACGTAGCGAGCCAGGAGGCTGAGAGGGTACGCAAGGTCAGGTCGAGTGCACGTCATCAGGTACATGAGGCAACCCACAAGCTCTGGGTATGGACCACTCGGCTCTACGGACTCGTCCGAAGGTGGAGCTGAGAGACAGTGGCTGGTAGACAGAGGAGTGGGCTGTGGCGAGGAGAACTGGAAGCCGAAGCGCCGAAGGACCTGGTGCACCATGTGTGACTGAGTCAGGGAAATGGTGCGCCGAGCTCTGGCCCGGGTGATCTGCAAGCCAAGATAGCTGCGCAGTTCACCCAGGTCAATGAAGGAGTGTCTCTTCTGCAGCTCCGACTTTACAAGGGTCAGTGCCTCAGTGTCAGCAGTGGCAAAGACGAGGTCGTCGACGTAGACAAGGACGTAGAAAGGCGGCAGCGAGGTGTCGGTGCGTAGAAACAGCGACGGGTCAGCAGTAGAAGGAGCAAACCCAAGAGCCACAAGTGCAGTCCTCACTGTGCCGTGCCACTCGTGAGGTGCCTGACGGAGGCCGAAGAATCCACCGAGTACCTGACGGAAAAGACTCCATGAAACCAGGTGGGCGGCGCAATCAGATCTCCTCGTGCAGGCTGCCCTGCAGGAAAGCTGTGCTGAAGTCCAGAGAGTGCAACTCGTAGTCACGCTGAGCAGCGACGTGCAGCAACACCTGAAGAGTAGTCATCTTCGGGGTGGGGGAGAAGGTCTGGAAGTAGTCAACTCCCTGTCGCTGACTGAAGCCTCTAGCAACGTAACGTGCCTTGAAGGCAGGCGGAGAACCCGGCGGCCGCTTCACCCTGAAGATCCACATGCCATTGAATATGTTTGCCCCAGGTGGGGGAACCTCGTCGACGTAGGTGCCTGTGGACTTCCTGGATGCCATCTCGGCATCCATGGCTGCCTGCCACTGAGAGCAGTAAGGACCCGTAATCGCCTCTGCGTAAGAGCGCGGGGTCGGGATGTCTGGAGCATCCGGGTCTCCCTCAAGGGCAAGCAGCATGGAAGTGAAACGAGGTACAGCAGCTGCAAGAGACTCAAAGTCCTCCTGCCTGTCCTCAAGGACGTCCGTGCCAAGAGCACACTCACCCCCGACGGACGGAGGACTGGCAGACGCAGACTCAGCAACAAGAGCAGTGGTGTAGTCTAGACGACAGGCAGCAGCAAAGTCAAGCAGCTCAGCAACGAGAGCAGACGCAGCAGTAGACTCAAAAGAAGGGTCAATGACAGCAGTGGCGAGGAGACGAGAGACAGTGGGACTGGCAGCATGAGCGCGGTCAGACTCAGGGTCAGGGACCGCAGGAAGAGAGGACTCAGGAGGAGCAGGCAGAGGAACACGTAGAGGAACAGAGGAAGGACGAAGGGTCATAGCGTGCGTGGCAGGGAGAGGAGGAGGACGTGAACGAGGAACGCGACGAGCAGTGCGAACAGGCGAGACAGGACGAGACGCAGGCTCACGATGCTCTGTAAGACCGCCGGACTGCTCAGTGTAAGGAGAAGGAGCAGGCAGAGGAGAGGCCGGCTGTAACGGTGGCTGCGACTAGTTAGGCGGGGGACACGGGAGGGGAGGAGTAAGGGCAGCAGAAGGCGGGGTACCAAGAACCTGCTGGAGCAGGGGAACGAAGTACGGTCGCGGCAGCACAGCGCCACCAGGATCAACAGCTCCAGCTCCTCCAGCTCCTCCAGCTCCAACACCTCCAACACCATGGCCTCCAACTCCAGCGCCTCCTACGCCAGGAGCACAAGACTCCGTAAGGTCTCCAGCTCCAATACCCTCAACACCACCAGTCTCGGAAGCTCCAGTACCTCGGGTACGAGCACCTCCAGGATCAGTGGTCGCAGTACCTCCAGTAACACCAGCTCCAGCAGCAACTCCAAGACCTCCAGCTCCAGCAGGGCCAGCACCTCCAGCTCCAGAAGCTCCACTCCGAAGGCGCGTACGCCGAACAAACCACTCACGTAGCTGCAGCAGAGACAGGCTCGGCGAAGCACCAGCAAAACCTCCAGACGAATCAGCACCCAGAGGCTCCGCACCTCCAGACTCCGCACCCTCCGACACAGCACCCCCGGGCTCAACACCCTCAGGCTCAGGACCACCAAGCTCACCACCCCCAGTCGCAACACCCCCAGGCTCACCACCCCCAGTCTCAACACCCCCAAGCTCAGCACCCCCAGTCTCAGCACCCTCTGACTCTTCACCCTCAGGCTCCGCACCCCTAGACGCAGCACCCCCAGACGCAGCACCTCGAGCAGCACCTGAGTCGACAGCTATCTGAACAGGCGCGGGACCAGGGAGAGGGTCTACCTGAGACACACCTGAAGGAGCAGGACCCTGGGGCGGGAGGGGGTCTACCGAAGGGGGACCGGGAGCAAGGAAGAGGAAACTTCGAGGAACCTTCGTTCCCGATACCCTCGCATTCAGGGTCCACCGAACGCATACTCTGCATAGACATAGTCCGCAAGTACACTACTCTGAGACTAGTTATAAGATTTCAGGGTTCGATAAGTAACTTTTCTGATTGGATCAGAGTTCACAAGTTAAAAAAACTGAAATTGCAGGGCCCAGCAGTTGAGAAGCCTGTAATCACCCTGAAATCAGGGTAATTACCCTGATAAAATCAGCCCTGTCTGGACCCTGTAAAATTTCGATTCGATTCAACTTACGAGACTGAAATGTACAATTTGGTTCGTTGAAGTTGTATTTTATGTATTTGTCGTTATATAAGCGCCGGCGCTTATGGCCGATATTCAATTACAAGTGCCCCCCTTTAAAAAATTGATTTTATTATAAGCGCATATGCGCTACTATCCGGGGTAATACGGTACACTGATACCGAATCCTCTTGTGCGAGGACATCCCTGCGAAGCCGCAAGACGTCGTAACCGCCGACGGGATTCGAATCTGCGACCATCACATGGATAGCCAATATCTAATCAGCTGAGCCATATCCTGTAAACAATTTCATGATCAATAATTTATGTTGTTTTAGGCTGTTTTGTCAGAATGTTATTGTATACATCACTTTATAACTGCCTGCAATGTAGACTTAGTGTAGTTACCTTGCTTGTTAGGTGGTGCACCTTGCTTCACTTCTTTCATATTTGTACCCTTGAACCTATAGTGAAACTCTCATTCTCCTTCCACAAACTTTCTCGACACTCTCCTCACCCTCGAACTTAACTACCAAGGCTCCTAAACTATGGCTCCTAAGCCAAACTCACGCTAGTATTTTAATATGGAATCAGAGCGACTACGCTCTTGGCCTGTGGGCCCCACGTGCTTCCGCTGCTTTCTTTTCTGTCGCGCGCCCCGTGGCGCGCGACACTTTTTTCTTCCCGCCACGCGCCCCGAGCGCGTGGCGGTTTTCCGCACGCCGTGCGCCCCGGACGCGCGGACGCCGCCCTTCTCGGCCCCTCACGGCCTCTTCGCGGCCCCGTCGCTGCTACTCTCACGGCCCCTCACGCTACCCTCAGTGGCCCCGTCGCCACACTTCGCGGCCCTGTCGCCGCCCCATCTCGGCACCGTCGCCGCCTTTAGCGGCCCCGTTGCCGCCCCTAGCGGCTCCGTTGCCGCCCCTTGTGGCCCTGTCACCTGCTCGTCGCGGCGCACCCCCCCCTGGCCGCCGCCTCTGCCTCCCTTGCGCCCGTGCCTGCTTTGCAGCAGCGCGCGGGCCTGCCTTGCAACAGCAGCCGCCCCTGGAGCCGCCGCTGCGGCAGCCGCCCCTGGAGCCGCCGCCCCTGGAGCAGCCGCCGCTGCAGCAGCCGCCCCTGGAGCCGCCGCCCCTGGAGCAGCCGTCAATGCAGCAGCCGCCCCTGGAGCCGCCACTGCAGCAGCAGCCCCTGGAGCAGCCGCCCCAGCAGCAGCCGCCCCTGGAGCAACCGCCGCTGCAGCAGCCGCCCCTGGAGCAGCCGTCACTGCAGCAGCCGCCCCTGGAGCCGCCACTGCAGCAGCAGCCCCTGGAGCAGCCGCCACTGCAGCAGCCGCCCCAGCAGCCGCTACCCCTGCAGCAGCCGCCCCTGGAGCGGCCGCCCCTGCAGCAGCCGCCCCTGGAGCAGCCCTCAACCGCAGCAGCCGCCCCTGGAGCAGCCCGCACCTGCAGCAGCCGCCCCTGGAGCAGCCAGCAACTGCAGCAGCCGCCCCTGGAGCAGCCCGCACCTGCAGCGGCCGCCCCTGGAGCAGCCCGCACCTGCAGCCCGTCCCGTTCCCCCCCCCCCCCCCCCCCACCCCCCCGTGCATTCCGTGGTGCTGGGGGTGTGGGGTGCCGAGCATGGGGGTGGCGGGTGTGGGGGTGGCGGTTCTGTGTTCCTCCCCTTGCTCCTCCTCCTCCCTCGTCTCCCACTGCTGCAGCTGTCGCTGAGGGGGGTGGGTGTGTGGGAGCCTAGGGTTTAGGGTTTAAGGGGGGTGCTGTGGGAGTGGAGCTAGGGTTTGAACAGGGAGTGTGTGAGAGGGGAGTGGGGCAGCTGGGGGAGGTTGTGTGAAGGTAGCTGTCGTGTCGCCTGCAGCGCCTGTAGTCCGTCGCCCTTGCTTCGGTAGCCAGTGAGCCTGTTGCACCAGTCGCCAGTGGGTCCGTTGCTCCTGCCGCTCGTCTATAGCCGCGGAGCCAGTCACTCCAGTAGTCCGTCGCCCTTGCTTCGGTAGCCACTGAGTCAGCCGCTCCTGTGCCCGTGCCTCTGCAGCTTCAGTCGTTGCCTCGCATCTTCTCTTCCTCCACAGTCTCTCCTCCTCATTTGCCCTCTCTGTCTGCTGCGCTCTACTTGGTGTACCCCTTCCGGGGGTGTTTCTGCACATGGTTCTTCACTGCAGGCAGTTAGGGGGTGTGTCAGAATGTTATTGTATACATCACTTTATAACTGCCTGCAATGTAGACTTAGTGTAGTTACCTTGCTTGTTAGGTGGTGCACCTTGCTTCACTTCTTTCATATTTGTACCCTTGAACCTATAGTGAAACTCTCATTCTCCTTCCACAAACTTTCTCGACACTCTCCTCACCCTCGAACTTAACTACCAAGGCTCCTAAACTATGGCTCCTAAGCCAAACTCACGCTAGTATTTTAATATGTTTTTGGCATGGTATGAAAACATTTACCCTGTGAGTCAGGGTAGAGCTGGCCTGAAACCCTGATTAGCCAGGGTGGGCCAAAACCAATTTTGGGCCCCCGCCCCCACTAAAAAAATCGATTCCATTAGAAGCGCATATGCGCTACTATCCAAGGTGATACGGTATCACGCCTAGTTTTGATTTTCCTAACGACTAATACCCTAGTTGTGGAGGAACATGCCTATTTAGTAACCACTAGGCCAATACCGTATGTTCGTAAGGGAGGCAAGAGAAGAGAGTGCACCTTGCTCTCCGTCTAAAATGTTTTCTTGACCCTCGCGGGCATGAATCTTTTTTTGTTTTTGTTTTTGTTTTTGATTTTTTTTTTCCGGTTTCCTTCCCTTATCGGCTGTTACAGTAATTATGCCATGGCTGCTTAATAGAGCGAGCAAGTAGGACCCAGGCCCCCGAATTGCTTCGTGCGTAGGCTGGAAAATCAGAGGCTGTACTGGGACGCGGTAGCCGGTTAAGGCAGAACGTGTGCTTCGCGATGCCGTTTATCAGAACTCTAAGCTGCTGGTTTGCTGAGAAGGGTGTGATTGCAGTGAAGCAGCCAGGTGTGGTTGGGACATGAGGGAACAGGTGAGGCGGAATCGTGCCCTGATGTGCGCAAGGAGAGAGTCAAATCGTTCATCCTGCGACAAGTGCAGTTGGGCAGAGAAGAGAATGGGGGGAGGAAGATGGATAGAGCGAGACCGGGTGAGGGAGAGCAGGTCGAGTCAGTCGTCCAGTGACTAAGTGCAGTGGGGCAGAAAGGAGAAAGAAGCGGGAAAAGATGTGCAGGGAGAGACCAGGTGACAAAGAGCAGGTGAGGTGGAATCGCGCTCTGAGGTGCCATACGTGTAACGGGAATGTCAAAGCGTCCGCCATGCAACAAGGAATATTGACGGGGTCAGCGGGAAGGGGATATGGGATCAGTCTCCGCTATCTGACAGGAGATTACCACAGCGCTTGTTTTGTGAAAAGTAGTTGGAGGGTGCGGTACAATGCAGTGGGATGAGGTAGGATGTGACAGGATGAGGTGGGATGAAGTGGAATGAGGCACATATTAGGCACCATAAGAAGTCTGTGCGGAGGACAAAAGCGCGTGCAGTTCACACGGATAAGAGAAAAGTACATTGAAGTTATCATGGGTTTTATGTTGCACTAAAGGTCCCCTAGAGAATGTGACGAATGGGCAGTTCACTAGGGAAGACGTGGGTGGGGAGGGAGTGGGGGGTATGAATGGTGGTGCGAGATGGGAGAGGGAGGAGCGAAAGGGGAGCTTGGGCAAAAGTGACGGGGAAGGGATGAAGGGAGAGGAGGAAGGTAGGCTGTTAGTTGGAGAGTTGTGATGTGGCGTAGTGCTGCAACTGTAATACCTGCAGTTTGAAAATCCACTCAAAGCATGATGTGGGTGGAGTGCAACTGAAGAAGCTGTTGTAACTCATTCGAGGGTTCGTGAGTGGGAAAGTGTGAGACGAGTTGTTGCCACTGTGTTGTGAGGCGTTTCAGAAACACAAACTGGATGCTCCTGCTGTAACTCATATCAACGGTCGGGTCTTGAGTTAAGATGGGTTAGACCAAACGGTTGCTCTGAACTGAACTCACTTCGGGGTTGGTTATGGGGAAGTCGGATATGAGTTGCTGCAGCTGGTGCACGGCTTTGGTTGCCCTGCAGGTGAGAGAAGAATGGTAGGCGTGGAGGGATGGGAGGGATGCGTGGGGAAGAGGGGGAAATGGTAACGGGGAAGTCGATATGCGTTGCTGCAGCTGGTGCAAGGCTGTGGTTTTCCTGACAAGGAGAGAAGCACTGTAGAGATGGGAGGGATGGACGGATGGGAGTGATGGCAGGGGTAAGGGGGGGTTGAGGGGAGGGCGAGATGCGGGGTATGGGGGGAACGGGGGGATGGGGGGATAGAAGGGATGGAGGGATCGGGGGGAGGGATGGCAAGATTAGCAGGGGTAGGAATGGTGACAGGAAGGGTGAGAGGAATGGGAGGGACGAGAGGGATGGAGAGAAGCGGAATCGAATTGAGGATGGGAGGGAAGCATAGGATGGTGGGACTGGGGAAGTGCAAGATGAGCTGCCGTACACCTTTGGGTTAGGGAGACAAAAAGCAACCGGATTTGAGGTTTGAGACTTGATAGTTATTGCAGGGGGATACGGGAGCGACAGGAAGGGTGGAGGGAAGGGACGGAGATGGGAAGGATGGGAAGAACGCAATGGGAATGAGGCGCTCCCCAAACGGGATGGGAGGCGCTGCGATGGTGGAGGTGGAAAGATGAGGAGCAGGAAACGGGATGGGAAGAGAAAATGGAAACAGAATAAGTGGCAGGGGAGGTATGGAAGGACACGGAGTAAGTGGCATGAGGACCCACCAGTGAGGATTAAAGGTGGAGTCTCGCCTGGGGGAGAATCGTGTGGACGGGGTTGACTGGATGACCTGCTTCCACGCAGCTGCACAACCCCACATGAAGCCCAGCTCGTCCCCTGATGGTGGTGTGGGATGGGGTGGAGTGGGGTGCGGAGCGGTGCGGTGGGATGGGACGGGATGGGATGGGATGGGATGGGGTGGGGTGGGGTGGGGTGGGGTTGGGTGGGATGGGATGGGATGGGGTGGGATGGGGTGGGTTGGGATGGGGCGGGGTGGAGTAGGACGGGATGAACTGGACTGTGTGGGACGGGGCAGGCCAGGGCGGGATGTGGCGGGAGTGTTCCAGAATGCTGCATGCTGCATGGTGTATATTCCATGATACATGGCACATGACGCGCATTGCGGCATAATGCACAAGTACAATAATGATGCATTATGAACGCTATCTTATAACCCCCCTGCGTGTCTTACTAGTTACGAGTAGGCCTAATTGCTCTGCCATAGCCAGATCAACGGGCTCCAATATCGTAAGTCAGCTCGTGTGGTGTAGGACGCATGATATGCATTGCGTACATCGCTGCACACCATGTGCGTACGGAATTCCACCCACCTATCATGAACCCATGCGCCAAGCCCGTTTCTCTCCCCTCTTCCCTTCCCAATCGCAGGCCGTCCCTGTCAATCAAGACAAAGTGAGGGCAGCCGATGACATCACTCCGGGTTGGAGGGGAAATGGAGACGAGGAGGAAAACGCATGGTGACGAGAAGGGGAAACGCAGGTGACGAAAAGAGGAAAACGCATGGTGACGAGAAGGGGAAACGCAGGTGACGAAAAGAGGAAAACGCATGGTGACGAGAAGGGGAAATGCAGGTGACGAAAAGAGGAAAACGTATGGTGACGAGAAGAGGAAACGCAGGTGAGGGAAAAACGCATGGTGAGGATGTAATAGCTGTGTCTGGATTGATTATATCATATAGCTTCTGAGTCAACTCAAAAGTCATATCTCAAGTGATGGAGAGTGTTACAAGATAGGGTTCCCCATGCCAGCGTGCATGGGAACACCCGAACCGTTACAACTCCCTCTGCCTAGCTAGCTCCGAATAAGGATAGGTGTTAGCCTCGGAGAACACTCGCTTATCCTCATCAGCTATTAGAAGCTACCAAAATATAACAGGGCATGGCGTCGAGGCGCTATGCCAAGATGCCATGCGAAGAGCGTGGCGATGCGGTTTTCCTTCCGAGCCGCGCTTCCTCCTTCCTAGCATAAGTAGCTTCTCTCAATCTTGTGGTATATTGGATCCTTGTATCATCTCCTTCTTATTCTTGATCTTGAAGCTACCCTCTCCTGCGGTCTCACTCGCCTTCTTTTCTGGAGCTAGGCTTCTCTAGCTTAGCTTTCTTCTCTTCCGCTGCGACGCTACTATAATCTTCTCTTCTAAGCTACGGCGCCGCTCCTTAGTCGCCATGGCCGGCCAGGCCAGCCGCGCCGCCATGCGTGGCTGCGCGCCGTAGCCTTGTTTCAGAGAGGGTCGCAACTAGTGCGATGAGAACGCAACAACAGCCCGACTTATTAAATCGCAATGACGAAGTGCGAGAATGGTTTGACAAACGGAGAGAGGAGTATGCTGTGATTCGTAACTTCCGCTAACGTACAAGCGGTGGAAGAAATGAGGGATAAGTGACGAAGGTGCTCACTGATATCCCTCGGCGTGGCCCTGCGCTAATAACTGCTCTTCTAAGCCAACCACCGCATCTAAATCCATACGTTTCCCTAATGTCGCCAGAAATCGCGGCGAATTCGATGCTAACAGCAAGAAACAACACGTTATAGATTGAGGCTCAGCGTCGCAGAAACAACCCTAATTGGTCTGGAAAGCGACACGTCCGATTAGGTTCCTAAAATTGAGGCGCGACGAAGGCCTTATTGCAAGGCGCGACGAGGGCCACATGCCAGGGATACTCTTTACGTGAGGAACAGAGTATAACGCCTCGCTAACTCACTTGAAAACAGGGTGGTAGTGACTTTGAAGGCTAGAAACTTGGCTGGAAAGGCTCAACTAAGGGCGTGTCCAGCGCTTGCATTTTTTGTTATTCAGTACCATCTCAAGATTCGCAGTTCATGACAAGGCTCGACGATGAACGTCGTAAGGGTTGCGTAGAAGCTGAATATCTTACTAAAGATAAACGCAACACCGTTATATATAATAAAATTCTTTTGTTAGTTTATTTTTCCATCCTCTTAGGTATATCCGTATCCTTATCCCACCCTCTAAAGTCGTTTTTATTATAATTATTGCATTTTCTTCTCTATATTACACAAAATGCTCAATCATATAGAATTCTGACTGAAGAATATCAGCATGTACTATGTGGTTACTTATGGTGTAGATCAATGATTTGCATGAAATGTAGTGCATCCTTGTGATTTACAAGCACCTGTGACAAACGGCATGTTTTGTGAGTACAAGAGTGATAGGCGCGTTAGGTGCCTTAAACGCTGGCGCCTTGGTGCCATGAGCGCTGGCGCCTTGGCGCCTTAAACGCTGGCGCCTTGGTGCCATGAGCGCTGGCGCCTTGGCGCCTTAAACGCTGGCGCCTTGGCGCCATGAGCGCTGGCGCCTTGGAGGCTTAAACACTGGCGCCTAACTCGCTGGCGCCTAACGCGCTTGTGCCTTGCAGCCCGCTGGCGGCTTGTGCGCTGCTACCTTGTTGCGGCAGCGCGCTGGCAAATCATTGCGCATGCTCACTCGTTGCTGCAGTGAGCTCACGCGTTGCTGCCGTGTGCTCACGCCTTGCTACGGCAGCCCGCTGTGCCTTGCTGCAACTCTCCGGCGCCTTGTAGCATGGCGATGCCCAGCTCGTTGCTGACTGGAGCCTTGCTGCACACCAGCGTGGTGTGCGTGACCTCATGGGATCTATGTTTCAAACCACGCTTGTGAGTCGTCAAATTTGGTTTCTTTCGTTGCAAGAATTGCGTTTCATTTCTGTTTTGTATCAATGTTCATCGGTACTTTCATTTTGTACTTATCAGATTTCAACACATACGTGCTTATCAAGTTCCATTTCACGATCAAGTATGTGCTCATCATTGAATAATTCACTGCGTTCTCCGACGACAATTCATTTTTTACTTGACTTGTTTGTTTTGCAAGGTGTGTAAGACGCGTTGTGGGGAGCAGGGAGGGGAATGCGAGAGAGAAGACAATGTGGAAAAGGGTGGGAGGAGATTTTGAGGTAGAGGGAGAGGAGAGAAGGCGGAAAGGGGGAGGAAGGGGGGACAAGCTAGCAATGATTGATACATAATGAATTGATTGCAACTCTTTGTTACCGTAAGGCCCCGGATAGTAGTGTCAGAATGTTATGTTTGTCTAGCCTGCTGTGGGGTACTCAATAGTGAGTACAGCCCAATTTAGGGTTTGCTATATGTACTCAACTGCTTGCTAGTGCAACCTCTCTTTCTCATTTCTAACTTTCAACTGTTATTCCCACATGGAATCAGAGCAGGTCGACCCTTATGGGTCGATCCTGTGCATGGGCCCACCATTGTCTTCCGCTGCTATACTGTCTATCGCGCGCCTCGGGCGCGCGCTGCCTGTTTGCCTGCCGCGCGCCCATGGCGCGCGGCCCTTTTTCTTCCCGCCGCGCGCTCGAGGCACGCGACGCCTTACTCGACCCCGTCGCGGCCCCGCCCTGGCCCTCCCCCGTAGCTTGTCGCGGCCCCGGCCCCTGCCCTGCCCCGGCCCTGCCCTGGCCCCGCCCCGACCCTGTCGCGGATCTGTCCCGGACCTGTCGCGGCCTCGCCCCGGCCCTGTCCTGGCCCTGCTCCGGCCCTACCCCGGCTCTGCCCCGGCCCTGCCCCGGCCCTGCCCCGTCGCGGCGCCAATTGGGGCCCGCGCGCGGCCCCCCCCAGGGCGCCGCGACGGGCGACGGGAGGGGCGACTGAAGGGGGCCCTGCGTCGGCCCCCCTTCCTGTCTTCGTCGCGGCCCTGCCCCCCCCCCCGTACCCTCCCTACCCGCCATCTACGGCCCTGCCCTGTGTTAGGGTTTGGGGGTGGCGGGTGGGGGGTGGCGCGTGTGTGGCGTCACCTGCTCCTCCTCCTACTTCGTCTCCCACTGCTGCAGCTGTCGCTGAGGGGGGTGGGTGTGTGGGAATGGACGGAGTGGTGCTAGGGGGTGGAGTGTGAGTGAACCTAGGGGTGCAGCAGGGGGTGTGTCATAGGGGGGTGGGACAGTTTAGGGAGGTTGAAGGGGGGTGGCCGCCGTGAAGCCAGCAGCTCCAGTCGCCCGTGAGCCCGTTGCGCCAGTCGCCCGTGAGCCCGTTGCTCCAGTTGCCCGTGAGCCCGTTGCTCCAGTTGCCCGTGGGTCCGTTGCTCCTGCCGCTCAGAGTTAGCCGCGGAGCCATTTACTCCAGTAGCCCGTGTGCCAGTTGCTCCAGTTGCCAGTGTGTCAGTTGCTCCAGTTGCCCGTGTGCCAGTTGCTACAGTTGTGCCGTGTGCCAGCAGCTTCAGCTGCTGCCCACTACCTCCTCTCCTCTCATCGTCCCTCCTTCTACTCACTTGCCCTCTGTTATATCCTCTAGCTTTGCTTATATTTGTGAACTATAAACTGCTACTTCTTGTACTTGTGCTCAGAATGTGTGGTGACATTGTGATCCACCCTGAGCTTGTTTGCTTTGCTTGTTGTGCCGATTACACCTCACTCTGGCTATGGGGATGTGTCAGAATGTTATGTTTGTCTAGCCTGCTGTGGGGTACTCAATAGTGAGTACAACCCAATTTAGGGTTTGCTATATGTACTCAACTGCTTGCTAGTGCAACCTCTCTTTCTCATTTCTAACTTTCAACTGTTATTCTCACAAGTAGCGCCCCTGGGGGTATAAAAAAACACTGTTTTTTAGGGGTGCGCTTATACTCGAGGTTTTTTATAAGCGCTGGCGCTTATATAATGACATTTAGGAAATGCGTATTTCTTACACCAAATTGTATATCACGTTCTTGCAATTTGAATCGAGTCGAAACTATACAGGGCTGGAATTGAGAATCTCGCGCCAGTTGGCAGGGAATGATTCCCTGCCAACACACCCAGTCAGAATGAGTCAACTTACACTGCCGACAGCTCATTCTGACTGGACGCGCAGGCACTGAGCCGAGCGAGGTGAAGGGCTTCGAAATTCAATCATGTGGGAATGGAAAATGTGAGTTTCGTTACAACGATTTCAGTACAATTATAGCAAAACAAAACAGAGGGTGGTGCTTATAATCCGTAAGCCTTCAGGGGTGGGCTTATAATCGAGGACCGGATATAAGCGCCGTCATCCTTTTATAAGCGCCAGCGCTTATCCGAGGCCTGCACTTTTATCCGGGGGCTTACGGTATGCTTGTCTGCTCTCAATCCTATTTGTGTATGCATGTGTGTGCGGGTGTGTTTGTGCGGGTCGGTTTGTGCGGGTGTGTTCATCTCAGTTGGTTGTTTCACAGGGGGTTGTTGTGCTGATATGCATCGTGTTTGTGATCTGAGGTTGTCATCGTCGTTGGGGCAGCGTGTATTCGCTGTTTCAACGACCCCATCAATCTCAGTTGCAACATTGGTGTATGTTGCAACAATTTCAACCCTAAACCATTGTGCAACATCAATTTGTTCACAACCTTTACGTGGTGTTGTACCCTTTTACGAGCGTTTGCATTTGTGTTTGTGGGATGTATGTTTCAAAGTGTGGTGTTACTATGTGTCATGTATGTAATTTGAGGAGGTTGTTAATCGTCTTTGGGGCAGCGTTTTTTCGCTGTTTCAACGACCCCATCAACCTCTATTGCTATATGGTGCATCCTAACATTCATTTTGAAGCAACCACTCCACCTCATACTGTGTTTATTTGTACAACTCCATTCGTGCATGTTGATACCAGAATATTATGCTCGGCTGTACCATCCGCCGTATTTTTCGACAATGCTGGGATGGTCGAGCAAATTCATGGTTTCAATATGATACGTGCGGTATTTGGTTTCACATATGGGGATATTATTTGAGAGTGCTTTTATTCACTATTTGTGGCATCCGTTTGAACACGGTTCCATGTCATAATGTAATAATGCTTACATTTGTATAGGCTATAGTGGGGTAGCCCATAAGGGGTACAACCAAATTAGGGTTAGTACTTGTACCCAACTCTTTCATAGTTCATTCATTCTCGTTCATTCTTCTGACATGGTTTCAGAGCAGGTCCTTCGCTAGGACCGTTTTTTTTTCCTTGGGCCCACCACAGCGCTACCCCGCTAGCCGCCCTCTGCAGCCCTCGTGCTGCCCCTACTGCCCGTCGCGACCCGTCGACCCCTAGGCCAGGCCCCTAGGCACCGGCCCGTAGCCCGTCGCCCGTAGGCCCGTCGTCACTAGGCCCGTCGCCTTGGCCCGTCGCCCCGGCCCGTCGACACCCGGCCCGTCGCCCCGGCCCGTCGCCCTTAGGCCCGTCGCCCTAGGCCCATCGCCCTTCGGCCCATCGCCCCGGCCCGTCGCCCCTATGCCCGTTGCCCCTAGCCCGGCCGTCGCCCCTAGCCCGGCCCGTAGGCCCGTCGCCCCTAGCCCGGCCCGTAGGCCCGTCACCCCTAGGCCGGCCCGTTGCCACTAGGCCCGTCGCCCCGGCCCGTCGCCCCTAGGCCCGTCGCCCCTAGCCCGGCCCGTCGCCCTTAGCCCACGCGCCCCGGCCTGTTGCCCGACGCCCCTACGCCCGCGACTGACGCCCCTACGCTCCGGCCCGTCGCCCGACACCTCTAGGCCCGCGCCCATCGCCCCTAGCTCCGGCCCGTCGCCCGACTTCCCTACGCCCCGGCCTGTCACCAACCGCCCCTAGGCCCGCGCCTGTCGCCCCTAGGCCCGCACCCCTAGGCTCGTCGCCCCTAGGCCGGCCCGTCGCCCCTAGCCCGGCCCGTCGCCCCTAGCTCACGCGCACCAGCTAGTCGCACGACGCCCCTACGCCCGCGAACGACGCCCCTACGCCCGCGAACGACGCCCCTAGGCTCGCGCTTGTCGCCCCTAGCCCCAGCCCATCGCCCGGCTCCCCTAGGCCCCGGCCCGACGCCCCGGACTGACTCCCCTAGGCCCCGGCCCGTCGCCCCTAGGCAAGTCTCTCCTAGGCCCCAGCCCGACAGTCGACCCCAGGCCCCGCGAGCCGCCCCTTCCGGCCCACCCCTCGACCCTGCAGCTCGCGAGCTGCCCTTGCAGCCCCGCGCGCCGCCCCTGGTGGCCCTCCAGCCACCCCTGCTGCTCTGCTAGCCGCCCCTTGCGGCCGTCCCACAGCCTCTTGCTGCTGCCTGCCCTCTGCTCTGCGCTGCCCTGCTTCACCCCGCTCTGAGTGCTGCACCGCTATGGCTTCGCTTCGCGTTCTCGCATTCGATCATGAGGGCAGACCTATTCAGTTTGACACGTGGCTCGACGACCTGCAGCTGTACCTACTGAGCGACTCTAGGGACAGTGTTTCGTTGTTTGACCACACGTCTGGCGCCGCTCCCGCCCCTCCTACCACAGCTGACAGTGCGACTCGCTCACAGTGGCTTACTCGTGACGCTGCTGCTCGCTTAGCCATTCGCAACCACCTGCCCTTAGCCGAATGCGCTCACTTCGAACAGCACAGGACAGCACAGGCACTGTACGACGCTGTCGTAGCTCGCTACTCCTCGCCTGCCACTACTGCTTGAGGCCGCCTGCTACTGCCCTACCTGTTCCGCTGTCTGCCTTTGCCACAGTCGAGGACCTGGTTTCCCACCTTCACGCAAGCGACGCTCGCTACCGTGCTACCGCCCCCGCTGAGTTCCTTGACAGAAACCGGCCCCCGATGTTCATCATTCTCTACTTTATAGTCACCCGCCTCCCTGACTCTCTTCGCTCTGTCAAGGACCACTTTCTCTCCCTTGACCCAACAGTCCTCACTGTTGACCTACTCGAGCAGCACCTCCTTGCAGCTGAGACTAGTGTAGTCGCTCTAGGTGCTGCTCGTGGCACTCCGCGAACGCCCTTCTTTGAGGGGTGCTCCCCCTCCCCCCTTGCCCCCTCCTACGCCTCTGCTGCTGCTGTTGACGTCCTTGGTGCTGAGGATGTCGGGGCTGCTTCTGCTAGTGCAAAGCGCCGCAGCAACAAGGGCAAGGGTGGCAGGGGTGGTGGAGGTGGCAGCGGGAGTGGTGGTGGGGGCAGCAGTGGCGGTACTGGAGGCAGTGGAGGTGGTGGCAGCGGTGGGATTGGTGGAGGGAGTGGGGGCGTTCTTGGCGGCGATGGAGGCAGTGGTGGGAGTGGCGGTAGTGGCAGCGGTGGGAGTGGTGGCGGTAGGACTGGAGCTCAGCGTGGAGGTTCTGGAGGAGGCCAGAGGCAGCGGCAGCAGCGTCGGAGCGAGACCCCGTCGCCCCTGCAGCTTCGTGAGTGGTTTGCTCAGCGTGGGGCGTCTGGGGGTAGTGTGAGCTGCTCGTATGTCATTCGCACGGGTGACTGTGCTGGTCAGACATGCAGGAAGCCTCACACTCAGCACCGCTGCTTCTCCCGCCTCGACGACGCTGAGCGTGCTGAGTTTGGTGATGATGTCGAGCGCCCCCACTGGGCAGAGCAGCTTAGGTCTCGAGTTGCGATCTTTGACCTAGACTTTGATGCTATTCTTTCTGCTATGTATGCTTTGTCTGCTAGTGCTGAGGGTGATTGTTACCGGTGTGTGCCGCCTGACCCAGGTATAGAGGCTGCTGCTCTGGGTGCTAGTGAGTCGTCTCTCCTTAGCACTGCGCCTGCTAAGGCCTTGCACACCTTCACGCTGGACTCAGGTGCCTCACGCTGTTTCTTTCGTGACAGCACCACCCTCACTCCTCTCCCTGCACCTGTCCCAGTCAGACTGGCTGACCCCTCCGGGGGCCCAGTCGTTGCCCGTTCCTCCACTGTTCTCCCGTGTCCGGCGCTTTCGTTAGGCTCACTGTCAGGTCTTCACCTCCCCTCGTTCTCTACGAACTTGGTGAGTACCGCTGCCCTCCAGGATTCGATGGTCACTACCACCACTCCTGGGGGTCAGCGTGTGTCGATCTGCACGTGTACACGGACGGGTCGTCACCTGGCCACGTTCACTCATCGGCCAGGGTCGAGTCTGTACACACTGGCTACTGAGCCTCCTCAGGTAGCTGCGTCTGCCCAGGTGTCTGCGTTAGGCCAGGTAGCACCCCCTTGCTCGTGTCGCCTCCTGTCGCACCAGAATCTTCTGTGGAACCACCGCCTTGGACACCCCTCCCTGCCACGCCTGCGTGGCATGCACTCCCGCCTCCCTGTCTCTGGTCTTCATAGGTCTTTGCCTCCCCTCCCGCCCTCTCCGGCCCCGCCCTGCCTTCCTTGTGTCGAGGGGCGGCAGTGCGCCGCTCCTCACTCCTCCTCGTTTCCCCCGACGACTGCTCCCCTGCAGACTCTCCACATGGACGTGTGAGGCCCAGCCCGCGTCATTGGATAGGGCCGCGAGCGCAACTTTCTGCTGGTCGTTGACGACTACACGCGGTACACCACGGTCTTCCCCTTGCGCAGCAAGGGCCAGGTCGTTGATGTCTTGATCCGTTGGATCCGCGCCATCCGTCTCCAACTCCGCGAGCGGTTCCGTGCGGACCTTCCTGTCCTACGTCTGCACTCTGACAGAGGTGGTGAGTTCTCCTCCGACCTCTTGCCGGCCTTTTGTCATGGGGAGGGCATTCTCCAGTCGTGCTTCCGGAATCCCCTCAGCAAAATGGGATCGCTAAGCGCCACATTGGTTTAGTCATGGAGGTTGATCGTACCTCCATGATCCATGCGGTTGCCCCCCATTTTCTGTGGTCGTTTGCGGTCCAGTACGCTGCGCATCAGCTCAACCTCTGGCCCCGTGTCTCCTTCCCGGAGACCTCGCCTACACTACATTGGACGGGGAAGGTTGGCGATGCGTCAATGTTCTGGGTCTGGGGTTCTCGTGCCTTTGTTCGCGATACGTCCGCGGACAAGCTCTCCGCCCGCACTATTCCCTGCGTCTTCCTTGGCTTTTCCCCTGACGCGCCTGGCTGGCAGTTTTACCACCCCACCTCGCGCCGTGTCTTCCCCTCTCAGGACGGCACGTTTGACGAGTCGATTCCCTTTTACTGTCTGTTCCCCTACCCCTCCCCCCCCAGGGTCCTGCTCCCTCAGGTGTGTCTCAGGTAGACCCTCTCCCTGGTACTGCGCCTCTTGAGGTAGCTGTCGGCTCAGGAGGACCTTGTGTGTCTTGCAGCTGCTGTACCTCGTTTCGCTTCCATGCTGCTTGCCCCTAAGGGAGACCCGGATGCACCAGACATCCCGACCCCGCGCTCTTACGCAGAGGCGATTACGGGTCCCTACTCCTCTTAGTGGCAAGCAGCCAAGGATGCCGAGATGGCATTCTGGAAGTCCACAAGCACCTACGTCGACACCGTTCCCCCGTCTCGGGCGAACATAGTCGATGGCATGTGGATTTTCAGGGTGAAGCGGCCGCCGGGTTCTCCGCCTGCCTTCAAGGCGCGTTACGTTGCTAGAGGCTTCAAACAGCGATAGGGGGTCGAATACTTCCAGACCTTCTCTCCCACCTCGAAGATCACTCTCTCGACTTCAGTACAGCTTTCTTTCAGAGCAACCTGCACGAGGAGATCTGGTTGCGCCGCCCACCTGGCTTCACTGGGTCGTTTCTTGCAGGTACCCAGTGGAGCCTCCGGCGGCCAGTCTACGGTCTCCGCCAGGTGGCTCGCTAGTGGCACGACACACTCAGGACTACACTTGCGGCTCTGGGGTATACTCCTTCTACTGCTGACCCGTCGCTGTTTCTACACACCGACACGTCGCTGCCGCCGTTCTACGTCCTTGTGTACGTCGACGACCTCGTCTTTGCCACTGCTGACACTGAGGCACTAACCCTTGAGAAGTCGAAGCTGCAGAAAAGACGCATCTGCACTGACTCGGGTGAACTGCGCAGCTATCTTGGCTTGCAGATCACCCGTGACAGAGCACGACACACCACCACACTGACTCAGTCACACATGGTGCACCAGGTCTTTCAGCGCTTCGGCTTCCGGTACTCCTTGCCACAGTCCACTCCTCTGCCTACCGGTCACTCGCTCTCAGCTCCACCTTCGGACGAGTCCGTAGAGCCAAGTGGCCCGTATCCAAAGCTTGTGGGCTGCCTCATGTACCTGATGACCTGCACTCGACCTGACCTTGCCTACCCTCTTAGCATCCTGGTATGGGAGGCCGCTAAGAGGATGTTGCGCTACTTGTGCAATACGTCGGGTATGGGGCTCGTGCTTGGAGGATGGGGTCCAGTTGTCCCTCTGGACACGCAGACGTTTCTTGGGTTGACGACTTGGCTACGCAGCGGTCGTCACAGGGTTACGCTTTCAGCCTTGGCTCCGGCTCTGTTTCTTGGCGGTCTACCCGCTCGTCTTCGGTTCTCAGTTCCGGTTGTGAGGCTGAGATCTACGCCGGGGCCATGGCTGCACAGGAGTTACGCTGGCTTACCTACCTGAGAAGAAACGAGGAATGAAATGACTAAAGGAAAGTTGGGTACAAAAGCAAACCCTAGAAAACTGTACCCCATATGTGCTACCCCACTATAGCCTACAGTAGCTATGTCATATAAATCTGACACACCCCCATAGGCAAAGTGGGGGAGAACAAGGGGTCACAAGACCAGTCAAGCAAAGCAAAGCAAGCTCAGGGTGGATCACAAAGTCACCACACATTCCGAGCACAAGTTCAAGGCCACAAGGCCAGTTCACATGCAGGATTACATATATATATAAGGCTAGACAAGCAAGAGCAGGTGTATATATATATGCAACAGTACAAACAAGGTCAAGGGGTGAGCAAGTGAGGCAAGGTAGGCACAAGACCCAGCTGAGTACAGAAGCGCTGATGATCACAAGGCAGAAGTGCCTTGGTGAAGATATCAGCAGTGTTGGCCTCAGAGGCCACGTATGCAAGCCGCAGCTGACCACGCTGCTGTAGCTCATGAGCAAGGAAGTAGCGGAGAGCAATGTGCTTCGTTCTGTGCTCCAGTCTCTGCTCTCGACACAAGGCCAGCATGGCCTTGTTGTCTACGTACAGCACTGGAGGAGAACGAGGCGGCTCTCCGAGGTCAGTCAGCAGGTAGGTGAGCCAGCGAAGCTCCTGTGCAGCCATGGCCCCGGCGTAGATCTCAGCCTCACAACTGGAGCCGAGAACAGAAGACGAGCGGGTAGCCCGCCACGAAACAGAGCCGGAACCAAGGCTGAAGGTGTAACCCTGTGACGACCGCTGCGTAGCCTGGTCGTCAGCCCAAGAAGCGTCTGCGTGCCCAGTGAGGACCACTGGACTCTGCCCTCCAAGCACAAGCCCCATGCCCGACGTACTGCACAAGTAGCGCAACACCCTCTTCGCTGCAGCCATGTGCTCCGGTCTGTGTCTCCCAGGAGCAACATAGCGTGCAAGAATGCTAAGAGGGTATGCAAGGTCAGGTCGTGTGCAGGTCATCAGGTACATGAGGCAGCCAACAAGCTCTGGGTACGGGCCACTCGACTCTACGGACTCATCCGAAGGCAGAGCTGAGAGCGAGTGGCGAGTAGGCAGAGGAGTGGCCTGAGGCGAGGAGTACGTGAAGCCGAAGCGCTGAAGGACCTGCTGCACCATGTGTGACTGAGTCAGGGTAATGGTGCGGCGTGCTCTGTCCCGGGTGATCTGCAAGCCAAGGTAGCTGCGCAGTTCACCCAGGTCTGTGCACGTGTGTCTCTACTGCAGCTCGGACTTCACGTGGGCGAGTCCAGCAGTGTCGGCTATGGCGAAGACCAAGTCGTCGACGTACACGAGGTTGTAGAACGGCGGCAAAGAAGTGTCGGTGCGCAGAAACAGCGACGGGTCGGCAGTAGAGGGAGCAAACCCAAGAGCCGCAAGTGTAGTCCTCAGTGTGTCGTGCCACTCACGCGGTGCCTGGCGGAGACCGTAGACTGGCCGCCGGAGGCTCCACTGGGTGCTAGGAGGAAAGGACCCAGTGAAGCCAGGTGGGCGACGTAGCCAGATCTCCTCGTGCAGGCTGCCCTGCAAGAAAGCAGTGCTGAAGTCAAGAGAGTGCAGCTCGTAGTCGCGGTGAGCAGCTATGTGCAGCAGTACCCGAAGAGTGGTCATCTTCGGGGTGGGAGAGAAGGTCTGAAAGTAGTCAACTCCCTGCCGCTGACTGAAGCCACGAGCCACGTAACGCGCCTTGAAGACAGGCGGAGAACCTGGCGGCCGCTTCACCTGGAAGATCCACATGCCACTGACGATGTTCGCCCCAGGCGGGGGAACCTCGTCAACGTAGGTGCCTGTGGACTTCCAGGAAGCCATCTCTGCGTCCATAGCTGCCTGCCACTGAGAGGAGTAGGGACCCTCTATCGCCTCCGCGTAAGAGCGCGGAGTCGGGATGTCAAGTGCATCCGGGTCTCCCTCAGGGGTAAGCAGTACGGACACGAGATGAGGTGAAGCAGTAGCCAAACACTGGAACTCCTCCTGCCTGTCCTCAAGGACGTCCGTGCCAAGGGCACACTCACCCCCGACGGACGGAGGACAGACAGACTCAGACTCAGCAACAAGACTAGCAGCGTAGTCTAGACGACAGCGAGCAGCAAAGTCGACGAGCTCAGTAACTAGGGCAGACGCAGCAGTGGACTCAAAGGAAGGGTCGGTGACAACGGTAGCAAGGAGACGCGTGACAGTAGGACTGGCAGCACGAAGAGAGTCCGACTCCGGGTCAGGAAGAGCAGGAAGAGAGGACTCAGGAGGAGAACCGCACAATCACGGAGACGGCACGCGGGTTGCTCATTGAAGCCGGGCTACCCGACTACTTTTGGTCTGATGCGGTGCGGAGTGCGTGTGTGGCCAAGAATAGAGCTTTGAATCATGTGGGAGCAGACAAATGGGTGCCCTATGTGGAGTGGATTGGAAGGAAGCCAAAGGTGGATATGCTTCGGGTGTTCGGGTGCATGTGCATGGCGCTCGTGCCTAAGCATCTTCGGCACAACAAGCTCGGTGCTAAGGCAATATGGGCTGTGCACTTGGGCATGGCTCAAAACAGCAAGGGGTGGCTTCTTTGGGACCCATTCACCAAGAAATTATTGGTGAGCAGGGACTGCAAATTCATGGAGAACCTGATGTATAAGGATTGGAAGGCGGAGAATGAGGCGAAGATAGGCATGCGGTTTGGGGAGGTGAAGAGTTCCGGTTTGGAGCATGTGGAGCTGCCCTTGGAGATGAGCAGCGGTAGCACCACCACAAGACAATCTTCCCTTGTGAATGGGGGAGAGGAGGCCAAGGATGCAGAGGAAGAAGAGGAGGAGGTGCAGCAAGTGAGCGAGCGTGCACCGACACTTCCTTCTCGCACTACGAGTGCTCCACGGATCCGAGTCACCCCGCAGCAACGCCATGAGAGCCTTCATGTTTGTGCAGCTGAGGAGGAAGGAAGGGGCAAAAGGAGAATCCAAGCCCCTAATATGCTGACCTATGAGGCACTAGGAAAGCCAGCCAAGTCAGCCTTGGCCGGAGCGGCACTTATAGTTGGAGATGACGAGGAGAGTGACTACGACGAGTGTGCCTTCACGTTCTTCTCTTCGGTGGAGATGCTGGGGGAACCAGCAACTCTCAAGGAGGCCTTGGAGAGTAGTGATGCTGAGGAGTGGAAGAAGGCAATGGAGAGTGAGTTGAAGAGCATTGAGGAGAACGGCACGTGGGAATTGGTGGAGCTACCGGAGGGGCGTAATGCGATTACGTGCAAGTGGCTCTTCAAGATCAAGTCCGACGCCGACGGCGAAATCGAGCACTACAAGTCTAGGCTTGTGGCAAAGGGGTACCAGTAGAAGGAGAAGGTGGACTATAAGGAGTTGTTTGCTCCTGTGGTGAAGCCGACGACGCTGAGAACCCTACTTGTGGGTGCTGCCATCAAAGGATGGGTGGTGAAACAAATGGACGTGACAACCGCATTCCTCAACGGCGTCCTACAGGAAGAGATTTTCATGGCGCAGCCAGAGGGGTTTGATGATGGTAGTGGCAGAGTTTTGAAGCTGAAGAAGGCCCTTTTATGGACTGAAGCATGCCCCTAGGCAGTGGTACTTGAAGCTGCGAGGAGTTTTGGAGGAGATCGGCTTCACTCCCTCAACAGCCAATCACTCATTGTTCATGCTTGGCAAGGGGGAGCAGAGGAGCTTCATGGTGGTGTACGTGGATGACATCCTCATATTCACCCCCTCTTCTGACCTTGTGAAGGAGGTGATGCTGAAGCTTCAGGACAAGTTCAAGTGTAAGGCCCTTGGTGATGTCAACTTCTACGTCGGGCTCCACATTGAACGCGATGTGGAGAAGCGGTGCATGCGGGTGCATCAACGAAAGTACCTGGAGGCATTGGCTGACAAATTTGGGCAGAGTGAAGGCCATGTGGCTACACCCTTTCCCTCTGAGTTCAAGTGTGTGAAGGGACCAGAGGAGGAGAGCGTTGGTGAAGAGGAGAGGCGCCGTTTTCACTCGTTGGTGGGCAGCCTCATGTACGCGGCAGTAAACACCCGACCGGACGTCGCGTTTGCTACCGGACAGTTGGCTAGGGTTGTTCAATGCCCTAACGAGGAGCAGGTAGTATCTGGAATGAGGGTGGCCAAGTATCTTGGCCAAACACCGACCGTTGGGCTGCAATACTCGGCAGCGGCGCAAAGGCGCCAAAAGGGCGCGGATGGTGTTGAACCCGGGCGTTTGTTCCTCACCACATTCTCGGATGCTTCTTATGCATCAGAACCAGAGGACATGACAAGTGTTGGAGAGTTCATTTGCTGTGTTGGTGGAGGCCCAACTGCTTGGGAGAGCAAGAAGCAGGTGGATCAAGCATTGAGCTCGGTGTTGTCCGAGTATATGGCACTCTTCCGTGCCGTACGAGAGATTGTGTGGCAGCGGCGTTTGTTGGCTGAATTGAGGGAGGAGCAGCAAGGACCTACCCCACTCTACTGTGACAGCAAGGGTGGCATTGCTCTTGCTAAGAACCCTGTGTTGCTAAGAACCCTGTGTTGCATTGGACGAGGAGCATGGTGGCCGCGGGTGAAGTTGAGCTGCGCTACGTGAAGACGACGGGGCAGCCAGCTGACATGATGACCAAGAGGCTGGTGGAGCAGCAGCATTGGAAGTGTTGCAAGCTGGCTGGGATGGCTCTGAACTGAGAGAGCAAGTTCCTAAGGTCAACAATCCGAGGGGGAGTTTGTTGGTGCAACCCTACGGTTTGCATTCGGCGTGTTGTCCGTGTGCGTGCATGATTGTGTGCATGGAATGGTATGAAGGCATGAAATAATATATATTTCATACTTATTATAGTGTGTGAATGATGAGGCATGATTTTGAATGTGTGTGTTGAGTCAATAGCGAGTTATCGCTAGTCGCATGTCACGTTGTCGTTTGCGTGTCGTGTGCGGTTTTCTATTTTGTCATGTGTGGAATGTTCGGCGTGTCGCAGGTGTGTGCAGCAGATATCCAAGAACTCAAGGAAGAATTTATCTTGAAGAACCAGAGCCTTGGTTTCAAGAATCAAGTGATTTCGAAGCTCTCCAAAATGGTAAATTTTAAGATAGTGAGAATAGTTGCATTACTTTGTGTAGTGTAACATTTCTCTTGGTGTAGGCCCTTGTGGAGGGTAGTTTCGAGACCCTTCGTGGTTGGGGACAGTGTGGCACTTGGGGTTTGTAGGAGCTGGGAGACATTCCCAACTCGTAACTCTTCCTAATTTGTGTTCTAAGACTATGGTGGCTACCATAGTACCGTTCGTTCAAACCCACGCTGTGTCTAAAATTCTGTATGAAATCGTGCAATCTAATTTGCTTATTGTAGGCGACTTTAAGACGCTCCAGATCCAAGTTGAATCAGGTCATTTGAAGCTGTGACGACAACGCTATCAACGTTTGAATCCGCTGTGCAGAAATCCGTCTGTGCACTCTATCTTTCGTTTTAGGCACATTCAAGCCTATTGTGACTATAACAATTGCTACTCTACATTTTCTTGTGTGGTACTTGTGAGAAAATTGTGATTGAGTTAAGTTTCTATGGCAGCATACCCCCTAGTGCGCCGAAATTCATGACTCGAGTTATACTCCATCTTTTGATACGATTCAAATTGGGATATAACAGTGAACTTTTCGTCAACGACGTTTCTTGTGAAGTCGACAATTCTGTCCAGAATCCTAGTCCAACAATTATGAGATATTTCGGCTCCTAATCTTCATAGACTCTGTCCTTAGTCTATCTCGAGTGGTGTCAGAGCGATTAAGGACTTTGTGGAGAGTTTACTGAAGTGTGAAGACCCTCCTAGACCCACCATGGCTTGTGGGCATATGCCTAAGTGGAGTTCTGGAGGTTGCATGTGACTTCCGCTAAGGGGAAACTCTGCCGAATTTTTGTTGGCGCCGACACTTGTGGAAATAGAGTGGGACTTCGGTGTGGACAGTGAAGGGGGAGCTGGAACCTGTGTTTGGGAGCAGAGGAAATGAGTCAAGGGAGTGGAGATGCAGCTGAGAAGAGAAATGAGCCGCCACCATCCAAGATCGAGGCATTGGATGGCTCCAACTATGCGGAATGGAGCGGGCGAATGCGGAGTGCATTCAAGCGCTACAAGCTGCTGAAACTTGCGATGGGTGAAGAGAAGATGGTGGAGGAAGGAGATGCCCGCGATCGGTGGATTGAGAAGAGCGCGGTGCTGTACGACCTAATCCTTCAATCGGTCAACAATGACATGTTCCAACATATCAAGGATTTGGTTGATTTGGATGATTCCCGACCGACGTCGTGGAAGCTACTGCGCGATGTGGTTCAGCCCAACACGATGGCGATGGTGATTGTATTGGAGAAGGAGTCGGCGGTCCTCTCCATACGACCGGGAGATGATGTGAAGCCGGTCCTTGACAAGATCAAGGACACCTATGCGAGGATGGCAGCGGCGGGCAGCAAGGTGTCGGAGATGTAGCAGTGCACCAAGATCATCTCGGTGCTCGACAACTCGTGGGACAACCTCATCCCCACCATTAACGCTCAGCAGGACAAGTGGACACCTGAGTGGCTACGGCAGCAGATTCTGCAGGATGACTTCCGCAGGCGCCACACAGGAGGCGGCACTGCCAACAAGACTGCTGAGGGGTATGGAGCTGCAGGAGGCAGCAAAGGAAGAGGGGGTGGGAGAGGCCGAGGCCGTGGGAGAGGCTTTGGCAGAGGGAGAGGCCGAGGTGACTACAATGAGGGGCATGGGAGCTCTGGTGGCAGGGGGAGCACCCGAATGGAGGGTGCATGCTGGTACTGCAAGAAGGCTGGACATCTGTGGTTCAAGTGTTTCAGCCGGCCTGAGGGATGGGCGCCCCCAGGCATGACGCCGCCAAGTGGTGAACGCGCGCAAGGTGGTGTTGTGCAAGGTTCAGGTGCACAAGGTGAAGGTGCATAAGGTAAAGCCTCCCCTGGGATGTTCCTCATGGTTGAGGATGTGCAAGGGAGTGGGGGTGATGTGGGTTCGGTTGGGAAGGTTTTGATGCACCCCCTCACTCACTGGGTGATCGATTCATGTTGCACAAGTCACATGACCCCACGGGCAGATTTGCTTGACGAGGTAAAACCCCCTGGGAAGATAAAGTTTGTGGCTGCCGATTCAGGTGCTTTGCTCCCTGTGATTGGTGTTGCGAATGCCAATGTGATGGGAGCCAATGAGGAGCTTGTGCGGCTGGGGAATGTGTTGTTGGTTGAAGGTTTGTCCGCTAAGCTTCTTTCTATGCGCCGGCTGCAGAAGAGCAAGGCCAAAGTGACCTTCGGCCCAACCAGCTGCCGTACGAAGCTTGGGAAGCTGCTGCTATGGAACTTGGAGGAAAAGAGCAGCTGCATCAAGGACCTGTGGCTGTTATAGTCTAGAGTCCACTTAGGGGTCGCGGATGCCCATGAAACTGCCTAAGCAGAATCTGATGACTTGGAACCGCCTCTGTTCAAAGCGCCGTCACGATCAGCTCCGATAAAATAAGAGACTGAAACTTCACCATACATTAGCTTACGTTTTCTGCTTTCCAACGGTATATTGCTTGCTTTCATCAGAGGTGTATGCGCTACGCAGTGAACGAAAACGTAAGCTCGGCTGAAAACGTGTAGTTTCGTTGGTGCAAGGAAGAGGTGAGTACAACATTGCCTAGGGGACTCTTAAGGGGTTGGGACCATCCTGGGAACTCATAGAAGGTGGTCCTAGGGGAGAAAAGCTAGAGAAGGATGGGAAACTTCCTACTTAGGTCAGCAAAGCCAAACACACTTGGATGTTCAGAGCTGTACTCAAGGCTACCAATAGTGAGTCAAGCCAACCATGAGTCAGCTTGTCTTCCCAATTGCACCCTCTTGCAAGCTTCTTCCAAGAAGACCACACTTCTCAAAAGGAGGGTGGTAGAGGCCCACTTGACCACCTGTAATTCTTGTCTCATTCTCTGTCCCTGCACCATTGGCATGACAACAATGAAAGGGTGGCAAGGGAAATGCTGCCAACAGTGCACCATGTCTACGGAACAGAAACTTTCGACAGCTGTCACGTGCTGCTCCGATGCTGGATTGTCCTGAAACTCGGTGACCACCTGAAAAACACGGCAAAGGACTGCCACACCGATTTTTAGACCAATCAGAGCTTGGTAGATTAGTCTTAAAACTGAGGTGTAAAGCCGAAATGGTGAACTCAGGTGTTACCAAGAAAGAGTAACACACACCTCCGGGATGCCATAAGTCTTAAAACTAAAAATGTTGCCATGCCTTGTAAACTGCTTCAAAAATTCTGAAACATTGAGGGTGTGAAGAAAAAATGTTGAAGCACCTCCCCACAAAATTACAGAAACTGATCAGGCTTGTAGGCTGAATGGGAGTGCGATGACCGTGCCACTATAGTGCTTTGGCACAACAGTGGCAGCTGCCCATCATCCCTTGGAACGGGAAACCTCTAGCAACGACAGCTGCAGGAAGAGAGGAGACTGCACCAACTGATGGGGCCCTGTATGCAGTCGAGAAGGTGCAGCAGCCAAAACAGCCACATGGTGAGGTGCTTGCTGGTGTGGATGTGACAACTGCATGGGCAAAGGCTTCATTTGGGAATCGTGATGCCAATTGGGAGACGTGGCACGAGAGGCTGTGTCACATCAACATTCCTATGCTGCAGAAAATGGTGAAGGATGGGAGCTTGAAGGGGTTAGAAGTGAAGGGGGCAGCGAAGGAGATTGGGAGCTGCCCTACATTCCTTGAAACAAATTTCACCAAGCTTCTCTTCAGCAGCAGCACATGACCAGCCAATGCACCGCTTGCGCTTATGCACATAGATGTTTTAGGACCTACAAGGGCCCTTTCTCTCTCGGGCAGCCGCTACTTCTTAACTATTGTGGACGACCACACGCATGCGGTGTGGGTGTACCCTCCGAAAACTAAGGAGTGGATGCCGAGAGCTCAAAGGGAGAGCAGGCACAAGGTGAAGGTGATCCGCACTGACAATGGGGGAGAGTTCATCGGCGCTGATTTTGAGAAGGAGCTGAAGCGGAAGGGAATCCAGCATCAGTTCAAAGTGCCCTACAACCCACAGCAGAACGGCGTGGCTGAACGGTTCAAGTGGACCTTGCAGGAAGGTGCTCGCACTCTCCTTGGGCATGCAGGGCTGCTGGATCCGTTTTGGGTGACTGCAATGCGGCAGGTCTCTCTTGTGAAGAACAGGGTGCTGGCGACTGTGGGGGACAAGCAATGGGTCCCCTACACCAAGTGGTATGGGAGTGCACCAGCAGTCAACATGCTGAGAGCCTATGGCTGCATGGTGGTGTTCCATGTGCCTAAGGAGAAGAGGGGAAAGCTGGAAGCTTCTGGGAGATGGGGTGTGCACTTGGGGATTGCAAAGGACCACAAGGGCTGGCTGCTATGGGACTTGACTAGCCACTAGCAGCAGAAGCTTCCCACTACACCACTGATCATTGAGGCTGATGAGGTGTAGCGGCCTTCAAGGCAAGTTCAGGTCACCTCAGAGGAGGAGATCTCTGGGGTGACTGAGGATGGGGGAAAACCTGAGGTGGAGCAGCAACAGGGATGTGCGCCATCCTGCCAGGCTGACCAATGCGAGTCGTGGAACAACAAGTGTTACCGGCTGGGAGTGTGACTGAGCAGATTGATGAGGATGAGGTAGCACACAGCTACTGGGCAGCCGTCCCTGAGCCCAAGACGCTCGCTGAGGCACTGAGCAGGCCCGATGCTGAAAAGTGGAAGCAGAGTGTGAAGGAATAGTACGACTCTTTCTTGGAGAATGAGACATGGGAGCTGTGTGAGCTGCCTCCTGGGAAGAAGGCCATTTCTTCCAAGCGGATCTGCAGGCACAAGTACGGACCTGATGGCTAAGGGGTTCCAGTAGACAAGTCAAGGCATGTGGCTAAGGGGTTCCATTAGACAAAGGGGAAGGACATTGACGAGATTTCTGCTCCTGTGGAGAAAGGGACGACACTAAGGGTGTCGTTGGCAACGGCTGCAAACCGTGGATGGAGGATCAAGCAGATGGACATCACTACTGCCTTCCTCAATAGGATCATTCTGGAGGAGCTGTACATGCAGCAGCCTGAGGGATTGGATGATGGGAGCGGCAGGGTGTGCAGGCTGAAGAAGGCCACCTATGGCTAAAAGCAAGCTCCTCGCGCATGGTACCACAAGCTGGAGGAGACACTGCTGGCTGGGGGTTTCAAGAAGAGCGAGTGTGGTCACAGCCTGTTCCTGCAGCAAGAAGAGGACAAGTTCCTCATGCTCCTGGTGTATGTGGACGACATCCTTCTCTTCTCTGACAAGTCTGCGATGATTGACCGTGTGGAGGAGATGTTGGAGATGCAGTTCAAATTGTCAGATGCATTGTGAATGTTCCATGTAACAGGTATCACTTGTGCCTCAGTGCAGAAAGGACCATTGAAATGCAGACAAAGCTTGGACAGTAGGTGGAAAAGGATAAAGTTAAGAGTGCCTAAAAGAACATGGTTTTGGACAGTAATTGTGTGACCACGTCGATTGCGGTAAGCAAGCTGTTTATGGGAATTATGGATGGTGGTGAGGCATCGCTGAGTCTTCTTCCACAGTTGCTGCATATTGGAGACAAGGTCATGAGCAGCTTGGACATGGCCTGGTGTGGTTGGCTGTTGTGGTGTAATAGGATCACGTCTGTAGCACAGGTAGAAATGGGATTTTCTCGTGGCCGCATGAGTAGCAATGTTATACGCAAACTCCAGGGTCAATGGCTGTTGATCTTGTCAAACTAACGAACGAGGATGGATGCATTGAACAGAAGTTGGGTACAAGTACTAACCCTAATTGGGTTGTACCCCTTATGGGCTACCCCACTATAGCCTACACAATATAAGCTATACAACATTTTGACACACCCCCATAGGCAAAGTGGGGGAGAACAAGTGGTCACAAGACCAGTCAAGAAAAGCAAAGCAAGCTCGGGGTGGATCACAAAGTCACCACACAGTCCGAGCACAAGCAAAGGGCCATAAGGCAAGTTCACATGCAGAGTTACATAAAAGAGAACAAACAATACAGTGATCATACCCTAGCAAGTGTATGCATGCAGGTATATATATAAATCACAGTACAAGCAAAGTCACGCAGTAAGCAAGTGAGGCAAAGTAGGCACAAGGCCTAACACAGTAGAGAAGCGCTGATGATCACCAGGCAGAAGTGCCTTGGTGAATATATCAGCAGTATTGGCCCTAGTGGCCACGTACGCAAGACGAAGCTGGCCACGCTGCTGCAACTCTCGAGCAAGGAAGTATCGCAGAGCGATGTGCTTCGTTCTGTGCTCCAGTCTGTGCTCCTGACACAAGGCAATCATGGCCTTGTTGTCTACGTACAGAACTGGAGGCGAACGAGGCTGCTCTCCCAAGTCAGTCAACAGGTAGGTGAGCCAGCGTAGCTCCTGTGCAGCCATGGCCCCTGCGTAGATCTCAGCCTCACAACTGGAGCTGAGAACCGAAGACGAGCGGATAGACCACCAAGAAACAGAGCCAGAACCGAGGCTGAAGGTGTAACCCTGTGACGACCGCTACGTAGCTGAGTAGTCAACCCAAGAAGCGTCTGCGTGACCAGTGAGGACAACTGGACCCCGTCCTCCAAGAACAAGCCCCATGCCCGATGTACTGCACAGGTAAAGCAGTACCCTCTTCGCAGCATCCTAGTGCACCTTTCGATGCCTACCGGGAGCCACGTAGCCAGCCAGGAGGCTGAGAGGGTATGCGAGGTCAGGTCGTGTGCACGTCATAAGGTACATGAGGCAACCCACAAGCTCTGGGTACGAACCACTCGGCTCTACGGACTCGTCTGAAGGTGGAGCTGAGAGCGAGTGACCTGTAGACAGAAGAGTGGGCTGTGGCGAGGAGAACTGGAAGCCGAAGCGCTGAATGACCTGGTGCACCATGTGTGACAGAGTCAGTGTGCTGGTGCGCTGTGCTCTGTCCCGGGTGAACTGTAAGCCAAGATAGCTGCGCACTTCACCCAGGTCAGTGCAGGAGTGTCTCTTCTGTAGCTCCAACTTCACAAGGGTCACTGCCTTGGTGTCAGCTGTGGCAAAGACCAGGTCGTCGATGTATACGAGGACGTAGAACGGCAGCAGCGAGGTGTCGGTGCGTAGAAACAGCGACGGGTCAGCAGTCGAAGGAGTAAACCCCAGAGCCGCAAGTGCAGTCCTCAGTGTGTCGTGCCACTCGCGAGGTGCCTGGCAAAGACCGTAGACTGGCCGCCGAAGGCTCCACTGGGTACCTGCAGGAAACGACCCTGTGAAGCCGAGTGGGCGGCGCAGCCAGATCTCCTCTTGCAGGCTGCCCTGCAAGAAAGCTGTACTAAAGTCCAGAGAGTGTAACTCGTAGTCACGCTGAGCAGCAACGTGCAGCAACACCCGAAGAGTGGTCATCTTTGGGGTGGGGGAGAAGGTTTGGAAGTAGTCAACCCCTTGTACCTGAGTGAAGCCTCTAGAAACGTAACGTGCCTTGAAGGCAGGCGGAGAACCCGGCGGCCGCTTCACCCTAAAAATCCACATGCCATTGACTATGTTCGCCCGAGACAGGGGAACTGCGTCGACGTAGGTGCTTGTTGACTTCCAGGATGCCATCTCAGCATCCATGGCTGCCTGCCACTGAGAGGAGTAAGGACCCGTAATCGCCTCTGCGTAAGAGCGCGGGGTCGGGATGTCTGGTGCATCCGGGTCTCCCTCAGGGGCAAGCAGCATGGAAGCGAAACGAGTTACAGCAGCTGCAAGACACTCAAATTCCTCCTGCCTGTCCTCAAGGACGTCAGTGCCAAGAGCACACTCACCCCGGACGGACGGAGGACTAGCAGGCTCAGACTCAGCAACAGGAGCAGTGGTGTAGTCTAGACGACAGGCAGCAGCAAAGTCAACCAGCTCAGTAACGAGGGCAAGCACAGCAGTGGACTCAAAGGAAGGGTCAGTGACAACAATGGCGAGGAGACGAGAGACAGTGGGACTGGCAGCACGAGCGTGGTCAGACTCAGGATCAGGGACGACAGGAAGAGAGGACCTAGGAGGAGGCGGTAGAGGAACACGCAGTGCAACAGAGGAAGGACGGAGTGCCATAGCGTGTGTGCCGGGGACAGGAGGGGGACGCGGACGAGGAACGTGATGACCAGTGAAAACAGGGGAGGCAGGACGAGACGCATGCTCACGACGCTCCGTACGACCGCCGGTCTGCTCAGTGTAAGAAAAAGGAGCAGGCAGTGGGGAGGCTGGTGGTAACGGTGACTGCGACTGGTCAGGCGGTGGACACAGTATGGGAGGAGTAAGGTCAGTAGAAGGCTGGACACCAAGAACCTGCTGAAGCAGGGGAACGAAGCACGGTCGCGGCCGCATAGTGCCTCCAGCACGAGGGTCAACAGCTCCAGCTCCTCCATCTCCAGCGCCTCCCGTGCCAGCGCCTCCAGCTCCAGCGCCAACAGCTCCAACTCCTCTAGGCCCAGCAGCTCCAGGCTCCGTAGGGTCTCCAGCTCCAGCTCCCCCAACACCACCAGTCCCGGCAGCTCTAGTACCCCTGGTACGAGCACCTCCAGGACTAGCAGCCACAGCACCTCTGGTACCACCAGCCATAGCAGTAAACCCAGCACCTCCAGCTCCAGTGTCTCCAGCGGCACAGTCTCCAGCTTTGGCAGCTCCACTCCGAAGGCGGGCAAACCACTCGCGAAGCTGCTGCGAGGAGAGAGGCTCCGGCCGGGGAGACAGTCGTGGCGAAGCACCCGCAAGACTGCCAGAAGAAGCAGTACCCCTCGGCTCAGCACACCCAGACTCCGCACCCTAAAACTCAGCACCCTTAGGCTCCACACCGTCAGGCTCAGCACCTCCAGGCTCCACACCCGCAAGCTCAGAACCCCCAGGCTCCGCACCCCTAGGCTCAGCACCCCCAGACCCAACACCCTCAGACTCAGCACCCCCAAGCGCAGCACCCCCAGACGCAGCACCTCGAGCAGCACCTGAGTCGACAGCTACCTCAACAGGCGCAATACCAAGGAGAGGGTCTACCTGAGACACACCTGAGGGAGCAGGACCCTGGGGCGGGAGAGGGTCTTGAGCAAGGAAGAGGGGCGGGGGTGGGGGAGGGGCAGAGCGGTAGGGAAAGAGACGGTAAAAGGGAACCGACTTATCAGACGTGACGTCCTGAGAGGGGAGGACACGGCGTGAGGTGGGGTGGTAAAACTGCCAGCCAGGCGCGTTAAGGGAAAAGCCAAGGAAGACGCGGGGAATAGCGCGGGCTGAGAGCTTGTCTGCACACGTATCGCGAACCAAGGCACGAGAATCCCAGACCCGGAACACCGACGCATCGCCAACCTTCCCCGTCCAACGCAGTGTAGTCGAGGTCTCCGGCAAGGAGACACTTGGCCAGAGGTTGAGCTGATGCGCAGCGTACCGGACCGCAAACGGCCACAGAAAATGGGGAGCAGCCGCATGGATCATGGAGGTACGAGCGACCTCCATGACTAAGCCAATGCGGTGCTCAACAATCCCATTTTGCTGAGGGGAGTCCGGAAGCGTGAACGACTGGAGAATGCCCTCCCCACGACAAAAGTCCCTCAAGAGGTTGGAGGAGAACTCACCACCTCTGTCAGAGTGCAGACGTAGGACAGGAAGGTCCTGGTGGAACCGCTCGCGGAGCTGTGGACGGACTGCGCAGATCCAAGGGATCAAGACATCAACGACCTGACCCTTGCTGCGCAAGGGGAAGACCACTACACGCGGTACACCACGGTCTTCCCCTTGCGCAGCAAGGGTCAGGTCGTTGATGTCTTGATCCCTTGGATCCGTGCAGTCCGTCTCCAGCTCCGCGAGCGGTTCCACCAGGACCTCCCTGTCCTTCGTCTGCACTCTAACAGAGGTGGTGAGTTCTCCTCCAACCTCTTGAGGGACTTTTGTCGTGGGGAGGGCATTCTCAAGTCGTTCACGCTTCCAGACTCCCCTCAGAAAAATGGGATTGCTGAGCACCACATTGGCTTAGTCATGGAGGTCGCTCGTACCTCCATGATCCATGCGGCTGCTCCCCATTTTCTGTGGCCGTTCGCTGTGAATCAGCTCAACCTCTGGCCCCGTGTCTCCTTGCCGAAGACCTCGCCCACACTGCGTTGGACGGGGGAGGTTGGCGATGCGTCGGTGTTCCGGGTCTGGGGTTCTCGTGCCTTTGTTCGCGACACGTCCGCGGACATGCTCTCTGCCCGTGCTATCCCCTGCGTCTTCCTTGGCTTTCCCCCTGACGCGCCAGGCTGGCAGTTTTACCACCCCACCTCGCGCCGTGTCCTCCCTTCTCAGGACGTCACGTTTGACAAGTCGGTTCCCTTTTACCGTCTCTTCCCATACCGCTCTGCCCCCCCCCCGCTCTTCCTTTCTCCCAGACCCCCTCCGGTAGACCCCCTCCCGCCCTAGGGTCCTGCTCCCTGAGGTGTGTCTCAGATGGACCCTCTCTCTGGTGCTGCGTCTGTCGAGGTAGCTGTCGGCTCAGGTGCTGCTCGAGGTGCTGCGTCTCGGGGTGCTGTGTCTGGGCTTGCGGATCCGGTGGGTGCGGGTTCTGAGGGTGCTGGGTCTGGGGGTGCTGACCCTGAGGGTGTTGAGCCTGGGGGTGCTGAGTCAGAGGGTGCGGAGTCTGGGGGTGCTATGCCTCGGGGTGCTGCTTCGTCTGGAGGTCCTACTGGTGCTTCGCCTCGACTGTCTCTGCAGCAGCTGCGTGAGTGGCTTGTTCGGCGTGCACGCCTTTGGGGTGGAGCTACCGGAGCTGGAGGCGTTGAAGACGCTGGAGCTGGAGGTGTTGGAGTTACTGCTGGAGCTGGTGGTACTAGATCTGCGGCTGCTGGTCCTGGAGTTGCTCGTACCAGGGGTGCTGGAGCTGCCGTGACTGGTGGTGTTGGGGGCGCTGGAGCTGGAGACCCAACGGAGCCAAGTGCTACTGGAGCTGAAGGCTCTTGCGCTGGTGGCGCTAACGCAGGAGGCGCTGGAGCTGTTGAGCTGGAGTTAGAGGCACTGGCGCGGGAGGCGCTGGAG
The DNA here is from genome assembly GCA_947471745.1 of Closterium sp. Naga37s-1. Taxonomy (NCBI): domain Eukaryota; kingdom Viridiplantae; phylum Streptophyta; class Zygnematophyceae; order Desmidiales; family Closteriaceae; genus Closterium; species Closterium sp. Naga37s-1. The sequence goes on along the minus strand of CANJKZ010000072.1, from coordinate 2,412,520 downwards.
CTGCAGGGCCTGGAGCTGTTGACACTGGAGCTGGAGGTGCTGGAGGCACTGTGCGGCCGCGAACGCTCTTCGTTCCCCTCCTTCAGCAAGTTCTTGGTGTCCCGTCTTCTACTTGCCTTACTCCTCCCCTGCTTCAGCAGCCATTATTATTTGTGTGCTCTTTGCACGGACTTCCTTGAGGACAGGCAGGAGGACTTTGAGTGTCTTGCAGCTGCTGTGCCTCGTTTTGTTTCCATGCTGCTTGCCCCTGAGGGAGACCCGGATGCACCAGACATCCCGACCCCGCGCTCTTACGCAGAGGCGATTACGGGTCCGTACTCCTCTCAGTGGCAGGCAGCCATGGATGGCGAGATGGCATCCTGGAAGTCCACAGGCACCTACGTCGACGAGTTTCCCCCACCCGGGGCGAACATAGTCGATGGCATGTGGATTTTCAGGGTGAAGCGGCCGCCGGGTTCTCCGCCTGCCTTCAAGGCGCGTTACGTTGCTCGAGGCTTCAGTCAGTGACAGGGGGTGGACTACTTCCAGACCTTCTCCCCCACCCCGAAGATGACTACTCTTCGGGTGTTGCTGCACGTCGCTGCTCAGCGTGACTACGAGTTGCACTCTCTGGACTTCAGCACAGCTTTCTTACAGGGCAGCCTGCACGAGGAGATCTGGCTGCGCCGCCCACCTGGCCTCACTGGGTCGTTTCCTGCAGGTTCCAAGTGGAGCCTCAGCCGGCCAGTCTACAGTCTCCGCCAGGCGCCTCGCGAGTGGCACGACACACTGAGGACGAAGCTTGCGGCTCTTGGGTTTGCTCCTTCCACTGCTGATGGTGTGATGGTGTGCGTGCTCTGACACTGTTTCTACGCACCGACACGTCGCTGCGGCCGTTCTACGTCCTCGTTTATGTCGACGACCTGGTCTTTGCCACTTCTGACACCGAGGCACCGACCCTTGTAAAGTTGGAGCTGCAGAAGAGACACACCTGCACTGACTTAGGTAAGCTGCACATCTATCTTGGCTTGCAGATCACCCGAGACAGAGCACGCACACCATCACCCTTACTCAGTCACACATGGTGCACCAGGTCCTTCAGCGCTTTGGCTTCCAGTTCTCCTCGCCACAGCCCACTCCTCTGTCTACCAGCCACTCGCTCTCAGCTCCACCTTCGGACGAGTCCGTAGAGCCGAGTGGTCCATACCCAGAGCTTGTGGGTTGCCTCATGTACCTGATGACGCGCACACGACCTGAACTCGCGTACCCTCTTAGCCTCCTTGCTCGCTACGTGGCTCCCGGTAGGCACCGAAAGGTGCACTGGCATGCTGTGAAGAGGGTACTGCGTTACTTGTGCAGTACGTCGGGCATGGGGCTCGTGCTTGGAGGACGGGGTCCAGTTGTCCTCACTGGTCACGCAGACGCTTCCTGGGTTGACGACTCAGCTACGCAGCGCTCGTCACAGGGTTACACCTTCAGCCTTGGTTCCGGCTCTGTTTCCTGGCGGTCTACCCGCTCGTCTTCGGTTCTCAGCTCCAGTTGTGGAGCTGAGATCTACGCAGGGGCCATGGCTGCACAGGAGCTACGCTGACTCACCTACCTGCTGACTGACTTGGGAGAGCAGCCTCGTTCGCCTCCAGTTCTATACGTTGACAACAAGGCCATGATTGCTTGATCAGGAGCACAGACTGGAGCACAGAACGAAGCACATCGCTCTGCGATACTTCCTTGCTCGAGAGTTGCAGCAGCGTGGCCAGCTTCGTCTTGCATACGTGGCCACTTGGGCCAACACTGCTGATGTATTCACCAAGGCACTTCCGCTTGGTGATCATCAGCGCTTCTCTACTGTGTTAGGCCTTGTGCCTACTTTGCCTCACTTGCTTACTGCTTGAGTCTGCTTGTATTGATATCTTTATATAGACTTGCATGCTTGCACTTGCTAGGGTATGATCACTGTATTGTTTGATCTCTTTATATAACTATGCATGTGAACTGGCCTTCTTGCCCTTTGCTTGTGCTCGGACACTGTGGTGACTTTGTGATCCACCCTGAGCTTGCTTTGCTTTTCTTGACTGGTCTTGTGACCACTTGTTCTCCCCCACTTTGCCTATGGGGGTGTGTCAAACTTCTATATAGCTTACATTGTGTAGGCTGTAGTGGGGTAGCCCATAAGAGGTACAAGCCAATTAGGGTTAATACTTGTACCCAAGTCTTTGCTAGTTCATTCATTCTCGTTCATTCTCTTGACACAAAAAGTAGCGCACGCGGCCTTGTCCACTGACGCGGGCTGGGCCCCACACATCCATGTGGAGAGTCTGCAGGGGAGCAGTCGACGAGGGAAACGAGGAGGAGTGAGGAGCGGCGCGCTGCTGTCCCTCGACGCAAGGAAGGGAGGGTGGGGCAGGTGAGGGCGGGAGGGGAGGCAGAGACCTGGGAAGACCAGAGACAAGGAGGCGGGAGTGCATGCCACAAAGGCATGACAGGGAGGGGTGACCGAGGCGTTGGTGCCACAGAAGAGTCTGGTGCAACAAGAGGCGACACGAGCAAGGGGATGCTACCTGAGGAGGCTCAGAAGCCAGTGTGTACAGACTCGACCCTGGCCGACGAGTGAACGTGGCCAGGTGACGGCCCGTCCGTGTACACGTGCAGATCGACACACGCTGACCCCCAGGAGTGGCGGTAGTGACCATCGCGTCCTGGAGGGCAGCGGTACTCAACAAGTTCGTAGAGAACAAGGGGAGGTTAAAGCCTGACAGTGAGCCGGACGGAACCGGCGGACACGGGAGCACAGTGGAGGAACGGGCGAGGACTGGGCCCCCGGAGGGGTCAGCCAGCCTGACCGGTACAGGTCCAGAGAGAGGAGTGAGGGTGGTGCTGTCATGAAAGAAACAGCGTGAGGCACCATAGTCAAGTGTGAAGGCCTCAGCAGGTGCAATACTAGGGAGAACAGACTCACTAGCACCTAGAGCAGCAGCCTCTATACCTGGGTCAGGCGGCATACACAGGTAACAGTCACCCTCAACACTAATAGACAAAGCATACATAGCAGCAAGGATAACATCATAGTCTAGGTCAAAGATAGCAACTCCAGACCTAAGCAGCTCTGCCCAGCGGGGGTGCTCGGCCTCGTCACCAAACTCTGCGCGCCAGGCGTCGTCGAGGCGGGAGAAGCAGCGATGCTGAAGGTAAGGCTTCCCGCATGTCTGACCAGCACGGTCACCCTTGCGAACGACATACGGGCAGCTACTACTACCACCAGATGCCCCACGCTGAGAAAACCACTCACGAAGCTGCTGAGGCGACAGGGTCTCGCTCTGACGCTGCTGCTGCTGCTGCTGCCGCTGTCCACCTCCTGAACCTCCACGCTGAGTAGCTCCAGCCCGACCGCCACCACTCCCACTGCCGCCACTACCGCCACCCCCATCACTGCCTCCACCGCCGCCGCCAAAGCCCCCACTCCCGCCACCACTCCCACCTCCGCCACCACCTCCACTGCCTCCACCACCTCCATTGCTGCCCCCACCGCCACCCCCGCTGCTACCGCCACCACCCCTACCACCCTTGCCCTTGCTGCTGCGGCACTTCGCACTAGCACAAGCAGCCTCGACGTTCTCCGCACCATGGACGTCAACAGCAGCAGTAGAGGCATAGGAGGGAGCAAGGGGGGAGGGGGAGCACCCCTCAAAGAAGGGCGTGCGCGGAGTGCCACGAGCAGCACCTACAGCGACTACACTAGTCTCAGCTGCAAGGAGGTGCTGCTCGAGAAGGTCAATAGTGAGGGCTATGAGGTCAAGTGCGAGAAAGTGGTCCCTGACATAGCGAAGAGAGTCAGGGAGGCGGGTGACTATGAAGTAAAGAGTGATGTACATCGGGGGTGGGTTCTTGGCAAGGAACTCTGCTGGGAGGGCAGCACTGTAGCGAGCGTCGCTGGTGCGAAGGTGGGAAACCAGGTCCTCTACTGTGGCAAAAGCGGATAGCTCGGGAATTAGGTAGGGCAAGAGAAGACGGCCTAGAGCAGCAGTGGCAGGCGAGGAGTAACGGGCGACTACAGCATTGTACAGTGCCTGTGCTGTCCTGTGCTGTCCGAAGTGAGCGCATTCGGCTAAGGGCAAGTGGTTGCAAATGGCTAAGCGAGCAGCAGCGTCACGAGTAAGCCACTGTGAGCGAGTCGCACTGTCAACTGAGGCGGGAGGGGCGGGAGCAGCACCAAACGTGTGGTTAAACAACGAAACGCTGTCCCTAGAGTCGCTCAGTAGGTACAGCTGCAGGTCGTCAAGCCACGTGTCAAACTGGATCGGGCGGCCGTCATGATCAAACGCTAGAACACGGAGAGAAGCCATAGCGGTGCAGCACGCAGGGCAGGCAGAAGCCGGCAGTGCAGGGAAAAGGGCAGGCAGCAGAGAGAGGCGGCAAGCAGGGCAGCAGCAGTTGCGAGAGGGCCTCAAGGGGAGGCTAGCAGGGCAGCAGGGCCAGCTAGGGGGCCACCAGGGACGGCGCGGGAGGCTGCAAGGGCGGCTCGCGGGCTGCAGAGGCAAAAGGGCGGGCTGCAAGAGGCGGTGCGCGGGGCCTAGGGTCGACGGGCTGGCCGGGGCCTAGGGGCAACGGGCGCGAGTCGGGGCCAGGGGTGACGGGTCGGGGCCTAGGTTAGGGGCAAAGGGCCGGGGCTTAGGGGCTAGGGGCGACGGGCCGGGGCAGGGGCCTAGGGGCGACGGGCGACAGGTCGGGGTCTAGGCGACGGGCCTAGGAGCGACGGGCGTCGGGTCGGGGTCCTAGGGGCGACGGGCGACGGGCCCAGGGCGGCGGGCCTAGCGGCGACGGGCCTAGGGGCGACGGGCAGAGGCGAAGGGCCTAGGGGCGACTTGCTCGGGCCTAGGGGCGACGGGCTCTGACCGGGGCCTAGGGGCGACGGGTGACGGGCGTCGGGCCGGGGCCTAGGGGTGGCGGGCGACGGGCCGGGGCTAGGGGCTAGGGGCGATAGGCGCGGGCCTAGGGGCGACGGTCGACTGGCCGGGGCTAGGGGTGACGGGCGTGGGCCGAGGGGCGACTGGCGACGGGCTGGGGCCTAGGGGCGATGGGCGCGGGCCGGGGCTAGGGTTGACGGGCGCGGGCCTAGGGGCGATAGGCGACGGGCCGGGGCCTGGGGTGGAGAGGAGGGCCGCACAAGGGCGGCGCGCGAGGCAGTAGGGGCAGCACGAGGGTTGCTAGGGGCTGCTAGTGGGGCAGCGATGTGGGGAAGCTTAGTCCCCAAGAACCCCATGTGTTCTTGCTAGAACTTGCTATTAAATTTTGGGTCTCAGTCTAATATATTTGTTGTAGGGATATTGTGGATGGTGACGATGCGGTCGAAGAAGAAGCAGGTACTAACCTCAGTCAAGCCCATGGCGTTGGTGGGAATGGAATGTCCGTTGTAGAGAACTTCTTCATCATTACGAGGATAGGGTTTTATCCACGGGTGGTCGGTCGAAGTCAAGTGATGAAATATAGACTGACAACTTGCCGCGACTGCTCCGGTATGGGTAGTGGCTGCAGCAATCTTGATATTTTCTGCTTGCTACTCTTTATCCGCTGACAAGTGTCACACGTGACCTGCTCCATGTCGGCTGCCATCCGGGGCTACTAGCAATACTTTGCTAGTTTGGCAAAGGGTTTTGTTGCGTCCAAAATTTACCGCGTACGCCATGTCATGGGACTCCTCTAGTAAGAGCTGTCCAAAAGGGGCGTAGTTTGGAACCCATATTTTTCCTAAACCCTTTGATACAGCGATATCATCTCCCATTGTAGCAACTTCTGCTTCTTTGCTGGTGATATTTCTTAGTTACCAGAGTACCCGTGTAGGAATAAACCCATGAGCACGAGGCTCCTCCGATCTATCTGTATCCTTGCTACGTCACCAGGTTGACTGAGCGCGTCTGCCTTATTGGTGAGTCCAGGTTTGTAGATGATGTCATAGTGGAAGTGTGTTTCCAAGAATTCCTCCTACCGCACCTGTTGTCTTGAACGTGTTGAATCTGTATTAAGGCACTTTAGGCTGCAGTGGTCGGTGTAGATTGTCACCTTTACTCCTTCAGGGTAACATCTCCACGCTTTGAATGTTGTGACGATCGCCAAGGCCTCATTATTGTATATAGGGTAGTTGAGTTCTCGACCATGTAGTTTTTTTTTTATCAGGCATGTGATTGGTTGCAATCCGCGTTCATGATCCTGGATTGGTACAGATTTGACTGCTTGGTCACTTGCGTCTTCTTCCACCACGTATTCTCTTTCTGGATCAGGTGGGGTCAGGACCGGAGCATTTGTCAAGGCAATCCGTAGCTACTCCATGGCTTGCTGTTGGGTTGCTTCCCATCTGTAGAAAGTATCCCTTTTTAGTGAGTTCGTGAGAGGCACTATTACCTTAGCGTACGATGGCCCGAACCTATTGTAATATTTCGCAAAGCCTAGGAACTGCTCCAACCCCTTGACGTTCTATAGCATCTTCCATTTCCTTACTACATCAATCTTTTGGCTTGTCTACACGAACTCCCTCGGCACTCACCATGTGCCTAAAAAATCGTACCTTTTCGAAAGCGACCTTCGACAGCTTCACGTAGATGTGGTTTTTCCGCAGGATCTCGAAGACTTTCCGTAGGTGTTCCATATACTCCTTCATAATCTTAAAGTAGATGGGTGTATCATCCAAGTATAGTTCAACACATTCGTCCAACAGTGGCCTTATGATGTGGTTCATTTCCGCCTGGAATTTTGACGCTGCGTTGCAAAGTCCAAATGGCACCACGAGATATTCGTATCTTGTTTGGAACACCGAGTTTTCCGCCATCTTGATTTGCCAATATCTTAACCAAAAGTCTAGTTTTGAGAATACTGTTATTCTGCGCAGTTGATTCATTACATTTTATATCCGTAGAATCCGATACCTGTTTTCAATTGTCTGTTTGTTGAGAGGCCGGTAGTCTATGGACATTTGTTAACTACCGTCTGGCTTTAGGGTGAAGAAAACCAGTACGCTGTAGCGTGATGGGGAGGGTTGGATGAGTTCGTGATCCTGCAGGTATTCAATTCGCTTCTTCATGTCTACTAGTCAGTTGGACTAAGGCAGTATGGCACAGGAAATGTCAGCTTCGAACCTGGTTATTGTACGATCTCGTGCTAGCGGGTACATTCTCTTGGTACTCCTAGAAATAGGTCGTCTGGCATGTGTTTTTCTCTTCTGCTGCCATCACTAGCGCCAGGTAACCTATGCTGCTTTGGTTCACCGTCTTCTCGAACCGTGCGAGTGTCGCCTCGTAAACGTTGCCTGTATCATTCCAACTCCGTAACTCCACCTTCTTCTCGTTGTTGTAGATGCTTGCCTTTCGATTGAACAAGTCAATCTCGGAACTGAACCGCTTCAAGAAGTCACTCCCCAAGATGAGATCCAAAACCTTGATGTTGGTGACAGGTATTGTTGGTTTCCACCGTAGCACCCCTAACTGTAGACGGAGGGTTGCTTTGTCATGTATGGTTAGCCTGCTGCCGTCCACCATGGTTGCTGCAAAATAGGTCTCCTTATAGGACTCTCCAATTTTCTTCAACGCCCCACGGTCAAAAACCGAGTGTGTGAGGATCGAGGATCGAGTTCAGAATGAAGAATGAGAATTGATTGATCCACCTCGGTACAACACGAGGCTCTATATAGTCTCGACACAAGGCAGGTAACCCAGGTGTTACGCGAATGTTCTGGGAGTCGCGAAGCATCCCGAATAGAACCTTCCCGAACTCGGTAGAAAGCAATTCGGTGGCAACTGAAAGGCTTGAGTTTGGTACACGTAACCTGGTTCGGTGCTATAATCATAATAACATATATGAATGCACCTGACCTAGGAAATCAAGCATATCTATGCATGATAAAAAAAACCTAAGCTAGAAATAGCATACTAAAGGCAAGGAAAGCTAGCAAAGGAAGCAAAAGCCGTCATACTCTCACACGTCCCCCCCTCAAAGTTGGGTGGCGTGAGATACACCCTGCCTGACAAGATAGTCATTGAGAGCACAGAGTACGTTGCCCATATCAGCTTCTACAACGCAGCTGTCCTCCGATGAGTTGTATCCCTTCCAGCGTATCAGGAACTCAAGGGTCTTGCTGTCAAACTCATATGCTATAGTCTATCTAGGCTGTAGTGGGGTAGTTCATACAGGGTACAACACTTTTAGGTTTCCTACTTGTACCCACCTGCTTGTTAATTCAGTCATTCATTCGGTCAGTATTCTTACGTTTTTTTTAGGGCCCACCACGAACATTTTTTTTCCCTGACCTTGCCGCCTTTGCCACAGTTGCTGACCTCATTACTCACGTCCGCACTAGTGACGCCCGCTACCGCGCTGCCCTTCCCACTGTGTTCTGTGCCAAGAACCCCCCCCCCCCCCCCCCCCATGTACATCACCCTTTACTACCTAGTCACCCGCCTCCCTGACTCCCTTGCTTCAGTCAGGGACCACTTTCTCTCCCTTTGCCCCACCGAGCTCACTGTCGACCTGCTAGAGGAGCAAATCGCTGCAGCTGAGAAGAGTATCTTAGCTGTAGGTGCTTCTCGCCGCGACCGTCGCACCCCTTTCTTTGAGGGGTGTTCCCCTGTCCCCCTTCTCCCTTCTGTTGCTTCTGCTGCTGCTGTCGACCTCGTTGGCACTGAGGAGGTCGGGACTGCGTCTGCTCCCAGTGGGAGGCGCCGCAACAGCAAGGGCGAGGGGAACAAGGGTGGTGGAGGGGACGGCGGGGGCGGTGGCGGAGGCGGTGGAGGAGGCGGAGGGGGTGGCGGTGGAGGTGGGGGTGGTGCCGGGAGTGGGGGCTTCAGTGGCGGCGGTGGAGGTGGTGGAGGCAGCGGCGGAGGTGGTGGAGGCAGCGGCAGCGGTGGTGGAGGCAGCGACAGCGGTGGTGGTAGCCAGCGCCAGCTGCAGCCGCGTTCCTGTGAGACCCCGTCGGCCCAGCAGCTTCGTGAGTGGTACGCTGGGCGTGGGAGGTCTGACGGTGCTGGTCCCTGTACTTACGTTCTTCGCACCGGCGGGCGTCGTGGGGAGACGTGCGGGCTGCCACACACTGCGCAGCGCTGCTTCAGTTGCGTGACTGACGCAAGGCGCGCCCAGATTCCTGACGCTGTTGAGCTCCCTCGCGGGGGTGATCTGCTTAAGCAGAATGTTGCTATCTTTGATCTTGATTTCGATGCTATCCTTGCTGCCATGTATGCTGTGACTGATAGTGCTGAGGGTGACTGTTACCTAAGTGTCCCGCCTGACCCGGGCATTGAGGCTGCTGCTCCAGGTGCTAGTGCGTCTGCTGCTCCAGGTACTGGTGAGTCTGCTGCTCCAGGTGCTGGTGAATCTGCTCTCTCTGGTACTGCACCTACTGAGGCCTTGCACACTTTCACACTTGGCTCTGGTGCTTCGCGCTCTTTCTTCCGCGACAGCACCACACTCACGCCGCTCAGTCGGCCTGTCGCAGTCTCCCTGGCTGACCCCTCTGGGGTCCCAGTCCTTGCGCACTCTTCCACGGTTCTACCGTGTCCTGCGGCCCCGTCGGGCTCGCTGTCGGGACTCCACCTCCCCTCGTTCTCTACGAACCTGGTGAGTGGAGCTGACCTCCAGGACGCGTGGATCGACCAGCTCACCCCTGGAGGTCAGCGTGTGACCCACTGCACTTGCTCTCGGACGGGCCACCACCTGGCCACGTTCACCCGTCGGCCTGGGTCGAGTCTGTTCACACTGACTACTGCGTCTCCTCCGGTCACTGCGTCTGGTCAGGTAGCCGCGTCTAGTCAGGTGTTTGCTGCCGCGTCCAGGTCTAGTCCAGAGTCTGCCCCCTGCTCGTGTCGTCCTCTGTCGCACGAGACTCTCCTTTGGCACCACCGCCTTGGTCAACCCTCCCTGCCTCGTCTTCGAGGTATGGCCTCCCGTACCCTTGTCTCGGGTCTCCCCCGGTCCCTCCCTCCCCTTCCTCCGGGGCCTGCCCCTACCTGTGTTCCGTGTGTCGAGGGCCGGCAGCGCGCCGCTCCTCACTCCTCCACGTTCCCTTTGACGGAGGCTCCCCTGCAGACTCTTCATATGGACGTGTGGGGCCCAGCCCGCGTCCGTGGACAGGGTCACGAACGTTACTTCCTGCTGGTCGTTGAAGACTACTCGCGTTACACCTCAGTCTTCCCCTTGCGCAGCAAGGGTGAGGTCACTGAGGTGTTGATTGACTGGATCCGCGTTGCCCGTCGCCAGCTCAGTGAGCGTTTCGGCTCGGACCTTCCTGTTCTGCGTCTGCACTCAGACAGAGGTGGTGAGTTTTCCTCTGACCTTCTGAGGGCCTTCTGTCGTGCGGAGGGCATCTGCCAGACGTTCACGCTTCCGGCCTCCCCACAGCAAAATGGGATTGCTGAGCGCCGCAATGGCATGGTCATGGACGTCGCTCGTACGTCCATGATCCATGCGGCTGCTCCCCATTTTCTGTGGCCGTTCGCGGTTCAGTACGCTGCGCATCAGATCAACCTTCAGCCTCGTGTCTCCTTGCCGGAGACCACACCTACTCTGAGGTGGACGGGGAAGGTTGGTGATGCGTCCGCGTTCCGTGTCTGGGGATCTCGAGCTTTTGTCCGCGATACTTCAGCGGACAAGCTGTCCTCCCGTGCCGTTCCTGCGTCTTCCTTGGCTTCCCCCCTGACGCACACGGGTGGCAGTTCTACCACCCCACCTCGCGTCATGTTCTGTCCTCTCAGGACGTCACGTTTGACGAGTCGGTGTCTTACTACCGTGTCTTTCCCTACCGCACTGCCTCTCTCCTCCCCCCACCACTCTTCCTAGCACCAGGTACTCCTCCGGTAGATCCCCTCCCCCCTCAGGGTCCTGCCCCCTCAGGTGTGTCCCAGGTAGACCCTGCCGAGCCGGTCGAGGTAACTATCGACTCAGGTGCTGCTAGGGGTGCTGAGCCTGCGGGTGCGGGGACTGGGGGTGCTGAGCCTGGGGTTTCTGTGTCTGAGGGTGCGGAGCCTGGGGGTGCTGAGCCTGGGGGTGCTGAGTCTGGGCGTGCTGAGCCTGGGGGTGCTGAGCCTGAGCGTGCTGCGTCTGGAGGTCCTCCGGGTGTCCCGTCGCGGCGGGAGCCCCTCTCTCCGCAGCAGATTTGTGAGTGGTACGCTCGGCGCTGTCGGGGTGCTGCTGGTGCTGGAGGTGCTGCTGGAGCTGCCGGAGGTGCTGCTAGTGCTGGAGCTGCTGGAGGTGCTTCTGGAGCTGCTGGAGGTGCTGCTGGTGCTGGAGTTACTAGAGGTGCTGCTGGAGGTACTGGTGCTGTTGGAGGTCCTGCTGGTGTTGGAGCTGCTGGAGGTGCTGGAGCAGCTGGTCCTGGAGGTGCTTGTACTGGAGGTCCTGGAGCTGCTGGGGCTGGTGGTGCTGCAGGAGTTGGAGCTGTAGGTGCTGGAGCTGTTGCTACCGGAGGTGCTTCTGGAGCTCGTGCTGCTGGAGGTACTGGAGCTGGTGGTGCTGCGGGAGTTGTAGCTGGCGACCCTGTAGCTGAGGGTACTGGTGCTGTCTGTGCTATTTCTGGAGGCGCTGCGCAGCCGCGGCCGTACTACGTTCCCCTCCTTCAGCAGGTTCTTGGTCTCCCGCCTTCTCCTGGTCCTACTCCTCCTTTACTGAGTCCACCGCCGTTCCTGTCCCAGTCGCAGTTCCAGCCGACCTCTCCGCTGCCTGGTCCTTCTCCTTACTCTGGACCGACTAGAGGTCTTACGGAGCGTCGTGAGCCTGAGTCTCGTCTTGTGTCGCCTGAGTCTCGTTCTGAGTCGCCTGTCCGCACTGTTCGCGCTGGTCGTCGTGTTTCGCGTCCGCGTCCTCCTCCTGTCCCTGGCACTCACTCTATGACACTGCGTCCTTCCACTGCTCCATGGCGAGTCCCTCTCCCGTCTCCTCCTGCGTCTTCTCTTCCTGACGGTCCGGACCCGGAGTCTGACTCCCTTTGAGCTGCTATTCCTACTGTCACGCGCTTTCTGGCCACTACTGCCACTAACCCTTTGTTTGAGTCCACTGCTGCGTCTGCTCTCGTTGCTGAGCTTGTTGAATTTGCTGGAGCCTGTCGTCTAGACTTTGCCACTAGTCTTGTTGCTGAGTCTGCGTCTGTGTCCGTCTGTCCTCCGTCCGTCGGGGGTGAGTGTGCTCTTGGCACGGACGTTCTTGAGGACAGACAGAAGGAGTTTGAGTGCTTTGCCGCTGCTGTACCTCATCTCGTGTCCATGCTGCTTGCCCCTGAGGGAGACCCGGATGCACCAGACATCCCGACCCCGCGCTCTTACGCAGAGGCGATAGAGGGTCCCTACTCCTCTCAGTGGCAGGCAGCCATGGACTCCAAGATGGCTTCTTGGAAGTCCACAGGCACCTACGTCGACGAGGTTCCCCCGCCTGGGGCGAACATCGTCAGTGGCATGTGGATCTTCAGGGATAAGCGGCCGCCGGGTTCTCTGCCTGTCTTCAAGGCGCGTTATGTTGCACGTGGCTTCAGTCAGCGACAGGGATTTGACTTCTTCCAGAACTTCTCCCCTACCCCAAAGATGACCACTCTTCGGGTACTGCTGAAGGTTGCAGCTCAGCGTGACTACGAGCTCCACTCGCTTGACTTCAGCACAGCCTTCCTACAGGGCAGCCTGCACGAGGAGATCTGGCTGCGCCGCCCACCTGGCTTCACTGGGTCGTTTCCTGCTGGTACCCAGTGGAGCCTCTGGCGGCCAGTCTACGGTCTCCGCCAGGCACCCCGTGAGTGGCACGACACACTCAGGACGACTCTTGCTGCTCTTGGTTTTGCTCCTTCCACTTCTGACCCTTCGCTGTTTTTACGTACTGACACCACTCTGCCGCCGTTCTACGTTCTCATGTACGTAGACGACTTGGTCTTTGCTACTGCTGACACTGAGGCACTCGCCCACGTGAAGTCCGAGCTGCAGAAGAGACACACGTGCACAGACCTGGGTGAGCTCACGAGTTATCTTGGCTTGCGGATCACCCAGGACAGAGCACAACGCACCATTACCTTGACTCAGTCACACATGGTGCAGCAAGTCCTTCTGCGCTTCGGCTTCACGTACTCCTCGCGACATTCCACTCCTCTGCCTACCGGTCACTCGCTCTCAGCTCCACCTTCGGACGAGTCCGTAGAGCCGAGTGGCCTGTATCCAGAGCTTGTGGGCTGCCTTATGTACTTGATGACTTGCACACGACCTGACCTCGCATACCCTCTCAGCCTTCTGGCTCGCTACGTGGCTCCCGGTAGGCATCGAAAGGTGCACTGGGATGCTGCGAAGAGGGTGTTGCGCTACTTGTGCAGTACGTCGGGCATGGGGCTCGTGCTTGGAGGTCGGGCTCGAGTTGTCCTCACTGGTCACGCAGACGCTTCCTGGGTTGACGACTTGGCTACGCAGCGGACGTCACAGGGTTACACCTTCAGTCTTGGCTCCGGTTCTGTCTCTTGGTGGTCTACCCGCTCTTCTTCTGTTCTCAGCTCCAGTTGTGAGGCTGAGATCTACGCTGGGGCCATGGCTGCACAGGAGTTACGCTGGCTCACCTACCTGCTGATCGACTTGGGAGAGGCGCCTCGTTCTCCTCCAGTTCTGTACGTCGACAACAAGGCAATGCTTGCCTTGTGTCAGGAGCACAGACTGGAGCACAGAACGAATCACATTGCTCTGCGCTGTTTCCTTGCTCGAGATTTGCAGCAGCGTGGCCAGCTTCGTCTTGCTTACATGGCCTCTCAGACCAACACTGCTGATGTTTTCACCAAGGCACTTCAGCCTTGTGATCATCAGGGTTTCTGTACTGTTCTAGGCCTTGTACCTACTGTGCCTCACTTGCTTACTTCTTGACTCTGCTTGTACTGTACTCTCTATACATATTCCTGCATGCTTACACTTGCTAGGTTGTGTTCACTGTATTCTTTGTTCTTCTTTATATAACTATGCATGTGAACTGGCCTTGTGGCCATTTGCTTGTGCTCAGACTGCGTGGTGACTTTGTGATCCACCCTGAGCTTGCTTTGCCTTTCTTGACTGGTCTTGTGACCTCTTGTTCTCCCCCACTTTGCCTATGGGGGTGTGTCAAACTCATATGCTATAGTCTATCTAGGCTCTAGTGGGGTAGTTCATACAGGGTACAACACTTTTAGGTTTCCTACTTGTACCCAGCTGCTTGCTAATTCAGTCATTCATTCGGTCAGTATTCTAACACCTGCCACCTCGGCACCGATGAGTGAGAACGCGCTCCACCTTTTACTCTGGTTCATCTTGTATGAGAACAGGTGGTGGTGGCGGTAGTTGCCATCCGTGGAACCATTGGTTGGGGTCCTTGCAGGGCTTCAATAGCTGAACATGGAAAACATAGTGAAGGTTCCACGTGGTAGCCAAGTGCAAGCGCAATGTTACGGGTGTCACCTGTACCTCAACATGAAAGGGACCACAGAAGCGAGGCCGGAGTTTGGATGGTAGGTGAGACATGTTTAAGTTCCGTGTGTCAAGAAGCACCTGATCTCCGACTGCTACTGAGTGATCTCGTCGCTGTCGATCGGCATACTCCTTTTGGGAGTTCTGCATCGTCGTGAGGCGTCGTCGAATCTTCTCCAATAGCTGCTGCATGATGGTGACAAAGTCGTGTGCGGCTTGGCATGTGCCGGTGTGGTTGGCTATTGTTGTGTAAGTGGTTCCCGTCCGTAGCACAGGAAGAAAGGAGATTTCCCTATGGCCGCACGTGACACGTTGTAAGCGAACTAAAGGGTCGATAACTGTTGATCCCAGTGGCTGACGTCGTCTTTGCAAGCTGTGCGCAGTAACTGTTCAACCACCTGATTGAGTCGCTCTGTTTGTCTGTCAGTCTCGGGGTGCTATGCTGAAGACATTGCAAGCTTTCTCCCCAACAATCCCATGAGTTCCCTCCAGAACTTACTAGTGAACTTTGGGTCTCTGTCTGAGATGAGAGCAGCGGGGATACCGTGGATGGTGATGATGTCAAACTTATATATAGCTTTCATTGTGTAGGCTGTAGTGGGGTAGCCCATAAGGGGTACAACCCAATCAGGGTTAGTACTTGTGCCCAACTCTTTGCTAGTTCATTCATTCTCGTTCACTCGTTCTTGACATGGTTTCAGAGCAGGTCCCCTAGGACCGTTTTTTTTGGGCCCACCACCTGCTGCCCTGCTAGCCTAGGCCCCGCCCCCTAGCCTCGCGCCCTTCGCCCCTAGGCCCCGGCCCGTCGCCACCCCTAGCTCGGCCCGTCGCCCCTTGGCGTCGCCCCTAGCCCTAGGCCCGTCGCGGCCCCGTCGACCTAGGCTCTCGGCCCCGCGGCCCCGTCGCCCCTGGCCCCTCGGCCCCGTCGCCCTAGGCCCGTCGCCCCGCGACCCCTTGGCCCTCGCCCCGCGACCCCGTCGACCGCGGCCCCGTCGACCCTCGTCGGCCCTCGCCCCTCGGCCCCTTAGGCCCCTGGCCCCGCGGCCCCGTCGACTTAGGCCCCCAGCCCCTCGGCCCTCGCCCCTCGGCCCCTTAGGCCCCTGGCCCCGTGTCCCCGTCGACCTAGACCCCAGGCCCCGCGGCCCCGTCGCCCCTGGCCCCTCGGCCCCGTCGCTCTAGGCCCGTCGCCCAGCGACCCCTCGGCCCTCGCCCCTCGGCCCCCTTAGGCCCCTGGCCCCGCGGCCCCGTCGACCTAGGCCCCCGGCCCCTCGGCCCTAGCCCCTCGGCCCCTTAGGCCCCTGGCCCCGTGGCCCCGTCAACCTAGGCCCCAGGCCCCGCGGCCCCGTCGCCCCTGGCCCCTCGGCCCCGTCGCCCTAGGCCCGTCGCCCCGCAGCCCCTCGCCCCTCGGCCCCTGGCCCCGCGGCCCCGTCGACCTAGGCCCCTGGCCCCTCGGCCCTCGCCCCTCGGCCCCTTAGGCCACTGGCCCCGCGGCCCCTCGGCCCTCGCCCCTTGGCCCCTTAGGTCCCTGGCCCCTCGGCCCCGTCGACCCAGGCCCCCCCCCCGTCGCCTTCGGCCCTCGCCCCTCGGCCCCTTAGGCCCCTGGCCCCGCGGCCCCGTCGCCCTTGGACCTCGCCCCTCGGCCCCTTAGGCCCCTGGCCCCGCGGCCCCGTCGACCTAGGCCCCCTCGTCGCCCCCGGCCCTCGCCCCTCGGCCACCTAGGCCCCTGGCCCCGCGGCCCAGTCGTCCTAGTCCCTAGGCACCAAGGCCCCTCAGCCCCGCGGCCCGTCACCCCTCGGCCCCTCGGCCCCCTGTGTACCTGGCCCCGCGGCCCGTCGCCCTTCGGCCCCTCGGCCCCTTGGCCCCTTGGCCCCTTGGCCCCCAAGCACCTCGGCCCCTCGGCCCCTCGGCCCCTTGGCCCCTCGGCCCCTCGGCTAGGCACCAGGCACCTCGGCCCCTCGCCCCTTGGCCCCTCGGCCCTGTGGCCCCTCGTGTTTGGCCCCTCGGCCCCAAACAGCGGCCCCGGTGCCCCGTGACTCCTTGGCCTCTCGCCCCCCCCCCCCCCCCCCCCCTCCCGTCGTGTTTGGCCCTTTGGCCCTTAGACCCCAGGCCCCTCGGCTCCTCGGCCCCTTGGCCCTGCTACTGCTACTGCTACTGCTACTGCTACGGCTACTACTGCTACTACTGCTACTGCTACTGCTACTGCTACTGCTACTACTACTGCTACAGAAATTCTTCGACTTGTTGACACGGCTTGAGGGAGCTCATGGGAACTATAGTGAGCTC
Organism: Closterium sp. Naga37s-1; assembly: GCA_947471745.1. Classification (NCBI taxonomy): domain Eukaryota; kingdom Viridiplantae; phylum Streptophyta; class Zygnematophyceae; order Desmidiales; family Closteriaceae; genus Closterium; species Closterium sp. Naga37s-1. Next base: position 2,395,835 of record CANJKZ010000072.1, on the reverse strand, counting down.
CAAAAGAAGACCAAGTTGTTGGAATTACTCCCAGAGTCATGGTCCTCGCTCATCATCAACCTCAATCGTGACTTGCCCCGCCTCTCGCTTGAAGACGTGAAGCGAGCGATCCTTCAAGAGGATTTCTGCCGCCGTGAGTTGGCGGGTTCGGATGGCGTCGGGGCAGCAAGCATCGGCTGGGGATATGGTCGTGGAAGGGGCAGAGGACAAGGAGGAGGAAGGTTTGGAGGCAGCAACTACAATGGAGGCCGCGGAAGTGGCAGCTATGGCAGCGACAACAAGAGCTACGGACGCGGTCGCGGACGGTTCGACGGCGAGTGTCACTATTGCCACAAGAGCGGACACATGTGGCGCGATTACTACAAACTCCCTGATGGATGGACTCCTGCTCAAGGCCAAGAGGGTAGAGGAGCAGGGGGAGGTAGAGGAAGAGGCCGTGGAGGCCATGGCGGTCGTGGAGGTGCTGCTGCAAATATGAAGAACGGTGACAACGAGAGCGAGTCGAGGGACGATCGCTTTCCGGGTCAATTCTTCTTCGTGTCCACGCAAGCACCGGCTGCACCAGAGAAGGATGAAAGCTTTGAAGAACCTGCTGCTGTGGGGAATGTGACCCTAGACTCCCTGGACTATTGGGTGATCGATAGCGGCGCTACCTATAGCATGACACCTCGTGCGGACTCGCTCACCGAACTTGAACCGTCACCGGTGAAGCATGTCACATTGGCTTTGGGGCAGCGAGCACAGGTGAAAGGCATGGGCAAGGCCATGTTCAAGGGTGCTGATGGGAAGATGGTGGGCCTCAAGAACGTGATTTGGGTGCCCAACCTTGCTGCGAACCTGATTTCTGTGCGGCAGTTGCAAAAGGCCGGCGTGGACACGAGCTCAAAGGGAGCCAAGACCTACACCGCAAGGATTGGCGAGTAGATTCTTTGGGACCTTCACAACGATAGGGATGTCTACAACGAGATGTGGCAGATCTCTGTGGTCCATATGCCTAAAGAGAGGCAAGTGGCAGCAAGCGTCAGCACCAAGTGTGAAGCGGTTGGTAGCGGCTACGGCGCGAACGATGGCGCCAAGGCAAAAGAGTCAAACAAGAGCAAACCTGGAGGGACTAGCAAGCAGTGTGAGCTTGAGGAGAGTGTTGCAGCAGCAAAGGAGCAGCACAAGGGTGAGGAGAACCCCAAGGCAGCAGCGGAGGAGGAGTACGGAGAGAACATGTGGGGCACTATTGCGAGTGCGGCATTCTCCAATCCGACTTCGGCCACGAGGGAGTGTGATTGGCTCACCTTGCATCGGCGAATGGGGCAAGTGGCCCTGCTCATCTTGAATCAGAAAGTGAAGAATGAGATGGTTGCTGGCATACGTGTGAAGGGGGAGCCAGATGAGGTACTTGGCTGCCCGACATGCATGCAAGCCAAGTTCACCCATTTCCCGTTCTCACGTTCGGAGGCAACACGTAATGCGCCTTGAAGACAGGCGGAGAACCCGGCGGCCGCTTCACCCTGAAGATCCACATGCCACTGACGATGTTCGCCCCAGGTGGGGGAACCTCGTCGACGTAGGTGCCTGTGGACTTCAGGAAGCCATCTCGGCGTCCATGGCTGCCTGCCACTGAGAGGAGTAGGGACCCTCTATCACCTCTGTGTAAGAGCGCGGGGTCGGGATGTCTGGTGCATCCGGGTCTCCCCCAGGGGCAAGCAGCATGGACACGAGATGAGGCACAGCCGCGGCAAAGCACTCAAACTCCTCCTGTCTGTCCTCAAGAACTTCTGTGCCAAGAGCACACTCACCCCCGACGGACGGAGGACAGACAGACGCAGACGCAGACTCAGCAACAAGACTAGTGGCGTAGTCTAGGCGACAGGCTGCAGCAAAGTCAACAAGCTCAGCAACGAGAGCAGACGCAGTAGTGGACTTAAACAGAGGGTCAGTGACAGCAGTGGCCAGGAAGCGCGTGACAGTAGGACTAGCAGCACGAAGGGAGTCAGACTCCGGGTCCGGACCGTCAGGAAGAGAGGACGCAGGAGGAGAGGGCAGAGGGACACGCTGTGGAGCAGTGGAAGGACGCAGAGTCATAGAGTGAGTGCCAGGGACAGGAGGAGGACGCGGACGCAAAACACGACCAGCGCGAGCAGTGCGGACAGGCGACGCAGCACGAGACACAGGCGACACAGGACGCGACTCAGGCTCACGACGCTCCGTAAGACCTCTAGTCGGTCCTGAGTAAGGAGAATGACCAGGCAGTGGAGAGGACGGCGGTAACGGCAACTGTGACTGGACAGGCGGTGGACTCAGTAACGGAGGAGTAGGACCAGGAGAAGGCGGTAGACCAAGAACCTACTGAAGGAGCGGAACGTAGTACGGCCGCGGCCGCGCAGCGCCACCATAAACAGCAGAGACAGCACCAGTACCTCCTCCAGCAGCTCCAGCAGCACCTCCAGGAGCTCCAGCACCAACAGCACCTCCAGCAGCTCCAGCACCAGCAGCACCTCCAGCAGAAACAGCACCAGCAGCACTGCCAGTAGCTCCAGCACCAGCAGCACCTCTAGTAGCCCCAGCACCAGCAGCACCTCCAGCAGCTCTAGTACCAGCAGCACTTCCAGCAGCTCGTGCACCAGCAGCACCTCCAGCAGCACCAGTACCAGCAGCACCGCCAGTAGCTCCAGCACCAGCAGCACCTCCAGTAGCTCTAGCACCAGCAGCACCTCCAGCAGCTCCAGCACCAGCAGCTCTAGTACCGCCAGTACGAACGCCTCCAGGACCAGCGGCTCCAGCACCAGTAGCACTAGTAGCACGGCGACAGCGTCGAGCGTACCACTTACGAAGCCGCTGCGGAGAGAGGGGCTCCTGCCGCAACGGGACACCCGGAGAACCTCCAGACTCAGCACACGCAGGCTCAGCACCCCAAGACGCAGCACCCCCAGAGTCAGCACCCCCAGGCTCAGCACCCCCAGTCCCCGCACCCGCAGGCTGAGCACCCCTAGCAGCACCTGAGTCGACAGCTACCTCGACCGGCTCAGCAGGGTCTACCTGAGACACACTTAGGGGGCAGGACCCTAAGGGGGGAGGGAGAGAGTACCTGGTACCGGGGTCTACCGGAGGAGTACCTGGTACTAGGAAGAGTGGCGGCGGGGGGAGAGAGGCAGAGCGGTAGGGAAAGGGACGGTAGTAAGACACCGACTCGTCAAACGTGACGTCCTGAGAGGACAGAACACGACGCGAGGTGGGGTGGTAGAGAACTGCCACCCGGGTGCGTCAGGGGGGAAGCCAAGGAAGACACAGGGAACGGCACGGGAGGACAGCTTGTCCGCTGAAGTATCGCGGACAAAATCTCGAGATCCCCAGACACGGAACGCAGACGCATCGCCAACCTTCCCTGTCCACCTCAGAGTAGGTGTGGTCTCCGGCAAGGAGACACGAGGCTGAAGGTTGATCTGATGCGCCGCGTACTGAACCGCGAACGGCCACAGAAAATGGGGAGCAGCCGCATGGATCATGGACGTACGAGCGACGTCCATGACCATGCCAATGCGGCGCTCAGCAATCCCATTTTGCTGTGGGGAGGCCGGAACCGTGAACGTCTGGCGGATGCCCTCCGCACGACAGAAGGCCCTCAGGAGGTCGGAGGAAAACTCACCACCTCTGTCTGAGTGCAGACGCAGAACAGGGAGGTCCAAGCCTAAACTCTCACTGAGCTGACGACGAGCACCGCGGATCCAGTCGATCAACACCTCACAGACCTCACTCTTGCTGCGCAAGGGGAAGACTGTGGTGTAACGCGAGTAGTCGTCAACGACCAGCAGGAAGTAACGCTCGTGACCTTGGCCATGCACGCGGGCTGGGCCCCACACGTTCATGTGAAGAGTCTGCAGGGGAGCCTCAGTTGGAGGGAACGTGGAGGAGTGAGGAGCAGCGCACTGCCGGCCCTCGACACAAGGAGCACAGGTTGGGGCAGGCCCCGGAGGAAGGGGAGGGAGAGAACGGGGTAGACCCGAGACAAGGGCACGGGAGGCCATACCTCGAAGACGAGGCAGGGAGGGGTGACCAAGGCGGTGGTGCCAAAGGAGAGTCTCGTGTGGCAGAGGACGACACGAGCAGGGGGCAGACTCAGGACTAGACCTGGACGCGGCAGCAAACACCTGACCAGACGCAGCTACCTGACCAGACGCAGAGACCGGAGGAGGCGCAGTAGTCAGTGTGTACAGACTCGACCCTGGCCGACGGGTGAACGTGGCCAGGTGGCGGCCCGTCCGAGAGCAAGTGCAGTGGGTCACACGCTGACCTCCAGGGGCGAACTGGTCAACCCACGCGTCCTGGAGGTCAGCTCCACTCACCAAGTTCGTAGAGAACAAGGGAAGCTGGAGTCCCGACAGCAAGCCCGACGGGGCCGCAGGACACGGTAGAACCGTGGAAGAGTGTGCAAGGACTGGGCCCCCAGAGGGGTCAGCAAGGGAGACTGCGACAGGCCGACTGAGCGGCGTGAGTGTGGTGCTGTCGCGAAAGAAAGAGCGCGAAGCACCAGAGTCAAGTGTGAAAGTGTGCAAGGCCTCAGTAGGTGCAGTACGAGAGAGAGCAGACGCACCAGCACCTGGAGCAGCAGACGCACTAGCACCTAGAGCAGCAGCCGCAATGCCCGGGTCAGGCGGGACACTCAGATAACAGTCACCCTCAGCACTATCAGCAAAAGCATACATGGCAGCAAGGATAGCATCGAATTCAAGATCAAAGATAGGCACATTCTGCAGAAGCAGATCATGCCAGCGAGAGAGCTCAACAGCGTCAGGAAACTGAGCACGCCAGGCGTCAGTCAAGTGACCGAAGCAGCGCTGCGTAGTGTGTGGCAGCCGACACGTCTCCCCACGACGACTGCCGGTGCGAAGAACGTAAGCGCAGGGACCAGCACCTCCAGACCTCCCACGCCCAGCGTACCACTCACAAAGCTGCGGGGCCGACGGGGTCTCACGGGAGCGCGGCTGCTGCTGGCGCTGGCTACCACCAAAGCCTCCACGCTGCGCGGCTGCACCTCGACCAGCACCACCGCCGCCGCCGCCTCCACCACCGCTGCTGCTGCCTCCACCACCACCACCGCCGCCACTGAAGCCCCCACTCCCGGTACCACCCCCACCACCACCGCCACCCCCTCCGCCTCCTCCACCTCCTCCACCGCCTCCCCCGCCGCCCCCTCCACCACCCTTGCTCCCCTTGCCCTTGCTGTTGCGGCGTCTCCCACTAGGGGCAAACGCAGCTCCGACCTTCTCAGTACCAACGAGGTCAACAGCAGCAGCAGAAGCAACAGAGGGGAGAAGGGGGACAGGGGAACACCCCTCAAAGAAAGGGGTGCGACGGTCGCGGCGAGAAGCACCTACAGCTAAGATACTCTTCTCAGCTGCAGTAAAACGCTCCTCTAGCAGGTCGACAGTCAGCTCGGTGGGGCAAAGGGAGAGAAAGTGGTCCCTGACTGAAGCAAGGTAGTACGGGTTATGTACATGGGGGGGAGGTTCTTGGCACAGAACTCAGTGGGAAGGGCAGCGCGGTAGCGGGCGTCACTAGTGCGAAGGTGAGCAACTAGGTCAGCGACTGTGGCAAAGGCGGCAAGGTCAGGGAAAAGGTACGGCAGCACGAGGCGGCTGAGGGCAGCAGTGGCAGGGGAGGAGAAGCGTGCAACTACAGCGTCGTACAAAGACTGAGCAGTCTTGTACTGGCCAAAATGCGCACGCTCAGTAGGCGGCAGGTGACTACGAACAGCAAGACGAGCAACAGCGTCACGAGTGGTCCACTGCGAGCGAACCGTACTGTCAGCAGTGGCAGCAGGAGCAGTAGAAACACCGGACGTGTGATCGAAAAGGGATACCCCATCCCTAGAATCACACTGAAGAAAGAGCTGTAGGTCGTCAACCCACACGTCAAAGTCAACTGCACGTCCCTCAGCATCAAAGGTGAGAACAGTAGGACTAGCCATAGCAGCAGTAGCAAGAGTAGCAGCAGTAGCAGCAATAGCAGCAGAGGCAGGAGGGCAGTGCAGGGCAGTGCGGCTCGGTAGGGCAGTGCGGCTTGGTAGAGCGGCGCGGCTCAGTGGGCAGCGCGGCTCGGTTGTGCGGCGCGGCTCGGCTTACTCGAGACAAATGCAAGGGCGGGCCGTGACAGCAGGGGCCACGCCAGAAGAGGCCGCGCCAGCAAGGGTCGGCACGGGCGCGTCAGCAGGGGCCGGCAGGGGCGCGTCAGCAGGGGCCGGGCCAGTAGGGGTCACGCACCAGCAGGGGCCGGCCGGGGCGCGCCAGCAGGGGCGCGTCAGCAGGGGCCGGCAGGGGCGCGTCAGCAGGGGACGGCAGGGGCGCGCCAGCAGAGGCGCGTCAGCAGGGGCCGGCAGGGGCGCGTCAGCAGGGGCCGGCAGGGTCGCGCCAGCAGGGGCCGGCAGGGCGGCTAAGGGGCCGACGGGCGACTAAGGGGCTGCGACGGGTGGCTAAGGGGCCGACGGGCGGCTAAGGGGCCGACTACGGGCGGCTAAGGGGCCGCGACGAGCGGCTAAGGGGCCGTGACGAGCGGCTAAGGGGCCGACGACGGGCGGCTAAGGGGCCGACGACGGGCGGCGAAAGGGGCTGACGGGCGGATAAGGGGCCGCGACGGGCGTCTAAGGGGCCAACGGGCGGCTAAGGGGCCGACGGGCGGCGAAGGGGCCGTGACCGGCGGCTAAGGGGCCGACGACGGGCGGCTAAGGGGCCGTGACGGGCGGCTAAGGGGCCGACGGGCGGCTAAGGGGCCGCGACGGGCGGCTAAGGGGCCGATGGGCGGCTAAGGGGTTGACGGGCGGCTTAGGGGCCGACGGGCGGCTAAAGGGCCGACGGGCGGCGTAAGGGGCCGACGCGCGGCTAAGGGGCCGCAACACGCATACGAACATTCCATTCACAGGAGAAAATTTCGTGGTGGGCCCTAAAAAAAACGTTCCCACTAGGGAACCTGCTCAGAATACCATGTTAGAATAAGGAACGGAAAAGATGAATGAACTAGGAAGCAGGTGGGTACTAGTAGGAAACCTAAAAGTGTTGTACCCTATAAGAACTACCCCACTACAGCCTAAACAGACTATAGCATATATAAGCTTGACAAAAACAGTACAATTTCGAGTTGGATATAACTGAATCTGCGCAATCAATTCAACCGAACTGCAAAGCTTCCATCTTGGGTTCCTTTGCGAGCTCGTCCTTTCTGCTTGCACTGTTCATAGCGTGTACAATGTTGTGCCGAAGCGCACATTGCGCGAGTACCTGCAAATGCATCGAGCGAAAAATTGCGAAAGCAAACAAACATACGAACATTCCATTCACACCCAAATGCAGTCGCACACGCATTCTCGTACAAACAGACGGCAGGATGTCGTGCAATGTTAATTTGCATCCAACAAACTGAGGGGTGGAGACGACGGCAGCAGCGGCTACTGGATGCAAGGGAGCCGACGTGGCAGAGGACGTGGCTTCGGTGGTGCTGGACGCGGTGCAAAGAAGGACGACGACTCCAACGACCAACAAGGAGGTACCGGTTGGGGTCGTGGTGCGAAATCAGGACGTGGGGGCAAGTCGGGTGCTGGCGGCAAAATGAAAGGGAGTTGCTGGTATTGTGAGAAGGAGGGGCACCCCTGGTTTTTGTGCTATAAGAAACCCGATGGATGGACCCCCCAGAATCGTCACTAGGATGGCGGCGCGCGGAGGAACCAGAAAAACGGCGCAAACTTGGTCGCTGACTCGTCCGACAAGAACCCGAAGAGCAACGGCGGTGCAGAGAAGAAGAAGGAGCACACCGCGGGCCAGTTCTTCCATATTGGAGAGCAGGGGGAGCAAGGAGACGCCTCTGCAAAGGTTGGAGCAGAGCTGCATCCCCTGGACTATTGGGTGTTGGACACGGGCGCTGCTTGGACGATGACGCCGCGTAAGGAGCTGCTTGATGACGTACGAGCTGCACCGATCAACGAGGTGTGCTCCGCCTCTGGACACGCGCTGAAGGTGGCTGGTGCGGGACGAGCTGCATTCCAGGGAGCGGATGGCAAGCCGGTAGTGCTGCACGACGTTCTACTCGTTCCTGATCTCAAGGCCAACCTCATCTCCCTCCGTAATCTTGCCAGGGCTGGGTTGAGCACTAGCACGGATGGGGCACGCACGTACAAGGGGCAGCTGGGAAATTGGGTGCTTTGGGATCTGCATGTGGCAGCTGCCGGTGTTGGTGTGGCACGGTGGGGGGCAGGCTGGAGAGGGGTCTGCATCCGAGGGGGAGTGCAACGCCGTTGGAGGGGTTGGTGTGAAAGTGTCGGCCAGATCTGGGGAGACGGATTGGGCAACGGCACCCCGACGCTTGGGGCATGTGGCAATGCCTTTGTTGAAGCAGCTAGAGAAGGATGGAGCCGTCAAGGGTTTGAAGCTGAACGGACAGCCTCCTGATGTTAACTGTGAAATATGTTTGCTCTCAAAGTTTTCCTGTTTTCCCTTCCATTTTGTGGCTGGCAGGAGCAAGAAGCCTTTGGAGCTGGTTCACATGGACTTGGTGGGGCCGCTGCCGGTGTAAGGGCACAAGGGAAGCGATATTTCCTAACCATTGTGGATGATTGGAGCAGACTCATATGGGAGTATCCGCTGAAGCAAAAGAACCACGCCGCCTCTACGATACGGGAAGATTGGCAGCCATTCATGGAGAAGCAAGCGGAGTGTGTGGTGAAGTAGGTTAGGACAGACTGGGGTGGTGAGTTCCTTGGAGCTGAGATGACGGGATGGGAGACACCTGTCTCCAAGCCAGGACGTACCCGTATGGCCACTATGAAATTGACTGCAGGAGCCGATGTAGCAGAGCTGCAGCTTGGGAATGAGGAGGCATTGCTGATTCTACCGCATGGCTATCACCCGGATGAGGAGGATGAACCTGCCTACTGTTTTCATGCCCCTGCACCAGAGGAACCAGCAAGCATGGAGGAGGCATTTGCTGGACCAGATAGGGAGAAGTGGCTGGTTTCTAGGGATGCTGAGTACCAAAGCTTGCTAGAGAATGGGACATGGGATATGGTGGTGCTGCCTGAGGGGAAGAAAGCCGTAGAGTGCAAGTGGGTGCTGTTAGTGTAAGGGCCTAATAAACTCAGGCTATTAAGACGTTATCCAACTTAAAACCTCTCCTCGGCGTCACCTCCAAGGGTCCCTAGGTGCTTGGTACAAGACCAGCCCCTATCCTCGGGTCCGAGTTTGTAGAGAGAGGAATCAAGAGGGACTTAGTCAAAACAGCAAGAGTACCTTGAACGTCGCGCAGCATGCCGTGCAGACCGTCAATCAGATTAAGCTGAGAACTCGCTATATCTAAGCCCACTCTAAGAGCTTTCAAAAGAGCCAAATTGCCTCGCGAAAAGTTCTGCCATTGCAGAGTTATGGCTCGGACAGCGTTTGCCTAGCGTCGTAGTGCTAGTATACTAGCGTTGACTCGGTAGCATTCTGCCGTCGAACCGCGTGGATACGAAATTCCAGCAATGAAGGAATTCGTTTGATTCAATTTGAATATATTCAGGTACAAACAGAGAAGGAATATATAGTTCTAGGTATCAAAGACCTTGGGAATCAACCTGGGAACAACCAGGGATGATCCCAAATAATTCCAAGCAACAGAACCAACCTGGCTGGACAAAACAGCAGGTGGTAGGTTGGTAAACAACCTCTGGTTCTGTTTTTCCATCCTGGGAAAACAGCAACCAGGTTCAGGTCCTAAAAACAGAACCTGTTTTGTCTTTGCCCAACCAGCCAAATGCTGGTTCCGCTGGTTTCCCCTGGCCCTGTAGCATGCAGATACAGACAAACAACATCCAACCTTCACCTAAATTTTACCCCTATAGTGCCTGCCCTGCTATACTATTGTCAACCAAACAAAACAGTACAATTTCGAGTTGGATATAACTGAATCTGCGCAATCAATTCAACCGAACTGCAAAGCTTCCATCTTGGGTTCCTTTGCGAGCTCGTCCTTTCTGCTTGCACTGTTCATAGCGCATACAATGTTGTGCCGAAGCGCACATTGCGCGAGTACCTGCAAATGCATCAAGCGAAAATTGCGAAAGCAAATAAACACACGAACATTCCATTCATACCCAAATGCATTCTCACACGCATACTCGTACAAACAGACGGCAGGATGTCGTGCAATGTGAATTTGCACCCAACAGGTGCTAAGGATCAAGACCGATGACAAGGGACAGGTCACCATCTACAAGAGTAGGCTGGTGGCTAAGGGGTTTATGCAGAAGGAGAAGCAGGACTTCAATGAGATCTTTGCTCCCACTGCCAAACCCCCTACCCTCCGTGTCTTGTTGGCAGATGCAGCCGTTAGTGGGAAATTCATCATTCAGATGGATATATCAACAGCATTTCTCAATGGGATTTTAGAAGAAGATGTGTACATGACGCAGCCGCCTGGGTATGAGGATGGTACGGCAGGGTGTGCAAGCTGAAAAAGTCCATCTACGGCTTGAAGCAGGCGCCACGCTGCTCGTACCAGAAGTTGGCACCTATTTTAGAGGAGATGTGATTCAGGACCAGCAGCTGTGATGAGAGCCTCTTTCTCAAGGGGGAGGGGAAGAAGCTGTTGCTGTTTCTGGTCTATGTGGACGACATTCTTCTCGTCAGCAGCATCATGAAGGAGATCCAGAAAGTGCAGCAGCAGCTGATGAAGAACTTCAAGTGCAAGACCCTTGGGGTGGTAAAGTACTACCTCGGGTTTGCACGTGGAGAGGGATCTGGATCACAGGTGGTTGAAGCTGCACCAGGAGAAGTTTATCAAGGAGCTGGGGGAGAAGTATGGGATTGAGAATGAGCGCAAGGTTGCAACTCCCCTACCAGCAAAATTCGATCTTGTGAAGGCTGCAGAGGATGAAGGTGTTGAATCTGAGGAGCAGCAGCAATTTCAGTCTTTGGTGGGAAGCCTCTTCTACGCTGCAGTTCACACAAGGCCAGACATCTCTTTCTCGGTTGGGCAGCTGGCTAGGGTGGTGCAGAATCCATCAGAGGAGCAGGTGGATGCAGCTGAGTGTGTAGTGAAGTACCTGAACTCTCACCCATGCATTGGAGTTCAATACTCTGCATCTGCACAGGTGCAGCAGAAAGGGGTTGAGGTGCTGAAAGAAAAAGGGGAGCGGCTTGGAGAAGGCAAGCTGTTTCTCCCTTGCTTTACCGATGCTACGTGGGCTTCTGAGAAGGACGATTCCTCATTTGTGGGAGGATACATCTGCGTAGTTGGGGGAGGACCTGTTAGTTGGAGGTCCAAGAAGCAGACGGAGACGGCACTCTCCTCTGTTGAATCAGAGTACATGACAATGTTCCATGGGGTGAAGGAGGTGATTTGGCTGAGGAGGCTGTTAGAGGAGATTGGCCAGGAGTAGAAGGTTGCTATGACGCTGTTTTGTGATAGCAAGCGGGCTCTTGGGATGGCCAGAGACGCTGTGCTTCAGAGGATGAACAAGCACATGCGTATCAAGTGGCACTGGCTGCGTAAGAAGGTGAAGAGGGGGACGGTGAATCCGATCTACATCAAGACTCACCAGCAGCCAGCGGACTTCTTCACCAAGAGGCTTGCGGATGGGCCTCATTGGCGTTGTGTGCGCATGAGTGGAATGAGCATGAACTAGCATGGAATGTTGGGGATGCAGCCGGCAGGCTGAGGGGGAGTGTGTTGGGTGCAAATTCAGATTGCACGACATCCTGCCGTCTGTTTGTACGAGTATGCGTGTGCGAATGCATTTGGGTGTGAATGGAATGTTCGTGTGTTTGTTTGCTTTCGCAATTTTGGCTTCATGCATTTGCATGTAGTCACGCAATGTGCGCTTTGGCACAACATTGTACGCGCTATGAACAGTGCAAGCAGAAAGGACGAGCTCGCAAAGGAACCCAAGATGGAAGCTTTGCAGTTCGGTTTAATTGATTGCGCATATTCAGTTCTATCCAACTCGAAATTGTACTGTTTTGTTTGGTTGACTTTAGTGTAGCAGGGCAGGCACTATAGGGGTAAAATTAAGGTGAAGGTTGGATGTTGTTTGTCTGTATCTGCATGCTACAGGGCCAGGGGACACCAGCGGAACCAGCATTTGGCTGGTTGGGCAAAGACAAAACAGGTTCTGTTTTTAGGACCTGAACCTGGTTGTTGTTGTCCAAGGTTGGAAAATCAGAACCAGAGGTTGTTTACCAACCTACCACCTGCTGTTTTGTCCAGCCAGGTTGGTTCTGTTACTTGGAATCATTTGGGATCATCCCTGGGTGTTCCCAGGTTGATTCCCAAGGTCCTTGCTAGCTAGAACTATATATTCCTTCTCTGTTTGTACCTGAATATAGTCAAATTGAATCAAGCGAATTACTTCCTTGCTGGAATTTCCTATCCACGCGGTTCGACGGAAGAATGCTACCAAGTCAAGGCTAGTAGGCTAGCACTCTAACACTAGGCAAACGCTGTTCGAGCCATAACTCTGCAATGGCAGAACTTTTCGCGAAGAAACTTGGCTCTTTTGAAAGCTCTGAGAGTGAGCTTCGATATAGCGAGTTCTCAGCTTAATCTGATCGACGGTCTGCACGGCTCGCTGCGGGACGTTCAAGGTACTCTTGCTGTTTTGACTAAGTCCCTCTTGATTCCTCTCTCTACAAACTCGGACCCGATGATAGGGGCTGGTCTTGTACCAAGCACCCAAGGACCCTTGGAGGTGACCCGGAGGAGAGGTTTTAAGTTGGATAACGTCATAATAGCCTGAGTTATTAGGCCCTTACACCAACAGTGCCCCTGAATCGGCAGCGGCCCCACCAAGTCCATGTGGACCAGCTGTAAAGACTTCTTGCTCTTGCCAGCCACTCTATGGAAGGGGAAACATGTGAATTTGGATAGCAAGAAGATTTCACAGTTATCATCCAGTGGCTGTCCGTTCAGTTTCAGACCCTTAACGGGTCCATACTCCTCCAACTGCTTCAACAAAGGCATTGCCACATAACCCAAGCGTTGGTGTACCGTTGCCCAATCCGTCTCCCCAGATCTGGCCGACACTTTCACACCGATCCCTCCAACGTTGTTGCTGTCCCCCTGGGATGCAGACCCCTTTCCAGCCTGCCCCACACCGTGCCACACCGACGCCGGCAGCCGCCACATGGATCTGTATACATTCTTGCTATCGTGCATATCCCAATGCACCCGATTGCCCAGCTGCCTCTTGCTAGTGCGTGCCCCATCCGTGCTAGTGCTCACCCAAGCAATGGCAAGCTTACGGAGGGAAATCAGTTTGGCCTTGAGGTCAAGGACAAGGAGAACGTTGTGCAGCACTACCGGCTTGCCATCTGCTCCCTTAAACGCAGCTCGTCCCGCACCAGCCACCTTCAATGCGTGTCAAGGGGCAGAGCACACCTCACATATTGGTGCACTGCATACGTCGTCCAGCAGGTCCTTGCGCGGCGTCATCGTCCAAACAGCGCTTGTGTCCAACACCCTATAGTCCAGGGGATGCAGCTCGGCTCTAGCCTTGAAAGAGGCATCTCCTTTCTCCCCCTGCTCTCCAATATGGAAGAACTGGCCCGCGGTGCGCTCCTCCTTCTCCGCACCGCCGTTGCTTTTTGGGTTGTTGTCGGACGAATCGGTTACCATGTTCGCTCCGTTTTTCTGGTTCCTCCGCGCACCGCCATCCTGGTGACGATTCATGGGGGTCCATCCATCGGGTTTCTTATAGCACAAAACCAAGGGTGCCCCTCCTTCTCATTATACCAGCAACTCCCTTTAATTTTGCCACCAGCACCCGACTTGCCCCCATGTCCAGATTTCCCACCGCGACCCCAACCGGTTCCTCCATATTGGTCGTTGGAGTCGTCGTCCTTCTTTGCACCGCGCCCTGCACCACCGAAGCCACGTCCTCTGCCACGTCGGCTCCCTTGCATCCCGTAGCCGCTGCTGCCGTCGTCTCCACCCCTCAGTTGACGGCGACGAAAGTCCTCCTTCAGGATCTTTGTCCGCACCCACTCGAGTGTCCACAAGCTATGGTTCTGCGCCATGCTCAATCCGCTCGTGAATTGAAGCCATGATTCCGGCAGCAGCGACAGCATCTTAAACCACCTGGTCTGCTCCAGATAGGTGAGTCACGCAGTCGCCAACTTCGCAAAGAGGTCACGCATTTTATCAAAAACAGGTTGCACCGGCTCTCCCTCGCTCAAGCGCAATGCGGACAGCTCCCTCTCCAGCATCAACATTGCGACAACGGAGGTCGGGGCGTGCAGCTCCTTCAACACGGTCCACGCCTTCGGATCGCACTCAACCTCCGGTAGCAGCTTCAAGATGTGGTGATCCTGGCTCAGCTCCAAACTCTGCAACATTGAGTAGTAGCCAGCCAAGGCGCGCTCGTCCCAATTTTCTTGCAGCGCGGGGTCACTCAGTCTAGGCTCCTCCCCAATCATTATTTCAGCAAATCGATCTGACGGAAATAAAGTTGCATGTTCCAGGCCCAATCATCTTTGCCCTCACCATTGAACTTCTCGACGGTGAAGTTCTTCAGCAGCTCCTTGATCAGCAAGCCCTGGCTTGTTCGTGCTCCGCTTGGCGTCGAAACACCAGAATCTTGGCTGACGCTACGATCTTGGGCTGAAGATTCACCAGCTCCCGGCGAGCTATTGCCCGACATAGCTACCTATAACGAGGATTACTATAACAGAGGCTCTGATACCAGCTTGGTGGTGTACGGGCCTAATAAACTCAAGCTATTAAGACGTTGTCAAACTTAAAACCTCTCCTCGGGGTCACCTCCAAGGGTCCCTGGGTGCTTGGTACAAGACCAGCCCCTATCTTCGGGTCCGGGTTTGTTGAGAGAGGGGTCAAGAATGACTTATCCAAATTTGAAAGTGTACCTTCAACCTCGGACCCTTGGCCCCTAGGCCCCTCGGCCCCAGCTACTGCTACTGCTACTGCTGCCACTGCTGCTCCTACGTACTGTGCCCCGATGGCTTTGGTTCGATTTCTAGCGTTTGATCATGAGGTCAGACCGATTCAGTTTGACACGTGGCTTGATGATCTGTAGCTGTACCTACTGAGCGATTCTAAGGACAGTGTTTCGCTGTTTGACCTAGCGTCAGGCGCTGCTCCTGCCCCTCCAGCCACAGCTGACAGTGCGACTCGCTCACGGTGGCTTACTCGCGACGCTGCTGCCCGCTTAGCCATTCGCAACCACCTGCCATTAGCTGAATGCGCTCACTTCGGACAGCACAGGACAGCACAGGCACTATACGCAGCAGTCATAGCTCGCTACTCCTCGCCTGCCACTGCTGCTCTAGGCCGACTGCTACTGCCCTACCTGTTTCCCGAGCTGTCAATATTTGCCACAGTAGAGGACCTGGTTTCCCACCTGCGCACCAGCGATGCTCGCTACCGCGCTACCGTCCCTGTTGAGTTCCTTGACAGGAACCAGCCCCCGATGTTCATCACCCTCTAATTCATAGTCACTCACCTCCCTGACTCTCTTCGCTCTGTCAGGGACCACTTTCTCTCCCTTGACCCCACCTCCCTCACTGTTGACCTCTTCGAGCAGCATCTCCTCGCAGCTGAGACTAGTGCAGTTGCTGTAGGTGCTGCTCGTGGCACTCCGTGCCCGCCCTTCTTTGAGGGGTGCTCCCCCTCCCCCTTTGCCCCCTCCTACGCCTCTGCTGCTGCTGCAGACGTCTCTGTTGCTGAGGACGTCGGGGCTGCTTCTGCTAGTGCAAAGCGCCGCAGCAGCAAGGGCAAAGGTGGTAGGGGTGGTGGAGGTGGCAGCGGTGGTGGTGGAGGTGGCAGCGGGAGTGGTGGTGGGGGCAGCAGTGGAGGTAGTGGAGGATGCGGAGGTGGTGGGGGCGGTGGGACTGGTGGCGGGAGTGAGGGCTCTGGTGGCGGCGGCGGAGGCAGCGGTGGGAGTGGCGGCAGTGGAGGCGGTGGGACTGGTCGCGGTAGGACTGGACCTAGGCATGGAGGCCCTGGTGGTGGCCAGCGGCAGCAGCAGCAGCGTCGGAGCGAGAGCAATCTGGTGTAGTGCATTTGGGGCTGGCTGCTGAGAGCAAGGGATGGCTGCTGTGGGAACCATCCAAGTGTGTGTTGTTTGATAGCAGGGATGTGATGTTTGTTGAGGGCATGATGTATGGGGGCTGGAAGAAACAGCCGGAGACTAAGGTGTCCCAGCAGATGGAGCAGATCATCATGCAGCTGGACCTGACTCCTAGTGTGTAGGAGGAGGGGGAGGAGGCAGCTGCAGAAAGTGGTGATGGAGAGAAGGTGCAGGAGGCACCTGCTCGTGGAGGAGATGATGTGGAGACTAGTGGTAGCACCAAGGAAGCTGCTGGATCTGAGGGAGGAGAACAGCAGCAGGGAAAAACTAAGGTTCCTGCGCTACCATCAAAGAGGAAGCCGAAGGGTGTTGTTATGAGGGGATGTGAGACACCTGTCTCCAAGCCAGGACGTACCCGTATGGCCACTATGAAGCTGACTGCACGAGCTGATGTAGCAGAGCAGCAGCTTGGAAATGAGGAGGCATTGCTGATTCTACCGCATGGATATGACCCGGATGACACATTTTCATGCCCCTGCACCAGCAAGCATGGAGGACACATTAGCTGGACCAGATAGGGAGAAGTGGCTGGTTTCTAGGGATGCTGAGTACCAAAGCTTGCTAGAGAATGGGACATGGGATCTGGTGGTGCTGCCTGAGGGGAAGAAAGCCATACAGTGCAAGTGGGTGCTAAGGATCAAGACCGATGACAAGGGACAGGTCACCATCTACAAGAGTAGGCTGGTAGCTAAGAATTTTATGCAGAAGGAGAAGCAGGACTTCAATGAGATCTTTGCTCCTACTGCCAAACCCCCTACCCTCCGTGTCTTGTGGGCAGATGCAGTCGTTAGTGGGAAATTCATCATTCAGATGGATATATCAACGGCATTCCTCAATGAGATTTAAGAAGAGGATGTGTACATTACACAGCCGCCTGGGTATGAGGATGGTACGGGCAGGGTGTGCAAGCTGAAAAGGTCCATCTACGGCTTGAAGCAGGCGCCACGCTGCTGGTACCAGAAGTTGGCAGCTGTTTTAGATGAGATGGGATTCAGGACCAGCAGCTGTGATGAGAGCCTCTTTCTCAAGAGGGAGGGGGAGAAGCTGGTGCTGTTTCTGGTCTACGTGGACGACGTTCTTCTCTTCAGCAGCAGCATGAAGGAGATCCAGAAAGTGCAGCAGCAGCTGATGAAGAACTTCAAGTGCAAGACCCTTGGGGAGGTAAAGTACTACCTCGGGATGCACGTGGAGAGGGATCTGGATCACAGGTGGTTGAAGCTGCACCAGGAGAAGTTCATCAAGGAGCTGGGGGAGAAGTATGGGATTGAGCGCAAGGTTGCAACTCCCCTACCAGCAGAATTCAAGCTTGTGAAGGCTGCAGAAGATGAAGGGGTTGAAGCCGAGGAGCAGCAGCAATTTCAGTCTTTGGTGGGCAGCCACTTGTACGAAGCAGTTCACACAAGGCCCGACATCTCTTTCTCGGTTGGGCAGCTGGCTTGGGTGTGCAGAATCCATCAGAGGAGCAGGTGGGTGCAGCTGAGCTGTTAGAAGAGATTGGCCAGGAGGCAAGAAAACAGTAGGCAGGTTCATCCTTCTCATCCGGGTCATAGCCATGCGATAGAATCAGCAATGCCTCCTCATTCCCAATCTGCTGCTCTGCAACATCAGCTCCTGCAGTCAGCTTCATAGTGAACATACGGGTACGTCCTGGCTTGGAGACGGGTGTCTCCCATCCCCTCATAACAACACCCTTCGGCTTCCTCCTTGATGGTAGCGCAGGAACGTTAGCTTTTCCAAGCTGCTGTTCTCCTCCCTCAGATCCAGCAGCTTCCTTGGTGCTATCACTAGTCTCCACATCATCTCCTCCACCACCAGGTGCCTCCTGCACCTTCTCTCCATCACCACCTTCTGCAGCTGCCTCCCCCCCCTCCTCCCACACACTAGGAGTCAGGTCCAGCTGCATGGTGATCTGCTCCATCTGCTCGGATACCTTGGTCTCCGGCTATTTCTTCCATCCCCCATACATCATGCCCTCAACAAACTTCACATCCCTGCTGTCAAATAACACACCATTGGATGGTTCCCACAGCAGCCATCCCTTGCTCTCAGCAGCCAGCCCCAAATGCACACACCAGATTGCACTCGCCCCCAACTTACTTCGATTCTTCTTGGGGACGTAGGCGACTGCCGTGCAACCGAACACCCTCAGCATGTCCATCGGCGGCTTTCTCCCAAGCCACCTCTCCAGCGGCACCCACGATTCATTACCAACCTTAGTGAGCACCCTGTTCCTAGCCACGGTAGCGTGCCGGACAGCATGGGGCCACATGGAATTGCCCACCCCTGATTCTATGAGCAGCGCCCTAGCTGTCTCCAGAATGGTCCGGTTCGCCCGTTCTGCTACACCGTTGGACTGCGGAGAGTAAGCTGTGGTCAGCTCCCTCTGAATGCCCTGCTTCTTGAGGCAGGCCGTCGTTTCAGCTCCAAGGAACTCACCACCCCGGTCTGTCCTAATCCGCTTCACTACACACTCCGCTTGCTTCTCCACGAATGGCAGCCAATCTTCCTGTATCGTAGGGGCGGCGTGGTCATTTTGCTTCAGCGGATACGCCCACATGAGTCTGCTCCAAACATCTACAATTGTTAGGAAATACTGCTCCCCCTTGTGCCCTTGCACCGGCAGCGGCCCCACCAAGTCCATGTGAACCAGCTCCAAATGCTTCTTGCTCCTGCCAGTCATGCTATGAAAAAGGAAACGAGTGAATTTTGAGAGCAAACAGATTTCACAGTTGTCATCAGGTGGCTGTCCGTTCAACTTCAAACCCTTGACGCCTCCATCTTTCTCTAGCTTCTTCAACAAGGGCATTGCCACATGCCCCAAGCGTCGGTGTGCCGTTGCCCAATCTGTCTCCCCAGATCTGGCCGACTCTTTCACTCCAACCCCTTCAACGGC
Organism: Closterium sp. Naga37s-1; assembly: GCA_947471745.1. Lineage (NCBI taxonomy): Eukaryota > Viridiplantae > Streptophyta > Zygnematophyceae > Desmidiales > Closteriaceae > Closterium > Closterium sp. Naga37s-1. The sequence continues at coordinate 2,376,846 of CANJKZ010000072.1, read as the reverse complement.
GTTGCACTCCCCCTGGGATGCAGACCCCTCTCCAGCCTGCCCCCCACCGTGCCACGCCAACGCCGGCAGCTGCCACATGGAACTGTACACATCCTTGCTCTCGTGCAGATCCCAAAGCACCCGATTTCCCAGCTGCCCCTTGTACGTGCGTGCCCCATCCGTGCTAGTGCTCACCCCAGCCTTGGCAAGCTTACGGAGGGAGATGAGGTTGGCCTTGAGATCAGGAACGAGGAGAACGTCGTGCAGCATCACCGGTTTGCCATCCGCTCCCTTGAATGCAGCTCGTCCCGCACCAGCCACCTTCAGCGCGTGTCCAGAGGCAGAGCACACCTCATTGATCGGTGCAGCTCGTACGTCATCAAGCAGCTCCTTGCGCGGCGTCATCGTCCAAGCAGCGCCCGTGTCCAACACCCAATAGTCCAGGGGATGCAGCTCTGCTCCAACCTTGGCAAAGGCGTCTCCTTGCTCCCCTTGCTCTCCAATATGGAAGAACTGGCCTGCGGTGCGCTCCTTCTTCTTCTCTGCACCGCCGTTGCTCTTCGGGTTGTTGTCGGACGAATCGGCAACCATGTTCGCGCCGTATTTCTGGTTCCTCCGCGCGCCGCCATCCTGGTGACGATTCTGGGGGGTCCATCCATCGGGTTTCTTATAGCACAAAAACCAGGGGTGCCCCTCCTTCTCACAATACCAGCAACTCCCTTTCATTTTGCCACCAGCACCCGACTTGCCCCCACATCCAGATTTCGCACCGCGACCCCAACCGGTACCTCCTTGTTGGTCGTTGGAGTCGTCGTCCTTCTTTGCACCTCGTCCAGCACCACCGAAGCCACGTCCTCTGCCACGTCGGCTCCCTTGCATCCAGTAGCCGCTGCTGCCGTCGTCTCCACCCCTCAGTTGGCGGCGACGGAAGTCCTCCTCCAGAATCTTCGTCCGCACCCACTCGAGCGTCCACAAGCTCTGGTTCTGCAGCAGGCTCAATCCGCTCGTGAATAGAAGCCATGATTCCGGCAGCAGCGATAGCATCTTCAAGCACTTGGTCTGCTCCGGGTAGGTGATTCCCGCGGTCGCCAACTTCGCGTAGAGGTCGCGCATTTTGTCCAAAACAGGTTGCACCGGCTCTCCCTCGCTCAAGCGCAACGCGGACAGCTCCCTCTCCAGCATCAACGTTGCGACAACGGAGGTCGGGGCGTGCAGCTCCTTCAACACGGTCCACGCCTTCGGACCGCAATCAACCTCCGGCAGCAGGTGCATGACGTGGTGACGCTGGTTCAGCTCCAAACTCTGCGACATCAAGTAGTAGCCAGCCGAGGCGCGCTCGTCCCAATCTTCCTGCAGCGCGGGGTCACTCGGTCTAGGCTCCTCCCCAATCATTAGTTTCAACAAACCCTTCTGATGGAAATAAAGTTGCATTTTCCAGGAACAATCATCATAGCCCTCACCATTGAACTTCTCGACGGTGAAGTTTTTCAGCACCTTCTTGATCAGCGAGCCCTGGTTTGTTCGCGCTCCCCTTGGCGCCGAAACACCAGAATCCTGGCTGCCGCTACGATCTTGGGCTGAAGATTCACCAGCTCCCGCCAAGGTATTTCTCGCCATAGCTACCTATAACGAGGATCACTATAACGCAGCTCTGATACCAGCTTGTTGGTGTAAGGGCCTAATAAACTCTGGCTATTAAGACGTTATCCAACTTAAAACCTCTCCTCGGGGTCACCTCCAAGGGTCCCTGGGTGCTTGGTACAAGACCAGCCCCTATCCTCGGGTCCAAGTTTGTAAAGAGAGGGATCAAGAAGGACTTAGTCAAAACAGCAAGAGTACCTTGAATATTGCGCAACGTGCCGTGCAGACCGTCGATTGGATTAAGCTGAGAAGTCGTTATATCGATTCTCACTCTAAGAGCTTTCAAATGAGCCAAGTTGCCTCGCGAAAAGTTCTGCCACTGCAGAGTTACGGCTCAGACAGCATTTGCCTAGCGTTGGAGTGCTAGCGTACTAGCGTTGACTCGGTAGCATTCTGCCGTCGAATAGCGTGGATACGAAATTCCAGCAAGAAAGGAATTCGCTTGAATCAATTTGAAATTATATTCAGGTACAAACAGAGAAGGAATATATAGTTCTAGCTAGCAAGGACCTTGGGAATCAACCTGGGAACAACCAGGGATGATCCCAAATAATTCCAAGCAACAGAACCAACCTGGCTGGACAAAACTGCAGGTGGTAGGTTGGTAAAAAACCTCTGGTTCTGTTTTTCCAACCTGGGAAAACAACAACCAGGTTCAGGTCCTAAAAACAGAACCTGTTTTGTCTTTGCCCAACCAGCCAAATGCTGGTTCCGCTGGTTTCCCCTGGCTCACTAGCATGCAGATACAGACAAACAACATCCAACCTTCACCTAAATTGTACCCCTATAGTGCCTGCCCTGCTACACCATAGTCAACCAAACAAAACAGTACAAGTTCGAGTTGGATAGAACTGAATCTGCGCAATCAGTTCAACCGAACTGCAAAGCTTCCATCTTGGGTTCATTTGCGAGCTCGTCCTTTCTGCTTGCACTGTTCATAGCGCGTACAATGTTGTGCCGAAGCGCACATTGCGCGAGTACCTGCAAATGCATCAAGCGAAAATTGCGAAAACAAACAAACAAACTAACATTCCATTCACACCCAAATGCATTCGGACACGCATACTCTTGGTGAGGAAGTCCGCTAGCTGCTGGTGAGTCTTGATGTAGATTGGACTCACCAGCAGCTAGCGGACTTCCTCACTAAAAGGCTTGCGGATGATGTTGGGTGCAAATTCACATTGCACGACATCCTACCGTCTGTTTGTACGAGTATGTGTGTGCGAATGCATTTGGGTGTGAATGGAATGTTCGTGCGAACGCAATTTTCGCTTGATGAATTTGCAGGTACTCGCGCAATGTGCGCTTCGGCACAACATTGTACGCGCTATGAACAGTACAAGCCGAAAAGACGAGCTCGCAAAGGAACCCAAGATGGAGCTTTGCAGTTCGGTTGAATTGATTGCGCAGATTCAGTTCTATCCAGCTCAAAATTGTACTGTTTTGTTTGGATTACTATAGTGTAGCAGGGCAGGCACTATAGGGGTACAATTTAGGTGAAGGTTGGATGTTGTTTGTCTGTATCTGCATGTTACAGGGCCAGGGGAAAGCAGCGGAACCAGCATTTGGCTGGTTGGGCAAAGACAAAACAGGTTCTGTTTTTAGGACCTGAACCTGCTTGTTGTTCTCCCAGGTTGGAAAATCAGAACCAGAGGTTGTTTACCAACCTACTACCTGCTGTTTTGTCCAGCCCGGTTGGTTCTATTGCTTGGAATTATTTGGGATCATCCCTGGTTGTTCCCAGGTTGATTCCCAAGGTCCTTGCTAGCTAGAACTATATATTCCTTCTCTGTTTGCACCTGGACATATTAAAATTGATTCGAGCGAAGTCCTTCCTTGCTGGAATTTCATTTCTACGTGGTGCGACAGCAGAATGCTACCGAGTCAACGCTAGTACGCCAGTACTACGACGCTAGGCCAACGCTGTCCATTTCGTAACTCTGCAATGGCAGAACTTTTCGCGAGGCAACTTGGCTCTTTTGAAAGCTCTTAGAGTGAGCTTCTATATAGCAAGATCTCAGCTTAATCCGATCGACGGTCTGCACGGCACGCTGCGTGACGTTCAAGGTACTCTTGCTGTTTTGACTAAGTCCCTCTTGATCCCTCTCTCTACAAACTCGGACCCGAGGATAGGGGCTGGTCTTGTACCAAGCACCCAGGGACCCTTGGAGGTGACCCCGAGGAGAGGTTTTAAGTTGGATAACGTCTTAATAGCCTGAGTTTATTAGGCCCTTACACCAACAAGCTGGTATCAGAGCTGCGTTATAGTGATCCTCGTTATAGGTAGCTATGGCGGGAAATACCTCGGTGGGAGCTGGTGAATCTTCAGCCCAAGATCGTAGCGGCAGCCAGGATTCTGGTGTTTCGGCGCCAAGGGGAGCGCGAACAAACCAGGGCTCGCTGATCAAGGAGGTGCTGAAGAACTTCACTGTCGAGAAGTTCAATGGTGAGGGCTATGATGATTGGGCCTAGAAAATGCAACTTTATTTCCGTCAGATCGGTTTGTTGAAACTAATGATTGGGGAGGAGCCTAGACTGAGTGACCCCGCGCTGCAGGAAGATTGGGACGAGCGCGCCTCGGCTGGCTACTACTTGATGTCGCAGAGTTTGGAGCTGAACCAGCGTCACCACGTCATACACTTGCTGCCGGAGGTTGATTGCGGTCCGAAGGCGTGGACCGTGTTGAAGGAGCTGCACGCCCCGACCTCCGTTGTCGCAACGTTGATGCTGGTGAGGGAGCTGTCCGCGTTGCGCTTGAGCAAGGGAGAGCCGGTGCAACCTGTTTTGGACAAAATGCGCGACCTTTAGGCGAAGTTGGCGTCCGCGGGAATCACCCACCCGGAGCAGACCAAGTGCTTGAAGATGCTATCGCTGCTGCCGGAATCGTAGCTGGAATTCACGAGCGGATTGAGCCTGCCGCAGAACCAGAGCTTGTGGACGCTCGAGTGGGTGCGGACGAAGATTCTGGAGGAGGACTTCCGTTGCCGCCAACTGAGGGGTGGAGACGACGGCAGCAGCGGCTACGGGATGCAAGGGAGCCGACGTGGCAGAGGAAGTGGCTTCGGTGGTGCTGGACGCGGTGCAAAGAAGGACGACGACTCCAACGACCAACAAGGAGGTATCGGTTGGGGTCGCGGTGCGAAATCTGGACGTGGGGGCAAGTCGGGTGCTGGTGGCAAGATGAAAGGGAGTTGCTGGTATTGTGAGAAGGAGGGGCACCCCTGGTTTTTGTGCTATAAGAAACCCGATGGATGGACCCCCCAGAATCGTCACCAGGATGGCGGCGTGCGGAGGAACCAGAAAAACTGCGCAAACATGGTTTCTGATTCATCCGACAACAACCCGAAGAGCAACGGCGGTGCAGAGAAGAAGAAGGAGCGCGCCGCGGGCCAGTTCTTCCACATTGGAGAGCAGGGGGAGCAAGGAGACGCCTCTGCAAAGGTTGGAGCAGAGCTGCATCCCCTGGAGTATTGGGTGTTGGACACGGGCGCTGCTTGGACGATGACGCCGCGCAAGGAGCTGCTTGATGACGTACGAGCTGCACCAATCAACGAGGTGTGCTCCGCCTCTGGACACGCGCTGAAGGTGGCTGGTGCGGGACGAGCTGCATTCAAGGGAACGGATGGCAAGCCTGTAGTGCTGCACGACGTTCTCCTCGTTCCTGATCTCAAAGCCAACCTCATCTCCCTCCGTAAGCTTGCCAAGGATGGGGTGAGCACTAGCACAGATGGGGCACGCACGTACAAGGGGCAGCTGGGAAATCAAGTGCTTTGGGATCTGCGCGAGAGCAAGGATGTGTACAGATCCATGTGGCAGCTGCCGGCGTTGGCGTGGCACGGTGGGAGGCAGGCTGGAGAGGGGTCTGCATCCCAGGGGGAGTGCAACGCCGTTGGAGGGGTTGGTATGAACGTGTCGGCCAGATCTGGAGAGACGGATTGGGCAACGGCACACCGACGCTTGGGGCATGTGGCAATGCCCTTGTTGAAGCAGCTAGAGAAGGATGGAGCCGTCAAGGGTTTGAAGCTGAACGGACAGCCACCCGATGAGAACTGTGAAATCTGTTTGCTCTCAAAATTCACTCGTTTCCCCTTTCATAGCGTGACTGGCAGGAGCAAGAAGCCTTTGGAGCTGGTTCACATGGACTTGGTAGGGTTGCTGCCGGTGCAAGGGCACAAGGGGGAGCGGTATTTCCTAACCATTGTGGATGATTGGAGCAGACTCATGTGGGCATATCCGCTGAAGCAAAAGGACCACGCCGCCTCTACGATAAAGGAAGATTGGCTGCCATTCGTGGAGAAGCAAGCGGAGTGTGTAGTGAAGCGGATTAGGACAGACCGGGGTGGTGAGTTCCTTGGAGCTGAGATGACGGCCTGGCTCAAGAAGCAGGGCATTCAGAGGGAGCTGACCACGGCCTACACCCCGCAGTCCAACGGTGTAGCAGAACGGGCGAACCGGACCATTCTGGAGACAGCTAGGGCGCTGCTCATAGAATCAGGGGTGGGCAATTCCATGTGGCCCCATGCTGTCCGGCACGCTACCGTGGCTAGGAACAGGGTGCTCACTAAGGTTGGTAATGAATCGTGGGTGCCGCTAGAGAGGTGGCTTGGGAGGAAGCCGCCGGTGGACATGCTGAGGGTGTTCGGTTGCATGGCAGTCGCCTACGTCCCCAAGAAGTATCCAAGTAAGTTGGAGGCGAGTGCAATCTGGTGTGTGCATTTGGGGCTGGCTGCTGAGAGCAAGGGATGGTTGCTGTGGGAACCACGCGAGGGTATGTTGTTTGACAGCAGGGATGTGAAGTTTGTTGATGGCATGATGTATGGGGGCTGGAAGAAACAGCCGGAGACTAAGGTATCCCAGCAGATGGAGCAGATCACCATGCAGCTGGACCTGACTCCTAGTGTGTGGGAGGAGGGAGAAGAGGCAGCTGCAGAGGGTGGTGATGGAGAGAAGGTACAGGAGGCACCTGCTGATGGAGGAGGTGCTGTAGAGGCTAGTGGTAGCACTAGTGGAGCTGCTGGACCTGACGGTGTGCAGCAGCAGGGCAAGGCTAAGGCTCCTACACTACCACAAAGGAGGAAGCCGAAGGGTGTCGTTATGAGGGGATGGGAGACATCCCTCTCCAGGCCAGGACGTACCCGTATGTCCACTATGAAGCTGACTGCAGGAGCTGATGTAGCAGAGCAGCAGCTTGGGAATGAGGAGGCATTGCTGATTCTACCGCATGGCTATGACCAGGATGAGGAGGATGAACCTGCCTACTGTTTTCTTGCCCCTGCACCAGAGGAACCAGCAAGCATGGAGGAGGCATTAGCTGGACCAGATAGGGAGAAGTGGCTGATTTCTAGGGATGCTGAGTACCAAAGCTTGCTAGAGAATGGGACATGGGATCTGGTGGTGCTGCCTGAGGGGAAGAAAGCCGTACAGTGCAAGTGGGTGCTATGGATCAAGACCGATGACAAGGGACAGGTCACCATCTACAAGAATAGACTGGTGGCTAAGGGGTTTATGTAGAAGGAGAAGCAGGACTTCAATGAGATGTTTGCTCCCACTGCCAAACCCCCTACCCCCCGTGTCTTGTTGGCAGATGCAGCTGTTAGTAGGAAATTCATCATTCAGATGGATATATCAACGGCATTTCTCAATTTTGATTTTAGAGGAGGATGTGTACATGACGCAGCCGCCTGGGTATGAGGATGGTACGGGCAGGGTGTGCAAGCTGAAAAAATCAATCTACGGCTTGAAGCAGGCACCACGCTGCTCGTACCAGAAGTTGGCAGCTGTTTTAGAGGAGATGGGATTCAGGACCAGCAGCTGTGATGAGAGCCTCTTTCTCAAGGAGGAGGGGGAGAAGCTGGTGCTGTTTCTGGTCTACGTGGACGACATTCTTCTCTTCAGCAGCAGCATGAAGGAGATCCAGAAAGTGCAGCAGCAGCTGATGAAGAACTTCAAGTGCAAGACCCTTGGGGAGGTAAAGTACTACCTCGGGATGCACGTGGAGAGGGATCTGGATCACAGGTGGTTGAAGCTGCACCAGGAGAAGTTCATCAAGGAGCTGGGGGAGAAGTATGGGATTGAGAATGAGCGCAAAGTTGCAACTCCTCTGCCAGCAGAATTCAAGCTTGTGAAGGCAGCAGAGGATGAAGGGGTTGAAGCCGAGGAGCAGCAGCAATTTCAGTCCTTGGTGGGCAGTCTCTTGTATGTCGCGGTTCATACGAGGCCCGACATCTCTTTCTCGGTTGGGCAGCTGGCTAGGGTGGTGCAGAATCCATCAGAGGAGCAGGTGGATGCAGGTGAGCGTGTGGTGAAATATCTGAACTCTCACCCAAGCATTGGAGTTCAATACTCCGCATCTGCATAGGTGAAGCAGAAAGGGGTTGAGGTGCTAAAAGAGAAGGGGGAGCGGCTTGGAGAAGGCAAGCTGTGTCTCACTTGCTTTACCGATGCTACGTGGGCTTCTGAGAAGGACGATTCCTCATCTGTGGGAGGATACATCTGCGTAGTTGGGGGAGGACCTGTTAGTTGGAGGTCCAAGAAGCAGACGGAGACGGCACCCTCCTCTGTTGAATCAGAGTACATGGCAATGTTCCATGGGGTGAAGGAGGTGATTTGGCTGAGGAGGCTGTTAGAGGAGATTGGCCAGGAGCAGAAGGTTGCTACGCCGCTGTTTTGTGATAGCAAGGGGGCTCTTGGGATGGCCAGGAACGCTGTGGTTCATGAGCTGAATAAGCAGATGCGTATGAAATGGCACTGGCTGCGTAAAGAGGTGAAGAAGGGGACGGTGAATCCAATCTATATCAAGACTCACCAGCAGCCAGCAGACTTCCTCACCAAGAGGCTTGCGAATGAGCCTCATTGGCGTTGTGAGCGCATGAGTGGAATGAGCATGAACTAGCATGGAATGATGTGGAATGCAGCCGGCAGGCTGAGGGGGAGTGTGTTGGGTGCAAATTCACATTGGACGACATCCTACCGTCTGTTTGTATGAGTATGCGTGTGCGAATGCATTTGGGTGTGAATGGAATGTTCGTGTGTTCGTTTGCTTTCGCAATTTCGCTTGATGCATTTGCAGGTACTCGCGCAATGTGCGCTTCGGCACATCATTGTACGCGCTATGAACAGTGCAAGAAGAAAGGAGGAGCTCACAAAGGAACCCAAGATGGAAGCTTTGCAGTTCGGTTGAATTGATTGCGCAGATTCAGTTCTATCCAGCTCGAAATTGTACTGTTTTGTTTGGTTGACTATAGTGTAGCAGGGCAGGCACTATAGGGGTACAATTTAGGTGAAGATTGGATGTTTTTTGTCTGTATCTGCATGCTACAGAGCCAGGGGAAAGCAGCGGAACCAGCATTTGGCTGGTTGGGCAAAGACAAAACAGGTTCTGTTTTTAGGACCTGAACCTGGTTGTTGTTTTCCCAAATAGGAAAATCAGAACCAGAGGTTGTTTACCAACCTACCACCTGCTGTTTTGTCCAGCCAGGTTGGTTCTGTTGCTTGGAATTATTTGGGATCATCCCTGGTTGTTCCCAGGTTGATTCCCAAGGTCCTTGCTAGCTAGAACTATTTATTCCTTCTCTGTTTGCACCTGGACATATTAAAATTGATTCAAGCGAATTCCTTCCTTGCTGGAATTTCGTTTCTACGTGGTGCGACGGCAGAATGCTACCGAGTCAACGCTAGTACGCCAGTACTACGTCGCTAGGCCAACGCTGTCCATTTCGTAACTCTGCAATGGCAGAACTTTTCGCGAGGCAACTTGGCTCTTTTGAAAGCTCTTAGAGTGAGCTTCGATGTAGCAAGATCTCAGCTTAATCCGATCGACTGTCTGCACGGCACGCTGTGTGACTTTCAAGGTACTCTTGCTGTTTTGACTAAGTCCCTCTTGATCCCTCTCTCTACAAACTCGGACCCAAGGATAGGGGCTGGTCTTGTACCAAGCACCCAGGGACCCTTGGAGGTGACCCCGAGGAGAGGTTTTAAGTTGGATAACGTCTTAATAGCCTGAGTTTATTAGGCCCTTACACCAACAAGCTGGTATCAGAGCTGCGTTATAGTAATCCTCGTTATAGGTAGCTATGGCGGGAAATACTTCGGCGGGAGCTGGTCAATCTTCAGCCCAAGATCATAGCGGCAGCCAGGATTCTGGTGTTCGGTGCCAAGGGAAGCGCGAACAAACTAGGGCTCGCTGATCAAGGAGGTGCTGAAAAACTTCACCATCGAGAAGTTCAATGGTGAGGGCTATGATGATTGGGCCTAGAAAATGCAACTTTACTTCCGTCAGATTGGTTTGTTGAAACTAATAATTGGGGAGGAGCCTAGACCGAGTGACCCCGCGCTGCAGGAAGATTGGGACGAGCGCGCCTCGGCTGGCTACTACTTGATGTCGCAGAGTTTGGAGCTGAACCAGCGTCACCACGTCATGCGCCTGCTGCCGGAGGTTGATTGCGGTCCGAAGGCGTGGACCGTGTTGAAGGAGCTGCACGCCCCGACCTCCGTTGTCGCAACGTTGATGCTGGAGAGGGAGCTGTCCGCGTTGCGCTTGAGCGAGGGAGAGCCGGTGCAACCTGTTTTGGACAAAATGCGCGATCTCTACGCGAAGTTGGCGACCACGGGAATCACTTACCCGGAGCAGACCAAGTGCTTGAAGATGCTATCGCTGCTGCCGGAATCGTGGCTTCAATTCACGAGCGGATTGAGCCTGCCGCAGAACCAGAGCTTGTGGACGCTCGAGTGGGTGCGGACGAAGATTCTGGAGGAGGACTTCTGTCGCCGCCAACTGAGGGGTGGAGACGACGGCATCAGTGGCTACGGGATGCAAGGGAGCCGACGTGGCAGAGGACGTGGCTTCGGTGGTGCTGGACGCGGTGCAAAGAAGGACGACGACTCCAACGACCAACAAGGAGGTACCGGTTGGGGTCGCGGTGCGAAATCTGGACGTGGGGGCAAGTCGGGTGCTGGTGGCAAAATGAAAGGGAGTTGCTGGTATTGTGAGAAGGAGGGGCACCCCTGGTTTTTGTGCTATAAGAAACCCGATGGATGGACCCCCCAGAATCGTCACCAGGATGGCGGCGCGCGGAGGAACCAGAAAAATGGCGCGAACATGGTCGCCGATTCGTCCGACAACAATCCGAAGAGCAACGGCGGTGCAGAGAAGAAGAAGGAGCGCACCGCAGGCCAGTTCTTCCATATTGGAGAGTAGGGGGAGCAAGAAGACGCCTCTGCAAAGGTTGGAGCAGAGCTGCATCCCCTGGACTATTTGGGTGTTGGATACGGGCGCTGCTTGGACGATGACGCTACGCAAGGAGCTGCTTGATGATGAACGAGCTGCACCGATCAATGAGGTGTGCTCTGCCTCTGGACACGCGCTGAAGGTGGCTGGTGCGGGGCGAGCTGCATTCAAGGGAGCGGCCATTCGTTGAGAAGCAAGCGTAGTGTGTAGTGAAGCGGATTAGGACAGACCGGGGTGGTGAGTTCCTTGGAGCTTAAACGACGGCCTGCCTCAAGAAGCAGGGCATTCAGAGGGAGCTGACCACAGCTTACTCTCCGCAGTCCAACGGTGTAGCAGAACGGGCGAACCGGACCATTCTGGAGACAGCTAGGGCGCTGCTCATAGAATCAGGGGTGGGCAATTCCATGTGGCCCCATGCTGTCCGGCACGCTACCGTGGCTAGGAACAGGGTGCTCACTAAGGTTGGTAATGAATCGTGGGTGCCACTGGAGAGGTGGATTGGGAGGAAGCCGCCGGTGGACATGCTGAGGGTGTTCGGTTGCATGGCAGTCGCCCACGTCCCCAAGAAGTATCGAAGTAAGTTGGGGGCGAGTGCAATCTGGTGTGTGCATTTGGGGCTGGCTGCTGAGAGCAAGGGATGGCTGCTGTGGGAACCATCCAAGAGTGTGTTGTTTGACAGCAGGGATGTGAAGTTTGTTGAGGGCATGATGTATGGGGGCTGGAAGAAACAGCCGGAGACCAAGGTATCCGAGCAGATGGAGCAGATCACCATGCAGCTGGACCTGACTCCTAGTGTGTGGGAGGAGAGGGAGGAGGCAGCTGCAGAGGGTGGCGATGGAGAGAAGGTGCAGGAGGCACCTGCTGGTGGAGGAGATGATGTGGAGACTAGTGGTAGCACCAAGGAAGCTGCTGGATCTGAGGGAGGAGAACAGCAGCTTGGAAAAGCTAAGGTTCCTGCGCTACCATCAAGGAGGAAGCCGAAGGGTGTCGTTATGAGGGGATGGGAGACACCCGTCTCCAGGCCAGGACGTACCCGTATGTCCACTATGAAGCTGACTGCAGGAGCTGATGTTGCAGAGCAGCAGCTTGGGAATGAGGAGGCATTGCTGATTCTACCGCATGGCTATGACCCGGATGAGGAGGATGAACCTGCCTACTGTTTTCTTGCCCCTGCACCAGAGGAACCAGCAAGCATGGAGGAGGCATTAGCTGGACCAGATAGGGAGAAGTGGCTGGTTTCTAGGGATGCTGAGTACCAAAGCTTGCTAGACAATGGGACATGGGATCTGGTGGTGCTGCCTGAGGGGAAGAAAGCCGTACAGTGCAAGTGGGTGCTAAGGATCAAGACCGATGACAAGGGACAGGTCACCATCTACAATAGTAGGCTGGTGGCTAAGGGGTTTATGCAGTAGGAGAAGCAGGACTTCAATGAGATCTTTGCTCCCACTGCCAAACCCCCTACCCTCCGTGTCTTGTTGGCAGATGCTGCCGTTAGTGGGAAATCCATCATTCAGATGGACATATCAACGGCATTCCTCAATGGGATTTTAGAGGAGGATGTGTACATGACGCAGCCGCCTGGGTATGAGGATGGTACGGGCACGGTGTGCAAGCTGAAAAAGTCCATCTACGGCTTTAAGCAGGCGCCACGCTGCTGGTATCAGAAGTTGGCAGCTGTTTTAGAGGAGATGGGATTCAGGACCAGCAGCTGTGATGAGAGCCTCTTTCTCAAGGGGGAGGGGGAGAAGCTGGTGCTGTTTCTGGTCTAGGTGGACGACATTCTTTTCTTCAGCAGCAGCGTGAAGGAGATCCAGAAAGTGCAGCAGCAGCTGATGAATAACTTCAAGTGCAAGAACCTTGGGGAGGTAAAGTACTACCTCGGGATGCATGTGGAGAGGGATCTGGATCACAAGTGGTTGAAGCTGCACCAGGAGAAGTTCATCAAGGAGCTGGGGGAGAAGTATGGGATTGAGAATGGGCGCAATGTTGCAACTCCCCTGCCAGCAGAATTCAAGCTTGTGAAGGCAGCAGAGGATGAAGGGGTTGAAGCCGAGGAGCAGCAGCAATTTCAGTCCTTGGTGGGCAGCCTCTTGTATGCCGCGGTTCATACGAGGCCCGACATCTCTTTCTCGGTTGGGCAGCTGGCTAGGGTGGTGCAGAATCCATTAGAGGAGCAGGTGGATGCAGGTGAGCGTGTGGTGAAGTACCTGAACTCTCACCCAAGCATTGGAGTTCAATACTCCGCATCTGCACAGGTGAAGCAGAAAGGGGTTGAGGTGCTGAAAGAGAAGGGGGAGCAGCTTGGAGAAGGCAAGCTGTTTCTCACTTGCTTTACCGATGCTACGTGGGCTTCTGAGAAGGACGATTCCTCATCTGTGGGAGGATACATCTGCGTAGTTGGGGGAGGACCTGTTAGTTGGAGGTCCAAGAAGCAGACGGAGACGGCACTCTCCTCTGTTGAATCAGAGTACATGGCAATGTTCCATGGGGTGAAGGAGGTGATTTGGCTGAGGAGGCTGTTAGAGGAGATTGGCCAGGAGCAGAAGGTTGCTACGCCGCAATTTTGTTATAGCAAGGGGGCTCTTGGGATGGCCAGGAACGCTGTGCTTCATGGTCTGAACAAGCACATGCGTATCAAGTGGCACTGGCTGCGTAAGGAGGTGAAGAGGGGGACGGTGAATCCGATCTACATTAAGAGTCACCAGCAGCCAGCGGACTTCCTCACCAAGAGGCTTGCGGATGAGCCTCATTGGCGTTGTGTGCGCATGAGTGGAATGAGCATGAACTAGCATGGAATGATGTGGAATGCAGCCGGCAGGCTGAGGGGGAGTGTGTTGGGTGCAAATTCACATTGCACGACATCCTGCCGTCTGTTTGTACGAGTATGCGTGTGCGAAATTTGAGTGTGAATGGAATGTTCGTGTGTTTGTTTGTTTTCGCAATTTTTCGCTTGATGCATTTGCAGGTACTCGCGCAATGTGCGCTTCGGCACAACATTGTACGCGCTATGAACAGTGCAAGCAGAAAGGACGAGCTCGCAAAGGAACCCAAGATGGAAGCTTTGCAGTTCGGTTGAATCGATTGCGCAGATTCAGTTATATCCAACTCAAAATTGTACTGTTTTGTTTGGTTGACTATAGTGTAGCAGGGCAGGCACTATAGGGGTACAATTTAGGTGAAGGTTGGATGTTGTTTGTCAGTATCTGCATGCTACAGGGCCAGGGGAAACCAGCGGAACCAGCATTTGGCTGGTTGGGCAAAGACAAAACAGGTTCTGTTTTTAGGACCTGAACCTGGTTGTTGTTTTCCCAGGTTGGAAAAACAGAACCAGAGGTTGTTTACCAACCTACCACCTGCTGTTTTGTCCAGCCAGGTTGGTTCTGTTGCTTGGAATTATTTGGGATCATCCCTGGTTGTTCCCAGGTTGATTCCCAAGGTCCTTGCTAGCTAGAACTATATATTCCTTCTCTGTTTCTACCTGAACATATTAAAATTGATTCAAGCGAATTCCTTCCTTGCTGAAATTTCGTATCTACACAATGCGACGGCAGAATGCTACCGAGTCAACGCTAGTACGCTAGCACTTCAACGCTAGGCAAACGCTATCCGAGCCGTAACTCTGCAATGGCAGAACTTTTCGCAAGGCAACTTGGCTATTTTGAAAGCTCTTAGAGTGAGCTCTCAGCCTAATCCGATTGATAATCTGCACGGCACGCTGCGCGACGTTCAAGGTACTCTTGCTGTTTTGACTAAGTCCCTCTTGTTCCCTCTCTCTACAAACTCGGACCCGAGGATAGGGGCTGGTCTTGTACCAAGCACCCAGGGACCCTTGGATGTGACCCCGAGGAGAGGTTTTAAGTTGGATAACGTCTTAATATCCTGAGTTTATTAGGCCCTTACACCAACACTTGGCTCTTTTGAAAGCTCTTAGAGTGGTGATCTTCGATAAAAGGAGTTCTCAGCTTAATCTGATCGACAGTCTGCACGGGACACTGCGCGACGTTCAAGCTACTTTTGCTGTTTTGACTAAGTCCCTCTTGATCCCTCTGTCTACAAACTGGGACCTTGGGATAGGGGCTGGTCTTTTACCAAGCACCCAGAGACCCTTGGAGGTGACCCCGAGGAGAGGTTTGAAGTTGGATAACATCTTCATAGCCTGAGTTATTAGGCCCTAACACCAACAAACCGAATCGACAAGACGGCGTTCTGTACCGAATACGGCTCCTACGAATACTTATTGATGTCGTTCGGACTCTGCAACGCACCAGCGAGTTTCTATGCAGAGATGAATCACATCCTACGGCCCCTGCTGGATGAGTGCGTGGTGGTGTATGTGGACGATATCCTCATCTACTCCAAAAACATGAAGCAGCACGTGGAGCATATGCGGAAAGTCTTCGAGATCCTGCGGGAGAACAAGTTCTACGTGAAGCTTTTGAAGAGCGACTTCGCTCTGGAGAAGGTGCAGTTTCTCGGGCACATGGTGAGTGCGGAGGGCATTTACGTGGACCCGCAAAAGATCAAAGCCGTTAAGAAGTGGAAATTACCAGAGAACGTGAAAGAGTTACTGCAGTTCCTAGGCTTTGCCAACTACTACAACAAGTTCGTGCCACAGTACGGTAAGATAGTAGCGCTACTGACAACAGCGCCAGTATTCATCTTACCGGATCTAGACAAGGACTACGTGGTGGAAGCAGACGCTAGTGACTTGGCAGTCGGAGCAGTACTGATGCAGGATCATGCACACGGCTTGCAGTCCATTGCCTACCTCAGTAAGAAGCTATACGGAGCTGAACTGGACTACCCCATCTACCCAATCCATGAGAAGGAAATTTAGCGATAGTCACTGCCTACAAGGCGAGGAGGTGTTACATAGAGGGAGCCAAGACTACAGTTTACACTAACGAGTGCAGTCTCAAATACCTGAAGTCGGCCCCTACAGTCTCACGACTGTCAGAATATTATAGTGCTTACATTTGTGTAGGCTGTAGTGGAGTAGCCCATCAGAGGTACAACCCAATTAGGGTTAATACTTGTACCCAACTTTCTGTTCAATCCAACCATTCTCGTTCATTCTTCTGACATAGTTTCAGAGCAGGTCCTCCGTTAGGACCGTTTTTTTTTCCTTGGGCCCACAACAGCGCTAACCCGCTAGCCACCTTCTGCAGCCCTCGAGCTGCCCCTACTGCCTGTCGCGACCGTTAGGCCCCTAGGCCCGTAGCCACCTAGGCCCGTCGCCCCACGGCCCGTCACTCTCGGCCCCTGCAGCCCGTCGCTCCTGACCCTTCCCCCCCCCTAGCCCCGGCCCGTAGCCCCTGGCCCCGCGGCCCGTCGCCCCTAGGCCTTCGAGCCGCCCCTCCTACATCCTGCTGCCTACCCTGTTCCTCACGCGACCCGGCCTCTGCCCACCCTGTGTGCTGCACCGCTATGGCTTCTCTTTGCGTTCTGTCGTTCGATCACGAGGGCCGCCCGATCCAGTTTGACACGTGGCTTGACAACCTGCAGCTGTACCTCTTGAGCGACTCTAGGGACAGAGTTTCTTTGTTTGACCACACGTATGGTGCTGCTCCTGCCCCTCCCGCCACAGCTGACAGTGCGACTCGCTCACAGTGGCTTACTCGTGACGCTGCTCACTTAGCCATTCGCAACCACCTGCCGTTGGCCGAATGTGCTCACTTCGGACAGCATAGGACAGCACAGGCGCTGTACGACGCTGTAGTCGCCCGTTACTGCTCGCCTTCCACTGCTGATTTAGGTCGACTGCTCCTGCCCTACCTGTTCCCCGAGCTGTCCGCTTTTGCCACAGTCGAGGACCTGGGTTCTGTTAGTGTAAGGGCCGAATAAACTCTGGCTATTAAGACGTTATCCAACTTAAAACCCCTCCGTCGGTAGCATTCTGCCGTCGCACCGCGTAGAAATGAAATTCCAGCAAGGAAGGAATTCGCTTGAATCAATTTGAATATGTCCAGGTACAAACGGAGAAGGAATATATAGTTCTAGCTAGCAAGGACCTTGGGAATCAACCTGGGAACAACCAGGGATGATCCCAAATAATTCCAAGCAACAGAACCAACCTGGCTAGACAAAGCAGCAGGTGGTAGGTTGGTAAACAACCTCTGGTTCTGTTTTTCCAACTTGGGAAAACATCAACCAGGTTCAGGTCCTAAAAACAGAACCTGTTTTGTCTTTGCCCAACCAGCCAAATGCTGGTTCCGCTGCTACAGACAAACAACATCCAACCTTCACCGAAATTGTACCCCTATATTGCTTGCCCTGGTAGCTCCAGCACCACCTCCAGCAGCACCAGCACCTCCAGCAGCTCCAGCAGCTCCAGCACCAGCACCACCTCCAGCAGTGCCAGCACCTCCAGTAGCTCCTGTACCACCTCCAGCACCAGCAGCACCTCCAGCAGCTCCAGCACCAGCAGCACCTCCAGCAGCTCCAGCACTAGCACCACCTCCAGCAGCGCCAGCACCTCCAGCAGCACCCGCACCAGCAGCACCTCCAGCAGCAACCCGACAGCGCCGAGAGTACCACTCACGAAGCCGCTGTGGAGAGAGGGGCTCCCGCCGCGACGGGACACCCAGAGCACCTCCAGACTCAACACGCGCAGGCTCAGCACCTCCAGACACAGTACCCTCAGGCGCCACACCCCCAGGCTCAGCACGCCCAGTCTCAGCACGCCCAGTCTCAGCACCCCCAGACTCAGCACCCCCAGTCTCAGCACCCCTAGTCCCCGCACCCGCAGGGTCAGCACCCCTAGCAGCACCTGAGTCGACAGCTACCTCGACCGGCTCGGCAGGGTCTACCTGGGACACACCTGAGGGGGCAGGACCCTGGGGTGGGAGGGGGTCTACCGGAGGAGTACCTGGGGCAAGGAAGAGCGGCGGGGGAGGGGGAGAGGCAGTGCGGTAGGGAAAGGGACGCTGGTACGACACCGACTCGTCAAACGTGACGTCCTGAGAGGACAGAACACGACGCGAGCTGGGGTGGAACCCTGAACTGCCACCCGGGTGCGTCAGGAGGGAAGCCAAGGAAGACACAGGGAACGGCACGGGAGGACAGCTTGTCCGCTGTAGTATCGCGGACAAAAGCTCGAGATCCCCAGACACGGAACGCGGACGCATCGCCAACCTTCCCCGTCCACCGCAGAGTAGGTGTGGTCTCCGGCAAGGAGACACGAGGCTGAAGGTTGATCTGATGCGCAGCGTACTGAACCGCGAACGGCCACAGAAAGTGGGGAGCAGCCGCATGGATCATGGACGTACGAGCGACATCCATGACCATGCCAATGCGGCGCTCAGCAATCCCATTTTGCTGCGGGGAGGCTGGAAGCGTGAACGTCTGGCGGATGCCGTCCAAACGACAGAAGGCTCTCAGAAGGTCGGAGGAAAACTCCCCGCCTCTGTCTGAGTGCAGACGCAAAACAGGAAGGTCGGAGCCGAAACTCTCACTAAGCTGGCGACGAGCACCGCGGATCCAGTCGATCAACACCTCAGTGACCTCACCCTTGCTGCGCAAGGGGAAGACTGTGGTGTAACGCGAGTAGTCGTCAACGACCAGCAGGAAGTAACGCTCGTGACCCTGTCCACGAACGCGGGCTGGGCCCCACACGTCCATGTGAAGAGTCTGCAGAGGGGCCTCAGTCGGAGGAAACGAGGAGGAGTGAGGAGCGGCGCGCTGCCGGCCCTCGACACAAGGAACACAGGTGGGGGCAGGCCCCGGAGGAAAGGGAGGAAGGGACCTGGGGAGTCCAGAGACAAGAGCACGGGAGGCCATACCTCGAAGACGAGGCAGGGAGGGGTGACCAAGGCGGTGGTGCCAGAGGAGAGTCTCGTGCGCCAGAGGACGACACGAGCAGGGGGCAGACGCAGGACTAGACCTGGACGCAGCAGCAAACACCTGACTGGACACAGCTACCTGACCAGACGCAGGGACCGGAGGAGGCGCAGTAGTCGGTGTGTACAGACTCGACCCTGGCCGACGTGTGAACGTGGCCAGGTGGCGGCCCGTCCGAGAGCAAGTGCAGTGGGTCACACGCTGACCTCCAGGGGTGAACTGGTCAACCCACGCGTCCTGGAGGTCAGCTCCACTCACCAAGTTCGTAGAGAACGAGGGGAGGTGGAGTCCCGACAGCAAGCCCGACGGGGCCGCAGGACACGGTAGAACCGTGGAGGAGTGTGCAAGGACAGGTCCCCCGGAGGGGTCAGCAAGGGAGACCGCAACAGGCCGACGGAGCGGCGTGAGCGTGGTGCTGTCTCTAAAGAAAGAGCGCGAAGCACCAGAGTCAAGTGTGAAGGTGTGAAAGGACTCAGTAGGTGCAGTACCAGAGGGAGGAGACGTACCAGCACCTGGAGCAGCAGACGCACTAGCACCTAGAGCAGCAGCCGCACTAGCACCTAGAGCAGCAGCCATAGTGCCCGGGTCGGGCGGGACACGCAGGTAACAGTCACCCTCAGTAATATCAGCAAGAGCATACATGGCAGCAAGGATAGCATCAAAATCTAGATCAAAGATAGGCACATTCTGCAGAAGCAGATCATGCCAACGAGGAAGCTCAACAGCGTCAGGAAACTGGGTACGCCAAGCGTCGGTCAAGCGGCCAAAGCAGCGCTGCGTGGTGTGTGGGAGACCACACACCTCCCCACTACGAGTGCCGTTGTGAAGAACGTACGCGCAGGGACCTGCACCCCCAGACCTCCCACGTCCAGCGTACCACTCACGAAGCTGCTGAACAGACGGGGTCTCACGGGTGCGCAGCTGCTGCGGACGCTGGCTGCCACCAAGGCCTCCACGCTGCGTGGCCGCACCGCGACCAGCACCACCTCCTCCGCTACCTCCACCACCGCCGCCGCCGCCGCCACCTCCTCCACCACCGCCGCCACGGCCGCCACTGCCGCCACCTACGCCCCCACTCCCGGAACCACCCCCACCACCACCTCCACCTCCTCCACCTCCTCCACCGCTGCCTCCACCGCCCCCACCACCACCCCTGCTTCCCTTGCCCTTGCCAGTGCGGCGTCGCCCACTAGGGGCAGACGCAGCGCCGACCTCCTCAGTGCCAACGAGATCGACAGCAGCAGCAGAGGCAACAGAGGGGAGAAGGGGGACAGGAGAACACCCCTCAAAGAAGGGGGTGCGACGGTCACCGCGAGAAGCACCAACAGCTAAGATACTCTTCTCAGCTGCAGCAAGGCGCTCCTCTAGCAAGTCGACAGTCAGCTCGGTAGGGCAAAGGGAGAGAAAGTGATCCCTGACTGAGGAGAGAGAGTCAGGGAGGCGGGTGACTAGGTAGTAAAGGGTGATGTACATGGGGGGGGAGTTCGTGGGAAGAAACTCAGTGGGAAGGGCAGCGCGGTAGCGAGCGTCACTAGTGCGGAGGTGAGCAACTAGGTCAGCAACTGTGGAAAAGGCGGCAAGGTCAGGAAAAATGTACGGCAGCATGAGGCGGCTGAGGGCAGCAGTGGTAGGGGAGGAGTAGCGTGCAACTACAGCGTCGTACAGAGCCCTAGCACTCTTATACTGACTAAAGTGCGCGCGCTCAGTAGACGGCAGGTGGTTGCGCACAGCAAGACGAGCAGGAGCATCGCGCGTGAGCCACTGCGAGCGAACAGTACTGTCAGCATCAGGAGTAGGGGCAGTAGAGGCGCCAGAAGTGAGATCGAACAGTGAGAGTCCATCCTTGCTATCGCACTGTAGGAAAAGCTGCAGATCATCTAGCCAGACCTCAAAGTCAACAGCCCGACCCTCAGCATCAAAGGTAAGAACATTGAGACTAGCCATGACAGGAGAAGCAGCAGGCTAGCAGTAGCAGCAGTGGAACTCGGCTAAGCAGGCTAGGTAGGGCGGCGCAGCTCGGCAGGGCGGTGTGGCTCGGCAGCGCGGCGCTCTTACCAGGGGAGAGGCTGGGGCAGGGCCGGGGTAGGGCCGGGGCAGTCCAGGAGCAGGGCCGGGGCAGGGCCGGGGCAGTTCAGGAGCAGGGCCGGGGCAGGGCCGGGGCAGTTCAGGAGCAGGGCCGGGGCAGGGCCAGGGCAGAGCCGGGCCAGGGCCGGGGCAGTTCAGGGGCAGGGCCGGGGCAGGGCCGGGGCAGGGCCGGGGCAGAGCCGGGGCAGTTCAGGAGCAGGGCCGGGGCAGTGCAGAAGCAGGGCCGGGGTAGTTCAGGGGCAGGGCCGGGGCAGGGCCGGGGCAGGGCCTGGGCAGAGCCGGGCCAGGGCCGGGGCAGTTCAGGGGCAGGTCAGGAGCAGGGCCGGGGCAGTGCAGAAGCAGGGCCGGGGCAGTTCAGGAGCAGGGCCGGGGCAGCGTCGGGGAAGAGCTGCGACAGGGCCGCAGCAGGGCCGGCTGGGCCTGAAGGGGCCTCTAACGGGGCCTGACTGGGCCGAACGGGGCCTATAACGGGGCCTGACGGGGCCTATAACGGGGCCGTACGGGGCCTATAACGGGGCCATGCGGGGCCTATAACGGGGCCTGACGGGGCTTATAACGGGGCCGTACGGGGCCGTACGGGGCCTATAACAGGTCCGTACGGGGCCAATAACGGGGCCGTGCGGGGCCTATAACGGGGCCTGACGGGGCCTATAACGGGGCCTGACGGGCCTTACGGGGCCTCTAACTGGGCCTTACGGGGCCTCTAACTGGGCCTGAAGGAGCCTGACGGGGCCTCTAACGGGGCCTGACGGGCCTTACGGGGCCTTAAACGGGGCCAAATGGGGCCTGACGGGGCCGTACGGGGCCTCTAACGGGGCCTGACGGGGCCGTATGGGGCCTCTAACGGGGCCTGTCGGGGCCTAACGGGGCCTTAAACGGGGCCGAATGGGGCCTGACGGGGCCTTACTGGGCCTTACGGGGCATAACGGGGCCTTACGGGGCCTTAAACCGCGCCCTAAACGGGGCCTAAAAGGGGCCTTACGGGGCCTAACGAGGCCTTAAGGGGCCTTACGGGGCGAGCGCAGGCTCTAAGGGCGGGCGCAGGGGCCGTGACGGGCCTCGAAGGGAAGGCGCGAAGCGCGCGGCAAGTAGGCAGGGGAGAAATTTCAGTGGTGGGCCCTTTTTAAAAAATCTCGAAACTAGCTCTATATCATGTGAGAATGATAGACGAAAGAATGAATGAACTAGGAATGAGATGGGTACATATAGGAAACACATAAGTGTTGTACCCACTAAGAGCTACCCCACTACAGCCTAAACAGACCATAGCAGATAGAAGTTTGACAGGCCAGGAACGGTGTGCTTCATGGGCTGAACAAGCACATGCGTATCAAGTGGCACTGGCTGCGTAAGGAGGTGAAGAGGGGGACGGTGAATCCGATCTATATCAAGACTCACTAGCAGCCAGCAGACTTCCTCACCAAGAGGCTTGCGGATGAGCCTCATTGGCGTTGTGTGGGCATGAGTGGAATGCGCATGAACTAGCATGGAATGATGTGGAATGCAGCCGGCAGGCTGAGGGGGAGTGTGTTGGGTGCAAATTCACATTGCACGACATCCTGCCGTCTGTTTGTACAAGTATGCGTGTGCGACTGCATTTGGGTGTGAATGGAATGTTCGTGTGTTTGTTTGCTTTCGCAAATTTTGCTTGATGCATTTGCAGGTACTCGCGTAATGTGCGCTTCGGCACAACATTGTACGCGCTATGAACAGTGCAAGCAGAAAGGACGACCTCGCAAAGGAACCCAAGATGGAAGCTTTGCAGTTCGGTTGAACTGATTGCGCAGATTCAGTTATATCCAGCTCGAAATTGTACTGTTTTGTTTGGTTGACTATAGTGTAGCAGGGCAGGCACTATAGGGGTACAATTTAGGTGAAGGTTGGATGTTGTTTGTCTGTATCTGCATGCTACAGGGCCAGGAGAAACCAGTGGAACCAGCATTTGGCTGGTTGGGCAAAGACAAAACAGGTTCTGTTTTTAGGACCTGAACCTGGTTGTTGTTTTCCCAGGTTGGAAAAACAGAACCAGAGGTTGTTTACCAACCTACCACCTGCTGTTTTGTCCAGCCAGGTTTGTTCTGTTGCTTGGAATTATTTGGGATCATCCTTGGTTGTTCCCAGGTTGATTCCCAAGGTCCTTGCTAGCTAGAACTATATATTCCTTCTCTGTTTGTACCCGGATATAGTCAAATTGATTCAAGCGAATTCCTTCCTTGCTGGAATTTGATTTCTACGCGGTGCGACGGCAGAATGCTACCGAGTCAACGCTAGTACGCTAGCATTACGACGCTAGGCCAACGCTGTCCAATTCGTAACTCTGCAATGGCAGAAATTTTCGCGAGGCAACTTGGCTCTTTTGAAAGCTCTTAGAGTGAGCTTCGATATAGCGAGTTCTCAGCTTAATCTGATCGACGGTGTGCACGCCACGCTGTGCGACGTTCAAGGTACTCTTGCTGTTTTCACTAAGTCCCTCTTGATCCCTCTCTCTACAAACTCGGACCCGAGGATAGGGGCTGGTCTTGTACCAAGCACCCAGGGACCCTTGGAGGTGACCCCGAGGAGAGGTTTTAAGTTGGATAACGTCTTAATAGCCAGAGTTTATTAGGCCCTTACACTAACAAGCTGGTATCAGAGCTGCGTTATAGTGATCCTCGTTATAGGTAGCTATGGCGGGAAATACCTTGGCGGGAGCTGGTGAATCTTCAGCCCAAGATCGTAGCGGCAGCCAGGATTCTGGTGTTTCGGCGCCAAGGGGAGCGCGAACAAACCAGGGCTCGCTGATCAAGGAGGTGCTGAAAAACTTCACCGTCGAGAAGTTCAATGGTGAGGGCTATGATGATTGGGCCTGGAAAATGCAACTTTATTTCCATCAGAACGGTTTGTTGAAACTAATGATTGGGGAGGAGCCTAGAACGAGTGACCCCGCGCTGCAGGAAGATTGGGACGAGCGCGCCTCGGCTGGCTACTACTTGATGTCGCAGAGTTTGGAGCTGAACCAGCGTCACCACGTCATGCACCTGCTGCCGGAGGTTGATTGCGGTCCGAAGGCGTGGACCGTGTTGAAGGATGCACGCCCCGACCTCCGTTGTCGCAACGTTGATGCTGGAGAGGGAGTTGTCCGCGTTGCGCTTGAGCGAGGGAGAGCCAGTGCAACCTGTTTTGGACAAAATGCGCGACCTCTACGCGAAGTTGGCGACCGCGGGAATCACCTACCCGGAGCAGACCAAGTGCTTGAAGATGCTATCGCTGCTGCCGGAATCGTGGCTTCAATTCACAAGCGGATTGAGCCTGTCGCAGAACCAGAGCTTGTGGACGCTCGAGTGGGTGCGGACGAAGATTCTGGAGGAGGACTTCCGTCGCCGCCAACTGAGGGGTGGAGACGACGGCAGCAGCGGCTACGGGATGCAAGGGAGCCGACGTGGCAGAGGACGTGGCTTCGGTGGTGCTGGACGCGGTGCAAAGAAGGACGACGACTCCAACGACCAACAATGAGGTACCGGTTGGGGTCGCGGTGCGAAATCTGGACGTGGGGGCAAGTCGGGTGCTGGTGGCAAAATGAAAGGGAGTTCCTGGTATTGTGAGAAGGAGGGGCACCCCTGGTTTTTGTGCTAGAAGAAACCCGATGGATGGACCCCCCAGAATCGTCACCAGGATGGCGGCGCGCGGAGGAACCAGAAATACGGCGCGAACATGGTTGCCGATTCGTCCGACAACAATCCGAAGAGCAACGGCGGTGCAGAGAAGAAGAAGGAGCGCACCGCAGGCCAGTTCTTCCATATTGGAGAACAGGGGGAGCAAGGAGACGCCTCTGCAAAGGTTGGAGCAGAGCTGCATCCCCTGGACTATTGAGTGTTGGACACGGGCGCTGCTTGGACGATGACGCCGCGCACGGAGCTGCTTGATGACGTACGAGCTGCACCGATCAATGAGGTGTGCTCTGCCTCTGGACACGCGCTGAAGGTGGCTGGTGCGGGACGAGCTGCATTCAAGGGAGCGGATGGCAAGCCGGTGGTGCTGCACGACGTTCTCCTTGTTCCTGATCTCAAGGCCAACCTCATCTCCCTCTGTAAGCTTGCCAAGGCTGGGGTGAGCACTAGCACGGATGGGGCACGCACGTACAAGGGGCAGCTGGGAAATCGGGTGCTTTGGGATCTGCACGAGAGCAAGGATGTGTACAGATCCATGTGGCAGCTGCCGGCGTTGGCGTGGCACGGTGGGGGGCAGTCTGGAGAGGGGTCTGCATCCCAGGGGGAGTGCAACGCCGTTGGAGGGGTTGGTGTGAAGGTGTCGGCCAGATCTGGGGAGACAGATTGGGCAACGGCACACCGACGCTTGGGGCATGTGGCAATGCCCTTATTGAAGCAGCTAGAGAAGGATGGAGCAGTCAAGGGTTTGAAGTTGAACGGACAGCCACCTGATGACAACTGTGAAATCTGTTTGCTCTCAAAATTCACTCGTTTCCCTTTTCATAGCGTGACTGGCAGGAGCAAGAAGCCTTTGGAGCTGGTTCACATGGACTTGGTGGGGCCACTGCCGGTGCAAGGGCACAAGGGGGAGCAGTATTTCCTAACCATTGTGGATGATTGGAGCAGACTCATGTGGGCGTATCCGCTGAAGCAAAAGGACCACGCCGCCCCTACGATAAAGGAAGATTGGCTGCCATTCGTGGAGAAGCAAGCGGAGTGTGTAGTGAAGCGGATTAGGACAGACCGGGGTGGTGAGTTCCTTGGAGCTGAAACGATGGCCTGGCTCAAGAAGCAGGGCATTCAGAGGGAGCTGACCACGGCTTACTCTCCGCTGTCCAACGGTGTAGCAGAACGGGCGAACCGGACCATTCTGGAGACAGCTAGGGCGCTGCTCATAGAATCAGGGGTGGGCAATTCCATGTGGCCCCATGCTGTCCGGCACGCTACCGTGGCTAGGAACAGGGTGCTCACTAAGGTTGGTAATGAATCGTGGGTGCTCAAGAAGTATCGAAGTAAGTTGGGGGCGAGTGCAATCTGGTGTGTGCATTTGGGGCTGGCTGCTGAGAGCAAGGGATGGCTGCTGTGGGAACCATCCAAGGGTGTGTTGTTTGACAGCAGGGATGTGAAGTTTGTTGAGGGCATGATGTATGGGGGATGGAAGAAACAGCCGGAGACCAAGGTATCCGAGCAGATGGAGCAGATCACCATGCAGCTGGACCTGACTCCTAGTGTGTGGGAGGAGGGGGAGGAGGCAGCTGCAGAGGGTGGTGATGGAGACAAGGTGCAGGAGGCACCTGGTGGAGGAGGAGATGATGTGGAGACTAGAGATAGCACCAAGGAAGCTGCTGGATCTGAGGGAGGAGAACAGCAGCTGGGAAAAGCTAAGGTTCCTGCGCTACCATCAAGGAGGAAGCCGAAGGGTGTCGTTACGAGGGGATGGGAGACACCCGTCTCCAGGCCAGGACGTACCCGTATGGCCACTTTGAAGCTGACTGCAGGAGCTGATGTAGCAGAGCAGCAGCTTGGGAATGAGGAGGCATTGCTGATTCTACCGCATGGCTATGACCCGGATGAGGAGGATGAACCTGCCTACTGTTTTCATGCCCCTGCACCAGAGGAACCAGCAAGCATGGAGGAGGCATTAGCTGGCCCAGATAGGGAGAAGTGGCTGGTTTCTAGGGATGCTGAGTACCAAAGCCTGTTAGAGAATGGGACATGGGATCTGGTGGTGCTGCCTGAGGGGGAGAAAGCCGTATAGTGCAAGTGGGTGCTAAGGATCAAGACCGATGACAAGGGACAGGTCACCATCTACAAGAGTAGGCTGGTGGCTAAGGGGTTTATGCAGAAGGAGAAGCAGGACTTCAATGAGATCTTTGCTCCCACTGCCAAACCCCCTACCCTCCGTGTCTTGTTGGCAGATGCAGCCGTTAGTGGGAAATTCATCATTCAGATGGATATATCAACGGCATTCCTCAATGGGATTTTAGAGGAGGATATATACATGACGCAGCCGCCTGGGTATGAGGATGGTACGGGCAGGGTGTGCAAGCTGAAAAAGTCCATCTCCGGCTTGAAGCAGGCGCCACGCTGCTGGTACCAGAAGTTGGCAGCTGTTTTAGAGGAGATGGGATTCAGGACCAGCAGCTGTGATGAGAGCCTCTTTCTCAAGGGGGAGGGGGAGAAGCTGGTGCTGTTTCTGGTCTACGTGGACGACATTATTCTCTTCAGCAGCAGCATGAAGGAGATCCAGAAAGTGCAGCAGCAGCTGATGAAGAACTTCAAGTGCAAGACCCTTGGGAAGGTAAAGTACTACCTCGGGATGCACGTGGAGAGGGATCTGGATCAGAGGTGGTTGAAGCTGCACCAGGAGAAGTTCATCAAGGAGCTGGGGGAGAAGTATGGAATTGAGAATGAGCGCAAGGTTGCAACTCCCCTGCCAGCAGAATTCAAGCTTGTGAAGGCAGCAGAGGATGAAGGGGTTGAAGCCGAGGAGCAGCAGGAATTTCAGTCCTTGGTGGGCAGCCTCTTGTATGCAGCAGTTCACACGAGGCCCGACATCTCTTTCTCGGTTGGGCAGCTGGCTAGGGTGGTACAGAATCCATCAGAGGAGCAGGTGGATGCAGCTGAGCGTGTGGTGAAGTACCTGAACTCTCACCCAAGCATTGGAGTTCAATACTCCGCATCTGCACAGGTGAAGCAAAAAGGGGTTGAGGTGCTGAAAGAGAAGGGGGAGCGGCTTGGAGAAGGCAAGCTGTTTCTCACTTGCTTTACCGATGCTACGTGGGCTTCTCAGAAGGACGATTCCTCATCCGTGGGAGGATAAATCTGCGTAGTTGGGGGAGGACCTGTTAGTTGGAGGTCCAAGAAGCAGACGGAGACGGCACTCTCCTCTGTTGAATCAGAGTACATGGCAATGTTCCATGGGGTGAAGGAGGTGATTTGGCTGAGGAGGCTGTTATAGGAGATTGGCCAGGAGCAGAAGGTTGCTACGCCGCTATTTTGTGATAGCAAGGGGGCTCTTGGGATGGCCAGGAACGCAGTGCTTCATGGGTTGAACAAGCACATGCGTATCAAGTGGCACTAGCTGCGTAAGGAGGTGAAGAGGGGGACCGTGAATCCAATCTATATCAAGACTCACCAGCAGCCAGCAGACTTCCTCACCAAGAGGCTTGCGGATGAGCCTCATTGGCGTTGTGTGCGCATGAGTGGAATGAGCATGAACTAGCATGGAATGATGTAGAATGCAGCCGGCAGGCTGAGGGGGAGTGTGTTGGGTGCAAATTCACATTGCACGACACCCTGCCGTCTGTTTGTACAAGTATGCGTGTGCGAATGCATTTGGGTGTGAATGGAATGTTCGTGTGTTTGTTTGTTTTACGCAATTTTTGCTTGATGCATTTGCAGGTACTCGCGCAATGTGCGCTTCGGCACAACATTGTACGCGCTATGAACAGTGCAAGCAGAAAGGACGAGCTCGCAAAGGAACCCAAGATGGAAGCTTTGCAGTTCGGTTTAATTGATTGCGCAGATTCAGTTCTATCCAACTCGAACTTGTACTGTTTTGTTTGGTTGACTATAGTGTAGCAGGGCAGGCACTATAGGGGTACAATTTAGGTGAAGGTTGGATGTTGTTTGTCTGTATCTGCATGCTACAGGGCCAGGGGAAACCAGCGGAACCAGCATTTGGCTGGTTGGGCAAAGACAAAACAGGTTTTGTTTTTAGGACCTGAACCTGGTTGTTGTTTTCCTAGGTTGGAAAAACAGAACCAGAGGTTGTTTACCAACCTACCACCTGCTGTTTTGTCCAGCCAGGTTGGTTCTGGTTGTTCCCAGGTTGATTCCCAAGGTAGCTAGCTAGAACTATATATTCCTTCTCTGTTTGTACCTGAATATATTCAAATTGATTCAAGCGAATTCCTTCCTTGCTGGAATTTCGTATCCACGCGATTCGACGGCAGAATGCTACCGTGTCAACGCTAGTACGTTAGCACTCCAACGCTAGGCAAACGCTGTCCGAGCCATAACTCTGCAATGGCAGAACTTTTCGCGACGCAACTTGGCTCTTTAAAAAGCTCTTAGGGTGAGCTTCGATATAGCGAGTTCTCAGCTTAATCCGATCGACGGTCTGCACGGCACGCTGCGCAATGTTCGAGGTACTCTTGCTGTTTTGACTAAGTCCCTCTTGATCCATCTCTCTACAAACTCGGACCCGAGGATAGGGGCTGGTCTTGTACCAAGCACCCAGGGACCCTTGGAGGTGACCCACGTCCCCAAGAAGTATCGAAGTAAGTTGGGGGCGAGTGCAATCTGGTGTGTGCATTTGGGGCTGGCTGCTGAGAGCAAGGGATGGTTGCTGCGGGAACCACGCAAGGGTGTGCTGTTTGACAGCAGGGATGTGAAGTTTGTTGAGGGCATGATGTATGGGGGCTGGAAGAAACAGCCGGAGACTAAGGTATCCCAGCAGATGGAGCAGATCACCATGCAGCTGGACCTGACTCCTAGTGTGTGGGAGGAGGGAGAGGAGGCAGCTGCAGAGGGTGGTGATGGAGAGAAGATGCAGGAGGCACCTGCTCGTGGAGGAGATGATGTGGAGACTAGTGGTAGCACCAAGGAACCTGCTGGATCAGAGGGAGGAGAACAGCAGCAGGGAAAAACTAAGGTTCCTGCGCTACCATCAAGGAGGAAGCCGAAGGGTGTTGTTATGAGGGGATGGGAGACACCCGTCTCCAGGCCAGGACGTACCCGTATGGCCACTATGAAGCTGACTGCAGGAGCTGATGTAGCAGAGCAGCAGCTTGGGAATGAGGAGGCATTGCTGATTCTACCGCATGGCTATGACCAGGATGAGGAGGATGAACCTGCCTACTGTTTTCTTGCCCCTGCACCAGAGGAACCAGCAAGCATGGAGGAGGCATTAGCTGGACCAGATAGGGAGAAGTGGCTGATTTCTAGGGATGCTGAGTACCAAAGCTTGCTAGAGAATGGGACATGGGATCTGGTGGTGCTGCCTGAGGGGAAGAAAGCCGTACAGTGCAAGTGGGTGCTAAGGATCAAGACCGATGACAAGGGACAGGTCACCATCTACAAGAGTAGGCTAGTGGCTAAGGGTTTTATGCAGAAGGAGAAGCAGGACTTCAACCAAACAAAACAGTACAATTTCAAATTCACAATGCACGACATCCTGTCGTCTGTTTGTACCAGTATGCGTGTACGAATGCATTTGGGTGTGAATGGAATGTTCGTGTGTTTGTTTGTTTTTGCAATTTTCGCTTGATGCATTTGCAGGTACTCGCGCAATGTGCGCTTCGACACTACATTGTACGCGCTATGAACAGTGCAAGCAGAAAGGACGAGCTCGCAAAGGAACCCAAGATGGAAGCTTTGCAGTTCGGTTTAATTGAGTGCGCAGATTCAGTTCTATCCAACTCGAACTTGTACTGTTTTGTTCGGCTCACTATAGTGTACCAGGGCAGGCACTATAGGGGTACAATTTAGGTGAAGGTTGGATGTTGTTTGTCAGTATCTGCATGCTACAGGGCCAGGGGAAACCAGCGGAACCAGCATTTGGCTGGTTGGGCAAAGACAAAACAGGTTCTGTTTTTAGGACCTGAACCTGGTTGTTGTTTTCCCAGGTTGGAAAAACAGAACCAGAGGTTGTTTACCAACCTACCACCTGCTGTTTTGTCCAGCCAGGTTGGTTCTGTTGCTTGGAATTGTTTAGGATCATCCTAGGTTGTTGTTCCTAGGTTGATTCCCAAGGTTCTTGCTAGCTAGAACTATATATTGATTCTCTGTTTGTACCTGAATATAGTCAAATTGAATCAAACGAATTCCTTCCTTGCTGGAATTTCGTTTCTACGCGGTGCGACGGCGGAATGCTACCGACTCAACGCTAGTACGCTAGCACTCCAACGCTAGGCAAACGCTGTCCAAGCCATAACTCTGCAATGGCAGAGCTTTTCGCGAGGCAACTTGGCTCTTTTGAAAGCTCTTAGAGTGAGCTTCGATATAGCAAGTTCTCAGCTTAATCTGATCGACGGTTTGCCTGTACGCTGCGCGACGTTCAAGGTACTCATGCTGTTTTGATCCTTCTTGATCCCTCTCTCTACAAACTCGGACCCGAAGATAGGGGCTGGTCTTGTGCCAGGCACCCACGGACCCTGAGGAGAGGTTTTAAGTTGGATAACGTCTTTTTTGCCTGAGTTTATTAGGCCCTTATACTAATAAGCTGGTATCTGAGCTGCGTTATAGTGAACCTCGTTATAGATAGCTATGGCGGGAAATACATCGGCGGGAGCTGGTGAATCTTCAGCCCAAGATCGTAGCGGCAGCCAGGATTCTGGTTTTTCGGCGCCAAGCGGACCGCGAACAAACCAGGGCTCACTGATCAAGGAGGTACTGAAGAACTTCACCGTCGAGAATTTCAATGGTGAAGGCTATGATGATTAGGCCTGGAAAATGCAACTTTATTTCCGTCAGATCGGTTTTCTAAAACTAATGATTGGGGAGGAGCCTAGACCGAGTGACCCCGCGCTGCAGGAAGATTGGGAAGAGCGCGCCTCGGCTGGCTACTACTTAATGTCGTAGAGTTTGGAGCTCAACCAGCGTCACTACGTCATGCACCTGCTGCCGGAGGTTGACTGCGGTCCGAAGGCGTGGACCGGGTTGAAGGAGCTGCACGCCCCTACCTCCGTTGTCACAATATTGATGCTGGAGAGGGAGCTGTCCGCGTTGCGCTTGAGCGAGGGAGAGCCGGTGCAACCTGTTTTGGACAAAATGCGCGACCTCTACACAAAGTTGGCAATCATAGGAATCACCTACCCGGAGCAGACCAAGTACTTGAAAATGCTCTCGCTTCTGCCAGAATCATGGCTTCAATTCACGAGCGGATTAAGCCTGCCGCAAAACCAGAGCTTGTGGACGCTCGAGTGGGTGCGGACGAAGATTCTGGAGGACTTCCATATCTGCCAACTGAGGGGTGGAGACGACGGCAGCAGTGGCTACGGGATGCAAGGACGTGGCGGAGGACGTGGCTTCGGTGGTGCTGGAGATTGGGTGCAATATCACGTTGCACGACATCCTGCCGTCTGTTTGTACGAGTATGCGTGTGCGAATGCGTTTAGGTGTGAATGGAATGTTCCTGTGTTTGTTTGCTTTCGCAATTTTCGCTTGATGCATTTGTCGGTACTCGCGCAATGTGCGCTTCGGCACAACATCATACGCGCTATGAACAGTGCAAGCAGAAAGGACGAGCTCGCAAAGAAACCCAAGATGGAAGCTTTGCAGTTCGGTTTAATTGATTGCGCAGATTCAGTTCTATCCAACTCGAAATTGTACTGTTCTGTTTGGTTGACTATTGTGTAGCAGGGCAGGCACTATAGGGGTACAATTTAGGTGAAGGTTGGATGTTGTTTGTCTGTATCTGCATGCTACAGGGCCAGGGGAAACCAGCGGAACCAGCATTTGGCTGGTTGGGCAAAGACAAAACAGGTTCTGTCTTAGGACCTGAACCTGGTTGCTGTTTTCCCAAGTTGGAAAAACAGAACCAGAGGTTGTTTACCAACCTACCACCTGCTGTTTTGTCCAGCCAGGTTGGTTCTGTTGCTTGGAATTATTTGGGATCATCCCTGGTTGTTCCCAGGTTGATTCCCAAGGTCTTTGCTA
This sequence comes from Closterium sp. Naga37s-1, assembly GCA_947471745.1. Taxonomy (NCBI): domain Eukaryota; kingdom Viridiplantae; phylum Streptophyta; class Zygnematophyceae; order Desmidiales; family Closteriaceae; genus Closterium; species Closterium sp. Naga37s-1. The sequence goes on along the minus strand of CANJKZ010000072.1, from coordinate 2,344,446 downwards.
GCTAGAACTATATATTCATTCTCTGTTTGTACCTGAACATAGTCAAATTGATTCAAGCGAATTCCTTCCTTGCTGGAATTTCGTTTCTACGCGGTCCGACGGCGGAATGCTACCGAGTCAACGCTAGTACGCTAGTACTACGACGCTAGACAATCGCTGTCCAAGCCATAACTCTGCAATCGCAAAACTTTTCGCGAGGCAACTTGGCTCTTTTGAAAGCTCTTAGAGTGAGCTTCGATATAGCGAGTTCTCAGCTTAATCTTATCGACGGTCTGCACGGCACGCTGCGCGACGTTCAAGGTACTCTTGCTGTTTTGACTAAGTCCCTCTTGATCTCTCTCTCTACAAACTCGGACCCGAGGATAGGGGCTGGTCTTGTACCAAGCACCCAGGGACCCTTGGAGGTGACCCCGAGGAGAGGTTTTAAGTTGGATAACGTCTTAATAGCCTGAGTTTATTAGGCCCTTACACTAACAAGCTGGTATCAGAGCTGCGTTATAGTGATCCTCGTTATAGGTAGCTATGGCGGGAAATACCTTGGCGGGAGCTGGTGAATCTTCAGCCCAAGATCGTAGCGGCAGCCAGGATTCTGGTATTTCGGCGCCAAGGGAAGCGCGAACAAACCAGGGCTCGCTGATCAAGAAGGTGCTGAAAAACTTCACCGTCGAGAAGTTCAATTGTGAGGGCTATGATGATTGGGCCTGGAAAATGCAACTTTATTTCCGTCAGATCAGTTTGCTAAAACTAATGATTGGGGAGGAGCCTAGACCGAGTGACCCCGCGCTGCAGGAAGATTGGGACGAGCGCGCCTCGGCTGGCTACTACTTGATGTCGCAGAGTTTGGAGCTGAACCAGCGTCACCACGTCATGCACCTCCTGCCGGAGGTTGAGTGCAGTCCAAAGGCGTGGACCGTGTTGAAGGAGCTGCACGCCCCGACCTCCGTTGTCGCAATGTTGATGCTGGAGAGGGAGCTGTCTGCGTTGCGCTTGAGCGATGGAGAGCCAGTGCAACCTGTTTTGGACAAAATGCGCGACCTTTACGCAAAGTTGGCGACCGCGGGAATAACCTATCCGGAGCAGACGATGTGTTTGAAGATGCTCTCGCTGCTGCCGGAATCATGGCTTTACTTCACGAACGGATTGAGCCTGCCGCAGAACCAGAGCTTGTGGACACTCGAGTGGGTGCAGACGAAGATTATGGAGGGGGACTTCCGTCGCCACCAACTGAGAGGTGGAGACGACGGCAGCAGCGACTGATGCAAGGGAGCCGACATGGCAGAGGACGTGGCTTCGGTGGTGCTGGACGCGGTGCAAAGAAGGACGACGACTCCAACGACCAACAAGGAGGTACCGGTTGGGGTCGCGGTGCGAAATCTGGACGTGGGGGCAAATCGGGTGCTGGTGGCAAAATGAAAGGGAGTTCCTGGTATTGTGAGAAGGAGGGGCACCCCTGGTTTTTGTGCTATAAGAAACCCGATGGATGGACCCCCCAGAATCGTCACCAGGATGGCGGCGCGCAGAGGAACCAGAAAAACAATGCGAACATGGTCGCCGATTCGCCCGACAACAACCCGAAGAGCAACGGCGGTGCAGAGAAGAAGAAGGAGCGCACCGCAGGCCAGTTCTTCCATATTCGAGAGCAAGGGAGCAAGGAGACGCCTCTGCCAAGGTTGGAGCAGAGCTGCATCCCCTGGACTATTGGGTGTTGGACACGGGCACTGCTTGGACGATGACGCCGCGCAAGGAGCTGCTTGATGTCGTACGAGCTGCACCGATCAATGAGGTGTGCTCTCCCTCTGACACGCGCTGAAGATGGCTGGTGTGGGACGAGCTGCATTCAAGGGAGCGGATGGCAAGCCGGTGGTGCTGCACGACGTTCTCCTTGTTCCTGATCTCAAGGCCAACCTCATCTCCCTCCGTAAGCTTGCCAAGGCTGGGGTGAGCACTAGCACAGATGGGGCACGAACGTACAAGGGGCAGCTGGGAAATCGGGTGCTTTGGGATCCGCACGAGAGCAAGGATGTGTACAGATCCATGTGGCAGCTGCCGGCGTTGGCGTGGCACGGTGGGGGGCAGGCTGGAGAGGGGTCTGCATCCCAGGGTGAGTGCAACGCCGTTGGAGGGGTTGGTGTGAAAATGTCGGCCAGATCTGGGGAGACAGATTGGGCAACGGCACACCGACGCTTGGGGCATGTGGCAATGCCCTTGTTGAAGAAGCTAGAGAAAGATGGAGGCGTCAAGGGTTTGAAGTTGAACGGACAGCCACCTGATGACAACTGTGAAATCTGTTTGCTCTCAAAATTCACTCGTTTTCCTTTTCATAGCGTGACTGGCAGGAGCAAGAAGCCTTTGGAGCTGGTTCACATGGACTTGGTGGGGCCGCTGCCGGTGCAAGGGCACAAGGGGGAGCGGTATTTCCTAACCATTGTGGATGATTGGAGCAGACTCATGTGGGCATATCCGCTGAAGCAAAAGGACCACGCCGCCCCTACGATAAAGGAAGATTGGCTGCCATTCGTGGAGAAGCAAGCGGAGTGTGTAGTGAAGCGGATTAGGACAGACCGGGGTGGTGAGTTCCTTGGAGCTAAGATGACGGCCTGGCTCAAGAAGCAGGGCATTCAGAGGGAGCTGACCACGGCTTACACCCCGCAGTCCAACGGTGTAGCAGAACGGGCGAACCGGACCATTCTGGAGACAGCTAAGGCGCTGCTCATAGAATCAGGGGTGGGCAATTCCATGAGGCCCCATGCTGTTCGGCACGCTACCGTAGCTAGAAACAGGGTGCTCACTAAGGTTGGTGATGAATCGTGGGTGCCGCTGGAGAGGTGGCTTGGGAGGAAGCCGCCGGTGGACATGCTGAGGGTGTTCGGTTGCATGGCAGTCGCCCACGTCCCCAAGAAGTATCGAAGTAAGTTGGGGGCGAGTGCAATCTGGAGTGTGCATTTGGGACTGGCTGCTGAGAGCAGAGGATGGCTGCTGTGGGAACCATCCAAGGGTGTGTTGTTAGACAGCAGGGATGTGAAGATTGTTGAGGGCCTGATGTATGGGGGCTGGAAGATGTTAGTGTAAGGGCCTAATAAACTCAGGCTATTAAGACGTTATCCAACTTAAAACCTCTCCTCGGGGTCACCTCCAAGGGTCCCTGGGTGCTTAGTACAAGACCAGCCCCTATCCTCGGGTCCGAGTTTGTAGAGAGAGGGATCAAGAGGGACTTAGTCAAAACAACAAGAGTACCTTGAACATTGCACAGCGTGCCGTGCAGACCGTCGATCGGATTAAGCTGAGAACTCGCTATATCGAAGCTCACCCTAGGAGCTTTCAAAAGAGCCAAGTTGCCTCGCGAAAAGTTCGGCCATTGCAGAGTTACGAAATGGACAGCGTTTGCCTAGCGTCGTAGTGCTAGCGTACTAGCTTTCTCTCGGTAGCATTCCGCCGTTGCACCGCGTGGAAACGGAATTCGCTTGAATCAATTTGAATATATTCAGGTACAAACAGAGAAGGAATATATAGTTCTAGCTAGCAAGGACCTTGGGAATCAACCTGGGAACAACCAGGGATGATCCCAAATAATTCCAAGCAACAGAACCAACCTGGCTGGACAAAACAGCAGGTGGTAGGTTGGTAAACAACCTCTGGTTCTGTTTTTCCAACCTGGGAAAACAACAACCAGGTTCAGGTCCTAAAAACAGAACCTGTTTTGTCTTTGCCCAACCAGCCCAATGCTGGTTCCGCTGGTTTCCCCTGGCCTTGTAGCATGCAGATACAGACAAACAACATCCAACCTTCACCTAAATTGTACCCCTATAGTGCCTGCCCTGCTACACTATAGTCAACCAAACAAAACAGTACAAGTTCGAGTTGGATAAAACTGAATCTGCGCACTCAATTAAACCGAACTGCAAAGCTTCCATCTTGGGTTCCTTTGCGAGCTCGTCCTTTCTGCTTGCACTGTTCATAGCGCGTACAATGTTGTGCCGAAGCGCACATTGCGCGAGTACCTGCAAATGCATCAAGCGGAAATTGCGAAAACAAACAAACACACGAACATTCCATTCACACCCAAATGCATTCGCACACGCATACTCGTACAAACAGACGGCAGGATGTCGTGCAATGTGAATTTGCACCCAACACACTCCCCCTCAGCCTGCCGGCTGCATTCCACATCATTCCATGCTAGTTCATGCTCATTCCACTCATGCGCACACAACGCCAATGAGGCTCATCCGCAAGCCTCTTGGTGAGGAAGTCTGCTGGCTGCTGGTGAGTCTTGATATAGATTGGATTCACGGTCCCCCTCTTCACCTCCTTACGCAGCCTGTGCCACTTGATACGCATGTGCTTGTTCAACCCATGAAGCACTGCGTTCCTGGCCATCCCAAGAGACCCCTTGCTATCACAAAACAGCGGCGTAGCAACCTTCTGCTCCTGGCCAATCTCCTCTAACAGCCTCCTAAGCCAAATCACCTCCTTCACCCCATGGAACATTGCTATGTACTCTGATTCAACAGAGGAGAGTGCCGTCTCCGTCTGCTTCTTGGACCTCCAACTAACAGGTCCTCCCCCAACTACGCAGATGTATCCTCCCACAGATGAGGAATCGTCCTTCTCAGAAGCCCAAGTAGCATCGGTAAAGCAAGTGAGAAACAGCTTGCCTTCTCCAAGCCGCTCCCCCTTCTCTTTCAGCACCTCAACCCCTTTCTGCTTCACCTGTGCAGATGCGGAGTATTGAACTCCAATGCTTGGGTGAGAGTTCAGGTACTTCACCACATGCTCAGCTGCATCCACCTGCTCCTCTGAGGGATTCTGCACCACCCTAGCCAGCTGCCCAACCGAGAAAGAGATGTCGGGCCTTGTATGAACCGCGGCATACAAGAGGCTGCCCACCAAGGACTGAAATTGCTGCTGCTCCTCGGCTTCAACCCCTTCATCCTCTGCTGCCTTCACAAGCTTGAATTCTGGTGGCAGGGGAGTTGCAACCTTGCGCTCATTCTCAATCCCATACTTCTCCCCCAGCTCCTTGATGAACTTCTCCTGGTGCAGCTTCAACCACCTGTGATCCAGATCCCTCTCCATGTGCATCCCGAGGTAGTACTTTACCTCCCCAAGGGTCTTGCACTTGAAGTTCTTCATCAGCTGCTGCTGCACGTTCTGGATCTCCTTCATGCTGCTGCTGAAGAGAAGAATGTCGTCCACGTAGACCACAAACAGCACCAGCTTCTCCCCCTCCTCCTTGAGAAAGAGGCTCTCATCACAGCTGCTGGTCCTGAATCCCATCTCCTCTAAAACAGCTGCCAACTTCTGGTACCAGCAGCGTGGCGCCTGCTTCAAGCAGTAGATGGACTTTTTCAGCTTGCACACCCTGCCCGTACCATCCTCATACCCAGGTGGCTGCGTCATGTACACATCCTCCTCTAAAATCCCATTGAGGAATGCCGTTGATATATCCATCTGAATGATGAATTTCCCACTAACAGCTGCATCTGCCAACAAGACACGGAGGGTAGGCGGTTTGGCAGTGGGAGCAAAGATCTCATTGAAGTCCTGCTTCTCCTTCTGCATAAACCCCTTAGCCACCAGCCTACTCTTGTAGATGGTGACCTGTCCCTTGTCATCGGTCTTGATCCTTAGCACCCACTTGCACTGTACGGCTTTCTTCCCCTCAGGCAGCACCACCAGATCTCATGTCCCATTCTCTAACAGGCTTTGGTACTCAGCATCCCTAGAAACCAGCCACTTCTCCCTATCTGGTCCAGCTAATGCCTCCTCCATGCTTGCTGGTTCCTCTGGTGCAGAGGCAAGAAAACAGTAGGCAGGTTCATCCTCCTCATCCGGGTCATAGCCATGCGGTAGAATCAGCAATGCCTCCTCATTCCCAAGCTGCTGCTCTGCTACATCAGCTCCTGCAGTCAGCTTCATAGTGGCCATACGGGTACGTCCTGGCCTGGAGACGGGTGTCTCCCATCCCCTCATAACGACACCCTTCGGCTTCCTCCTTGATGGTAGCGCAGGAACCTTAGCTTTTCCCTGCTGCTGTTCTCCTCCCTCAGATCCAGCAGCTTCCTTGGTGCTACCACTAGTCTCCACATCATCTCCTTCACCAGCAGGTGCCTCCTGCACCTTCTCTCCATCGCCACCCTCTGCAGCTGCCTCCTCCCCCTCCTCCCACACACTAGGAGTCAGGTCCAGCTGCATGGTGATCTGCTCCATCTGCTCGGACACCTTGGTCTCCGGCTGTTTCTTCCAGCCCCCATACATCATGCCCTCAACAAACTTCACATCCCTGCTGTCAAACAACACACCCTTGGATGGTTCCCACAGCAGCCATCCCTTGCTCTCAGCAGCCAGCCCCAAATGCACACACCAGATTGCACTCGCCCCCAACTTACTTTGATACTTCTTGGGGACGTGGGCGACTGCCATGCAACCGAACACCCTCAGCATGTCCACCGGCGGCTTCCTCCCAAGCCACCTCTCCAGCGGCACCCACGATTCATTACCAACCTTAGTGAGCACCCTGTTCCTAGCCACGGTAGCGTGCCGGACAGCATGGGGCCACATGGAATTGCCCACCCCTGATTCTATGAGCAGCGCCCTAGCTGTCTCCAGAATGGTCCGGTTCGCCCGTTCTGCTACATCGTTAGACTGCGGAGAGTAAACCGTGGTCAGCTCCCTCTGAATGCCCTGCTTCTTGAGCCAGGCCGTCGTTTCAGCTCCAAGGAACTCACCACCCCGGTCTGTCCTAATCCGCTTCACTACACACTCCGCTTGCTTCTCCACGAATGGCAGCCAATATTCCTTTATCGTAGAGGCGGCGTGGTCCTTTTGCTTCAGCGGATACGCCCACATGAGTCTGCTCCAATCATCCACAATGGTTAGGAAATACCGCTCCCCCTTGTGCCCTTGCACCGGCAGCGGCCCCACCAAGTCCATGTGAACCAGCTCCAAAGGCTTCTTGCTCCTGCCAGTCACGCTATGAAAAGGGAAACGAGTGAATTTTGAGAGCAAACAGATTTCATAGTTGTCATCAGGTGGCTGTCCATTCAACTTCAAACCCTTGACGCTTCCATCTTTCCCTAGCTGCTTCAACAAGGGCATTGTCACATGCCCCAAGCGTCGGTGTGCCGTTGCCCAATCTGTCTCCCCAGATCTGGCCGACACCTTCACACCAACCCCTCCAACGGCGTTGCACTCCCCCTGGGATGCAGACCCCTCTCCAGCCTGCCCCCCACCGTGCCACGCCAACGCCGGCAGCTGCCACATGGATCTGTACACATCCTTGCTGTCGTGCAGATCCCAAAGCACCCGATTTCCCAACTGCCCCTTGTACGTGCGTGCCCCTTCCGTGCTAGTGCTCACCCCAGCCTTGGCAAGCTTACGGAGGGAGATGAGGTTGGCCTTGAGATCAGGAACAAGGAGAGCGTCGTGCAGCACCACCGGCTTGCCATCCGCTCCCTTGAATGCAGCTCGTCCCGCACCAGCCACCTTCAGCGCGTGTCCAGAGGCAGAGCACACCTCATTGATCGGTGCAGCTCGTACGTCATCAAGCAGCTCCTTGCGTGGCGTCATCGTCCAAGCAGCGCCCGTGTCCAACACCCAATAGTCCAGGGGATGCAGCTCTGCTCCAACCTTTGCAGAGGCGTCTTCTTGCTCCCCCTGCTCTCCAATATGGAAGAACTGGTCCGCGGTGCGCTCCTTCTTCTTCTCTGCACCGCCGTTGCTCTTCAGGTTGTTGTCGGACGAATCGGCAACCATGTTCGCGCCGTTTTTCTGGTTCCTCCGCGCGCCGCCATCCTGGTGACGATTCTGGGGAGTCCATCCATCGGGTTTCTTATAGCACAAAAACCAGGGGTGCCCCTCCTTCTCAAAATACCAGCAACTCCCTTTTATTTTGCCACTAGCACCCGACTTGCCCCCACGTCCAGATTTCGCACCGCGACCCCAACCGGTACCTCCTTGTTGGTCGTTGGAGTCGTCGTCCTTCTTTGCACCGCGTCCAGCACCACCAAAGCCACGTCCTCTGCCACGTCGGCTCCCTTGCATCCCGTAGCCGCTCCTGCCGTCGTCTCCACCCCTCAGTTGGCGGCGACGGAAGTCCTCCTCCAGAATCTTCGTCCGCACCCACTCGAGCGTCCACAAGCTCTGGTTCTGCGGCAGGCTCAATCCGCTCGTGAATTGAAGCCACGATTCCGGCAGCAGCGATAGCATCTTCAAGCACTTGGTCTGCTCCGTGTAGGTGATTCCCGCGGTCGCCAACTTCGCGTAGAGGTCGCGCATTTTGTCCAAAACAGGTTACACTGGCTCTCCCTCGCTCAAGCGCAACGCGGACAGCTCCCTCTCCAGCATCAACGTTGCGACAACGGAGGTCGGGGCGTGCAGCTCCTTCAACACGGTCCACGCCTTCGGACCGCAATCAACCTCCGGCAGCAGGTGCATGACGTGGTGACGCTGGTTCAGCTCCAAACTCTGCGACATCAAGTAGTAGCCAGCCGAGGCGCGCTCGTCCCAATCTTCCTGCAGCGCGGGGTCACTCGGTCTAGGCTCCTCCCCAATCATTAGTTTCAACAAACCGATTTGACGGAAATAAAGTTGCATTTTCCAGGCCCAATCATCATAGCCCTCACCATTGAACTTCTCGACGGTGAAGTTCTTCAGCACCTCCTTGATCAGCGAGCCCTGGTTTGTTCGCGCTCCCCTTGGTGCCGAAACACCAGAATCATGGCTGCCGCTACGATCTTGGGCTGAAGATTCACCAGCTCCCGCCGAAGTATTTCCCGCCATAGCTACCTATAACGAGGATCACTATAACGCAGCTCTGATACCAGCTTGTTAGTGTAAGGGCCTAATAAACTCAGGCTATTAAGACGTTATCCAACTTAAAACCTCTCCTCGGGGTCACCTCCAAGGGTCCCTGGGTGCTTGGTACAAGACCAGCCCCTATCCTCGGGTCCGAGTTTGTAGAGAGAGGGATCAAGAGGGACTTAGTCAAAACAGCAAGAGTACCTTGAACATTGCGCAGCGTGCCGTGCAGACCGTCGATCGGATTAAGCTGAGAACTCGCTATATCGAAGCTCACCCTAAGAGCTTTCAAAAGAGCCAAGTTGCCTTGCAGAGTTATTGCAGAGTTACGAAATGGACAGCGTTTGCCTAGCGTCGTAGTGCTAGCGTACTAGCTTTGTCTCGGTAGCATTCCGCCGTTACACCGCGTGGAAACGAAATTCCAGCAAGGAAGGAATTCGCTTGAATCAATTTGAATATATTCAGGTACAAACAGAGAAGGAATATATAGTTCTAGCTAGCAAGGACCTTGGGAATCAACCTGGGAACAACCAGGGATGATCCCAAATAATTCCAAGCAACAGAACCAACCTGGCTGGACAAAACAGCAGGTGGTAGGTTGGTAAACAACCTCTGGTTCTGTTTTTTCAACCTGGGAAAACAACAACCAGGTTCAGGTCCTAAAAACAGAACCTGTTTTGTCTTTGCCCAACCAGCCAAATGCTGGTTCCGCTGGTTTCCCCTGGCCCTGTAGCATGCAGATACAGACAAACAACATCCAACCTTCACCTAAATTGTACCCCTATAGTGCCTGCCCTGCTACATTATAGTCAACCAAACAAAACAGTACAAGTTCGAGTTGGATAAAACTGAATCTGCGCACTCAATTAAACCGAACTGCAAAGCTTCCATCTTGGGTTCCTTTGCGAGCTCGTCCTTTCTGCTTGCACTGTTCATAGCGCGTACAATGTTGTGCCGAAGCGCACATTGCGCGAGTACCTGCAAATGCATCAAGCGGAAATTGCGAAAACAAACAAACACACAAACATTCCATTCACACCCAAATGCATTCGCACACGCCTACTCGTACAAACAGACGGCAGGATGTCGTGCAATGTGAATTTGCACCCAACAGAAGAAACAGCCGGAGACTAAGGTGTCCCAGCAGATGGAGCACATCACCATGCAGCTGGACCTGACTCCTCGTGTGTAGGAGAAGGAGAGGAGGCAGCTGTACTGGGTGGTGAGGGAGAGAAGGTGCAGGAGGCACCTGCTGGTGGAGGATATGATGTGGAGACTAGTGGTAGCACCAAGGAAGCTGCTGGATCTGAGGGAGGAGAACAGCAGCAGGGAAAAACTAAGGTTCCTGCGCTACCATCAATGAGGAAGCCGAAGGGTGTCGTTATGAGGGGATGGGAGACACCCGTCTCCAGGCCAGGACGTACCCGTATGGCCACAATGAAGCTGAATGCAGGAGCTGATGTAGCAAAGCAGCAGCTTGAGAATGAGGAGACATTGCTGATTCTACCGCATGGCTATGACCCGGATGAGGAGGATGAACCTGCCTACTGTTTTCTTGCCCCTGCATCAGAGGAACCAGCAAGCATGGAGGAGGCATTAGCTGGACCAGATAGGGAGAAGTAGCTGGTTTCTAGGGATGCTGAGTGCCAGAGCCTGCTAGAGAATAGGACATGGGATCGAGTGGTGCTGCCTGAGGGGAAGAAAGCGGTACAGTGCTGCTGCTGGATGCTAAGGATCAAGACCGATGACAAGGGACAGGTCACCATCTACAATAGTAGGCTGGTGGCTTAAGAGGTTTATGCAGAAGGAGATGCAGGACTTCAATGAGATCTTTGCTCCCACTGCAAAACCCCCTACCCTCCGTATCTTGTTGGCAGATGCAGCCGTTAGTGGGAAATTAATCATTCAAATGAATATATCAACGGCATTCCTCAATGGGATTTTAGAGGAGGATGTGTACATGACGCAGCCGCCTGGGTATGAGGATGGTACAGGCAGGGTGTGCAAGCTGAAAAAGTCCATCTACAGCTTGAAGCAGGCGCCACGCTACTGGTACCAGAAGTTGGCAGCTGTTTTAGAGGAGATGGGATTCACGACCAGCAGCTGTGATGAGAGCCTCTTTCTCAAGGGGGACGGGGAGAAGCTTGTGCTGTTTCTGGTCTATGTGGATGACATTCTTCTCTTCAGCAGCAGCATGAAGGAGATCCAGAAAATACAGCAGCAGCTGATGAAGAACTTCAAGTACAAGATCCTGGGAAGGTAAAGTACTACCTCAGGATGCACGTGGAGAGGGATCTAGATCACAGGTGGTTGAAGCTGCACCAGGAGAAGTTCATCAAAGAGCTGGGGGAGAAGTATGGGATTGAGAATGAGCGCAAGGTTGCAACTCCCTTGCCAGCAGAATTCAAGCTTTTGAAGGCAGCAAAGCATGAAGGGGTTGAAGCCGAGGAGCAGCAGCAATTTCAGTCCTTGGTGGGCAGCGTCTTGTATGCAGCGGTTTATACGAGGCTTGACATCTCTTTCTCGGTTGGTCAGCTGGCTAGGGTGGTGCAGAATCCATCAGAGAAGCAGGTGGATGCAGCTGAGCGTGTGGTGAAGTACCTTTACTCTCACCCAAGCATTAGAGTTCAATACTCCGCATCTGCACAGGTGAAGCAGAAAGGGGTTGAGGTGCTGAAAGAGAAGGGGGAGCAGCTTGGAGAAGGCAAGCTGTTTCTAACTTGCTTTACCGATGCTACGTGGGCTTCTGAGAAGGAGGATTCTTCATTAATGGGAGGATACATCTGCGTAGTTGGGGGAGGACCTGTTAATTGGAGGTCCAAGAAGCAGACAGAGACAGATCTCTCTTCCGTGGAATCAGAGTACATGGCGAAGTTCCATTGGGTGAAGGAGGTGATTTGGTTGAGGAGGCTGTTAGAGGAGAATGGCCAGGAGCAGATGGTTGCTACGCCGCTGTTTTGTGATAGCAATGGGGCTCTTAGGATGGCCAGGAACGCTGTGCTTCATGGGCTGAACTAGCACATGCGTATCAAGTGCCAATGGCTACGTAGGAAGATGAAGAGGGGGACGGTGAATCCGATCTATATCAAGACTCACTGTTAGTGTAAAGGCCTAATAAACTTAGGCTATTTAGACGTTATCCAACTTAAAACCTCTCTTCGGGGTCACCTCCAAGGGTCCCTGGGTGCTTGGTACAAGACCAGCCCCTATCCTCGGGTCCGAGTTTGTAGAGAGAGGGATCAAGAGGGACTTAGTCAAAACAGCAAGAGTACCTTGAACGTCGCGCAGCGTGCCGTGCAATCCGTTGATCAGATTCAGCTAAGAACTCGCTATATCGAAGCTCACTCTAAGAGCTTTTAAAAGATCCAAGTTGCCTCGCGAAAAGTTCTGCCATTGCAAAGTTACGAAATGGACAGCGTTGGCCTAGCGTCGTAGTACTAGCGTACTAGTGTTGACTCGGTTGTATTCCGCCGTCGCACCGCGTAGAAATGAAATTCCAGCAAGGAAGGAATTCGCTTGAATCAATTTGAATATATTCAGGTACAAACAGAGAAGGAATATATAGTTATAGCTAGCAAGGACCTTGGGAATCAACATGGGAACAACCAGGGATGATTCCAAATAATTCCAAGCAACAGAACCAACTTGGCTGGACAAAACATTAGGTGGTAGGTTGGTAAAGAACCTCTGGTTGTGTTTTTTCAACCTGGGAAAACAACCAGGTTGAGGTCCTAAAAACAGAACCTGTTTTGTCTTTGCCCAACCAGCCAAATGCTGGTTCCACTGGTTTCTCCTGGCCCTGTAGCATGCACATACAGACAAACAACATCCAACCTTCACCTAAATTGTACCCCTATAATGCCTGCCCTGCTACACTATAGTCAACCAAACAAAACAGTACAATTTCGAGTTGGATATAACTGAATCTGCGCAATCAATTAAACCGAACTGCATAGCTTCCATCTTGGGTTCCTTTGCGAGCTCGTCCATTCTGCTTGCACTGTTCATAGCGCGTAATATGTTGTGCCGAAGCGCATAGTGCGCGAGTACCTGCAAATGCATCAAGCGAAAATTGCGAAAGCAAACAAACACACGAACATTCCATTCACACCCAAATGCAGTCGCACACGCATACTCGTACAAACAGACGGCAGGATGTCGTGCAATGTGAATTTGCGGGGTTGTGACAACAGATTGTGAGGGTTCAGAAGCACCATGAGACTGATGGCCCTCGAGTCAACAATAGAAACTCTGCGGTACACCAAACGTGGGATTGGCAAAAGTGAGTGGTGTCAAGCACAGCTGGAGAGAGGCTTTAAAAAACAAAACTCACTCTGTTATCATTGGGATTTAAAACCACCTGATACTCTTAAAGCGACCGTTGATCGCTTCCACTACTGGGCACCCGAGGGTTCGCATTCCTGAATCGTAGATGCTCGCTCGGTGCCAAAATCCTGATGTCTCCGCGCACTCCAGGATCCTGGATCTTATCCTTCGCAACCTCACTGCGTACAAGAGGTGACGTTGCCGTTTATAGAATCAAACTTGTAAATCCAATATCATTGAAGCTTACAAAAAATCCGTCGTCTAGGACAAACCACCATAGTATACTTACACTAGGTAAAAACGTAACAGCGACTCATTCCACTCTTCCCTCCCCGCGCATAACATCTCGAAGGACTGCTTTCCTAGTCCTACGCTCAAGCCGCAGCCATCCGAGAACAACTGGGAGGACATCACGACTCCATCGAGAAGGTATCAGATAGCTCTACGGATATTATCCTAGCATGCCGAAATCTGGTGGCAAGAGAGTTAGACGGTCTGTGGTCTATGGAACCTACAAGAAAGAAGCCTTGGAAGAGAGAGAGAGAAAATGGGAAACTGAAGAGAAAGCCAAGAATGAGCTAGAAAATGGTTCACCGCCCGTGAAATCACCGCTGGACTCCAACCTCAACCGGGCGTGTTCTCTGCTTCACGGGAAGAGACCCCGTATTGGCCCTTTTGTGTTGGCACGCTTTGCTTCACTGCGCGTAGAAACATTGTTTTGCAGCAAGAACTGCTACATTGGATTGCGCCTGCATGTTTTGATCCTTTGCGCAACAACTTCGATCATCGGCGTAGAGACTGGCGGTACGGCTGCCAGGTGGAATTCCAGATTGTCATTCGACCAATGATGCTGCCGAAACAATGGCCATTATCTGCAAAGCATGCAGAAACAACCAAACCCCAAATAGCTTCTGCATGCATGTATGCCGAAACCTCGTATAGGACGTCCACGGTCTGACCCGGAAAAAAACAAACATCAAATGTGTGACAAGTAGACGCGAGGCTGACACGTAGACGCGACTCGTCGAAGCGACTCGTCTGCATGTTTCCCACCGAAAAACCCGTATCACATTGCAGAGAGCCGAATGCGCGCTATATTGTTTTCATGCTCGCCCAAAATACAATTATGTGTACACTTCAAAATTTAGTTACCTTCTGAAGGCAAAGGTGTCCATTAGACTTGCAACTACAACAACATTCAGCACCACAGTGTAACCGTGGTTCTCATTCTCACACTAAATCACAATTATAGTGATTAGTTTTCATTTACCACTAAATTTCAATATAAAAAACATCGGAATTAATACCTGAGTGCAGTTTATTCAGTAAAAAATGGCAGCAAACTCCTGCAAAAAAATGCATGAAAACCATAGCAAACCTTAATGAAGTGAGCTGAATTTGATAGGGGGATCTGAAATTAGTGTGATGAGATTCCCCTATCCAAATCAGCTCATTTGCCTATGGAGAGGTGGGTCATTTGGGCAGAAACCTCATTCCTGGAAATTCTGCAGAAATTCAGGCATATCCTGCTGAAAAAAGGCATGAAAACCATAAAAAAAACTTAATGAAATGAGCTGAATCTAATAGGGGGATCTGGATCTAGTGTGATGAGAGTTCCCTATGAAAATAAGCTTATTTGCACTATGGAAAGATGGGTCATTTGAGTAGAAACATCATTCCTGGCAATTCTGCAGAAATTTCAGGCTATCCCTGCTGAACAAAGGCATGAAAACCATAGCAAACCTTAATGAAATGAGCTGCATTTGACAGGGGGATCTGGAATTAGTGTGATGAGAATACCCTATCAAAATCAGCTGATTAGCCCAAGTAGAAGTTGGTCAGTTGAGTAGAAACCTGATTCCTGGAAATTCTGCACTTAATATATTGCAAAAAAGCACATCTAAGATTAGTGCCCTGAGCTGAAAATGTTTTGGGGGACTGGATATAGTGTCCTGACACTAGAAAATATAAAAAAACAGGTGAACAAAAAACAACATGTGACTAATGTTCAGAGAATGACATTGCAGGTGCTAGGAGCAACCTAAGTTGAGCCAAAGGTAACAAAATTGTTGTTTTTTGGCAAATATACAAAAACACCAGTCTTTGTAGTGGACTTCATGGAGGTGCAGGAAATCTTGGTTTCATTCAAAATGAACCACAAAATAGAGTTATAAGCCAAACCATGGGCAATTATTACTTAGCCACTCTAACTTTCTGTTTGTTTGAATTAGAACCTAGAGTAAGCAGCCAATTTTATACATAACTACTGTTGTACACTGGCTGCGATGGCCCATTCGTCCGGCTGTCCATTGTCGCCCACCGCCAGTGCTACTCCGCGTGCGACACTTCGTTGCGACTTCAGGTGGTTTGGATTTTATAAGCCCCACCCCACTTTTTTGCCAAATCCGAGCAAATCCGTCTCGCACGGGCAAAAGGGCGTTTAGCAAAAAAAAATCGCCTGACAAGTCCAGGTCGAAGCGCAGGATCAGAGTGCTGCTTCCGCCTTTTGCCCGCCTTTCCGCCTTCAGGTGGTTTGGATTTCTAGGGGGAATGGGCATGAGTCCCCACCCCACTCCCCACTCAAGCATTTCGCCAGCAATCCGCATCCACACCACCCGCCCACCCCGTTTCCCCAGTCGCGCGAACACTCGAAAGTGCATGCGACCATGTGATTGAGAGTGCTTGCGGCAGTTTCCGCTGATGGCCTGCGGTTTTCGTTATCGGCCTTGACAAAACCGAACCTTCGCACTTCGCCTGTCATTTCCGCCACCCCACCCCAGGGTTCGTCTTCCTAGTGATCAGAGCCTCACAAAAACCGAACCTGTATTGGTCTATCGTATGTAGGGTCGAAACAAACACATACCACATCTTCAGCAACAGACTGGCCAATCACAAACCCTGGTTTTGTTTGATACCAGCCTCCAAATTCGCAAAAGCCGAAGTTCCGATCAGCTCGGCGCGCATTAGAGCTCCATGTGAGGGTAGGAATTTAATAGTGCTTCGCTTGCTGAACCATGGGGCCTCATTCCAAGTTGCATCCTTTTTGCACTTTTCGGCTTCTCCTAGGCTGGCGGAACTGCTAGCCTATATTCTTGCTGTTGCTTCGTGTCCTAGGCCCGACGCTCTAGCCGCCTGTCTTTCGTTATTGGCAACAGGACTGTGACAGTGTGACTCACCTCCTTCGAGCCGCCTACAAAGACTTGTATTTTTCCCCGTCATGACCTATTTAGTCTACTCCTGTTTTCGCTGTTCACATATCCGTAAAATTCCCGCAGATCACGGGCAAAGTAGCTAAACTGGCAGCATCCGTACCTTTCCAGCACATCGCGAACGGTTCGTTGAACGAAACTGTAGATTCCCCACTCAAACTGTTAGTGTAAGGGCCTAATAAACTCAGGCTATTAAGACGTTATCCAACTTAAAACCTCTCCTCGGGGTCACCTCCAAGGGTCCCTGGGTGCTTGGTACAAGACCAGCCCCTATCCTCGGGTCCGAGTTTGTAGAGAGAGGGATCAAGAGGGATTTAGTAAAAACAGCAAGAGTACCTCGAACGTCGCGCAACGTGCCGTGCAGACCGTCGATCGGATTAATCTGAGAACTTGCTATACCGAAGCTCACTCTAAGAGCTTTCAAAAGAGCCAAATTGCCTCGCGAAAAGTTCTGCCATTGCAGAGTTACGGCTCGGACAGCGTTTGCCTAGCGTTGAAGTGCTAGCGTACTAGCGTTGAATCGGTCGCATTCTGCCGTCGCACCGCGTAGAAACGAAATTCCAGCAACAAAGGAATTAGCTTGAGTCAATTTGACTATATTCAGGTACAAACAGAGAAATAATATATAGTTCTAGCTAGCAAGGACCTTGGGAATCAACCTGGGAACGACCAGGGATGATCCCAAATAATTCCAAGCAACAGAACCAACCTGGCTGGACAAAACAGTAGGTGGTAGGTTGGTAAACAACCTCTGGTTCTGTTTTAACACCCTGGGAAATGTTGGGTGCAAATTCACATTGCACGACATCCTGCCGTCTGTTTGTACGAGTATGCGTGTGCGAATGCATTTGGGTGTGAATGGAATGTTCGTATGTTTGTTTGCTTTCGCAATTTTCGCTTGATGCATTTGCAGGTACTCGCGCAATGTGCGCTTCCGCACAACATTGTACGCGCTATGAACAGTGCAAGCAGAAAGGACGAGCTCGCAAAGGAACCCAAGATGGAAGCTTTGCAGTTCGGTTGAATTGAGTGCGCAGATTTAGTTCTATCCAACTCGAAATTGTACTGTTTTGTTTGGTTGA
This sequence comes from Closterium sp. Naga37s-1, assembly GCA_947471745.1. Taxonomy (NCBI): domain Eukaryota; kingdom Viridiplantae; phylum Streptophyta; class Zygnematophyceae; order Desmidiales; family Closteriaceae; genus Closterium; species Closterium sp. Naga37s-1. The sequence goes on along the minus strand of CANJKZ010000072.1, from coordinate 2,327,030 downwards.
CTATAGTGTAGCAGGGCAGGCAGTATAGGGGTACAATTTAGGTGAAGGTTGGATGTTGTTTGTCAGTATCTGCATGCTACAGGGCCAGGGGAAACCAGTGGAACCAGCATTTGGCTGGTTGGGCAAAGACAAAACAGGTTCTGTTTTTAGGACCTGAACCTGGTTGTTGTTTTCCCAGGTTGGAAAAACAGAACCAGAGGTTGTTTACCAACCTACCACCTGCTGTTTTGTCCAGCCAGGTTGGTTCTGTAGCTTGGAATTAATTGGGATCATCCCTGGTTGTTCCCATGTTGATTCCCAAGGTCCTTGCTAGCTATAACTATATATTCCTTCTCTGTTTGTACCTGAATATAGTCAAATTGATTCAAGCGAATTCCTTGCTTGCTGGAATTTCGTTTCTACGCAATGCGACGGCGGAATGCTACCGAGTCAACGCTAGTACGCTAGCATTCCAACGCTAGGCAAACGCTGTCCGAGCCATAACTCTGCAATGGCAGAACTTTTCGCGAGGCAACTTGGCTCTTTTGAAAGCTCTTAGATTGAGCTTCGATATAGCGAGTTCTCATCTTAATCCGATCGACGGTCTGCACGGCACGCTGCGCGACGTTCAAGCTACTCTTGCTGTTTTGACTAAGTCCCTCTTGATCTCTCTCTCTACAAACTCGGACCCGAGGATAGGGGCTGGTCTTGTACCAAGCACCCAGGGACCCTTGGAGGTGACCCCGAGGAGAGGTTTTAAGTTGGATAACGTCTTAATAGCCTGAGTTTATTAGGCCCTTACACTAACAAGCTGGTATCAGAGCTGCGTTATAGTGATCCTCGTTATAGGTAGCTATGGCGGGAAATACATCGGCGGGAGCTGGTGAATCTTCAGCCCAAGATCGTAGCGACAGCCAGGATTCTGGTGTTTCGGCGCCAAGGGGAGCACGAACAAACCAGGGCTCGCTGATCAAGGAGGTGCTGAAAAATTTCACCGTCGAGAAGTTCAATGGTGAGAGCTATGATGATTGTTCCTGGAAAATGCAACTTTATTTCCGTCAGATCGGTGCGTTGAAACTAATGATTGGGGAGGAGCCTAGACCGAGTGACCCCGCGCTGCAGGAAGATTGGGACGAGCGCGCCTCGGCTGGCTACTACTTGATGTCGCAGAGTTTGGAGCTGAACCAGCGTCACCACGTCATGCACTTGCTGCCGGAGGTTGATTGTGGTCCGAAGGCGTGGACCGTGTTGAAGGAGCTGCACGCCCCGACCTCCGTTGTCGCAACGTTGATGCTGGAGAGGTAGCTGTCCGCGTTGCGCTTGAGCGAGGGAGAGCCGGTGCAACCTGTTTTGGACAAAATGCGCGACCTCTACGCGAAGTTGGCGACCGCGGGAATCACCTACCCGGAGCAGACCAAGTGCTTGAAGATGCTATCGCTGCTGCCGGAATCGTGGCTTCAATTCACGAGCGGATTGAGCCTGCCGCAGAACCAGAGCTTGTGGACGCTCGAGTGGGTGCGGACGAAGATTCTGGAGGAGGACTTCCGTCGTCGCCAACTGAGGGGTGGAGACGACGGCAGCAGCGGCTACGGGATGCAAGGGAGCCGACGTGGCAGAGGACGTGGCTTCGGTGGTGCTGGACGAGGTGCAAAGAAGGATGACGACTCCAACGACCAACAAAGAAGGATGACGGTTGGGGTCGCGGTGCGAAATCTGGACGTGAGGGCAAGTCGGGTGCTGGTGGCAAGATGAAAGGGAGTTGCTGGTATTGTGAGAAGGAGGGGCACCCCTGGTTTTTGTGCTATAAGAAACCCGATGGATGGACCCCCCAGAGTCGTCACCAGGATGGCGGCGCACGGAGGAACCAGAAAAACGGCGCGAACATGGTTTCTGATTCATCCGACAACAACCCGAAGAGCAACGGCGGTGCAGAGAAGAAGGAGTGCACCGCAGGCCAGTTCTTCCATATTGGAGAGCAGGGGGGGCAAGGAGACGTCTCTGCAAAGGTTGGAGCAGAGCTGCATCCCCTGGACTATTGGGTGTTGGACACGGGCGCTGCTTGGACGATGACGCCGCACAAGGAGCTGCTTGATGACGTACGAGCTGCACCGATCAACGAGGTGTGCTCCGCCTCTGGACATGCGCTGAAGGTGGCTGGTGCGGGACGAGCTGCATTCAAGGGAGCGGATGGCAAGCCGGTGGTGCTGCACGACGTTCTCCTCGTTCCTGATCTCAAGGCCAACCTCATCTCCCTCCGTAAGCTTGCCAAGGCTGGGGTGAGCACTAGCACGGATGGGGCACGCACGTACAAGGGGCAGCTGGGAAATCGGGTGCTTTGGGATCTGCACGAGAGCAAGGATGTGTACAGATCCATGTGGCAGCTGCCGGCGTTGGCGTGGCACGGTGGGAGGCAGGCTGGAGAGGGGTCTGCATCCCAGGGGGAGTGCAACGCCGTTGGAGGGGTTGGTTTGAAAGTGTCGGCCAGATCTGGGGAGACGGATTGGACAACGGCACACCGACGCTTGGGGTATGTGGCAATGCCCTTGTTGAAGCAGCTAGAGAAGGATGGAGCCGTCAAGGGTTTGAAGCTGAACGGACAGCCACCCGATGAGAACTGTGAAATCTGTTTGCTCTCAAAATTCACTCGTTTCCCCTTTCATAGCGTGACTGGCAGGAGCAAGAAGCCTTTGGAGCTAGTTCACATGGACTTGGTAGGGCCGCTGCCGGTGCAAGGGCACAAGGGGGAGTGGTATTTCCTAATCATTGTGGATGATTGGAGCAGACTTATGTGGGCGTATCCGCTGAAGCAAAAGGACCACGCCGCCTCTACGACAAAGGAAGATTGGCTGCCATTCGTGGAGAAGCAAGCGGAGTGTGTAGTGAAGCGGATTAGGACAGACCGGGGTGGTGAGTTCCTTGGAGCTGAAACGACGGCCTGGCTCAAGAAGCAGGGCATTCAGAGGGAGCTGACCACGGCTTACTCTCCGCAGTCCAACGGTGTAGCAGAACGGGCGAACCGGACCATTCTGGAGACAGCTAGGGCGCTGCTCATAGAATCAGGGGTGGGCAATTCCATGAGGCCCCATGCTGTTCGGCACGCTACCGTGGCTAGGAACAGGGTGCTCATTAAGGTTGGTAATGAATCGTGGGTGCCGCTGGAGAGGTGGCTCGGGAGGAAGCCGCCGGTGGACATGCTGAGGATGTTTGGTTGCATGGCAGTCGCCCACGTCCCCAACAAGTATCGAAGTAAGTTGGGGGTGAGTGCAACCTGGTGTGTGCATTTGGGGCTGGCTGCTGAGACCAAGGGATGGCTGCTGTGGGAACCATTCAAGGGTGTGTTGTTTGACAGCAGGGATGTGAAGTTTGTTGAGGGCATGATGTATGGGGGCTGGAAGAAACAGCCGGAGACTAAGGTGTCCCAGCAGATGGAGAAGATCACCATGCAGCTGGACCTGACTCCTAGTGTGTGGGAGGAGGGAGAGGAGGCAGCTGCAGAGGGTGGTGATGGAGAGAAGGTGCAGGAGGCACCTGCTGATGAAGGAGATGATGTGGAGACTAGTGGTAGCACCAAGGAAGCTGCTGGATCTGAGGGAGGAGAACAGCAGCTGGGAAACACAAAGGTTCCTGCGCTACCATCAAGGAGGAAGCCGAAGGGTGTTGTTATGAGGGGATGGGAGACACCCGTCTCCAGGCCAGGACGTACCCGTATGGCCACTATGAAGCTGACTGCAGGAGCTGATGTAGCAGAGCAGCAGCTTGGGAATGAGGAGGTATTGCTGATTATACCGCATGGCTATGACCCGGATGAGGAGGATGAACCTGCCTACTGTTTTCTTGCCCCTGCACCAGACGAACCAGCAAGCATGGAGGAGGCATTAGCTGGAACAGATAGGGAGGAGTGGCTGGTTTCTAGGGATGTTTAGTACCAGAGCCTGCTAGAGAATGGGACATGGGATCTGGTGGTGTTGCCTGAGGGGAAGAAAGCCGTACAGTGCAAGTGGGTGCTAAGGATCAAGACCGATGACAAGGGACAGGTCACCATCTACAAGTGCAAGACCTTTGTACAAGAGCAGCAGCAATTTCAGTCCTTGGTGGGCAGCCTCTTGTATCTCTTTCTCGGTTGGGCAGCTAGCTAGGGTGGTGCAGAATCCATTAGAGGAGCAGGTGGATGCAGCTGAGCGTGTGGTGAAGTACCTGAACTCTCACCCAAACATTGGAGTTCAATACTCTGCATCTGTACAGGTGAAGCAGAAAGGGGTTGAGGTGCTGAAAGAGAAGGGGGAGCGGCTTGGAGAAGGCAAGCTGTTTCTCACTTGCTTTACCGATGCTACGTGGGCTTCTGCGAAGGACGATTCCTCATCTGTGGGAGGATACATCTGCGTAGTTGGGGGAGGACTTGTTAGTTGGAGGTCCAAGAAGCAGATGGAGACGGCACTCTCCTCTGTTGAATCAGAGTACCTGGCAATGTTCCATGGGGTGAAAGAGGTGATTTGGCTGAGGAGGCTGTTAGAGGAGATTGGCCAGGAGCAGAAGGTTGCTACGCCGCTGTTTTGTGATAGCAAGGGGGCTCTTGGGATGGCCAGGAACGCTGTGCTTCATGGGCTGAACAAGCTTATGCGTATCAAGTGGCACTGGCTGCGTAAGTAGGTGAAGAGGGGGACGGTGAATCCACTCCTCTAGCAGGTCGACAGTCAGCTCGGTGGGGCAAAGATAGAGAAAGTGATCCCTGACTGAAGAGAGGGAGTCAGGGAGGCGGGTGACTAGGTAGTAATGGGTGATGTACATGGGGGGGGGGTTCTTAGCACAGAACTCAGTGGGAAGGGCAGCGCGGTAGCGGGCGTCACTAGTGCGAAGGTGAGCAACTAGGTCAGTAACTGTGGCAAAGGCGGCAAGGTCAGGGAAAAAGTACAACAGCATGAGGCGGCTGAGGGCAGCAGTGGCAGGGGAGGAGTAGCGTGCAACTACAGCGTCGTACAAAGACTGAGCAGTCGTGTACTGGCCAAAATGTGCGCGCTCAGCAGGCGGTAGGTGACTACGAACAGCAAGACGAGCAACAGCGTCACGAGTGGTCCACTGCGAGCGAACCGTACTGTCAGCAGCGGCAGCAGGAGCAGTGGAAACACCGGACATGTGATCGAAAAGGGATACCCCATCCCTAGAATCACACTGAAGAAAGAGCTAGAGGTCGTCAACCCACACGTCAAAGTCAACTGCACGTCCCTCAGCGTCAAAGGTGAGAACGGTAGGACTAGCCATAGCAGCAGTAGGAGCAGTAGGAAGAGTAGCAGCAGTAGAAGCAGAGGCAGTAAGGCAGTGCAAGGCAGTGCGGCTCGGTAGGGCAGTGCGGCTCGGTAGGGCAGTGCGGCTCAGTAGGGCAGTGCGGCTCGGTGGGGCTGCGCGGCTCGGCTGAGCGGCGCGGCTCGGCTGGGCGGCGCGGCTCGGTCGGGCGGCGCGGCTCGGCTGGGTTGCGCGGCTCGGTTGGGCGGCGCGGCTTGGCTTACCAGAGACGGGTGCAGGGGCGGGCCGTGAATGCAGGGGCCGCACCAGTAGGGGGGGCGCACCAGCAGGGGCCGCGTCAGCAGGGGCCGGCAGGGGCGCGTCAGCAGAGGTCGGCAGAGGCGCGTCAGCAGGGGCCGACAGGGGTGCGCCAGCAGGGGCCGGCAGGGGCTCGCCAGCAGGGGCCGGTAGGGGCGCGCCAGTAGGGGCCGGCAAGGGCTCGCCAGCAGGGGCCGGTAGGGGTGCGCCAGTAGGGGCGCGTCAGCAGGGGCACGGAAGGGGCGCGCCAGTAGGGGCCGGCAGCTGCTGGAGGGGCCGCGAAGGGCCGTGAAGGGGGGCCGCGAAGGGCCGCGAAGGGCCGCGAAGGGCCGCGAAGGGGCCACAAGGGGCCGCGAAGGGCCGCGAAGGGCCGCAAAGGGCCGCGAAGGGGCCGCGAAGGGCTGCGACGGGCCGCGAAGGGGGCCGCGAAGGGCCGCGAAGGGCCGCAAAGGGGGGCCGCGAAGGGCCTCGACGGGCCGCGAAGGGCCGTGAAGGGGGGCCGCGAAGGGCCGCGAAGGGCCGTGAAGGGCCGCAAAGGGGGGCCGCGAAGGGCCTCGACGGGCCGCGAAGGGCCGCAAAGGGGGGGGGCGCGAAGGGCCTCGACGGGCCGCAAAGGGCCGCAAAGGGGGGCCGTGAGGGGCGCGACGATGAGGGCCCTAAGGGCGGGCCGCTAAAGGCAGAGCGCGCTTCGGGCAGGTAAGGAAAAAAAAGATTTGTAGTGGTGGGCCCTTAAAAAAAAACGGTCCCACTAGGGAACCTGCTCTATACCATATGAGAATAATGAGAGGAATGGATGAACTAGAAAGAAGGTGGGTACAAGTAGCAAACACAAAAGTGTTGTACCCTCTAAGGACTACCCCACTACAGCCTAAAGAGACTATAGCATATATATAAGTTTGACAGGGGATGCACTGGGAATGTTACAAGAAGGCTAGTGCAGTGTAAATTAACGAAGAAGTGCCAAGGGTATGCTTGAGCAGGGTGGAGCAATGTCTCCCCCTCCTCATTGACTTTAGCAGGCTGGGGTTGAGGTTTGACTATGCCTTGGCAAGATGAGATACTGTATTAAAAAAACTCATTCAGCTTCCATAGCATGCAGTGCAGAAAACCACATAGCCATTAAAAACTACAAGTAAGAGATAACATGCATAAAATAATCCGAAGCCCCGCCCAGTTGATGGCATACAAGTCAAATAGGGAGCACACAAGAAGCACAAACAGCATTGAAACACACCAGGTCTTAACAGAGTCGTCACTCAGACAAGGCAGCGCTTAAGCTCACAGCCCCACATCCAACCCACTACAGGGCTGGCTGAAAAATGGCTGGCCGGGGGCGTCGGCAGCCAAGAGGTGAGTCCTTCACTGCAGGTCTTCACGGCACTGGTGCACCTACCGGTTCAGAAACCACACCCCAGGGTCCACGTAGGACCGCACCATGTGCACAGTCCTCTGCACATCCGTGATGTGCACAAGTTCACACCCCTTATCACCATCATGGGGCCACATTCTCACGCATCCAGTGCACTCATCCACCCGGCCCCTAGTCCACTGCCGCACAAGTGCCACTTCCTCTCTATTGGGGTATGCGCCCCCCAAGCACGACCGGAGGGTAAGAAGCATGTGGATATGACCATGTGCCATATCCCCACGCTCGTCCAGGTACTCCACGAACGAGAATGCCGACTCGCCGTGGTGTGAGGGAATTGTCCGTGCGTAGTGGGGCCTGATAACGCCGTAGTCTGTCTCACGGGCAGGTAGAGCCAGCGACTTATGTACCTGCCAGGTAAAACACAGGGTTACATTGCGTGGCAAACGTGGTCGTATTGTGAAGATGAGGGAGGGGCGTGTAAATGAAGGGGGCTGAACGGGGGATAGAGAGAGTGAGAAGGGCGGTGGGAATGACCTGATGTTCATAAGAGGGCAGCAAAGAGGGGGGATGACAGCGAAGCGAGGGGAAAGCAGAGGGGTTGGCAGGGGCAGGGTTTAACGAGACCGGGCGTACAGGTCAGGGAAACGAAGAACTGCTACCATAAGATACAAGTTTTGCGGTGCCGGTACTCAAGGAGAGGGAGGGGAGACGTGATATGGACGGGTAAACAATGGAGGAGCAGAGGGGGGAGATTGGGAAGCACAGGGAGAGATCAAACATGATTTGTGGAGTGGAGAAACCACGGACTAGACCGTAGTGGGCCAGGGTCACCGAAGGAACAATGGAGACACCCGGGGAAAGAAGGGCCTGTGTAGGGAGGTAGGTGGGAGGCTGGGAGTGGTATGGGTTGGCGAGTGGGGGGAAGAAGAGAGCAGGGCAGAGGCGGGGAGGGGAAAGGTGACTACCATGTGCACACGTTGATACCGAATGGTCACATAATGTCGCATTTGTCCATCACATTGTTTATAAGCGCTTAGAGCAACTCACCGCTACCAGGAATGCCACATAGCCATAAAGACGCGTCACGTACGCGTAAGGCCTAACACCGCCCTCCAGGGCCGCATCATATGCAGCGTAGAGGTCCAGAAGGGCAGTGTCTCCGGCACTGGCCCCGAACATCATCGAGCTCTGGCGGCTCAGCTGAGGCAAGCCAGAGGCTTGCGTCTGCAGACAGATCAGGTACACGTGGATGGGACGTGGCAGGTGACGGGCCATGGGGTTTGTTTCAGTGTGGGGGAGGGTCAACCATGGCATAGTCAATTTACACAACGTATGCATACCAACCCCGTGCATTGCAGTGTTGTACTACCGATCTTCCTTGAGGTTGGTGGGGAGGCAGGTCATCAGAGTCATGTTGGTGTTGTGCGGCGCGATAGCGCGTTCGTGGTGCCTGTGGTTAGAGGCCCAGTACGGAGCCTTGCTGGTGCCCCGCCCTCCGAATTGCCGTAGGGAGGTGCAGCAGCAGGTGGACATTCACAAGGTTCCATCCCTGGTGCTCACTCGGGAAGGTGCTCTCCACCAACTGCACAATTCTGCCATGGCATGTGGGTGTAGTACAGTATGGAAACAGAACATGATTGATGTGCATAACGCGGCCGGATGTGGGTACCAAACAGTCATAGAAACAACACCGTTTGTGGCCATGCTGCAATCTCCTTACCGACGCGTGGCCGCATCGAATGCGGTAAGGCTCTCGTCCGTGCCCTCAGGTGCCCAGACGTATGTGTCATTCGACTCCAGTACCTGCACAATCTTGTGCTTGCTTATGCCAGTCCTCACCTCCTCCAGCAGAAAGGGTACAATCTGAAACGCACATTGATAACCAGGGACACACGCTCGGGTGTCATGACCCCGGCGTGCTCAAAAGCAGTGCAGTTGGCGCCCGAGGCCCAATAGCAGTTAGAAGGTGGGGTAAGCAGATCCGCCTTCCTTGCTTCGGAGTGAATTGCAACTTGGCGCCTGTCAGATTGCACAGTCCATAAAGGTGAGTTCGAGAGGGGTTGACAGGCAGGTGGAGTGACAAAGAGGGAAGGGGGCGGACATGGGCAAACCAGAGGTGAGGATGAGTATATAATTGTAGAACCCAATAGGGTTTAGGGCACGTCGTCAGGGGCATGGCAAGTGCATAGTCCTACGAGGTGTAGGCTGTTGAACATAAACTGAACTAACAATCTGACATCAACACTTACTCATCGAGCAAGGCAGCGCGACCAGGGACCACAAGGCAGCGCGGGGGTAGAGCCAGAGCCCGAGGTAGATGATATGCAGAATGCCCAGCATCTGCGAAATTTACGTGTTCCCCTAGAACGTGCCAGCGAAGTTCCACTCCCACAAGAATGACTGCGGATACATAGGGGGTTGGGGGAGCACACATATTCTCACGGTGCAGGGCATGGTACAACTCAACACCGACAAGATGGACCCAGCAGTTCGGTTCTCACCTCCACACAGAGTGTAGAGAACGTTCGGGCCCGCGGTGGATCATCAAGGAGTGATGCCTGCTGCTCCACTGTGCGCGGCTCGGATGTGGCAGCAGACATGTTCTGGAGCAGGCCCCTTTCGACATAGCACACAGAACAAGGCATGGCACTGCCTTGCTGCTGCGTGCATGAGACCTTGCAGGTCTCAGGAAAATCTACCACATATGAGAACAGCAAGGGCCAGATGACCCTGTCGACGCCCCATGGCCGCAAGTCCCCTGGGATAAAAACACCAATACGAATGGGTTTGGTGGAGCGCATTTTGTCAATCAGCACCTGACGCACGATGACACACGCATTTGGCAAAGAAACGAGCAAGATGTTTCACAACAACTGTTCATACATTCTCCTCTCCGTGCACTTGGCTACCGTTGCGCAATTATTTGTTCACTCATGTGTCTGACGCCACATTCAGGTCGGCCATGACAATCTTCATTGCGGCGTGAAACAACTGCACTTTCTGAGCGGCATTCAAGCCAGGGACTGGCATCGGGAGCAAAGCCAGCAGCATCTTCCCAGAGTCTCCCCACCGAAGGCGAAGACAAATATTGGCAATGCTCATGTACACTGCCCACACATTCACGTGCTCGTTCCCGCTGAGGATGGTCACATCGCTCGAAAGGATGATTGGGGTGACCACCTGACCCACTCTGTTAATCAGATCCAGGGCGTCCTGAGAGTTTCACAGCACGGTGAATGCAACATTGGCAGAGCCACGGGTCCAAACAGCAGATGTAGACTCGAGGCAGAGAGGATCGCACAAACAGTAAGAGAGTGGAAGGCAGTTTGGTAGTGGTCACACACATGTGTTATCTCCCAGAAGATGCACGTCTCCGGCCTAGTGTACACACGGCCAAGGAGTGTGTCCACGCGCCGTGCGAACAGCTGTAAACATTCGTCGTTGTCAGGGTGTCTTAACATCTCCAAATGACCATGCCACCCGTCCCCACAGCATACGAGCGTTAGAGTATGAAGTGGCTATCGCGACGTCCCAAGGAGTGGGCCTAAGCCTACGTACCTCCGCAAGGTTAGCACACTAGAGCTCGAATACATGGTCAACTCCTGGGATGCGCACTTCCTCTCGCCGGTAAGCACGCCTCGCCATCATGAGCGACAGCCCAAACTGCTGGACCATGTAGCGCGTCCTCCAGCATCGAATCACCTCAAGATCCAGGCAAATGTCGGCGCAGAATCTTCAACAGCCATGCCGTGCACTTGTCGCTGAGGCCGTTTCCACCGTTGCAGCCTATGATGAAGCGGAACAGCTCCAGCATGGTGTCAAAGTTGTCTTCGTCGCCCCGTTCGTCATCGTCCTTGCTCGCAGATGATTCCCTGTCATTAGATTCACTATTGTCGACGGAACCATCGTCGGACAGCCCCTCTTCTGCGGTGCCTTCTTTGGTTTGCTGGCGTGCTGCACCGGGCTGCAACGTATTGGCAATGATATAGCAACAGGTCGTTGTACGATCAATGGCCTGGCAACTATGAAGGAACATCGAAGGGTGTTGCACATCCTGGAAAGTCTTACCTTAAGGTTGGTGGTGGCCTCTTCATCTTCAGCCGCACGTTCGTCATCGTCACTGTATGAAACTGAGCCCAGGGAGTCGCTGTCAGAGCCAGCGACTGCGTGTCACCGGGCGCGGCGATGAAAGCGAAGCCGCCGCCAGCATTCCCTACGACAATCATGGTTGTGCAGCGTGTGTGCCACCAGAGCTCCGCGTTGTTTCAAAGGCTTAAACACCACCCACATGTGAAGAAAATAGTTAGCGGAGGCATCGCTGCAACTCAAGCAGCACCACACTGAATATTGGATGAAGAGCGGCATTGAAGGGTTGCTCTATATAGCGCCCCAACGTCCAAGATATGTTAGTGGGTGTTTGCTCAATCATAGCAACCTCTATAGCATCTAACGCGATGCCTAGCGGGATTTCGCACTCACAATGACAGCGCATTGCCCTCAGTCCAAGGATTGCACATCATAGACCCCCAGCAATGACGCTGGGGGCAAACCCTAAAGCATGTTTGTGCATGTGTGGAGGTATGTTTTGTCACAAGTCCACTGGTGATCCCCGATTGATCCTAGGGAAGGGTTACAAGCTCGTTGTCCTGGGGGGTTATGGACGCACTGACTCGCTACTTAAAAAGCCCTTTTATCCCAATGGTCTAGTGTTTGGTATTCTGAGATGGTATCAGAGCGAAGGTCTCGGGTTCGGATCCCAGTGTGTGCACTTCGGGCATCCTAGTGCGGGGGGGTGTCAGAGGTCCACTGGTGATCCCTGATTGATCCTAGGGAAGGGTTACAGGCTCGTTGTCCTGGGGGGTTATGGGCGCACTGACCCGCTAGTTAACAAGCCCTTTTATCCCAATGGTCTAGTGGTTGGGATTCTGACATGTTTCCGCACCAAAAAAAATTAGACGACGTCCCGCATATATTGCATCTCCCCATTTTCGTATTCGCAAAAGATGGCTTCAGAAACAAGCACAACGCAAAACTTCAGAAAAGAAGAACGAAAATGGTTCGTAAAAGATGGCTCAGTCAGCTAACCTAACTCTTGTTTCGTCATGACAAGTCCCGAGAGAGCGACCGTAGAGATCCTGGCCGATTAGGCAATTCAAAACATTTGCATATCGCGAAACAAAGATACGAAAACATGTCGACGTGACAGATGGCCCGGATGCACATCGCCATGCATAGTGGAAGAAGCTACATCGAGGGAGCACTATCAGGTGATAACAAGTTCACATGGCACTACTCGGTTTGCTACGCTGGAAATTCCAAACCACACGTGGATTACCATGGTTTCCATCTCCTTACGAGGCCAATCTACGTACAGTACCTTGCATGCCCACGGTGTGTACTAGAGCGTCACATCGCATGCTCCCGTGGAAGAGTTCATGCCCCTGAAGTGGACTTCCAGTTACCAATTCTTGTAAATGTGAAACAGTCAGAGCCCCGTCGCAACAGCCAATACACAAATGTATACACAATGGTGAGGAAGGGTTGGACGATGATTCTCAAATAGTGGCTAACCTAGAAACATTTATAAGAACACGTTCTTGCCGTCGACTACTAAATTGCAAAGGATTAACGGGATCTGATGTGACTTCAGTTCCATCCCTTATGATTCACAAGTCGGGCGGGGGGAGGGAGGTGAGGACAAAGGGGGGATAGACCAGGGCCTTAGAAGTCAGCGAAAAAAGGCTGATTAGGTGTAAAAAGGCTGAGTTTTCAGTGCTGGAAAGAAAGTGGGGCTGATTTGTCAATTTTTATTTTAATTGTATGGGCTGATATTCCAGCAATTTTTTCATTGTATGGGCTGATATTTCAGAGTTTTTTTTTAGGTGCACACTGACTGGTCAGCGTTGTAACGGGGGTGTGGGCTGAAATTCCACTAGTGGAGATTTGTGTAGTGCGGATAATTTCAGATGTCTAGGTTCGCCCGTTCCACCGTCATACCATCAATCACACCGAATTTGCCAAATACCCCGCCCAGGGTCCTCGCTACCATTTCAGGGTGCCTGATGCATCAGAAACTTTTGTTTTCTTTGTCTGACATATCAGAATTTTTACCAAACTTGCCTGACAAATCAAATGGCACGAATGTACACCCCGTTTCGCGCCACACTGACACCCACTGCATGCACTCAACGCTTTGTGTGACTTCAGCGTGCCCAAAATGGTGCTAGCACATAGTGTACAATACAATCACGACTACCAACTTGGTTGTGCCTGCTGTTGACTTTGACCAACCAGGAAGTGAGGCTCAACCAGGACAGCTGAGTGCAGTGGGTGAACATGAGCGAGATCAGAGGAAAATCGGCAGGTGTGGTGTCGAAAATCAAATGCACCACCAAAGACTGGTCCATAGAATTCGAACAAAACAATTCAGCCCCCCGGATGCCTCCATGCCACATGTGTAAATCCACAACCCCAGCCTGCCACACAAACCGGAAATGAAGACACCAAAATTGAAATCCACACAATTCCATTGCAGACGCCAATGGCGACAGGGCTAGCAACATTGAATCGGAATATGAACTCGGATAATTTGGCGAGACAATAGCCAGAGAGGCTTGCATATGGCCAGTTTCACTATAGCTCGCGTTTCTCTCACATGCTACATGGAACGTGCTATCTGCAAGCACCACCAAGCAAATAAGACGCTGACGCAAGAAGATCTTCGCGAGTGGACTGCAAAGAAATTTAACGTGGTACCCTCGAGCACTGCCATCACCAGAGTGTTGCTAGACAAGGAAGAATGGCTTCGGAAACGTGGAGAAGCAAGTGACAACGAGTGCCGCGTTCGGAAAGGACTCTACCCCGGGTTAGAGCTGCGTTTATGCTGCTGGATGATTACTGTGTGAAGAAACAGGAATGAATGATTGACTAGGAAATGAGTTGGGTACAAATATGAAACTCTAGGAAACTGTACCCCATAGTGTCTACCCCACTACGGCCTAGACAGGCAATGTGACTAATGTTTGACACACCCCCATAGGCAAAGTGGGGGAGAACAAGGGATCACAAGACCAGTCAAGCAAAGCAAAGCAAAGCAAGCTCAGGGTGGATCACAACGTCACCACACATTCCGAGCACAGGTTCAAAGGCCACAAGACCAGTTCACATAAAAGGCAACCAAGCAGGTGCAAGTATATACAGATCACAGTACAAGTAAAGTCAAGAGGTAAGCAAGTGAGGCCAAGTAGGCACAAGACCTAGCATAGTACAGAAACGCTGATGATCACAAGGCTGAAGTGCCTTGGTGAAGATATCAGCAGTGTTGGCCTAAGAGGCCACGTAAGCAAGGCGCAGCTGACCACGCTGCTGCAGCTCACGAGCAAGGAAGTAGCAAAGAGCAATGTGCTTCGTTCTGTGCTCCAGTCTGTGCTCCCGACACAAGGCCAACATGGCCTTGTTGTCTACGTACAAAACTGGAGGAGAACGAGGCGGCTCTCCCAGGTCAGTCAGCAGGTAGGTGAGCCAGCATAACTCCTGTGCAGCCATGGCTCCTGCGTAGATCTCAGCCTCACAGCTGGAGCTGAGAACAGAAGACGAGCGGGTAGACCGCCACGAAACAGAACCGGAACCAAGGCTGAAGGTGTAACCCTGTGACGACCGCTGAGTAGCCAGGTCGTCCACCCAAGACGCGTCTGCGTGACCAGTGAGGACTACTGGACTCCGCCCTCCAAGCACGAGCCCCATGCCTGACGTACTGCACAAGTAGCGCAACACCCTCTTCGCGGCAGCCATGTGCTCTAGTCCGTGTCTGCCAGGAGCAACATAGCGTGTCAGAATGCTAAGAGGGTATGCCAGGTCAGGTCGAGTGCAGGTCATCAGGTACATGAGACAGCCAACAAGCTCTGGGTACGGGCCACTCGGCTCTACGGACTCATCCGAAGGCAGAGCTGAGAGCGAGTGGCGAGTAGACAGAGGAGTGGCCTGAGGCGAGGAGTACGTGAAGTCGAAGCGCTGAAGTATCTGCTGCACCATGTGTGACTGAGTCAGGGTAATGGTGCGGCATGCTCTGTCCCGGGTGATCTGCAAGCCAAGATAGCTGCGCAGTTCACCCAGGTCTGTACACGTGTGTCTCTTCTGCAGCTCGGACTTCACGTGGGCGAGTCCAGCAGTGTCAACCGTAGCAAACACCAAGTCATCGACGCACACGAGGATGTAGAACGGCGGCAGCAAAGTGTCGGTGCGAAGAAATAGCGACGGGTCAGCAGTAGAAGGAGCAAACCCAAGAGCCGCAAGCGTAGTCGTCAGTGTGTCGTGCCACTCACGGGGCGGCTGGCGGAGACCGTAGACTGGCCGCCGGAGGCTCCACTGGGTACCAGGAGGAAACGACCCAGTGAAGCGAGGTGGGCGGCGCAGCCAGATCTCCTCGTGCAGGCTGCCCTGTAGGAAAGCAGTGCTGAAGTCAAGGGAGTGAAGCTCGTAGTCACGCTGAGCAGCGACGTGCAGCAGAACCCGAAGAGTGGTCATCTTCGGGGTCGGGGAGAAGGTCTGAAAGTAGTCAACTCCCTGCCGCTGACTGAAGCCTCGAGCCACGTAACGCGCCTTGAAGACAGGCGGAGAACCCGGCGGCCGCTTCACCCTGAAAATCCACATGCCACTGACGATGTTCGCCCCAGGTGGGGGAACCTCGTCGACGTAGGTGCCTGTGGACTTCCAGGAAGCCATCTCTGCGTCCATGGCTGCCTGCCACTAAGAGGAGTAGGGACCCTCTATCGCCTCTGCGTAAGAGCGCGGGGTCGGGATGTCTGGTGCATCCGGGTCTCCCTCAGGGGCAAGCAGCATGGACACGAGATGAGGTAAAGCAGCAGCAAAACACTGGAACTCCTCCTGCCTGTCCTCAAGGACGTCCGTGCTAAGAGCACACTCACCCCCGACGGACGGAGGACAGACAGACGCAGGCTCAGCAACAAGACTAGTGGCGTAGTCGAGACGACAGTGAGCAGCGAAGTTGAGAAGCTCGGCAACTAAGACAGACGCAGCAGCGGACTCAAAGGAAGGGTCAGTGACAGGAGTGGCTAGGAAACGCGTGACAGTAGGACTGGCAGCACGAAGGGAGTCAGACTCCGGGTCAGCAAGAGCAAGAAGAGAGCACTCTGGAGGAGACGGCAAAGGGACACGCTGTGGTGCAGTGGAAGGACGCAGTGCCATCTGATGCGTGCCAGGGACCGCAGGAGGACGCGGACGCGGAACACGATGACTAGGGCGAGCAGTACGAACAGGTGACGCAGGACGCGACTCGGGCTCACGACGCTCAGCAAGACCTCCAGTAGGACCAGCGTAGGGAGAAGGAGCAGGTAGTGGAGAGGCTAGCTGTAACTATGACTCGGACTGGACAGGCGGTGGACACTCTAAGGAAGAAGCAGGACCAGAAGAAGGCGGAAGACCAAGAACCTGCTCAAGGAGCGGAACGAAGTACGGCCGCGGCCGTGCAGCACCTCCAGAACCAGCAGAGACAGCACCAGCACCTGTAGCGTCAGCACCAACTCCAGCAGCACCACTAGCACCAGCAGTACCACCAGCAGCTCCAGGAGCGCCAACACCAGCACCCACAGGAGCACCGGCTCCAGCAGCACCTCCAGCTCCAGTACCTCCAACAGCTCCAGCTCCAGCAGGACCACCGGAAGACTCAGTAGCTCCGGCTCCAGTACCTCCAGCAGCACCCACTCCAGCAGCAGAACCAGCTCCAGCTCCGTCAGTAGCTCAAGCTCCAGTAGCACCACCAGGCCCAGCAGCTCCAGTACCTCCAGTACGAGCACCTCCGGGACCCGTGGCTCCAGCACCCCCAGCAGCAGTAGAACCTCCAGCACCGGCAGCACAACCAGCTCCAGCAGCACGGCTCCAGCGCCAAGCAAACCACTCACGCAGCTCCTGTGGAGAGGGGAGCTCCCGCCGGGACAAAGCACCCGAAGGACCGCCAGGTCCAGCACTGGCAGGCTCCGCACCCCCACCCTCAGCAACCCCAGGCTCAGCACCCCCAGACCCAGCACCCCCAGGCTCCGCACGCTCTCAGCACCCCCAGACCCAGCACCCCCAGACTCCGCACGCTCAGGCTCAGCACCCCCAGACCCAGCACCCCCAGGCTCCACACGCTCAGGCTCAGCACCCCCAGAAGTACCAGAGTCAACAGCTACCTCGACAGGCTCGACTGCATCTACCTGGGACACACCTGAGGGGGCAGGACCCTGAGGGGGGAGGGGGTCTACCGGGGGTGGACCGGGCGTGAGGAAGAGCGGCGGGGGGGGGGAGGGGGGCAGCGCGGTAGGGGAAGAGACGGAAGTACGGAACCGACTCGTCAAACGTGACGTCCTGGAAGGACAGAACACGACGCGAGGTGGGGTGGTAAAACCACCAACCAGGCGCGTCAGGGGGGAAGCCAAGGAAGACGCAAGGAACAGCACGGGAGGACAGCTTGTCCGCAGACAAGTCACGGACGAAAGCTCGAGATCCCCAGACACGGAACGCAGACGCATCGCCAACCTTCCCCGTCCACCGTAGAGTAGGGGAGGTCTCCGGCATGGAGACCCGGGGCTGAAGGTTGATCTGATGCGCCACGTACTGAACCGCGAACGGCCACAGAAAATGGGGAGCAGCCGCATGGATCATGGACGTACGAGCGACGTCCATGACCATGCCAATGCGGCGCTCAGCAATCCCATTTTGCTGTGGAGAGGCCGGAAGCGTGAACGTCTGGCGGATGCCCTCCGCACGACAGAAGGCTCGCAGAAGGTCGGAGAAAAACTCTCCACCTCTGTCAAAGTGCAGACGCAGAACAGGAAAGTCCGAGCCGAAACGCTCTCTGAGCTGGCGACGAGCAACGCGGATCCAGTCGATCAACACATCAGTGATCTCATCCTTGCGGCGCAATGGGAAGACTGTGGTGTAACGCGAGTAGTCGTCAACCACCAGCAGGAAGTAACGCTCGTGACCCTGTCCACGGACGCGGGCTGGGCCCCACACGTCCATATGAAGAGTCTGCAGCGGAGCCTCTGTCGAAGGAAACTTGGAGGAGTGAGGAGCAGGGCGCTGCCGCCCCTCAACGCAGGGAACGCAGGTAGGGGCAGGCCCCGGGGGGAGGGGAGGGAGGGACCAGGGGAGACCAGAGACAAGGACACGGGAGGCCATGCCTCGGAGACGAGGCAAGGAGGGGTGACCAAGGCGGTGGTGCCAGAGGAGGGTCTGGTGAGACAGGAGGCGACACGAGCAGGGGGCAGACTCAGGACCTGACCGAGACGCTGCAGCAAACACCTGACTCGACGCAGCTACCTGACCAGACGCAGCAACCGGAGGAGACTCTGTGGTCAGTGTGTACAGGCTCGACCCCGGTCGACGGGTAAATGTGGCCAAGTGGCGGCCCGTCCGAGCACATGTGCAGTGGGTCACTCGCTGACTCGCAGGAGTGAACTGGTTAACCCCGCCATCCTGAAGGTCAGCACCACTCACCAACTTCGTAGAGAACGAGGGGAGGTAAAGACCAGACAGGGAGCCTGACGGGGCCGCCGGACACGGGAGGATAGTGGAGTAGCAAGCAAGGACAGGACCCCCAGAGGGGTCTGCCAGGGAGACCGCAACCGGCCGACTGAGTGGCGTAAGGGTGGTGCGGTCTCGAAAGAAGGAGCGGGAAGCACCCGAGTCGAGGGTGAAGGTGTGCAAAACCTGAGCCGACGCGGTACCTGAGAGAGCAGACTCACTAGCACCTGGAACAGCAGCCTCAATGCCCGGGTCAGGCGGAACACACACGTAACAGTCACCCTCAGCACTGATAGACACAGCATACATGGCAGCAAGAATAGCATCAAAATCAAGATCAAAGATAGCTACACCCGACTTGAGCAGATCACCCCAGCGAGGGATCTCAGTGGCGTCAGGGAACTGGGTACGCCAGGCGTCTGTCAGGCGGCCGAAGCAGCGCTGGGTGGCGTGCAGGCCGCCACACTGCTCTCCAGTGCGGTCGCCGGAGCGCAGGACGTAGGTACAGGGACCAGCACCCCCAGACCCCTGGCGCCCTGCGTACCACTCACGAAGCTGCTGGGGCGACGGGGTCTCACGAGAGCGTGGCTGGTGCTGAGGTCCCCGCTGCACAGCTCCGCCTCGACCAGCTTCACCTCCGCCACCACCGCCTCCGCCGCCTCCACCCCAACCGCCACCGCCACCGCTGCCGCCACCGCCACTGCTGCCTCCACCTCCACCACTGCCACCGAAGCCCCCACCTCTGCCACCACCCCCACCCCCACCCCCTCCGCCGCCTCCACCGCCACTACCGCCTCCCCCGCCACCCCCTCCAGCGCCCTTGCCCCGCTTGCCCTTGCCGCTACGGCGCCTCTCGCTAGGAGCAGACGCAGTGCTGACCGACTCGGTGCCAAGAAGGTCGACAGCAGCAGCAGAGGCAACGGAGGGCAAAAGAGGAACGGGGGAGCACCCCTCAAAGAAAGGGGTACGGGGGTCACCACGAGAGGCTCCTACAGCGGTAATACTAGTCTCTGCTGCAAGGAGGCGCTCCTCGAGGAGGTCAACGGTGAGTGTGGTAGGGCAAAGAGAGAGGAAGTGGCCCCTGACCGAGCGAAGGGTATCAGGGAGTCGGGTAACTAGGTAGTAGAGGGTGATGTACATGGGGGGGGGGGTTCTTGGCGCAGAACTCGGCAGGAAGCGCAGCGCGGTAGCGGGTGTCACTAGTGCGGAGGTGCGTAATGAGGTCAGTGACTGTGGCAAAAGCGGCGAGGTCAGGGAACAGGTACGGTAGCATGAGGCGGCTAAGTGCAGCAGTGGCAGGGGAAGAGTAGCGTGCAACTACAGCGTCGTACAGAGTCTTAGCACTCTTGTACTGACTAAAGTGCGCGCGCTCAGTAGACGGTAGGTGACTACGCACAGCAAGGCGGGCAGCAGCATCGCGCGTAGTCCACTGTGAGCGAGCAGTACTGTCAGCATCAGCAGCAGGGGCAGTAGAGGCGCCAGACGTGAGATCGAACAGTGAGAGACCATCCTTGCTGTCGCACTGTAGGAAAAGCTGCAGATCATCTATCCAGACCTCGAAGTCAACCGCTCGACCCTCGGCATCAAAGGTAATAACACTGGGACTAGCCATGATAGGAGCAGCAGCAGTGCGACTCGGCTAAGCGGCGCGGCTAGGCAAGGCAGCGCGGCTCGGCAGGGCGGGCCGGCTCGGCAGCGCGGCTCGGCAGCGCGGCGCGGCTCGGCAGTGCGGCTCGGCGGTGCTCTTACCAGGGGCGGGGCCGGGGCAGGACCGGGGAAGGGCCGGGGCAGGGCCGCAACAGGTCCGGGGCAGGGCTGCGACAGGTCCGGGGGAGGGCCGGGGCAGGGCTGCAACAGGTCCGGGGCAGGGCCGGGGCAGGGTTGTGACAGGTCCGGGGCAGGGCCGGGGCAGTGCCGGGGCAGGGTCGGGGCAGGGCCGGGGCAGGGCCGGGGCATAGCCGCGACAGGGCCTCAACAGGGCCGGGGCAGGGCCGCGACAGGTCCGGGACAGGGCCACGTCAGGGTCGGGGCAGGGCTGCGACAGGTCCGGAACAGGGCCGCGACAGGGCCGGGGCAGGTCTGCGACAGGTCCGGAACAGGGCCGCGACAGGGCCGGGGGAGGGCCGGGGCGGGGCAGAGGCCGGGCCGCGACAGGGCCGCGACGAGCGACGGGGCAGGGCCAGGGCAGCGCCGGGCGACGGGGCGACGGGCAGGGCCGGGCCGGGACGACGGGACGACGGGGCGACGGGCTGGGCCGGGCCAAGGAGACGGGGCGCCGGGCGACGGGGCGACGGGCCGGGCCGCGACGCGGTGGCTTTGGGCGGCGGGGCAGGGCCGGGGCGGGGTCGCAACGGGGCCTCGAAGGGGGGCCGCTAATGGGCCGCAAAGGGGGCCGCGTAGGGCAGGACAGGCCGCTAGGGGGCCGCGAAGATCGAGGGTAGGGCAGAGCGCGAAGCGCGCTTCGGGCAGGTAGGAAAAAAAAATTTTGACGGTGGGCCCTTAGGAAGGAACGGTCCCGCTAGGGAACCCGCTCTATACCATGTGAAGAAACAGGAATGAATGACTGACTAGGAAATGAGTTGGGTACAAATATGAAACTCTAGGAAACTGTACCCCATAGTGTCTACCCCACTACAGCCTAGACAGGCTATGTGATTAATGTTTGACATACTGCTGCTGCCGCTGGCTTACTATTGACTCTCGCAGTTATCCAGCTCCACGCGAAAAAACTCGCACAAGAGATGCCCGACATCCCACCATCCTTTAAATGCTCTATTGGATGGGTGGTGCGGACTCTAAAGCGGATGGGGCTTAAATCTCTCATGCGCAAAAGAGAAGCAGGGAAGGCATGCCGTGAGAAGCTGCCACAATTGCTACTGCGCCTTGGGATCACCCCTGAGGATTGCTACAACTTTGACGAAACCACTCTCTACCCGGGCAAGATTCCGCGAAGGATTTACGCACGTGAAACACTCGCCAGCGGCAAGGGCTGCAAGGAACGTCTCGCGGTTGCTCTGCTTTGCAATGCGGACGGCTCCGTCATGAAGAGGCCTCTTGTGATTGCTAAAGTGCAGATGCCGAGGGATTTCGGTGCCGATGTCTTTAACGTCGAAGACCATGTGAAATGGAGGTGGAATCGCAAAGGTTGGATGAGCACTGAGGTGAGCCACAACCAATAACTACTTGGATCTATAATAGCTAATGGCTGGCACTTTGCAAATGCGCTCATATTACAAACATATGCCCTTTGTAAACCATGAAAAAGTGTGTTCATTAGAGTACAGGTGTGTTGCTGATTTTCCTCTCGTTCTTTTTGTGGCCCCAGCTCTTCAGGACGTTCATGGAGAACGTCAAGACGATTTGCTATGCACAGGGACGGCAAATCGTGGTTCTCATGGATAATGCATTGTCCCATAGCACTGAATTGACTATGGGGCGTGATGAATCACTCTTCCGGATGCGAACCATGAAAATGTCGAATGTCCGCATCATCTACCTTCCAACAAACACAACATCCTTTGCGCAGCCTTTGGACCAAGGTCTCATTGCATGCTTCAAGATGCGGTTTCGCCAGCTCAGGGCTGCGGAGTTGATTAAGGAGTTCGACAAGGGTACCACTGGCGTCGATCTTCGTCACAACTTTGTACGCGCTATGAACAGTGCAAGCAGAAAGGACGAGCTCGCAAAGGAACCCAAGATGAAAGTTTTGCAGTCCGGTTTAATTGATTGCGCAGATTCAGTTCTATCCAACTCGAATTTGTACTGTTTTGTTTGGTTGACTATAGTGTAGCAGGGCAGGCACTATAGGGGTACAATTTAGGTGAAGGTTGGATGTTGTTTGTCTGTATCTGCATGCTAAATGGCCAGGGGAAACCAGCGGAACCAGCATGGTTGGTTGGGAAAAGACAGAACAGGTTCTGTTTTTAGGACCTGAACCTGGTTGTTGTTTTCCTAGGTTGGAAAAACAGAACCAGAGGTTTTTTACCAACCTACCACCTGCTGTTTTGTCCAGCCAGGTTGATTCTGTTGGTTGAAATTATTTGGGATCATCCCTGGTTGTTCCCAGGTTGATTCCCAAGGTCCTTGCTAGCTAAAACTATATATTCCTTCTCTGTTTGTACCTGAATATAGTCAGATTGAATCAAGCGAATTCCTTCCTTACTGGAATTTCGTATCCACGCGGTTCGACGGCAGAATGCTACCGAGTCAACGCTAGTACGCTAGCACTCCAACGCTAGGCAAACGCTGTCCATTTCGTAACTCTGCAATGGCAGAACTTTTCGCGAGGCAACTTGGCTCTTTTGAAAGCTCTTAGAGTGATCTTCGATATAGCGAGTTCTCGTCTTTATCTAATCGACGGTCTGCACGGCACGCTGCGTGACATTCAAGGTACTCTTGCTGTTTTGACTAAGTCCCTCTTTATCTCTCTCTCTACAAACTCGGACCCGAGGATAGGGGCTGGTCTTGTACCAAGCACCCAAGGACCCTTGGAGGTGACCCCGATGAGAGGTTTTAAGTTGGATAACGTCTTAATAGCCTGAGTTTGTTAGGCCATTACACCAACAAATATCTTTCGCATGGTCTGTTTTGTCTGTGTCTCCGCTCCAGCTTCCATGTTTCTCTTTGCTGTTGTTGTGGTTTAGTTAGAAATGGCCGCCCTGGAAAGGGGCTTTGACGCGCGCATGGTTTTTGTCCCACTCTGTTTTCTTTCCCTCTATGTGTAGGTTTAGTCTCGTCGGAGGGATGGGTTTGTGAAATTGGGTTCACATTTGAGACTTGTATCTTTCCCTTTTTGGTTTGACCATACGTTACCCCTTTTTACCGAACGTGATGAGTCCGTTTGTGTTATGAACCTGTGTATATGATTTGTAAAATTTCCGTTTCTGTTTGACGGGAAATTGTATCCGAATGAAATCGCATGTCAACATGTAGGACAAAGTCAACAGAACAATTTGAATGTTCTGTTTTTATCGATTGGTGCATGGTGTGCCTGTTAACATTAGGGGGTTTGGTTACATGCATAGTCGCGCTAAATGGCAGCACTATAGACGTAGCTCCCGATTGTTAGTATGTTGAGAATGGGGGTGTACAATCTAGTTTCTGGTTTATGGATGCAAGTGTTTCAGCTTGACTCGTCGCTGCAGATTCGCCCTGACTCAGCAAATTCGCCCTGAGACAGCAAATTCGCCTCAACAGAGCAGTTACAGCTGATGCCCGGTTGAGTCCCCCGTGCATGGGTTGTGCTCTGGGCTTATAAGTGTTTTGTGCATTTCGCCAGAGTCTTGAGGTGCTTTTAAAAAACACAGGTTGTAACACGTTTGTTTTTTCTCAACCAGTGTTGGTGTGCCTGTTTTGTTGCTAGTACGTAGACATGGTTACCACTTTTTTTCCATCTACTATTGCATGCTATTACAGAACATCCCTCACTTTGTCACAAACACCACTCCCATCCATTCTGCCAAGGAAACAGCCACATCCGTACCCATGCAACTCCCCGTCATCACTTCACGCTTGGGCAAATGTGCACGCACATTTTCAGCAGTAGGAGACGAGAACTCCTCCAAGGGGCTCAAGCCCCTTCACATCCGCATCTATTCAGCGGCATCCAAGTAGCCCTGCGTGACGGTAGGCGCACCGGTGTCAATCAGCTCCTGGCGGCGAGCAGCCTGCTGAGCCAGTGCCACCCACAAAGGGGTAGGCTCCGTCGTCCACGGCGGAAGCACGCAGCCACGGCGACGAGGGGTCTCAGCCGGCGGGGTGGCGGCAAGGGGCATGGCGGGAGGAGGGGTCATGTTCAAGTTTAGGGGCGGGCTTGCACGCTCCATGCGCGCCCTGATGATGGGGTTGCGGATGTCGAAGAGCACGCATAGGTCCCGCTTGGTGATGTCGGTAACCTTCGCATAGCCAATGAGCATCTTGCACGCCGCGCGTGCGTAGCGCCTTGCTTCGCGAGACTCCGGGTTGCTGTCGTGGTAGACATCTTGCATGCTCGTGAGTGCCTCCCACATGTCGGTTGCCGGCGCTGCTGGTGGCTCAGTCGCGAGTGGGTCCTCGCCCGGCTCAGCGCATGTCGGCTGGTTGTCGTCAATGCAGACGAACTCCGCCGCCGGCTTCGCGCCGGAACCGAGGCCGAGGCGATCGATTAGAATGCCCACGTCGCCCACAACCTCCTCGAGTTCGATGTTGGCCGCGCCATTGCCGCCTGCACCACAGTTGCCACCGTTGCCGCCATTGCCGTCGCCCATGAGTGGAAATCCATGGCCCATGCAAGCGGGAGGCATCTGGTGTGCCTCCAGCAGTGCTGGATGGTGCACCGATCGATGTTCATCCACGCGTCGCTAAGCCAGGCCAACACGTCGCGGAGGTTTGGCTTGAAACCGAGCCATTGCGGACATTGCGCCGTCGGCAGACCACAGAGCGGTGACCGCACGGAGCCAACGCGCCAGGTACCGCGCCTTCGCAGTGGCCATGAACCCCTGGTCCAGGGGATGGGTGAAGCACGTGGTATTCGGAGGGAGGTACACGAGCCGGATGTTCGAGAGCAAGAGCGTGTAGAAGCCGAAAAGGTCTTCCAACGTGGCTCCCTCTGACTTGACCACGTGGCTGCTCGCGTTGTCGAGCAATAGTACGATGTTCCTGTCCTCCGCGTACATGGCAGCATTCAATTGCTCGATGAATGGGTGAATAGCTGCCATGGGAGTCGGGTGGGTAGAAACATGGAAATGTTAAGTGAGATGGATCGGGTACTGTGAGATATCACATCGAATGAACCGATACAATGAGCAGATAAACCAAACAGGAAATGAATCAAAACAAACACTCATCGGCGCCGTCATCCAACCCTTGGCATTGCTGCGCCTGTTGCAGAGCTTGTCGGGATCGTAGTCGGGGCAGAAGTCATCAGGGCGCTTCGTCTTGGAGATCACCTAGGGCCGGAATGAGTGCGAACCATCGGCGTTGACGAGAAAGCCGACGGTAAGGCGCTCCTTAGCCACCTTCCTTCCAGCCACACGGCCATTGCTGTACGTCTTTCATGGGAGCACGGAGAGGTAGACAGTGGTTTCGTCAAAGTTGTAAGTGTCTTTCAGCGTCACAGAAAGATGCATGAGAAGCTACGGGAGCTTCTCCCGAGTCGTGCGAGCGGCGGCCTGGTCCTGGTTGTCAACGGGAGTTGTATTGGCCCCGTCCTCGTTTGGGCGGAGCCGACCTCGTGGTCGGGTGTGCGGGAGGTACAGCCGATCTGCAGTAGTGGGCAAGCTGGTCGATGGGGCTGGTCGACCTGCACGGGGGCCACTGCAAGGGCGCCAGCTTCGGGAGGGCGCCGACTTCGGGAGGTCGACTTGGGAGGTCGACCTGTGGAGGGCGTCTACTTGCTGACGCCGAATTGGGGAAGCCGACCTCGTGTGGTAGGTAGACAGCTGTGCTGGTCGACCTGGAGCTGGTCGACCAGGGGTGTGGTCGACCTGGTGTGGTCGACTGGAGGTGGTCGTCGACTTGGGTGGTCGACGGGCACGTGAAGGAGGAGCCGGTCGACGTGGTGGTTTCCTGGTTGACCAGGTTACCCGGGCGACGGGTTTCTGCGGAGGCACGCGACTGTCGCCCACGTGGTTTTGGCGAGGCCGACCTCGGTGTGATATCCCGAGGTCGACGTGGCTGATCAGGTGCAGTCGTTAGCACAAGGACGATCTGGTGTATGCGCTGTGCAGGTGACAAAACACAGCGCGCCAATCATCTGCGAGCACCTGCGAAGCGGGTGCGCTGCTGTCCTGCAGATGCAATGCTGTGTAGCCGCCTTGCTGCAATGTTGGCACGCCGTCGACTTGCAGTGTTGGCAGACCGCGTCCTTGCACTGCTGGAGCGCAGTCGACCAAGTCGTGCTGGAACGCAGTCGACCGTGCTGCGCTGGCAGTCGACCGACTTGCATGCTAGCTCTGATGTAGTCAGTCTTGCCAACTTTGTTGCAATTATTCTGAACCATTGTTTCCAACTTTTCGTAGTGAAACTCTTGCTAATTCTCCCCGTGAACCAGAAAGTAGTGAGCACACAAGGAAATGACTAAGGAACGAATCGGAGATCACTCCTACCCCGTGCCTAGCCCGTAGTCTAGCTCCCGTTGATTAAGTTGTCTCCACATGGTGCGGTGAGCGTGGACGGCACACGAGTTACCTTCAGCCTAGTCGACATAGGCTCACTTACCAATTGTGTTTGTAGGCCGGCAGCTGTGCAATAGTCACCATGGTTGGCGTAGGTGACACGGGTGTTGCAGACACCTTGAATGCACGGCTGGAGGACGCAAGGAAACGTCATGAGGCTCGCGAGTACGGGGAGACTCTCCCCTGGGCGGTCGTCGAGGCTGGCATCTGCGCTGTGTGGGCGACGGAGCACCCTTCTCGACCAGCTTCTCCTTGACCGGTGAACATTGCAGGCGGCGTCGACGTGGGCGTCAATGCCGGTGGTGACCAGGTCGGCAGCAGTGCGGGAGGAACGTCGAGGCAGAGAGGAGTCATCCACGCCGATGAAGTCGGCGGCGTTCAAGTACAAGGGATGCAGTTGTCGGCGGCTGCAGGGTCCTTGCAAGGCGACGTAGGAGGTCGACAAAGCGGATTGACGGTGTCGTCGGCGACTCACGTGACAGCGGGTGGGATAGCGTCGAGCTACGGCTGCTTCAAGTTTACGCCGAACAGAACCTCGGTCACCCCCGTGCTGGTCGGGCGTCCCAACATCCTCACATGGAAGGAGGCCATCGAACCTCAGCTCAAGATGGCCGGGCTGAAGTGCTTCGCCGACGGCAGAGACGCCGCCAGAGAGCAACCCCGAGCTGCGAGCTGAGTTTCGCATCGTGCAGCTACTAACCTTCACGGTCATTTCGCGGTGCTGCTCGCCGGGCGTGCAGATCGCCTTGAAGTCGTGTAGGGACTACTTGGATGACGGCCACCAGACGTGGCACTTCATCGAGTCGACATACCAGGTCACCGACGACCTGTACATCCGCCAGCCCCAAATGCACACACCAGATTGCACTCGCCCCCAACTTACTTCGATTCTTCTTGGGGATGTGGGCGACTGCCATGCAACCGAACACCCTCAGCATGTCCACCTGCGGCTTCCTCCCAAGCCACCTCTCCAACGGCACCCACAATTCATTACCAACCTTAGTGAGCACCCTGTTCCTAGCCATGGTAGCGTGCCGGACAGCATGGGGCCACATGGAATTGCCCACCCTTGATTCTATGAGCAGCGCCCTAGCTGTCTCCAGAATGGTCCGGTTCGCCCGTTCTGCTACACCGTTGGACTGCGGAGAGTAAGCCGTGGTCAGCTCCCTCTGAATGCCCTGCTTCTTGAGCCAGGTCGTCATCTCAGCTCCAAGGAACTCACCACCCCGGTCTGTCCTAATCCGCTTCACTACACACTCCGCTTGCTTCTCCACGAATGGCAGCCAATCTTCCTGTATCGTAGAGGCGGCGTGGTCCTTTTGCTTCAGCGGATACGCCCACATGAGTCTGCTCCAATCATCCATAATGGTTAGGAAATACCGCTCCCCCTTGTGCCCTTGCACCGGCAGCCGCCCCACCAAGTCCATGTGAACCAGCTCCAAAGGCTTCTTGCTCCTGCAAGTCACGCTATGAAAGGGGAAGCGAGTAAATTTTGAGAGCAAACAGATTTCACAGTTGTCATCGGGTGGCTGTCCGTTCAGCTTCAAACCCTTGACAGCTCGATCCTTCTCCAACTGCTTCAACAAGGGCATTGCCACATGCCCCAAGCATCGGTGTGCCCTTGCCCAATCTGTCTCCCCTGATCTGGCCGACACTTTCACACCAACCCCTCCAACGGCGTTGCACTCCCCCTGGGATGCAAACCCCTCTACAGCCTGCCCCCCACCGTGCCACGCCAACGGCGGCAGCTGCCATATGGATCTGTACACATCTTTGCTCTCGTGCAGATCCCAAAGCACCCGATTTCCCAACTGCCCCTTGTACGTGCGTGCCCCATCCGTGCTAGTGCTCACCCCAGCCTTGGCAAGCTTACGGAGGGAGATGAGGTTGGCCTTGAGATCAGGAACGAGGAGAACGTCGTGCAGCACCACCGGCTTGCCATCCGCTCCCTTGAATGCAGCTCGTCCCGCACCAGCCACCTTCAGCGCGTGTCCAGAGGCGGAGCACACCTCGTTGATCGGTGCAGCTCGTACGTCGTCAAGCAGCTCCTTGCATGGCGTCATCGTCCAAGCAGCGCCCGTGTCCAACACCCAATAGTCCAGCGGATGCAGCTCTGCTCCAACCTTGGCAGAGGCGTCTTCTTGCTCCCCCTGCTCTCCAATATGGAAGAACTGGCCCGCGGTGCGCTCCTTCTTCTTCTCTGCACCGCCGTTGCTCTTGGGGTTGTTGTCGGACGAATCGGCGACCAAGTCTGCGCCGTTTTTCTGGTTCCTCCGTGCGCCGCCATCCTGGTGACGATTCTGGGGGGTCCATCTATCGGGTTTCTTATAGCACAAAAACCAGGGGTGCCCCTCCTTCTCACAATACCAGCAACTCCCTTTCATTTTGCCACCAGCACCCGACTTGCCCCCACGTCCAGATTTCGCACCGCGACCCCAACCGGTACCTCCTTGTTGTTCGTTGGAGTCGTCGTCCTTCTTTGCACCGCATCTAGCACCACTGAAGCCACGTCCTCTGCCACGTTGGCTCCCTTGCATCGCATAATCACTGCTGCCGTCATCTCCACCCCTCAGTTGGCGGCGACGGAAGTCCTCCTCCAGAATCTTCGTCCGCACCCACTCGAGCGTCCACAAGCTCTGGTTCTGCGGCAGGCTCAATCCGCTCGTGAATTGAAGCCACGATTCCGGCAGTAGTGAGAGCATCTTCAAGCACTTAGTCTGCTCCGGGTAGGTGATTCCCGCGGTCGCCAACTTTGCGTAGAGGTCGCGCATTTTGTCCAAAACAGGTTGCACCGGCTCTCCCTCGCTCAAGCGCAACGCGGACAGCTCCCTCTCCAGCATCAACGTTGCGACAACGGAGGTCGGGGCGCGCAGCTCCTTCAACACGGTCCACGCCTTCGGACCGCAATCAACCTCCGGCAGCAGGTGCATGACGTGGTGACGCTGGTTCAGCTCCAAACTCTGCGACATCAAGTAGTAGCCAGCCGAGGCGCGCTCGTCCCAATCTTCCAACAACGCGGGGTCACTCAGTCTAGGCTCCTCCCCAAGCATTAGTTTCAGCAATCCAATCTAACGGAAATATAGTTGCATTTTCCAGGCCCAATCATCATAGCCCTCACCATTGAACTTCTCGACGGTGAAGTTTTCCAGCACCTCCTTGATCAGCGAGCCCTGGTTTGTTCGCGCTCCCCTTGGCGCTGAAACACCAGAATCCTGGCTGCCGCTACGATCTTGGGCTGAAGATTCACCAGCTCCCGCCGAGGTATTTCCCAACATAGCTACTTATAACGAGGATCACTATAACACAGCTCAGATACCAGCTTGTTAGTGTGAGGGCCTAAGAAACTCAGGCTATTAAGATGTTATCCAACTTAAAACCTCTCCTCAGGGTCACCTCCAAGGGTCCCTGGGTGCTTGGTACAAGACCAGCCCCTATCCTCAGGTCCGAGTTTGTAGAGAGAGAGATCAAGAGGGACTTAGTCAAAACAGCAAGAGTACCTTGAACGTTGCGCAGCGTGCCGTGCAGACCGTCGATCGAATTAAGCTGAGAACTCGCTAACTTGAAGCTCACTCTAAGAGCTTTAAAAAAAGCCAAGTTGCCTCACGAAAAGTTCTGCCATTGCAGAGTTACGAATTGGACAGCGTTGGCCTAGCGTCGTAGTGCTAGCGTACTAGCGTTGATTCAGTAACATTCCGCCATCGCACCACGTAGAAATGAAATTCCAGCAAAGAAGGAATTCGCTTGAATCAATTGGACTATATTTGTCAGAATCCCAACCACTAGACCATTGGGATAAAAGGGCTTATTCAGTAGCGGGTTAGTGCGCCCATAACCCTCCAGGACAACGAGCCTGTAACCCTTCCCAAGGATCAATCGGGGATCACCAGTGGACCTCTGACACCCCCCGCGCACTGGGATGCCCGAAGTGCACTCACAGGGACTCGAACCCAAGACCTTTGCTCTGATACCATGTCAGAATCCCAACCACTAGACCATTGGGATAAAAGGGCTTATTAAGTAGCGGGTCAGTGCACCTATAACCCCCCAGGAGAACGAGCCTGTAACCCTTCCCTAGGATCAATCGGGGATCACTAGTGGACCTCTGACAATATTCAGGTACAAACAGAGAAGGAATATATAGTTCTAGCTAGTAAGGACCTTGGGAATCAACCTGGGAACAACCAGGGATGATCCCAAATCATTCCAAGCAACAGAACCAACCTGGCTTGACAAAACAGCAGGTGGTAGGTTGGTAAACAACCTCTGGTTCTGTTTTTCCAACCTGGGAAAACAACAACCAGGTTCAGGTCCTAAAAACAGAACCTGTTTTGTCTTTGCCCAACCAGCCAAATGCTGGTTCCGCTGGTTTCCCCTGGCCCTGTAGCATGCAGATACTGACAAACAACATCCAACCTTCACCTAAATTGTACCCCTATAGTGCCTGCCCTACTACACTATAATCAACCAAACAAAACAATACAATTTCGAGTTGGATAGAATTGAATCTGCGCAATCAATTCAATCGAAATGCAAAGCTTCCATCTTGGGTTCGTTTGCGAGGTCGTCCTTTCTGCTTGCACTGTTCATAGCGCGTACAATGTTGAGCCGAAGCGCACATTGCGCGAGTACCTGCAAATGCATCAAGCGAAAATTGCGAAAGCAAACAAACACAAGAACATTCCATTCACACACAAATGCAGTCGCACACGCATACTCGTACAAACAGACGGCAGGATGTCGTGCAATGTGAATTTGCACCCAACAGTGATCACAAGGCGGTAACGCCTTGGTGAAGACATCTGCAGTGTTTGCCTCAGAGACCACACGTCGCACGAGTGCCTGACCACTCTGCTGCAACTTACGCATAAGGAAGTAACGAACCTGGATGCTTCGCCTTCCCAACCAGTCGGGGCTGCTCACATAACATGACAGCAAACCTGATGTCGGCGAACAAGACTGGGGGAGAGCGAGGCCGCTCACCAAGGTTGGTGAGGAGGAAAGACAGCCAGCGAAGCTCCTGGGCGGCCATGGCCACAGCGTACACCTCTGCCTCACAGCTAGAACTGGAGACTGACGACGCTCGAGTCGACCGCCACGAAACAGCACCTGTCCCAAAGCTTAAAGAGTACCCCTGTGTAGACCGACGCGTCTCCGCGTCGTCGGCCCATAACGAGTCTGAGAAACCTGTCAGTGTAATTGGCTGCTTCCCTCCAAGGACAAGTCCCATGCCTGATGTACTCGCCACATACTTTCCCACCCTCTTAGCCGCATACCAGTGAGATGGACGGTGCCTACCAGGCGCAACAAAACGCGCTAGGACGCTAAGAGGGTAAGCTAGGTCTGGGCGAGTACAGGTCATCAGGTATATGAGACAACGCACCAGCTCTGGATATGGACCACTGGATTCAAATGACCCGTCCGAAGGTGGAGCCGTGAGCCCATGATCCACAACAAGAGGGGTGAGCTGTACCTTGGAGAACATGAAGCGAAACCGCATGAGGATCTGCTCGACCATATGCGACTGAGTCAGCGTAATGGTGCGAGCTGCCTGGTCTCTGGTGATCTGCAGGCCAAGGTAGTGCTACAGCTCACCAAGGTCAGTGCAAGTGTGTCTCCTCTGCAGTTCCTCCACGGAGGCCAGCGCGCGTCGGTCGGGAGTGGCGAAGACCAGGTCGTCAACGTATACCAGGTGAAAGAATGGGGTCGGGCCACGGCGGACGAACAGTGACGGGTCCGTAGACGACGGAAAGAAGTCAAGCGCTGCAAGGGTTGAGCGAAGTGTGTCGTGCCACTCACGTGGAGCCTGGCGCAGGCCGTAGACTGGTCGATGCAGCTGCCACTGGTTCCTAGGTGGGAAAGAGCTAGTGAAGCCAGGCGGGCGACGCAGCCAGATCTGCTTGTGCAGGCTCCCCTGAAGAAACGCAGTCGAAAAGTCCAAGGAGTGCAATTCGTAGTCACGCTGGGCTGCAATATGCAACAACACCCGAAGAGTGGTCATCTTCGAGGTGGGAGCGAAGTTCTGGAAGAAGTCTACCCCCTCTCGATGACTGAAGCCTCTCGCCAAATAGCGCGCCTTGAACACTAGTGGTGATCCAGGCGGCCGCTTCACCTTGTAGAGCCATCGGCCACTGACAACGTTCGTCCCAGGTGGTGGGACTGCGTCGACGTAGGTGCTGTTAGATTACCATCCTCATTGTACCCTAAATCAATCCTATAAGCTTAGGTTAGAGATAGACACCCTAACTTAGTTTGGGTGTAGAACTAGGGCTAACCCAAGTTGGGGGTTGGAACTCAAACCTTGGCCCCCAAGGTTGGGTTGGGAATTATTGGTCCCCCCAATAATGTTGAACCACTTGGTCAACATTATTGGTCCCCCCAATAATCCCTCAACCCAACTTATTGGTGGGGGCCAATAATGTTGGCTAGGTTCCCAACCAAACCACCCATCCTAGCACTACTATGTATACCCCCATACTTTCTAATCAAACTATCGATTCTTCTTCATCTTTTCTCACATGGTAATCGGAGCCAAACAGCTAACACCTTCTTCGATCCTAAGAACCACACCTCCGCGTGCCGAATCACGCCGATCTCTCTCATTCGACAACTAAGTCGCTCTTAGCGCCTAGAGCGCTCTTACGCCTTCACGACCCCCCTCCCCCTACGTTCAATTTCAGCACCTCTCCCCTCCGTTCTCACGGTTAGAATTGCTGCTTACGGTCCCCCTCCCCTCCCTCACCGCGGACGCGGACCGCCACGGCGGAACCCGCCGCCGACGGGGGCGGACGCGTACAGCGCAGCCGCGGGTGACAAGGCGCAGCCGCGGGGGACAAGGCGCAGCCGCGGGGGACAAGGCGCAGCCGCGGGTATCATGGTTCAACCGCGCGCAACTTGACCGCACCACCCCTCCAGGTGGTGTCGTCCCTCCCCCCTCCCCTCTTTGACCGCACCCGCCCTCAAGCCGGTGTCGTCACCCCCACCCCCCCCCCCCCCCCCCCCTCCTCCTCCACCTCCTCATGGCGGACGACTCTACTCCCCTTGAGCTCGGAGCTATCGACAAGCTCGAGCTCCTGCATGACACGACGGCTATGAATTGGGCGTCATTTGAGGATACCCTTCACACCCACCTTGGCTCTGTCATCATCCAAGACTACTGTCTTCTTGACATAGTCCTTGAAAATTCTAACGGCCTTCCACCCGTTCTCCCTCCTCCTCTTGATCCCCCCCCCCCCAAAGCCCCTCCACGTCCAGAACCTATTGACCCCGCCCCTCATGCTCCAGTTCATGATGATAACCCGGACCGCTGGGCGGCCAACTTGAACAACTACAATAAGCTATATGACACCTACACCATCGAGCGTGAAGCATACCATGTTGCTGAGGAAGCCCATGCTGTCGCCACTGCGCGCATCCTCCAGCACGAAAAAAATGAGAGGGATCATGCTGAGGAGCTGCGCAAACTTCAAAAGGATGTCGCAGCATGGCGTGTTGCGGATCAACGCGCTCTCGCCATCATCTTCTCCTGCATTCCCTCACACCTCAAACGTGACCTCCGACCCACCTCCTCCTCTAGCCTCTAGAAAACTCTCTCTGCTCAGTATGATTGCCAGGATCTTCGCTACCTCGTTGCCCTCTTTTGCAAATTCCAAGACACCACTCTTGACTCCTCTCCCACTGCTGCAGCCTACACCCGCCGCCTCATTGATACTGCCCAACGCCTCAACGATCGAGGCATTGTCATCTCTCAGTCTCTGCTCACTACACGCATTCTCGACTGCCTCCCCCCCACATATGACACATACCGCATCACCTTCACCTCCCGCTATCGTTGCCCTCCTCCTGTGACCGACACTATCGAATGGCTACTTGACAGCGAAGCCGACCTTCAACGTGACTCCACCACTATCAATGCAGTTCAGACTCGCAAAGCCCCCACAGGCAACCAGAACAGCGGCGGAGGTGGTGGCCATGGTGGTACTGGCAGTGGTGGAGGTGGAAGTGGTGGAGGACGAGGAGGAGGACGTAGTGGTGGACATAGTGGTGGCTGTGGCGGACGTGGCGAGTACACCTCACCTTCAGGCACCCTTCCCCCGTGTCAGTACATCATCCGCTATGGCTCCAACAAAGCTCAGCCATGCTCTCAGACCATTCATACCACTGACACGTGCTTCAAAGCCCTCACTGACGAGTGGTTCGCACGTGGCAACATTAGCACTCCACCTTGCTGGAACACCGTCTTCCCACACCCCTCCCTCCATGACATTCGCACTCTCCCCGCCTATCAACCCTCTACTCCCAACCTCCACAATGTCCTCACTCAGCATCTCCCATCTCACATCCTTCAGCTAGCTCAGCATCTTCTCCCCTCATCCACCCCCATTCCCACCAATCCCACTCCTCCACCCACACCTCCGCCTCAAGCCCCTCCCACTCACTATCCCCCACCCTATGCTGGCTGGCCTTACCCTCCCTATGCTGGATATGGCTATGGACCCCCCGCATCTGCTGCTAATGCTGCTGAACAGCCCTCCTCCTCCAGCAACCCTCCTGGCTTTACTCCGTTCCCCTCTGCTGGATTCATAGGACATGTTAGCACTGCTCCTGCTGATTCTTTGTATGCCCATGCTATTAATGAGTCCCTCTTCCAGTATTCCACCTTTTCCTCCTCCTCCGCATGCCTTGAGTTTATCCTTGTGGAGCTACACACACGGTCCTTCGGGATACAGGCACACTGGTACCTCTCCCCACTCCCTCCACTATCCATGGAGCTGACTCGAGCTTCACCATCACAAGTCGACACACCTCCACCCTCCCCTGCCCCATCTTCCCCTCAGGCACAGTCACCGGTCTATACATCCCCTCCCTACGCAACAATCTAGTAGCACTTTGTGACCTCACCAGGTTCGGTATCACCGCCCTCTTCCTTGGTCATGCACGTCACTGCGACCTCTTCCTCACCTCCACTGGCCGCTTCATCTATCGCATTCCCCTCTGCCCTCACACAAATTGTATACATACCGCACCCCTCGCACCTCCATTCACAACCTCATCGCCCCCACCTCACCCCTCCCCCTCCCCTCACCTCCCCTCCCCTTTCCCTCCCCTCCTCCCCTCCCCTCACCTCCCCTCCCCCTTCCATCCCCTCCTCCCATCCCCTCCCCTTCTTGGTGGATGACCACAGCCGCTACTCCTCCGTCTCCCTCCTTCGCACGAAGGCAGAGGCCCCGGCTGCTATTATTGCCTGGGCTGAACAAGCACGCACCCATTTCAAACGCCCTGTCTCCCACTTCCACTCTGATGGCGGTGGTGAGCTGCTTAACAACATGCTCTCATCCTACTGCACCACTCGTGGCATTATTCACACCTACACCCTACCTCATTCCCCTCAGCAGAATGGCGTGGTGGAAAGCAGGGTCCGCGAGGTCACCAAGACTGCTCGGTGCCTCATGGTCCATGCCTCCTGCCCGCCCTCTCTCTGGGGCTATGCCATCCTCCACGCTGCCATCCTCACTAACTTGTACCCTCATCCCTCCCGGCCCACCACCACTCCCACCGCACTCTAGACATCCAAAAATCCCGACATCACCCCCCTGCGCGAGTGGGGGTCCAAGGCGTATGTTCTCTCATACACTCTGTCGACCGCTCACGCAAAGCTGGGAAGCTAGCCTCCCGCACTCTCCCCTGCATTTTCCTTGGTCACAACACCTCCTCCCCGGACTATCTCTTCCTCCATCCCCCCTCAGGTCGCCTCCTTCGTAGTCGGGATGTGGAATTCGATGAAGCCCACCCGTACTACACCTCCCCCAAAGTCCCTAAACCCCTCCCTCTAACCACCCGTCCCCTCCTCTGGACTGACACCATTTCCCCCCCACCCCCTCTCCCCTCCCCTTCCCTTTTCCCCCCACCCACATTGTCCCCCCTGCACCCCCACCCCCTCCCCCCTCTCCCCCCGCCTCGTCAGGAGACATCCTTGGCCCCGTCCACTCTCCCTCCCCACCCGCTGCCCCTCCCCCTCCCTCCCCACCCGCTGCCCCTCCCCCTCCCTCCCCACCCGCTGCCCCTCCCCATCCCTCCCCACCCCCTCACCCTCCTTCCCCTCCCTCCCTCCATGCACAACATCCCCCACCTCCCCCCTCCCCACGCCCTCCCCCACTCACTCCACCTCCATCCTCCTGGCCCCTACTTCCCACTCCCCCTCTCATACTCCGCCACTACCCTCACACCCGCTCCACGGTCCCCATTCTTGGTACCCCAAGGTCCACCCCCCCCCTCCCTCCAATCTCTCACATCCGTCCCCCTTCGCCGCCACCATAGCACCTCCCCTCCCCCCCGCACCAGCACCTCAGGTTCTCTCAGCAGTCGCGCTCCCATCTCCCTGCCCCTCATTGCAACTAAGCGAAGCCGAGCTGCAATGCAGCTGTCTCCCCGCCCCGACCCTCATCGCAGCATAGCACCAGTGCAGCTGTGTCCCCGCATCGGCCCGACCCTCAAGCGCAGCTGTCTTGCAACTCCACCACCTCCTCTTCCTCCTCTCAATCCAGACCTCTCTGAAGACTCTCACGATGAGCTTCTTTTCCTCCACCTCCTCTCACCCACCATCGCCCCCGTCGTCCACACAATGGCTGGCACTAATGTCCTTCTCTTCTCCACCACCGCCACCATCTACGAACCCACCACCTATGAGCAAGCACTTGCCTGTCTTGATGCGCCTCTCTGGATAGAGGCCATGGTCAAGGAGAGAAACGCCTTCATCAGCAACCGCTTGTTTCTCGACGTTCCTCTTCCCTTTAAGCACAACGTGGTCAAAGGCAGGTGGCTTTTCTGAGTAAAACTACTCCCTAGCGACGCTCCGGTCTACAAGGCCCGATATGTGGCAAAAGGCTTCACACAGACCTATGGCTCCGACTTCTTGGAGACCTACTCACCCACCGCCATTCCACCAGTCATTCGCGTGTTTTTTTACTTTGTTGGCAGACGCGGGATGATTCTTCACTCCATGGACGTTACCACCGCCTTTCTGCAAGGCGACCTTCATGAGCTCATTTTCCTGGAACGTCCCAAAGGCTTCCACGCTCCTCACGCCCCTACCACTGTTTGGAAGCTGCTACGCCCTGTCTACGGGCTCAAACAAGCACCTCGGGAATGGCACGCCAAACTCTCCTCCACCCTTCGCGCACTTGGCTTTCGCCCCTCCCGTGCCGCCTCCTTCCTCTTCCTGTGCCTCACCCCATCACCCTTCTACATCCTCGTCTACGTCGACAACATGCTGCTGGCCGCTGACATAGCTGCTGAACTACAGGAGGTCAAGGATGAGCTGCAGAAACGCCTCGCCTGCAAAGACTTGGGGGAGGTCCGCAACTACCTCGGCATGGAGATCACCCGCGACCTCACTGCCAGGACCATCACCCTCTCTCAATCTTTTTACATCGAGAAGATTCTTGAGAGGTTTGGCATGAAAACCTGCAAACCCATCCCCACACCACATGCATTCGGGCATCGGCTCTCCCCTCCCACCACTCCCGTCACCTCCCCTCATCACTATGCAGAACTTGTTGGGGCCCTGATGTACGCCATGGTCTGCACTCGTCCCGACCTTGCATACCCAGTCGGTGTTTTGGCGCAGTTCGTTGGCACTGGCAGGCATGGTTAAGAGCATTGGAAGGCGGCCATGCATATTCTTTGCTACCTTCAGGGCACGAAGGACCATGTCCTCACTCTTGGTGGAGTGAACCCACCCATTCTTCAAGGCTTCAGTGACTCATCTTGGGCCGACACACAGCCCGACCGTCGCAGCTCCCAAGGATATGGCTTCACACTCGGGGGCGGCCTCATCAGCTGGCGCTCCACCCACTCCTCCTCTGTTGCCCTCTCATCCTGCGAAGCTGAACTATACGCGGTCACAATGGCGGCTCAAGAGGCACGTTGGCTCAGCTATCTGCTCACCGACCTTGGCTCCCCACAGCCCTGCCCCGCCCTGTGGTGTGACAACGACAGTACCATCCACCTCACCAAGGAAGCAGTCTTTCATGGTCACTCCAAACACATCGAGCTTCGCTATTATTTTGTTCGCGACCTTGTTCCAGATGGTCATATCACCATTTGCAAAATCACCTCCTCCGACAACCTCGCCGGTCTCTTCACCAAGGCTCTACACCGCTCTGACCACTCTGCGCTTCTGCACCTCAAGGGACTTGCTCCCCGCGGTGGCTGATTCAGGGGTTGTTGCTCTCTCTCTTCCCAAGCTTATGGATTTCTGTAGGTTAAGGGGTTGTGTTAGATTACCATCCTCATTGTAACCTACATCAATACTATAAGCTTAGGTTAGAGATAGACACCCAAACTTAGTTTGGGTATAGAACTAGGGCTAACCCTAGTCGGGGGTTGGAACTCAAACCTTGGCCCCCAAGGTTGGGTTGGGAATTATTGGTCCCCCCAATAATGTTGAACCACTTGGTCAACATTATTGGTCCCCCCAATAATCCCTCAACCCAAATTATTGGTGGGGGCCAATAATGTTGGCTAGGTTCCCAACCAAACCACCCATCCTAGCACTACTATGTATACCCCCATACTTTCTAATCAAACTATCGGTTCTTCTTCATCTTTTCTCACAGGTGCCTGTGGACCTCTAAGATGCCATCTCTGCCTCCTCAGCTGCTATCCAGTACGAGGCCCAAGGTCCCGAGACCGTCTCAGCGTGATTGCGAGGGATCGGGATGTCAAGAGCGTCTGGATCCACCTTAGGGGCAAGCAGCATGGAGCAGAGATGAGGAACAGAGGCCACAAGGAAACCAATCTCGAACTGCCTGTCCTCCAGGACCTCCAGGGGAAAGACAGGAGCATCCCCAAAGGACGGAGAACGAGCAGGGCCACTCACCAGGTGAGCGGCGTAGTCAGGGTGGTGGGAAGAGGCAAAGCCTGTGACACTGGTAACAAGAGCTGAGACAGACGACAGGGGTGCAGTCGGGTGAGTGACCAACGCGGACAAAACACGGGAGACGACAGGGCGGGAGGCACGGAGGTAGTCGGACAACGGTTCGTGAAGCACAGTGAGGGACGACTCAGGAGGCTGTGGAAGGACCGGAGGAGGTGGGACACGAGAGCGGAGAACAAGGTGAAACGGGCCGTCTGCACGGTAACGAGACCGACGGGGCTCTGGAGACACAGCATGACTGAGGGGAGAACGACGAGTCCACTGTGACGAGGACAGGGACTGGACGGGGGGAACAGGAGGGGACGGCAGGGGACCACGAACCAAGCGTGCAGGTGCTGGGTCGGGCAGGTCGCGCAGACGCAGTCGATGCTGCTCCGCTTCCTCTGGTGTCTGCTGCGGCGGTACCTGCCCCTGCGGCTGCTCCTGTGGCTCCGCCTCTGCCCTCTCCTGCTGCGGCTGCAGCTGCATCCGCTGCTGCGACCGGGACTCCTGCGCTACCCTCTCCTGCTGCGGCCGTGACTCCTCTACTCTCTCCTACTATGTCTGTAACTGCACCTGCTGCTGCGGGCGAGACTCCTGCTCTACCGTCTCCTGGTGCGGTCGTGACTCCTCCTCTACTCTCTCCTACTGCGACTGCAACTGCACCCGCTGCTGCACTCGTGATTCCTCTACTCTTTCCTGCTGCGGCTGCAACTGCACCTACTGCTGCACTTGTGACAACTCCTCTGCTCTCTCCTGCTGTTGCTGTGACCCCTCCTCTATGCTCTCCTACTGCTGCGACTGAGACTGCTCCTGCTCCTACTCCTGCTCCTGCTGCTGCTGCTGCTGTGCCCTCTCAGACCGCTGACGCTCCTCCCTCTCCAATCGGAGGAGACGCTGCTCACGGGTCACGAAACGTACAGTGCGCGGTGTAGGCGCCACAGTGCCAGTGCCTCCAGCTCCAGCACCCCCAGAACCAGCACCTCCACCACTGACACCCTCGGGGCCTCCAGTACCTCCTGCGGGAACACCCCTAGGCTCCGCAGCAACCGGCCGCAGAGAAGAACGAGGAGGGAACTGCAGGACGGACGGGAAGCCAGGGGGTGACGCGGGGCGAGGCCGCCGACTCGAGGCTGCCGTGTCCTCCATGGGAGTGACCTCCACGCCCACACCCCTTGCACCCCCAGAGCCGAGACCACCAGCTCCAGCAGCCCAAGTACCCTCACCCTCCGCAACTGCACCTCCCGCACCCCCAGACACGACAGGGACTGGACGCTGCGGGGGGGACGACTGCGGAGTGACGTGCGACACACCTGACGGGGCAGGACGCGAAGGGGGTGGGGCTACCGGGGCGACTGGGGGAGGCTCAAGGGTGAGGAACAGCAGGGGGGAAATGTCAAATGTTGTAGTCTTAGTTATGTGTGTTATAGGGAGTACAACTGTTAGGGTTAGGTTTATGTACCCCAACCAACCTTAATGAAACTAACACTTTCATTCTTGACATGGTATCACCTAGGTTAGGATCCTATAGGATCCCGTTCCTCTCGTTCACGTCCGTAGCACCCGAGCCTGTCTCGTACCCTAGTGCCCGTTATGCCCGTACAGTCTCCTAGCGCCTCTCGCGCTTGTCTCTCTCGTGCCCTAGCGCCCGCTGCGCCTGCGTCGCGTCGCCCCTGCTGTCCCATCCCGTCCCATCGCCCTTGCTATCCCGTCGCCCCTGCTGTCCCGTCCCGTCGCCCCTGCCGTCGCGTCGCCCCTGCTGTCCCGTCCCGTCGCGTCGCCCCAGCTGTCCCGTCCCGTCGCCCCTGCTCTCCCGTCCTGTCCCGTCGCCCCTGCTGTCCCGTCCCGTCGCCCCTGCCGACGCGTCGCCCCTGCTATCTCGTCCCGTCCCGTCGCCCCTGTTGTCCCGTCGCGTCGCCCCCTGCTGTCCCGTCCCATCCCCTCGTCCCTGCTGTCCCGTCCTGTCCCTGCTGTCCCGTCGCGTCGCCCCCCTTCTGCCCTGCCGTGTCGCGCCGTCTGTCCCGTCCCGTCCCGTCCACGTCGCGCTTCTCGTCCCATCCCGTCGCACGCGCCCCGTGCGCCCTGCCCGTCCGTCGCGCCCCCGCTGCGCCCTGCCCGTCCGTCACGCCCCGTGCGCCCTGCCCGTCCGTCGTGCCCCGTGCGCCCTGCACGTCCATCGCGAGCCGTGCGCCTTGCCCGTCCGCCGCGCCCTCGCTGCGCCCTGCCCGTCCGTCGTGCCTCGTGCGCCCTGCCTGTCCGCGCCTGTTTCTGCCAGTCGCGTCCGTCCCGTCGTGTCGCACTGTCTCTCACGCCCTACACAGGCCTTTAGGCGTTTAGGGTTTCGGCAGCAGCAGATCCACCTCTACGCTTCCGCTATGGCGACCCCTAGGGCCCTGCGCTTTGACGCTGAGGGTAGGCTGCTCGAGTTCTCGGTTTGGCTCCTGTGTGTGGGCTGCCTCCTAGAGAGCCAGGTTCAGGCACACGAGACTCTGTGGGCGCACACTTCCTGTGACCTACCTGAGCCAGCTGACCCCACACCTGCAGACAATGACCGTTATGCACGCGAGCGTGCTGACGTGACAGCATGGAAATTGCGTGACGCTGCGGCCTGCATCGCCCTCAGCAGCCTCCTCCCTGAGTCTGAGGAGATCCACCCTACTCAGGTTCGCACGGCTAGTGAGTTCCTAACTGCGATCAAGGTCCGCTACGCTACTCCCACCACTGTCTCTCTTGGTTGCCTGTTCCTTCCGTTCCTGTTTCCTGACCTCGCCTCGTTTGAGCGCACCGCTGACTTGATTACTCATCTGCGCTCGCTCGATTCTAGCTACCGTGCTGCTTGCACTGACACACAGCTTGCACTGTTCCCTCCTCCCATGGCGATTACTATCTATTTCATCGCCACTAGCCTCCTTGACCGCCTTGCCTCGGTTCGTGACGCGCTTCTTCTGAAGCACCCTAGCGAGCTCACTATCGAGGTCCTTGAGTCGGCCCTCAAGGACATTGAGAGCAACCTCCGCTTGGTAGCCTCTGCCTCTGGTATTGTGCCCCCTCCACTGTTCCACGGGTGCACTGTCCCTCAGCTGCCCACCTTTACTGCCTCCCTCGCCACTGCCGCTACTGACGTGACCGCAACTGCTATTACGAATTCTTCGCGGTCTCAGGGTAGGAGTGGCAGGAGGGGCGGTCAGGGTGCGAGCGGAGGCGGCGGAGGCGGTGGGGGTGACATGGCAAGCGGCGGCAGCGGGAGTGCAGGCGCTGGAGGAGCGCCTCGTGCAGCGGCCGGTGACTCCCCTGCTGCTGCTGGTGGAGGTGACGCCCGGGTTCGTCAGCCACCTACTGATCTGCCAGCCGCATGGGGTGGAGCAGCGGCGTGGTATCTGACTCGACGACAGCAGCAGCAGCAGCAGCAGCCCCTCCCCTCGCAGCAGCCACAGCAGCAACAGCTGCAGCAGCAGTTTTCGGGGCAGGGGTCAGGACAACGTCAGCTGCAGCGCGGTGTCGTCCACCCTCCCTGCACCTATCACGTTCTGACAGGTGCCCACCGGGTCAGTGCTTTTCTCAGCTTACTGACACGGTTCGATTGGCCTACGGCGTTGACGGCCCTGCCCCTGACTGGTTTCCCCTTGTTCAGATGTACGGCCCCGCTCTGTAGGGCATGTCGGCTTCTCAGTTGGTTGATCTCTTCGGAACTCCTCATGCTATGTATGCTGTTGTTGACTCTAGTGCTTCTGACTCTGTTTACCCGAGTGTTGTTAGCTTAGGTGCTAGTCTTGCTGAGGTGCCTATTGCTAGTGTAGGTACTTGTATAGACACTAGTCCAGGAGCTGCTCCGGAGGACGCTTCGCTGTCTTTCACTCTGGACTCCGGAGCTTCCCACTGTTTCTTCCGCGACCGCACGACACTTACCCCGCTTCCTACGCCAGTCTCTGTAGCACTTGCTGATCCCACTTCGGGACCAGTCACTGCTCGCTACACTACTACGCTTTCGTGCCCGGCTGTTCCCTCCGGTTCTGTGACTGGCTTCCACGTCCCCTCATTCTCGAGGAACTTGGTGGGCGTGAGGCCACTCGTGAGTCAGCACGTGGGTGTGTGGATTGAGCCTTCTGGCGAGACTGCGGTTTGTGTGGACGGGGATACGTACGCGCCTCTTGCCACCTTTACCGCTGAGCCGAGCTCTCGTCTCTACACACTTCACACTCGCCCCCGAGGGCAGCAGCAACAGCAACAGCAGCAGCGGCAGCAGCAGCAGCAGCAGCAGCTACAGCCCCCGACCCCTATCACTGTCCCCCATCAGGTTCCCGCGTCTCACCAGGTTGTCGCGTCTCCCCAGGTAGCTGTGTCTAGTCAGGTTCCAGTGTCTGGTCCAGTTGCTGCGTCGTGCTCCTGCCGGTCGCTTGCCCACCCCACTGTTTTGTGGCACCACCAGATGGGGCACCCGTCCATTTCTCGCCTGCGCGCTATGTCTAGTCAGCGTCTTCTCTTAGGCCTCCCGCGTGTCTTGCCGTCGTTGCCGCCTTCGCTTGCGCCACCCTGCAGTCCCTGTGTCGAGGGTCAGCTGCGCGCCACCCCTCACTCCTCCTCCCTTCGTCCGGCCACCGAGCCCTTTGAGACTCTGCACTTGGACGTCTGGGGCCCCGCCTTGCACCCTGGCCCTGGGCGAGAGAGTTTCTTTCTCGTGGTCATTGACGACTACTCCACAATGTTCCCCATGGCGAGGAAGTCTGACGTGACCCTACGTTGATCCGGTGGTTGCTTACCACTGCGGACACCCGTGGTCGTCGTGTCAGCTGTCTTCACTCCGACCACGGGGGTGAGTTTCGATCTGGCATTCTCGCTGGATTCTGTCGGGAGCAGGGCATGCGTCCGTCCTGGACACTTCCAGAGTCCCCACAGCAGAATGGGGTTGCTGAGCGTCGCATAGGCTTGGTCATGGAGATCGCCCGCACCTCCATGACTCACGCCCGTGCCCCCCATTTTCTGTGGCCCTACGCGGTTCGGTACGCTGCTCACTAGCTGAACCTCTGGCCATGTGTCTCTCGGCCAGAGGTTTCACCGACCAGTCTTTGGACCGGGTCCCGTGGTGCTGCGTCGCGTTTTCGTGTCTGGGGTTGCTTGGCACTTGTTCGCGACATCTCTGCGAACAAGATATCGCCTCGCGCTATTTCCTGCGTGTTCCTTGGTTTCCCTGAGGACTTGTCTTACTACACCTTTTACCACCCTCCCCTTCACCGGTTCTTTGACTCTCGTGACGTCCGTTTCGACGAGTCCGTCCCCTACTACGTCAGGTACCCCTGTCGAGGTCTCCCGGCTCCTCCTGCCCCTCTCTTCCTGACTTCAGCTCCCCCTCCTGCTCCCCCGGTACAGCCT
This sequence comes from Closterium sp. Naga37s-1, assembly GCA_947471745.1. Classification (NCBI taxonomy): domain Eukaryota; kingdom Viridiplantae; phylum Streptophyta; class Zygnematophyceae; order Desmidiales; family Closteriaceae; genus Closterium; species Closterium sp. Naga37s-1. The sequence continues at coordinate 2,282,191 of CANJKZ010000072.1, read as the reverse complement.
TCCCCCCCTGGTCCTGCCCCGTCAGGTGTGTCCCACGCTACCCCTCCCCCCTCGGTAGCCCCTCAAGTGCAGCCTCCTTCCCCGCAGTCCTCCTCCCAGCCTACAGCAGACCCTGCGGGAGCCGGTTTTTGTGGCGAGGACCCTGGAGGTGCTAGCTCTAGAGGTGCTGGAGTTGGAGCAGAGAGCGTACTTGTGCGAGGTCCTGGATCTGGGGGTGCTGGAGTTGGAGCTGAGCCCATGACTGCAGGAGACTCTAATCTTCGGGGAGCTGGTGTTAGTGGAGCTGTCCCTGGGAGTGCTACGAATGGGGGTGCGCCCTCTGCTGGACCTGGAGAGCCTGGGACGGAACCTGTTACTTCTGGTGGTGCTAGCTCTGGGGGTGGTGCGACTGGTTCTTTGAAGAGCGGTCCTGGGGCTACCACCGCTCCGGACACTACTCCTCCCCCCCACCCCTACCCGACCCGGCACCGCCCGTGTTCGCCGTGCCCGTGAGGAGCAACTGGAGTTGGAGCTAGAGGAGAGATAGTTGGAGCGGCAGCAGCTGGAGCTACAGCGGCTGGAGGAGCAGGAGCAGCAGCAGCAACCAGAGCAAGAGCATCCGCAGCAGCAGCCGCAGCAGCAGCAGCAGCCACCTCCTCCTCTTGTCTCTGGTCTTCGGATCCTCGGTCTCCCCTCTCCTTCTCCTCCCTCCCCCCCCTCTCCTCCCGTCTCTGGTCCTCCGCTTCCTCCTCCTGACCCCTCCCCAGCTGTTTTCCCTCCTCCTCTGCCCCTGTTGTCCCCTCCTCTTTCTCACACTTGGCCTTTGGGTCGCTCTCCTCGTGCTCGTCCCTCGTCCCCTGTTCCCTTCACAAACCTTCGTACTGCCCTGTTTCATTCTAGTCTGCCTCGTTTGTCTCCTTCTGTACTTCCTTCTCCTCCTGAGTCGGCTCTCACTGCTTCCCTCTCTACTCCTATCAAAGACTACTACCACACATACCGTCCTGTTCTCTCTCGTGCTCTTGCCTCTCTTCTTACCGACCCACGTGCTTCCCTGTCCTCTGTCTCTGATGTTACTGCCGCAGTCACTGAGTTTGCCTCTACTCGCTGCCTTGACTACGCCACCAGTCTTGTGGCTGCTCCTCCTACCAGTCCTCTAGCCGTCGGGGGTGAGTCTGCCCTTGGCTGTGACGCCTTAGAGGACAGGCAGTTTGAGCTGGATTTCATGGCAGCCGCTTCCCCTCATCTCTGTGCCATGCTGCTCGCCCCTGAGGGAGATCCCGACGCCCTTGACATACCGAATCCTCGCACTTATGCTGAGGCAGTGTCAGGGCCTTGGGCCTCTCAGTGGAGAGCTGCCATGGACTCAGAGATGGCCTCCTACAGATCTACAGGCACCTACGTCGACGAGGTTCCCCCCCTTGGGGCGAACGTAGTCGATGGCATGTGGATCTTCAAGGCGAAGCGGCCACCAGGATCTCCTCCGGTCTTCAAGGCGCGCTATGTGGCCAGAGGTTTCAGACAGCGCGAGGGAGTTGACTTCTTTCAGACCTTCGCGCCTACCCCGAAGATGACCACTCTTCGGGTGTTACTGCCCATAGCAGCACAGAGAGACTACAAGTTACACTCTCTTGACTTCTCCACTGCTTTCCTTCAGGGTAGCCTACAAGAGGAGGTCTGGTTTAGTCGTCCATCTGCCTTCACTGGCACTTTCCCTCCTGGGACCTAGTGGAGGCTTAGGCGACCGGTCTACGGTCTTCGTCAGGCTCCTTGTGAGTGGCACGACACCCTTCGCTCTACCCTTTCTGACCTTGGTTTCCAGCCTTCTTCTCCCGACCCGTCGCTGTTCGTTCGTCGTGGCTCCACAACGTTTTTTGTACTGGTCTACATTGACGACCTGGTTTTCGCCACTGCTGACAGGGTTGCTTCGGCTAACATGAAGCTCGAACTACAGAAGAGACATACTTGCACTGACCTTGGTGAGCTGCACCACTACTTTGACCTGCAGATCACCAGGGACAGAGCTTCTCGCACCATTACACTCTCACAGTCACACATGGTGCAGCAGGTCCTTCAGCGGTTCGAGATTCAGGCGTGGACAGGCTCGTTTCGACTTTGTTGAGTCCGAGGCCAACACTACAGACATCTTCACCAAGGCCCTGCCGCCTTGTGACCACCAGAGGTGTTGTGTGCATTGACACAGGTTTTCGCCTTGCATAGTCTTGAGTTCTCTCCTTGCTTTGTTTATACACTTTACATATACCTTTGTGAACTCTTGAACTAGCCTTGTGGCTCTTTTGCTTGTGCTCGGAGTATGTGGTGGCTTTGTGATCCACCCTGAGCTTTGTTTCTTTGTGACTGGTCTTGTGACCGTACACTTTTGGTTTTGCCTGACACCCCTCACTTAGACTATGGGGGTGTGTCAAATATTGTAGTCTTAGTGATGTGTGTTATAGGGGGTACAACTATTAGGGTTAGGTTTATGTACCCAACCAACCTTAGTGAAACCAACACTTTCATTCTTGACAGGAAAAGACCTCAATACCTCGGTGGGGGCGACTCCTGTAGTAGCAGACAGACCCGACGAACGTAACGTCATGAGAAGCGAAGAACTGGTGGGTGACCGGGTCATAGAACACCCAGCCGGAGGCGTCCAAAGAGAAGCCAAGAAAGACGCAAGCACGAGTGCGCGGAGACAACTTGTTTGCGCCACGGGCGCGAACGTGAGCCAGAGAACCCCAGACACGGAAGTCAGCTGCTACGTCCGGAGAACCTGTCCAAAGGGAGACCGGCGTCACCCGTGGCCGTGTGTGACTGGGCCATAGGTTCAGCTGGTGCGCGGTGTAGCGGACTGCCTGAGGCCACAAGAACTTAGGGGCACCGGCATGGCACATGGAGGTACGGGCAACCTCCATGAGCAGGCCGATGCGTCGCTCGGCTGCCCCATTCTGCTGCGGCGAGGCTGGTAGCGTGTAAGACTGGATGATCCCCCGGCCCTGACAGAATGTCTCCAGGCGAGTGGAAGAAAACTCACCACCACGGTCCGAGTGTAGGCGAAGCCCACACAGGCCCTGGACGCCACCCCACGCTAGTAGCCACGGCTCGAGGACGGTAGGCATGTCGGCCTTCCGTCGCAAGGGGAAAACCATGGTGTAGTGGGAGTAGTCGTCCACCACAATTAGGAAGTAGCGCTCCTGACGTGGGCCAAGGAACGGGGAGGGGCCCCAGACGTCCAAGTGCAGGGTCTGAAAGGGAGCCGTGGTGGGGGGCAACAAGGAGGAGTGAGGGGCAGCACGCTGCCGACCCTCGACGCAAGGAGTGCACGGCGGCGCAGGCGAGCGGGGAAGCGGAGCAAGCGACTCTGGGAGACCTGAGACCAGACGGTAACGTGCCATCCTACTGAGACGTGGGAACGACGGGTGACCTAGACGGTGGTGCCAGAGGACCGACGGGTGGGTGAGGGACCGACAATCACACGACACAGCAGCTACCTGACCTGACCTGACCTGACCTGACCTAGTGTGGTGGGACCCAGTGTGTAGTGAGTACAGACTAGAGCCCGGCTCCTTGTGAAAAGTGACCAGAGGGGCCCCAGTGGTACCGACTATGCAGGAGGCAAAAGGCTCGTCCAATGGGAAAGTAGTGACTACACCTAGGTCGTGGAGGTGACTGACACCCACCAGGTTCCTGGAGAACGAGGGGGTGTAGTAACCTGTGAGGAACCCAGAGGGATCCGCCGGACACGGGAGAGTGGTGGTGCTACGAGCAACTACAGGTCCCACAGAGGGGTCAGCCAAGGCGACAGTGACTGGAGTGCGCAGTGGTGTGAGGTCAGTACAGTCGCAAAAGAAACAGCTGGATGCTCCAGAGTCTAGGGTGAAAGAAAGCTGTGCAGTCTGTGAAGTCGCACCCGAACCAGCTACAAAGGCTGGTGCTATACTAGAGGTAGCTGCAGCTCCTACACAAAGACCCTCTGAGGCGCCTAGACTAGAAACAACACACGCACCAAGACTGGAGACACAGGTCTCTACTCGTGCAGCCGAGAATGGTCCTAGACTAGGTAGGTGAGACTCAACTGGTGCAGCAGTGCGCTGGCGAAGACGTGAGGGCCAGTGTGGTGTGATAGCTTAAGGACCAAAACGCTCACGGTGGAGGTCGTCGAGTCGACGGTAGCAGCTGGACGCAGAGTGGTCAGGACTCCAGCAGGTAGTGCCAGCACCAGGGCCTGTCAGGGCCCGGTACCCGTAGGGACAGACGTCTCGCCCACTTCTAGCTGAGCCACTACTGGGGGCCTCCACACTTTGGACCTGCATGTCCCCACTGCCGGGAGTGCTGCGGCTGGCCCCTCTACTGTAGAACTCTAGTACACACCATGTGAGTAGCTAGAAACGGGGGGGGATGCACTGGCGGTAGCCTAAGCTGCTGCTGGTGCGCTGGGGGTGGCATGTGCTGCTGCTGGTTCTGCTGGGGGCAGCCTACGCTGCTGCTGGTTCTGCTGGGGGCAGCCTAAGCTGCTGCTGGACAGGTGGGGCTGCTGGACAGGTGGGGCTGCTGGACAGGTGGGGATGCTGGACAGGTGGGGCTGCTCGGCAGGTGAGGCTGCTGGACAGGTGGGGCTGCTGGACAGGTGGGGCTGCTGGACAGGTGGGGCTGCTGGACAGGTGGGGCTGTTGGGCAGGTGGGGCTGCTGGACAAATGGGGCTGCTGGACAGGTAAGGCTGCTGGACAGGTGGGGCTACTGGCGCATTTCTAGCAGCTGCTGGCACTGCTAGGACGGTTCTAGCGGCTGCTGGCGCTGCTAGGACGGTTCTAGCAGGTCTGGGGCGGCAAATTTCTGGTGAGGCGGCGGTTTTCTGCTCGTGGGGCGGCAGATCGCGGGTGAGGCGACAGCTAACAGACTGGGCAGCGGGTAAGGCGGTGGGTGGGGCCGCGTCTAACGGGTGGGGCGGTGGTTACGACGGTGGGGAACGGTTGGGGCGACGGGTCACTCCTGCACGCACCTGCTGCTGGGCGTGCGTGCGACTAACGATGGGGCCGCGGGGCTTGCTAACGAATAGGACTCGGGGCCCACAAATGAAAGGCCGCGGGGCCCGCCAACAAAAGGCCGCGGGGCCCACTAACGAAAGGCCGCGGGGCCCGCTACCGAAAGGCCGCGGGGTCCGCTAACTGCGGAGATAACTAGTTCAACGGGAGCTAGGCTACGGGCTAGGCACGGGGCAAGAGTGATCTCCATGTTCGTTCACTTGGTTGTTTGCTTGTGCTTACACTACTTGTTGGTTCACGGGGAAATTTGGCAAGAGTTTCACTAGCAAAAGTTCACAACAATAGTTGATACTACATTGGCAAAACAAACTACATCAGAGCTAGGTAGGCTGCTGGTCAACCTCCATCGTAGCATGGTCGACCGTGATCCAGCGCAGCAGAGCTCGCACCGCTCCAGCATTGCAGAGTAGCGGTTTGCCAACGTTGCAAGTCCACGGTGTGCCAACGTTGCAGCAAGTCGGCTGCACAGCGTTGCACCCGCAGGACAACGGTGCATCTGCTTTGCAGGTGCGTGCAGCTGGTTGGTGCACCACTCCTTGTCACGTGCACAGTGCAGACGTCCAGGTCGAGTCCACGCCAGCGACTGCGCCTACCAGCCATGTCAACTTCAGGATACCACTTCCGAGGTCGGCCTCGAAGCAACCACCCCGGTGACCATCGCACACGTCGCCCGGGTAACTCGGTCGACCGGGCAACCACGCCTGGTCGCCTAGCCCAGTCGGACGTCGGTTGCACCAGACCGGCGTCCCTAGAAGAGGTGTTCCAGCACCCAGATCGACGTCCGGATGCCTAGGTCAGCGTCAAGGCGCCCAGGGCGCTTTCCAGGCGCCCAGGTCGGTGTCTAGCCTTACAGGACGCCGTCTAGACGCCCAGGTCGGCGTCCAGGCATCCATGACACCGTACAGGTGCCCAAGTCGGCGTCCATGCTCCTAGGACGCCGTCCAGATGCCCAGGACAGCGTCCTCCTGCTCGCGCCCTCCAGCCAGGCGCCCTCCAGCTTGGCGCCCTTCTGCCAGGCGCCCTCTAGTCACGCGCCCTCCAGTTCGGCGCCTGCCACTGCAGCTGATCGGCTGCGCTCTCCGCACACCCGAGAACGAAATCGGCTCTGCCCAAGCGAGGAGAGGGCCAACCACAACTCTCGTTGACACTCCCCAACCGTGTTCACGCTTGGGCCCCCAGCCCACACGCCAGCACCACTCGGAGAATAGCCCGTCGGCGTGCACACAATACACATTACACCGGTCACCGCACCAGCCATGCAAGAGGGCATGGCACCTACCGCTGCACGTCGTTGTCACCGTCGCCTATGTCGGCCAGGCGCACTTGGCCGATTGCAACGGGTTTAGGGTTTAGGGTTTAGGGTTTAAGGTGATGTCCGGCCTCGTCGTCGTCGCTGCGAACTGCAGGGAGCCGAACTTCTGCCGATACTCCTCCTCCTGGCGCACCTGTGCCTCCTCGTCATCGAAGGCGAGTGTGGCATAGGCGTCAACCGAGACCGGCGTCTTCGGGGTGCGCCCGTTCTGCTCTTCGTCGAGGAAGTGCTACTGCTGGCGGCGAGCAGGTCGTCGACGTAGACCAGCACCCAGCAGGCAACACCATCGGCGCCGACCTTGAAGTACAACGCCTTCTCGACCTGGCTCTTCCTCCAACCGACGCTCATCAGCACGGCGTCGAGCGCCCTGTACCACAGCAGCGGCGTCTTCTTCAGCCCGTACAGGCTCTTTAGCAGCTTGCACACCCGGCCGGTCCCGTCGTTGAAGTGGTCCGGCAGGGACATGTAGAGCACTCGGTCGAGCTTGCTTTTTAGGAAGGCGTTCTTCATGTCGAGCTGCATCAGGTTGAGGCTGAGGACGACGACGATGTTGAGGAAGAACCTCAGCCTGACGTAGCTGCTCACCGGCGTGTACGTCTCGTCGTAGTCGGCGCCATACACTGTCAGAATGTATTTGCTGTCTAGCCTGCAGTGGGGTACTCTGTAGTGAGCACAACCCAATTTAGGGTTAGCTATTTGTATCCCAACTTTCTATAGTAAAACACCTCATTCTCCCTCTCGACTTTCCTCACCCTCAACTCTCTCGACATTCAATGCTTAGCTTTCCTCCCTAGCCATGGTTCCTAAGTTAAAGCTACTATTCTAACATGCCATCAGAGTAGGTCGTTCCTAGGACCTCACATTAATGGGCCCACCACCTAATGCCCTGCTAGCCTAGGCCCCGGCCCGTCGACACCAGGCGTCGTCCCTAGCCCCTAGGCTCGGCCCCTTGGCCCCGTCGCCCCTAGCTGTGCCCCTCGGCCCCACTGGCCCCGTCAACTTCGTCGCCCCGCGCCCGGCCCAGTACCTCGCCCAGCGCCCGGCCCATACCTAGCCCGCGCCCGGCCCCGTACCTAGCCCGCGCCCGGCCCGTACTTAGCCCGCGATCGGCCCGTGCCTAGCCCGCGCTCGGCCCCGTTCCTAGCCCCGCGCCCGGCCCGTACCTTGCCCGCGCCTGGCCCTGTACCTAGTCCGCGATCGGCCCGTACCTAGCCTCGCGCCCGGCCTCTGTTCCGCGCCCAACGCCCGGCCCCGTACCTAGCCCGCGCCCGGCCCGTACCTCGCCCTCGCCTGGCCCCGTACCTAGCCCGCGCCCGGCCCATCCCTAGCCCGCGCCCGGCCCGTGCCAAGCCCGTGCCTGGCCCCGTCCTTCGCCCAGCGCCCGGCCCCGTCTCTTGCCCGCGCCCGGCCCCGTCACCAGCTCGCGCCCGGCCCGTACCTAGCCAGCGCCCGGCCCGTACCAAGCCCACGCCTGGCCCTGTACCTCGCCAGCGCCCGGCCACGTACCTAGCCCGCGCCTGGCCCCGTACCTAGCCCGCGCCCAGCCCCAGTTCAGCGCCCAGCGCCCGGCCCCGTACCTGCCCAGCGCCTGGCCCCGTACCTGCCCAGCGCCCGGCCCCGTAACTGCCCAGCGCCCGGCCCCGTACCTGCCCAGCGCCCGGCCCCGTCCCTGCCCAGCGCCCGGCCCCGTAACTGCCCAGCGCCCGGCCCCGTACCTGCCCAGCGCCTGGCCCCGTCCCTAGCCCAGCGCCCGGCCCCGTACCTGCCCAGCGCCCGGCCCCGTCCCTAGCCATGGCCCCGTCGCCCCTAGCCATGGCCCCTCGTGACCTGCCGCCCCTAACCGCGGCCCCGGTGCCCTGTCGCAACATGGTGGGTAAGGGGGTGGCAAGAGGGGGTTCTTCCTGCCCGCGTGCCCTACAGTCGCACGCGCAGCTCCGCCCCCGCCCCCCTCCCCCCCCTCCATGGGGACGGTGGGGAGAGGGCGTGAGGGGGTGGCGGATGTGCCTCAGCAGCAGCAGCTGCCGCCACGCCTCCTCCTCTCTCTCTCCCTGCCGCACCTTGTGTTGGGAGAGGGGGGGGAGCTTGGAGGTTCAGGGGGAGGCAGGAGGGGATCTGCAGCACCAGCCCCCCCACCCTTCTCCTACCTCCCCCTGCTGCGGGTGCAGTAGTGGGGGGAAGGGATCTGCCATCCCCCTGCTGCGGATGCGGCAGTGGGGGGAGGGGACCTGCAGCACCAGCCCCCCCCTCCCCCCCTCCCTTCTCCTACCTCCCCATGCTGCGGGTGCAGCAGTTGGGGGAGGGGATCTGCAGCACCAGCCCCCCCCCCCCCCCTCCCCTTCTCCTCCATCCCCTGCTGCAGGTGCACCAGTGGGGGGAAGGTATGGGGGTGGCGGGTGTGTGAACCGTCCCCTGCTCCTCCTCCTCCTCCATCTCCCACTGCTGCAGCTGTTGCTGAGGGGGGTGGGTGTGTGGGAGCCGAGGGAGTGGTGCTAGGGGGGTGACGTGGGAGTGGAGCTAGGGGTGCAGCAAGGGGTGTGTGAAAGGGGGGTGGGACAGTTGGGGGAGGTTGAGCGGAGGCTGCCGTCTTGTCGTCTGCAGCACTTGTGGTCCGGGGCTCTGCTTCTGGTAGCTCAGAGAGCCTGCTGCGCCTCTCGCCCGTGGGTCCGTTGCTCCTGCCGCTCAGATTTAGCCGCAGAGCCAGTTACTCCTGTAGTCCGGGGCCCTTGCTCCGGTAGCCACCGTGCGCGCCGCTCCTGTTGCCCGTGTGTCTGCAGCATCAGCCGTCGCCTCCTATCTCCTCTCTTCTCACAGTCCAGCCTCCTCCTCCTCACTTGCCCTTCGTGAATGCCTCTAGCTTTGCTTGTACTGGTGAACCTGCTCTATGACTGCTTGCTCTGCTGATTATACCCCACTTTGACTATGGGGGTGTGTCAGAATGTATTTGCTGTCTAGCCTGCAGTGGGGTACTCTGTAGTGAGTACAACCCAATTTAGGGTTTGCTATTTGTATCCCAACTTTCTATTGTGAAACACCTCATTCTCCCTCTCGACTTTCCTCACCCTCAACTCTCTCGACATTCAATGCTTAGCTTTCCTCCCTAGCCATGGTTCCCAAGGCAGGCTAGATTCTAACATACACCTGTGTGAAGCCCTTCACGACCAGCCTTGCCTACTCGCGCTCGACGGTGTCGTGAATGCAGTACTTTTTCGTCAGCACCCACTGGTTCTTCATGATGTTCACCCCAGGTGGGCGTTCCACCAGCTCCCAAGTTTCCATGCTGATGAGGCTGCGGATCTCCTCCTCCATGGCAGTTTTCACCGCCTTGCCCTTCCAGCTTGCCAACGCCTCCTTCACCGTCATCGTGGAGATATCCTAGCGATGCTCGGGGTCGGCGTGCATGTCGGGGTCGAGCTCCGGTAGTTCCTCATCCTCCTCCTCGTCGTCGACCTCGTCGTACGCCGTGGTGAAGGCAGCCGGTATGTAGAAGTCGGGTGGCCTCCGAAGTCGGCCTGTACGCCGTGATCCTGGCTGGACTTCCACCACATCGCTGTCGGTGGGCTCCTCGGCGCCCCCTCCATTGTCACCGGCGTCGCTGCCCTCAACGTCATGCTGCACCACAGCCGGCTTCCCTGCCGACTCCTCCCCTGCGGTCGGCTCTCCTGCCGACTGCCCAGTCGCCGACTGCTCCTTGGTCGGCTTCGCTGCTACCTGCTCCCCTGTCGGCTGCTGCCTTGCTGGTGCCTCCTTGGCCGGCTTCATCAAAGTCGGCTGCACCTCCTCGGCTTGCTACTCCCCAATCGGCGTCAGCTTCGCTCCCACGCCAACTTCGGCCACCGGTGATGCTCTTGGCCGGCGCCACTTGGGACACCCCAGTTCTCCCCTCATCGCCACTGGCCGACGTTGTAGTCAGCCCACTCAGGTCGGCGACAAGTGGTGGGGTAGGAGGTGCAGGGGAAGGGGAAGGAGGGCAGATGACGGTGTCCTCCTCAGTAAACTCACCGACCTCGGCGAGTAGAGGCAACGACGTCGTCGAGGTGTCCGTCGGCGGGGTGGTCGGCGTTCGTCCCGACGCCGGTCCGTGCTTCGACTTCCACACCTCCAGTGACATGTTCTCGTAGAACACCACGTCAGACGTGGTGACTACTCGGTTGTCGGCGATGTCGAGAAGCTCCCAGCCCTTGCTGTCCTCTGACACGCCGAGATGAAGGCCCCACTGGGCCTTCGGCTTCAGCTTCCCACTGCGCAGCTGCTCGAGGACCAGGAATTGCGCCATGCAGCCCCACACGCGTGCCAGCAACAAGTCCGGCTTCTTCTCGATGAGCAGCTGGTACGGCGTCGTCCTCGGCGGCAGCACCGACCTCTCAAGGCAGTTGCGGACCCAAACGGTCTGCCGCAGAGGAAGATGCCACTAGTGGTAATGCACGCCCATGTGCAGCAGCATCATCCGCACCGACTCTACCACAATCCTCATCTCCCTCTCTGCCATGCCGTTCTGCTGCGGGGTGTACGGGCAGGTCAGGTCGTGGACGATCCCCTTGCCGTCAGCGAAGGCGGTGAACTCCTTCCCGAGGAACTCCCCTTCCCAGTCAGAGCGCAGCATCAGCACCGACTTCTTTGTCTGCCGCTCAGCCACCGCCAGCCACTGCACGAACTCCTACAACGTGTCTGACTTCTTGGAGACCGGCCTCACCCACACGTAGCGAGTCTTGCGGTCCTTCAGCAGCAAGAAGTACAGGCTGCCATCCTTAGCAGCCACGCGAAACGGCCCGCACAGGTCGATGTGCACGACAGCCAGCACGTCGTCGGCGTCCGAGCCCTTGTCAGAGAAGGCGTGTCGCGCCAGCTTCCCGCCGACGCACGAGATGCATGGTGAGTCGGCGCCGGATGCCGACTTGAGGTCCAGCCCAGTGGCGACCTCGTGCTTCGCCGAGTGCCAGATGGTGTCCATGCCGACGTGCGCGAGCCTTGCATGCAGGGCCACCACCACCGTTGTGGGCGTTGTCGACTTCGCCGAGCAGGGACGCAGGTCGGTGCAGAGGACACGGCCGGTGTAGGTTGCCCGACCGAGGACGTCCCTTGCCGCCGTGACAAGTAACATCCCATCGCCGTCCTCCATCTTCACACTGTTCTCCTTCAGCTGGCCAGCTGACAGCAGGTTCGCGTGCACTCCTGAGACGTAGATCAGGTCGGGGATCAGCACCTGCTTCCCAGCCTCCCTTTGCAAGGCGACCTTGCCCCAGCCCTGGACGTCCTGCAGTGCACCATTGAAGCCGTGCACGTGCTTGACGTCGCCGCTTGGCTGCAGGTCGACGAAGACCTCCTTCGTCCCCATCAGGTGATGCGAGCAGCCGCTCTCGAGCAGGACCACTGCCGGGTTCGCCTGCACGGCCGCCGCCATCGCCTAGAAGTCCTCGCCAACCTCCGGCGCCAACGAGACGGTCAGCTCCACGACGCCGACCAGCGAGCACGACGCTTCCTTGTCGTCTCACCCCTTGCCGCCAGCAGAGGAGTCGGCGTCCTTCGCCGAGGTCGACTTCGTCGACTGCTTCTCCTTGCACGGCTTACTCTCTCGGCAAGGGCGACGCCCAGCCGACCTCCCTCAGCCACCCTTGGCGTCGTCCTCGTTGGAGGCACTACGGTTGGGGCACTCGAAGGAGAGATGGTCGGGGTCACCGCACAACCAGCACTCTTGACGTCGACTTCCTCCTCCACGACCACTCTCTTTAGCCAACTTCTTCTTGTCGGCGTCCTTTGCCGGCCTCCCGCCACTCCTCCCACTGCCGCTAGACTGCCCGCGCTGCCCCGGTCGGCCTCCCTGCTTCGCCGGTGCGACGTAGTTCGCCTGCGGCAGGAGCTCCAAGGACTGCTCAGCCTCCTGCATCGCCTCGTCCTGCAGGATGTACGAGGTCAGGGAGTCCTCGTTGAGCGTCGCCCGCGTGCTCGGCACCACCGACAGCTGCTTCATCAGGTTGTAGCTGCTCGGGAGCCCCTTCAGGACATGGGTGACATACGACGCCGTGAAGTACTCCACCCCGGACATCCTCATTGTGGCAAGAAGTCGTCGCGCCCGGTTGCAGTAGTCTGTCGTTGTCTCCTGGTCGCCCATCCGCAAATGCGTCATCTGCTCCTCAAGCTGGCCGATGTACAGGTCATCGGTGACCTGGTACGTCGACTCGATGAAGTGCCACGCCTGGTGGCTGGCGTCCAGGTAGTCCCTACACGGCTTCAAGGCGGTCTGCACGCCCGGCGAGCAGCACCGCGAGATGACTGTGAAGGTCAGCAGCTGCACAACACAAAACTCTGCACGCAGGTCAGGGTAGAGCTCCGATGGTGTCGCCACGGTGCCATGGGAGAAGCCTATCAGCCCAGCCATCTCCAGCTGAGGCTCAATGGCTTCCTTCCAGGTGTGAATGTCAGGTCAATCAATCAGCAGGGGGTTGACCGAGATCCTGTCCGGCGTGAATTTGAAGTAGCCGTAGCTCGGCGCTATCCCGCCTGTAGTCACGTGGGTCGCCGACATCGGCGCCATTCTGCTCCAACGTCCACCAACGTCGCCCTGCAAGGTGCCTGCAGCCGCCGACGACTGCATCCATTGTGTCTGAACGCCGCCGACTTCATCGGCGTGAATCACACCTCGCTGCCTCGACGACATGCCTCCCGCACTGCTGCCGACTTGGTCACCACCGGCGTGGACGCTCACGTCGACGCCGCCCTTGGTGTTCACCGGTCGAGGAGAAGCAGGTCGTGAAGGGTGCTCCATCGCCCACACGGCACGGATGCCAGCCTCGACGACTGCTCAAGGGATGTCCCCATACTCACGCGCCTCATGGCGTCTCCTCGAATCCTCCAGCCATGCCTCTAGGGTGTTCACCACCCCTGCGTCACCTATGGCGACTACCATGGTGACTCACGCACAGCTGCCGGCCTACGAACACAATAGGTAAGTGCAAAAGTCGGTTAGACTGAAAACTACGTCGCGGTGCCGTCCACGCTCACCGCACCATGCGGAGATAACTACTTGGGGGAGCTAGGCTACGGGCTAGGCATGGGGCAAGAGTGATCTCCGCGTTCGTTCACTCAGTGGTTTGCTTGTGCTTGCACTACTTGCTGGTTCACAAGGGGAATTTGGCAAGAGTTTCACTAGCAAAAGTTCACAACAATAATTGATACTACATTGGCAACACAGACTACATCAGAGCTAGGTAGGCTGCTGGTCGACCTCCAGCGCAGCATGGTCGACCGTGATCCAGCGCAGCAGAGCTCGCACCGCTCCAGCATTGCAGAGTAGCGGTTTGCCAACGTTGCAAGTCCACGATGTGCCAACGTTGCAGCAAGTCGGTTGCACAGCGTTGCACCCGCAGGACAACGGTGCATCTGCTTCGCAGGTGCGTGCAGCTGGTTGGTGCACCACTCCTTGTCACGGGCACAACGCAGACGTCCAGGTCAAGTCCACGCCAGCGACTGTGCCTACCAGCCACGTTGACTTCGGGATACCACTTCCGAGGTTGGCCTCAAAACAACCACCCCGGTGACCATCGCACACGTCGCCCGGGTAACTCGGTCGACCGGGCAACCACGCCTGGTCGCCCAGCCCAGTCGGACACCAGCTGCACCAGACCGGCGTCCCCAGAAGAGGTGTCCCAGCATCCAGATCGACGTCCGGATGCCTAGGTTGGCGTCAAGGCGCCCAAGGCGCTGTCAAGACGCCCAGGTCGGCGTCTAGCTGTTAGAATTGGGAGCATAGTGGGGAGGAGCAAGCTTAGGAGCCATGGCTAGGGTGTGAAGCTAGGCATGATTTTCGAGGGAAAAGTCAAGAAGGAGAAGTGGTTTCACTATAGAAAGTGGAGTACAAATAGGGTAGGAAAGGTGGGTACACCACCAAGCAGGAAGTTAGGATAACTACACTAAGGCTAGAACTACATGCAGTTATAATATAATTCTGACATCCCCCCTTAACTGCATGCAGAAAGAGCCAAGTGCTAGACACAACCTGCAGGGGTACACCAAGCATAACAAAGCAGCAACACGCAAGAGCAGTGACAACCAGTGCAATAGTGGCAGATACAGTTGCAGCAAACCCGCAGCCAAGGTAGAAGCAGCAGAAGCAGGAGCGTGCGGCGGCAAGGGCGGCGGCACAGCAGCAGTAGGTGCATGTGGCGGCAGGCCGCCTGGAGAGCAGGAGCGTGCGGCGGCAAGCGACGGCGGCACAGCTGGGCTCAACGGCAGCACCTGCCGCACAACAGCAACAGAAATTCAAGACAAGCAAAGTGGCAACCGGGGCTGCAGCTGGAGGTACCACGGGAGCAGAGGGCGGCAGTTGCAGATGAGAGGGGGGGGGCTGCTTCGCTCGCCACACTCTGTCGTCCCCCCTTAACCGCTCTCATCCCCCCTACACCTCGGTCCTCCCCCCCCCCCCCACACACAGCAACAAGCGCTGCAGTGGAGAGAGAAAGAGGGAAGGGAGGGACAGGTGCTGCAGATCCCCTCCTGCCTCCCCCTGAACCTCCAAGCTCCCCCCCCCCTCCCAACACATGTGCAGCAGTGGGAGAGAGAGGAGGAGAGGCGGCAGCAGGTCACCCACACCCGCCACCCCCATACCCTCCCCCCACTACTGCACCTGCAGCAGGGGGATGGAGGAGAAGGGGGGGGGCGGGGGGGGCTGGTTCTGCAGATCCCCTCCCCCCCACTGCTGCACCCGCAGCAGGGGGAGGGAGGAGAAGGGGGGGCGGGGGGGGCTGGTGCTGCAGATCCCCTCCCCCCCACTGCCGCATCCGCAGCAGGGGGATGGAGCAGAAAGGGGGGGCGGGAGGGGCTGGTGCTGCAGATCCCCTCCTGCCTCCCCCTGAACCTCCAAGCTCCCCCCCCCCTCCCAACACAAGGTGCGGCAGAGAGAGAGAGAGGAGGAGGCGTGGCGGCAGCTGCTGCTGCTGAGGCACATCCGCCACCCCCTCACACCCTCTCCCCCCCGTCCCCATGGAGGGGGGGGAGGGGGGGGAGGGGGGCAGGGGCGGAGCTGCGCGTGCGACTGTAGGGCACGCGGGCAGGAAGAACACCCTCTTGCCACCCCCTTACCCACCATGATGCAACAGGGCACCGGGGCCGCGGCTAGGGCCGACAGGTCGCAAGGGGCCGAGGCTAGAGGCGACGGGGCCGCGGTTAGGGGCGGCAGGTCGCGAGGGGCCATAGCTAGGGGCGACGGGGCGACGGGTCGACGAGGGCTGCGGCTAGGGGCGACGGGGCCAAGGGGCCGAGGCGACGGGGCCTAGGGTCGCTAGGGGCCGCAGCTGGGGGCGATGGGGCCTAGGGGCCGCGGCTAGGGGTGACGGGGCCAAGGGGCCGAGGCGACGGGGCGACGGGCCTAGGGTCGCGAGGGGCCGCAGTTGGGGGGCGACGGGGCCTGGGGGACGCGGCTAGGGGCGACGGGGCACCGGGGCCGAGGCGACGGGGCCTAGGGTCGCGAAGGGCCGCAACTGGGGGCGACAGGGCCTAGGGGCTGCGGCTAGGGGTGACGAGGCTAAGGGGCCGAAGCGATGGGGCGACGGGCCTAGGGTCGCGAGGGGCCGCAGTTGGGGGCGATGGGGCCTAGGGGCCGCGGCTAGGGGCGACGGGGCGACGGGCCTAGGGTCGCGAGGGGCCGAGACGACGGGGCCTAGGGGGCGCGGCTAGGGGCAACGGGGCCAAGGGGCCGAGGGGCTCCAGCAAGGGGCGACGGGGCCAAGGGGCCGAGGCGACGGGCCTAGGGGCCGAGCCTAGGGGCTAGGGGCGACGCCAAGGGGCGACGGGCCGGGGCCTAGGCTAGCAGGGCAGTAGGTGGTGGGCCCATGAACATTAGGTCCTAGAAGCGACCTTCTCTGATAGCATGTTAGAATACGTAGCTTAGTGGGGAGGAGCAAGCTTAGGAGCCATGGCTAGGGTGTGAAGCTAGGCATGACTGTCGAGGGAAAAGTCGAGAAGGAGAAGTGGTTTCACTATAGAAAGTGGAGTACAAATAGGGTAGGAAAAGTGGGTACACCACCAAGCAGGAAGTTAGGATAACTACACTAAGGCTAGAACTATATGCAGTTATAATATAATTCTGACACTAGCCTCCCAGGACGCCATCCAGGCGCCTAGGTCGGTGTCCAACCTTACAGGATGCCGTCCAGACGCCCAGGTCGGCGTCCAGGCTCCTAGGACGCCGTCCAAACACCGAGGACAGCATCCTCCTGCTCGGCGCCCTCCAGCCAGGCGCCCTCCAGCTCGTCGCCCTTCTGCCAGGCGCCCTCCAGCCAGGCGCCCTCCAGCTCGGCGCCTGCCACTGCAGCTGATCGGCTGCGCTCCCCGCACACCCGACAATGAAGTCGGCTCCGCCCAAGCGAGGACGAGGCCAACCACAACTCCCGTTGACACTAACGAAAGAACGCGAGGCCCGTTAAATAACTGCTGCGACGAGTGACGGGTGACGGGAAAAAAAAAAGAGGAAAACAGGCTGCGATCGACAGGGGGAAACGAGTGACGGGCGACGGGCGACGGGCGACAAGGGGGGGGGGGGGGGGGGTCTACGGGCGACGGGGCCTAAGGTAAGCATGCTACGGGCGGTCTAGGACAGGTCGCGACTAGGTGGGCCCATAACTTAGTCGAGTGATTTTTCCTAAGGGGAAAATCTCACTGGGGTTAACCTAGCTCTATACCATGTCACAATATAAAAGTTAACTATGAAATGAAACATACAGCAAGATATATCTCGTGAACCCAAACCTAACCCTACGTCAAGAATATACACCTAGACAAACAAATATAAGCTACAACAAATATAGCTTGACAGGTAGACGGGGCTGGTCGACCTGCACGGGGGCCACTGCAAGGGCGTCGACTTCGGGAGGACGCCGACTCCGGGAGGTCGACTTGGGAGGTCGATCTGTGGAGGGCGACGACTTGGTGATGCCGACTTGTGGAAGCCGACCTGGTGTGGTCGGCAGACAGCTGTGCTAGTCAACCTAGAGCTGGTCGACCAGGAGTGACGTAAGCATGCAAATAAATATATAGATCAAAGTACAAGCAAAGTCATGCAGTGAGCAAGTAAGGCAAAGAAGGCACAAGGCCTAAAACAGTAGAGAAGCGCTGATGATCACCAGGCTGAAGTGCCTTGGTGAATATATCAGCAGTGTTGGCCCTAGTGGCCAAGTACGCAAGACGAAGCTGACCACGCTGTTGCAACTCTCGAGCAAGGAAGTATCGCAGAGCGATGTGCTTCGTTCGGTGCTCCAGTCTGTGCTCCTCACGCAAGGCAATCATGGGCTTGTTGTCTACGTACAGAACTGGAGGCGAACGAGGCTGCTCTCCCAAGTCGGTTAGCAGGTAGGTGAGCCAGCGTAACTCCTATGCAGCCATGGCCCCAGCGTAGATCTCAGCCACACAACTGGAACTGAGAACCGAAGACAAGCAGGTAGACCGCCAGGAAACCGAGACTGAAGGTGTAACCCTGTGACGACCGCTGCGTAGCCAACTCATCAACCCAAGAAGCGTCTGCGTGACCAGTGAGGACAACTGGACCTAGTCCTCCAAGCACGAGCCCCATGCCCAACGTACTGCACAAGTAATGCTGTACCCTCTTCGCAGCATCCCAGTGCACCTTTTGGTGCCTACCGGGAGCCACGTAGCGAGCCAGGAGGCTGAGAGGGTACGCGAGGTCAGGTTGTGTGCAGGTCATCAGGTACATGAGGCAACCCACAAGCTCTGGGTACGGACCACTCGGCTCTACGGACTCGTCCGAAGGTGGAGGTGAGAGCGAGTGGCCGGTTGACAGAAGAGTGGGCTGTGGCGAGGAGAACAGGAAGCCGAAGCGCTGAAGGACCTGGTGCACCATGTGTGACTGAGTCAGGGTGATGGTGCGCCGTGCTCTGTCCCGGGTGATTTGCAAGCCAATATAGCTGCGCAGTTCACCCAGGTCAGTGCAGGTGTGTTTCTTCTGCAACTCCTACTTCACAAGGGTCAGTGCATCAGTGTCAGCAGTGGCAAAGACCAGGTTTTCAAAGTAGACGAGGATGTAGAACGGCAGCAGAGACGTGTCGGTGCGTAGAGACAGCGACGGGTCAGCAGTCGAAGGAGTAAACCCTAGAGCCGCAAGTGTAGTCTTCAGGGTGTCGTGCCACTCGCGAGGCGCCTGGCGGAGACTGTAGACTGGCCGCCGGAGGCTCCACCGAGTACCTGCAGGAAATGACTTGGTGAAGCCAGGTGGGCGGCGTGGCCAGATCCCCTTGTGCAGGCGGACCTGCAAGAAAGCTGTACTGAAGTCCAGCGAGTGCAACTCTTAGTCACGCTGAGTGGCGACGTGCAGCAACACCCGAAGATTAGTCATCTTTGGGGTGGGGGAGAAGGTCTGGAAGTAGTCGACCCCCTATCGCTGACTGAAGCCTCTAGCAACGGGGAGGGCTGTGAGGTGACGGGGCTGCAGGGCGACAGGCTACGGGGGGGGCGCCCTTCTAACGCGCGATTCGGGGGGCCCGTGGGGGCCTTCCTAGGTCGCAACGTGGGGGACCCGCGGGGGTCCTTCTAGCTCGCGATTCGGAGGGGCCGCGGGGGCCTTCTAGCTCGCGATTTGGGGGGCCCGCGGGGGCCTTCTAGCTCGCGATTTGGGGGGACCCGCGGGGGCCTTCCTAGGTCACAACGTAGGGGACCCGCGGGGGCCTTCCTACGTCACGACGTGGGGGACCCGCGGGGGTCTCTCTCTAGCGTGCGATTTGACGAGGGGGAGCGGGGCACTAAGGGGTGACGGGGCATTAAGGGTAACTGGGTACTAACCTGTAAGCGCGGGATGGTGGGCCCATAGGAATCGAATCGCTCTGAATTGAGTAGAAACAAGTAGTACGAGCATATAGCAGACCCTAAGGGGGTTATACCTTCTACAGCATAGCTCAGTGTAACACCTAGACTAAACTAACAAACTATAACAATTATAGTTTGACACCCACTGCTGAGGCTGCTGCTACACCTGCCGCTAAACCTGCTGCTGCGGCTATCCCTGCTGCTGTTGCTATCCCTGCTGTGGTTGCTGCTGCTTGGGCTAGTGCTATTGCTATGCCGTGTACCAAGCAGCCGCTCCAGCACCCCTCCCTGTTGGGCCCGCAGGCCTAGGACCACCTCCAGTGCTGCCTCCACAAGATGCATTAGTGCCACCAGTATCTCCGCCACCCCCTCCACTACCACCACCACCACCACCACCCATCACCCCTTTCTTACCTCCCTTGGGCCACCCACTCATGGTGGACACAGCTGCAGTATCGTTAGAAGCAGGACGCGGTCGAGGAAAGAGAAGCAGTGAAGGTGGGGAGCTGTGGGACAGTACACCCCTGAAAGAGTAGGGAAACTATAGCGGATGCTGCTCTCGATGTCCTTGAGAGCTGTCTCAAGGACATCAATAGTGCGCACAGTATGCTGCTTCCGAAGAAGCGCGTCACAGACAGGTGCAAGGCGGCCAGGGAGGCTAGTGACGAGGAAGTGAATAGTGATTGCCATAGGCGGGGGAAGTAGTGCAAGCCCAGCCTCAGTAGAAACAGCACGGTAGCTGATGCCGAGCAAGCGCATATGGGTGATAAGGTCAGCAGTGCGATCAAACGCTCCTAGGTCGGGAAATAGAAACGGCATCAAGAGGCGACCAAGAGAGGTGGAGGAGGGAATGGAATAACGGATATTTAATGCAGTGAACGAGTCCTTGGCAGATCGGACCTGGATGAAGTGAGCCTCCTCAGACACAGGGTTTAGGAGTGCAATGCAAGCCGTCGCGTGACGAGACTGTCACACCGACAGAGCTGTACGGGCCCTGTCAAAGTGCTCCCGGTCTGCGTCAGTAGGCTCGTCAGGCAGGGCAACCAGGGGCGGAGGGGAAGGCAGATCACCAGAGGCGTGCGCCTAGAGCGTATCATCATCCTGAGCTGACTTTGGAGGTACCGCTCGGCACGGAGGAGCTAGGAGGGGAATTCTAGGGCTCTACCATCCGCATCAAAATGCAGGACTCGAGTGGACGCAATAATGAAAGGGCTACCGGTTTAGGAGCGCAAGGATAGGAGTGGCCAGAGTGAGAAACGAAGGAGGGGCGTACGATGCCAGAAGAAACGGGTCCACAAACGAACGGAGCTTGAGAATAACACATCCGGAGGGGCGAGTCTAGGAAAGGCCTGAGCGAGTGGTGAGTAGAGCCAGAAGGGCTAGTCTAGGGATGCCAGGCACGGAGAGGCACTAACACCAATCAGCCCCAGGAAGGTCGACTACGGCTGCCAGCCGCCGGGTGGGGAATGCCTATGGCAGCAGGCGCATGAAGGGCAGCAGGCACTGGTGGGGTAACGGGTGCCGCTAGCACTGCGTGCAAGACTTTAGGTGCGCTGCTGGAGGGGCATGGAAGGGTGCTGCATCTGTGGGCGCGGTAGGTGCAATTGCGTGTGTGGCTGCAGGTGCGCATGCGGCTGCTGTTGCGCGTGGGGCGGCAGGCGCGTGCGCCGCTGCTGGTGCGCGAGCAGCTGCACGTGCCGCTGTGAGCGTGGCGGCTGGCATTCGCACGGCTGCTTGCTGCGCGCGCAGTTGCTGCTGTGCGGGGAGCCGCTAGCGCGCGGCTGCTGCTCGTGACGGGATGGTTGTTGTGCCAAAGCACTATAGTGGCACGGTCATCGCACTCCCATTCAGCCTACAAGCCTTCTCAGCTTCTGGAATTTTGTGGGGAGGTGCTTCAACATGTGTTCTTCAGACCCTCAAAGTTTCAGAATTTTTGAAGCAGTTTAGAAGGCATGGCAACATTTTTTGGTTTGAAGACTTATGGCATCCCGGAAGTGTGTGTTACTCTTTTTTGGTAACACCCGAGTTCACCATTTCGGCTGGTGACTCATCTACCAAGCTCTGATTGGTCTGAAAATCGGTGTGGCAGTTCTTTGCCGTGTTGTGCACGTGGTCACCGAGTTTCAGGACAACCCAGCATTGGAGAAGCACGTGACAGCTGTCGAAAGTTACTGTTCCGTAGTCATGGTGCATTGTTGGCAGCATTTCCCTTGCCACCCTTTCATTGCTGTCATGCCAATGATGCAGGGACAGAGAATGAGACAAGAATTACAGGTGGTCAAGTGGGAATCTACCACCCTCCTTTTGAGAAGTGTGGTCTTCCTGGAAGCAGCTTGCAAGAGGGTGCAAGTGGGAAGACAAGCTGACTCATGGTTGGCTTGACTCACTATTGGTAGCCTTGAGTACAGCTCTGAACATCCAAGTGTGGTTGGCTTTGCTGACTTAGCTAGGATGTTTCCCATCCTTCTCTAGCCTTTCTCCCCTAGGACTCAACCTTCTCTGAGTTCCCGCGATGGTCCCAACCCCTTAAGAGTCCCCTAGGCAATGTTGTACTCACCTCTTCCTTGCATCAATGAAACTACAAGTTTTCAGCCGAGCTTACGTTTTTGTTCAAATGCATAGCGCATACACCTCTGATGAAAGCAAGCAATATACCGTTGGAGAGCAGACACATGAAGCTAACTTCTCTCCAAGTTTCAGCCTCGTATGTTATCGGAGCTGATCGTGACGGTGTTTTGAACAGAGGCAGTTCGAAGTCATAATATTCTACTTGGACGGTTTCAAGGGCATCCGCGACCCCTAAGTGGACTCTAGACTTTAACAATGGGTCGGGTAGAGCGGGGCGGGCAGCGCGGAACGGGGCGGGTGGCGCGGGCCGGGCAGCGCGAGGCGGGCAGCGCCCAGGGCGGGTAGTGCAGGGCGGGCTGCACAGAACGGGGCAGGTAGCACACGGGCGGGCACGGGACGGGGCAGCGCGCTGTGCGCAGCTGGCTACGTGCGGGTCGGGGCAGGGCATGGCCTGCTGAGGAACGGGACAGGGCAGGGCACGGCCTGCTAAGGAACGGGACAGGGCGGGCTAGGCTAGGGAACCGGGCGGGGCGGGCTAGGCTAGGCTCAGAACGTTACCTACTCGTGATACCATCTCAAAGTTAGAACAGTGAAATGTATGTGACTAACAAGATGGGAGATACAAACACTAACCCTAGAAAGTCTTGTACTCTCTACAGCCTTACTGACTATAGGCTATCAAGATAACATATAGCATTTGACAGATGACACCTGCCCAGTCAAATTCTGCTCAGGCAATAAATGCCTGTCCAGCTACACCACAAACTCCCGACTATCCTCTGAGCCCAGCATTGCCAGCCGTGTGCCCAGTGCATCGCCACTGCCTTGCCCATCCCATATGCCAGTGCCACTCCCCCAGAACAGTTCGCTCCATCTCCCACCCTCTCGTCTTTCTCCGCTGTCCCCCTCTCTGCTATCTAGCCTTTCTCCTGTCCGGCTCCCCTGCAGCAGGGAGGCTCGAAGGGGCTTGAGGGTTCGGAGGGCCGCAGAGGGAGTGGGGCGGGAGGAGGGAGAAGGGGAGGTGCAGGAGAGGGCGAGGAGGAAGAGGGGAAGGAGGAGGGAGTGAGGGGGTGGAGGGTGTGGCAGAAGGGGGTCGAGGAGAGGAGAGACGTTGCCGGCTGTCACACGCTGCTGGGCCTGAGGGTTGGGAGGACGGGGAGAGGGAGATGCGGGCAGGGGAAGAAGGGAAGGGGAAGGTGTGCAGGAGGATGGATGGGAAAAGGAGCGGTGGGAGGAGACACAGGGGATGGAGGGGCAGGGCAGTGTGAGCACGAGACTCAAGGTGTCCAATGTGAGTCGTGTGCTGTGATGCCTGGTATGCAAGGGGCGAGTGCATGGTCAATGCACATTGCGCACGCACCATCATCACAACTACACCATGCCACACTACACCATGCCATGCCATGCCATGCCATGCCATGCCATGCCACTATGCCACGCCACTCTATGCCATCCCATTCCCTGCCACGCCATGCGACACCACACCATACCATGCCATGAGCAGCAGGGCTGCACGCACCCAGTCAGAGATGTGGACGCACTGCCCATCCTCATGCTTGTAGGGAGCATCCCAACCCGTGAGCAGCTGCAGCAGCAGCACCCCCACGCTGGCAATGACAGACCGGACGAAAGGGGGCAGAGGGAGGGCGAAAGGGTGAGGGTAGGACGAGATGAGATAAGCAGCTGTTGCAGCAGCACTCCCACACTGGCGAGTGCTCAGAGAGTGGAGAGACCAAGATGAAAGTAGGGAGAGAGAGTGGAGACACCAACGATGAAAGAAGAGAGAGAACAGAGAGACCAAAGATGAAAGAAGGGAGAGAGAGTGGAGAGGGGAAGACGATGGTAGAGAGGGATAAAGGTGGGTAGAGAAGGGTAGAGGAGGGTGGAGAAAGGAAGAGAAGGGTGGACAGGGGGAGATGATGGTGAAATGAGTGAGTAGGAGGGCCGGTGTTGATCCGGCCCCACCCCACCTGAACATGTGGGCCCCACCTGAACATGTGGGCCCCACCCCACCTGAACATGTGGGCCCCACCCCACCTGAACATGTGGGCCCCACCCCACCTGAACATGTGGGCCCTGTTAGAAATAGTCAGTCAACACTTTGTACTATATTCTATATCGGTTAGGTTACTTTGTAGGTTGGGTGTAGATTTGTAATCCCAACCCTATCTGGTTGGGATTCCCTCGTAATCCTGCAAATCTGCCAACTCACCAATTGGAGATTTGCTAGGATTCCCATCCCATCCTTTCCCTAGCTTTGCTCAACCCAACCCTGTTTGTACTTAAGGCCTAGTGCCTTCCTTATCAAGCAATCAGTTCAGTTCCAATTCTATCATGGTATCGAGCTAGTAAATTCCGCTCACGCGGAATCCGATCCTTGGCGTCCCGGTGGTTCTCTCCTTTTAGGCTATGCCTATTTCGGTTCCCGGCTCCTACGCTTAGCGTTTTTCAGAAACTTCACATCGTCGCTCCGGTCAAGCGCGCATTCGGCTTCCTTCATCGCGCATCTCGTTTTTCAACGGCGACATTCTCAGCTTTCGACTTCCTTCATCGTAAGCTTCTGGTTTTTATATCTCCGTGGCAATTTTCGCATCTTCTTAACTTCGAACAGGTTTTCAGCGGCGCAGCAGAACAGGTCCAGCGGCGCAGCGGAACAGGTTTTCAGCGGCGCAGCGGAACAGGTTTTCAGCGGCGCAGCGGAACAGGTCCAGCGGCGCAGCGGAACAGGTTTTCAGCGGCGCAGCGGAACAGGTTCAGCGGCGCAGCGGAACAGGTTCAGCGGCGCAGCGGAACAGGTTCAGCGGCGCAGCAGAACAGGTTCAGCGGCGCAGCAGAACAGGTTCAGCGGCGCAGCATAACAGGTCCAGCGGCGCAGCAGAACAGGTCAGCGGCGCAGCAGAGAAGCGGAACAGGGGCAGCAGCGAAGCAGAACAGGGGGCATTGGCGAAGCAGTATATCAGGGTATAGTACGGGCATTCTATTTCCAAAATCGCGTTTCAAACTTCCTCGATTTCCAAAATCACCCGAACTCCGCTCCGCTTCGCTCCGCTACATATCGGAGACTTTAGCGCTGCGCTCCGCGCGAAATGGCAACTTCAACTTCCACTCTCGTCGGAAACCTCATCATCCTTAACCTCGCTCCCAACGGCACGAGCACCAATTTCGGGGAGTGGTGCTATGGAGTGGAGAAGCACCTCCTTAGCTCGGAGCTCAAGGGGATTTGCCTCAAGGATATCCTCCTCAATCGCGGCAAGGGGAAGATGCCTCTCCCTCCCGATCCTCTCGGCGAAGGCGCCACTGCCACAGCCAAGCTTGCTTTCGACGCTAAAACCACCAAGTATGAGACGGACTTCAGTCTCTGGGAGCAGGCGGATGCGGCAGTGTTTAGGGTTTTCATCATCACCACCCCAGTCGAGTTAGTCAAGTCCTACCGCACCTTCCGCTCTGCGCATGACATTTGGAAGTACCTCCAGGATCGCTTTCATGACAAAACTGCCGTGGGAGTTGCAATCCTCATTCCTCGCATGTTCCAAATCCGCCTTGAGGAATGCCCGGGCATGGCAGACTACATCTCTGAAATCCGCAACATCCATGAGGAGCTCAAGGACATTGGGATCACCTTCCCCGAACAGGCACCTGCTGCTGGGCTTCTCGTCGGACTCACCCAGGCCTACAACGTCACCAGTTCCATGCTCAAGCAGCTCCCCACCAATGAACTCACCTTCGAGAAAGTCGCTTCGGCCCTTCTCTCTGCCGAAAAGGACCTTGCAGCCCAGGCATCCGTCAATGCTGTGCGCTACTCCCCTGGCATCCCATTTCGTTCCCAGCAGGGCCAGAGGCGCAACTCCTTTCCCCCATGCCAGTACCTCATTAGGAAGGGTCCACGTGCGGGGCAGAAATGCAACGGCACCAACCACCCTGAGGCAACTTGCTTCAAGAAGCGAGATGACGAGTGGTATGACGTCCACGGTGTCTCCAAGGACAAGCGCCCTCCCAACTGGGCACCACCCCGTCGCGTGAACCAGGTCGAGGCAGTGGAGGAACCTGCTCAGGTATTTGCTAGTGCCCCATCTGATGTTCGCCTTAACCTGTTGTTCTCTGGTGCTGGTCTTCTTAATGAGAAGGGGTCGCAGTACATCGGTGTTTCAACCACACAGGGAATTGAGTTCATACTAGACAGTGGTGCCACCCACACAGTGCTTAAAGACCAAACTGCCTTCGTTCCCTACCAGGCTCCCACCTCACTCCTTGGAGCTGATTCTAGCTTCTCCATCCAATGCCATGGGTCCTCCACAGTTTCCTGTCCAGCTTTCCCATCCGGCACAGTCACTGGCATCTGTGCCCCTACCCTCCGCTACAACCTTCTTGCACAGCGGGAAATCCAACACGCAGGCGTGATCACCATCTTTCCCAATGATGTTGACTACTGTGACATGTTTGACGCCAAAACCGGACTCCATCTTGCCCGCTTCACCCTCAACTCCAACAACCTGTACACACTAGTTGTACCTCCCGTTCAAACATGCTCCCTCACCAACCTTCCGCTTCCATCCTCAGACTCCCCCTCATGTCACTGCCGCCTCCTCAATGACAAGACTATGCTATTTCATAACCGCCTCGGCCACATCAACTTCCGCGCACTTTCAGACCTTGCCACCAAACAACTCCTTCATGGGCTGCCCGCCTCACTTCCACAACCTCCCTCTCTTTCTGGACCACCCTGCCTTGACTGTGCACAGAGCAAGCTTCGGGAACAGCCCCATCCTCCCACTGAGTCCACCTCTACCGCACCTCTTGATCGCGTACACATGGACCTTTGGGGTCCAGCTCCTGTTCGTTCCCGTGGCGGACACTTCTACTTCCTTGTCATCGTTGATGACTATTCCCGCTATGTGTCCGTTCGCCTTCTCACCGCCAAGTCTGAAGCCCCAGCCATTATCATGGAATGGGCAAGGCAGGCTCATTCACACTTCAAAACCAAAATCAAGATTCTTCACTCTGACGGTGGCGGTGAATTCCGCAACAACACTCTCAAAGCTTTCTGCTCTACTGAGGGTATTCGTCAGACCTTCACCCTCCCAGACAGCCCTCAACAGAACGGTGTTGCTGAGAGCCGAAACCGCATCCTGGTGCAGATTGCTCGCTGCCTCCTCACTCATGCTTCCGCCCCTCCCTCTCTTTGGGGATACGCCATGCTCCATGCTGCCGCCCTCCACAATCTCCATCCTCATCCTCACCACACCCACACCACCCCCGCAGAGCTGTGGACGGATCAAAAGCCGTCCGTCCGCCCTCTTTGTGTATGGGGGTGCACTTCCTATGTTCTCCTCAACTCCCAAGCCCGTAATGCAGCTGGCGGCAAGCTTGCTCCGAAAACAATCACGTGCGTGTACCTCGGGCACAACTCGGACTCGCCAGACTACCTCTTCCTCCATCCTACCACCAACAAACTTTATCGCTGCCGAGATGTTTTCTTCGATGAATCCCACCCGTTCTACCCCTCCTCCACTGTTTCTCCTTCTCCTCCGCCTCCTTCTCTTACTTGGGCTGACTTTGACAGCCTTCCTCCTGCCACCACTCCATCTCCTCCTCTTCCTGCTCCCTCCACAGTTTCCGACCCCCCGTCACCCGCTTCCCCTTCCAGCACCACGCAGTCTCCCCCGCTCCTTCCCGCCCCCGAGCCCATTCCTCTCAAAACCTACCAACGCCGTCCTCCTACTGCTGCTCCTCCTCCTGATCCAGCTCCTCCTCCTGATCCAGCTCCTGCTCCTGATCCAGCTGCTGTTTCTGATGCTGCCACTACACCTGCTGCTTCTCCCCCTCCAGCTCCGCCTCCCTCCCCCATCGCTGGTCGCACCCGCTCGCGCAAAGCTCCCAAGCCTCTTTCCCTTGCCATTCGTGTCTCTCTCAATCCTCCTCCTGTCGGGGGTGATTATTCGCTCATGCCCTCCCTTCTTGAGGACAGACATGAGGAGTTGATTGAGATTGACTCAGCCATACACGCACTCTGCTCCCTCTTTCCAGATATCGCAGAATCTCCCATCCTCGACTTCTCGGACAACCCCTCCATCCCCACACCTCTCACCTATGCTGAAGCAGTCTCTGGTCCTCACGCCGCTCAATGGCTAGGGGCCATTGTCGCAGAGGTGAGGCCTTCATTCACACAGGAACTTTCACAGATGTCTCTCCTCCCTCCGGCGTCAACATTGTGAAGGGAAAATGGGTTTTCCGGGTGAAACAACTTCCAGGCGAATTTCCCGTCTTCAAAGCCCGGTACTGTGCCAAGGGATTTACCCAAAAGCATGGACTGGACTTCTTTGAGACATTCTCTCCCACCGCCAAACCTCCCACACTGCGCACCCTTCTCGATGTTGCCGCTCGAGATGACATGGAGGTTGACTGCATGGATGTGTCCTCTGCGTTTCTGCAAGGGATCCTTCGAGAGGAAATCTACATGGAGCGGCCCGAAGGATTTCCAGCTCCTTTTCCACCAGGCACTGTATGGAAGCTGAATCGACCAGTCTATGGCCTCAAGCAAGCACCCCGGGAATGGCACAACAAGCTCAAGAGCACCTTAGGGTCCCTCGACTTTCACCCATCCACCTCTGACCCCAGCCTCTTCATCC
Source organism: Closterium sp. Naga37s-1 (assembly GCA_947471745.1). Lineage (NCBI taxonomy): Eukaryota > Viridiplantae > Streptophyta > Zygnematophyceae > Desmidiales > Closteriaceae > Closterium > Closterium sp. Naga37s-1. The sequence continues at coordinate 2,253,862 of CANJKZ010000072.1, read as the reverse complement.
GAGCAACACCATCCCGCTTCTTCATCTTGGATTATGTCGATGACATGATCCTTGTCACCAAAGATCAGACTGAGCTGGCAGCAGTCAAAACCGCACTTGGTGAGAAGCTGGCTATGAAGGATCTTGGGAAACTGACGAACTATCTGGGCATGGAAATCACACGTGATCGCACGGCCCGCACCATCACCCTCTCGCAGAAGTTCTACATCAACAACGTTCTGACCAGGTTTAAGATGCAGGAAGCAGCTTCAATGCCCACCCCACTCTCTCTGCAGCACCAACTCACTGCACCCTCTGTTCCCTCACCTGAGCCCTGTGATGAGGCTTACCCCGAGCTCGTCGGTTCCCTCATGTACGCGATGATGTGCACTCGACCAGATTTGGCCTATCCAGTCAGTGTCCTGTCTCGCTACGTTGCACCTGGTCGCTTCACGAGCCACCACTGGTCTGCCGCCAAGCGGGTCCTCCGCTATCTCAAAGGCACACAGGACTATGTGCTCACTCTTGGCGGCTCTTCCCCTGTTCGCCTTGAGGGGTACAGTGACTCGTCCTATGCTGATGACCAGAGTGATCGGCGCTCTTCCCAAGGATATTGCTTTACCCTTGGCAGTGGGGTTGTCAGTTGGCGCTCCACTCGGTCGTCTTCCGTCTCACTGTCGACCTGTGAGGCAGAGCTGTATGCCGGGACCATGGCTGCCCAAGAGGCCCGTTGGCTCTCCTTCTTGCTGGCAGAACTTGGGTATCCTCAACCAGCCCCAACGCTTTGGTGTGACAACGAGAGCACCATTCATCTCACAAAGGACCCCGTCTTCCACGGCCGCACCAAGCACATTGAGGTCCGTCACTACTTTCTTCGTGAGCTGGTGCAGCGCGAGCAGCTGAAGGCTGAACACATTGCCTCCGACTGCAACCTTGCTGACTTGTTTACCAAGTCTCTTGTTCGCCAAAACCACTACCGCCTCCTCTCGTCCATGGGTGTTGGGCCGCCATGTGGCTGAAGTGTTGTCAGCCTAGGGGGTGTGTTAGAAATAGTCAGTCAACACTTTGTACTATATTCTATATCGGTTAGGTTACTTTGTAGGTTGGGTGTAGATTTGTAATCCCAACCCTATCTGGTTGGGATTCCCTCGTAATCCTGCAAATCTGCCAACTCACCAATTGGAGATTTGCTAGGATTCCCATCCCATCCTTTCCCTAGCTTTGCTCAACCCAACCCTGTTTGTACTTAAGGCCTAGTGTCTTCCTTATCAAGCAATCAGTTCAGTTCCAATTCTATCAGGCCCCACCTGAACATGTGGGCCCCACCCCACCTGAACATGTCTGACATGGCAGAAGCAATGCCGGAGTGCAGCACAGCGGGATCCACGTGCCCCTCCGTGCACCGCAGCACTCTTGGCTGCTTCAACCGTCCACTGCCACTGCTGCTCCTGCTGTTGCTGCTGCTACTGCTGCTGCTGCCGCCACTCCTCCTGCTGTCCCTCGAGCTCCCACTGTGGCCACTCTTGCCACTGCTGCCACCCTTGCTGCCACTGCTGCCACCCTTGCTGCCACTGTTGCCAGCTTCGCCACTGCTGCCACCCTTGCTACCTCCGCCTTCCCCACTCCCACTCGTCCAGGAACCTTCCTGGTGCCCGTTCAGGCCCTGGCCCATGTCCACGTGCATGCGCTGACCCATGCGCACCGCACTCCAGTCGCCCACCCGCGCCTGGCAGGGGAGGGCCCGACAGGAGAGACAGAGGAGGGTGAGGAGGAGGGGGGAGTGAGAGAGGTGAGGAGGAGGGGGGAGTGAGAGAGGCGAGCAGGAGGGGGGAGTGAGAGAGGTGAGGATTGTGCGGGCAGTCATGGATGGGGCATGTCGCCACCCTGGCAGCAATTGAGAGCAAGATAGAGAGGGTTCAGGGCAGACGTGATGCAATGCCAGATCCAATTTTACTCCAATCTTTGACTTCAAGCCTCAAGTGAGTACCGAGTCGAGTCGATTAAAACTCGACCCGACATTTTTTTTTTTTTTTCCGGGTCGAGATGTTTTTTTCCTCAATCTAAGCTGGAATGTACGCTTGGCTGGGAAAGCGTATCATGTTTATATAATAGTGTACATAATACGCAATGCGCTTTGAATACGCTAGGAAAACGCTCGGGCAGCCCGCGAAAAAAAAAACATTGTCGTTATGAGGGATAAGATGGAGAGACAATTTTAGAGGGGAGAGGTCCTAGGCTTGGTGGGTAGCTTAGGTTGTCAAGGGAGGGTTAAACAGGGATAGCGCATGACTAGGGAAGCGGAATTTCCCTAAGGCTGGATCAGATTGAAACATGTGTCGCGTTATTAACACTTAGCTGGCAACTAAGTGTGAATTCCACAGCAGCCAAGGTGAGGGTGTACTATAGTTTACTGCTTTTCGCATTTTACTTTGTGTGCTTGTTTTGGAATGTTACTGTACTATAGGGTTGAGCAAAATGTCGAACACATGTTCGGTTCGCCTCGAACATGTTCGAGGCGAACCGAACTAATTTTTTTTTCTACTAAATAGTTCGGGGCGAACATGTTCGGTGTTCGGCCGAACATGTTCGCCGTTCGCCACCTTCATTTGGCGAAGGGTGGACGAACACGAACACGTTCGTGTTCGATTTGAGGTTGACGCGAACACCAAAGTGTTCGCGTCAAAATTGGCCGCGACCAAATTTAGGTCGCGGCCGTATTGAATTTGAGCTAAAAAATGAGCTCAAACTCAAAACGACTTTGGCGCTTAGCCCTCCCTCTCACAACCGCCATAGGCTTCATCCCTTTAAGAGCCACCGCACACCGTTCCCTAACTATTACACAAACATTTCAACTAAGTAGTTCGTAGTAGTGTAGGGTAATTTCAGAAACACTAAGGGTTGGTAGCTACGGGATCAATTTCGTAGAGGTCAATTCTCTAGTTGTAGGGGCGGGCATTTCTCCGTGTCACACATAACTAGGAGTTCAATTAGGACCGTGCTATCCGTGGCTTGCGACCGTTCCTTTGGGGTTTTAGGGTTTTAAGACCGAGGGCGGATTTATGGCTTCCAGCCAACATAGATCTGTAGAACGAGGTGCAGGCAGCGCTCAGGGCGGTACACCGGGTTCTCCACCACGACCTATGCAGGGGCGAGTAGGGGATGGACCTGCAGGAGCCGGCGCTTGTTTCGTCGGGGGGTTTCTTTCCGTAGCGGCGCCGACGTCCCGTCACTCGTTCCGTTACTCAGGCCCGCGACCCCCTCCTTCTGGGCAGACGCAGCCGGAGAGTGGCAGTGGGGAGGACGATGAGGAGGAGGAGGGCGAGGGCGAGGAGGACGAGGACGATGAGGGGAGCGGGGATGACAGTGAGGCCGGGTGGGCTCCCGAGACGCATGGCGGTGGGGAAGGGGGGGATGATGAGGAGGACCATGAGATGGATGGGTTGGAGCCAGAGGAGGTGGAGGAGGGGGTGGGAGAGGGTGGTGGAGGGGCGGCGATAGAGGCGGCCTCACAGCATGTGGCTGAAGGAGGAGGGAGCGTGGGGGTTAAGGTGGGGAGAAAGCGGGCGTCCATAGCGGGGCCGAAGCGGAGGAAGAGGGCGAACAACTTGAGGGAGCGAGCGTATCCCTGCACATTCACTGGAAAGCTCTTGGGCGAGGGTGTGGTCGCTCTGGAGTTCCTAGACAAGGACGGAGGGTCCGAGAGTAGTAAGGGGACTGGCAAGGGGAATAAGAAACCGGGGAGGCAAGTACAGATGTTCGGGCCTAAAGGGGCAGACGAGAAGCGTCACTGCAAGATTTGCACTGACACGATTTCGTGGAAGCAATCCACAACAACACCCAGCGAGCGGCACTTCGAGAGCTACCCAACAGCGCACATGCTCGTGTGGCATCACCGTTACCACACTCCGTCCGTTCACTTGCCTAGGGAGACGTTTCCTCGTGGGGGCTACAAGGGTGTGCCGGATGGCTACGTCGATGGGTGGCCGCATGCCAAGTCTTGGCCGCATCTTGCCAAGAAGAAAGGGACAGCGTCCGGTGGAGCACGAGGGTCAGGCGGGATGGAGCGGTTCATGACAACCAAGCTGTCCACGGAGGAGCTACGGCAGGCGATCGCCAAGCTGGTAGTCACCTGCGACCTCCCCTTCCGCATCGTCGAGTCCGAGGCTGTGAGTGTCCCATGCCTGCTGTATGAAGGGGATTTGGCAGTATGTGGTTGACTATTTGATGCTTCTATACTATTGTAATCGTGTGCCACTTTGTCTCAAAACCATCCCCTTGACGTTGGAAACCCTCTCCCTCGTTGTCTCTACTCTACCCTCCTCCAGTTTCAAGAGCTATTGATCCTGCTAAACCGCAACTGCGCGCACAAGAACTTCATCCCCTCGCGCTGGACGGTATCCCGCGACACCGTGGTCTATGCAACAGCCGCTCTCCAGTCCGCCATTGCGGAGATGCTGGCGAAGGAGGGGGAGTTGGGGTGCAAGGTGTCGATCACCATCGACATGTGGACGGCACCCAACAACAAGGCATGGCTAGTGGTGACAGGTCACTGGATAGACGAGAACTTCCAGCTGCGCACAATGGTGCTTGAGTTCCGTGAGATGCTCGGGTGGCATGGGGGCAGGGAGATGGCGCAGGTGGTTGAGGAGACGATTGTGCAGTGGGGGGTGGAGGGGCGTTGTCTTGGTTTCACGACAGACAACGCCTCTAGCAACATTGCCGCCTTCAGGCGGATGTCGGAAGAGGGTGGTGGTCAGTGCTTCTTCAACTCGCGCATGCACTTCCGGTGAGTGTGGGAGTGTGGGCGTGTGTTTGCCAACGTGGGTGTATCGTTCCATCATGGACAATTTGTAGTTGTATGGAGGGGTGGGCCGGTGCGGTTCGAGTTGTAGGTTGTGTGGGGTCTGGTTTGGTTTTGTGGCTCGCTCTAACCATGTGTCCTCCAACTTCCCCTTTCCTCTTTCCCTAATGTTGTGTTCCGTGCGCAGGTGCTTGGCACACGTGATAAACCTTGCAGTGCAGGCAGCACTAGCTGTGGATTCCATACGGAAGTTGCTGAAGATACTGAGAGAGAAGGCGTCGTGGATTGGCTTCTCTCCACAGCGCTCGGGGTCTTTCTTGGGCCTACAGCGGACCTTGAACTCGCAGGCCAACCCCGCCACGCCGAAGCCGGCGTTGAAGCTGGTGCAGGACAGTCCTACGCGCTGGGGGTCGACCCACGACATGGTCGAGCGTGCGGCTGTTCTGCAGAACCCCATCACTGTCTTCTTCGCCCAGACACAGGTAACACGTGTGTTTTGTGTGGGTTGTTGTAGTGTGTGGTTATGTCATGGTGTGGTGTGTTAGCACATCTACACAATATTGTTGGTCAAGCTTGTATGTTGCCGGCCGGATGCCAAAATCCTCCTCCATAATCACAGTTTCCCTCATACCCCCCCCCAAACCATTCCCTCTACCCGACAGGGCCTGTCGAAGACCGACAAGAAGAAGGTGGAGAGTCTGCGCCTGACAGACGCAGACTGGGAGACCCTGCAGGCGGTGAAGACATTCCTAAGCCCCTTCGCCAAGGTCTCCAAGGCAGCTGAGGGGGCGGCGTACCCGACTGTGTCGATGGTGGTGCCGTATTACAACGGCCTGATCGACGCCATGGAGTCGCGCCTTGCCAAGGGACCATCTCCGACGCTGCAGCCGATGATCGTGGCGGCGCTGAGCCACTTGAAGAAGTACGCCTACATCACCAGCAACGAGTACTGGATCACCACCTTCTTGGACCCATCCATGAAGGCGGCGTGGTTCAACGACGCGCACTGGGAGAAGCTGCATCCCGAGACCGACAGAAGGGTGAGGTCGCGTCCGGCGTCTGGCGAGGTGATCAAGCTGGTGAGCGACCGCGTGGCCGAGTACCAGGCCCGGGCTGCAGAGCTTGCTCCACGGCCGACCCCACTTGCCCCTATTGCGGAGGAGGAGGATGGAGACGCGGCGGATGACGACGATGACGCGCAGTTTCTCCCTAGTCGCCGACGTCTTGCGGCTCGTCTGTCGGCGATCCAGGAGGCGGGGGCGGGTGGGATGGTGCAGGATGACGAGGTTAGCAGGTACTTGTCCGAGAGGGTGCGGTGCGACGTGACAGCGCTAGAGTACTGGCGCAGTGCCACCAACATGCAGACCCTGAGGCGCATGGCCCGGGATTATCTCGCCATCCCTGCCACGTCCGCTTCGAGTGAGTGGGTATTCTCCCTTGGTCGCAACCTCATTTCCTGGAAGCGGCACCGCCTGGCCTCTCAGAGGACGCGAGCTGTCATGATTCTCAGATCATGGTACAGTTCACACCCTGGCCAGAGGATAGGCGAGGGCCGCCGACCGAGAGGCGTCGCACCACCAGAGTTCGCCATTGAGGGCGAGGGGGCAGAGGAGGACGACGAGGAGGAGGAGGAGGAGGGTGTGGAGGCTGACGATACAGCTGGTGGAGAGGATGCTGTTGCTGGTAGTAGCAGTGGCGCCTTAGCGTAGGAATTTGTTAGACTTTGATATTTCCCTTCACAGTATTTGATGTTGTAGTACTGGGTTCGTTGCATTCACACATATACACCCTGCAAACATTTTGCTGTCATCCTGAACATTAAAAATTGTTTTTTGACATGTGTGATTATAGTGAATATCCCCCTGGGGGAACACGAACATGTTCGCCTGCTGCAGAAAATCGTTCGCCTCCTAGGGCGGACGAGGAACACCACTTTTCGCCCAAATAGTTCGCCGAACCGAACATAGATGTTCGAGAGGGGGCGAACTCGAACATGTTCGAGTTCGCCCCCTGCTCATCCCTACTGTACTATACAGAGTCGAGCTGCTGAGGAGTTCGAGGTGGTTGGTGAGGAGGATGGTGGCGAATTCGATTCCAGCCAACCTGGGAATTCAATTCGCCATTCACCAGGCTAGAAGGCGGTGCATGCCTAGTGGGCCCAGTGGGACCCAGCTAGCACCTTGAAGCCTACGCGATCAGCTCGGCTGACTCGCGCTTAGCAGTAGAGGTAGCTTGCGGGACAAGGCACCTAGGCAGGAGGGGATGTAGACAGAAGTAGCGCTCAGACTCGTTGCTTTTTGCTTGTATGTTTCTCTTTTACTGCAATCTTGTTTTCCTCATCCAAAGGGAACTAGCAGTAGGGAGGAGCTGAAGCAATCTGACTGAGCCCTTGCGAGGGACTTAAGTCTTGTTACATACAAGCAAAAAGGTTGGGTCACGATTGTTGAGCGTACAGGGGACAGGCTTTTTTGCCTGGAGCTGCTTACGGTGATGCACCTTAAGGCATGAGTAATTTCGATCGGGAGCTACACACTCATTAACTGCGCTCTGGACATCGGTTCCCTGCGAGGGTGATGGAGGGACGCGATCAGGATGCCTGGATTTCGGGCTGGCGTAGGAGTTGCGAATGCGCGCGGTAACCAAGGTGTGGATCGAGAGAAAGAAGGTGGCGGCCAAGGAGAACAGCCGCCAAGTTCTACGTGTGACTCGCCAGCGGCTAGGAGCGGAGCTCGCCCTGGAGGGAGTGGATCTCGACGTGGAAACACAGAGTTGGGGGGGGAAGATCATCATGAAGATCGACAGAGTCCGCGAGGAGGGGAAGATCTACATGAAGAACGGCGAAGTCAGAAAGGAAGGGAAGATCAACACGAAGAACGGCGAAGTCAGAGAGGAGGGGAGATTATAATGACGATCGGCGGAGTCAGAGAGGCGGGGAAGCCTATCACGGCTTCTCAGCAGGAGGATACGAAGCCATGGAGGCTGGGAGGGGAGGACGACCTGCAGGAAGCGGAGAAAGGGGAACAGCGAGCTGGGGGATGGGCAGATTGATGAGCGCTACGCCACCAAAAATTGAGGTGCCGGACCGCTTCTCGGGAGCGCCTGGAGAGGAGCCCACACTAAAAAAATACCTGATGATGATTGAAGATATCCGCTACTGCTGGGATAGGGAGAAATTGGATCCCATTGAAATATTCAGAGGCTTGGGGAGGACGCTCAAAGGAGAGGCCTTGACTCGTTATCGCGTAGAGAGGCAGGGGCTGCTGGTGCGGAGCAATCGAGGAGATATCGCACCGGAGGAGGAGATTACTAACCGTTTCTTGGAGAGCCTGCAGGAACAGTTCCCGGGACATTCGGCAGATCGGAGTCGCTGCTAGCCTACTACAACCGCTTGCTGGAGCTGGCCGAGGACATGGGTTGTCCGGAAGAACACATCTTGGTGACCAAGTTTGTCAACGGACTGGACGAAGACTAGATACGAGACATGAGGAGTAGACTGTATTCCTTGGGATTACGAGCGAAGCTACGGCAGGTGTACCAGGTGGCTAAAGAAGTGGAGGAGGGAAAGAGATTCTTCGAAGGTATATGAGGGGGTCGAGCTCCAGTCGCCCGAGCGAGCGCAGGAGGCCTGCATGGGCCGCGGTGGGGGGGAGACAGAGAGAAGAGGAACGAAGGGAAAAGCCGGCGGAAGACAGGCGGCTATCGATATAGTGTGCGACACATGCAGAGTGAAAGGACATTTCAGGCGAGATTGCCCCAAAGCACCAATCTGCACAGCGTGTGGGAAAAAGGGACATATTGAAGACAGATGCTACAGTAAGGGAGAGAGAGTGAGAGGAAAATCGGCAAGGGAGTTACAGCTAGAACGGGAACTGACAAAGCTAAAGGCACAGATGGAGAAGACCGAGATCAGAGAGGATCCGGAGAAAGCGCTGCTAGCATGGGAGGATGATGAAGAAGAGGAGTATGAGGAGGGGGAGGTGGAGTACGGGGCCATGGCTATACCGCCTAGAGACCGGGAGGACCTGGGGCTGCGAAGCGGAGGAATAGACGGTAGGACAGAGCCGAAGCAGAAAGAAAGGAGGATTCCTCGGCAATGGGAGGAAATCAGCAAGACTAGGATTGTCCGGTGTCATCCTGAAGAAAGACTCGTCTGCCAGCCCACGGCTCTGGTGGTAGAGCCGAAAGCAGTGGCAGTCAGGGGCATACCGGTTGACAACGCTGTGGTAGATACGGGAGCGCAGAGTGTCCTGCTTGGAAGGAAGCTGACGGAACAGTTACGGGCATTGGGTAACCTGGAGACTGTAAGCAAGGGCATACTGATCATGACAGCCGAAGGAGGGGCCCCAAAATGGATGCCCTGCACTAAGGATCCGATTGAGATAACTCTGCAGCCAGGAGAGAAGGGAGAGACGAAGATTAGAGTGCAATGTGGGTTGACCAAATCGGAAAATTACGACGTTCTGTTGGGGATGGAGCTGCTGTTCAAGATAGGCACCACGATATGTATCTGGCAGGAACAGGTGCTCAACCGCTCGGATTTTAGGGAGGAGGGAAAGGAGTTGAGGGAACTGCCAGTACGGTTCATTAAGACCGAACCAAAGAAGGCCTGGAGAGCAGAGGGCATGAGAGGAGAGAGAACGCGAGGCGGGAGTCCAGAAAACAGTCAGGTGAGAGCCAACCTAGACGACTTTTGAGACGTCTCAAAAAACAGTCAGATGAGAGCCAACCTAGACGACTTTTGAGACGTCTCAAAAAACAGTCAGGTGAGAGCCAACCTAGACAAGTATAGGAGCTGTTCGGAGGGCTGCTGGGGGCAGGCTTAGCCGCAGCCATGGAGGCAGGCTTGAAGGTCAAGAGATGGGTATACGTGGAAATAGATCCGGATGTGAGGAAGATGGCTTGGAAGCATGCACAGATGCTGCAGCAGCGATATCCAGCTCAACTGACGAAGGAAGTGGTACGGGAGGCCATGCAGAATAAGAAATGGGATGTGGGGCACCTTACCAAGGAAGATGTGAGCAGCTGGGGAAAGGTGGACCTGCTAGTGGCAGGGTACTTCCCGAGCAGGGAAGGGAAGGGAATGGGAGGGAAGGGAAGGGGAATGCAGAATGAACGCATGGCGATGGTGACAGAACAGCTGACAATCATGAGATGGGCGAGAGAGACCGGAGGGGAGTATGCCTACATACTAGAGCACGTGGATATGAGGGGCGATGCCAAGGAGCCGGTCCGAGCAGTACGAGAGCTAGTGGAAGCAGAATTGGGAAGGGGAGTGAGTTGTGACGGCGCGCAGCTGGGGGCTTGGTGCCACAGAGTGCGGCAGTACTGGCAGAATGTCCTGCCATAAGGGGAACTGAGAGCAAGGAAAGCAAGGGTGGAGAGAGATGAGAGCAGAATTGTGGAAGACATACTGGAACTAGGGAGAGTGGCCGCCCCAGTGGTAAAGCCGGATCATCCGCGACAGCACCAGTGTAACCGAGTGGGGGAGGCACGGAGGGCCTGGCTGACCCTAGTGGCCTACGCCAAGGCACGGGGTTTTGTTGAAGTGGATGGGACGCCGGGACGGGACCAGGGATGGTATACGACCACCGTAAGAAAAGGTGGGAAGAGCCGACAGCTTTGGAACGCGAATTAGCCATGGGATATCTGCCGAGGGCAACAGCTGCAGACGGAGTGGGAGAGGAGATGCGCAGGGCTGCCTTGGGCAGAGCTATAGACCAGCACTCACTGCGATGGTTGGTTAGCGAGATGAGAAAGGGGCCAGCCGGAAAAGGGGGAAAAGCGGAAACGGAGAAGGGCAGGTGCAGTAAGCAGGCGGCTTACGCTGCTGTCAGCAAGCTTACAGCCGAGACGGAGGCCGTTACAGCGCCACCAAAAAGTAAGAAAGCCGAGCCGGGCAAAGACTGGGAACTAGGGGCTGGCATAGGGAAGCAAGCAAGAGAAGCGATCAAGGAATTATTGCAGCAGCACAGGAGCACCTTCGCATATAACCTGCAGGAATTGGGGAGATACAACGGGAGGGAGCTGGAGCTGAACCTCACCACCGAGCTGCCTACATACCAACGCAGGAGGCGGATGAATGCAGAGGACGCAGCCATTTGCAAAGAGAAGTGCGAGGAGCTGCTGGCTGCAGGGATTATCCGCCCATCATAGTCGAGCTACGCAGCGGCTACAGTGGTAGCTGCCAGGAAAGATATCACGGGAAAGGTGCTGGCAAAGAGGATGTGCGGGGATTTTAGAGAGCTGGATAAGATCACCGACCCGGACCGGTACCCGATGCCAACTGCAGAAGACATCTTTGACAGGTTAGAAGGCGCCACGATCTTCACCACCCTAGACCTGCGGCAGGGGCTCAACCAAATAGCCATCAGGGAGAAGGATAAACGGAAGACCGCGTTCCATGGGGTAGACGGGCTGTATGAGTACAATGTGACGCCTTTCGGGATTCGTAACGCTCCAGCAGTGTTCCAACGAGCCATGGACCAGGTGCTGAAAGGGGTTCCAGCAGCAGCTTGTTACATAGATGATATGTTGATCTACAGCAGCAGCGAAGAGCAGAATGTGCAGGATCTGAAGCAGACCTTGGAGGCGATAGCAGCCGCGGGACTGACGTGCCATCCGGATAAGTGCAGGATAGCAAGGCACACAGTGGGCTTACTTGGGCTTCGAAGTGAGGGGCGGTCGGCTGGCTATACAAGAAGTGAAGGTCAAGGTGCTGGAGAACCTGGCGGCACCAAAGGACAAGACAGGGCTGCGAGCACTACTTGGCTTCCTGAAACATTATAGGAAGTTTGTCCCTAACTTCAGCCGCCGCGCCTATGTTCTGAACCAACTGCTGCGGGAAGGGAGGAGCTGGCAATGGGGAGAACTAGAGGAAGCAGCCAGGCAGGATTTGCTGGAAGCAGTTAGGACGGGTACCTTGCTGCAGATACCAAGGGCTGAGGCACCTTTCATACTCTACACCGACTGGAGCAGTATGGGGATGGGAGCAGTATGGGGATGGGAGCAGTATGGGGATGGGAGCAGTATGGTATGGGGATGGGAGCAGTATGGGGATGGGAGCAGTATGGGGATGGGAGCAGTATGGGGATGGGAGCAGTATGGGGATGGGAGCAGTGCTTTGCCAGGAGATAGAAGGGGAAGAGAGAGTGATAGCTTTCGCTAGCCGCAGCTGCAGCCCATCGGAGGCTAACTACTGCTCGTACGAGGGTGAGGGCCTGACAGCAGTGTGGGGGATTACTCACTTTAAAGTGTACTTACAGGGTCGACACTTCACGCTGGTGACGGATCATCAGCCGCTCCTGTGGTTGACGACCAAACAAGAGCTGACGGGAAGAAACGCTCGCTGGGCCATTAGGCTGCTGGGATTCGACTTCGAGATCCGACACCGGCCGGGGAAAACACTGCAGCATGCAGATGGGCTGTCCAGGAACCCGCCACCGATGCAACCGGTAACTCAGCTGGCAGCCCTGGCTCAAGTAGGGGCTGTGACCTGGGGGCAGGAGAAGGGAGAAAAGCGCCTGGTAGATATCTGGGAGGATGAGGAGACCATGAGCTCGATCAAGGGCGAGCCGCTAGAGGAAGGAGTAAGCGAGAGAGCTAGGGCCAGGGGGCAGCATTATAGATGGTTTCAGGAGCAGCTGCAGCTGAGAACAAGCGAAGGATGGAGGGTGGTGCCGCAGCCGCAAGAGAGGGACAGGATTATGGGGAAGGCGCATGCAAAGCTGGGGCATTACGGCATAACTAGGACGCGGCAGCTGCTGAGCACCATGTACCGGTGGGCGAGCCTGGGGAAGGATGTGGCAGGTCTAGTGGCTAACTGCGAGGCATGCCAAATGAATAAAGCCAGGCTAGAGAAAGAGAGGGATGAGCTGCATTCGCTACCAATTCGAGGGCTGGGATACAGGTGGTCGCTGGATCTTGCGGGGGAGCTTCCACTGTCGAAGGGAGGGAAGCAGTACATTTTGGTGATGGTTGAGCACAGGAGCAAATGGGTGGAGGCGCGAGGGTTACCAAGTAAGAATAGCGCACTGATAGCAGACGCGTTTGAGGAGCTGGTGCTCACCAGGTATGGAGCATGTGGCGCGGTGCTTCCCGATCAAGGGACCGAGTTTCAAGGGAGCTTCGATGAGCTGCTAGAGGAGATAGGCATCACACATCGGGTCACCTCAAGTCAAGGTATCACCCCCAATCGGATGGACCGACTGAGAGACTCATACAGAGTTTGAAGAAAGGACCGAGGGCCTATAGTGAGACACACAAGAGGAGTTGGGACCGGGATCTCGGGATCTCTGGTGGGTGTTGGCGTGGCGGGGTACCGGTTTGCGAAGCAGGCAGCTCTGAAGAATTTATCCCCGTATCATCTGCTGTAAAGACGAGACCCAGTGCTGCCCGTCGATGCACCGAAGCTGCTCTCGGCGATCATTGAGGCGGATGAGCCAAACCTGTGGGCGGAGTAAGCATATAAGAGGGCGAGGTATTTGAAGGAGCTGACCCCGGCTGCTTTGGACAATCTTCATGTTGCACAGCTGCGGGATGCAAGGCAGTATCAGCAGCGTAAAGCAGCAGGGATGGGAGGGAAGGGTGAAAAAGTGGAGGCAGGACAGGAAGTGTACCTGCGCAAAGCCAAGCGTGATACGCTAGACTTAGCTGTGGGGGCAGAGCGCTGGAAGGTGAAGGAGGTACGAGGCTCGGGGGTGCTGGTACTGGAGGATATTCGAGGAGAGACCATCAAGGAGCACATCACCAACGTGGCAAGGGCGGGGCAGGGGAAGCCTCAGGAATTGGGTCCTGTGACTCGAGCAGCTAAGATGAGCGCTGAGACACAGGAGGGGGCAAGGAAGCCTGAGATACAAGGAGGAGGGCAGGACAGGGTGATTGCGTACAGCAGGAGGAAGAAGGGATGAACCTGGTCAGCTGTGCGGGTGACAGGGAGGGAAGGAGAGATGGAGAAATCAGCGGGATATTTACGGGAGAGTGGGACTGAGACTTTGCAGAGGAGAATTCATGACAAATGCTCAAAGAGAACGGGAAGTTGATGAATGCGGCCGCTGCTACAGTTAGCGACCAGTCCAAAAAGGGGCGCATCACCTATTTTTAAGGCGATGAGACTACGGATGCGGAGAACAATGCCAACGAGGCAATCTCCCTCTTTTTCGCCTGGCTTCGCGTTCCTGAGTAACAGGTTGTCCATCCGCTCTTTCACAACATATTGCGGGCAGTCGCTGAGGTTAGTAGTGGCAAAATACATTGGCGGCGCCAGTCGCAAGCAGTGCCGCAAGCAGTGCCGCAAGCGGTAGAGGAGGGTTTGGTGTCAATCACGTTGAGCTGTGTGAAGATTGGAGTCACCATTTGGAGCGACATGATGACGGACAAGAGCAGGCGCTTGCTGGCAAACATCCTGCTAATCAAGGACATCGTCACGATGTTTGTCGAGAGTGTCGATTGTACGATGGAGAGCGAGACAGATGACTTTCGGTGTTGGCAAGCCGCCCTTGTACTGCGCTGGAGGTCGACTTGCTAGGATGCTAGGCTGCATTGTGTACATTGTGTGTCTTGTTGTTCTCTCTTTTCTTAGTGAAACTCTTGCCGATTTTCCCCGTGAACACAACAAGTAGGGAGAACAATTGCAACATTATGATCACCCGTACAACCCCGTGCCTTCCCACGTAGTCCAGCTACCATTGTAGAGTGACTCTCCACAATGTGCATGGATGAGGGGAGCAACCACGGCGCAACCATCTGAGAGCTGCTTGCTGAGATTAAGGATGAGCAGGGGTGGAACTTGGTTCGGCCCTGGTCGAACCGTGCCGAACTGGCCATCAAGCCGGGCCAAACCAGGTTCGGGCCGCCTTGGTCTCGCTGGGCAATTTTGCGGCCCGGTTCGCCCATAGACATGGCCGGCCAAAAATGGTTCGCTGGAACCATTTTCGGCCCGTGCACCCTTCAATTTAGTCACATTTGGGTTATTTTCGCCCATAGACAAGGCCGGCTGAAACAACATTGTTTTTTAGCCTCCATATTGGAGACAATAGCAGCAACGAAGTGGTAAACCAAAAAACGAAATGCCTAATCAACGTCACCTAGGCCAAATTTTCAAAATGCTAAACGTGTTTAGGAAGTGGCAAAGTAGGGGGCAGAAGAGGGTCGCAAGGAAAGGAAGAGGGTCGCAAGGAAAGGAAGAGGGTCGCAAGGAAAGGAAGAGGGTCGCAAGGAAAGGAAGAGGGTCACAAGGAAAGGAAGAGGGTCGCAAGGAAAGGAAGAGGGTCGCAAGGAAAGGAAGAGGGTCGCAAGGAAAGGAAGAGGGTCGCAAGGAAATGAAGAGGGTCGCAAGGAAAGGAAGAGGGTCGCAAGGAGAAAGGAAGAGGGTCGCAAGGAAAAGAAGAGGGTCGCAAGGAAAGGAAGAGGGTCGCAAGGAAAGGAAGAGGGTCCCAAGGAAAGGAAGAGGGTCGCAAGGAAAGGAAGAGGGTCGCAAGGAAAGGAAGAGGGTCGCAAGGAAGAGGGTCGCAAGGAAAGGAAGAGGGTCGCAAGGAAAGGAAGAGGGTCGCAAGGAAAGGAAGAGGGTCGCAAGGAAAGGAAGAGGGTCGCAAGGAAAGGAAGAGGGTCGCAAGGAAAGGAAGAGGGTCGCAAGGAAAGGAAGAGGGTCGCAAGGAAAGGAAGAGGGTCGCAAGGAAAGGAAGAGGGTCGCAAACAAAGGAAGAGGGTCGCAAGGAAAGGAAGAGGGTCCCAAACAAAGGAAGAGGGTCGCAGGGAAAGGAAGAGGGTCGCAAACAAAGGAAGAGGGTCGCAAGGAAAGGATGAGGGTCGCAAGGAAAGGAAGAGGGTCGCAAGGAAAGGAAGAGGGTCGCAAGGAAAGGAAGAGGGTCGCAAGGAAAGGAAGAGGGTCGCAAGGAAAGGAAGAGGGTCGCAAGGAAAGGAAGAGGGTCGCAAGGAAAGGAAGAGGGTCGCAAGGAAAGGAAGAGGGTCGCAAGGAAAGGAAGAGTGTCGCAAGGAAAGGAAGAGGGTCGCAAGGAAAGGAAGAGGGTCGCAAGGAAAGGAAGAGGGTCGCAAGGAAAGGAAGAGGGTCGCAAGGAAAGGAAGAGGGTCGCAAGGAAAGGAAGAGGGTCGCAAGGAAAGGAAGAGGGTCGCAAGGAAAGGAAGAGGGTCGCAAGGAAAGGAAGAGGGTCGCAAGGAAAGGAAGAGGGTCGCAAGGAAAGGAAGAGGGTCGCAAGGAAAGGAAGAGGGTCGCAAGGAAAGGAAGAGGGTCGCAAGGAAAGGAAGAGGGTCGCAAGGAAAGGAAGAGGGTCGCAAGGAAAGGAAGAGGGTCGCAAGGAAAGGAAGAGGGTCGCAAGGAAAGGAAGAGGGTCGCAAGGAAAGGAAGAGGGTCGCAAGGAAAGGAAGAGGGTCGCAAGGAAAGGAAGAGGGTCGCAAGGAAAGGAAGAGGGTCGCAAGGAAAGGAAGAGGGTCGCAAGGAAAGGAAGAGGGTCGCAAGGAAAGGAAGAGGGTCGCAAGGAAAGGAAGAGGGTCGCAAGGAAAGGAAGAGGGTCGCAAGGAAAGGAAGAGGGTCGCAAGGAAAGGAAGAGGGTCGCAAGGAAAGGAAGAGGGTCGCAAGGAAAGGAAGAGGGTCGCAAGGAAGAGGGTCGCAAGGAAAGGAAGAGGGTCGCAAGGAAAGGAAGAGGGTCGCAAGGAAAGGAAGAGGGTCGCAAGGAAAGGAAGAGGGTCGCAAGGAAAGGAAGAGGGTCGCAAGGAAAGGAAGAGGGTCGCAAGGAAAGGAAGAGGGTCCCAAGGAAAGGAAGAGGGTCGCAAGGAAAGGAAGAGGGTCGCAAGGAAAGGAAGAGGGTCGCAAGGAAAGGAAGAGGGTCGCAAGGAAAGGAAGAGGGTCGCAAGGAAAGGAAGAGGGTCGCAAGGAAAGGAAGAGGGTCGCAAGGAAAGGAAGAGGGTCGCAAGGAAAGGAAGAGGGTCGCAAGGAAAGGAAGAGGGTCCCAAACAAAGGAAGAGGGTCGCAAGGAAAGGAAGAGGGTCCCAAACAAAGGAAGAGGGTCGCAGGGAAAGGAAGAGGGTCGCAAACAAAGGAAGAGGGTCGCAAGGAAAGGAAGAGGGTCGCAAGGAAAGGAAGAGGGTCGCAAGGAAAGGAAGAGGGTCGCAAGGAAAGGAAGAGGGTCGCAAGGAAAGGAAGAGGGTCGCAAGGAAAGGAAGAGGGTCGCAAGGAAAGGAAGAGGGTCGCAAGGAAAGGAAGAGGGTCGCAAGGAAAGGAAGAGGGTCCCAAACAAAGGAAGAGGGTCGCAAGGAAAGGAAGAGGGTCCCAAACAAAGGAAGAGGGTCGCAGGGAAAGGAAGAGGGTCGCAAACAAAGGAAGAGGGTCGCAAGGAAAGGATGAGGGTCGCAAGGAAAGGAAGAGGGTCGCAAGGAAAGGAAGAGGGTCGCAAGGAAAGGAAGAGGGTCGCAAGGAAAGGAAGAGGGTCGCAAGGAAAGGAAGAGGGTCGCAAGGAAAGGAAGAGGGTCGCAAGGAAAGGAAGAGGGTCGCAAGGAAAGGAAGAGGGTCGCAAGGAAAGGAAGAGGGTCGCAAGGAAAGGAAGAGGGTCGCAAGGAAAGGAAGAGGGTCCCAAACAAAGGAAGAGGGTCGCAAGGAAAGGAAGAGGGTCCCAAACAAAGGAAGAGGGTCGCAGGGAAAGGAAGAGGGTCGCAAACAAAGGAAGAGGGTCGCAAGGAAAGGATGAGGGTCGCAAGGAAAGGAAGAGGGTCGCAAGGAAAGGAAGAGGGTCGCAAGGAAAGGAAGAGGGTCGCAAGGAAAGGAAGAGGGTCGCAAGGAAAGGAAGAGGGTCGCAAGGAAAGGAAGAGGGTCGCAAGGAAAGGAAGAGGGTCGCAAGGAAAGGAAGAGGGTCGCAAGGAAAGGAAGAGGGTCGCAAGGAAAGGAAGAGGGTCGCAAGGAAAGGAAGAGGGTCGCAAGGAAAGGAAGAGGGTCGCAAGGAAAGGAAGAGGGTCGCAAGGAAAGGAAGAGGGTCGCAAGGAAAGGAAGAGGGTCGCAAGGAAAGGAAGAGGGTCGCAAGGAAAGGAAGAGGGTCGCAAGGAAAGGAAGAGGGTCGCAAGGAAAGGAAGAGGGTCGCAAGGAAAGGAAGAGGGTCGCAAGGAAAGGAAGAGGGTCGCAAGGAAAGGAAGAGGGTCGCAAGGAAAGGAAGAGGGTCGCAAGGAAAGGAAGAGGGTCGCAAGGAAAGGAAGAGGGTCGCAAGGAAAGGAAGAGGGTCGCAAGGAAAGGAAGAGGGTCGCAAGGAAAGGAAGAGGGTCGCAAGGAAAGGAAGAGGGTCGCAAGGAAAGGAAGAGGGTCGCAAGGAAAGGAAGAGGGTCGCAAGGAAAGGAAGAGGGTCGCAAGGAAAGGAAGAGGGTCGCAAGGAAAGGAAGAGGGTCGCAAGGAAAGGAAGAGGGTCGCAAGGAAAGGAAGAGGGTCGCAAGGAAAGGAAGAGGGTCGCAAGGAAAGGAAGAGGGTCGCAAGGAAAGGAAGAGGGTCGCAAGGAAAGGAAGAGGGTCGCAAGGAAAGGAAGAGGGTCGCAAGGAAAGGAAGAGGGTCGCAAGGAAAGGAAGAGGGTCGCAAGGAAAGGAAGAGGGTCGCAAGGAAAGGAAGAGGGTCGCAAGGAAAGGAAGAGGGTCGCAAGGAAAGGAAGAGGGTCGCAAGGAAAGGAAGAGGGTCGCAAGGAAAGGAAGAGGGTCGCAAGGAAAGGAAGAGGGTCGCAAGGAAAGGAAGAGGGTCGCAAGGAAAGGAAGAGGGTCGCAAGGAAAGGAAGAGGGTCGCAAGGAAAGGAAGAGGGTCGCAAGGAAAGGAAGAGGGTCGCAAGGAAAGGAAGAGGGTCGCAAGGAAAGGAAGAGGGTCGCAAGGAAAGGAAGAGGGTCGCAAGGAAAGGAAGAGGGTCGCAAGGAAAGGAAGAGGGTCGCAAGGAAAGGAAGAGGGTCGCAAGGAAAGGAAGAGGGTCGCAAGGAAAGGAAGAGGGTCGCAAGGAAAGGAAGAGGGTCGCAAGGAAAGGAAGAGGGTCGCAAGGAAAGGAAGAGGGTCGCAAGGAAAGGAAGAGGGTCGCAAGGAAAGGAAGAGGGTCGCAAGGAAAGGAAGAGGGTCGCAAGGAAAGGAAGAGGGTCGCAAGGAAAGGAAGAGGGTCGCAAGGAAAGGAAGAGGGTCGCAAGGAAGGAAGAGGGTCGCAAGGAAAGGAAGAGGGTCGCAAGGAAAGGAAGAGGGTCGCAAGGAAAGGAAGAGGGTCGCAAGGAAAGGAAGAGGGTCGCAAGGAAAGGAAGAGGGTCGCAAGGAAAGGAAGAGGGTCGCAAGGAAAGGAAGAGGGTCGCAAGGAAAGGAAGAGGGTCGCAAGGAAAGGAAGAGGGTCGCAAGGAAAGGAAGAGGGTCGCAAGGAAAGGAAGAGGGTCGCAAGGAAAGGAAGAGGGTCGCAAGGAAAGGAAGAGGGTCGCAAGGAAAGGAAGAGGGTCGCAAGGAAAGGAAGAGGGTCGCAAGGAAAGGAAGAGGGTCGCAAGGAAAGGAAGAGGGTCGCAAGGAAAGGAAGAGGGTCGCAAGGAAAGGAAGAGGGTCGCAAGGAAAGGAAGAGGGTCGCAAGGAAAGGAAGAGGGTCGCAAGGAAAGGAAGAGGGTCGCAAGGAAAGGAAGAGGGTCGCAAGGAAAGGAAGAGGGTCGCAAGGAAAGGAAGAGGGTCGCAAGGAAAGGAAGAGGGTCGCAAGGAAAGGAAGAGGGTCGCAAGGAAAGGAAGAGGGTCGCAAGGAAAGGAAGAGGGTCGCAAGGAAAGGAAGAGGGTCGCAAGGAAAGGAAGAGGGTCGCAAGGAAAGGAAGAGGGTCGCAAGGAAAGGAAGAGGGTCGCAAGGAAAGGAAGAGGGTCGCAAGGAAAGGAAGAGGGTCGCAAGGAAAGGAAGAGGGTCGCAAGGAAAGGAAGAGGGTCGCAAGGAAAGGAAGAGGGTCGCAAGGAAAGGAAGAGGGTCGCAAGGAAAGGAAGAGGGTCGCAAGGAAAGGAAGAGGGTCGCAAGGAAAGGAAGAGGGTCGCAAGGAAAGGAAGAGGGTCGCAAGGAAAGGAAGAGGGTCGCAAGGAAAGGAAGAGGGTCGCAAGGAAAGGAAGAGGGTCGCAAGGAAAGGAAGAGGGTCGCAAGGAAAGGAAGAGGGTCGCAAGGAAAGGAAGAGGGTCGCAAGGAAAGGAAGAGGGTCGCAAGGAAAGGAAGAGGGTCGCAAGGAAAGGAAGAGGGTCGCAAGGAAAGGAAGAGGGTCGCAAGGAAAGGAAGAGGGTCGCAAGGAAAGGAAGAGGGTCGCAAGGAAAGGAAGAGGGTCGCAAGGAAAGGAAGAGGGTCGCAAGGAAAGGAAGAGGGTCGCAAGGAAAGGAAGAGGGTCGCAAGGAAAGGAAGAGGGTCGCAAGGAAAGGAAGAGGGTCGCAAGGAAAGGAAGAGGGTCGCAAGGAAAGGAAGAGGGTCGCAAGGAAAGGAAGAGGGTCGCAAGGAAAGGAAGAGGGTCGCAAGGAAAGGAAGAGGGTCGCAAGGAAAGGAAGAGGGTCGCAAGGAAAGGAAGAGGGTCGCAAGGAAAGGAAGAGGGTCGCAAGGAAAGGAAGAGGGTCGCAAGGAAAGGAAGAGGGTCGCAAGGAAAGGAAGAGGGTCGCAAGGAAAGGAAGAGGGTCGCAAGGAAAGGAAGAGGGTCGCAAGGAAAGGAAGAGGGTCGCAAGGAAAGGAAGAGGGTCGCAAGGAAAGGAAGAGGGTCGCAAGGAAAGGAAGAGGGTCGCAAGGAAAGGAAGAGGGTCGCAAGGAAAGGAAGAGGGTCGCAAGGAAAGGAAGAGGGTCGCAAGGAAAGGAAGAGGGTCGCAAGGAAAGGAAGAGGGTCGCAAGGAAAGGAAGAGGGTCGCAAGGAAAGGAAGAGGGTCGCAAGGAAAGGAAGAGGGTCGCAAGGAAAGGAAGAGGGTCGCAAGGAAAGGAAGAGGGTCGCAAGGAAAGGAAGAGGGTCGCAAGGAAAGGAAGAGGGTCGCAAGGAAAGGAAGAGGGTCGCAAGGAAAGGAAGAGGGTCGCAAGGAAAGGAAGAGGGTCGCAAGGAAAGGAAGAGGGTCGCAAGGAAAGGAAGAGGGTCGCAAGGAAAGGAAGAGGGTCGCAAGGAAAGGAAGAGGGTCGCAAGGAAAGGAAGAGGGTCGCAAGGAAAGGAAGAGGGTCGCAAGGAAAGGAAGAGGGTCGCAAGGAAAGGAAGAGGGTCGCAAGGAAAGGAAGAGGGTCGCAAGGAAAGGAAGAGGGTCGCAAGGAAAGGAAGAGGGTCGCAAGGAAAGGAAGAGGGCAAGTAAAGGAAGAGGGTCGCAAGGAAAGGAAGAGGGTCGCAAGGAAAGGAAGAGGGTCGCAAGGAAAGGAAGAGGGTCCCAAGGAAAGGAAGAGGGTCGCAAGGAAAGGAAGAGGGTCGCAAGGAAAGGAAGAGGGTCGCAAGGAAAGGAAGAGGGTCGCAAGGAAAGGAAGAGGGTCGCAAGGAAAGGAAGAGGGTCGCAAGGAAAGGAAGAGGGTCGCAAGGAAAGGAAGAGGGTCGCAAGGAAAGGAAGAGGGTCGCAAGGAAAGGGTCGCAAGAAGGAAGAGGGTCGCAAGGAAAGGAAGAGGGTCGCAAGGAAAGGAAGAGGGTCGCAAGGAAAGGAAGAGGGTCGCAAGGAAAGGAAGAGGGTCGCAAGGAAAGGAAGAGGGTCGCAAGGAAAGGAAGAGGGTCGCAAGGAAAGGAAGAGGGTCGCAAGGAAAGGAAGAGGGTCGCAAGGAAAGGAAGAGGGTCGCAAGGAAAGGAAGAGGGTCGCAAGGAAAGGAAGAGGGTCGCAAGGAAAGGAAGAGGGTCGCAAGGAAAGGAAGAGGGTCGCAAGGAAAGGAAGAGGGTCGCAAGGAAAGGAAGAGGGTCGCAAGGAAAGGAAGAGGGTCGCAAGGAAAGGAAGAGGGTCGCAAGGAAAGGAAGAGGGTCGCAAGGAAAGGAAGAGGGTCGCAAGGAAAGGAAGAGGGTCGCAAGGAAAGGAAGAGGGTCGCAAGGAAAGGAAGAGGGTCGCAAGGAAAGGAAGAGGGTCGCAAGGAAAGGAAGAGGGTCGCAAGGAAAGGAAGAGGGTCGCAAGGAAAGGAAGAGGGTCGCAAGGAAAGGAAGAGGGTCGCAAGGAAAGGAAGAGGGTCGCAAGGAAAGGAAGAGGGTCGCAAGGAAAGGAAGAGGGTCGCAAGGAAAGGAAGAGGGTCGCAAGGAAAGGAAGAGGGTCGCAAGGAAAGGAAGAGGGTCGCAAGGAAAGGAAGAGGGTCGCAAGGAAAGGAAGAGGGTCGCAAGGAAAGGAAGAGGGTCGCAAGGAAAGGAAGAGGGTCGCAAGGAAAGGAAGAGGGTCGCAAGGAAAGGAAGAGGGTCGCAAGGAAAGGAAGAGGGTCGCAAGGAAAGGAAGAGGGTCGCAAGGAAAGGAAGAGGGTCGCAAGGAAAGGAAGAGGGTCGCAAGGAAAGGAAGAGGGTCGCAAGGAAAGGAAGAGGGTCGCAAGGAAAGGAAGAGGGTCGCAAGGAAAGGAAGAGGGTCGCAAGGAAAGGAAGAGGGTCGCAAGGAAAGGAAGAGGGTCGCAAGGAAAGGAAGAGGGTCGCAAGGAAAGGAAGAGGGTCGCAAGGAAAGGAAGAGGGTCGCAAGGAAAGGAAGAGGGTCGCAAGGAAAGGAAGAGGGTCGCAAGGAAAGGAAGAGGGTCGCAAGGAAAGGAAGAGGGTCGCAAGGAAAGGAAGAGGGTCGCAAGGAAAGGAAGAGGGTCGCAAGGAAAGGAAGAGGGTCGCAAGGAAAGGAAGAGGGTCGCAAGGAAAGGAAGAGGGTCGCAAGGAAAGGAAGAGGGTCGCAAGGAAAGGAAGAGGGTCGCAAGGAAAGGAAGAGGGTCGCAAGGAAAGGAAGAGGGTCGCAAGGAAAGGAAGAGGGTCGCAAGGAAAGGAAGAGGGTCGCAAGGAAAGGAAGAGGGTCGCAAGGAAAGGAAGAGGGTCGCAAGGAAAGGAAGAGGGTCGCAAGGAAAGGAAGAGGGTCGCAAGGAAAGGAAGAGGGTCGCAAGGAAAGGAAGAGGGTCGCAAGGAAAGGAAGAGGGTCGCAAGGAAAGGAAGAGGGTCGCAAGGAAAGGAAGAGGGTCCCAATGAAAGGAAGAGGGTCCCAAGGAAAGGAAGAGGGTCGCAAGGAAAGGAAGAGGGTCGCAAGGAAAGGAAGAGGGTCGCAAGGAAAGGAAGAGGGTCGCAAGGAAAGGAAGAGGGTCGCAAGGAAAGGAAGAGGGTCGCAAGGAAAGGAAGAGGGTCGCAAGGAAAGGAAGAGGGTCGCAAGGAAAGGAAGAGGGTCGCAAGGAAAGGAAGAGGGTCGCAAGGAAAGGAAGAGGGTCGCAAGGAAAGGAAGAGGGTCGCAAGGAAAGGAAGAGGGTCGCAAGGAAAGGAAGAGGGTCGCAAGGAAAGGAAGAGGGTCCCAGGGAAAGGAAGAGGGTCACAAGGAAAGGAAGAGGGTCGCAAGGAAAGGAAGAGGGTCGCAAGGAAAGGAATAGGGTCGCAAGGAAAGGAAGAGGGTCCCAAGGAAAGGAAGAGGGTCACAAGGAAAGGAAGAGGGTCGCAAGGAAAGGAAGAGGGTCACAAGGAAAGGAAGAGGGTCACAAGGAAAGGAAGAGGGTCACAAGGAAAGGAAGAGGGTCGCAAGGAAAGGAAGAGGGTCGCAAGGTAAGGAAGAGGGTCGCAAGGTAAGGAAGAGGGTCGCAAGGAAAGGAAGAGGGTCGCAAGGAAAGGAAGAGGGTCGCAAGGAAAGGAAGAGGGTCACAAGGAAAGGAAGAGGGTCACAAGGAAAGGAAGAGGGTCACAAGGAAAGGAAGCGGGTCACAAAGAAAGGAAGAGGGTCTCAAGGAAAGGAAGAGGGTCGCAAGGAAAGGAAGAGGGTCGCAAGGAAAGGAAGAGGGTCACAAGGAAAGGAAGAGGGTCACAAGGAAAGGAAGAGGGTCCCAAGGAAAGGAAGAGGGTCGCAAGGTAAGGAAGAGGGTCGCAAGGTAAGGAAGAGGGTCGCAAGGAAAGGAAGAGGGTCACAAGGAAAGGAAGAGGGTCGCAAGGAAAGGAAGAGGGTCACAAGGTAAGGAAGAGGGTCGCAAGGAAAGGAAGAGGGTCGCAAGGAAAGGAAGAGGGTCGCAAGGAAAGGAAGAGGGGCCCAAGGAAAGGAAGAGGGTCGCAAGGAAAGGAAGAGGGTCGCAAGGAAAGGAAGAGGGTCGCAAGGAAAGGAAGAGGGTCGCAAGGAAAGAAAGAGGGTCGCAAGGTAAGGAAGAGGGTCGCAAGGAAAGGAAGAGGGTCGCAAGGAAAGGAAGAGGGTCGCAAGGAAAGGAAGAGGGTCGCAAGGAAAGAAAGAGGGTCGCAAGGTAAGGAAGAGGGTCGCAAGGAAAGGAAGAGGGTCACAAGGAAAGGAAGAGGGTCGCAAGGAAAGGAAGAGGGGCCCAAGGAAAGGAAGAGGGTCGCAAGGAAAGGAAGAGGGTCGCAAGGAAAGGAAGAGGGTCGCAAGGAAAGGAAGAGGGTCGCAAGGAAAGGAAGAGGGTCGCAAGGAAAGGAAGAGGGTCGCAAGGAAAGGAAGAGGGACACAAGGAAAGGAAGAGGGTCCACTCTTGTGTCCACACACTGCTACAACAACAATAGGGCTTGAGGGGCTGAGCTGGCTTGGGAGGGAAAGGAAGGTGGGGCGCGAGGGATTACCTCGATAAGGGAAAAACAAGGAAAGCAGAAAGCGGTGGTTGCAAGGGGCAGGTGTGGGGTGGGATGTGAGAGGAGAGGAGAGGAAAGGAGAAGAGAGGAGAGGAGAGGAGAGGCGACGAGAGGAGAGGACGGGAGAGGAGAAGAGAGGAGGGGAGAGGAGAGGAGAGGAGAGGACGGGAGAGGCGAAGAGAGGAGGGGAGAGGAGGGGAGAGGAGAGGAGAGGTGGGGAGAGGAGAGGAGACGAGAGGAGAGGAGAGATGGGGAGAGGAGAGGAGAGGAGAGGAGAGGAGAGGAGAGGAGAGATGGGGAGAGGAGAGGAGAGGAGAGGAGAGGAGAGGAGTGGGAGGTGGAGGAGGACAGGTGGTGAGTGAATGGCATGGCGGTCCACTGTGAGCGCACCTGTCTGCAGCACCCCCTGCAAGCTGCCCCCCTCCATCCACTCATACACCAACACCTGCAATTAAAGAGCTATGAGCTCATTACTAATGTACCAGTTCAAGCTCGGTTCTAACAAGCGCACCTGCCTGCAGAACCGCCTGCAAGCTGCCCCTCTCCATCCACTCGTACACCAACACCTGCCCCTCCTCTCCCCCCTCTTGCCTGGCCCCCTCCTCTCCCCCCTCCTGCCCGCCCCTTTCCTCTCCCCGCGCCCGCCCTTCCTGCATACCCCCCTCCCCTCCCCCCTCCCGCACTCCCCTCTGCCCTGCCTCTTGCAGCCCCTCGCTGCCCCCCTTAGCCTGCCAGCTGCACCACCCCACGAGGCGGAGCACGTTGGGGTGCCCCACCCGCGCCAAGGCCAACGCATGGGCCTCCAGTGACTCCCACGGCGGCCCCCCTCTCATGCGCTTCACTGCCCACACGCCCCCCCCCCCCCCGTCCCCTCCCCCTCCCTGCACGCACCCCCTGCTTCCTCTGCAACGCGCCCCCCTCCTCTCCCCCTTCCTGCTTCCCCTCTCCCCCATCCTGCTTCCCCACTCCCCCGTCCTGCTTCCCCTCTCCTCCTCTTCCATTCCCACCATCGCTCTCCGCCTCGCTCCTCTCCTCGCTCTTTTCCCCCTCCGCCCTCCGCCCCGATTCCCCCCATTCCCCCCTGTACACGTCACTCCACCTGCCTCCCCCCACCCTCCGCCCCTCTGCCCACCCATTGGTGGCCCTGATGAGGTCAGCAAGGGGAATGTGAGGGCAGGGGAGGGTGCGCTTGAGCATAGAAGCGGCTGGAAGGGTAAGGGGGGAATGAGGGGAGCGGGAAGAGCGGGGGGGATGAGGGGAATGAGGGGAAGAAGGGGAATGGGGGGAATGAAGAGAATGAGGGGAACAAAGTGAGCCAATATGGCAAATGGGGACCCATGAGCGGACGAAGGGGGGAATATGGGGTGGGAATATGGCAAAAAAGGAAGAGGGGCGAGTAAAAGGAAGATACTAGGCGCTGTTGAAAGAGAAGTGCCGGAACCACATGTCACTTGAATTGAACCAAGGAGAAGGGTAGAATCAGCAACAAGGGGGCAGCATGCCAAGCACACACACACATGCGCATGCATGCATGCACGCACGCACTCACAAACACACACACAAACACGTAAAGAGATACTCACACCCACCCACCCACCTATACTCACACACAATCCCTCCCCCTTTCCTCTACACACACATTCCACTCCACCCACCACTTGCTGGCATGGCGACTCGCGCCCCACACCACCCGCCCATCCATCACATCACATGCCTGCTTCATCCCTGCTCCCCTCCCTCTGATGCAAGCATAAATTTGAGACGTCTCAAAACAGCACTTCTTTCATGTGCCCCACTACAAGACCCACCCCACCCATCCATCACATCACATGCCTTCTTCATCCCCGCTTCCCGCCCTCTCCCCTGCCCACTCACTCATAACCTCCCCCTTCCGCGCCTGCCCCCGCCTACACCACCACAGCCCCCATCCTCCCCCCACCAGCACCACCAGCAGCAGCACCGCTGCACCCGCTGCTGCCCCGGCAATTGTGGATGGTGAGAGGGAGGAGGCGAGAGGGGGGGAAGGGGGAGGGGAGGCGAGCAGGACTGAGATGATAAGGGGAGGAGGTGGGAGGAGGGATGGCGGAGGGGGAGGAGGAGAAGGGGGAGGCGGTCTGGGGATTGGTGCTGGGGAGAATAAGACGGGGGGGAAGGATCAAGGGTTAGGGTGAGGTGAGGGATGGGTGGGCCTATTGGATGGGGGATGGGTGGTCATGTTTGAGTATGGAAGCGATTTTCTTAAATTAAACAGAATGCGAAGATAATTGACGGGTTAAATATTGGGGAGTACAAACGGGGGGGTTTGTGGTGCGGATGACCAAAGCAAGGTTAAGTGTATGTATGGTTGGTTGGTTGGTTGGTGTGATCCTGACCGTTGATTGGGATACAAGTGGAGCAGAAAGTCGAACAGATCCTGCAAAACATGGATGAAATGTCCTGTTTTATTTCACAGCGTCCCTCCATTGGGCAGCCCACCCCACCATTAGGATAATCACTGAAAGATGATGCACACAGAGGGCAGATGAGCGGGGCACACAGAGAAGAATTGCCAGATTAGCATCATGTTTGAGTCCAGTATGTAAGCTATGATGCTCGGGTAGAATTCGACACCCAAACTACTAAGTTTGGTTGCACAAAAAACTAATGCCTGCCCTAGTGGCAGGCTGGGAACCCAACCGTGGCCCAATATTTTGGTGCCAAGGCTGGGTTGGGAGATTACTTGACCCCAAGTAATCTTAACTCAACTTCGAACGAGACTATTGGGACCCGCAATTTTCTCCGACCCAACGTACTGGTGGGGCCAATAATCATGGCCATTGGCCAAAGACCCCTTATGAGTCGACTTAATCTTACTAGTGGAGGCCTATAAACTTGGACAAGAACTTAACCTCCCACCCCTTTTTACCTCACCACAATAGATGCCCCTCCTATTCTAATCCAAATTATCAGAGCATTTTCGCGATTCACCGATTCACACAGGTATGTCATGTGAAAGGCACATAAAGTTATGTCATGTGAAAGGCACATAAAGTTATGTCATGTGGAAAGTGTTAGTGTTAGACCTCAATCTCACACTTTGTATTTTGTATTTTCTATATCGTAACGTAGTGTAGTTTGCACTTTGTGTTTGATTGGGTGTACACCTACATCCCAACTAAACCCAAATGTGATCTCTAAGCAATCTCCAACCCACCAATTGGAGATTGCATTGGGATTACCCCCAATCCCTAAAGATTGCCCCTGATTCCCTTCCCCATCCTTTCCTTGCCCATCCTGGATGTAGAGTTTCGAGCTCATTACTAATGCATGGATTCTAAGCTTAAGTTCTGACAGAAAGCACATAAAGTTATGTCATGTGGGCACACATAAAGGTATGTTATGTGCAAGGCACACATAAAGGCATGTCATGTGGAAGGCACATTTAAAGGTATGTCATGTGAGTATGTCATGTATCTGTTTATGAATATGAATATGTATGTACTCGTAGAGAAGAGGAAATCGCACAAGGTTACAAGATTCGTGAGGGCTCCAAAATCGGCAGGGATTTTTCCTTGAACCTTTGTTCCGATCAATTCACTGAGTGGGATGTGGTTTGGGAAGGTGAGACAAGAGGGGAGCAAGCGGAAGGGGAGAAAGAGACCAGTCAGAGGAATGTGAGAAGCGAGGAGAGGGAGACAGCAAACATCAGTTTGACTCAGGTGAAGGCAAATGACTGGGCAGTAGGCACGGACATGGCAGGAGGTAGAGTGGGCAGGAGATAGAGTGGGCAGGAGGTAGAGTAGGCAGGAGATAGAGTGGGCAGGAGATAGAGTGGGCAGGAGATAGAGTGAGCAGGAGATAGAGTGGGGCAGGAGATAGAGTGGGCAGGAGGTAGAGTGGGCAGGAGGTAGAGTGGGCAGGAGATAGAGTGGGCAGGAGATAGAGTGGGCAGGAGGTAGAGTGGGCAGGAGGTAGAGTGGGCAGGAGGTAGAGTGGGCAGGAGATAGAGTGGGCAGGAGATAGAGTGGGCAGGAGATAGAGTGGGGCAGGAGATAGAGTGGGCAGGAGGTAGAGTGGGCAGGAGGTAGAGTGGGCAGGAGGTAGAGTGGGCAGGAGGTAGAGTGGGCAGGAGATAGAGTGGGCAGGAGATAGAGTGGGCAGGAGGTAGAGTGGGCAGGAGGTAGAGTGGGCAGGAGGTAGAGTGGGCAGGAGGTAGAGTGGGCAGGAGATAGAGTGGGCAGGAGATAGAGTGGGGCAGGAGATTGAAGCAAAATGGTGGGTGGGGAGGGGTGAAGAGAGGAGAAGGAAGGGCGCACAGGGTGGGGAGGAAAGGGGAGAGGGGCGCACAGCACAGTGAGGCGAGTGAGGCAGCTGACCCGAGATGGCAGTGATGAAGGATTGACGTGGGGTCTCTCCCAGTCTTCATGGCTTACAGCACAGTGAGGCGAGTGAGGGCTGCGAGGAAGCGAGGCAACCGGCCCGAGATGGCAGTGTTTCCGAGTATACTGGGGGAGGGGGGATGGGGAAGGTGAAGGCGGAAGGGGCAAGGGGAAAGGGGGAAAGGGGAGGGGGAAGGGGGAAGTGGGAAGGGGGAAGGGGCAGTGGGCAGGGGAAGGGGGGAAGGGGGAAGGGGGCAGGGGGGAGGAGGGAGGGGGATTGGAGAAGGTGGAAGGGTGGGGGGGGGAGGAGAAAGGGGAAAGGCGGAAGAGGGGGGGGGGGAAGGGGGCAGGGGGAAGGGGGAGTGGGAAAGGGGAAAGTAGAAGTGGGCAGGGGGTTGGGGAAATGGGGAAGGGGGAAGAGGGCAGGGGAGAAGGAAAGGAGACATGGAAAGCTAAGCACGAAGGGATGAAGGGTATGGGAGCGGGACAGGTCTTGGCAGGGGATGTGATGGGATGGGACATACGCTTGTGAGGAGGAAGCGATCTACACGAGGGGGTTCAGTTCAGCAATGGGCTGACCTGTCCCGACCCAGGCCGACCCAGGCCGACCCGTCCCGACCCGGGCCGACCCGTCCTGACCCAGGCCGACCTGTCCTGGCCCAGGCCGACCAGGGCCGGCCCCGGCCAGGTAAGGGTCAGGTCGGGTCGGCCTAACCTCGTGTCACATGATCACATCCCATCCCAAAGGTTTGCAACCCGCCCCGACGTTTTATGGATAATGGACAGGTTAGATGTGACACGACACCCGACCCCGAGTCGGGTCATTAGACCCGCATTTTAGCACAGACTGGCGATTTCCCCTGCCGATAATGGACTGGCAATTTCCCCTGCTGATAATGGACTGGCAATTTCCCCTGCCGTTTTTACATGCCGATGTATGTAATCCCAACACCGATGTATGCGGTGGTGGGCATGTGTATGTAATTGCTCTACCCAACAAAAAAAAAAAAGTGAGAGATTGCAAGAGGAGAGGCAGGGTTTAGGGGCTGACAGCTGCTGGAGTCTGGTGAGGCGGGAGAGGGCGCGAGGCAGGGATCCCGTGAGAAAGGGGTTCTGACTCAGCACCCTGCCATGCATGTGAGAAAGGGGTTCAAACTCAGCACCCTGCGATGCATGTGAGAAAGGGGTTCTGACTCAGCTCCCTGCCATGCATGTGAGAAAGGGGTTCTGACTCAGCTCCCTGCCATGCATGTGAGAAAGGGGTTCTGACTCAGCTCCCTGCCATGCATGTGAGAAAGGGGTTCTGACTCAGCTCCCTGCCATGCATGTGAGAAAGGAGTTCTGACTCAGCTCCCTGCCATGCATGTGAGAAAGGGGTTCTGACTCAGCTCCCTGCCATGCATGTGAGAAAGGGGTTCTGACTCAGCTCCCTGCCATGCATGTGAGAAAGGGGTTCTGACTCAGCTCCCTGCCATGCATGTGAGAAAGGGGTTCTGACTCAGCACCCTGCCATGCATGTGAGAAAGGGGTTCTGACTCAGCTCCCTGCCCTGCATGTGAGAAAGGGGTTCTGACTCAGCTCCCTGCCATGCATGTGAGAAAGGGGTTCTGACTCAGCTCCCTGCCATGCATGTGAGAAAGGGGTTCTGACTCAGCTCCCTGCCATGTATGTGAGAAAGGGGTTCTGAGTCAGCTCCCTGCCATGCATGTGAGAAAGGGGTTCTGACTCAGCTACCTGCCATGCATGTGAGAAAGGGGTTCTGACTCAGCTCCCTGCCATGCATGTGAGAAAGGGGTTCTGACTCAGCTCCCTGCCATGCATGTGAGAAAGGGGTTCTGACTCAGCTCCCTGCCATGCATGTGAGAAAGGGGTTCTGACTCAGCTCCCTGCCATGCATGTGAGAAAGGGGTTCTGACTCAGCTCCCTACCATGCATGTGAGAAAGGGGTTCTGACTCAGCTCCCTGCCATGCATGTGAGAAAGGGGTTCTGACTCAGCTCCCTGCCATGCATGTGAGAAAGGGGTTCTGACTCAGCTCCCTGCCATGCATGTGCGAAAGGGGTTCTGACTCAGCTCCCTTCCATGCATGTGAGAAAGGGGTTCTGACTCAGCTCCCTGCCATGCATGTGAGAAAGGGGTTCTGACTCAGCTCCCTGCCATGCATGTGAGAAAGGGGTTCTGACTCAGCTCCCTGCCATGCATGTGAGAAAGGGGTTCTGACTCAGCTCCCTGCCATTCATGTGCGAAAGGGGTTCTGACTCAGCTCCCTGCCATGCATGTGAGAAAGGGGTTCTGACTCAGCACCCTGCCATGCATGTGAGAAAGGGGTTCTGACTCAGCTCCCTGCCATGCATGTGACAAAGGGGTTCTGACTCAGCTCCCTGCCATGCATGTGAGAAAGGGGTTCTGACTCAGCTCCCTGCCATGCATGTGAGAAAGGAGTTCTGACTCAGCTCCCTGCCATGCATGTGAGAAAGGGGTTCTGAGTCAGCTCCCTGCCATGCATGTGAGAAAGGGGTTCTGACTCAGTTCCCTGCCATGCATGTGAGAAAGGGGTTCTGACTCAGCTCCCTGCCATGCATGTGAGAAAGGGGTTCTGACTCAGCTCCCTGCCATGCATGTGAGAAAGGGGTTCTGACTCAGCTCCCTGCCATGCATGTGAGAAAGGGGTTCTGACTCAGCTCCCTGCCATGCATGTGAGAAAGGGGTTCTGACTCAGCTCCCTGCCATGCATGTGAGAAAGGGGTTCTGACTCAGCTCCCTGCCATGCATGTGAGAAAGGGGTTCTGACTCAGCTCCCTGCCATGCATGTGAGAAAGGGGTTCTGACTCAGCTCCCTGCCATGCATGTGCGTGTGGGGAGTGGGACGGACACCGCCAAAGAGGAGTATTTTCCCCGTGCGGCCTTCTTCCCGTGCACATCCCCAGCGTAAGACAGGAGCAGCAGAGGGAAGAGGGTACAAGAAGAGGATACAAAGAGAAACAGCAAGCAAGGGAAGAGGGTACAAGAAGAACCCTCAAGCGCAGCACCTTTCCTTGCCCACTCTTGAAAACGCTCAGACGCAAGAAAGATATAGTTAGCAAGTCCCAAAGGTGCAAAGAACTCGAGGCGGGAAAGGGCAGCAATGGTGGAGGGGATGCTTCCTGTGATGGCGTTGGATGGCGCGTAGCTGGTGGTGGGTGGGTGGTGAACCATGGGGCATGCAATGGAAGGGACGATGGGGCACGGAATGGGAGGGACTATGGGGCATGCATGAAAGAGTCTAAGTTGTTTTAGTAAAACGTGAGAGGAGAAAATTTCGATATTACCTCAAAAGATAACAAGGGTTATTATACAAGGAAAGAAGGGTTGGTTGGAGAGGAACGCCAAACCTATCTAGACAAGAAGACCAACTTGCCTAGTTAGAGGGAAGGACAAACCAACCCATGTGGGGTGGTGGCCAACCCTCCAAAGTTGAAGCTTTGGGTTTACCCCAATCAGGGGGTTTACCCACTCTACACCCAAAACTAGAGCATGCAGGTAAATATATTCTAACAATGCACTGGAAGGGACCATGTGGCATGCAATGGGAGGGACGATGAGGCATGCAATGGGAGGGACGATGGGGCATGCAATGGGAGGGATAATGCGCGATGAGCAAGAGATGCGCGATGAGCAAGAGATGCGCGATGAGCAAGAGATGCGCGATGAGCAAGAGATGCGCAATGAGCAAGAGATGCATCTGATGGTGCTGGGCTGGTTACATGTTTTCCAGCGCGGTGAGGGCACTGATGGTGTCGGGCAGTGGGCCAGAAATGTCAGTCCATGCCATGCTCCTGTGGCAGGGGAGGTTGGCGTTGCTTGCAGGGGAGGGCAGGCATGGGGTGGCGTTGCTTGCAGGCTATGAGGCTTTGACGCTAAAATCTGCAAGCATCAAGCGTCAAAACGCATGGCTTCGATGCTTGACATTTGTTTGAGACAGCGCCAAAACGTTGACACTGCGTGTTTTTTTTTTTGGCCCCAAAAGAGAATTTTTTTTTTTTTTTGCAAGAAAATCGCGGGTCGCTAGATCTAGATTTGATCTCCACGGAGTGAGAGGCGTGCATGTGCAAGAGGTGAGGCGTACAGGAAGCAGAGGGCGGTGAGATGGCTGATTTCTTGTGGCAGTGGCACATGCAAGGGGTTGGCATCCATTTCGCTGGGAGCATGTAGGGCGGGAAGGGAAGGAAGAGCGGGGATTACATAAGAGGGAGGGGAGGGGCATGGGAGGGAGAGGATGGGCGTGGAAGGGGGGGAGGGGATGGGCATGAAAGGGAGGGGATGGTCATGGGATGGAAGGGATGGGCATGGGAGGGAGGGGAGTGACATGGGTGGGAGGGGATCGGCATGGGAGGGAGCGGATGAACATGGGAAGGAAGAGATGGGCATGGGAGGAAAGGGATGGGCATGGGAGGGAGGGGATGTGCATGGGAGGGAAAGGATGATCATGGAAGGGAAGGAGTGGGCATGGGAGGGAGTGTAGTGGCATAGGGAAAACAATGGCTGACACGAGCAAGAGCGAGTAAGTGCGAGCGAGAAGGAGGCGGGTAAGGAAGTGAGAAGCGAGCGACGGAGGTGGTGAAGGAACCAAGGAGTGAGGCAAGGGAGTGAGGGAGAGAGGGAGAGAAAGGTGAGGGGGGCTGACAGAAATGCAAGGTGGTGCAGGCGTGAGATGGCGGGTGGAATGGGCCCCGAGAAGCTATTGTTGTAGAATGAACTGGCGGGGGCGAAGGGGGTTTGGTGGCTTGGCTGTTAGACACAGACAGACGATGCAAGGAAAGGCAAGGCAAGGCAAGGCAAGGCAAGGCAAGGCAAGGAAAGGCAAGGCAAGGCAAGGCAAGGCAAGGCAAGGCAAGGCAAGGCAAGGAAAGGCAAGGCAAGGCAAGGCAAGGCAAGGCAAGGCAAGGCAAGGCAGGGGCAGCGTGTGGCAAGCTATGATGAGAAAGACACGTCCTCCGTCCTGGACCAGGACGCCTAGTCGGCAGCCTACAGGACGGTCAAAAAACGCTGGGCCGGGCAGGGTAAAAAAACTTCCGGGCAGCCAAAAAAACCGTAGGAAGGGGGGAGAGGGGGTTTCGCGACATTGCAAGCACATTGATCATGGATCATCCGAAGGATCTCAAAACAACACCAGAATCCCACACATTATGAAACTTAGATTTAGGGTTTTTGAAAGAGAATTACGTCGGCGAGAAAGCTCTGAATGACGACATGATTCTCTTTCATAATTTGGGTTCCGGCCGACAAAGTTGGGGGGTGGGGGGAGATGCAGTGCGGTAATGTGTGGTGGCTGGGGGAAAAATGGGTTGGTAGCGATTTTGCTTGGCAAGATAGCAAAATCGGCCCCATTGGTTCGCGATCTCGCTTGGCAGCATCGCTCCCATTGGGTCACAAGTTCACGTAATTGGCATTCAAACGAAATCGCGAAGGTCATTTTCTCAATTCAATTACTATTTTCGGGCAGCCCAATCTTTTTTCCGCGAAGCGTCCTGCGTCCAGCGTCCGGACACGGGACGTTTCCCCTCCTGAGCGTCTTTCTCATCATCCATGGCAAGAAACAAGAGATGGGAATAAGAGTGCCTTTCTCATCATCAAGAGAGGCATGGCAGCGGGGAGCAAGAGAGGAAAGGGAGAAGGCGACAGGCAGGCAGAATGATGGGCGGAATGTTGGGACTGATGGGTAGAATGATGGGAATGATGGGCGGAGTGATGGGATTGATGGGCATAACAGAATGATGGGAATGACATGTTGGTTACAGGGCAACAAGGGATGGCATGTTGGTTACAGGGCAATAAGGGATGGCATGTTGGTTACAGGGTAACAAGGGATGGCATGTTGGTTACAGGGCAACAAGGGATGGCATGTTGGTTACAGGGCAACAAGGGATGGCATGTTGGTTACAGGGCAACAAGGGATGGCATGTTGGTTACAGGGTAACAAGGGATGGCATGTTGGTTACAGGGCAACAAGGGATGGCATGTTGGTTACAGGGCAACAAGGGATGGCATGTTGGTTGGTTACAGGGTAACAAGGGATGGCATGTTGGATGGTTACAGGGTAACAAGGGATGGCATGTTGACAATGACGTCGAAAATAGGGCCCGTGAAATTTTTGCTGCTCAGAAATCTACATGCGTGCAACAAACACACACACACAACACACATACACATACATGCATGCACACACAGACACACACCTACACACAAACACACATGCGCACACACACACACACACAAGCACACACACGTGCACACAAACGCACGCAAAAAAAATGGAATGACATGGCAAAAGACACAAACCAGGTCGCCACCCCACGCATGCAGTATTACTGACCTACCACCCCACGCATGCAGTATTACTGACCTGCCACCCCACGCATGCAGTATTACTGACCTGCCACCCCACGCCTACGGTATTAGTGACATGCCTCCCGCACGTGCACACAGAGAGACCACAGAAGGACAACAGTAACCCTCAACGCCTCTTCTCACTCAGACCTCCTCAGCTCAAATTCCTAACAGCAGGCCGTGCGCCTCACAGGGGGCAGTGCGCCTCACAGGGGGCAGTGCGCCTCACAGGGTGTTGAGGCGGAGGAGAGTGGAGAGGGCAGATGGCAGAGGTCCGGACAACTGGTTCTGGTGCACATCACTGCAAGCGTGGTGCACAAGAGGAGGGGCCCAAGGGGAAGGGCGGGTATGATGGAAATCAGAGAAAAGCGGGTATGGTGGAAATCAATGAAAGCGGATTGGAGGTGGGCAGAGCATGAGAGCGAGAAATAAAAAATGGGTGGAGTGGTGACGGGTGGAGTGGTGACGGGTGGAGTGGTGACGGAAGGAGTGGTGACGGGTGGAGTGGTGACGGGTGGAGTGGTGACGGGAGGAGTGGTGACGGGTGGAGTGATGACAGGTGGAGTGGTGACGGGTGGAGTGGTGACGTGTGGAGTGGTGACGGGTGGAGTGGTGACGGGTGGAGTGGTGACCGGTGGAGTGGTGACCGGTGGAGTGGTGACGGGTGGAGTGGAGACAGGTGGAGTGGTGACGGGTGGAGTGGTGACGGGTGGAGTGGTGACGGGTGGAGTGGTGACGGGAGGAGTGGTGACGGGTGGAGTGATGACGGGTGGAGTCGTGACGGGTGGAGTGGTGACGGGTGGACTGGTGATGGGTGGAGTGGTGACGGGTGGAGTGGTGATGGGTGGAGTGGTGACGGGTGGAGTGGTGACGGGAGGAGTGGTGACGGGTGGAGTGATGACGTGTGGAGTGGTGACGGGTGGAGTGGTGACGGGTGGAGTGGTGACGGGTGGAGTGGTGACGGGAGGAGTGGTGACGGGTGGAGTGATGACGGGTGGAGTGATGACGGGTGGAGTGGTGACGGGTGGAGTGGTGACGTATGGAGTGGTGACGGGTGGAGTGGTGACGGAAGGAGTGGTGACGGAAGGAGTGGTGACGGGTGGAGTGGTGACGGGTGGAGTGGTGACAGGTGGAGTGGTGACGGGTGGAGTGGTGACAGGTGGAGTGGTGACGGGAGGAGTGGTGATGGGTGGAGTGGTGACGGGTGGAGTGGTGACGGGTGGAGTGGTGACGAGTGGAGTGGTGACGGGTGGAGTGGTGACGGGTGCAGTGGTGACGGGTGGAGTGGTGACGGGAGGAGTGGTGACGGGTGGAGTGATGACGTGTGGAGTGGTGACGGTGGAGTGGTGACGGGTGGAGTGGTGACGGGTGGAGTGGTGACGGGTGGAGTGGTGACGGGTGGAGTTGTGACGGGTGGAGTGGTGACGGGTGGAGTGGTGACGGGTGGAGTGGTGAGGGGAGGAGTGGTGACGGGTGGAGTGATGACGGGTGGAGTGGTGACGGGTGGAGTGGTGACGTGTGGAGTGGTGACGGGTGGAGTGGTGACGGGTGGAGTGGTGACGGGTGGAGTGGTGACGGGTGGACTGGTGACGGGTGGAGTGGTGACGGGTGGAGTGGTGATGGGTGGAGTGGTGACGGGTGGAGTGGTGACGGGAGGAGTGGTGACGGGTGGAGTGATGACGTGTGGAGTGGTGACGGTGGAGTGGTGACGTGTGGAGTGGTGACGGGTGGAGTGGTGACGGGTGGAGTGGTGACGGGTGGAGTGGTGACGGGTGGAGTGGTGACGGGAGGAGTGGTGACGGGTGGAGTGATGACAGGTGGAGTGGTGACGGGTGGAGTGGTGACGTGTGGAGTGGTGACGGGTGGAGTGGTGACGGGTGGAGTGGTGACGGGTGGAGTGGTGACGGGTGGAGTGGTGACGGGTGGAGTGGTGACGGGAGGAGTGGTGACGGGTGGAGTGATGACGGGTGGAGTGATGACGGGTGGAGTGGTGACGGGTGGAGTGGTGACCGGTGGAGTGGTGACGGAAGGAGTGGTGACGGAAGGAGTGGTGACGGGAGGAGTGGTGACGGGTGGAGTGATGACGTGTGGAGTGGTGACGGTGGAGTGGTGACGTGTGGAGTGGTGACGGGTGGAGTGGTGACGGGTGGAGTGGTGACGGGTGGAGTGGTGACGGGTGGAGTGGTGACGGGTGGAGTGGTGACGGGTGGAGTGGTGACGGGAGGAGTGGTGACCGGTGGAGTGATGACGGGTGGAGTGGTGACGGGTGGAGTGGTGACGTGTGGAGTGGTGACGGGTGGAGTGGTGATGGGTGGAGTGGTGACCGGTGGAGTGGTGACGGGTGGAGTGGTGACGGGTGGAGTGGTGACGGGTGGAGTGGTGACGGGTGGAGTGGTGACGGGTGGAGTGGTGACGGGTGGAGTGGTGACGGGTGGAGTGGTGACGGAGGAGTGGTGACGGGAGGAGTGGTGACGGGTGGAGTGATGACGGGTGGAGAGGTGACGGGTGGAGTGGTGACGGGTGGAGTGGTGACGGGTGGAGTGGTGACGGGTGGAGTGGTGACGGGTGGAGTGGTGACGGGAGGTGTGGTGACGGGTGGAGTGGTGACGGGTGGAGTGGTGACGGGTGGAGTGGTGACGGGTGGAGTGGTGACGGGTGGAGCGGTGACGGGTGGAGCGGTGACGGGTGGAGCGGTGACGGGTGGAGCGGTGACGGGTGGAGCGGTGACGGGTGGAGTGGTGACGGGAGGAGTGGTGACGGGTGGAGTGGTGACGGGTGGAGTGGTGACGGGTGGAGTGGTGACGGGTGGAGTGGTGACGGGTGGAGTGGTGACGGGGTGGAGTGGTGACGGGTGGAGTGGTGACGGGTGGAGTGGTGACGGGTGGAGTGGTGACGGGAGGAGTGGTGACGGGTGGAGTGATGACGGGTGGAGTGGTGACGGGTGGAGTGGTGACGTGTGGAGTGGTGACGTGTGGAGTGGTGACGGGTGGAGTGGTGACGGGAGGAGTGGTGACGGGAGGAGCGGTGACGGGTGGAGTGGTGATGTGCTGCTTTGTCGTACATGTGGAGAGACACTCTAAACCAGGAGCTGGACTATGGGGGAAGGCACGGGTTCTAGGAGTGATCGTAGCATTCTTTGGTTTTCTCTACCACTTGTGCGTTCACAGGGCAATTTGGCAAGAGTTTCACAAGCGAAAGTTGTATAACAGAGTGATTGAGAATACAATGGCAAGAATGACTACATCAGAGCTTAGCAACCTAGCAGGGCAGCTGGTCGACCGCCAGCGCAGCAAGGTCGACAGCTTCCTGGCGTTGCGTAGAGGAGCTGCGCAAGCACTACAGAAAGGCGGCCTGCCAACAAAGCAGGCTGACAGTGTGCCAACGCTGCAGCAAAGCGGCCGTCCAGCGTTGCACTTGTAGACGACAGCAGCGTGCATGCTCGCATGTGCTCGCAGACGATTGGCCCAATATGCACCGTCACACGTCATGTTGGCTGTTGTCTGCGCCTGATGAGCCACCTCAACTTCGGGGTACCAGCTCGAAGTCGCCTTTGCCATCGCCGCCTCGACGACGTTTGCATGCCTCCGCAAAACCTCGTCGAGCAGGTTACCTAGTCGACCGGGTCGACCACCCGGCGCACTGGATGACGACCTCCCTCGTCGACCACAACTCCCGTAGAGGACCGCCGTGGTCGACGGGCTCCTCCGCCGACCAACACAGTCTACTGCTGCCGTCGAGCTCCCATCTTCGACGACTATTCGTCGGTCCCGCAAAGGTCGACGGCGACCTTCGTCGACAACACCTAAGACAGGTCGAAGAACCCCTTCGTCGATCATACTTGTCAAAATCTGCTGCCGGCTTCTCGACGTCGGCGGCTCCGCATCAGTCTTCTATAGGTCGTCGAACTCCGTCGTGTCAAAGATAGAACTGGGAGAATGAATGAGTAGAAACAAACAGTACAAGGGAGGATATAGCAAACCCTAAGGAGGTTATACCCTCTACATCATAACTCAGTGTAACACCTAGACTATACTAAGAAACTATTGCAATTGTTGTTTGACACACCCCCATACCCTAGGTGACGGTAGTCATGTGGAGAGCAACACACAACCCAAGAGCAAGGGTCACAGGACCCGTCAGCAAGAACAAGCAACGGTCATAAGACCAGTTCACAAGAACAAAGAAACTCTCGGGGTGGATCTCAAGATCACCACACAGTCTCAGAAGAAGCAAGGGGCCACAATGCTAGTCAACATGCAAGGATATAGCAGATATAAGAGATGCAAGAGTACGAGACATGCATGACAAACATCTCTACAGAAGCAAGGGGCCACAAGGCCTGTCCACAAGCACAAATATAGGATATATAGTGAGATGCAAGAGTACAAGACAAATAATATCTACGCAAGCAAGTGAGGGCCTGTAGACACAAGGCCAAGCTCGGTGCAGAAACGCTAGTGGCCACAAGGCGACAACGCCTTGTTGAAGATATCTGCAGTGTTGGACTCAGAGACCACACGTCGCACGAGTGCCTGGCCACGCTGCTGCAACTCTCGTAGAAGGAAGTAACGAAGCTGGATGTGCTTCGCCTTCTCAACCAGTCAGGGCTCCTTGCACAACAGGATAGCAGACCTGTTGTCGGCGAACAAGACTGGGGGAGAGCGAGGCTGCTCACCAAGGTCGGTGAGGAGGAAAGACAGCCAGCAAAGCTCCTGGGCGGCCATGGCCGCAGCGTACACCTCTGTTAACGGGAATGGAGTGTTGGCCCGCCCTCGCTTGGGCAACGCCGACGACTTGGTCCGATGTGCGGGAGAAGCAGCCGACCGTTCACAGTGGGAGAGCTGCTCGACGGGCTTCGTCGAACTGTAGGGGACCGCTGTGGTGTTGCTGACGACCAGGGAGCTCGACAGCTGCAGCTAACTGGGCTGGTTGACAGGTGGGCCGTCGACCGGGAGGAGCAGTTCGACCGGGAGGTCGACGGAGCGGTCCGTCGACCTGACAAATGAGCAGCGGTCGACGAGGGGATCTCGGCGTCAACAACTGACAGTTCTGGTCGACCGAAGGGGTCCGTCGACCAGGGAGTAGCTCGACAGGAGCTGTGGTCGACTAGAGGCACCTGGTGGTCGACCAGAGGCAGTGGTGGTCGACAAGAGCACTTGGTGGTCGACCGGGTAACCTGCTCGACGAGTTCCGCGGAGGCACGCGAACGTCGTCGAGGTCGCGATGGCAAAGGCGACTTCGGGTTGGTATCCCGAAGTCGATGTGGCTCATCAGGCGCGGACAACAGCCGACGGATGCACAACAGTGCAAGTCGGGCCAATTGTCTGCGCGCACCTGCGAGCGTGCGCACTGTTGTCTTCTACGGGGCAACGCTGGACAGCCGCTTTGCTGCAGCGTTGGCACGCCGTCGACCTGCAGCATTGGCAGGTCGCTCTTCTGCAGTCCTGGCGCGGCTCCTCTACGCGACGCTGGCAGGCGGTCGACCATGCTGTGCTGTCGGTCGACCAGGCTAGCTGCAGAGTTCCTAGGTGCCTGATGTGGTCATTTCTGTCATTGCTTGTTAAACCATTATGTAATTTCGACTTTTCTAGTGGAAACTCTTGCCGATTTCTCCCGTGAATGCGCAAGCACTAAGGAACTAAGCAAAGCTACGATCACTCCTAGTAGTTCGTGCCAACTCCTCGCGTGGTCTAGCTCACAACTATTGTAGAGTGAATCCCTGCAACCTCTGCCTTATAGCTGGAACTAGAGACGGATGACGCCCGAGTCGACCTCCACGAAACAGCTCCAGTCCCAAGGCTGAAGCAGTAACCCTGTGTAGACTGCAGCGACTCTGCGTCGTCGGCACACAACGAGTTTGAGAAACCTGTAAATGTAACTGGCTGCTTCCCTACAAGGACAAGTCCCATGCCTGATGTACTCGCCACATACTTCGCCACCCTCTTAGCAGCGTACCAATGGGAAGGTCGGTGTCTCCCAGGCGCAACAAAGCGCGCAAGTACGCTAAAAGGGTAAGCTAGGTCTGGGCGAGTACAGGTCATCAGGTACATGAGACAACCCACCAGCTCAGGATATGGATTGCTGGACTCAAATGGCTCGTCCAAAGATGGAGTCGTCAGTCCATGAACGGGAAGCGAAACTACGTGAGGATCTGCTCGACCATATGCGAATGCGTCAGCGTAATGGTGCGAGCTGCCCTGTCCTCGGTGATCTGCATGCCAAGGTAGCGCTGCAGCTCACCAAGTTCAGTGCAAGTGTGTCTCCTCTGTAGTTCCTCCTTCACGGAGGCCAGTGCGCGTCGGTCAAGAGTGGCGAAGACCAGGCCATCAATGTAGACCAGAACAAAGAATGGGGTCGAGCCACGGCGGACGAACAGGAACGGGTCGGCAGACGACGGAAAGAAGTCAACCGCTGCAAGGGTCGTACGTAGCGTGTCTTGCCACTCGCGGGGAGCCTGGCGCAGGCCGTAGACCGGTCGATGCAGCTGCCACTGGGTCCCAGGAGGGAAAGTGCCAGTGAAGCCAAGTGGACAATGTCGCCAGATCTGCTCGTGCAGGCTCCCCTGAAGGAACGCAGTGGGAAGTCGAAGGAGTGCAACTCGTTGTCGCGCTGTGCTGCAATATGCAGCAACACCTGAAGAGTGGTCATCTTCGGGGTGGGAGTGAAGGTCTGAAAGAAGTCTTCCCCCTCTTGCTGACTAAAGCCTCTCGCCAGATAGCGCGCCTTGAACACCGGTGGTGTTGCAGGTGGCCGCTTCACCTTGTAGAGCCACATGCCACTAACAACGTTCGCCCCAGGTGGTGGGACGGCGTCGACGTAGGTGCATGTGGACCTATAAGATGCCATCTCTGCCTCCTCAGCTGCTATCTAGTACAAAGCCCAGGGTCCCGAGACCGCCTCGGTGTGAGTGCGAGGGATCGGGATGTCAAGGGCGTCTGGATCCCCCTCAGGGGCAAGCAACATGCTGCAGAGATGAGGAACAGCGGTCGCTAGGAAACCAAGCTCGAACTGCCTGTCCTCTAGGATCTCCAAGGGAAAGACAGGAGCACCCCCAGAGGACGGAGAACGAGCAGTGCCACTCACCAGATGGGCGGCGTAGTCAAGGCGGTGGGAAGAGGCAAAGGCATCGACCGTAGCAACAAGAGCCGAGACAGACGACAAAGGGGCAGTCAGGTGAGTGACCAACGCGGACAAAACACAGGAGACGACAGGACGGGAGGCACGGAGGTAGTCGGACAATGGGTCGTGAAACACAGTGAGGGACGACACAGGAGGTTATGGAAGGACAGGAGGAGGTGGAACACGAGAGCGAAGAACAAGGTGAAACGGATCGTCGACATGGTAATGGGATCGACGAGGCTCTGGGGACACAGTACGACTGAGGGGGGAACGACGAGTCCATTGGGACGAGGAAAGGGACTCGACAGGGGGAATAGGAGGGGACGGTAGAAGACCACAAACAAATCGTGCAGGTGCTGGGTCGGGCAGGTCTCTCAGTCGCTGCTCCTCCGCCTCCTCTGGCGACTGCTGCTGAGGCACCTGCCTCCTCTGGCTCCTCCTATGCTCTCTCCTGCTGTGACTACAACAACACCTGCTGCTGTGGCCGTGAATTCTGCTCTACCCTCTCCTGTTGCGGCCGCAAGTGCACCTGCTGCTGCGGGCGGGACTTCTGCTGTACTCTCTCCTGCTATGGCTGCAACTGCACCTGCTGCTGCAGTTGTGACTCCTCCTCTACTCTCTCCTACTGTGGCTGTGACTCCTCCTCTACTCTCCCCTGACGCTCTGACTGAGACTGCTGATGCTACTGCTGCTGCCGCTGCTGCTGCTGCTGCTGCTGCTGAGATAAATACTCCTCTACTCTCTCCTGGTGCGGTTGTGACTCCTCTACTCTCTCCTGACGCTCCGAGTGAGACTGCTGCTGCTGCTGCTGCTGAAGTAACTCCTCCTCTACTCTCTCCTGGTGCAGCTATGACTCCTTCTCTACTCTCTCCTGACGCTCCAACTGAGACTGCAACTGCTGCTGCTGCTGCTGCTCTCGTGCCCTCTCAAACTGCTCCCTCTCCTCCCTCTCCAACTAGTCCAGATGCTGCACACGGGTCACGAAACGTACAGTGTACGGTGTAGGCGTCGCAGTGCCTGTGGCTCCGGCTCCAGCACCACCAGAACCAGAACCTCCGCAACGACACCCCCGGTGTGGAGGAAACTGTGGGACATACGAGAAGCCAGGGGGTGAGGCGGGGCTAGGCGCCGAGTCGAGACAGCCGTGTCCTCCATAGAAAAGGTCTCCACCCTCACACCCCTTGCACCCCCAGAGCCAGCACCACGGGCTCCAGCAGCCCCAGCACCTACACCCTCCACAGCTGCACCTCCCGCACCCCCTGACACAACAGGAACTGGACGCTGCAGGGGAGACGACCGCGGAGTGACGTGCAACACACCTGACGGGGCAGGACGCGGAGGGGGGGGGGCTTCCGGGGCGACGGGGGGGGGCTCATTGGCGAGCAATAGCGGGTAAGAACCGGGGAGGGGCCCCAGA
The DNA here is from genome assembly GCA_947471745.1 of Closterium sp. Naga37s-1. Lineage (NCBI taxonomy): Eukaryota > Viridiplantae > Streptophyta > Zygnematophyceae > Desmidiales > Closteriaceae > Closterium > Closterium sp. Naga37s-1. The sequence goes on along the minus strand of CANJKZ010000072.1, from coordinate 2,210,173 downwards.
TGTCTAAGTGCAGGGTCTGGAAGGGAGCCGTGGTGGGGGGGAACGACGAGGAATGTGGGGCAGCGTGCTGCCGACCCTCGACGCAAGGAGTGCACGGCGACGCAGGCGAGCGAGGAAGCGGGGCAAGCGACTCTGGGAGACCTGAGACCAGACGGTGACGTACCATCCTACTGAGACGTGGGAACGACGGGTGACCTAGACGGTGGTGCCAAAGGACCGACAGATGGGTGAGTGTCCGACAGTCGCACGACATAGCAGCTGCCTGACCTGACCTGACCCAATGTGCTGGGACCCAGTATGTAGTGAGTACAGACCAGAGCCCGGCTCCCTGTTGAAAGTGGCCAGAGGCACTCCAGTGGCACCGACTGTGCAGGAGGCAAAGTGCTCGTCCAGTGGGAAAGTAGTGACAACTCCAAGGTCGTGGAGGTGACTGACACCCACCAAGTTCCTAGAGAACGAGGGGGTGTAGTAACCTGTAGTAACAGGAGACTGGTGGTGCTGTGGGCAACTACAGATCCCCACTGAGGGGTCAGCCAAGGCGACAGTGACTGGAGTGTGCAGTGGTGTGAGGTCGGTGCAGTCGCGAAAGAAACAGCTAGACGCTCCAGACTCCAGGGTGAAGGAAAGTTGTGCAGTCGGTGAGGTCGCACCTGAGCCAGCGACAAAGGTCGGTACTAGACTAGTGGTAGCTGCAGCTCCCACATTAAGAACCTCTGAGGCGCCTAGACTAGAAACCACGCAAGCACCGAGACTGGAAACACAAGTCTCAACCCCAGATGCAGCTCCCATGTACCGGTGTGTGTACTGGCCGGGTCTGACAGGGCCCCGTGGTGGAGGCTGCCGCTGGCATTGCTGCTGAACCCGCAGCAGCTGCTGCTGCTGTGGTGGCCACTGCTGCTGCGGCCACAGGTGCTGCGGCCACGGCTGCTGTCGCGGCCACTGCTGTTGCTGCGGCCACCGGTGCTGCTGCCACTGCTACTGTTGCGGCCACTGGTGCTGCTGCCACCGCTGATGCTGCGGCCACTGTCGCCACATCGAAATGGCACGCTAGTACGGAGGTAGGGGCCAGTCGAGGCGGCAGTACCAGTGGTAGTCAGCGAGTGCAGTGGGGAGTGGTCTAGTGCGGTAGGGAGCGGTCTAGTGCGGTGCGAAGAAGTCTAAAATTGGTCGTTTGCGGTTGAGAGCGGTTTGGCGTCGTCTAGTGCAGTGGGGGAGCGGTCAGGTGCGGTAGGGTATGGTCGGATGTGGTCTAGTGCGGTGGGGAGCAGTCTAGTGTGGTGGGGAGTGGTCTAGTGTGGTAGGTAGCAGTCTAGTGCGGTGGGGAGCAGTCTAGTGTGGTGGGGAGCGGTCTAGTGCAGTGGAAGGGATGGGCAGAATGGTGTTGGCACTGGCTGCTATTGCTAGCGCTAGCTGCTGTTGCTGGCGCTAGCTGCTGTTGCTGGCGCTAACGACTGCTGCTGGCGGTACCTGCTGCTCTCGCTGGCGTGGGGTGGCGCGCTGCAGCCGCTGCTGACCGTGCTAGCGCGCGACGGCCGACAGGCGCGACTGGCTAGGGCGAGCTCGGGCGAGGGTGAGGCGGTGGGCGTGACATTTTAGGGTTACAGGCACTAAGGCGACGGGCGACGGGCGCTACGAGCGTTGGGTGACGCGCGACCTAGGTCGCAACAAGAGTGGCCACGGGGGGCCGCGCTACGAGACGAAAGAGGGGCCCGCAAAGGGGGGAGGGGGGGGGGGGCGTACGATGGGACGCACGTGAGGGCCTGCGGGGGCCCCGCTACGGGACGAATGGGAGTGCCTGCGGGGGGGCCGAGCTACGGGACGAACCAAGGCCCGTGAGGGCCGCGCTATGGGACGATCTCAGGCCCGCAGGGGGGGGGGGGTGGGAGGGGTTGCTAGGGTATGGTCATTGTATTGTTTGTGTTCTTTATATAACTCTGTATCTGAACTGGCCTTGTTGCCCTTTGCTTATGCTCGGACTGTGTGGTGACTTTGTGATCCACCTTGAGCTTGCTTTGCTTTTCTTGACTGGTCTTGTGACCGCTTGTTCTCCCCCACTTTGCCTATGGGGGTGTGTCAGAATGTTATATTGCTTACATTTGTCGGCTCCCACACAACCACCCCCCTCAGCGGCAGCTGCAGCAGTGGGAGACAGAGGAGGAGGAGGAGCAGGGGAGGCCGCACACACCCTTCACCCCATACTCGCCACCCCCAAACCCTAACACAGGGCAGGGAGGTAGCTGGTGGGTAGGGAGATTGGGGGGGGGGGGGGGGGGGGGGCAGGGCCGCGACAGGGCCGGGGCAGGACGACAGGGCAGGGCCGGGACGCGACGAAGACGGGAGGGGCCGACACGCAGTCCCCCACAGGGCGCCGTGACGGGCGACAGAAGGGGCGACGCGCGCCCCCCCCCCCCCCCCCCCAGGTCGCCCCTCCCGTCGCCCGTCGCGGCGCCCTGGGGGGCCGCGGGGGGGGGTGGCCCGGTGCGCCTCGACAGGCGACGAAACCGCCGTACGCCTCGGGGTGCACGACGGGCAGGGCACCGTCGCGCGCCACGGGGCGCACGACGGGCAGGCAGGGCACCATCGCGCGCCACGGGGCGCACGACGGGCAGGCAGGGCACCGACGCGCGCCACGGGGCGCACGACGGGCAGGCAGGCAGGCAGGCAGGCAGAGCACCGTCGCGCGCCACGGGGCGCACGACGGGCAGGCAGGGCGTCGCGCGCTCTGGAGGGCGGCGCGACGGACAGAAAACCGCCGCGCGCCACTAGCGCGCAGCGGGAAGAAAAATGACCGCGCGCCATGGGCGCGCGACGGGCAGAAAGACAGCGCGCGCCCAAGGCGCGCGATGGGCAGTGATGACAGCGGAAGCTTAGGTGGGCCCATGCACAGGATCAACCCGTGAGGGTCGACCTGCTCTGATTCCATGTTGGAAACAGCAGTTGAAAGTTAGAAATGAGAAAGAGAGGATTGCACTAGCAAGCAGTTGAGTACATATAGCAAACCCTAGATTGGGCTGTACTCACTATTGAGTACCCCACTGCAGGCTAGACAAACATAACATTCTGACAACATTGTGTAGGCTATAGTGGGGTAGCTCATAAGGGGTACAACCCAATTAGGGTTAGTACTTGTACCCAACTCTTTCTCGTTCATTATTCTGACAGTTTCGACGTGCGGGATTTTTTCGTGCGTGAAATTGGCATTGTATGGGGTGTCCAGGTGCATGTGGTCGGATCGGGCGATACCCTGATATTTCGAACCGCGTGCGAATTATTGAAACTGACGGGGCATCATGCAACTCGTCCGCGAATTTAGCGCGGTTCACGCTAACCAATGAAAAATACACCTTAATTCGCAGTAGGGCGACGCGAGTTTGGGACACAATACTGTTGAAATGTATTTGTATACATTAGATCCTAGTGTAGCTATATTCTTCTTGTTTTGGTGGTGCACCCCCCTTCCTTCCCAATATATGTTATCGATTTTCTATAGTGAAACCACCTTTCTCGACTTCTCCCTTGCTTCAACTCTCTCGACACCCATGCCTAGCCTCTGTTGGAAATAACTGATTTAAGCGCCTCTGTCGTGTCGAAACACCAAGACAGAAGCAAAGCAGATCATATTGAAACATCGGCGAGTCAACCCTCGGAGGTTGAACAACTGCTAGAGGTTACGCGAAAGTCAAAGGTCAGCGACCTTTGACCTGACAAATGCAGCGCGACAGCAAGAACAAACAACTGTCTCGATACTGAGCAGTTGCCCGAGTCGACACTGTATCGAACCGCAACAGCAACAGTAAAACGGTTATTACTCGTATCTCTTCATATTCCTTGTATTCTTATAAAAGCTTGTATGTCTTTGTTATTAATCAATCAACTTTGCCCTCACATACAAGCGCAAGGTGGTTCACAAGTCTTTACTTAACGCTTCCGCTATTACATTGTCCTACCCTTGAATTCTGTCCTGCAAAGATCCAAAGGGCTATCTCAGCCCAACATGGTATGAGAGCGGTCAGGACAAATTCGACTACGATCAAGATATCTACAACATCACAAGACATGGCAACGCAAAAGGAGAGAAGCTCCTCTAACGGCTCTCCCGATGCTACTCCTACTCCACCTCCTGCCTCTGGCCTACAGACAGAGGAGGGTACGGCAACAAGGCCAAGAGCAACATCTTCAGAAACTCCCGCAAATCAAGCTGCGGCCTTCGATCCAGATATGATGGAGAAGTTCTTCTCCTTCATGTCCTTCTACGAACAATACCAGCAAGGGGCACCTGCACAGTCAAACAACAGCAACAACAACGCAACACCGATGAGCCTCGACGGTTCATCCTACGCACGTGGAAATCAACAGCAACGGCCTACCTTTGCTCCGTGCGAGCCCCAGCATGGCTCCGTCAGCTTTATGCCACACCCGCAGCCCGCATCTGGACAAGAAAAGACATTGGACGCACTTCAAGTTCAGTCGCAGTTCGCGCACGTCTTAAAACTACAAACAACGAGGCCTTTCGACGGAAAGGACTTCTTTACCTGGTCATTCGAGTTCGAGCTAATGATGGAAGGCGCGCAGATCCTTGGCTTCTTCGACGGGTCCCTGCCATATCCAACACACGGCACACAATACGACAAGCAGCAGTACACGTATCAGTCAATGATGGCGTACACAATCCTACTGAGAAACATCACTCCAAGCAAGCAGCAGAACATACGGTCTTACCGGGGATACGGCAACTCTACAGAGCTCGCGTACAACCACCTGAAGAACCTGTAACAAGCAACAGACAGCGTAAATCAAAGTCGGTTAATGGCGCAACTGACGACAATCGAAATGAAACCAGGCGAAAAGGGGATGGCGTATATCAGCCGTTGTCGCGAATTGCGCGACAAACTCCTTCGATGCGGAGGGTCAATTTCAGAAGACGCCTTCGTCACAGTCATCATCGGCGGCCTCGGTCCTCAGTGGCGCTCCACCCGCGCCATACTCCAAGCGCATGGAAAGATATCAGAAGCAGCACTCTGTGCCGAGATTCACGCTGAGCAGCAAGATATGGACCTGCAAGAAGAACGACACAAAAGGAAGACATCAGTACCCGAATTCGCATTCCACACTCAACGGCGCTACAACAACAACAACTATCAACATCAACCGAAAACAGTACCTCCATTCTGTCACCTTTGCAAGATGTCAGGGCATCCTCGCACACACTGCCCCAACCGGCAACAGTCAGTACCAACGCAGCGGCAGCTTCGGCCTTCAAGCAGTCAAGTTGCCTCAACGCAAGCGAATTCGACATCTCAAGAACAAGTCTCAACAACATCGACGGGACAACCTGCGCAAGGAACAAGAAACATCGTCAGTTGCATGACACGGCTGACCGACTCCTGCATCACAGAGTCACCACCATATTACTCACCGGAAGAGCAACTCGACAACAGCACGTCTCGCCGCGAGTCACTTCAACCAAATCCGACCTATGCAGCCATCGCTCAAAACGAGCCGTCCGGAAAAGATACGTGGTTCTTGGACAGCTGCTGTGGACAGCATATGTGCTCTTCAGGACGTTTTGTTCAACGTGAACACCAACTTCAACGCGAGGTTGTCATCACCGTCGCCAACAATCAGAACCTGCGCACACGACGACAAGGCGTAGTACAACTTCAGTCACGAGAGACAAACGTCATACTGCAGATGTCAAAAGTTCTAATAGCAGAAGGGCTCGGTTACAACCTACTGAGCGTCAGTCAACTGATGGCGAAGGGCATCCACCTCGAAGCAAATAGTACCACCCAGGAGTTCAAATTATACCATGGAAAAGGTGGTCTCTACATCGGGAAGGCGGTCCTGAAAAACAACGTCTTCGTCCTCGACTTCGTCCCAGATCTTGGCACTGCTGACAGCGACGGGATCGTCACCTTCACCTCTTGGACACATCCACCGGATCTTGACCCCGACTTCAGTCCAGAAGGCTTCTGGTATTCGCACACTATCCCTGAAGCAAAACAAACAAGAGCATTAGCAACAATTCAACACTCGGCAGCAGCAGAAACAACATCGGCAGCAGCAGAAACAACAGCGGCAGCAGCAGCAACATCGACACCAATCGCTGGTCCTTCAACTGCATCACCTCAAATCGACGACACTCCACCGACTCTTGCGCAGCAGCTTAAACCAACATCACGAGAAGTACATCGAAGTGCCAACCTCACCGCAAGCTTCTACTCCAACTCCGACTTGTATCGTCGCTCACCCGGACATCGCGCTAGCGAAGACATCTGGCACGCACGAATGGGACATCCAAGCAACACGGTGTTAAATAACACAATAAGAGCAGGAGTACTCGACAAAGATTCATTGCTTCTAACCGATGGAACCGAACTTCGACGAGCTCGTGGAACGTGCTTTACCTGCCCCGAAGCTGACTTACCACATCGCCCATTCACTTCTCACCACAACCCCAGCGCTCCAGCTTACGTACCACTTGAGAAAGTGTACAGCGACATCCTGTACAATCGCGAACCTGGACAAGGAGCATACAGCTACACCATCACGTTTATCGATGCCGCTACGCGTCACGTTTGGCACCTCAACCTTCCGAGCAAGGACATGGCTTTCGAAGCCTTCATCGCTTGGCTCCCAGTAGCAGAACGAGAATCGGGCGTGAAGCTAAAAAGCTTCCAGTCAGACGGAGGAGGAGAATACACCTCACACAGGTTCAAGCAGTTCTTGGCAGAAAGGGGAATCAAGAGACTCATCTCCCTTCCCTACGCCCATCAACAGCAAGGCGTGGCGGAACGGATGAATCGAACTCTCCAGAACACCATGCGCAAATTACTGCGTGGCATGCGACTGCCCAATCACCAATGGCCTGAAGCGATGGACCACGCTGTCATGCTGCACAACTTGCTTTCGTCATCATCACTACCGAACAACACATCACCGCACCTGCTGTGGACAGGAAATCAGGGCAGCACAAAAATGTTAAGAGTTTTCGGCTGCATGGTACAGTACCGACCCCCATCTGCACGAGCCGGCCGATTTTCCCAACGCGCACAGTGGGGACTACACCTGGGCATCGAAAGAAATTACAACGCGTGGAAGATTTTCGACGTCCACTCCAAAGAAACAGTAGCAGCACGTGACGTCCTTTTCTACGAACGACTCATCCTTCCGACATATCTTGCCAACCTGGAAGAAAATCGGGATCCCACAGGTGGCTTCCATGGTGACCGACACTTCGCCTCGGCAGCAGACGAAGCTGACTGGGACGAGCAGAACGTGGATAACGCCTCAGAAGAAGCAGGACCACTCCCATACTGCTCCGTGCCTATCCCGATGGACGACGAAAATCCTCACGAAAGTGTCAACGCCGAAACTTATTTCGAATTCGCCGACACCGGTTACGTTACACCTGCAGAAGTCAACACCAACGAAGCAGAACGCATAGGGCCCAATTTCATACCTGACCCAGAAGCAGGTGACGAAGCAGTTTATGTCAGAATCCCAACCACTAGACCATTGGGATAAAAGGGCTTGTTTGTGTAGCGGGTTTGTGCGCCCATAACCCCCCAGGCGAACGCGCCTGTAGCCCCCCTAAGATCAATCGGGCATCCACAGTGCAGATCTACTGACACCCCCCCACACTGGGAGGCCCAGGACTGAGCACAGCGGCAACGGCCTACATGTGCATACACCGGGATTCGAACCCGAGACCGCTCTGATACCATGTCAGAATCCCAACCACTAGACCATTGGGATAAAAGGGCTTGTTTGTGTAGCGGGTTTGTGCGCCCATAACCCCCCAGGCGAACGCGCCTGTAGCCCCCCTAAGATCAATCGGGCATCCACAGTGCAGATCTACTGACAGTTTATCCCGAGGACACAACACTCCCCCGCTACACACAGAGTGGCCTTCAGATACTCGGCCTAGTCACCACGGTCCACAGCACCGAAACTCCTAAGGAGCCTGCCACAGTTCAGCAGGCTCTGGGGGGGGAACATAGGGAAAAATGGCGTGAAGCCATGAACAAGGAACTCGAAGCACTGAAGGAGCGCAACACCTGGAAAGTAGTCTCTATCGGCGTGGCACGAAACAAGACAATACTCACCGGGAAGTGGGTCTTCCGTGTGAAGACGAAAGCAGACGGTACCATTGACAAGTTCAAAGCACGATGGGTCGTACGCGGCTTCGACCAAGAACATGGACGTGACTTCACCGAGACATTCGCTCCAGTCAGCCGACACACCTCACTACGGATTCTTCTCGCAATCGCCGCTATGAAGGAGAAGAAACTGCGGCAAATCGACGTCGCCAACGCATTCCTTTACGCACCTGTTGACGCCGAAATCTACGTCGAACTCCCACATGGTTCCCACGGAGAGCCCAATCAAGTCTGTCAGCTGCAAAAATCTCTGTACGGGATTAAACAGGCCCCGAGATTGTGGCAGCAGTACTTACACGCTCGACTCACTCGCATCGGATTCAAGCAGCTGCCGCACGACCAAGGCATGTACCGGCTTACGAAAGGTGACGACTACATTCTATTGATCGTCTACGTAGATGATCTACTCTACATCGGGTCGACCGACAACGTTACTACCTGGTTCTAAGGGGAGTTACAGAGAGATCTCACACTTACAGTCTCATCTACCGTCACACAATACCTCGGCCTCAATATCCAGGAAGGAGAAAGCGCGATCTACCTCAACGCCGCAAAATATGCCGACACCATCGCCAAACGCTTCGCACTCACGCCAACTACCATCTCTACGCCACACCGCTACACGGCAGGAAACAACAAGGCAGAATCTGCTCCACTAAAGCCCGCCGGCATACGCAACTACCAGAGAAAGCTGGGATGCCTTCTCTTTGCAGCCGTTACCTGCCGCCCGGACCTATCATACTCCGCAAGCCAACTCGCCACCTACCTCAAAAGGCCTGAAGCTGAACACATGGCGGAACTAGACCGCGCCCTTCACTACCTCGTTAGTACTCCGACGATCGGCCTAATCTACTACAAGAGCAAAACTACAACGCCCAAGCTTATCGGGTACGTCGACGCCGACCACGCTGGAGATTCTGACAATAGGCGCTCGCGCACAGGCTACATCTACCGCCTCGAGCCTATCGGACCTATTTCATGGCAGTCGAGCAAACAGGAATTAATCGCTCTCTCCTCAGCCGAAGCTGAATATATCGCACTCTGCTCAGCCACCAAGGAAGGACTGTACCTTCGCGAACTTCTGGAGGAAGCGAAGCTGGCCCAGTTACCCAGCTTCTCCCTATTCTGCGACAACCAGTCGGCAATTCGCATAGCCAACAAAAATGGATTCGCGAACAGAACGAAGCATATCGCCCTGCGATATTTCTTCGTAAAGGACGAGATCGAAAAGGGGAGACTTGAACTGTCTTACTGCCCCACATCCGAGATGGCAGCTGATTAGTTGACCAAGAAGCTCGGAAAGTCGAAGTTCGAATATTGCATGCTGCTGACTGGACAGAGCCACGTCACCTGCAGCGACACTCCAGAAACGAAGGGGAGTGTTGGAAATAACTGATTTAAGCGCCTCTGTCGTGTCGAAACACCAAGACAGAAGCGAAGCAGATCATATTGAAACATCGGCGAGTCAACCCTCGGAGGTTGAACAAATGCTAGAGGTTACGCGAAAGTCAAAGGTCAGCGACCTTTGACCTGACAAATGCAGCGCGACAGCAAGGACAAACAACTGTCTCGATACTGAGCAGTTGCCCGAGTCGACACTGTATCGAACCGCAACAGCAACAGTAAAACGGTTATTAATCGTATCTCTTCATATTCCTTGTATTCTTATAAAAGCTCGTATGTCTTTGTTATTAATCAATCAACTTTGCCCTCACATACAAGCGCAAGGTGGTTCACAAGTCTTTACTTAACGCTTCCGCTATTACATTGTCCTACCCTTGAATTCTGTCCTGCAAAGATCCAAAGGGCTATCTCAGCCCAACAGCCTCAACCCTAGCATGGATCCTACCCTCTCCTAGCTACAATTTTGACAAATACAGTCTATGCTGAATTTGGGTGTCACAAAAGGATTGAGACATTTGTGTCGATATGAGAATGTACCCTAAGGGTGTCTTTTCTATTACCGTACGTCAAACGCTCTTCCAATGTAGAGTCTGGTAAAGGAAATCTGGCCAACTCCTTGTATTATATTTGCGAAATTTTCCTGATGTATAATATCATTGACCAAAGTGGAAGGTATTTAGTTTTGCACTAAATTCACATGGGAACGAGTGCTTCTTGTACCTTATCGCACTCACCCTAAAGGATATAACTTTGGCACTTCCTGGCTGGTCTTCCATGCACATATCCTCACCGTTCCTCATCTCACTACTCTTCCCGTTTTTCCCAATGGCTGCCGAATCGCCTGACCGCCATCCGGCAGCGCCCCCGCCCACGATTCTCAGTGAGTTCCTCGTCGCCGCAGTCGTTTCACGTCGCAAAGCGTCGTTAGACAACGCAATACATTCGTCCTGTCGCACAGCCAAGCGACGTCCTCTCGCCTCTTGAGACGCCGCAAAGTTCCTCTCGCTGCTGCCAGCGGGGCCATCGTCGCCTCTCGCGAACGCCGCTCACATCGAATGCAATTCTTCAATCCAGCATCTAGTGTGCTCATCGCGTGTCCGCGTTATGTGCCGCGTCGTTTGCAGCACTAACGTGTCGTGGTGAAGTGGATTTCGATTTACCGCCTCCTCATTAGTACCGTTCTCCCACAATTGGCAACTCACCATACGCTATCGTCTTCCCCACGTTCTCTCCCCTTCCACTCCGCCATCCCCTCCGCTCCCTCCTTGCACGTCTCCGTCGCAGCGCGCGACAAGCAGGGCCTCTCGCTATTGTCTCACGTGACTGCAGCGCAGGTCGACCCGATCGCCGCCGTTCAGAAGTGAGTATAATCGATGTTGTCCGATAGTCACACTCGTCGGGTAGTCACACTTCTCAGAAGCACACATATCACGTCTGCCTCTCTCTGCTCTCCCCTGCCACGCACCTTATGGCTTGTAATACCGACATCCACCGCGCTTGACCCAAGCCATCAGTTCCGCCACCGTTCCACCCCCGTCACTCACGTCAACGCATGCCACGTCAGCACCGCCCTCGTCCTCCACTCAAAACAATTTCCGAGGCGCCTCAGATGTTTACGTCAGCACCGACCTTTGACCCCCCATAGAACCCGAAACCCATCACCCTTTCCTTGTATACAATGTGTCTCCGGTTGCTCACTGCTGCCTTCCCTGCTGCTTCCCCTTGTGTCCCCGCAATCCGAGTCCCTCTGTTAAACCCAGAACCCGGAAGCCTTTTCCTGAATTCTTCCCTCGCGGCTTTTCCTGTAGTTTTGAGGTGCCCCAAAGTCACCCAAAGACAAAAGCCACCCAGGCCTCCCCCCACTACCTGATCATTCTCCCTCTTCCTCTTCCCGTTTCCCTTCCCAGTCTGCCCTGCTCGCAGGCCAAGCTCAGCCCAAATGGCAGCCTCGTGGCACACAAGTCAAGGTCAACCCCTCTTCTCCTATCCCGACTCTCACCCCCCCTCCTCCCCCCGTCCACCCCCCCCTCCTCTCCAGCGTGCCCATCTCTGCTCGCAAGCCAAGTTCAGCCTCGTGGCTCACAGGCCAAGGTCGTTCCCCCCCCCCCCCCCCCCCCTAGACATGAGCAAAAATTCGAACCCCTGTTCGTTTCGACTCGAAAGTGTTCGACTCGAACGTGTTCGAATGGTTTTTTTGCCCAAAATTGTTCGTGACGAACACCAAGGTGTTCGTGACGAACACCAAGGTGTTCGTGACGAACACGTTCGACTGTTCGAGTGTTCGTGTGCAGAAAAATGCACCAACTCCAAGGTGTTCGCGAACACAATGTGTTCGTCGCAAACACCTAGGTGTTCGTGCATTTATCTGTGCGTCAAAGTTTGACGCGCTGGTTGGATCTAAAAGGGGAGGGCGGCGATTTAGCTCAAGAATGAGCTCAATCGTCGATATAGCCTAAGGATGGCATTCCGCCCCCTACCCACTTAAACTAACACATTCCCACGGTTAAAATTCCACTTTGTGGCTGGAAACGTTAGGTATAAGGTTGGATTAGAGTAGGAGACGGTTAAAAAAAGGAACTAAGGGCATTACGATTTAGGTTGGAGTTTAGCAAGGCAAAATTGGATATCCACCAGATCTGCATCAAGCCTAACTATATCTCTTGTAGGGCTATAGGGAACGTGACATTGCTTCTAGTACACTCGCCCTGCCTAAACGTGACTATACTGAAAGAACCCCCCAAGGCAAACTGTTCGAGTTCGGGTCAAACACCTTTGTGTTCGGCCTTGCCTCAAAACTGTTCGACCCTATGCTCGAACGGGGGACACTAACATTTAGGAAAAATGTTCGAGTTAAACGTGTTCGGTTCGGTTCGAATTGACTAAGTGTTCGCAAACTGTTCGAGACAAACGTTTTCGGTTCGCTCGTTGCTCATGTCTACCCCCCCCCACCTCCTTCTCTTACCCCCACTTCCCCCTATCCTCTCCCGCCTTCTCCCCCCACCTCCTTCTCTTACCCCCACTTCCCCCTATCCTCCCCCGCCTTTCCCCCACACCTCCTTTCCCCTTCCCCTCTTCCCAGTGTGCCCTGCTCGCAGGCCAAGTTCAGCCCCGATGGGACCCTCGGGGCTAACAGGCCAAGCTTACCCCCCTTTTCCCCCACTCCTTTCACTTACCCCCGCCCTCACCCCCCTTTTCCCCCACTCCTTTCACTTACCCCCGCCCTCACCCCCCTTTTCCCCCACTCCTTTCACTTACCCCCGCCCTCACCCCCCTTTTCCCCCACTCCTTTCACTTACCCCCGCCCTCACCCCCCTTTTCCCCCACTCCTTTCACTTACCCCCGCCCTCACCCCCCTTTTCCCCCACTCCTTTCACTTACCCCCGCCCTCACCCCCCTTTTCCCCCACTCCTTTCACTTACCCCCGCCCTCACCCCCCTTTTCCCCCACTCCTTTCACTTACCCCCGCCCTCACCCCCCTTTTCCCCCACTCCTTTCACTTACCCCCGCCCTCACCCCCCTTTCCCTCCCCTTCCCCCCTTTTACCCTTCCCAGTCTGCCCTGTTCACAGGCCAAGTTCAGCCCCGATGGGACCCTCGTGGCCGTCGCAGCAGCGGGCGGCGGCGTTCGTCTCATTCACGTGCCGTCCGGCGAGCAGCGGCTGCACATGCCTCTGGAGGGCGTGCAGGCGCTCGCCTTCTCACCCAAGGGCTCGTACCTGCAGGTATGCTGGCACGTATGCTTGCAGCATGGCATGGCAGGTGACAGGTGTTGGTGAGGTGTCTCAGCTGTGCCAGCACAGCAGCCAGCAGGTGGCAGGTGTGTGCGGCTGCATGCCTCTGGAGGGCGTGCAGGCGCTCGCCTTCTCTCCCAAGGGCTCCTATCTGCAGGTGGGTGGCACTTGTGAGAATTCTAAAATTGTAGTCACTTTTGAGAATTTGACGCGTGTAAGGATACGTGGCAGGTGGCGGGTGGCAGGTGGCAGGTGCGCCTCTGTGCGTGCTGGCTGGGTGTTTGCCTGCATCGTGAAGAGCATTGCTATTGCCTCTCTGCAATTCTTTAGACCTCTTGGCACATGCAGACAGCACACGACTTTGTCACTTGCATGGCACGTCTCTCCTCTTCACCACCACCATCAGCTTGCTGTGAGGCCGTCTGTGTGTTATCCCTCACTTGCCGTGCCTTGTTAACCAGCCAGCCCACCACAGCTGTTTCAGTGGCCTACACTACACTACAGCAGTCTAGTTTTGAGGCGCCTCAAAACCAGTGCCCTACACTACACTACAGCAGCAGCAGCATCCGGGGGCGGGCAGGTGGCGAGCAATCTGACGGTGCGGCGGTGTCTCTGTGTTGACCCTCTTTTCTTCTTCACTCCCCCTCTCTCTTCCCCCCATGTCAGGTGTTTCAACGCCCCTCAGCAACAGTGGGGGGCGGGCAGCAGGCGGAGCCCAATCTGACTGTGCTGACCCCACTGTTCCTCTACCCATTCCCCCCTCCGCCCCTCCCCCACCATGGCAGGTGTTTCAGCGGCTGTCACCAACCCCAGCAGGGGGCGGGCAGGCAGAGAGCAATCTGATGGTGCGGCGGTGGGTCTGTGGTAACCCTCTATTCTTCTTCCATTCAACCCCCCTCTTCCACCCCTCCCATGGCAGGTGTTTCAGCGACCCTCAGCACCAGCGGGGGGCGGGCAGGCGGAGCCCAATCTGACGGTGCGGCGGGTGAGCGATGGGGAGGTGGTGTGGCGGCAGGTGCAGAAGACTTTCAACTCTGCCGCATGGTGGGTGGGTGGGGGGAGGGATATGGATGGCGGGGGCTATGCGTGGGGGGGCTATGGGGAGGGAGCGGTTGGGTTGGGTGAGCGACTGGGAGGAGGTGTGGCAGCAGATGCAGAAGACTTTCAACTCTGCCGCATGGTGGGTGGGGGGTGGATGGTGAGGAAAGGAGTTGATGGGTGTGTGCAGTGCATGGTGGGTGGTTGCATGGTGGCATGGCATGGGTGGTTGAGTGGGTGCATGCACGAACGACAGGGGATAATGGAGTGGCTGAATGGCTGAATCCGATGGGGAGGTGGTGGAGGGGAGGGATATGGGAGTGCAACGGACTTACAGTGCGGGACGCTGCGGATGGGTTTAGCTGCATGCAAGCACGATGAGCGAGAGATGTGATAGGGTGTGTATGATGAAGTGAGGGGATGGAACGATAGGGAGGTGGTGGTTGAAACAAGTGCACAAGGCACACTTTTGTCACACAGCACAACCCCTAAACCCTGGATGGACTCATCGGCACAAGCCCTGTTTGAGTAGTTTTGCACAATCACCCTCACCTGCACATAGATATGAGCAACGAACCGAACTTAGGTTCGGTTCGACTTATGTCGAACCGAACTTTCTTTCCTGCCAAAAAGGTTTGCGCAAACCTTGCTGAAGTTCGCGCGAACAGTTCGCGCGAACTTTTTTGGTTCGAGATTCAAACCTCGAACCGAACAGGTTCGAAGTTCGAAAGGGTGAAATTCGAACCGTGAGGGGTTCGAATTTGATTCCCGCCAGAAAAGACCCATGTCGACTGTCCCGTCAAAAACGGGAAAGTCGTAGGTTGGCTGCCATTTGAAGGCTGCCAACCCTAGACTCGTAGCAGAGCAGAGTAGATCTAGATCTAGATCAACTCTTGCTCACCCATGGTTCCCCACTACCATACTAGATGTGTCAAACGTTAACTCGTTATGTTTGACAGATTAGTGATGCCTATTTATTTTCCAGAGAATAGGGTTAGCTGACTGTTTTTATTTTTTTACCACAGAGTGCAGTCATTCCGTTTTTTAAGTTAAGGGCCCAACATACCGTTTTTAAAGGAGGGTTGGAACAGCTACCATGTCGAGTTATGGCCAGCCCCGCAACGGCGCTGTCAGGGAGCACCAAGAGGGGGTGACCGACCGTGGGCGGCACGATTCTCACACGCCAGGTTTGGGGAAGATTCATTGGGACTCCCTGGGTCGGTTCGCACCTTCAGGGTGGGAACGGAGCTGCGGGGAGTGCGCTCTAATTCCCGTGTGGAGGGGGCTGCGGTAGGGGATGACGAGGGTGATGCGGAGGAGGATGAGGAGGAGGAGGAGGAGGAGGGGGACGGGGAGGGGGAGGGGGAGGAGGAGGAGAAGGAGGAGGAGGAGCACGTGGAGTACGGTCGGGTAGGGGAGCGTGGGGATGAGCAGGATGAATCAGGCAGTGGCGAAGGAAGTGAGCGCGCATACACTCCTACCGATGAGGGGGGTGATGCGGCCGATGACGAGGACCACGAAATGGATTATTTGGAGGCGGAGGACGGTGGGGAGGAGGACGAGGAAGAGGGCGACGAGGAGGAGGAGGGCGTTGGCGAAAATGAGGGGAGGCGTACGCGCGGGGGGGGTCGCCGCCAGCAAGGGGCGGCTAGTGGAGCAGGAAGGGGGCAGGCTGGTGGTGTTCGGAGTGGGCGTATGGAGAAGAGGGGTCGCGGGAGGGGGAGGAGAGGTGGAGGTGCGACGGCGCGTTGTCACACCTCCCGCGGTTCCCCGCCTGCAGAATCGGTGGACGGGGCTAGGCCTCGGCGACGGCAACGTGCTCCGGCCTCTGATTCGGATCTCGGCTTGACTGTCCACATGTTTGGCCCGAAGACAGAGGGACGGCGCAAGTGCAAGATGTGCCCAACTACGATTTCATGGCAGAACAGCACGACCACATCCGGCAAGCGACACTATTGGAACAAGCACCGTGCACATTTGGGTATCTGGGAGCACAGGTTCAACAACCGGCTTGTGGGTGAGGGTGAGACCTTTCCAGAGAAGGGGTATGAGGGCGTGCCAAATGGGGGGATTGATTGGCCGTATTGCACGCAGTGGCCAAACTTCCCTGGTGCGGGACGTCAGGGCGGCGTTCGCGGAAGGGGGGGTATGGAGCGGTTTGTGGGCCACCGGTTCAGCGTGCGCTCCTTGCGAGAGGCGGTCACCAAGATGGTGGTGACAAGCAACGTGCCTTTCCGCTTCGTGGAGTTGGAGGCGGTGAGTTTGTTGGTGACACTGTAAGGGTTTAGTATGCCTCGATGTCTTGCACTCTTCATGTATGACATGTCCATAAGTGCGCCGTGACACTTGACCACGAATCCTGTCTTTCCTCTTGATTGTCCTGCGCAGTTCCGCGAGTTGATGGTGCTGCTGAACCCGAACGTCGCGAACGTTCGAGTCCTTCCATCAAGGTGGACGGTTGCGCGAGACGTAGTTGTGTTTGCTGAGCGCGCAAGACTGGAGGCGATGGCTGATTTGACACCACAGCCCGGGGAGCGCGCCACGGGGGTTGCAATCTCCAGTGATATCTGGACCGGGGGGAACGGGAAGGCCTACTCGGTGGTAAAGGGCCACTTTGTGACACGAGATTGGAAGCTGCGGGAGGTGACGCTGGATTTCCGTGAGATGACAGGGCGACACGGGGGAGAGGAGATTGCGGACTTGGTGCTGGAGGTGGTGCGTGATTGGGACTTGGTGGACCGTTGTGTCGCCTTTGTGTGCGACAACGTGTCCAGCAACACCCGCGCCTTCCACCTCCTCTCGGGTGGTAGTTCTCGCCCTGCCATTTTCCGCCCAGGCATGCACGTCAGGTACGTCGCTTTGATACGCCTTGGATTCGTGTGCCATGAAGTCGTGATGGTTTATGTTGGGGTTACACCACTGCCAGCATGTATGGTTGGTTGTGAACCGTCCTCCCCACCCATCCTCTCGCCCTACCTCAGGTGCACTGCGCACGTGCTGAACTTGGCGGTCCAGACAGCACTGAAGGTCCCCCTTGTGCGCAAGACCCTGTGTCTGGTGCGCGACGTTGCCATCTTTGTTGGTTACTCCCCCATCCGCACGGGGAACTTCTAGGCGGAGCAGGTGCGGGCGTACCCGGGTAGAGCGCCCTTGAAGCTGGTCCAGGACAGCCCTACTCGATGGGGGTCGACGTATGAGATGGCGGTCCGCTTCCTCGAGCTGCGCAGGGCGATCCACGTCCACTTCTACGACGACCAGGTACGACGGTGATAGTATCCTACCACATGCATGGCCATTGCTCCACAGTGTACGTGCTGCCTGCTTGTATTGATTATGATTTAAAGTGACACCCGAATCGATGGTCTCTACCCCAATGCCTCCTCCCTAAACCCCGACCCCAGGGCACGACGCCTAAGGAGCGGAAGCGCTTTAAAAAGCTCCGCCTCAAAGATCAGCACTGGGAGGCGCTTGAGGCGTTGAAGGTATTTCTTGCACCCTTCAACGCCGTCACTAAGTCGGCGGAGGGGTCGCTCTACCCGACCATCTCCATGGTCATTCCAAGCTACAACGATCTTCTTGACAGTTTGGAGGAGAAGCTCCATGGCAACCCGTCCCCGCTGATGAGGACGATGACCGTTGCCGCGCTGGGGCACTTGAAGAAGTACGTGTACGCCAGCAGCGACGACCTGCTCATCGCCACGTTCCTTGATCCAGCGATGAGGGAGGGGTACTTCGCTCTGGGCACGTTTGAGACTAAGCACCCAGAGTTGGTTCAGGGAGGGAGGGAGAGGCGGGCAACGGGCCCAGTGACGGTGGAGCGGATCCTGGAGCTGGTGCGCACACGTGTGACGGATTACCAGGCGCAGGCAGCTGCGAGAGCGCTGGTGTCTCCACCTGCTGCAGCAGCGCCAGCACCTGCTGCCAACATTGAGGGGGATGAGGCTATTGGCAGTAGGCGCCGCTTGATTGCGCGCGTATCTGCTTCACGTGCTGCAGGAGGGTCTAGGCAGTTGGGGGACGAGATGGACAGATATGTGGGGCACGATGAGACTGGCGACCTATCCCCCCTCGAGTTCTGGCGCACAGTGAAGAACCTTGACACACTGCGAGCCATGGCCAGGGATTACTTGGCGATTCCCGCCACCTCGGCATCGTGCGAGCGAGCATTCTCACAGAGCAGGAACTTGATCACCTTCCAGCGCACACGCCTGAACACCGAGCGTGTGCGGTCGTGCATGACTCTGCGGTCTTGGTACGACACGCACCCTGGTGGTCGTATCGGCGATGGGGCAGATTCTGCCCATGCTGCAGCAGCAGTGGACTTGGGGCTCGAGGGAGAGGAGGAATGCGAGGAGGAGGAGGAGGAGGAGGAGGAGGAGGAGGAGGAGGAGGAGGAGGAGGAGGAGGAGGAGGAGGAGGAGGAGGAGGAGGGGGGAGGAGGAGGGGGAGGGGGAGGCGACATATGCAGCGGGTGTGGGAGAGGGCCAGGGCTAGGGTGGGGTCGTGTGGATGGGTGGTGCCATCTCATGTTTGAAGTTTTTGTATACTTTTCTTGATTGGAGTGTCGTGACTGTTTTTTACCTCCTCATTTGTTTTTTTTTTTCAGAACATGATGCTGTCCATAAACCATTAGACATGCATGTGTTGTAGTGTAACTTGTGCATCATTTTAACCCTCAAACCTTAAAAGGTTCGAGTTCGCTCAAACCTTCAAAGGTTTGAGCAAACCTTTAGGATTCGCCATTGTATACTCAAACCTCAAACCTTAAAATTCTGAAAAAAGTTCGAGCAAACCTGTTCGGTTCGGTTCGACCAACATGCAAGGTTCGAAAAGGTTTGCTCAAACATGTTTGAGTTCGGTTCGTGCTCATATCTACCTGCACACACCCGTTTTTTCCCCTGCAGGCCCAGCATGCAGTTCAGTGCAGATGAGTCTGTGGCTTGCCGCCCGGTAAACGGCGAGGTGCAACTGTTCACCGGCGCTGACCTGGTGGCTGGCGTGGCCGCCCGGCTCAAGGTGCCCGGGATGACGTCAGCACAGCTGGCACCTTCGCCCCCATCTCACATCGCTGTGTTTGCTCCTGAAGCCAAGGTACGTGTGTGTGGCGCGCGCGCGTGTGCGAGCGCACTTGTGCGTGCATGTGTGCATGTGTGCATGTGTGCCAGGTGCAGTGCTGCTGCAGTTTATTCAATCTATATTGAAGCGTGAACAACAGCATAGCTGCAAGCCGTTTCCTGCTCCGTCTCACATCGCTGTGTAGTCACCTTTGAAGCCAAAGTGCGTATGTGTGAAAGTGCACTGCAGTACAGGTGGGCTGCGCCGGCCCACCTGGTCCCTATATTTTTGCAGGTCGTTTCTGAGGTTTTTGTAGTCGACCCCAAATTCGCCTAACGATTTGCAGGTCGTTTCGGGAAATATTAAATATCTGCTGGCTTCTTCTTCCTAACTCGTTTTTCTTTGTTCCTCCCCTCCCCCTATCCTTTCCGCCTTCTCCCAGGGAGCCCCAGCCAGCTTGCGCATCTTCACGCGTGACAAGAGCACCCCTTCGGCCGCTTCCGCCGCCGGCCAGCCCTCTCCCATGCCAAGATGAAGTTTCTTCGGGTGCGGCTGGTGTGGAATGGACGGGGGGTGAGTCGACTCAGCATTATGTCCATTCTCTTCCCACTCCCTCCCACCGTCCCTCTCCCCTCCGCCACCCTTGCTGCAGGGAGCACCAGCCAGTGTGCCGATCTCCACTCGTGACAGCGCCACTCCTTCCTCCTCCTCCTCTGCTGCGAATCAGCTTGCATGAGGGGTGCTCAGCATTTTGTCCTTTGTCTCCCGTCCCTCACTCTCCCCTCCCCTTTCCCCCCCTCAGGGAGCCCCAGCCAGTGTGCGCATCTTCACTCGTGACAGCGCAACCCCTTCCTCCTCCTCCACCTCCTCCTCATCTTCCGCCGCACCGCCCGCCCCCATAGCGCGGCGCAGCTTCTTCAAGTGCAGTGCAGTGCGGTTGGTGTGGAACGTGGGGACCAATGCTGTGCTGGTATGGACGCACTCTGACGTGGACAAGACCAATCAGAGTTACTATGGCGAGTCGGGGCTGCATTTTCTGGCGGCTGATGGGAGCTTCGAGGGTGCCGTGCCTCTATGTGAGTGAGCGTGATGTGATTGTCTGTGTTGTTATGGGAGTGTGACTGTATGTATGTGTTGTTACGGTGAGTGTAGTCGTTTAAACCACTAGGGTGAGTCAAGGCTGCATTTCCTGGCGGCTGATGGGAGCTTCGAGGGTGATGTGCCGCTATGTGAGTGAGATGTGATTGTATGTGATTGTTACTGTATGTGAGTGTGAGTCTATGTGAGTTGACTGTATGCACTACTGTGTGAGTGTGCGTGACTGTATGTGCTATGGCGAGTCGGGGCTGCATTTTCTGGCGGCTGATGGAACTTTGAAGGCGCGTGCCTCTATGTGTGATTGTATGTGCCGCCATGTGAATGTGACTGTATGTGTTGCAGTGTTTGTGAGTGTATGTGCTGCTGTGTGAGTGTGTTTGCATCGAAACCGTTGCTGTAACCTCAACTGAGATTGCTGCTCCTTTTGGCGGTGTGAAGTGAATAATGCAAACTCCTTTGCCTTGCCAATGCGGCGATGAGCCAGATGCCCTGGGTGGAAGCATTGAGAACCACCACTATACCTTGCGGCAACCTTGTTCTTCCTGTACTACGCTGTAGGCTTGTGAGGCGCCTCAAAAGGCATTGAGAACCAGCGCCATCCCTTGCTGCAACCGTTGTCTGCTTCTAGGCTGTACACATGCCCCCTTTCCTCCCGACTCAGCCATTCGCTGCAGATGATCACCCTGTAGACCTGCATTCCCACGCCTGTCTTCCCGTCCCTTCCTTTCCCACTCCTCCCTCCGCCCGTGCCCTCCCTTGGCAGCAAAGGAAGGGCCGATTCACGACGTGCAGTGGTCGCCCAATGGGAAGGAATTTGTGGTGGTGCATGGATGTGAGTGGGGCGCATGGATGTGAGTGGTGCATGGATGTGAGTGGTGCATGGATGTGAGTGGTGCATGGATGTGAGTGGTGCATAGATGTGAGTGTTATACGTTTAGTCATGGCACCCATGTGGTGCACGCATGTGAGTGGGGTGCATGGATGTGAGTGGGGTGCATGGATGTGAGTGGGGTGCATGGATGTGAGTGGGGCGCATGGATGTGAGTGGGGCGCATGGATGTGAGTGGGGCGCATGGATGTGAGTGGGGCGCATGGATGTGAGTGGGGTGCATGTTTTGCCCCTGTTTTTCAATATGATTCGTGCACCAATCGGTCGGCATGACATCTACCGAACATGAGTTGCTTTAAAAAAAATGCTACTGCTTTCATCTTTACAGTAAAGCTTTCTTTATTATTGCTATCATTTTGCACCATTCATGTTCTAAGTGTCCCTTCGCGCTAGATGAGCTTTGCCGTTTTTGTTCGTCCAAAAAAAAGTGTGTCCAGTTCATTGCACTGTTTAATGCAGTAGATGAACTGGACACACCTTAGACGAGCGAAAACGGCAGAGCTCATCTTGTGCGAAGGGACACCCAGAACATGAATAGTGCAACCTGATGGCAAGAAGAAGGAAGATTGTCCTGATGCCATTGCTGCCAGTCGTGTTTGTCAAAGCCACACATTTTGTTGCTGCAAGCCCCTCTTTGGCTTTGAATTCCACAGCCCCTCCATTCCCAGTCATGCGTGTGCTCTCCCACCCCTCCTGACCTTTTCCTCTCCTGTCCTCCTTTCTCCTGTCCCCACCCTGCGCCTGCAGTCATGCCAGCCAAGGCCACACTCTTCGACAATCGCTGCAAGCCCCTCTTTGATTTTGGCTCTGGCCCGCGCAACCTGGTGCGCTGGAGCCCGCACAGCCGATGTGAGTGGTCAGAAGTTGGGGGGATTGTGTGAGAGTGTGCGTGCAATGGCAAGCAGATGGGGGTGTGAATCTACAGGTTTGATCGTGCATGCAACAACAACTGCGGCGCCCCTCTTTGACTCTGGTTCAGCTCTGCCTCGCGCAACCTGGTTCCCTGGAGCCCCCATGGCTCTGGCCCGAGCAACCTGGTTCGCTGGAGCCCCCATGGCCGATGTGAGTAGTAGTGTGTGAGGAACCAGTCGGGGAAGATTTGGGAAACCTGATGGGGGATGATGTGGCTGCTGTGATTTCCGTCAAACCCCTCTTTGATTTTGGCTCTGGCCCGCGCAACCTGGTTCGCTGGACCCAGCACAGCTGATGTGTGTGGGTAGTTGGGTTTTTTATTGAACTGAATGGGGGTAGTGTGGGATGTTAGATGGATGGGGGTTTGGGAGAGGCTGGAGTACGTGTGTGTGCAATGGTGGGAGTTGGGGGGTGAGAGTATTGCAGGTGGTGTGAGTGGATTCGGGAACCAGGACGGGTGATGATGTGCCTGCTGTGACCTTCTTCCTTCTTTTGTGCCGCGACATTAACCAACGTCTTCGCCCATTCTTGCAACAATTGAAGCCCACCTTCCTTGCACGTGCTCTTCCCGTTGGCTTGTTCTAACTTAATCGCATTATGGTTGTTCCAGCATGCTTGCACTGTTGCACACATGGTCGTGTACGCACGTCAGCCTCTCTGTGTTCCATTTCGTACCTTTCCTAAAAGAATATCCCCCTCCTCCTCCCTCCTCATGGCCTTTGCCTGTCTTCACCTCTGCCTGCGTCCTCCTCCCTTCCTTTCCCGCCAGTCATTTGTCTTGCGGGATTCGGCAATCTTCCCGGTGATGTTGTAAGTAAATCCTGCTACCAACCAGCGTGTGTATGTGTGTGAATGAGTGTTTGTGTGTAACTCCTCGCGTGCGTTCAAATTTGTTGTTGTCCCTCTCACTAGACACTAGACACATGGCCAATGGTTAGGTACCTAACAATCCCGAGCGCCCTCCCTTCGCCTCTCTATCGATCTCTGTCCCTGCCCGTACCCCTGCATGTCCCTCTCTCAGGAGGTGTGGGAACGAACGCGGCTGAAGCAACCGGGGAAGGCCAAGGCGCCGTGCGGCGTGTCAGCCGAGTGGAGCCCCGACGGCCGCCACATTCTCGTAGCCACCACGGCCCCGCGCCTGCAAGTGGACAATGGGTAAGCCGGTAGATGCCTTTGAGAATTTTCAGAAGCAGCAGGGCAAGGCCAAGCCACAGTGCGGCGTGTCAGCCGAGTGGAGCCCCGATGGCCGGCACATTCTTGTCGCCACCACCGCTCCCCACTTGAAGTGGACAATGGGTAAGCTGGTAGATGCACAAGATCTCAAGCTGCATTGCATGGCCACTGCGGCTAACGGCCTGGATCGTCTCATCCGCTTCCTTCTGTCCGTCATCTGATCCTCTCCTTCCCTCCACCGCCTCTTACCCCTGCTGTTCTCTCCCCCCATCTTCCCTCTCCCCCCTTCTTCCCTCTCCTCCCTTCTTCCCTCTCCTCCCTTCTTCCCTCTCCTCCCTTCTTCCCTCTCCCCCCTTCGTCCCTCTCCTCCCTTCTTCCCTCTCCCCCCTTCGTCCCTCTCCTCCCTTCTTCCCTCTCCCCCCTTCGTCCCTCTCCTCCCTTCTTCCCTCTCCCCCCTTCGTCCCTCTCCTCCCTTCTTCCCTCTCCCCCCTTCGTCCCTCTCCTCCCTTCTTCCCTCTCCTCCCTTCTTCCCTCTCCCCCCTTCGTCCCTCTCCTCCCTTCTTCCCTCTCCCCCCTTCGTCCCTCTCCTCCCTTCTTCCCTCTCCCCCCTTCGTCCCTCTCCTCCCTTCTTCCCTCTCCTCCCTTCTTCCCTCTCCCCCCTTCGTCCCTCTCCTCCCTTCTTCCCTCTCCCCCCTTCTTCCCTCTCCCCACTTCATCCCTCCCTCCCCTCCCCCCTGTGCACTTCGGCTTTAAGCTCTTAAGTACAGAGGCTCTTCGCTGCTGCACTGACTGACCATTGAGGTGCCTTAAACTCTCCCCTACTGAATCTCCGCATCCCCCCCTTTTGAGGCGCCTCAAAACTCTCCCCTACTGAATCTCCGCATCCCCCCCTTTTGAGGCGCCTCAAAACTCTCCCCTACTGAATCTCCGCATCCCCCCCTTTTGAGGCGCCTCAAAACTCTCCCCTACTGAATCTCCGCATCCCCCCCTCCTTTCCCTGTACTACTCAGCTTCAAGATGTTCAAGTACGACGGCTCTCTGCTGTTGCACGGACTATCAAGGCGCCTCAAATCAGAACTCTCCCCTAATGCCACTCTCTCCCCCCCCCCCCCCCCCCCCCCTTCTCCCATCTCTGCACCTCTCAGCTTCAAGGTGTTCAAGTACGACGGCTCTCTGCTGCTGCACCGACCATACGGGCTTCTCTACCAGGTACCACTCGCAATCACCTCTGCCCTGCTCTGTCAGATTAGAGTCCCAACCTTCACTGCCGACGTGCACAAGCTCAGTTAACCACTTCCTTGTTTGTTGCTCTCTCTCGCTTGCTTGTCTCCGGGTTTCCACTCTTCTCTCTCTTGCGTCGTTGGGCTGCTGCTGCTCTCTTCTCCCTCTGGTCGACACACTACCGTAAGGTACAGATCCTGCCAGCAGCACATCGGGTGTACGTTCTCTGTCTGGAAGCGCCTGGCCTTTTAAACTCTTCATGTGAAGATTTGAAGTGACGTGTTTGAGACGTCCAAAAGATACATCACTGTCACATCACCATCGCGAATTTCAGATGATAAATGTGTTCTGACACGTTTCACAACAAAATATTTCTCGCGTCAGCCACCCTCGCCAGTTCTTTACACTGGAATCAACTTATAAAAAAACTCCTCTATTCTCCCTCCTCTTCCATCCCTCCTCATTCCAACCTCCTGACCCCCTTTCCTCTTCCTCCCCTCCTGTCTCCCCCCTTCCCATCCGTCCGTTCCTCCATTCCCCCCTGTCCCCTTCACCCCTCCCCACCGTCGCTCCCCCATTCCCGTTCTCCCTTCTTCCCCTCTCACCAGGCGGAGTGGGCGTCAGCACCAGAGGGCGTGTATGCTGACCGCGCTCCCTTGCCATTCCTTCACACCAGAAAGATCTGACTTGCCCCATCTCAATATCTTCCTCCTCTCTCCCCTCTCCCATTCCCCCAAGCCAGGCGGAGTGTCCGCCAACACCAGAGGCACATATGCTGACTGCGCTCCCATGCCAACCCTTCATACCGAGATGAACTGACTGCCTTGCCCCATCTTGATCTCTTTCTTCCTCTCTCCCCTCGCACCTTTCCCTCACCCCAGGCGGAGTGGGCGCCAGCACCAGAGGGCACATATGCTGACCGCACTCCCTCGCCTTGCTCCACACAAATATGAATGGATCTACGCCCTACTCTTTTGCCCTCGCCCTTTTCCTCGCACCAGGCGGAGTGGGCGCCAGCACCAGAGGGCACATATGCTGACCGCCCACCCTCTCCTCGCTCCGGGAAGAAAGACCAAGGTGCATCCTTGCCTGTCTTGCATACATTGCACAGTCCCCCTTTCTCGCCCCCAGCCTGCATCCTTCCAAGCCAAGCACTTCGCGTTTGAAGCATGTGTGCAGTACCATTGATACCTGCTCTTGTCCCAACCATTATCTTCCTCCTTCCTTCCTCCTCCATCTCCTCACTCACGCCGCATGCCCTTCCCGGCTGCCTGCTTTGTTTCCTCTCCTTCTCCTTCCTTGCCTCCCCCTCCCCATCAGCCTCGCCAGTGCAGCCACCAGCCAGCAAGCCAGCGCCCTACCGCCCACCCAACGCAGCCCTCATGACCTCTACTTTTAGAGCACAGGTCAGCTGCCACGTGGCAACTCCTTGTTGGTTGCCACATGGCAATTCCTTGTTGGTCGCCACATGGCAATTCCTTGTTGGTCGCCACCTGGTTGGTCGCCACCTGACACTTGCTGCTGATCACCACCTGGCAGTGGCAGCTCATTGTCTATGCCACCTGGCAATTAGTTCATGTGTGGTGTATTGTCATAAGTCAGCTTTTTCTGTGACTCATCTCTGCTGTTGCCCCCTCTCTCTCCGTCACATCCCTTACTGCCACTTTCCTTGTTCCCACTTCCCTCGTTGCCACCCCCCGGATTGCCACTCCCTTATTGTCGCCTCCTTCATTTTCACACACCAGATGTCAGGCGAGGACGACAAGCCGCACAAGATAGGCGCTCCAAAGAAGTACATCCCCCCTGGGTGAGCCCTTAAATGCACAGTATTAAGACAATTCAAAGGAGTTAATAGTTTGAGTCGACTCAGGTTAGATGTCAGGCGAGGATGACAAGCCGAACAAGAAGGGCGTTCCAAAGAAAGAAGAAGTCCTGAGTGAGCTCCTGGATGCACCCGTTTGAGTCGACTCAAGCAAATTTGACTTCAGAGTCAACTTAAACGAGTTAATTCTTTTCGTCGGCTCAGATGTGAGGCGAGGACGACAAGCCACACCACATAACATTGGCGTCCCGGGTGAGCCCCTGGATGCACAGGTTCCTCTGTCCGTCGGGGGTGAGTATGCTCTTGGCACGGACGTCCTTGAGGACGGGCAAGAGGATTTTGAGTGTCTTGCAGCTACTGTACCTTGTTTCGCTTCCATGCTGCTTGCCCCTGAGGGAGACCCGGATGCATCAGACATCCCGACCCGACACTCTTACGCAGAGGCATTACGGGTCCTTACTCCTCTCAGTGGCAGACAGCCATGGACGCCGAGATGGCATCCTGGAAGTCCACATGCACCTACGTCGACGCAGTTCCCCTGTCTCGGGTGAACATAGTCGATGGCATGTGGATTTTCAGGGTGAAGCGGCCGCCGGGTTCTCCGCCTGCCTTCAAGGCGCGTTACGTTACTACAGGCTTCAGTCAGCGACAGGGGGTCGACTACTTCCAGACCTTCTCCCCCACCCTGAAGATGACTACTCTTTGGGTGTTGCTGCACGTCGCTGCTCAGCGTGACTACGAGTTACACTCTCTGGACTTTAGTACAGCTTTCTTGCAGGGCAGCCTGCACGAGGAGATCTGGCTGCAGGAAACGACCCTGTGAACTGCGCAGCTATCTTGTCTTGCAGATCACCCGGGACAGAGCACGGCGCACCATTACACTGACTCAGTCACACATGGTGCACCGAAAGGTGCACTGGGATGCTGCGAAGAGGATACTCTGTTACTTGTGCAGTACGTCAGGCATGGGGCTTGTGCTTGGAGGACGAGGTCCAGTTGTCCTCAGTGGTCACGCAAACGCTTCTTGAGTTGACGTCACAGGGTTACACCTTCAGCCTCGGTTCCGGCTCTGTTTCCTAGCGGTCTACCCGCTCGTCTTCGGTTCTCAGCTCGAGTTGTGAGGCTGAGATCTACGACGGGGCCATGGCTGCACAGGAGTTACGCTGGCTCACCTACCTGCTGACTGACTTGGGAGAGCAGCCTCGTTCGCCTCCAGTTCTGTACGTAGACAACAAGGCCATGATTGCCTTGTGTCAGGAGCACAGACTAGAGCACTGAACGAAGCACATCGCTCTACGATACTTCCTTACTTGAGATTTGCAGCAGCGTGGCCAGCTTCGTCTTGCATACGTGGCCACTAGGGCCAACACTGTTGACATATTCACCAAGGCACTTCCGCCTGGTGATCATCAGTGCTTCTCTACTATGTTAGGCCTTGTGCCTACTTTCCCTCACTTGCTCACTGCGTGACTTTGCTTGTACTGTGATCTATATATATACCTGCATGCTTACACTTGCTAGGGTATGATCACTGTATTGTTTGTCCTCTTTTATATAACTCTGCATGTGAACTGGCCTTGTGGCCCTTTGCTTGTGCTCGGACTGTGTGGTGACTTTGTGATCCACCCTGAGCTTGTTTTGCTTTTCTAGAATGGTCTTGTTACCACTTGTTCTCCCCCACTTTACCTATGGGGGTGTGTCAGAATGTTATAGTGCTTACATTTGTGTAGGCTATAGTGGGGTAGCCCATAAGGGGTACAACCCAATTAGGGTTACTACTTGTACCCAACTTCTGCTCAATGCATTCATTCTCGTTTGTTATTCTGAAAGTTTGCGTGGGGAGTTATGGGCGCACTGACCCGCTACTTAACAAGCCTTTTTATCCGAATGGTCTAGTGGTTGGGATTCTGACAGACTACGCCACTAGTCTTGTTGCTGAGTCCTAGTCTGACTGTCCTCCGTCCGTCGGGGGTGAGTGTGCTCTTGGCACAGGCGTCCTTGAGGATAGGCAGGAGGACTTTGAGTGTCTTGCAGTTGTTGTACCTCATCTCGTGGCCATGCTGCTTGAGGGAGACCCGGATGCACCAGACATCCGGACCCCACGCTCTTACGCAGAGGCGATTACGGGTCCCTACTCCTCTCAGTGGAAGACAGCCATGTATGCAGAGATGGCATCTTGGAAGTCCACAGGCACCTACGTCGACGCAATTACCCCTTCTGGGGCGAACATAGTTGATGGCATGTAGATTTTAAGGGTAAAGCGGCCGTCGGGTTCTCCGCCTGTCTTCAAGGCTCGTTACGTTGCACGAGGCTTCAGTCAGCGACAGGGAGTTGACTTCTTCCAGACCTTCTCCCCTACCCCGAAGATGACCACTCTTCGGGTTCTTCTGCACGTCGCCGCTCAGCGTGACTACGAGCTACACTCTCTTGATTTCAGCACAACTTTCTTACAGGGCAGCCTGCATGAAGAGATCTGGCTGCGCCGCCCACCTGGCTTCACTTGGTCGTTTCCTGCAGGTACCCGCTGGAGCCTCCGGTGGCCAGTCTATGGTCTCCGCCAGGCACCTCGCGAGTGGCACGACACACTGAGGACGACGCTTGCAGCTCTTGGGTTTGCTCCTTCGACTTCTGACCCGTCGCTGTTTCTGCGCACTGACACTTCGCTGCCGCCGTTCTACGTCCTCGTATACGTCGACGACTTGGTCTTTGCCACTGCTGACTCTGAGGCACTGACCCTTGTGAAGTCGGAGCTGTAGAAGAGACAGGCCTGCACTAACCTGGATGAACTGCGCAGCTATCTTGGCTTGCAGATCACCCGGGACAGAGCACAGCGCACCATCACACTGACTCAGTCACACATGGTGCACCAGGTCCTTCAGCGCTTCGGCTTCCAGTTCTCCTCGCCACAGCCCACTCCTCTGTCTACCAGCCACTCGCTCTCAGCTCCACCTTCGGACGAGTCCGTGGAGCCAAGTGGTCCGTACACAGGGCTTGTGGGTTGCCTCATGTACGTGATGACGTGCACACGACCTGACCTCGCGTACCCTCTCAGCCTCCTGGCTCGCTACGTGGCTCCCGGTAGGCACCGAAAGGTGCACGAGGATGCTGCGAAGAGGGTACTGCGTTACTTGTGCAGTATGTCGGGCATGGGGCTCGTGCTTGGAGGACAGGGCCCAACTGTCCTCACTGGACACGCAGACGCTTCTTGGGTTGACGACTTGGCTACGCAGCGGTCGTCACAGGGTTACACTTTCAGCCTTGGCTCTGGCTCTGTTTCATTGCGGTCTACCCGCTCGTCTTCTGTTCTCTGTTCCAGTTGTGAGGCTGAGATTTACGCAGGGGCCATGGCTGCATAGGAGTTACGCTGGCTCACCTACCTGCTGACCAACTTGGGAGAGCGGCCTCGTTCTTCTCCAGTTCTGTATGTAGACAACAAGGCTATGAATGCCTTGTGTCAGGAGCATATCTTGGAGCACAGAACGAAGCACATCTCTCTGCGTTACTTCCTTGCTCGAGAGTTGCAGCAGCGTGGCCAGCTTCGTCTTGCTTACGTGGCCACTCGGGCCAACACTTCTGATATATTCACCAAGGCACTTCAGTCTGGTGATCATCAGCGTTTCTGTACTGTTTTAGGCCTTGTGCCTACTTTGCCTCACTTACTGCGTGAATTTGCTTGTACTGTGATCTATATATATACCTGCATGCTTACACTTGCTAGGGTATGATCACTGTACTTTTTGTTCTATTTTATACAACTCTGCATGTGAACTGGCGTTGTGGTCATTTGCTTGTGCTTGGAATGTGTGGTGACTTCGTGATTCACCCTGAGCTTGCTTTGCTTTTCTTGACTGGTCTTGTGACCACTTGTTCTCCCCCATTTTGTTTATGGGGGTGTGTCAAAATGTTATAATGCTTACATTGTGTAGGCTGTAGTGGGGTAGCCCATAAGGGGTACAACCCAATTAGGGTTAGTACTTGTACCAACTTTCTGCTCAATGCATTCACTCTCATTCAGTATTCTGACATGCTGTTGCCAGCGTGGTCCATGATGGGAATTTGGAAGATAAGGAAGCTTCCAGGTCGTATATGTACGTTTCTTGCATATTATTTGCGGTACAAATATGTTGTACCACGGTGCAGGTGAAGTGCAAAACCTGCTCTGAATGGTACATTTGGGCTCGCCCTAAATGCCATATGCATTTGCAAACGGGTTTGGTAACAAAATTCTGAGTTTGCGCAAAACAATTTCTCATGTGCGAACTCAAGAGTTGTGGATCTGCTGATACCGGGTTGTGCTAAAGCAATGATCTATGCTCACACATCGCGAAAAGCAGCCAAGTTGATCAGTCATCCCAAGAGCACATTTGCAGCAAGAGATACGAAGGATTTAAGGAACTAAACAAGCGTTTACACAAACTAGTCGCGAGGGTGAGTGAAGCCACCTCAATACGCTTGCCCACGGTTTAGGTGGCACTTCAGTGCCTCAAGTTGCCTCCTCTTCTTTCATTGAGCTTCCCGTCCCCTCGTTGCGCTTCCTTGTTTGCGCCTCCCTTGTCGCGCCTTTCCTCCCATCTTCGCGCCACCCCTCTTTTCGGCGCCGCATCCCTTTGTGATGTTCACCTCCCGTCGTCGAGCCAGCACCCTCGTCGCGCCGCCCCTCCTCGTCCCTCCTGTCCCATCGCCGCTCCCCCCCCTCATTTCGTCGCGCCTCCCCTCTCCTCTTCGCGCCTCCCCTCTCCTCTTCGCGCCTCCACTCCCTTCGTCGTGCCTCTGCTCCCCTCTTCGTGCCTCCGCTCCCCTCTTCGTGCCTCCGCTCCCCTTGTCGTGCCTCCGCTCCCCTCGTTGTGCCTCCGCTCCCCTCGTCGTGCCTCCTCTCCCCTCGTCGTGCCTCCACTCCCCTCGTAGTGCCTCCGCTCCTTTCTTCGCGCCTCCCCGTGTTACCTTCCCTTCCCATCCCTCCAATGCTGCGAGCGAAATCTACAAGAACTATCCCCCACATCCCTCTCCCCCCTCCTCTCCCCCCCTCCCCCCCCCTTTCATTTCATGCCCATCCCCCCAAGGCTGTGAGCGAAATCTTAAAGAACTATCCCCCACATCCCCTCTCCCCCATTTTGTTGCTCATCCCTCCAAAGGCGGTTTCCCCTCATCCCCCCCCCCCCCCCCTTCTCCTTCCCCTCATTCCCCCCCTTCCTTCCCCTCAGTTCCCCCCCTTCTTCCCCTCATCCCCCCTCCTGCTTCCCCACATTTGCCCCCCTGCTTCCCCTCATTTCTCCCCCTGCGCCTCTCATTTGAACCTCTTCGTCCCCTCAATTCCCACCCTGCGTTCCCTCATTTCCCCCCTTGCTTTCCCCCCGTGATTCCCCTGGTTTCCCCCCTGCTTCCCCTCATTTCCCCCCCTTCTTCTCATCATTTCCCCGCTGCTTTCCCTCATTTCCCCCCCGGCTTCCCCTCGTTTTTCCCTCTGCTTCCCCTCATTTCCCCCCCTGCTTCCCCTCATTTCCCGGCCTGTTGCCCCTCATGTACCCCACTCTGTCACCTCATTTTTTCCCCTGCTTTCCTTCCCTGCTTCCCTTCGTCCCCGCCGCTGCTTCCCATCGTTTCCCCCCCTGCTTCCTCTCATTCTCCACCCGTTCTACGCCTAGTTTTCGCTTGCTTCCTATCATTTCACCCCCTTTTCTTCCCCTCATTTCCCCCCTACTTCCCCTCACTTCCCCCCTACTTCCCCTCATTTCCCTCCTACTTCCCCTCATTTCCCCCCTACTTCCCTTCATTTCGCCCCTACTTCCCCTCATTTCCCCCCTGCTTCCCCTCATTTCCCCCCTGCTTCCCCTCATATTCCTAAGTTGCCAAAAACGCTCAGACCTGTTTGCGTTTAGCGGATATCTGCTTGCGTATGTTGTGTGATGCAATCATATGCATTCACGTCTGTCTGCCTCCCATCATGTGTTCGTGCGTTGCATGCGTGGTGTGAGCGTATGCAAGAATTTGTGTTTTGTGCGGTTTGGTTTTTCTGAGTGTGTGTGAATGTTATTTATCTTGAGCAGATATCTGAAGTGACTCCTCTGCTCAAGAGCTTTCCGACGAACCAAGTATCGCTTCAATCGGAGCACGAACAAGAAAGTTACGAACGTTGGAAGTTCGTATGCTTTTGATATTTGGTTGTGGTGACTATGGGAAGTTGTGGTGTTGACTCCATAAGGAGTACAGACTCTTGGGGGTTGGGAAATTCGTCAACATCACTGTAGATGCTGCCAAGTGGTTGGGAGGTGCCAAACCAGGTTGGCAAGTGTGGCCAAGTTGGGTGAGGTGGATGGCATGAGTTGGGAAAGTGACAAATGTCAAAGTTGGGGTGCCTATAGAGAGGGGAATTGTGTGGTATGGGGTGTTCTTGGTTGGGGACTCCCTTGGGACCTTCCCTCTCGTCCTCCTTATCCCCTCCTACAGGGTTCTATTGCTACTCTAACTTTCTTGTGTGAACTTGTGAGATAATTGTGATTGAGTTACGTTTTCTATGGCAGCATACCCCCCAGTGCGCCGAAGTTCATAACTCGAGTTATACTCCATATTTCGATACTATTCAAATTGGGAAAGATAGCCACGGTCAAGGGCTACAACATACTCGAGTTTGAAAGAATTCTAACAGTGGACCTTTCGTCGACGACGTTTCTTGTGACGACGACTTTTCTGTCCAGAATTGTAGTTGACGATTTTGAGATATTTCAGCCCCTAATCTTCATAGACTCCGTCCTTAGTCTCTAACAAGTGGTATCAGAGCTGATTAAGGACGTTGTGGAGAGTCTACTGAAGTGTGAAGACCCTCCTAGACCCACCATGGCCTGTGGGCGTGCCTAAGTGGAGTTCTGGAGGTTGCATGTGGCTTCCGCTAAGGGGAAACTCTGCCGAAATTTCGTTGGCGCCGACACTTGTGGAAATTGAGTGGGACTTCGGTGTGGACAGCAAAGGGGGAGCTGGAACCTGTGCTTGGGAGCAAAGGAAATGAGTCAAGGGAGTGGAGATGCAGATGAGAAGAGGAATGAGCCGCCACCATCCAAGATCGAGGCATTGGATGGCTCCAACTATGAGGAATGGAGCGGGCGGATGCGGAGTGCATTTAAGCGCTACAAGCTGCTGAAACTTGCGATGGGAGAAGAGAAGATGCCGGAGGAAGGCGACTTCCGCGATCGGTGGATTGAGAAAAGCGCGGTGCTGTACGACCTAATCCTTCAATCGGTCAACAACGACATGTTCCAACACATCAAGGATTTGGTGGAGTTGGATGATTCCGGACCAAAGGGGTGGAAGCTACTGCGCGACGTGATTCAGCCCAACACGCTGCCGATGGTGATTGTGTTGGAGAAGGAGCTGGCTGCCCTCTCCATGCAACCGGGCGATGATGTGAAGCCGGTCCTTGACAAGATCAAGGACACCTATGCAAGGATGGCAGCGGCGGGCAGCAATGTGTCGCAGATGCAGCAGTGCACCAAGATTATCTCGGTGCTCGACAACTCGTGGGACAACCTCATCCCCACCCACAACACTCAGCAGGACCAGTGGACACCTGAGTGGCTACGGCAGCAGATTCTGCAGGAGGACTTCCGCAGGCGCCACACGGGTGGTGGTGCTGCCAACAAAACTGCTGAGGGGTATGGAGCTGCAGGAGGCAGCAGAGGAAAAGGGGGAGGGAGAGGCCGAGGCCGTGGGAGAGGCTTTGGCAGAGGGAGAGGCCGAGGTGACTACAATGAGGGGCATGGGAGCTCTGGTGGCAGGGGGAGCACCCGAATGGAGGGTGCGTGCTGGTACTGCAAGAAGGCTGGACACCCTTGGTTCAAGGGTTTCAGCCGGCCTGAGGGATGGGCGCCCCCAGGCATGAAGCCGCC
This sequence comes from Closterium sp. Naga37s-1, assembly GCA_947471745.1. Classification (NCBI taxonomy): domain Eukaryota; kingdom Viridiplantae; phylum Streptophyta; class Zygnematophyceae; order Desmidiales; family Closteriaceae; genus Closterium; species Closterium sp. Naga37s-1. The sequence continues at coordinate 2,175,792 of CANJKZ010000072.1, read as the reverse complement.
AAGTGGTGAACGTGCACGAGGTGGCGCTGTGCAAGGTTCAGGTGCACAAGGTGATGGTGCACAAGGTAAAGCCAACCCTGGGATGTTCCTCATGGTTGAGGATGTGAAAGGGAGTGAGGGTGATGTGGGCTCAGTTGGGAAGGTTGTGATGCACCCCCTCATTCACTGGGTGATAGATTCAGGTTGCACGAGTCACATGACCCCACGGGCAGATTTGCTTGACGAGGTAAAGCCCCCTGGGAAGATCAAGTTTGTGGCTGCCGCTTCAGGTGCTTTGCTCCCTGTGATTGGTGTTGGGAATGCTAAGGTAATGGGAGCCAATGGGGGCCTTGTGGGGCTGGGGAATGTACTGCTGGTTGAAGGTTTGTCCGCTAACCTCCTCTCTGTGCGCCGGCTGCAGAAAAGCAAGGCCAAAATGAACTTCGGCCCAACCAGCTGCCGTGCAAAGCTTGGGAAATTGCTGCTGTGGGATTTGGAGGAGAAGAGCAGCTGCATCAAGGACCTATGGCAGCTGCCCATCATCCCTTGGAATGGGAAACCACCAGCAACAGCAGCGGCAGCAGCAACGGCTAAAACAACTGCGGGAGGAGAGGAGACTGCACCAACCGATGGGGCCCTAGATGCACTCAAGAAGGTGCAGCAGTCACAGCAGCCACATGGTGAGGTGCTTGCTGGTGTGGATGCAACCGCTGCATGGGCAAAGGCTTCATCTGGGAATGGTGATGCCGATTGGGAGACGTGGCACGAGAGGTTGTGTCACATCAACATTCCTATGCTGCAGAAGTTAGTGAAGGATGGGAGCTTGAAGGGGTTGGAGGTGAAGGGGGCAGCAAAGGAGATTGGGAGCTGCCCTACATGCCTTGAGACCAAGTTCACAAAGTTTCCGTTCAGCAGCGGCACGGGACCAGCTAAGGCCCCGCTCGCACTTGTGCACATGGATGTGGTGGGCTTTACGAGGGCCCCTTCTCTCTCGGGCAGCCGCTACTTCTTAACCATTGTGGACGACCACACGCGTGCCGTGTGGGTGTACCCTCTCAAGACTAAGGGGGAAGTGGCAGCGGCTGTTCTTAAGGAGTGGATGCCGAGAGCTCAAAGGGAGAGCGGACACAAGGTGAAGGTGATCTGCACCGACAATGGGGGAGAGTTCATTGGTGCTGATTTTGAGTCGGTGCTGAAGAAGAAGGGGATCCAGCATCAGCTCACAGTGCCCTACAACCCTCAGCAGAACGGGGTGGCTGAGCGGTTCAACCGGACCCTGCAAGAAGGTGCTCGCACTCTCCTTGGGCGTGCAGGGCTGCCGGATCCGTTTTGGGTGACTGCACTGCGGCAGGTCGCCCTTGTGAAGAACAGGGTGTTGGCGACTGTGGGGGACAAGCAGTGGGTCCCCTACACCAAGTGGTATGGGAGTTCACCAGCAGTCAACATGCTGAGAGCCTACGGCTGCATGGTGGTGTTTCATGTGCCTAAGGAGAAGAGGGGAAAGTTGGAGGCTAGTGGGAGATGGGGAGTACACTTGGGGCTTGCTAAGGATCATAAGGGCTGGTTGATATGGGACTTGACCAGCCAGCAGCTGACTGTGTCAAGGGATGTGAAGTTCCTTGAGTCCTTGTACTACAAGGAGTGGAAGCAGCAGCAGCAGAAGCTTCCTACTACACCGCTGATCATTGAGGCCGATGAGGTGCAGCGGCCTTCGAGGCAAGTGCAGGTCACTGTCTCAAAGGAGGAGATTTCTGGGGTGACTGAGGATGGGGGAGAACCTGAGGTGGAGGAGCAGCAGCAGCAGCAGCAGCAAGATGCTCCACAAGGTGCCGCACGTCCGGCTGACCGTCCTAGGAGGGATGTGCGCCCTCCTAACCGGCTGACCTATCCGAGCTTTGGCAAGCCAAAGGTGGTACGGGCTGGGAGTGTGGCTGAGCAGTGTGATGAGGAAGAGATAGCACACTGCTACTGGGCAGCCGTCCCTGAGCCCAAGACGCTAGCTGAGGCCTTAAGTGGGCCCGATGCTGAGAAGTGGAAGCAGAGTGTGAAGGAGGAGTATGACTCTCTGCTGGAGAATGAAACGTGGGAGCTGTGCGAGCTGCCTCCTGGGAAGAAGGCCATTTCTTCCAAGCTGATCTTCAGGCACAAGTACGGACCTGATGGGGAGCTGACCCGCTACAAGTCAAGGCTTGTGGCAAAGGGGTTTCAGCAGACAAAGGGGAAGGACTTTGACGAGATCTTTGCTCCTGTGGGGAAAGGGACTACACTAAGGGTGATGTTGGGAATGGCTGCAAACCGTGGATGGAGGAACAAGCAGATGGACATCACAACTGCTTTCCTCAATGGGATCATCCTAGAGGAGCTGTACATGCTGCAGTCTGAGGGGTTGGATGATGGGAGCGGCAGGGTGTGCAGGCTCAAGAAGGCCATCTATGGCCTTAAGCAGGCTCCTCGCGCATGGTACCACTAGTTGGAGGAGACACTGCTGGCTGGGGGTTTCAAGAAGAGTGAGTGTGATCACAGCTTGTTCCTGCTGCAAGAGAAGGAGCAGTTTCTCATGCTCCTGGTGTATGTGGACGACATCCTGCTCTTCTCTAAGTCGTCTGCAATGATTGAGCGTGTGGAGGAGATGCTGGAGATGCAGTTTAAGTGCTCCAAGATGGGAGATGTGAAGTACTATTTGGGCATGCATGTGGAGAGGGACCTTGACAAGGGAGTGTTGAGGTTGCACCAGAGAAAGTATTGTGAGGGGCTGGCTGAGAAGTATGGGCTGCAAGATGGAGGAAAGCCAGCCACCCCACTGCCTTCGGGGTTCACTGTGGAGCCCTGTGCTGATGAGGAGGTGGTGGGTGAGAGTGACAGGAAGCTGTTTCGTTCCATGGTGGGGGCACTCAATTATGCGGCTAACCACACGCGGCCTGACATTGCCTTTGCTACATCCGGGCTTGCAAGTGTGGTTTCACGCCCCAGTCATGAGCAACTGGAAGCGGCCAAGAGGTTGGTCCGCTATGTGAGCGCTACGGCATCAGTGGGCTTGGAGTACAGTGCTGTGCGACAGAGGCTGCAGAGGGGTGCAGCTGATTTGGGCAAGGGGGAGATGCTCCTGACCTGCTACACCGACGCTAGCTTCAACTCTGTGAAGGCGGATGGCACCAGCATTGGAGGCTATGTGTGCCTGTTTGGAGGTGGTGCAGTGAGCTGGCGCAGCAAGAAGCAGAACGAGGTGGGGCAGTCCTCGTGTGAGACAGAGTACATGGCTCTGCATCATGGGGCAAAGGAGGTGGTGTGGCTGAGGCGTTTGTTGGAGGAGATCGGAGTGTGCCAGAAGGAGCCAACTGTGATTTTCTGTGACAACGAGTCGGCTGTCAAGCTTGCTAAGAACGCTTGCCTTCATGGGCTGACGAAGCACATCAGGCCTAAGTGGCATTGGGTGAGGAGGCTCCTGGACAAGGAGGTGCGGCTGGAGATTGTGAAGACCCATCAGCAGGCGGCTGACATTCTCACCAAGCGCCTGGCTGAATCTGAGCATTGGAAGGGCATGAAGCTTGCTGGGATGAGTGTGCATTGAGGGTGCATGCTTGAGCTATGACATGTGGGATGATGGTTGGCAGCCAGAGGGGGAGTTTGTTGTGTGATGCAATCATATGCATTCACGTCTGTCTGCCTCCCATCATGTGTTCGTGCGTTGCATGCGTGGTGTGAGCGTATGCAAGAATTTGTGTTTTGTGCGGTTTGGTTTTTCTGAGTGTGTGTGAATGTTATTTATCTTGAGCAAATATCTGAAGTGACTCCTCTGCTCAAGAGCTTTCCGACGAACCAAGTATCGCTTCAATCGGAGCACGAACAAGAAAGTTACGAACGTTGGAAGTTCGTATGCTTTTGATATTTGGTTGTGGTGACTATGGGAAGTTGTGGTGTTGACTCCATAAGGAGTACAGACTCTTGGGGGTTGGGAAATTCGTCAACATCACTGTAGATGCTGCCAAGTGGTTGGGAGGTGCCAAACCAGGTTGGCAAGTGTGGCCAAGTTGGGTGAGGTGGATGGCATGAGTTGGGAAAGTGACAAATGTCAAAGTTGGGGTGCCTATAGAGAGGGGAATTGTGTGGTATGGGGTGTCCTTGGTTGGGGACTCCCTTGGGACCTTCCCTCTCGTCCTCCTCATCCCCTCCTACAGGGTTTTATTGCTACTCTAACTTTCTTGTGTGAACTTGTGAGATAATTGTGATTGAGTTACGTTTTCTATGGCAGCATACCCCCCAGTGCGCCGAAGTTCATAACTCGAGTTATACTCCATATTTTGATACTATTCAAATTGGGAAAGATAGCCACGGTCAAGGGCTACAACATACTCGAGTTTGAAAGAATTCTAACAGTGGACCTTTCGTCGACGACGTTTCTTGTGACGACGACTTTTCTGTCCAGAATTGTAGTTGACGATTTTGAGATATTTCAGCCCCTAATCTTCATAGACTCCGTCCTTAGTCTCTAACAGCGTATACACGCAACACGCTATACGCAAGCGAATCCACTATACGCTCGACAAATTTGTTTCGGGGCAGCCCGGGCGGAAAAAAAATCGAATATACGGAAAGATGCGGAATTTCACCGCGTGCATTTTGCCGAAGGCGAATTGCACGTACGTGACTCGTCCAATCGTGGACGTGGGTTCAACCCACATAGTCGCGATTGGTGGTGTCAATTTTACAAGTCGCATTTTCACGTTCACACATTGTGCGCTCTGTTTGTTACCGCATTCAATCCCCACCCATCTACTCTCTCCGACCACTTGTCTCAATGTTCCCTTCTCTCGTTGTGCTATTTAGTTGGTTGCACGCAACTACGCAATTCATCAGTTTCCCATCTCGTTCATTATGTCTAGCCCGCCATGCACACCGCCATCCGTTCAGACAGTGCAGAGTTCACGGAGTGTTCAACCTGAGGGTAGGGAGTACCTTCCCGTCATGGACCACGCTGTCTTCAAACATTTCAGCATCATTAAGCGGATTGAAGGCAAAGCACAGCAGTACGAGTGTAAGTACTGCTTCAATGTTTTCACCGGTGCAGTCATTCGTTGCGCGCAGCACCTGAGCTCGTGGAAGGGAATGAAGCGTCGCGAGGTGATGCTTTGCAAGGAGGCACCGCAAGACGTACGCAAGGAGATGCGCACCAAATACGAAAACCTGGCTGCCGCGAACGAGGAAAAGTGCCGAGCAACATCTGCTGCGGTTGCGGCGGTCCAGGCTGGCGGTGGGAAGCGGCGCATAACCGACTACTTGGAGGGAGATGCTGCTGCGGCTAAGTGGGATGCTCACGAGGGCCTTGCGCTGATGTTTGCGGCCTGCAGAATCCTGGAGATCACCATAAACCACCCGCTGTTCGTCAACGCCATGCTGCTCGTCAACCGCGCCGGCCCCGGCTACGTCCCCCCCAAGAGGAGCTTCATTGGCGGGGCTGGACTAGTCGCTGTCCGCAAAGGGATTGAGCAGGGGCTGATGGGGATTAAAACGAGCTGGAAGAAGACGGGGGTAACAATTGCATCCGACATGATGACGGACAAATGTGGGAGGGCGCAAGCGAACGTCCTTCTGATTAACGACTCCGGCGCCGTCTTCAAGGAGGCGATCGAGTGCGGTATGGAGCGTAAGACGGGGGGATACGTAGCGGGGATTCTGCAGCCGGTGGTGGAGGAGGTAGGACCAGAAAATGTGGTCGTGTTTTGTATGGATGGGGGATCGAACTATGCCGTGGCTGTCCAGGAGCTGATTGCCAAGTGGCCCCACATTCAGCAGGTCCCTTGTGCCACGCATGTGATGGATCTCCTCCAGGAGGACGTGGGAAAGATGGGGTGGGCAAAAGGGGTGGTGGATCGGACTGGGGAGATGACCCCGGAGTTGGTGGAGGGGAAGGTGCTGCAGCCGCTGAAGCTGGCGGGAACACGGTTCGGGACACAGTACATTGCTGTGTCCCGCCTTTGTGAGTTGCGTAGCACCCTGAACGCGATGGTACTTACCGACTGGTGGAAGGAGTGGGCCGTGGGGTCGCGGAAGGAAGCTGCCAAGACCTTTGCTGCTCGGGTCCTCGATGCCGCATGGTGGCGGACAGCTGAATTCTTCTGCAAGCTGATGAAACTGCCCTACAAGGCGATGCGGCAGACGGACACAGATGCCAAGGGGATGATGGGCCGGCTTTATGATGTAATGCTGCAGCTTACGGAGGATGTCAACAACCTCTTGGACGAGGATGAGCAGCAGCTGAGTAGCACGGACAAGGTGCAGATCCGTCGCATCATCAAGAACCGTTGGGATAACAACCTCGCCTGCGCCATGCACGTTGCTGGCCGAATCCTCAACCCCGCCAACCAGGAGAAGGACATCTTCGGCAGCGACGCCGAATGCACCCGGGTTTTCAAGGCATTTATCAACCAGCACGCGGAGTTCCTCATCGGCCACGACAGGAAGGGGAGGGAGGAGGGTGTTGATTACTTGCTTGCCTTGGGTGACGGGCTGAGGGCTTTCTTGGACCTGAAAGGAAGTTTCGGGATGCCGGAGGCGCTTGCACAAAGGGCGAAGGTGAAGGCGGGTAAATACAGCATGGTGAAGTGGTGGCAGTGGAACGGCACAGATGCACCTCACCTGATGTCTCTCGCCGTGAGGGTGCTCTCTCAGCCTATATCTGCATCCCCTTGTGAGCGTGGGTGGGGAACTTGGGATGCAGTCCACACAGCCCGCCGGAACCGCCTCGGATCTGCAAAGTGCCAGGACCTGGTTTTTGTTGCACACAACTGGAATGTTGTGCGCAACTGGCACTCGCGCGCAGATGTAATGCCGAACCTTGTGCCAGGGATTGGGGACGAGCCTCCTATCCCCGAGGGGTACAACGGGTTGGATGAGACGGAGGTGGAGGAGGAGGAAGGCGAGGATGACGTGCTGGAAGACTAGTATGCATAGAACAAGGTTTAAGGTGCGGGGGGGCATGTGGAATGTTGCGGGGAGGCTGGTTTATGTTCTCATGCCTTAGTCGTGGTGGTAGGAGAGCATTATTGTAGCATGGCCGCATCGTGTCGGAATCATATTATGGGGAAAAAAAAAATCACACAGCCGAAACCCCCAACATACCCCCCCTCAAACATCCTTCGGGCTTTTTTTCCCTTGCCTGGGAAAAGTTTTTTACTGCCCGAAATAGTGTATGGCCAAAGTGACCCCTTAAGCAGATAGTGTGTATACGCTAGCGTATACGATGAGCGTATATACGCTATAAGCGTATATGGCAACTTAGTTCCTTCCTGCTTCCCTTCGTTTCCCCCCATGCTTCCCCCAGCTTCCTCCCTACTTCCCCTCAGTTTCCCCATTCATGTGCTCCGTCACCTCCCTGCGTGTCCTAGCTTCCCTCTGTTTCCACTTTCCTTGTCCGGGATTTTTCCACCTGCGCTCCCCCACCTTCGTCCAACCTCCTCCCTTCCCACTCTCCCATCATCCCTGTTTCTCCTCTTCCTGATCTCACCTATTCCCTCTCCACCCTCGTCCTATCTCCTCCCTTCCCACTCTCCCATCATCCCTGTTTCCCCTCTTCCATATCTCACCTATTCTCTCTCCGCCCTCGTCCTATCTCCTCCCTGCCCTCTCTCCCATCGTCAATGTCTCGCCTCTTTTCTCTCTTCCCTCGTCCCTGAGTCCCCTCTTTCCTACCTACCTACCCACCCTTGTCTCTGGTACAAATCTCTTGCCTCTGCCGATTTCGAAGAAATGAATGCACCAGTTTTTACTGCGCTGCTATGCTACCCACTGTTGCCATTGCTACTGCAGTTTCGGTTGCAGGAACATTGGGATGGGAAGTTATACGGTACAGAGCACAGCTGCTACAGTCTGCAAGAGAGACACTAATTGCAACTCCTCTTCTACTATGTACTGTCTATTGGAAGCAAAACGGTTTGGCAACAATCTATTCTGTCTTGGTTACCGGTATGTGACCACATTTTTGTGGTCTCGGCTTGGTGCTGGTTTTCATGTTTGGTTGGAAAGCTACATTGCTGAAATGAAATTGCTAATTCAAACAAGACGGATACAGGGAAAGTTCTCCTAGATTACTGCAGCTGCAACCCATCACAAGAAACCAAAACACACATCTACCAGCCCACTGAAAAAAAGAAAAGCAACCCAATGGAAAAAAATAAAAGCAGCCCACTGGAAAAAAGAAAAGCAGCCCACTGGTAAAAAGAAAAGCAGCCCACTGGAAAAAGGAAAGCAGCCCACTGGAAAAAAAGAAAAGCAGCCCACTGGAAAAAGGAAAGCAGCCCACTGGAAAAAAAAGAAAAGCAGCCCACTGAAAAAAGAAAAGCAGGCCACCGAGAAAGAAATAAAACAGCCCACTGAGAAACAGGCACAGACAACACAGCCCACTGAGAAACATGCACAGACAACACAGCCCACTGAAAAGCACAGCCCACTGAAAAGCACAGCCCACTGAAAATCACAGCCCACTGAAAAGCACAGCCCACTGAAAACACAGCCGCAAAAGAAATAAAATACGCAAATAGTTCACAAGCCAGTGAAAACAACAGCCCCACCCCAACGTACAGTACAGCCAACACACAATACCAGCCCATTGAAATACAGACCACTGAAAAAACAGACCACTGAAAAAATTAGCCCAATGAAGAAACCAGCCCACATAAAAAAACCACCCCACTGAAAAACCAGCCCACCATACAATACAGCCTACTACGGTTGTCAGCTCATTACAGGAAATCCTGTACGGGCATCACCTTCCTGGCGCGGCCATACGCGGTATAAGCGCAATCCACAGCAAGCACGTCACTCGCCTCATATGACCTCGGAGTTCCATCCAAAAACCCCTCCCCCTCCGCGCCATCGGCGGAGATCGGACGGTGCAGGCTCGCGACGAGGCGCTGGAAATCTGCGGCGCGCGCAGCGTGATCCGTGCGGTACGTCTGCCCAAGCACGCCGTGAATATCCTCCGTGTGCTCGAGCTCCGCAATCCCGATGTTGATGTGCGCCTCGGCTTCGGTCGGAGTCTGCAATTTCGGATGTGCCACGCGCAGACGAAGGTCCAGGGTAATCAACCCCTTCGATCGAGAAAAGATAATAGTCCACATTGAACGGCCCCTCCTTTTCCAGCCCGCGAAATTCAAGCGATAGACCGCCGACGCTGGTAACCCTATCGCCAATCTGCATGCGCGGAATAGAGTCGCCGTCAATCTCGATTTCCTCCACGAACCCATCGCCGCGCTCCTGCTGCTTGCCGCTGCGCGCAACGAGTCGGAACTTATGATCCGCACCGCCAGCAGTCCAAACAATGCCGAGCTCCTTAATCCACGTGTGCACTGCCTTCCCATCAACCACGACTGCCGCGGTGCTATCCGTCCTCTCGTCATAATACCCCCGCAGCAGCATGTTTACTTGAAGGTTCCGATCGGTCAGTAGGCAAAACGCCTTGTCGGGGCGGCTGTTGAAGTCGAAATGCATGCCATGCGCGCCGACCAGATGTGGGTCGTTGAGGATTTTTGGGCTCGGGTTGCACTCGCCGCCGATGCGCACTTGGAGGTGGACTGGCTTCGTCTCCGTGCTGTACTGCGCGGTCATCTCTCCGTAGGAGAAATTGATCTGATCGTGAATCAGATAGCACGCGCCTTTGCCCTTTTTCCCGTCAATGGTTATATCGGGGATGTACTGCCGGTAGGTGCACAGCGGCATCGCGGCGCAGGTGTTGCAGCACGACACGGGGTTCGCCTTGAGAAGAGTCAGCGGGTTACCCGGCACGTACAGCTCGAGCCCGAGCTTGTTTTTCTGTAGGTAAGAGGTTTTCCACTTAGCTGCAATTCCGCCCTTGGAGCAATTCTTCGCAGTGCATGCGCCCGCAAGCTCCTTGTTTAATCCCGGCAGGCATTTCTGCGTGTTCCATCCGGCCTTTTTCACATCAGCCATGAAGAATGTGCCCTGCGCGGTATCCACGTATGTGACACCAGCCGCGGATCCAGCCGCAACCTATTTCGCGATGTCCTTGGGAATGTCTGTCATGAGACCGTCGTCCTTCTTGCCGCTCGGGTCAGGCTTCGCGTTCACAGAGGAGCTCGTGAGGGGACTTCCAGCACTTGCGACGGCGATGAGAAGCGTGAGGGAGAGCGCTAGAAGCGCAGATCGAGCCATGACGAACTGTGCGCGAGTGAGAGGGAAGCTGCTACTAGTAGTAGCACTTCTGATTCGAATAATTGGCGGGGAAGAAATGAGCACTGCGTTCATCAACTCACACGATGTCTGGAATAATTTGAGGAAACAAGTTTATACGAGCACATACACTTGCACGCATTACAATACATGAACGGGGATTGGTCGAGTGACGTACATTTGCTTGTTATTGTAGTGCGGCGCGGCCTCTGTCTACGAATTTGGAATTTCCATTCGAAATCCATCCACATTTCGAGGCGCAGGTGTCCCCCAGACAATGCATGACCCAAATTCCCGAAACTTGGAGGCGCAGGTAGAGCTGAACAAACATACGATAAATAAAAATTGTCAGAGGTCCACTGGTGATCCCCGATTGATCCTAGGGAAGGGTTACAGGCATGTTGGCCTGGGGGGTTATGGGCGCACTGACCCGCTACTTAACAAGCCCTTTTATCCCAATGGTCTAGTGGTTGGGATTTTGACATGGTATCAGAGCGAAGGTCTCGGGTTCGAATCCCAGTGTGTGCACTTCGGGCATCCCAGTGCGGGGGGGTGTCAGAGGTCCACTGGTGATCCCCGATTGATCCTAGGGAAGGGTTACAGGCATGTTGGCCTGGGGGGTTATGGGCGCACTGACCCGCTACTTAACAAGCCCTTTTATCCCAATAGTCTAGTGGTTGGGATTTTGACAAAAATAGCATGTGAACACATGGGGATGTAGACATATTATAGAGCGGTCGCTCATTATGCGAGAGGTACGGAGGTCGATACCCCACTTCTCCATGAAACCATTGTGTTGTCCACTATATGACGCCGTCTTGTGGCACAAAAAGGGGGCATCTGTTTATTACCAATCACGCATGCTTGGTTTCTACTCAAGATCTAGTTTGCATATTTTAGGGTTCGTCAAGTCTAAGTCTAGGAGCCAGGGCTACGGTTATCAGACCAAATCGGTCTAATGGTCTGAAAATCAGACCTGTTTTTTCATTTCATCTGATTTTCAAGACCATCAAATTTATTTCATCTGATCCATAAGACGAAGGATTATATTTCGTCTGGAAAAAAAGTCCAAGTGTTTTAGTTCGTCTGACATTTCAGACATCGCGTATGCGTTCATTTGATACTGACAAAGTACCCTCCCTCCCCCGCGACTCCTTCCCCCGTGCCCGTGCCCCCTCAAGCCCCTCACACCAATCCAAGCTGCCCCCCCCCACGAAGTCCCTCACTCGCTCCTATACTAGGCCAGCCCGTCCATCAAGCCCCTCGCTCCTACCATAACCATTACAGTGTCAGAGGTCCACTGGTGATCCCCTATTGATCATAGGGAAGGGTTACAGGCATGTTGGCCTGGAGGGTTATGGGCGCACTGACCCGCTACTTAACAAGCCCTTTTATCCCAATGGTCTAGTGGTTGGGATTCTTACATGGTATCAGAGCGAAGGTCTCGGGTTCGAATCTCAGTGTGTGCACTTTGGGCATCCCAGTGCGGGGGGGTGTCAGAGGTCCACTGGTGATCCCCGATTGATCCTAGAGAAGGGTTACAAGCATGTTGGCCTGGGGCGTTATGGGCGCACTGACCCGCTACTTAAAAAGCCATATTATCCCAATGGTCTAGTGGTTGGGATTCTGACATACAGCCCCCCCCCCACTCAAGCCCCCCCCCCCCCCCCCCCCCCCCCCCCCTTTCCCCCCCACCCCACGCGCCCAGTCCCTCGTACAACAACCCCTTTCCCCGCAATTCCCTCCACCCCTTTGGTCTCGCACGTTTGACAAAAGACACGGACCACCGTCTCTGTACATGCCCCTCACAGCCCAACCCCTTGTCAAGAATGAAAGTTTTTTTTTTTTACTAAGGTTGGTTGGGGTACAAATACCTAACCCTAATAGTTGTACCCCCTATAACACACATCACTAAGACTACAACATTTGACACACCCCCATAGTCTAAGTGAGGGGTGTCAAGCAAAACCAAAAGCGTACGGTCACAAGACCAGTCACAAAGAAACAAATCTCAGGGTGGATCACAACGTCACCACACACTCCGAGCAGAAGCAAAAGAGCCACAAGGCTAGTTCAAGAGTTCACAGAGGTATATGTAAAGTGTATAAACAAGGCAAGGAGAGAACTCAAGACTATGCAAGGCGAGAACCTTGTCAACGAGACCTAACTGCACACAACACCTCTGGTGGTCACAAGGTGGCAGGGCCTTGGTGAAGATGTCTGGAGTGTTGGCCTCGGACTCATCAAAGTCGAAACGAGCCTGTCCACGCCTCTACAACTCTCGCAGAAGAAAGTACCTGACATTGATGTGCTTCACTCTTCTCTCCAGTCGCGGCTCTCGACAGAGGAGAATCGTCGCCTTGTTATCAGTGAACAAGGTCGGCGCAGAGCTCGGCCACTCACTAAGGTCAGTGAGCAAGAACATCAGCCAGCGCAACTCCTGTGCAGCCATAGCTCCAGCATAGATATCGGCCTCAGAAGTAGAGGTCGAGACCGAGGAGGAACGTGTGGACCTCCATGAAACAGCTCCAGAGCCCAGGCTAAAACAGTACCCCTGAGTAGACCTGTGCGTCTCGGCGTCACCAGCGTAAGAAGAGTCACAGTGACCAGTCCCACGCCTGATGTCGTCGCCAGGTACTTCGCCACCCTCACAGCAGCTGTCCAGTGAACTGGACGGTGTCTCCTTGGCGCAACAAAGCGAGCAAGGATGCTGAGAGGGAAGGCGAGGTCCGGGCGAGTACAAACCATCAGGTACATGAGGCAGCCCACAAGCTCTGCGTAAGGACCACTAGGCTCGAACGGCTCGTCAGGAAAGGGTCCGGTGAGTCTGTGGTCAACGGCAAGAAGTGTGCGCTGTACAGTAGAGTGCTGAAGCTTGAACCGCTGAAGGACCTGCTGCACCATGTGTGACTGTGAGAGTGTAATGGTGCGAGCAGCTTTGTCCCTGGTGATCTACAGGCCAAGGTAGTGGCACAGCTCACCAAGGTCAGTGCAAGTGTGTCTCTTTTGTAGTTTGAGCTTCACGTCAGCCAAATCAACCCTGTCAGCAGTGGCGAAAACCAGGTCATCGACGTAGACCAGTACAAAGAACGGTGTGGAGCCACGACGAACGAACAGCGACGGGTCGGCAGAAGAAGGCTGGAAACCAAGGTCAGAAAGGGTAGAGCAAAGGGTGTCGTGCCACTCACGAGGAGCCTGACGGAGACCGTAGACCGGTCGCCTAAGCCTCCACTGGGTCCCAGGAGGGAAAGTGCCAGTGAAGGCAGAGGGACGACGTAACCAGACCTCCTGGTGTAGGCTACCCTGAAGGAAAGCAGTGGAGAAGTCAAGAGAGTGTAACTCGTAGTCTCTCTGTGCTACTACGTGTAGTAACACCCGAAGAGTGGTCATCTTCGGGGTAGGCGCGAAGGTCTGAAAGAAGTCAACTCCCTCGCGCTGACTAAAGCCTCTGGCCACATAGCGCGCCTTGAAGACCGGAGGAGATCCCGGTGGTCGCTTCACCCTGAAGATCCACATGCCATCAACTACGTTCGCCCCAGGGGGGGGAACCTCGTTGACGTAGGAGGATCTCTGTGGATCTGTAGGAGGCTTGTGGATCTGTAGGAGGCCATCTCTGAGTCCATGGCAGCTCTCCACTGAGAGGCCCAAGGCCCTGACACTGCCTCAGCGTAAGTGCGAGGAGTCGGTATGTCAAGGGCGTCGGGGTCTCCCTCAGGGGCGAGCAGCATGGCACAGAGATGAGGGGAAGCGGCTGCCATGAACTCCAACTCAAACTGCCTATCCTCTAGGGCGTCACACCCAAGGGCAGACTCACCCCCGACGGCCAGAGGACTGGTAGGAGGAGCAGCCACAAGACTTGTGGCGTAGTCAAGGCAGTGAGTAGAGGCAAACTCAGTGACTGCGGTTGTAAGAGCAGAGACAGAGGACAGAGAAACACGTGGGTCGGTAACAAGAGAGGCGAGAGCACGAGGGAGAACAGGACGGTACGTGCGGTAGTAGTCTGTGATAGGAGTAGAGAGGGAAATAGTGAGAGCCAACTCAGGAGGAGAAGGAAGTACAGAAGGAGACAAACAAGGCGGACTAGAACGAAACAGGGCAGTACGAAGGTCAATGAAGGGAACAGGGGACGAGGGACGAGCACGAGGAGAGCGACGCGAAGACCAAGTGTGAGAAAGAGAAGGGGACAACGGGGGCAGAGGAGGAGGGAAAACAGCTGGGGAGGGGTCAGGAGGAGGAAGCGGAGGACCAGAGACGGGAGGAGAGGGGGGTGAGGGAGGAGAAGGAGAGGGGAGACCAGTGGTCCGAAGACCGGAGACAAGCGGAGGAGGTGGCTGCTGCTGTTGTTGCGGCTGCTGCTGCGGCTGCTCCTGCTGCTGCTGCTGCTACTGCTGCTGCTGCTGCTGCTGCTGCTGCTGCTGCTGCTGCTCCTCCTCCTCCAGCTGCTGTAGCTCCAGCTGCTGCCGCTCCAACTCTCTCTCCTCTCGCTCCAACTCCAGCTGCTCCTCACGGGCACGGCAAACACGGGCCTGGTGCCGGGTCGGGTAGGTGTGGGGGGGAGGAGTAGTGTCCGGAGCGGTGGTAGCCCCAGGACCGCTCTCCAAAGAACCAGTCGCACCACCCCCAGAGCCAGCACCACCAGAAGTAACAAGGTCCGTCCCAGGCTCTCCAGGTCCAGCAGAGGGCGCACCCCCAGTCGTAGCACTCCCAGGGACAGCTCCACTAACACCAGCTCCCCGAAGACTAGAGTCTCCTACAGTCACGGGCTCAGCTCCAACTCCAGCACCCCCAGAACCAGGACCTCGCACAGGTACGCTCTATGCTCCAACTCCAGCACCTCTAGAGCTAGCACCTCCAGGGTCCTCGCTACGAGAACCGGCTCCCGCAGGGTCTGCTGTAGGCTGGGAGGAGGACTGCGGGGAAGGAGGCTGCACCTGAGGGGCTACCGAGGGGGGAGGGGTAGTGTGGGACACACCTGACGGGGCAGGAACAGGGGGGGGAGGCTATATCGGGGGAGCAAGAGGGGGAACTGAAGTCAGGAAGAGAGGGGCAGGAGGAACCCGGAGACCTCGACAGGGGTACTTGACGTAGTAGGGGACGGACTCGTTGAACCGGACGTCACGAGAGTCAAAGAACTAGTGAAGGGGAGGGTGGTAAAAGGTGTAGTCTGACGAGTCCTCAGGGAAACCAAGGAACACGCAGGGAACAGCGCGAGGTGAGATCTTGTCCGTGGAGGTGTCGCGAACAAGTGCCAAGCAACCCCAGACACAAAAACGCGACGCAGCACCAGGGGACCCGGTCCAAAGACTGGTCGGTGAAACCTCTGGCCAAGAGACATGCGGCCAGAGGTTCAGCTGGTGAGCGGCGTACCGAACCGCGTAAGGCCGCAGAAAAAGGGGGGCACGGGCGTGAGTCATGGAGGTGCGGGCGATCTCCATGACCAAGCCTATGCGGCGCTCAGCAACCCCATTCTGCTGTGGGGACTCTGGAAGCGTCCAGGACTGACGGATGCCCTGCTCGCGACAGAATCCAGCAAGAATGCCAGAGCAAAACTCACCCCCGCGGTCGGAGTAAAGACAGCTGACACGACGACCACGAGTGTCCGCAGTGGTAAGCAACCACCGGATCAGCGTAGAAGTCACGTCGGACTTCTTTGCCAGGGGGAACACTGTGGTGTAGCGGGAGTGGTCGTCAACAACCACGAGAAAGAAACTCTCTCGCTCAGGGCCAGGGCACGAGGCGGGGCCCCAGACGTCCAAGTGGAGAATCTCGAAGGGCTCGGTGGCTAGACGAAGGGAGGAGTGAGGGGTGGCGTGCAGCCGACCCTCGACGCAGGGACTACAGGGTGGCGCAAGCGAAGGCGGCAACGACGGCAAGACACGCGAGAGGCCTAAGACAAGATGCTGACTAGACATAGAGCGTAGGCGAGAAATGGACGGGTGCCCCATCCGGTGGTGCCACAAAACAGTGGGGTGGGCAAGCGACCGGCAGGAGCACGACGCAGCAACTGGACCAGACACTGGAACCTGACCAGACACAGCTACCTGGGGAGACGCGACAACCTAGTGAGACGCGAGAACCTGACGGGGGACAGTGACAGGGGTCGGGGGCAATAGCTGCTGCTGCTGCTGCCCTCGGGGGACAGTGTGAAGTGTGTAGAGACCAGAGCCGGGCTTTGCAGTATAGGTGGCGAGAGGCGCGTACGTGTCCCCGTCGATACAAACCGCAATCTCGCCAGAAGGCTCAATCCACACACCCACGTACTGACTCACGAGCGGCCTCACGCCCACCAAGTTTCTTGAGAACGAGGGGACGTGTAAGTCGGTCAGAGAACCGGAGGGAACAGCCAGGCACGGAAGCGTAGTAGTGTAGCGAGTAGTGACTGGTCCCGAAGTGGGATCAGCCAGTGCTACAGAGACCAGCGTAGGAAGCGGGGTAAGTGTTGTGCGGTCGCGGAAGAAACAGTGCGAAGCTCCGGAGTCCAGAGTGAAAGACAGCGAAGCATCCTCCGGAGAAGCTCCTGGACTAGTGTCTACACAAGTACCTACACTAGCAACAGGCACCTCAGCAAGACTAGGACCTAAGCTAACAACACTCGAGTAAACAAAGTCAGAAGCACTAGAGTCAACAATAGCATACATAGCATGAGGAGATCCTAAGAGATCAACCAACTGAGTGGGGCCGTACGTCTGAACAAGGGGAAGCTGTCATAATGTTGTAGTGCTTACATGTATGTAGGCTATAGTGGGGTAGCCCATAAGGGGTACAACCCAATTAGGGTTAGTACTTGTCCCCAACTCTTTCATAGTTCATTCATTCTCGTTCGTTATTTCTGACATGGTTTCAGAGCAGGTCCTTCGCTAGGACCGTTTTTTTTTCCTTGGGCCCACCACTGCGCTGCCCCACTAGGACCGTTTTTTTTTTCCTTGGGCCCGTAGGCCCGTCGCCCCTAGCCCGGCCCATCGCCCCTAGGCCCATCGCCCCGGCCCGTCGCCCCTAGGCCCGTCGCCCCGGCCCGTCGCCCCTAGGCCCATAGCCCCGGCCCGTCGCCCCTAGGCCCACCTGTCGCCCCTAGCCCGGCCCGTAGGCCCGTCGCCCCTAAGCCCGTCGCCCCTAGGCCGGCCTGTCGCCCCTAGCGCGGCCCGTAGGCCCGTCGCCCCTAGCCCGGCCCGACGCCCCTAGACCAGGCGCCCCGGCCCGTCGCCCGACGCCCCTAGGCCCGCGACTGACGCCCCTACGCCCAGGCCCACGCCCGTCGCCCCTAGCCCCGGCCCGTCGCCCGTCAACCCCTAGGCCCCGGCCCGATGCCCATCGCCCCTAGGCCCGTCGCCCCTAGGCCCCGGCCCCGGCCCGTCGCCCGTCGCCCAGCGCCCGTTGCCCCTAGGCCTCGGCCCGAAAGTCGACCCCAGGCCCGGCGAGCTGCCCCTTCTGGCCCGCCCCTCGACCCTGCAGCTCGCGAGCCGCCCTTGCAGCCCCGCGCGCCGCCCCTAGTGGCCCTCTTACCGCCCCTGCTGCTCTGCTAGCCGTCCCTTGCGGCCCTCTCACTACCCCTTGCTGCTGCCTGCCCTGTGCTCTGCGCTGCCCTCCTTCTCCTCGCTCTGCATGCTGCGCCACTATGGTTTCTCTCCGCGTGCTATGGTTCGATCATGAGGGACGCCCCCTACAGTTTGACACGTGGCTAGACGACATGCAGCTGTCCCTACTGAGCGACTCTAGGGACAGTGTTTCATTGTTTGACCACACGTCTGGCGCCGCTCCCGCCCCTCCCGCCACAGCTGACAGCGCGACCTGCTCACAGTGGCTTACTCGCGACGCTGCTGCCCGCTTAGCCATTCGCAACCACCTGCCGTTGGCCGAATGCGCTCACTTCGGACAGCACAGGACAGCACAGGCACTGTACGACGCTGTCGTCGCTCGCTACTCCTTGCCTGCCACTGCTGCTCTAGGCCGCCTCCTACTGCCCTACCTATTCCCCGAGCTGTCCGCCTTTGCAACAGTAGAGGACCTGGTTTCCCACCTTCGCACTAGCGACGCTCGCTACCGCCCTGCCGCCCCTGCTGAGTTCCTTGACAGGAACCAGCCCCCGATGCTCATCACTCTCTACTTTATAGTCATTCGCTTCCCTGACTCTCTTCGCTCTGTCAGGGACCACTTTCTCTCCCTCGACCCCACAGTCCTCACTATTGACCTACTCGAGCAGCACCTCCTTGCAGCTGAGACTAGTGTAGTCGCTATAGGTGCTGCTCGTGGCACTCCGCGCACGCCCTTCTTTGAGGGGTGCTCCCCCTCCCCCCTTGCCCCCTCCTACGCCTCTGCTGCTGCTGCCGACGTCCCTAGAGCTGAGGACGTCAGGGCTGCTTCTGCTAGTGCGAAGCGCTGCAGCAGCAAGGGCAAGGGTGGCAGGGGTGGTGGCGGTGGCAGCGGGAGTGGTGGTGGGGGCAGCAGTGGAGGTGGTGGAGGCAATGGAGGTGGTGGCAGCGGTGGAGGTGGTGGCGGGAGTGGGGCTTTGGTTGCGGCGGTGGAGGCAGCGGTGGGAGTGGCGGTAGTGGCAGCGGTGGGAGTGGTGGCGGTAGGACTGGAGCTCAGCGTGGAGGTTCTGGAGGAGGCCAGAGGCAGCGACAGCAGTGTCGGAGCAAGACCCCGTCGCCCCAGCAGCTTCGTGAGTGGTTGTTTCAGCGTGGGGCGTCTGGGGGTAGTGTGAGCTACCCATATGTCATTCGCACGGGTGACCGTGATGGTCAGACATGCGGGAAGCCTCACACTCAGCACCGCTGCTTCTCCCGCCTCGACGACGCTTGGCGCGCTGAGTTTTGGTGACGAGGTCGATCGCCCCTACTGGGCAGAGCTGCTTAGGTCTGGAGTTGCGATTTTTGACCTAGACTATGATGCTATCCTTTCTGCTATGTATGCTTTGTCTGCTAGTGCTGAGGGTGACTGTTACCGGTGTGTGCAGCCTCACCCAGGTATAGAGGCTGCTGCTCTAGGTGCTAGTGAGTCTTCTCTCCCTGGTACTGCGCCTGCTGAGGCCTTGCACACCTTCACGCTGGACTCAGGTGCCTCACGCTGTTACTTTCGTGACAGCACCACCCTCACTCTTCTCCCTGCACCTGTCCTAGTCAGACTGGCTGACCCCTCAGGGGGCCCAGTCGTTGCCCGTTCCTCCACTGCTCTCCCGTGTCCGGCGGTTCCGTCCGGCTCACTATCAGGTCTTCACCTCCCCTCGTTCTCTACGAACTTGGTGAGTACCGCTGCCCTCCATGATTCGATGGTCACTACCACCACTCCTGGGGGTCAGCGGGTGTCGATCTTCACGTGTACACGGACGGGCCGTCACCTGGCCACGTTCACTCGTCGGCCTGGGTAGAGTCCGTACACACTGGCTACAGAGTCTCCTCAGGTAGCTGCGTCTGCCCAGGTGTCCGCGTCATGTCAGGTAGCATCCCCTTGCTCGTGACGCCTCCTGTCACACTAGACTCTCCTCTGGCACCACCGCCTTGGTCACCCCTCCCTGCCACGCCTGCGTGGCATGCACTCCCGCCTCCTTGTCCCTGGTCTTCCCAGGTCTCTGCCTCCCCTCCCGCCCTCGCCTGCCCCACCCTGCCTTCCTTGCGTCGAGGGGCGGCAGCGCGCCGCTCCTCACTCCTCGTTTCGCCCGACGACTGCTCCCCTGCAGACTCTCCACATGGACATGTGGGGCCCAGCTCGCGTCAGTGGACAGGGCCGCGAGCGCTAGTTTCTACTACGTTGCCGACTACACGCGATACACCACGGTCTTCCCCTTGTGTAGCAAGGGTCAGGTCGTTGATGTCTTGATCCCTTGGATCCGTGCAGTACGTCTCCAGCTTCGCAATCGGTTCCACCAGGACCTTCCTGTCCTGCGTCTGACAGAGGTGGTGAGTTCTTGTCCGACCTCTTGCGGGACTTTTGTCGTGGGGAGGGCATTCTCCAATCGTTCACGCTTCCAGACTCCCCTCAGCAAAATGGGATTGCTGAGCGCCGCATTGGCTTAGTCATGGAGGTCGCTCGTACCTCCATGATCCATGCGGCTGCTCCCCATTTTCTGTGGCCGTTTGCGGTCCGGTACGCTGTGCATCAGCTCAACCTCTGGCTCCGTGTCTCCTTGCCGGAAACCTCGCCCACACTGCGTTGGATGGGGGAGGTTGGCGATGCGTCGGTGTTCCGGGTCTGTGGCTCTCGTGCCTTTGTTCGCGATACGTCCGCGGACAAGCTCTCCGCCCGCGCTATTCCCTGCGTCTTCCTTGGCTTTCCGCCTGACGCGCCTGGCTGGCAGTTTTACCACCCCACCTCGCCCCGTGTCTTCCCCTCTCAGGACGTCATGTTTGACGAGTCGGTTCCCTTTTACTGTCTCTTCCCCTACCGCTCTGCCCCTCCCCCGCCCCTGCCGCTCTTCCTTGCTCCCGGTCCCCCTGCGGTAGACACCCTCCCACCCCAGGGTCCTGCTCCCTCAAGTGTGTCTCAGGTAGACCCTCTCCTTGGCACTGTGCCTGTTGAGGTAGCAGGAGACTCAGGTGCTGCTCGAGGTGCTGCGTCTGGGGGTGCAGAGCCTGGGGGCGCTGGGTCTGAGGGTGCTGGGTTTGGGGGTGCTGAGCCTGGGGGTGCGGAGCTTGGGGGTGCTGAGCCTGCGGGTGTGGAGCGTGGGGGTGCTGAGCCTGAGGGTGTTGAGTCTGAGGGTGCGGAGTTTGGGGGTGCTGAGCCTCGGGGTGCTGCTTCGTCTGGAGGTCCTGTTGGTGCTTCGCCGAGACTGTCTCCGCGGCCGGAGACTCTCTCCCCGCAGCAGCTGCGTGAGTGGCTTGTTCGGCGCGCGCCCTTTTGGAGTGGAGCTGCCGGAGCTGGAGGCACTGGAGACACTGGAGCTGGTGGTGCTGGAGTTACTGCTAGAGCTGGTGGTACTGCGGCTGCTGGTCCTGGAGGTGCTCGTACAGGGGGTACTGGAGCTGCCGGGACTGGTGGTGTTGGGGGCGCTCGAGCTGGAGACCCTGTGGAGCCTGGAGCTACTGGGGCTGGAGGCACTTGAGCTGGAGGCACTGTCGCTAGTGGCGCTGGAGTTGGAGGAGCTGGAGCTGGAGGCACTGGCGCGGGAGGTGCTGGAGCTGGAGGAGCTGGAGCTGTTGACCCTGGTGCTGGTGGTACTGGTGCTAAAGGCACTGTGCGGCCGCGACTGTACTTCGTTCCCCTGCTTCAACAGGTTCTTAGTGTCCCGTCTTTTACTAGCCTTGCTCCTCCCCTACTGTGTCCAGTCGCAGCCGCCGTTACAACCAGCCTCCCCACTGCCTGCTCCCTCTCCTTACACTGAGCAGTCTGGCGGTCTTACAGAGCGTCGTGAGCCTGCGTCTCGTCCTGTCTCGCGTGTTCGCACTGCTCGTCGCGTTCCTTGTTCGCGTCCTCCTCCTGTCCTCGGCACGCACGATATGGCACTTCGTCCTTCCTCTGTTCCACTGCATGTTCCTCTGCCACCTCCTCCTGAGTCCTCTCTTCCTGCCATCCCTGACCCTGAGTCTGAGCTTGTGCGTGGTGCCAGTCCCACTGTCTCTCGTCTCCTCGCCACTGTTGTCACTGACCCTTCTTTTGAGTCCACTGCTGCGTCTGCCGTCGTTGCTGAGCTACTTGACTTTGCAGCTGCCTATCGTCTTGACTACGCCACTGCTCTTATTGCTGAGTCTGAGTCTGCCAGTCCTCCGTCCGTCGGGGGTGAGTGTGCTCTTGGCACGGACGTCCTTGAGGACACGCAGGAGGACTCTGAGTGTCTTGCAGCTGCTGTACCTCGTTTTGCTTCCTTGCAGCTTGCCCCTGAGGGAGACCCGGATGCACCAGACATCCCGACCCCGCGCTCTTACGCAGAGTCGATTACGGGTCCTTACTCCTCTCAGAGGCAGGCAGCCATGGATGCCGAGATGGCATGTTGGAAGTCCACAGGCACCTACGTCGACTTAGTTCCCCCGTCTCGGGCGAACATAGTCGATGCCATGTGGATCTTCAGGGTGAAGCGGCCGCCGGGTTCTCCGCCTGCCTTCAAGGCGCGTTACGTTGCTCGAGGCTTCAGTCAGCAACAGGGGGTTGACTACTTCCAGACCTTCTCCCCCACTCCGAAGATGACTACTCTTCAGGTGTTGCTGCACGTCGATGCTCAGCGTGACTACGAGTTGCACTCTCTGGACTTCAGTACAGCTTTCTTGCAGGGCAGCCTTCACATGGAGATCTGGCTGCGCCGCCCACCTGGCTTCACTGGGTCGTTTCCTGCAGGTACCCAGTGGAGCCTCCGCCGGCCAGTCTACGGTCTCCGCCAGGCGCCTCGTGAGTGGCACGACACACTGAGGACTACACTTGCGGCTCAGGGGTTTACTCTTTCTACTGCTGACCCTTCGCTGTTTCTACGCACCGACACGTCGCTGCCGCCGTTCTACGTCATACTGTACGTCGACAACCTCGTCTTTGCCACTGCTGACATTGAGGCACTCACCCTTGTGAAGTTGGAGCTGCAGAAGAGACACACCTGCATCGACCTGGGTGAACTGCGCAGCTATCTTGGCTTGCAGATCACCCGAGACAGAGCACGGCGCACCATCACCCTGACTCAGTCACACATGGTGCACCAGGTCCTTCAGCGCTTCGGCTTCCAGTTCTCCTCGCCACAGCCCTCTCCTCTGTCTACCAGCCACTCGCTCCCAACTCCACCTTTGGACGAGTGCGTAGAGCCGAGTGGTCCGTACCCAGAGCTTATGGGTTGCCTCATGTACGTGATGACGTGCACACCACCTGACCTCGCGTACCCTCTCAGCCTCCTGGCTCGCTACGTGGCTCCCGGTAGACACCGAAAGGTGCACTGGGATGCTGCGAAGAGGGTACTGCGTTACTTGTGCAGTACGTCGGGCATGGGGCTCGTGCTTTGAGGACAGGGTCCACTTGTCCTCACCGGTCACGCAGACGCTTCTTGGGTTGACGAATCAGCTACGCAGCGGTCGTCACAGGGTTACAGTTTCAGCCTTGGTTCCGGCTCTGTTTCCTGGCGGTCTACCCGCTCGTCTTCGGTTCTCAGCTCCAGTTGTGAGGCTTAAATCTACGATGGGGCCATGGCTGCACAGGAGCTACGCTGGCTCACCTACTTGCTGACTGACTTGGGAGAGCAGCCTCGTTCGCCTCCAGTTCTGTACGTAGACAACAAGGACATGATAACCTTGTGTCAGGAGCACAGACTAGAGCACAGAACGAAGCCCATTGCTCTGCGATACTTCTTTGCTCGAGAGTTGCAGCACCATGGTAAGCTTCGTCTTGCGTACGTGGCCACTAGGGCCAACACTACTGATATATTCACCAAGGCACTTCCGCCTGGTGATCATCAGCGCTTCTCTACTGTGTTACGCCTTGTGCCTGCTTTGCCTCACTTGCTCACTGCTTGACTCTGCTTGTATTGTGATCTATATATATACCTGCATGCTTGCACTTGCTAGGGTATGATCACTGTATTGTTTGCTCTTTTTTATATAACTCTGCATGTGAACTGGCCTTGTGGCCCTTTGCTTGTGCTTAGACTGTGTGGTGACTTTGTGATCCACCCTGAGCTTGCTTTGCTTTCTTGAATGACTGAATTAGCAAGCAGGTGGGTACAAGTGGGAAACCTCAAAGTGTTGTACCCTATATGAACTACCCCACTACAGCCTAGATAGACTATAGCATATAAGTTTGACACACCCCCATAGGCAAAGTGGGGGAGAACAAGAGGTCACAAGATCAGTCAAGAAAGGCAAAGGAAGCTCAGGGTGGATCACAAAGTCACCACGCAGTCTGACCACAAGCAAATGGCCACAAGGCCAGTTCACATGCAGAGTTATATAAAGAAGAACAAACAATACAGTGAACACAACCTAGCAAGTGTAAGCATGCAGGTATATGTATAGAGAGTACAGTACAAGAAGAGTCAAGAAGTAAGCAAGTGAGGCACAGTAGGTACAAGGCCTAGAACAATACAGAAACGCTGATGATCACATGGCTGAAGTTCCTTGGTGAAAACATCAGCAGTGTTGGCCTGAGAGGCCACGTAAGCAAGGCGAAGCTGGCCACGCTGCTGTAACTCTCGAGCAAGGAAGTAGCGCAGAGCAATGTGCTTCGTTCTGTGCTCCAGTCTGTGCTCCTGACACAAGGCAAGCATGGCCTTGTTGTCGACGTACAGAACTGGAGGAGAACGAGGCACCTCTCCCAGGTCGGTCAGCAGGTAGGTGAGCCAGCGTAGCTCCTGTGCAGCCATGGCCCCAGCGTAGATCTCAGCCTCACAACTGGAGCTGAGAACAGAAGAAGAGCGGGTAGACCGCCAAGAGACAGAACCGGAGCCAAGACTGAAGGTGTAACCCTGTGACGACCGCTGCGTAGCCAAGTCGTCAGCCCAGGAAGCGTCTGCATGACCAGTGAGAACAACTCGAGCCCGTCCTCCAAGCACTAGCCCCATGCCTGACGTACTGCACAAGTAGCGCAACACCCTCTTCGCAGCATCCCAGTGCACCTTTCGCTGCCTACCAGGAGCCACGTGGCGAGCCAGAAGGCTAAGAGGGTATGTGAGGTCAGGTCGTGTGCAAGTCATCAGGTACATGAGGCAGCCCACAAGCTCTGGATACGGGCCACTCGGCTCTACGGACTCGTCCGAGGGTGGAGCTGAGAGCGAGTGACCAGTAGGCAGAGGAGTGGTCTGTGGCGAGGAGTACGTGAAGCCGAAGCGCTGAAGGACCTGCTGCACCATGTGTGACTGAGTCAAGATAATGGTGCGCTGTGCTCTGTCTCGAGTGATCCGCAAGCCAAGATAGCTTGTCAGCTCACCCAGGTCTGTGCACGTGTGTCTCTTCTGCAGCTCGGACTTCACGTGGGCGAGTACCTCAGTGTCAGTAGTAGCAAAGACCAAGTCGTCTACGTACAATAGAACGTAGAACGGCGGCAGAGTGGTGTCAGTGCGTAAAAACAGCGAAGGGTCAGCAGTGGAAGGAGCAAAACCAAGAGCAGCAAGGGTCGTCCTGAGTGTGTCGTGCCACTCACGGGGTGCCTGGCGGAGACCGTAGACTAGCCGCCGGAGGCTCCACTGGGTACCAGCAGGAAACGACCCAGTGAAGCCAGGTGGGCGGCGCAGCTAGATCTCCTCGTGCAGGCTGCCCTGTAGGAAGGCTGTGCTGAAGTCAAGCGAGTGGAGCTCGTAGTCACGCTGAGCAGTACCCGAAGAGTGGTCATCTTCAGGGTAGGGGAGAAGGTCTGAAAGAAGTCAACTCCCTGTCGCTGACTGAAGCCACGTGCAACGTAACGCGCCTTGAAGGCAGGCGGAGAACCCGGCGGCCGCTTCACCCTGAAGATCCACGTGCCACTGACGATGTTTGCCCCAGGTGGGGGAACCTCGTCGACGTAGGTGCCTGTGGACTTCCAGGAAGCCATCTCGGCGTCCATGGCTGCCTGCCACTGAGAGGAGTAGGGACCCTCTATCACCTCTGCGTAAGAGCGCGGGGTCGGGATGTCTGGTGCATCCGGGTCTGCCTCAGGGGCAAGCAGAATGGACACGAGATGAGGTACAGCAGCGGCAAAGCACTCAAACTCCTCCTGTCTGTCCTCAAGAACGTCCGTGCCAAGACCACACTCACCCCCGATGGACGGAGGACAGACAGACGCAGACGCAGACTCAGCAACAAGACTAGTGGCGTAGTCTAGGCGACAGGCTGCAGCAAAGTCAACAAGCTCAGCAACGAGAGCAGACGCAGCAATGGACTCAAACAAAGGGTTAGTGACAGCAGTGGCCAGAAAGCGCGTGACAGTAGGACTAGCAGCACGAAGGGAGTCAGGCTCTGGGTCAGGACCGTCAAGAAGAGAGGACGCAGGAGGAGAGGGCAGAGGGACACGCTGTGGAGCAGTGGAAGGACGCAGTGTCAAAGAGTGAGTGCCAGGGACAGGAGGAGGACGCGGACGCAAAACACGACCAGCGCGAGTAGTGCGGACACGCGACGCAGCACGAGTCACAGGCGATACAGGGCGCGACTCAGGCTCACGACGCTCCGTAAGACCTCTAGTCGGTCCAAAGTAAGGAGAAGGACCAGGCAGTGGAGAGGACGGCTGAAACGGCGACTGGGACTGGACAGGCGGTGGACTCAGTAAAGGAGGAGTAGGACCAGGAGAAGGCGGGAGACCAAGAACCTGCTGAAGGAGCGGAACGTAGTACGGTCGCGGCCGCGCAGCGCCTCCAGAAACAGCACCAGTACCCTCAGCTCCATTGTCTCGAGTAACAGCTCCCGCAGCACCTCCAGGACCAGCGGCTCCAGCAGCTCCAGCACCAGCAGCACCTCCAGTAGCACCAGCAGCACGAGCACCTGCAGCACCCTCAGCACCCCTAGCAGCACCTGCGTCGACAGCTACCTCGACCGGCTCGGCAGGGTCTACGTGAGAAACACCTGAGGGGGCAGGACCCTGAGGGGGGAGGGGGTCTACCGGAGGAGTACCTGGTGCTAGGAAGAGTGGCGGGGGGGGGAGAGAGGCAGTGCGGTAGGGAAAGAGACGGTAGTAAGACACCGACTCGTCAAACGTGACGTCCTGAGAGGACAGAACACGACGCGAGGTGGGGTGGTAGAACTGCCACCCGGGTGCGTCAGGGGGGAAGCCGAGGAAGATGCAGGGAACGGCACGGGAGGACAGCTTGTCCGCTGAAATATCGTGGACAAAAGCTCGAGATCCCCTGACACGGAACACAAACGCATCGCCAACCTTCCCCGTCCACCGCAGAGTAGGTGTGGTCTCCGGCAAGGAGACACGAGGCTGAAGGTTGATCTGATGCGCAGCGTACTGAACCGCGAACGGCCACAGAAAATGGGGAGCTGCCGCATGGATCATGGATGGACGGGGCCGCGGGACATGGTAGAACCGTGGAAGAGTGCGCAAGGATTGGGCCCCTAGAGGGGTCAGCCAGGGAGACTGCGACAAGCCGACTGAGCGGCGTGACTGTTGTGCTGTCTCGAAAGAAAGAGCGTGAAGCACCAGATTCAAGTGTGAAAGTGTGCAAGGCGGCAGTAGGTGCAGTACCAGAGAGAGCAGACTCACCAGCACCTGGAGCAGCAGATGCACTAGCACCTAGAGCAGCAGCCTCAATGCCCGGGTCGGGCGGGACACTCAGGTAACAGTCACCCTCAGCACTATCAGTCAAAGCATACATGGCAGCAAGGATAGCATCGAAATCAAGATCAAAGATAGCAACATTCTGCCTAAGCAGATCATGCCAGCGAGGGAGCTCAACAGCATCAGGAAACTCGGCATGCAAGGCGTCAGTCAAGCGACCAAAGCAGCGCTGCGCAGTGTGTGGCAGCCCGCACGTCTCCCCACGACGACTGCCGGTGCGAAGAACGTAAGTGCAGGGACCAACACCCCCAGATCTCCCACGCCCAGCGTACCACTCACGAAGCTGCTGGGCCGACGGTGTCTCACGGGAACGCGGCTGCTGCTGGCGCTGGCTACCACCGAAGCCTCCACGCTGCGCGGCTGCACCTCGACCAGCACCACCGCCGCCGCCACCTCCACCACCGCTGCCGCTGCCTCCACCACCTCCGCCGCTGCCTCCACCACCTCCACCGCCGCCACTGAAGCCCCCACTCCCGGCTCCACCCCCACCTCCACCGCCACCCCCTCCGCCTCCTCCACCGCCTCCGCCGCCGCCCCCGCCGTCCCCTCCACCACCCTTGCTCCCCTTGCCCTTGCTGTTGCGGCGCCTCCCACTAGGGGCAGACGCAGCTCCAACCTCCTCAGTGCCAACGAGGTCGACAGCAGCAGCAGAAGCAACAGAGGGGAGAAGGGGGACAGGGGAACACCCCTCAAAGAAAGGGGTGCGACGGTCGCCGCGAGAAGCATCTACAGCTAAGATACTCTTCTCAGCTGCAGCGAGGCGCTCCTCTAGCAGGTCGACAGTGAGCTCGGTGGGGCAAAGGGAGAGAAAGTGGTCCCTGACTGAAGAAAGGGAGTCAGGGAGGCGGGTGACTAGGTAGTAAAGGGTGATGTACATGGGGGGGGGGTTCTTGGCACAGAACTCAGTGGGAAGGGCAGCGCGGTAGCGGGCGTCACTAGTGCGGAGGTGAGCAGTGAGGTCAGCAACTGTGGCAAAAGCAGCAAGGTCAGGGAAAAGGTAGGGCAGCATGAGGCGGCTGAGGGCAGCAGTGGCATGGGAGGAGTAGCGCGCAACTACAGCGTCGTACAAAGACGTAGCCGTCTTGTACTGGCCAAAATGCACGCGCTTAGCAGGCGGCAGGTGACTACGAACAGCAAGACGAGCAACACCGTCACGAGTGGTCCACTGTGAGCGAACCGTACTGTCAGCAGTGGCAGTAGGAGCAGTAGAGACACCGGACGTGTGATCGAAAAGGGAGACCCCATCCCTAGAGTCACACTGAAGAAAGAGCTGCATGTCGTCAACCCACACATCAAAGTCAACTGCACGCCCCTCAGCGTGAAAGGTGAGAACAGTAGGGCTAGCCATAGCGGCAGTAGCAGCAGTGGCAGCAGTAGCAGCAGTGGCAGCAAGGGCAGCAGTAGCAACAGGAGCAGTGCAGGTAGGGCAGTGCAGCTCAGTGGGGCGGCGCGGCTCGGCTGGGCGGCGCGGCTCGGCTGGGCGGCGCGGCTTGGCTGGGCGGCGTGGCTCGGCTGGGCGGCGCGGCTCGGCTGGGCGGCGCGGCTCGGCTCCTGGCGGCGCGGCGCAGCAGGGCGGCGCGGGTGCTTACCAGGGGCGGGTGCAGGCAGGGCCGCGACTGGGGCGGCAGCAGGGCAGGGCCTCAGCGGGCGGCTGCAGGGCAGGGCCACAACGGGCGGCGAAGACAGGGCCGCGATAGGGCAGCAGCAGGGCAGGGCCAGCGACGGGCAGCGACAGGCAGGGCCGCAACAGGCCAGCGACGGGCCAGCGACGGGCGGCGACGGGCCAGCGACGGGCGACGACGGGCCGGCGACGGGTCGGGACGGGCCGGGACGGGCCAGTGGCGGCGGCGAAGGCAGGGCCGCGGGGCAGGGCCGCAGCAGGCGGCGAAAACAGGGCCGCGACGGGCGGCTTGGGGCCAGCGACGGGCGGCTAAGGGCCGCGACGGGCGGCTAAGGGCCGTGACGGGCCTCAAAGGCAGGGCCTCGACGGGCCTCTAAGGCAGGGCCGCGACGGGCGGCACTAGGGTAGGGCCGCGACAGGCCTCTAAGGCAGGGCCGCGACGGGCCTCTAAGGCAGGGCCGCGACGGGCGGCACAAGGGCAGGGCGCGCGACGGTGCAGGTGAAACAGGCGCGAGGCGCGCTTCGGGCAGGGTAGGAAAAAAAAAAAATCGTGGTGGGCCCTAAAAGAAACGTTCCCACTAGGGAAACTGCTCAGAATACCATGTTGAAGTGTGAACGAATGAATGACTAAATTAGCAAGCAGGTGGGTACAAGTGGGAAACCTCAAAGTGTTGTACCCTATATGAACTACCCCACTACAGCCTAGATAGACTATAGCATATAAGTTTGACATTGTGACCACTTGTTCTCCCCCACTTTGCCTATGGGGGTGTGTCAAAATGTTATAGTGCTTACATTGTGTAGGTTGTAGTGGGGTAGCCGATAAGGGGTACAACCCAATCAGGGTTAGTACTTGTACCCAAATCTTTCATAGTTCATATATTCTCGTTCGTTATTTCTGACAGAAGCCAGTCAAGGGCAGGGTCGTCAACGACGTAGGCCAATCGAACCGTGTCAATAAGCTGAGCAAAGCAATGACCCGGTGGGTGGCTGCGGCCACAAGGCTGGCTGTGGCGGGATCCTGTCAGAACGTGATAGGTGTAGGGAGGGTGGACGACACTGCACTGTAGCTGACGCTATCCTGACCCCTGCCCCGAAACCTGCTGCTGACGCTGCTGCTGCTGTGGCTGCTGCGAGGGGAGGGGCTACTGCTGCTGTCGTTGAGTCAGGTACCACGCCGCTGCTCCACCCCCTGCGGCTGGCAGACCAGTGGGTGGCTGACGAACCCGGGTGTCACCTCCACCAGCTGCAGCAGGGGAGTCACCGGCCGCTGCACGAGGCACTCCTTCAGCGCCTGCACTCCCGCCGTCGCCGCTCGCTACGTCACCCCCACCGCCTTCGCCGCCTCCGCCCGCATCCTGACCGCCCCTCCTTCCACTCCTACCCCGAGACCGCGAAGAAGTCGTAACAGCAGCTGCGGTCATGTCAGTAGTGGCAGTGGCGAGGGAGGCAGTAAAGGTGGGCAGTTGAGGGACAGTGCACCCGTGGAACAGTGGAGGGGGCACAACACCAGAGGCAGAGGCTACCGAGCGGAGGTTGCTCTCGACGTCCTTGAGGGCCGACTCAAGGACCTCGATAGTGAGCTCGCTAGGGTGCTTCAGAAGAAGCGCGTCACGAACCGAGGCAAGGCGGTCAAGGAGGCTAGTGGCGATGAAATAGATAGTAATCGCCATGGGGGGAGGGAGCAGTGCAAGCTGTGCGTCAATGCAAGCAGCGCAGTAGCTAGAATCGAGCGAGCGCAGATGAGTGATCAAGTCAGCAGTGCACTCAAACGAGGCGAGGTCAAGAAACAGGAACGGAAGGAAGAGGCGACCAAGAGAGACAACGGTGGGAGTAGCGTAGCGGCCCTTGATCGCAGTCAGGAACTCACTAGCCGTGCGAACCTGAGTGAAGTGGGTCTCCTCAGACTCAGGGAGGAGGCTGCTGAGGGCGATGCAGGCCGCAGCGTCACGCGATTTCCACGCTGTCACGTCAGCATGCTCGCGTGCATAACGGTCATTGTCTGGAGGTGTGGGGTCAGCTGCTAAGGGTGCAGGGTCAGCTGGCTCAGGTAGGTCACCGGAAGCGTGCGCCCACAGAGTCTTGTGTGCCTGAACCTGGCTCTCTAGGAGGCGGCGCGCACGCAGGAGCCAGACCGAGAACTCGAGCGGCCTACCCTCAGCGTCAAAACGCAGGACCCTAGGGGTCGCCATAGCGGAAGCGTAGAGGTGGATAATGCTGCTGCCGAAACCCTAAACGCCTAAAGGGCCTGCGTAGGGCGAGACAGACAGTGCGACACGACGGGACGGACGCGACCGGCTGGGACGGGCGCGACAGGCGCGGACGAGCAGGGCGCATGGGGAGCGACGGACGGGCAGGGCGCAGCGGGGGCGCGACGGACGGGCAAGGCGCACGGGGCGCGACGGACGGGCAGGGCGCACGGGGCGCGATGGACGGGCAGGGCGCACGGGGCGTGACGGACGGGCAGGGCGCAGCGGGGGCGCGACGGATGGGCAGGGCGCATGGGGCGCGTGCGACGGGACGGGACGGTAATCGCGACGCGGACGGGACGGGACAGGACGGACGGCGCGACGCGGCGGGACAGAAGGGGGGCGACGCGACGGGACAGCAGGGACGACGGGACGGGACGGGACAGCAGGGACGACAGGACGGGACGGGACAGAAGGGGGCGACGCGACGGGACAGCAGGGGCGACGGGACGGGACGGGACAGCAGGGGCGACGCGACGGCAGGGGCGACGGGACGGGACAGCAGGGGCGACAGGACGGGACGGGACAGCAGGGGCGACGCGACGGCAGGGACGACGGGACGGGACGGGACAGCAGGGGCGACGCGACGCAGGCGCAGCGGGCGCTAGGGCACGAGAGAGACGAGCGCGAGAGGTGCTAGGGGACAATACGGGCGTAACGGGCACTAGGGTACAGGACAGGCTCGGGCGCTACGGACGTGAACGAGAGGAACGGGATCCTACAGGATCCTAACCTAGCTGATACCATGTCAAGAATGAAAGTGTTTTTTTTTACTAAGGTTGGTTGGGGTAGATAAACCTAACCCTAACAGTTGTACCCCCTATAACACACATCACTAAGACTACAACATTTGACACCCCTGCACCCCTCTTGCCGCCCAACTGCCACACATGTCTGCTAGCATGCTGCCAGCGGCGTATTTATACTTCGTAGAATCAGATTCAACTTACCGGTATGCTCTACTGTGTATTTGGCTAAATCAGACTGTGAAAATAAATTAGTGTGAAAATTCAGACATGGCCTCAACATTCGTCTGACAAATCAGACAAAAAAAAATTGCCCATCTGAACGTCAAACGAAACCTTTTCAAAAAAAAAAAATCAGACGGGCCTAAATAATAGCAAGAGCCCTGCTAGGAGCGCCTTGTTCCAAGAGATGTTTGTCGGGTGCAGGGGGTGATCATAATGAGCTGGGAACTGTTTGTTTGCTTGCTCTCGTTTCTGTCTAGTTGGGTATGAAAAAATCATTCCCCACATGACACACATTTTGAAGGATCTTGGGTTTTAATACTACACATGTTCATAATCGGTTTCCAGAACCACCAAAGCGCTCACACAATCACTGTACTCACAGAATATGTACACACCACATACCCATCAGTGCTTAGTAGATCTTCCAACAGTGCACTATGCAGCAAGTGGTCCCTCCCTGCGGTGGAACACACATGTGACATGTCAAACTGGCACAAGGTGCCTCACAAGGAAAGGGCGAACATCATTATGTTGCTGATTGAGGCGTGAAAAAATTCCCACTTGCAGCACCAGCAGCACTGGCAGCGACGGCAGCACCAGCTGCACTGCCAGCACCAGCAGCATCACCAACACCAGCAGCACCACCCACCAACACCAGCAGCACCACCCACCAACACCAGCAGCACCACCCACCAACACCAGCAGCACCACCCACCAACACCAGCAGCACCACCCACCAACACCAGCAGCACCACCCACCAACACCAGCAGCACCACCCACCAACACCAGCAGCACCACCCACCAACACCAGCAGCACCACCCACCAACACCAGCAGCACCACCCACCAACACCAGCAGCACCACCCACCAACACCAGCAGCACCACCCACCAACACCAGCAGCACCACCCACCAACACCAGCAGCACCACCCACCAACACCAGCAGCACCACCCACCAACACCAGCAGCACCACCCACCAACACCAGCAGCACCACCCACCAACACCAGCAGCACCACCCACCAACACCAGCAGCACCACCCACCAACACCAGCAGCACCACCCACCAACACCAGCAGCACCACCCACCAACACCAGCAGCACCACCCACCAACACCAGCAGCACCACCCACCAACACCAGCAGCACCACCCACCAACACCAGCACGGCGGGCAACAAAGACATGCTATCGGCGCATGACTCACTTCCTCTCCCGCTTCCTGAACCTCTACAGAATGAGATCACCTGTTGCTGCCAGCTGTGTCTGACTTTACCACCACCGCGCCTACCCCACCTCTCCACCCTAGCACCACCGGCAGCACTGGCAGCAGCCCTAGCAGCAACAGCACGGGTTCAGCATGAACACACTACCGGCGCATGACTCGGTTCCTTTCCCGCTTCCTGAACCGCTCCAATATAAGATCATCCGTTGCTGCTTGCCGCCTCTCCCCTCCCCCTCTCCCCCCACCACCTCCACCCCCATACCCACCACCACCCCCGTACCCACCCCCGCCCCCATACCCCCCTCCGCCCCCATCTCCCTGCTGATACGGATCCCCCCCACCGTAACCCCCTCCTCCTCCCCTCCCCCCTCCGCCTCCCCTGCCCCCACGGCCTCCCCCTCTCGAGTCTCGAAACATGTCGGGGTTGTCTGCAACGGAGGGGACGAGTGGGTAACATTGGGCAAGTCAGGTGAATTGTGGCTCGACAGGGTAACGGGAATACCTTCACCCCTCCGCCTCCTCTTCTCCCCCTTCCTCCACGGCCTCCCCTTCTTGAGGCTCGGAACATGTAGTAGTCTGCAATGGAGGGGCCAAAGGGAGGGGAGAACGAGAAGGGAAATCTTAAAATGGCTGTGGTATGGACCTCCCCTTCCTCCTCCGCCTCCCCTTTTTGAGGCTCAGAACATGTCGGGGTTGTCTGCATGGAAGGGACAGCGGGGGGAACAAGAGGAGGGGACATGGGGGGCATGTTGTTAGCTGCGTGGAGGCATGGAAGGAAGTGTGGTGGGAACATGTCAGGGAAAGGGATTGGACGAGATGAGGGGAGCAAGAGAAAAAGGGGGAGTATTAGGTCTCCCCTTCCCCCTCAGCCTTTTTCCCTTGAGTCCCGAAACATGTTTGAGATTGTCTGGAATGGAAGGGAGGAGGGGAGGGGACGAGGAATACGATTGAAAGGATTTGTTGAATTGTGAGACGAATGGGTTCCGCTCCTGTAATGAAAATTATGTAAATGAAAATAATGTAGATGAAAATGATGTAGATGCAGCGCAATGCACTGAAAGGGCACGTACCCCTTTTAAGCTTCTCCGCATATTCACGACCGCGCTGAAAGAAGTCTGCACTGTAGCTGGCAGGCAACGTGGTGGACGGAGGGCTGGAGGGAGGGAGAAGAGGCAGAGAACAGAAAAACGGGTACAGAAACGGGAGAAACAGGCAGATAAAAAAGCAGCATGAAGAAATGGGTGAGGCGCTTGAGAAAGGCCGGACCGGAAGGACGAGAATCGGCAGACATATGGGAATAGGCAGTTCCAAAAACAATGTGACTTTTCAGGCAACTCAAACTTCCTGTAAAGCAGTTGATAAACAGGGTGGATGGGAATAGGCGGAACCAAACAAACCTGCAGGTCGATATTGAGAGCATGTGTTTTTCAACAGCGCCCCTTGCTTGAGAAATGGGGTGGAAGGATGGGAATAGACAGTACCGAACAAAAACTAAACTAAACAAAAACAAACTTCACTGTTCCCTCTCCCCCCATCTCCATCCCGCCCTTCCCTCCATTCCCATTTCCAATTCCCCCTCCCCAAGGAAGAAACAGGCCATACCGCGGGCGATTCATCCACGGCCTTCTCTCCTGCATCATGCACGTTGGTGACTTCTGGGTTGACTAAGTCAACGCCCATGCACCCCCCCCCCCTATCCCCCCCCTCCACCCACAAGAAACAGACCATACCGCGGGCGATTCATCCACGGCCTTCTCTCCTGCATCATGCACGTTGGTGACTTCTGGGTTGACTAAGTCAACGCCCATGCACACCCCCCCCCCTCCCCCCCCCTCACCCACAAGAACAAGCCATACCGCGGGCGGTTCATCCACGGCCTTCTCTCCTGCATCATGCGCTTGGCCTCCTCTGTGGCTTCAATGTTGCCCAGCTTGTAGCTGGAACCAAGATTGAGGCACGGGGGGACACGAGGAGGGGGGACAGGAGGAGGGGAGGGGGATCAGGTGATGCAGCATGCGCTTCGCTTCCTCCGTGGCCTCGACGTTGCCCACCTTGTAGCTGGGAGGAAGATTGAGGCATGGGGAGCGAAGGGGAGGGGAAAGAGGGGAGTAGAGGGGGGTGGTCAGATGATGCAGCATGCGTTTGGCCTCCTCTGTGGCCTCGATGTTGCCCAGCTTGTAGCTGGGGGCGTGGGCGAGACAGGGGGGAGAAGAGGGGGAGGGGGGAGAAGAAGAGAAGGGGGAGAGAGTCAGATGATGCAGCAAGCGCGTGGCATCCCGTCATTTGAGACGTCTCAAAAGTCAGATGATGCAGCAAGCGCTTGGCATCCCATCATCCATGCCATTCCGCCCTCCTCGGTTACTTTCTGTGCAACTCGATCTCAACTCAACTCAACTCACCACCACTAGTTCCCAACAGATCTCTCAATTTCATTCCTTCGCCCAACTCACTCGATAGGCAGCTGCACCTCTGCTATGCCCGTCGTCCACGCCGTGCCGCCCTCCTCGCCCTCCAGCTTCTCCACCTGCACACAGAATTGGAGGAAAGATTGAGAAGGGGGAGGAGGTGGAGATACCATGGAAGGAAGAAAAGGGGAGGAAGAAAATTCGCGGCAACACATGCTGCTGGCGGCCCTTACTGTGCTGTGCTGCCTCCTCCCCCTCCAGTTTTTCCGCCTGAGAACGAGCGTGGAGGAAGCGCAATGGGAGAGTGGGGGAAGAGGTGGAGGGGATATCTCGGGAAGGAAGGAGGACTATGACGGGACGGGAGCAAAGCAAAAGCAATAGCAAGGCACACTGCTGCTAAATGAACCTGCCCGTTACCGTAGGCGCATTTCCGATCCGATATGCGTACGACGCACAATGCATGTATGTCATAGTCACCTGCTGAAACAAGTGAGGAACGCCATCGACTACAGTACACAAACAGTCATCATAATCGCCACCAGGTGGGGTACAGTAAAACTTCGTTACAGTCACCTGCATCCATGCTTCACACATTCGCTATAATCACCTGCAAGTGCTGTGGAATTTCATACAACTTGTCTTCAGCCCGCAACCCCTCCTCCTCCCCCTCCCCCTCCCTTGCGTTGCCTTAACATTCGTTAATAGCATTCACTACAATCACCTGCAAGTGCTGTGGAATCTCATACAACTTGTCTTCAGCCCGCAACCCCTCCTCCCCCCCCTCCCCCTCCCTCGCCTTGCCTTAACATTCGTTGATAGCATTCACTATATTCACCTGCAAGTGCTGTGGAATCTCGTACAGCTTGTCTTCAGCCCGCAACACTTCATCCTCCCCCTCCACCTCCCCCCTGCTGCCCCCAGCTGCTCCCGCCCCTCCCCCTCGGCGCTTCGCCAGTTCCTCCTCTATGTACTTGAGCCTGGGGAGGGAAACAAGACAAGGGTGTGGGAGGGAGGGCACAAGTCACAAGTGTATTGTGAGTCACAGCATGGGGCGGGGCAGGCCTGGGGCATGCTGACTCAGCACCCCCTCGGCAGGGAGGGAACGTGTCCTGTAGCACCAGGTCCTTCCCTCCTTCCCCTGGGGTGTTTTGAGTCGACTCAACAAAACATACAGTCACGTACATGTTCGGATCTTCTACAGTAAACGTGTCCTGAAAAACCAGCTCCTCGCCCCCTTCCCTCCCTCCTCCCCCCCCCCCCCCCCCTCCAATCAATACACTCCCATCTTGTTACAGTCCCGTCTCGTTACAGTCCCATCCCGTTACAGTCCCATCTCGTTGCAGTCCCATCTCGTTACAGTCCCATATCGTTACAGTCACGTACATCTTTGGATCTTCTACAGTAATAGCCATCTCCTGCGCAAATGTGTCCTGAAACATACAGTCATGTACATGTTCGGATCTTCTACAGTGATTGCCGTCTCCTGCGCAAACGTGTCCTGTAGAGCCAGCTCCTCCCCGCATTCACCCTTCCCCCCCCCCCATCATTACACTCCATTCTCGTTACAGTCACATCACGGTACAGTCACGTACATGTTCGGATCTTCTACAGTAATCGCCGTTTCCTGCGCAAACGTGTCCTGTAGAACCAGCTCTTCCCCCCCTTCCCCTTCCTCCCCCCGCCTCCCCCCCATCATTACACTCCCATCTCGTTACAGTCCAATCTCTTTACAGTCACGTACATGTTCGGATCTTCTACAGTGATTGCCGTTTCCTGCGCGAACGTGTCCTGTAGAACCAGCTCCTCGCCCCCTTCCCCTTCCTCCCCCGCCTCCCCCTGCGCCCCCGCGCCTCCTCCCCCCTTCCCCTCCGCCCCTTCCGCGCCTGTGAGAGCCCCGTCTGCTGCAATCCCCTTGAGGCGCACGCGCTGCTGCTGCAAAAGACGCACTTCCTCTAGGGCGGAGCTGCAGGGGGGGAGATGGGGGGTGTGGTGGGGGGGGGAGGGGAATGGGGATGGAGAAGGGGAGGGGAAGGGGCGGGAGGGGTGAAGGGGCAGTGGGGTTGAGGCGCACGCGCTGCTGCTGCAGCAGACGCACTTCCTTCAAGGCGGACCTGTGGGTTTGTACGCGAAGGGGATGGGATAGGATGGGATGGGATGGGGAAAAAGAGAAGGGAGAGGATCAGCGACCTGTCTGCTGCAATCCCCTTGAGACGCACGCGCTGCTGCAGCAGCAGACGCACTTCCTCTAGGGAGGACCTGTGGAGATGGAGAGGGGTTGGGAGCGGTAAGGGGCTGTTTGCAGGGACACATTGTGTGTGGGGCAACAGGAGGACAGGCGCACGCGCTGCTGCTGCAGCAGGCGGACTCTAGGGCGCAACTGTGGAGTTCGCACAAGAAGGGGGCCGGGGGAGGTGAGGGGGAAGGGGGAGAGGGGGAAGGGGGAGAGGGGATGGGGGGAGGGGAAGCAACGGGCGAAGCGGATGGCGCGAGGCGATGCCTTAGCGTGGATTAAGGAGAGCGCTGGGCCGGTGAGCGACGGACGACTCGGCAAGGAAATGGCTATGAGGATGAGAACGTCTTTCCGTTGCATGAATTTACATTCCGTTGCATGAAACGTTCGAGCATGAAATGGATCAGAGCGATTCCACAATACCGTCTCAGCTGTACGCACAGTGTGCCCGAACCTCACAGTCGGAGGCCGAACTTATCTTCGAAACGCATCCCGGCCGAACCTAGAACTGGTTAAAAATTAGGTACGGTCAGGCCTAGGCACGGTCAAACCTAGGTGCGGTCAAGAATAAGGACAAATCTAGGTACGGCTAACCTAAGTACGGCGGAAACTCGGACTAGCGTGTACCGGACGTCCCTCTGCTCCTCGGGCTCCCCTCCGCCACCCCCAGCCTCTCGCTGCTACCAGTGCTACGATCCATGGAAGTGCGGCCAAATCAATGTACGCTCAAAATTAAGGACGGACGAAACTGAGTCAAGCGCGTACCGGGCGTCCTTCTGCTCCTCGGGCTCCCCTCCGCCATCTCCTGCCTCTCGCTGCTACCAGTTCTACGGTCAATGTAAGTGCGGGTTAACCGTAACGAGAAACGAAGGGCGTTCAAGCGCGTACCGTACGTCCTTCTGCTCCTCGGGTTCTCCTCCGCCATCCCCGTCCTCCTCCTCGAGCGCTTTCCGCTTCCGAAACTGCCGCTTCTGCTGCACCGGCATGGTGTCGCACGATGCGATCGCAGAAAGACGCGTCGCGGGAAAACGTGCGTCGCAGGGAAGCGTCGCCGGGAAACGTGCGTCGCAGGGAAGCGTCGCAGAAAATGCGCGTCGCAGCGAAGTTTGCGTCACCGAAAAAAGTAGTGAGTATGGCAATTAACGATGCTGACTAGCGCACAAAGCGGACACAAGAATCCGAGAAAGCAAACCCTAAAATTACACCACTCAAGACGGCCCTTTTGTTCGAGTGATCCCTTATTTCAAACACATGAACCAGAAGGATAGAGAGTGTTCAAGGGCGACAGATGCGCGACCGTTTCGTCATAACGAGCGCGAAATGGGGTTGGGGTGGTGGGAGTTGCACGCATCTACTTGAGTTTGCTGGTAACATCTTAGGGTTCGCTTTCGTCAACGATCTGACGGTTTCAAATTTTCAGTCCCAAAGTCAAAATATGGGACAAGTGAAATTTACCTCGGCCAGCCTGCACACTTCCAAGTTTCGTTTGTTTCAATTCCGTGTCACCCCTCCGTGTTATCAAGGCCGCAAACCAGCGCCCTTTCTGGCACCGCGATATTCTCAAAGGCTGACAATCAAGCTAAGAAGCAGCATAACTTGCACCAGCCATGCACGCGACAGCACCCCCTCCGTCCGTCAACAATGCCGTCGCCGGCTTGACGCATTCCCGTTCGCCGGCGGCCGCATCGTCGCCGTCCGTCCGAAACCGTCAGATAGGCGGCGCAGCCGCATCCGGCGCCATGACAAGTCGCGCCGCTCTTGCGGCCCCAGCATACGCCATGGCGGTCGGCGTCGCGTGCGTCTCTCTCATTAATAATTGTACTAAAGCGGCTTATGTTTGCACGAATAAAGCGCGCGTATACGAGGCGTCGCGAAAGCAGACCGGTAGTTTAACGCCGTTTAGACTCGTCCGCGAAGGACGGAGAGGATCAAAGCGAATGATTGCGGCGGCAGCAGCCGACGGAGCCGCAGCTTCTGCGGATGTGACTGAAGCGGATGTGAGTGAAGCGGATGCTGCGGCGGTGGAGGCAGCCGCGTGGGAGATTCTGGACGACTTTAATCGCCGAGACGTGCGCGGCGAATCGCAGGTAGGTTCAAACGTGCGGTTCGAGTCGCAGGTAAGTTTAAACGTGCGGGGCGAATCGCAGGTAGGCGCGCCAAGACACCCGCACATAATGGCTATGATTGCGTCCACCCCACATTCATTGCCGCCCACCCCACTCCCATTGCCACCCACCCCACCCCCATTGCCGCCCACCCCACCCCCATTGCCGCCCACCCCACCCCCATTGCCGCCCACCCCACTCCCAATGCCGCCCACCCCACTCCCATTGCCGCCCACCCCACCCCCATTGCCGCCCATCCCACCCCCATTGCGGCCCCCATCCCCATCGCCCCCCACCCCCTTCTTTTCTTGCTAGTCAGGAGGCATCCCTAGGGGCCGCATTCCAGCCCTCGAGCCTTCTCTCTGCTCTGCACTCACACATCACCCTCAGCCGCACGGCTCTCAGAGGCTCAGAGCCTTCCTTATCCACACCCTGCTTGCCTTCATTCAAGGCGCCTCAAAGGCCTTCTCTCTGCTCTGCGTTCACACATCACCCTCAGCCGCAGGGCTCTCTGAGCCCTCCTCATCCCCCCCCTGCTTGCCTTATCTCCCCAACCAGATGTCCCTGGCATCCCCAGGGGGCGTTTCAGCCCTCAAGCTCTGTCTGCTGCCGAGGCTCTCAAAAGAACATTGCTTTTTCCTGCTTCCCTTCCCTCCCTACCCACTCCCTCCTGCTTCCCCCCCCCCACACTTTCCTTCCCCCTCGCAGGTCTCCCTGACAACCCCAGGGGGCGTTGCCGCCCTCAAGGCCTCTCTGCTGCTAGCCGCCGAAGCCGCACTACGAGACGAATCCGCCCGCCCGCTGCTTGGCATCTGCGCTGGCAGTGTGGAGGAGGGCTTTGCCTCTCTCCGCCAGTACCTGCTGGCCCTCGGGTGTGCTGACCCTGTGAGTTCTGGTTACCCTGTTACCCTGGCGTGCTGGTTACCCTGTTACGCTGTGAGTGCAAGGCAGTGTGGAGGAGGGCTTCGCCTCTCTCCGCCAGTACCTGCTGGCCCTTGGGTGCACTGACCCTGTGAGTGCCGCTGACCGTGTGACTGGCGCCACTGTTACCCTGTTACTCACAATCCGTAACGTACAGCGTACGTAACAGGTGAGTCACGATCCACAAGTATACACACGCACTAGCACATTGTTGTCACGATTGGCAAGGCACTGTGGAATACTTATCCGGCTCTTTCCGCCAGTACCTGATGGGCCTTGGCTGCATTGACGCTGTGAATGCTGTGAGTTGGGGTATCTGTTTTTCATGCGCTTCAGAAAAATGTGAGTGCTGTGAGTCAGGATAGTTAAACGCAGGAACGCTCAACTCTCATTGAACGTGCTTTCTGAATCAGCTTCACTGCCTCTATCCCTCTGTCCCGTTCTCCCACACACACATGACACCCTTTTGATTTTCTTCCTTCAAGCACCATCGCTTCCTCTCGCATCCAAGCCTGACTCTATCCTTTTCTCATTGTCGTTCGACCTTCAAACCCCCTTCCACCGTTCCGTACCTCCCAACTGCAATTTCTTTGAACCAAGCAGGCTCGGTAGGATCAGCCTGGGAGGCTGGTGGTGGAGTGGCAGGCCAAGCATGGCAAGGAAGTGGTGGGGTTTGGAGAACTCTTTTCAACCAACTAGTATTATAACCTTCCAACCGCTTTCCACCACTTTGTACCTCTTCACCGCCACTTGTTTGAACCAAGCAGGCTCTGTTGGATCAGTCCGTGGGCCTGCTAATGGCATGGCAGGCCAAGCACGCCAAGGAAGCGGTGGGGTTTGATTTGGAGAAATTTCATTAACCAACCAATGGTCCGACGGTCCGACCGACCCTTTCCACCGTTTTATACCTCTTGCAATTTGAACTTGTTGGAACTGCGCAGGCTCTGTTGGATCAGCCTGGGGGGCTGCTGGTGACGTGGCAAGATAAGCACTCCAAGGAAGTGCTGGGTCCAGCTTACATCAAGTTCAACAGCAACTCCAAGGTGGGATTCGATTTGACACATCTCACAGTGGGGCCTTATGTGGTGTTCAGCTGGCTCTAAGGTACCTTTCTGATGCTGCTCATTGCAACCAAATCAATCACGCCAAGGAGGTGGTGGGGCCAGCTCACATCATGTTCAGCAGTACCTCCAAGGTGCAATTTTAACTGCCCACTGTATTGTTCCGCATGGTGTAGTGAATTCATGCCAAGCCAAGCATGCCAAGGAGGTGGTGGGGCCTGCTTACATAAAGTTTAACAGTAACTCCAAGGTGAAAATTCTAGGAGCGTGCAAAAGCTTTCCTTCGACAATCAGCAATGCTACACAAAGCATGCGTCGAGTCGAGACAGTGTACGCATA
This sequence comes from Closterium sp. Naga37s-1, assembly GCA_947471745.1. Classification (NCBI taxonomy): domain Eukaryota; kingdom Viridiplantae; phylum Streptophyta; class Zygnematophyceae; order Desmidiales; family Closteriaceae; genus Closterium; species Closterium sp. Naga37s-1. The sequence continues at coordinate 2,133,364 of CANJKZ010000072.1, read as the reverse complement.
CAGTGTTGCAGGTAACATTCGAGTCGACTCAAAAGTCACTAGGTAAGCATGCGGGTAAGCATACGTGACTTGCTGGTTTCTTCTCTTTAACCAGGCACAGATGGTGTGTTGGCTTGAAGTGATTGTAATGAACGATGTCAGTCGTTGTAATCGTGTTTCTCTGCCACTCCACCCATGAGTTGCTACAATCATTACGCTGCAACGCCCATGCTGACTACTGGTCTTTGTGAAATGAAGTTTTTTTTAGACATCTAAAAAATAACCTCAATTCCCGTGGCTCCTCCACTCCACCCATAAGTTCCTACAATCATTACGCTGCAACTCCCATGCTGACTGGTCTATTTTCGAGGCGCCTAAAAAATGTCATGGCCTCTCTCCTCCACCCTCTGTTACTCCCCTACTCCCATGCGTGCCATGCAGATGTGCCATGTCTCACCATACCAGACAGGGTCGTTCCGAGCAGTGATCGTTCAGGGGTGTGCGCTGCTGCTCACTCTGTGCCCCTCTATTCTTCCCCCCCCCCCCCATTACTCTGTTACTCCCATGCGTGCAATGCAGACGTGCCAGGTCTCACCATACCAGACAGGGACGTTCCAAGGAGTCATTGTTCAGGGGTGCGCTCTGTTGCTCACTCTGTGCCCCTCTATTTCCCCCCCCTCCCCCCATTCCTCTGTTACTCCCATGCGTGCCATGCAGACGTGCCAAGTGTCGCCATACCACACGGGGACGTTCCAAGGAGTGATTACTCAGGGGTGCGCTCTGCTGCTCACTTTGTGCCTCTCTCTCTACTCCTCCCCCATTACTCCTTTGCCCCATGGGTGCCAAACATGCCATTACTCATCCCTTCGCAGACGTGCCAAGTGTCGCCGTACCAGACAGGAACGTTCCGAGGAGTCATTGTTCAGGTGAGACGCATGTGTTTGAGCGAGCGAGTGTGTGTGAGTGTGGGGGGAGGGGGGGCTTTTGAGACGTCTTAAAAGACGTTCCGAGGAGTCATCGTTCAGGTGAGACACATGTGTGTGAGTGAGCGAGTGTGTGTGAGTGTGTGTATGTGAGGGGGGGGGGGGGGGGGGGGGGGGTGTGGGTGTGGGTGTGTGTGGGTGTGTGGGTGTGTGTGGGTGTGTGGGTGTGTGTGGGTGTGTGTGGGTGTGTCTGTGTGTGTGGATCATACGATCACCTTCAGTTTTGCTTGCCCGCCTAGCACAAGAAAGAGTGGCCTATATCACCTATTTCGTATTTCTTGTGCTTCCTTTTTACTCTTCCGTGCCCTCGTAACCTCCCCCATTCTACACTCCCCATTCCCCCACATTTTACACAAACTCGCATCCGCCCTCGTTTGAAACTACTAACTCGTTTTTCTAGTGGCTCTACACTAAAGCACGTCCCAAGATCCGCCCTTATCCCCCTCTATTCCACTGTGCCTGGACTCTATTCTCTCTGTCTCTCTGCCGTCACCACCACTTGGGTTACCCATCCACTCTCCTTCTCCTTTCTACCCTTTCCCACTCACTGCTCGTCCATCCATTCCTTTTCCGCCAGCCCCTTGTTCCCCACTACCCTCCCCAATTCCTTTTCCTCTTCCCCACTCCTCACCCACTCCATATCAATCCACCCACTCCCTGCCAATCCACCCACTCCTATCCCCTCCCTGTTTCCTCTCATGCCATCGCTTATTACCTGCTGTGGCCTTCCTCCCTCCCTCACTGCCTGTCCCTTACTGTCCCCTCTTCAGCGTGAAGTCTAATCCTACTATAATCATTCAACCCCCGCTCTTACTAGCGCTACCATTATCACTGTTCTTATCATTGCGCTAATTCAGCACTCCCCCTCCCTCACTCCCCCTCCCTCACTCCCCCTCCTCCCCACACAGCTCGGTCGCCGCCAAGTGGGTCACCTCCCGCTCTCCCTCTTCCTGGAGTGACTGCAGCTTGAAAAAACAAGCCCTATGTGCATGTGGCCCTGTCATGCCCTCTACCCCCTCACTCCCCCTCCCCCCTACACAGCTCGGTTGCCGTCAACTGGGTCACCTCACCTCCCACTCTCGCTCTTCCCATAGTCACTGCAGCTTCAACTGATTACTCTTGTTATTGGCTTTATTAAACAGCCTTCTCCCTCTACCCTCACTCCCTCCCCACACAGCTCGGTCGCCGCCAAGTGGGTCACCTCCCACTCTCCCTCTTCCCGTAATGGCCGCAGCTTCAAGTGGCAACCCTCGAACCCATGCAGCCCTCTCAGCTTCTCGCTCTTCGATCAATGAACACAGCTGCAATCGCCGAGTCCGACGCGGCCCCCATCAACTGCCTTCCCTGCCCTCACATGCCGCTCTCGCTCTTCCCGCAAACGACCAGTCCCATGCAGCCTTCCTCACCTGCCCGCGCTCCCTCTTTCAACAATGAGGGGAATGAGTTAATGAGACAAGCTCCCTGCCCTCACACTCACTGTCGTTAATCAACTTAACTCAGTCACCTTCCTAGTGCTTAAGCCGCTTGCACCCGTCTACGGTAGTTCATTGTAGCTTATTTACACTCACGGGTGACACTTTCTTAGGCGCCTAAAACAGAATACCTCATTGCATGGTACCGTATGGCCCCGGATCTAGGCGCCGTCCAATTAAAGGCGCCGGAGCTTCTATCTGGATCATGGCGCTTATGGCCGAAACTCGATTATAAGCGCCCCCCCCTGGAAAACCTTTACTTATTATAGGCGCACGCACATTTTTTAAATAATAAATCTGTGAAAAACGGTAACGAGATTCACTTTCGCAGCGAGTCAAAATTCATCTTCACTTCGTTTGACTCGCGAAGACCTGACTGGCTGCGCGTCCAGTCAGGATGTGCTGGCATGCCTGCAAAGTGACGTGAACTTGCCGGTGTGCAGGAAGCAGAATCGCTTGCGCACGATCCTGCTTTGTGACACTATGTTATTTCGACTCGGTTGAAACGGCAACAATGAAAGGTACAGTGTGGCACCCTAAAAGTATAAATTTGTATTTGTCATTATTTAAGCACATGCGCTTATGCCCGAAACTCAATTATAAGCGCCCCCCTTGAAAAAATCACTTTTATTATAAGCACATATGCGCTACTATCCAGGGTGATACGGTACATGATTAAGCCCTCTGCTTTGTGTGCTAGAGAGGACCTGAATGAGGTTCAAAACTTCGCGGAACTCCCACAGCTGTGATTGCATCGGCTCGTTACAGTACGAATTCTGTTACACCGCTCGAGTGGCGTATACGTGACTGACATTCAACCTGAAACGACATGCTTCCGTGATTGGTCGGTCAGCTGGATTCCGGCATGGGCCTCCATTGGTTGCAAACATCTTCCTATTCCCTGTACTCGAAAATATGGGGCTACGAACGCGTACGCTAGGGCCTATGTCTGGTTTTTGGCTACTCACGATTAGCAGTGTATCCTTTTTCAAAACCCTTCTGATTAGTGTGTACGGTAATTTTTCGTTACACTGATACATCAGTGTAACATTGAGTTTCAAAAAATTCACCCCAGAGCATCAGTGTAGTATATTTATGTACCCTTATCGCAAAAACATATTAATAATCGTTTTAGAAATCGGGAAACAACATTTTATTTATATAGCCATTCAGTCACATGTATGTACGCTCATCCTCGCTACCATCAGACGACTCCTCTCTTTCCTTTCATTTTCCAGAGCACGACTTGTGTGGGGCAGGTGTTTTTGCGGGTCTTCTCTTTTTTTGCTTCCGCCAGATATCCACCACCTCGGGCCACTTGTACTCATAGCTCAACATGTTCAGGGTCATCAGTTCGGATAGCCGGGCGTCGCCAAGCGACGTCCGCAACCAGCTTTTGATCACGTTTTGGCGGCTGAATCCGCGCTCGCACTCCACGGTACTTAGCGGAATTACTGCCAGCGCCTGCCACATGGACGTCAGGTTGGGAAAACTGTGCGGCCAATCCTTGGTCCTCAGCATTTTGTGAAGTCCCTGGTATAAGTCATCGTCCTGGTAGTGGCGAGACATGACGTGGCAGAAGCTGGCCAGCTCGAGCTCTGCCGCTCGGTGGTTGAAGCCTGCACGTGTGATGGAGGGACAACATTTTGTGAGTAGAAAGGCCGAAACAAAACAAAACAAAACACGCTCATACAAGACAACATCCACGTGTCGATAATTACCTGGCAGCCGGTTGTTGAAGAGCCGCGCGTTGGCATCCAGCCAACTCAGCACCCGACGCTCCCTCTTGTCTGTCGCTTCCGGCCACGTTTCAACTTTCTAAAGCTTGCTGCCCTCCATTTGCTTCAAGCTCCACATGCGAGTGTGCATGTTTTTCGCCATCTCCATTGCGAACGCTTTGCACAACTTGATGTAGTCGGCCATCGAGCCGCCGTATTGGTGTCCTGGTGTTGGCGTCTCGCTTAGCGCGATCTGATGTGAGGATGGCTCACCATCCGCATCCATGCCGTCCACGCGGATCGTTCGCCTGCCGCTGCCAAGGCGTGCGATGAATGGCGACAGCAGCTTGCTGACCCCCCCTCCGAAAATGTCCACGTATTCCACGTATCGAGGTCTGATGACTCCAATCGTGCGATCCACCTCTTGGTGCACGAGCGTGATGTCAACCTGAACCACAGACGGGTAGATGAACAACACATGTAAATGTTAGTGTAGAAATAAATGACGCGACTAAAAGAAATACATGCACAGTGAATCAACACTTACTTTCTTGCGCTGGAAAAACTTGTTGAGTGCGTTGATCTCTGCCAGCAGATCAGCCAAGAAGAAGAGGCAGAAGTGAAACTTCAGGGTCTGAACAGTTACCGCCATGCTGTGGTTGTACTCGATGAACACCACGATCGCCGCCCCAAGAATTTTGCACAGACGGGCCACTTCATCCCCGCGCGATAGCCAACGCACGTCGAAGAGCCCATGGTGCTCCAGTTTCGTTTCATGTATTTCGAGTTGGAGCTCCTTGAAGTGCTCAAGCCACACGGAAGATCCCATGACGATTTTGCCAAGCCCACGGATGGCGTCATCGACGATGTCGAGGTCTGTAAACTTCAACGCGACTTCTTTGACTGCGAACACTTCTCTGCATACAACATTAAAAATGCGTAAGGCTGTGGAAGTTACTCCCTTAGACGAGGCGATTGTACGGAAACAACAAATCTACCTGTGCGCTATGCAATGAGTCCCGACCAGATGTGGGACGCGCTGACGGAGAAGAACAACAAGACCGGATTGGCTGCCGATCATCACCCCCGCGCCGTCGGTGCTAGCTGCGACAATCCGCTGCAGATCAATCCCGATGTTGTCGAGGTGGCTCAGCAACACCGCGAAGAGGGATCCCGTGTCGCATTTGTGGATGGTGAGTAGAGCAAGAAATTCCTGCTTGCTTCTTCATGAAGGTTGCAAACACCACGAGGTGTTTGCCGCGCGACCGGTCTGTGCTCTTGTCGCAGCTGATGCCGATCCACGGTGATGCATGGATGTACATAAGCTGCTGCTGTTGCTGATACGTGCACATAGCCTTCACCATCTCCGTGAAGCCGTATCTGCACGGTGCGCAAAAGGGAAGGTGTGAATCCTACCGGAAGCTATACACCAAGACAGCAGCAAAGTATTGAATTTCACTCACTGCGTGATATAGACACTGTAGGTCTGCTGAGGAATGTCGGAAACACCTTCCTTCACGAGGAACTCGACGAGCCTCGGGAACATTGCCATCGGAGCGTCCTCGTCGCACACAAACTGGATGCTGCGCATAAGTCTCGTCACGCGTGCACCCTCAGGGTCAGCCCTCTCGTAGTCGTCGATTTTCTTCTGCGCCGCCAGCTTGTCCAGAAGAACCTTCTGCCGATCAATGCAGTCGTGTTGGCGGTGTCAGAATCAAGAGGAAGGAATGACTGAACTAGAAAACAGGTGGGTACAAGTAGGAAACCTATAAGTGTTGTACCCTATATGAACTACCCCACTACAGCCTAAACAGACTATAGCATATAAGTTTGACACACCCCCATAGGCAAAGTGGGGGAGAACAAGAGGTCACAAGACCAGTCAAGAAAGACAAAGCAAGCTCAAGGTGGATCACAAAGTCACCACACATTCTGAGCACAAGCAAACGGCCACAAGGCCAGTTCACATGCAGAGTTATATAAAGGAGAACAAGCAATACAATGATCACAACATAGCAAGTGTAAGCATGCAGGTACATGTATAGAGATCACAGTACAAACAGAGTCAAGAAGTAAACAAGTGAGGCACAGTAGGTACAAGGCCTAGAACAGAACAGAAATGCTGATGGTCACAAGGCTGAAGCGCCTTGGTGAAAACATCAGCAGTGTTGGCCCGAGAGGCCACGTAAGCAAGATGAAGCTGACCACGCTGCTGCAACTCTCGAGCAAGGAAGTAGCGCAGAGCAATGTGCTTCGTTCTGTGCTCCAGTCTGTGCTCCTGACACAAGGCAAGCATTGCCTTGTTGTCGACGTACAGGACTGGAGGAGAACGAGGCGCGTCTCCCAAGTCGGTCAGCAGGTAGGTGAGCCAGCGTAACTCTTGTGCAGCCATGGCCCCAGCGTAGATCTCAGCCTCACAACTAGAGCTGAGAACAGAAGACGAGCGGGTAGACCGCCAAGAGACAGAACCGGAGCCAAGGCTGAAGGTGTAACCCTGTGACGACCGCTGAGTAGCCAAGTCATCAACCCAGGAAGCGTCTGCGTGACCAGTGAGGACAACTCGAGCCCGTCCTCCAAGCACGAGCCCCATGCCCGACGTACTGCACAAGTAGCGCAACACCCTCTTCGCAGCATCCCAGTGCACCTTTCGGTGCCTACCGGGAACCACGTAGCGAGCCAGAAGGCTGAGAGGGTATGCGAGGTTAGGTCGTGTGCAAGTCATCAGGTACATGAGGGAGCCCACAAGCTCTGGATACGGGCCACTCGGCTCTACGGACTCGTCCGAAGGTGGAGCTAAGAGCGAGTGACCGGTAGGCAGAGGAGTGGACTGTGGCGAGGAGTACGTGAAGCCAAAACGCTGAAGGACCTGCTGCACCATGTGTGACTGAGTCAAGGTAATGGTGCGCTGTGCTCTGTCCTGGGTGATCCGCAATCCAAGATAGCTTGTGAGCTCACCTAGGTCTGTGCACGTGTGTCTCTTTTGCAGCTCGGACTTCACGTGGGCGAGTGCCTCAGTGTCAGCATTAGCAAAGACGAGGTCGTCTACGTACACGAGAACGTAGAACGGCGGCAGAGTGGCGTCCGTGCGTAGAAACAACGACGGGTCAGCAGTGGAAGGAGCAAAACCAAGAGCAGCAAGAGTCTTCCCCAGTTTGTCGTGCCACTCACAAGGTGCCTGGCGGAGACCGTAGACTGGCCGCCTGAGACTCCACTGGGTACGAGGAGGAAACGACCCAGTGAAGCCAGGTGGGCGGCGCAGCCAGATCTCCTCGTGCAGGCTGCCCTGTAGGAAGGCTGTGCTGAAGTCAAGCGAGTGTAGCTCGTAGTCACGCCGAGCGGCAACGTGCAGCAGCACCCGAAGAGTGGTCATCTTCGGGGTAGGGGAGAAGGTCAGGAAGAAGTCAACTCCCTGTCGCTGACTGAAGCCTCGTGCAACGTAACGCGCCTTGAAGACAGGCGGAGAACCCGGCGGCCGCTTCACCCTGAAAATCCACATGCCACTGACGATGTTCGCCCCAGGCGGGGGAACCTCGTCAACGTAGGTGCCTGTGGACTTCCAGGAAGCCATCTCGGCGTCCATGGCTGCCTGCCACTGAGAGGAGTAGGGTCCCTCTATCGCCTCTGCGTAAGAGCGCGGGGTCGGGATCTCTGGTGCATCCGGGTCTCCCTCAGGGGCAAGCAGCATGGACACGAGATGAGGTACAGCAGCGGCAAAGCACTCAAACTCCTCCAGTCTGTCCTCAAGGACGTCCGTGCCAAGAGCACACTCACCCCCGACGGACGGAGGATAGACAGACGCAGACTCAGCAACAAGACTAGCGGCGTAGTCTAGACGACAGTGAGCAGCAAAGTCGACAAGCTCAGCAACTAAGGCAGACGCAGCAGTGGACTCAAAGGAAGGGTCAGTGACAACAGTAGCCACGAGACGCGTGTCAGTAGGACTAGCAGTACGAAGGGAGTCAGACTCAGAGTCAGGGACCGCAGGAAGAGATGACGCAGGAGGAGACGGCAGAGGGACACGCTGTGGAGCAGTGGAAGGACGCAGAGTCATAGAGTGAGTGCCGGGGATAGGAGGAGGACGCTGACGCGGAACACGACGACCAGTGCGAACAGGCGACGCAGGACGAGACTCAGGTGACGCAAAACGAGACTCAGACTCACGACCTCTAAACGGTCCAGTGTAAGGAGAAGGACCAGGCAGTGGAGAGGCTGGCTGTAACTGCGACTGTGACTGGACAGGCGGTGGACTCAGTAAAGGAGGAGTAGGACCAGTAGAAGGCGGGAGACCAAGAACCTGCTGAAGGAGCGGAACGTAGTACGGCCGCGGCCGCGCAGCGCCTCCAAAAACAGCAGAGACAACACCAGTACTCTCAGCTCCAGGGTCTCCAGCTACAACTCCCGCAGCACCACCAGCTCCAGTACCTCTAACAGCTCCAGCTCCAGCAGCACCTCCAGTAGCAACAGCTCCAGCACCTGCAGCTCAAACTCCTGCAGCACCACCAGCCCCAGCAGCTCCAGAAGCACCTCCAGTAGCAACAGCTCCAGCACCTGCAGATCCAACTTCTGCAGCACCACCAGCCCCAGTAGCTCCAGTACCCCCAGTACGAGCACCTCCGTGACCAGCTGCTCCAGCCCCTCCAGTAGCTCCAACACCATCAGGACCTCCAACAGCGCCAGTACCTCCAGCACTAGCACCTCCAGGACCAGCGGCTCCAGTAGCTCCAGCACCAGCAGCACCTCCAGCAGCTCCAGAAGCACCTCCAGCAGCTGCAGCACTAGCAGCACCTCCAACAACTCCAGCTCCAGAAGCACCTCCAGCAGCAGGCCCAGTAGCTCCAACAGCACGGCGATAGCGCCGTGCGTACCACTCACGAAGCTGCTGCGGAGAGAGGGGCTCCCGCCGCGACGGGACACCCGGAGGACCTCCAGACTCAGCACGCTCAGGCTCAGCACCCCCATGCTCAGCACCCCCAGACTCAGCACCCCCAGGCTCAGTACCCCCATGCACAGCACCCCCAGGCTCCACACGCTCCGGCACAGCACCCCCAGGCTCCACACGCTCAAGCTCAGCACCCCCACGCTCCGCACCCTCAGACTCAGCAACCCCAGGCTCAGCACCTCAAGGCCCCGCACCCGCAGGCTCAGCACCCCTAGCAGTACCAAAGTCGACAGCTACCTCGACAGGCTCGACAGGGTCTACCTGGGACACACCTGAGGGGGCAGGACCGTGAGGGGGGAGGGGGTCTACCGGAGGAGCACCTGGTGCTAGGAAGAGTGGCGGGGGGGGGGGAGAGGGGCAGTGCGGTAGGGAAAGAGACGGTAGTAAGATACCGACTCGTCAAACATGACGTCCTAAGAGGACAGAACACGACGCGAGGTGGGGTGGTAAAACTGCCACCCAGGGGCGTCAGGGGGGAAGCCAAGGAAGACGCAGGGAACGGCACGGGAGGACAGCTTGTCCGCGGAAGCATCGCGGACAAAAGCTCGAGATCCTCAGACACGGAACACAGACGCATCGCCAACCTTCCCCGTCCACCGCAGAGCAGGTGTGGTCTCCGGCAAGGAGACACGAGGCTGGAGGTTGATCTTATGCGCAGCGTACTGAACCGCGAACGGCCACAGAAAATGGGGAGCAGCCGCATGGATCATGGACGTACGAGCAACATCCATGACCATGCCAATGCGGCGCTCAGCAATCCCATTTTGCTGCGGAGAGGCCGGAAGCGTGAATGTTTGGCGGATGCCCTCCGCACGACAGAAGGCCCTCAGAAGGTCGGAAGAAAACTCTCCGAGCCGGAAGGTCCGAGCCGAAACTCTCGCTGAGCTGGCGACGGGCACCGCGGATCCAGTCGATCAACACCTCAGGGACCTCACCCTTGCGGCGCAAGGGGAAGACTGTGGTGTAGCGCGAGTAGTCGTCAACGACCAGAAACAAGGGTACGGGAGGCCATACCTCGAAGACGAGGCAGAGAGGGGTGACCAAGACGGTGGTGCCAAAGGAGAGTCTCGTGTGACAGAGGTCGACACGAGCAGGGGGCCGACGCTGGACTGGATCTGGACGCAGCAGAGAACACCTGACCAGACACGGCTACCTGACCAGACGCAGTAACCGGAGGAGACGCAGTAGTCAGTGTGTACAGACTCGACCCAGGCCGACGGGTGTACGTGGCCAGGTGGCGGCCCGTCCGAGAGCAAGTGCAGTGGGTCACACACTGACCTCCAGGGGTGAACTGGTCAACCCCCAAGTCCTGAAGGTCAGCTCCACTCACCAAGTTCGTAAAGAACGAGGGGAGGTGGAGTCCCGACAGCACGCCCGACAGGGCCGCTGGACACGGTAGAACCGTGGAAGAGTGCGCACGGACTGGGCCCCCAGAGGGGTCAGCCAGGGAGACTGCGACAGGCCGATTGAGCGGCGTGAGTGTGGTGCTGTCGCAAAAGAAGGAGTGCGAAGCACCAGAGTCAAGTGTGAAAGTGTGCAAGGCCTCAGTAGGTGCAGTACCAGAGAGAGCAGACTCACCAGCACCTGGAGCAGCAGACTCACTAGTACCTGGAGCAGCAGACTCACTAGCACCTAGCGCAGCAGCGTCAATGCCCGGGTCGAGCGGAACACACAGGTAACAGTCACCCTCAAGACTATCAGTCACAGCATACATGGCAGCAAGGATAGCATCGAAATCAAGATCAAAAATAGCAACGTTCTGCTTAAGCAGATCACCCCAGCGCGGGAGCTCAACAGCATCAGGAAACTGGGCGCGCCAGGCGTCAGTCAGGCGACCGAAGCAGCGCTGCGAAGTGTGTGGCAGCCCGCACGTCTCCCCACGGCGCCCGCCGGTGCGAAGAACGTAAGTGCAGGGACCCACACACCCAGACCTCCCACGCCCATCGTACCACTCACGAAGCTGCTGGACCGACGGGGTCTCACGGGAACGCGGCTGCTGCTGGCGCTGGCTACCACCAAAGCCTCCACGCTGCGCGGCTCCACCGCGACCAGCACCACCGCCACCGCCACCTCCACCACCATTGCCGCTGCCTCCACCACCGCTGCCGCTGCCTCCACCACCGCTGCCGCTGCCTCCACCACCCCCACCGCCGCCACCGAAGCCCCCACTCCCGCCACCACCCCCACCTCCACCGCCACCCCCTCCGCCTCCTCCACCGCCTCCACCGCCGCCCCCACCGTCCCCTCCACCACCCTTGCCCCCCTTGCCGTTGCTGTTGCGGCGCCTCCCACTAGGAGCAGACGCAGCTCTGACCTCCGCAGTGCCAGCGAGGTCGACAGCAGCAGCAGAAGCAACAGGGGGGAGAAGGGGGACAGGGGAACACCCCTCAAATAAAGGGGCGCGAGGGTCGCCGCGAGAAGCACCTACAGCTAAGATACTCTTCTCAGCTGCAGTGAGGCGCTCCTCTAGCAGGTCAACAGTGAGCTCGGTGGGGCAAAGGGAGAGAAAGGGGTCCCTGACTGAAGCAAGGGAGTCAGGGAGGCGGGTGACTTGGTAGTAAAGGGTGATGTACATGGGGGGGGGGTTCTTGGCAAAGAACTTAGTGGGAAGCGCAGCTCGGTAGCGGGCGTCACTAGTGCGGAGGTGAGTAATGAGGTCAGCGACTGTGGCAAAAGCGGCAAGGTCAGGGAACAGGTACGGCAGCATGAGGCGGCTGAGAGCAGCAGTGGAAGGGGAGGAGTAGCGCGCGACTACAGCGTCGTACAAAGACTGAGCAGTCTTGTACTGGCCAAAGTGCGCGCGCTCAGCAGACGGCAGGTGACTACGAACAGCAAGGCGAGCAACAGCGTCACGAGTGGTCCACTGCGAGCGAATCGTACTGTCAGCAGTGGCAGCAGGTGCGGTAGAGACACCGGACGTGTGATCGAAAAGGGATACCCCGTCCCTAGAGTCACACTGAAGAAACATCTGTAGGTCGTCAACCCACACGTCAAAGTCAACTGCACGCTCCTCAGCATCAAAGGTAAGAACAGTAGGGCTAGCCATAGCGGCAGTAGCAGTAGGAGTAGCAGTAGCAACAGTGGCAGCAGAAGCAGCAGGAGCAGCAGGAGCAGTGCAGGCAGGGCAGTGCGGCTCAGTAGGGCGGCGTGGCTTGGTAGGGCAGCGCGATTCAGTAGGGCGGCGCGGCTCAGCAGAGCGGCGCGGCTCGGTGGGCGGCGCGGCTCGGCTGGGTGGCGCGGCTCGGTTTCGCGGCGCGGCTCTGCTCCTGGCGGCGCGGCGCAGCAGAGCGGTGCGGGTGCTTACCAGGGGCGGGTGTAGGGCAGGGCCGCGACTGCAGGGGCCGCGACTGCAGGGGCCGTGACAGCAAAGGGGCCGCGACGGCAGGGGCCGCGACTGCAGGGGCCGCGACTGCAGGTGCCGCGACAGCAGGGGCCTCGACGGCAGGGGCCGTGACAGCAGTAGGGGCCGCGACGGCAGAAGGGGCCGCGACGGCAGCAGGGGCTGCGACGGCAGCAGGGGCCGCGTCGGCAGCAGGGGCCGCGTCGGCAGCAAGGGCCGCGACCGCAGCAGGGGCCGCGACGGCAGCAGGGGCCGCGTCGGCAGCAGGGGCCGCGAAAGCAGTAGGGGCCGCGACGGTAGGATCCGTGACGGCAGGGGACGCGAAGCGCGCTTGGGGCAGGGCAGAAAAAAAATAGATGATCGTGGTGGGCCCTAAAAAAAACGTTCCCACACGGGAACCGGCTCAGAATACCATGTCAGAATCAAGAGGAAGGAATGACTGAACTAGAAAGCAGGTGGGTACAAGTAGGAAACCTAAAAGTGTTGTACCCTGTATGAACTACCCCACTACAGCCTAAACAGACTATAGCATATAAGTTTGACAGGCGGGAGCTCGCTCGGTGTGCCCGCATCGACGCTGGCTGCAGGTCCCGTCCGCCGCTGCCATTCCGCCCGTAGCGTGCATTGTCGGGACCGTGCTCGCTGCACACACTGCACCGCAAACAAGGCAGACCATCATCACCCATGTCAAGCAATAACCAATCAAATTGTGGCAGCCATTTGGTGATGTAATTCCTCTGTGCTTCAAGGAACTTTGCTTCCGCGCGTTCGGTTGGAGTCTGCTTCAGCGGTGACGGTGATGGCGTCACAACGGGAGGTGGCGGAGGAGCAGGTTTCACGAGAGGCGAGCCGCCGCCGTAACCAAGAATAGACTGCGTGTAGCGGCGTTTTTTCAGTGACACGGAGTTAGAAGATTTTTGTCGAGTCGACGAAGTCGTGCACGACGGGGTCCGCCTCATCGCGTTCCGGACGCTACCATCTAGCGTCATCACACTCAGCTTGAGGCTGGTGCGGTGGTGTTTTTTAGGCCGCTTTGCGCACAGGCTACCTCCATCCGTCACTTTCATCAGAAGTCTCGGGCAAAGGACAGGGTGCAGGTTCTGAGACTGGGCCTCGTAAGAAATCAAGGCCCGTTCTTGGACCGTGGCTACAATAGGGGTCGCCATCGGCATCGTCAGCGTCATTGTCACTAGATGCTGCCATGGCTACGGGGTGGAGTCGGAAGAGGTGTCGCTAGAAAACGAGGAGGAAGTGGGGGGAAGGCGGAATCGAGCGGGAGGCATAGGGGAGGGGGTGGAAGGAGAAACATCCCACGCTGTGGGAGCGACGGTTCCAGCCGCAACAGCCGCCAACGAGGCGAAATCGCCAGCCGCCCTGGCAGAGGATGACGCCATCTGGCAGATGGCAGGCACGTGGACCTTGGACCTTCTCCAACGAATGGACCAACCGTTCCTAGTCAGACGCCTACCACCCCAGGTGTTAGACAAATATTGCCTATGCCTCCTCGCACCACTCCTACGGCTGTCAACAAACCCGGACTGTCCAGGTGCATGGGCGATCCTGCTATACCTCCCGAGGCTGACGCTGCGTCCGCCAACCGAGCCAGTCACTGGCAGCCGATGGGCATCGATTGAGGCTCGGCTGCATCAGTTCCAGCTGGGAGACTGGGATGGGTCGTACGAAGCTGCTTGCACCATCCCCGACACAGGTGCTCCGCTTAGACACCAAAACGATGATGAGGGGGTTTGCGCGAGGGCTGAGGGTTTGGTTAAAAAAGGTAACATTTCGAAAGCGGTTGCAGCGTTACGCACGAGCCCCCTCGCTGAACCGAATTTGGCGACGCTGACTGCCCTGCGAGCAAAACACCCGTCTGCCAACACTCCAACGCCAGCCTGGGTTACTGGGATAACCGACTCCGAGCTCAGTATCCCACTGGAAGCTCTTCGCGAAATTCTCGCGAAGTGCCCGAATGGGGTAGGAGCAGGGCCCTCAGGCTGCTGTTTTGAACACCCGAGAGACCCGGCCCTGGCGAATGAGGAGATCCTTCTGCTCCTGGCAAACGTGGTGAATCGCCTCGCCAATTCCTTCCAGAGCCAAACAGTCCGCGACCTTCTACTCCCATCCCGGCTCATAGCATTAGAGAAGCCCGGGGGAGGAGTCAGACCGATCGCGATAGGCGAGGCATTACTACGCGTGGTAGCAAAATCGGCGCTACACAGCTTAGGCCCGAAAATCCGAGAGTTCTTCCTCCCCGTCCAGTTCGGCGTGGCGGTCCCTGGAGGTGCGGAGTGTATTATCCACACGGTTCGCTCCCTCCTCAGAGATGACGAGACCCGCATCGCTCTACAGCTGGATGTGGAGAATGCTTTCAACAGCGTCAAACGAGCGTCTTTTCTTTCCGCCCTCCAGTGGTCTACCCTCAACCCGCTGCTCCCGCTCGTCAGGAACCTCTACGATGGCCCCTCTCGGCTTTTAGTGGACCCCCGTCTGGAAGTGGAACACATACATAGCTCTAGGGGTGTTCGCTCGAGAGTTGCAGCAGCGTGGCCAGCTTCGTCTTGCGTACGTGGCCACTAGGGCCAATACTGCTGATATATTCACCAAGGCACTTCCGCCTGGTGATCATCAGCGCTTCTCTACTGTGTTGGGCCTTGTGCCTACTTTGCCTCACTTGCTCACTGCTTGAATCTGCTTGTACTGTGATCTATATATATACCTACATGCTTACACCTACTAGGGTATGATCACTGTATTGTTTGTTCTCTTTATATAACACTGCATGTGAACTGGCCTTGTGGCCCTTTGCTTGTGCTCGGACTGTGTGGTGACTTTGTGATCCACCCTGAGCTTGCTTTGCTTTTCTTGACTGGACTTGTGACCCCCCTTGTTCTCCCCCACTTTGCCTATGGGGGTGTGTGAGAACATTATAGTGCTTACATTTGTGTAGGCTATAGTGGGGTAGCCCATAAGGGGTACAACCCAATTAGGGTTAGTACATGTACCCAACTCTTTCATAGTTCATCCATTCTCGTTCGTTAAATCTGATAGAAGACTCCATCTCTTGGGTGCCACATGGCAGCACAAGAAGAATCGAGACTGAAGGAGAATTCGATTCGGCGAAATTCGAGTTCCGAATTTCACCCCTTCGAAATGTTACTCGAACAGTCGAGAGTGTAGCGACTCGAGGTTAGATGTGCGACTCGATGCATTGTAGTTAATATAAATTTGGTTGCTTTGTATTGCATGGAATATACTGAAATCGAGAATCACTTTGTATGTGATACATTCGACTACAAAAATCCAGAGAGCTCCTCTCCTTGATTCCAAGAGCACTACCTAGCGCATAAACGCTTATATCTCGCTCGATACTTAGGCGTTCGAGGTGATCCATGGCTTGTTGGAAAGCTAACAGAGTGCTCTATTGTTTAGTTTAAACCCCAGTTCCTGCCAACTAGAGGAGAGTCCTCTTAAACATATACGTGTTCCTTTTATGCATCGCGACAGCCGTTTTTCTGGTTATCGGTCTTGTCATAATCACAATTCGTTACCACACATGTGCTTACATGATTTTCCAATATGTAACTAGTGGCTGATCGAGGAACAACGCATCGTTGCGGGCTACGAGTCGCGGTGCTGATTAGCAAGCACCCGCCGTATTGGACGCAGAGCGAATCGCGACGTTCCTCATGTGGTCCTACTGCCTTTTCCTCGCTGTTGCAGGAGATCCTCCCGCTGGAAAGAAAAGCGAAGGCAATGGCGAGAACGATACTACCCTTGGGATTGACTCAGCGGCGTTAACTTCACGAAGGGAGGTTGCATTAAGTGCTGACGCCGCTAACAGGAATGATTGAACTAGAAATGAGGTGGGTACAAATAGAGAACACAAAAGTGTTGTACCCTCTAGGAACTACCCCACTACAGCCTATATAGGCTAAGGCATATACATTTGACACACCCCCATAGGCAAAGTGGGGGAGAACTAGGGGTCACAAGACCAATCAAGCAAAGCAAAGCAAAGCAAGCAGCGTGGATACGAGATGAGGTAAAGCAGCAGCAAAACACTGGAACTCCTCCTGTCGGTCCTCAAGGACGTCCGTGCTAAGAGCACACTCACCCCCGACGGACGGAGGACAGACAGACGCAGACGCAGACTCAGCAACAAGACTAGCGGCGTAGTCTAGACGACAGTGAGCAGCGAAGTCGACAAGCTCGGTAACTAAGGCAGACGCAGCAATGGACTCAAAGGAAGGGTCGGTGACAACAGTGGCTAGGAAACGCATGACAGTAGGACTGGCAGCACGAAGGGAGTCAGACGCCGGGTCAGCAAGAGCAGGAAGAGAGGACTCTGGAGGAGACGGCAAAGGGACACGATGGGGCGCAGTGGAAGGACGCAGTGCCATCTGATGCGTGCCCGGGACTGTAGGAGGACGCGGACGTGGAACACGACGACTAGTGCGAGCAGTGCGAACAGGCGACGCAGGACGCGACTCAGGCTCACGACGCTCAGCAAGACCTCCAGTAGGACCAGCGTAGGGAGAAGGAGCAGGCAGAGGGGAGACCAGCTGTAACTGTGACTCGGACTGGACAGGCGGAGGACACTCTAAGGAAGGAGCAGGACTAGGAGAAGGCGGAAGACCAAGAACCTGCTCAAGGAGCGGAACGAAGTACGGCCGCGGCCGCGCAGCACCTCCAGAACCAGCAGGGACAACACCAGTACCCCCAGCGTCAGCTCCAACTCCAGCAGCACCACCAGCTCCAGTACCTCCAGCAGCTCCAGCTCCAGCAGGACCACCAGCAGACACAGCCGCTCCGGCTCCAGTACCTCCAGTAGCACCCACCCCAGCAGCACCACCAGCTCCAGCTCCACCAGTAGCTCCAGCATCAGGAGCACCACCAGGCCCAGCAGCTCCAGTACCTCCAGTACGAGCACCTCCAGGACCCGTGGCTCCAGCACCCCCAGCAGAAGCAGAACCTCCAGCACCGGCTCCAGCTCCAGAACCTCCAGCAGCAGCAGAACCTCCAGCACCGGCAGCACCTCCAGCTCCAGCAGCACGGCTCCAGCGGTGAGCAAACCACTCGCGCAGCTCCTGTGGAGAGGGAAGCTCCCGCCGGGACAAAGCACCCGAAGGACCGCCAGGTCCAGCACCGACAGGCTCCACACCCCCACTCCCAGCAGCCCCAGGCTCAGCACCCCCAGAAGCAGCACCCCCAGGCCCCGCACGCTCAGGCTCAGCACCCCCAGACCCAGCACCCCCAGGCTCCGCACGCTCAGGCTCAGCACCCCCAGACCCAGCACCCCCAGGCTCCGCACGCTCAGGCTCAGCACCCCCAGACGCACCAGAGTCAGCAGCTACCTCGACAGGCTTGACTGCATCTACCTGGGACACACCTGAGGGGGCAGGACCCTGAGGGGGGAGGGGGTCTACCGGGGGGTGACCGGGAGCGAGGAAGAGCGGCGGGGGGGGGGGGGGGGGCAGTGCGGTAGGGGAAGAGACGGTAGTACGGAACCGACTCGTCAAACGTGACGTCCTGGGAGGACAGAACACGACGCGAGGTGGGGTGGTAAAACTGCCAACCAGGCGCGTCAGGGGGAAAGCCGAGGAAGACGCAAGGAACAGCACGGGAGGACAGCTTGTCCGCAGACACGTCTCGGACGAAAGCTCGAGATCCCCAGACACGGAACCCAGACGCATCACCAACCTTCCCCGTCCACCGCAGAGTAGGGGAGGTCTCCGGCAGGGAGACTTGGGGCTGAAGGTTGATCTGATGCGCCGCGTACTGAACCGCGAACGGCCACAGAAAATGGGGAGCAGCCGCATGGATCATGGACGTACGAGCGACATCCATGACCATGCCAATGCGGCGCTCAGCAATCCCATTTTGCTGTGGAGAGGCCGGAAGCGTGAACGTCTGGCGGATGCCCTCCGCACGACAGAAGGCTCGCAGAAGGTCGGAGGAAAACTCTCCGCCTCTGTCGGAGTGCAGACGCAGAACAGGAAAGTCCGAGCCGAAACGCTCTCTGAGCTGGAGACGAGCAACGCGGATCCAGTCGATCAACACCTCAGTGACCTCACCCTTGCTGCGCAAGGGGAAGACAGTGGTGTAACGTGAGTAGTCGTCAACCACCAGCAGGAAGTAACGCTCGTGACCCTGTCCACGGACGCGGGCTGGGCCCCACACGTCCATGTGAAGAGTCTGCAGCGGAGCCTCTGTCGGGGGAAACTCGGAGGAGTGAGGAGCGGCGCGCTACCGCCCCTCGACGCAGGGAACGCAGGTAGGGGCAGGCCCCGGGGGAAGGGGAGGGAGGGACCGGGGGAGACCAGAGACAAGGACACGGGAGGCCATGCCTCGGAGACGAGGCAAGGAGGGGTGACCAAGGCGGTGGTGCCAGAGGAGGGTCTGGTGGGACAGGAGGCGACACGAGCAGGGGGCAGACTCAGGACCTGACCGAGACGCTGCAGCAAATACCTGACTCGACGCAGCTACCTGACCAGACACAGCAACCGGAGGAGACTATGTGGTCAGTGTGTACAGGCTCGACCCCGGTCAACGGGTAAACGAGGCCAAGTGGCGGCCCGTCTGAGCACACGTGCAGTGGGTCACTCGCTGACCTGCAGGAGTGAACTGGTCAACTCCGGCATCCTGAAGGTCAGCACCACTCACCAAGTTCGTGGAGAACGAGGGGAGGTAGAGACCAGACAGGGAGCCTGACGGGGCCGCCGGACACGGGAGGACAGTGGAGTAGCGAGCAAGGACAGGACCCCCAGAGGGGTCTGCCAGGGAGACCCCAACCGGCCGACTGAGCGGCGTAAGGGTGGTGCGGTCTCGAAAGAAGGAGCGGGAAGCACCCGAGTCAAGGGTGAAGGTGTGAAAGACCTGAGCCGACTCGGTACCTGAGAGAGCAGACTCACCAGCACCTAGACCAGCAGACTCACGAGTACCTGGAGCAGCAGACTCACTAGCACCTAGAGCAGCAGCCTCAATACCAGGGTCAGGCGGAACACACACGTAACAGTCACCCTCAGCACTAATAGACACAGCATACATGGCAGCAAGAATAGCATCAAAGTCAAGATCAAAGATAGCTACCCCCGACCTGAATAGATCTCCCCAACGAGGGATCTCAGTGGCGTCCGGGAACTGGGCACGCCAGGCGTCCGTCAGGTGACCGAAGCAGCGCTGGGTGGCGTGCAGGCCGCCACACTGCTCTCCAGTGCGGTCATTGGTGCGCAGGACGGAAGTACAAGGACCAGCACCCCCAGACCCCTGGCGCCCCGCGTACCACTCACGAAGCTGCTGGGGCGAAGGGGTCTCACGAGAGCGCTGCTGCTGCTGGGGTCCCCGCTGCACAGCTCCGCCTCTGCCAGCTCCACCTCCGCCGCCACCGCCTCCGCCTCCTCCACCCCTCCCGCCACCGCCACTGCCGCCTCCACCTCCACCGCCGCCACCGAAGCCCCCACCTCTACCACCACCTCCACCCCCACCCCCTCCTCCGCCTCCACCGCCACTACCGCCGCCCCCACCACCTCCTCCAGCTCCCTTGCCCCGCTTGCCCTTGCTGATGTGGCGCCTCTCACTAGGAGCAGACGCAGCGCTGACCGACTCGGTGCCAACAAGGTCGACAGCAGCAGCAGAGGCAACAGAGGGCAAAAGAGGAACGGGGGAGCACCCCTCAAAGAAAGGGGTATGGGGGTCACCACGAGAGGCGCCTACAGCGGTGATACTAGTCTCTGCTGCAAGGAGGCGCTCCTCGAGGAGGTCGACAGTGAGGGTGGTAGGGCAAAGAGAGAGGAAGTGGTCCCTGACCGAGCGGAGAGTGTCAGGGAGTCGAGTGACTAGGTAGTAGAGGGTGATGTACATGGGGGGGGGGTTCTGGGCGCAGAACTCAGCAGGAAGCGCAGCGCGGTAGCGGGAGTCACTAGAGCGGAGGTGCGTAATGAGGTCAGTGACTGTGGCAAAAGCGGCGAGGTCAGGGAACAGGTACGGTAGCATGAGGCGGCTAAGCGCAGCAGTGGCAGGGGAAGAGTAACGTGCAACTACTGCGTCGTACAGAGTCTTAGCACTCTTGTACTGACTAAAGTGCGCGCGCTCAGTAGACGGTATGTGACTACGCACAGCAAGGCGGGCAGCAGCATCGCGCGTGAGCCACTGCGAGCGAACGGTACTGTCAGCATCAGCACCAGGGGCAGTAGAGGCACCCGACGTAAGATCAAACAGGGAGAGACCATCCTTGCTATCGCACTGAAGGAAAAGCTGCAGATCATCTAGCCAGACATCAAAGTCAACCGCTCGACCCTCAGCATCAAAGGTGAGAAGACTAGGACTAGCCATGATAGGAGCAGCAGCAGACTAGCAGCGGCAGCAGTGCAACTGAGCGAGGCAGGACAGTGCGACTCGGCAGGGCGACTCGGCAAAGCAGTGCGGCTCGGCCCGGCTAGGCTCTTACCAGGGGCGGAGCCGACAGGTCCGGGACTGGGTCGGGGCCGTGACAGGGCCGGGACAGGGTCGGGGCCGAGCAGGGTCCGGGACGGGGCAGCAACGGGGCCGGGACAGGGTCAGGGCCGGGGCAGGTCCGGGACAGGGTCGGGGCCGAGCAGGGTCCGGGACGGGGCAGCAACGGGGCCGGGACAGGGTCGGGGCCGGGGCAGGTCCGGGACGGGGTCGGGGCCAGGGCAGGTCCGGGACGGGGCCGAGGTAGGGCCGGGACAGGGTCGGGGCCGGGGCAGGTCCGGGACGGGGTCGGGGCCAAGGCAGGTCCGGGACGGAGTCGAGGCCGGGGCAGGTCCGGGACGGGGCCGAGACGGGGCCGGGGTAGGGCCGGGACGGGGCCTTTTAGGGGCGGCGTAGGGGCCGCGTCAGGTACGGGGCCGGGTCGGGCCGTTTAGGGGCCGCGTAGGAGTAGCGTAGGGGCGGCGTAGGGGCCGCGTAGGGGCCGCGTCAGGGACGGGGCCAGGTCAGGCCGTGTAGGGGCGGTGTAGGGGCCGCTGAGGGGCCGCGTAGGGGGCCGCGCAGGGGGCCGCGTAGGGGCCGGGTAGGGGCCGCGTAGGGGCCGCGTAGGGGCCGGGTAGGGGCCGCGTAGGGGCCGCGTAGGGGCCGCGTAGGGGCCGCGTAGGGGCCGCGTAAGGGCCGCGTAGGGGCCGCGTAGGGGCCGGGTAGGGGCGGGGCCGCGTCAGGGACGGGGCCGCGTCAGGTACGGGGCCGCGACGGGGCCGTTTAGGGGCGGCGTAGGGATCGCGTAGGGGCCGCGTAGGGGCCGTTAGGGGCCGCTAGGGGGCCGCCAAAAAAAAAAAAATAGGGCAGGGCGCGAGACGCGCTTCGGGCAGCTAAAAAATAATTGCTTATGGTGGGCCCTTAGGAAGGAACGGTCCCATGAGGGAACCCGCTCTATACCATGTGAAGAATTAAACAGGAATGATTGAACTAGAAATGAGGTGGGTACAAATAGAGAACACAAAAGTGTTGTACCCTCTAGGAACTACCCCACTACAGCCTATATAGGCTAAGGCATATACATTTGACAGTAACTAGTGGCTGATCGAGGAACAACGCGTCGTCGCGGGCTACGAGTCGCGGTGCTGATTAGCAAGCACCCGCCGTATTGGACGCGGAGCGAATCGCGACGTTCCTCATGTGGTCCTACTGCCTTTTCCTCGCTGTTGCAGGAGATCCTCCCGCTGGAAAGAAAAGCGAAGGCAATGGCGAGAACGATACTACCCTTGGGATTGACTCAGCGGCGTTAACTTCACGAAGGGAGGTTGCATTAAGTGCTGACGCCGCTAACTTGTCTATAACACCAGAAATTCATGTAGGTGAGTTGTCAACACGGGAGAGGCTGTTATCAAGCACGGAGTGTACAGTGTGTTTGAGTGATTTTAACAAGGGGGAGCTGATCCGGTTCCTTCGGCCGTGCGGGCATTGGTTCCACGTCACGTGCACCGATCATTGGCTCACGACTAAGACCACGTGTCCCGTGTACCGAACGGACCTCCAATCGCCAGATCCGATTGCAACTACTGATGATTCTGAGGTACGAACGGATAAGGTGGAGGGAGGAGACAACGCGGTCTGGCGCATCATGACAGATTTCTTTGGAACGCTTTAGAACTAATTTAATTAATTGGGATGGGGAAGGGGTACATTGATTAGTACGCAGTGACGACGCGGGATAGGTTGCCGTGCAATGAGAACTTAGGAGTACTACATCACAAAAAACCCGGTTCAGCCCACTTATTTGAATATTGTTTCTTATGAATAAGATCTCAAGTCTTAGAATTAGATTGACATGTAGGAATATCATTTTGATGTATCTTTCGGGCATTTTATTATACCAAATACCAAATAATGTCAAATCATTGTCGACAACAATATCAAATCACGCTATACAAAATCATGATTTTTCGAGCCGTACAAAAAACAAATGATATCCATCCCATGATATGGAAACAATTGTGCAATGGTGGCTTTATGTGGCATCGTCTCACCGTCATGTTGTTGTTTTTATTTTATTTCCTTTGCAATGTTTTTTACTAAACGTTTGATATCGTGCAAGCATGCTTAACAGGGGATTGCGATATGAATAAGATGAGACTGACATTCCTGCTCGTAACTGGAGCAAGCAGTACCAAGGATGAAGTCGAGGGATCAGGCGAGACGAAGCGACACCAGCAACTGTCAGATGACCATGAGTTTGTCAGTTTAAACAATGTTTCTCTTGATCATTCATACAGTTACTAAATTGAAAAGCATGCTGGACAGATTTGGTGCCATTCGCAGCACGTTGTAAAAAGATTGGTATTATAAACAATTGAGCAGACAAAACTGTGCAAGGATAGGCCTATGCGCAACGTGGTGCCGTATCGACGTCGGTTTGTCAATTTAAACAAGGTTTTTCTTGATCATTCACACATTTACTATATTTGCAAGCATGCTGGATATATTTGGTGTCATTCATAGCACGCGGTAGGAAGATATGGCGATCCAAACAATTGAGCAGGGAAAACTGTGCAAGGATAGGCCTGTGTGCAACGTGGTGCCGTATCGACGTTCGTTTGTCGCTTTATACAAGGTTTCTCTTGATCATTCATGTATTTACTACATTTTCAAGCATGCTGGATAGATTTGGTCTCATTCGCAGAACGTTGTAGGAAGATGTGGCATTCCAAACAATTGAGCAGGGAAAACTGTGCAAGGATAGGCCTGTGTGCAACGTGGTGCCGTATCGATGTCGGTTTGTCGATTTAAACAATGTTTTTCTTAATCATTCATACATTTACTATATTTGCAAGCATGCTGAACAGATCTGGTGTCATTCGCAGCACGCGGTAGGAAGATCTGGCGATCCAAACAATTGAGCAGGGAAAATTGTGCAAGGATAGGCCTGTGCGCAACTAATGCCGTATCGATGTCTGTTTGTCGGTCTAAACAAGGTTTATCTTGATCATTCATACATTTACTATATTTTGCAAGCATGCTGGACAGATTTGGTACCATTCGCAGCATGGGGCAGGAAGATATGGCGTTCTAAACAATTGATCACGGAAAACTGTGCAAGGATAGGCCTGTGCGCAACGTGGTGCCGTATCGACGTCCGTTTGTCAGTTTAAACAAGGTTTCTCTTGATAATTCATACATTTACTATATTTGCAAGCATGCTGGACAGATTTTGTCAAACAGTTTTCTAGGGTTTCATATTTGTACCCAACTCATTTTCTTAGTCATCATTCATTCCTATTCTCACATGGTATAGAGTGGGTTCCCTACTGGGACCGTTCCTTCCTAAGGGCCCACCGTTAAAAGTTTTTTTTTACCTACCTGCCCGAAGCGCGCTTTGCACTCTGCCCTACGCGGCCCCTTTGCGGCCCCCTAGTGGCCTTCTCTGCCTTACGCGGCCCCCTTGCGGCCTGTTGGCGGCCCCCCTTAGAGGCCCCGTTGCGACCCCACCCCGGCCCTTCCCCGTCGCTCGAAGTGGCCCAGTCGCGGCCCCATCGCGGCGCGACCCCGGCCCTGCCCCGTCCCCCATGCGACCCTGTCGCGGCCCCGCCCTGGCCCTCCCCCCGTCGCTTGTCGCGGCCCGGCCCTGACCCTGCCCCGGCCCCGTCGCTTGTCGCGGCCCGGCCCCGACCCTGCCCCGGCCCTGTCGCGGCCCCGTCCCGGACCTGCCCCTGCCCCGGCCCTGTCCCGGCCCTGCCCCGGCACTGCCCCGGCCACGTAGCGGCCCTGTCCCAGACCTGCCCCGGCCCTTCCCCGACCCTGCCCCGACCCTGTCGCGGCTCTGTCCCGGACCTGCCGTGGCCTCGCCCCGGCCCTGTCCCGGCCCTGCTTCGACCCTGCCCCGGCCCTGTCCCGGACCTATCGCAGCCCTGCTCCGGCCCGGCCCCGGTTCGTTGGCGGCCCGGCCCCGGCCCTGCCCCGGACCTGTCGCAGCCCTGCCCCGGCCCTCCCTCGGCCCTGCCCCGGCCTCGCCCCTGGTAAGAGCATCGCCGGGCCGAGCCGCGCCGCCGAGCCGCGCCGCCCTGCCGAGCCGCCCTGCCGAGTCGCACTGCCCTGCCTAGCCGCGTCGCTTAGCCGTGTTGCACTGCTACTGCTGCTAGCCTGCTGGTGCTCCTGTCATGGCTAGTCCCAGTGTTCTTACCTTTGATGCTGAGGGTCGAGCGGTTGACTTCGATGTCTGGCTAGATGATCTGCAGCTTTTCCTACAGTGCGATAGTAAGGATGGTCTCTCACTGTTCGATCTCACGTCTGGTGCCTCTACTGCCCCTGCTGCTGATGCTGACAGTGCTGTTCGCTCGCAGTGGCTCACACGCGATGCTGCTGCCCGCCTTGCTGTGCGTAGTCACCTGCCCTCTACTAAGCGCGCGCACTTTAGTCAGTACAAGAGTGCTAAGACTCTGTACGACACTGTCGTTGCACGCTACTCTTCCCCTGCCACTGCTGCCCTTAGCCGCCTCATGCTCCCGTACTTGTTCCCTGACCTCGCCGCTTTTGCCACAGTCACTGACCTCATTACGCACCTCCGCACTAGTGACACCCGCTACCGCGCTGCGCTTCCTGCTGAGTTCTGCGCCAAGAACCCCCCCCCCCCATGTACATCACCCTCTACTACCTAGTCACCCGGCTTCCTGACACCCTTCGCTCCGTCAGGGACCACTTCCTCTCTCTTTGCCCTACCACACTCACCGTTGACCTCCTCGAGGAGCGCCTCCTTGCAGCAGAGACTAGTATTACCGCTGTAGGAGCCTCTCGTGGTGACCCTCGTACCCCTTTCTTTGAGGGGTGCTCCCCCGTTCCTCTTTTGCCCTCCGTTGCCTCTGCTGCTGCTGTCGACCTTGTTGTCACAGAGTCAGTCAGCGCTGCGTCTGCTCCTAGCGAGAGGCGCCGCACCGGCAAGGGCAAGCGGGGCAAGGGCGCTGGAGGAGGTGGCGGGGGAGGAGGTAGTGGTGGTGGAGGCGGAGGAAGGGGTGGGGGTGGGGGTGGAGGCAGAGGTGGGGGCTTCGGTGGCAGCGATGGAGGCGGAGGCGGCGGTGGCGGTGGCGGTTGGGGTGGAGGCGGCGGAGGCGGCACTGGCGGAGGTGGAGCTGGTCGAGGCGGTACAGTGCAGCGGGGACCCCAGCAGCAGCAGCGCTCTCGTGAGACCCCTTCGCCTCAGCAGCTTCGTGAGTGGTACACAGGGCGCCAGGGGTCTGGGGGTGCTGGTCCCTGTACCTACGTCCTGCGCTCCGGCGACCGCGCTGGAGAGCAGTGTGGCGGCGTGCACGCCACCCAGTGCTGCTTCGGTCGCCTGACTGACGCCTGGCGTACCCAGTTCCCTGTCGCCACTGAGATCCCTCGCTGGGGTGATCTGCTCAGGTCGGGTGTAGCTATCTTTGATCTTGACTTTGATGCTATTCTTGCTGCCATGTATGCTGTGTCTATTAGTGCTGAGGGTGGCTGTTACATGTGTGTTCCGCCTGACCCGGGCATTGAGGCTGCTGCTCTAGGTGCTAGTGAGTCTGCTGCTCCAGGTGCTAGTGAGTCTGCTACTCCAGGTACTAGTGCGTCTGCTCTCTCAGGTACCGCGTCGGCTCAGGTTTTGCACACCTTCACCCTCGACTCAGGTGCTTCCCGTTCCTTCTTTCGAGACCGCACCAACCTTACGCCGCTCAGTCGGCCGGTTGCGGTCTCCCTGGCAGACCCCTCTGGGGGTCCTGTTCTTGCCCACTACTCCACTGTCCTCCCGTGTCCGGCGGCCCCGTCAGGCTCCCTGTCTGGTCTCTATCTTCCCTCGTTCTCTACGAACTTGGTGAGTGGTGCTGACCTTCAGGATGGCGGGGTTGACCAGTTCACTCCTGCGAGTCAGCGAGTGACCCACTGCACGTGTGCTCGGACGGGCCGCCACTTGGCCACGTTTACCCGCCGACCGGGGTCCAGTCTGTACACACTGACCACGGAGTCTCCACCGGTTGCTGCATCTAGTCAGGTAGCTGCGTCGAGTCAGGTGTTTGCTGCAGCGTCTCGGTCAGGTCCTGAGTCTGCCCCCTGCTCGTGTCGCCTCCTGTCCCACCAGACCCTCCTCTGGCACCACCGTCTTGGTCACCCCTCCTTGCCTCGCCTTCGAGGCATGGCCTCCCGTGTCCTTGTCTCTGGTCTCCCCCGGTCCCTCCCTCCCCTTCCCCTGGGGCCTGCCCCTACCTGCGTTCCCTGCGTCGAGGGGCGGCAGCGCGCCGCTCCTCACTCCTCCGAGTTTCCCCCGACAGAGGCTCCACTGCAGACTCTTCACATGGACGTGTGGGGCCCAGCCCGCGTCCGTGGACAGGGTCACGAGCGTTACTTCCTGCTGGTGGTTGACGACTACTCGCGTTACACCACAGTCTTCCCCTTGCGCCACAAGGGTGAGGTCACTGAGGTGTTGATCGACTGGATCCGCGTTGCTCGTCTCCAGCTCAGAGAGCGTTTCGGCTCGGACTTTCCTGTTTTGCGTCTGCACTCCGACAGAGGTGGAGAGTTTTCCTCCGACCTTCTGCGAGCCTTCTGTCGTGCGGAGGGCATCCGCCAGACGTTCACGCTTCCGGCCTCTCCACAGCAAAATGGGATTGCTGAGCGCCGCATTGGCATGGTCATGGACGTCGCTCGTACGTCCATGATCCATGCGGCTGCTCCCCATTTTCTGTGGCCGTTCGCGGTTCAGTACGCGGCGCATCAGCTCAACCTTCAGCCCCGGGTCTCCATGCCGGAGACCTCCCCCACTCTGCGGTGGACGGGGAAGGTTGGCGATGCGTCTGCGTTCCGTGTCTGGGGATCTCGAGCTTTCGTCCGTGACGTGTCTGCGGACAAGCTGTCCTCCCGTGCTGTTCCTTGCGTCTTCCTCGGCTTCCCCCCTGACGTGCCTGGTTGGCGGTTTTACCACCCCACCTCGCGTCGTGTTCTGTCCTCCCAGGACGTCACGTTTGACGAGTCGGTTCCGTACCACCATCTCTTCCCCTACCGCACTGCTCCCCTCCCCCCCCCCCTGCTCTTCCTTACGCCCGTTCCCCCCCCGGTAGACCCCCTCCCCCCTCAGGGTCCTGCCCCCTCAGGTGTGTCCCAGGTAGATGCAGTCGAGCATGTCGAGGTAGCTGTTGACTCTGGTACTTCTGGGGGTGCTGAGCCTGAGTGTGAGGAGCCTGGAGGTGCTGGGTCTGGGGGTGCTGAGCCTGAGCGTGCGGAGCTTGGGGGTGCTGGGTCTTGGGGTGCTGAGCCTGGGGTTGCTGAGAGTGGGGGTGCTGAGCCTGCCGGTGCTGGACCTGGAGGTCTTTCAGGTGCTTTGTCCCGGCGGGAGCTACCCTCTCCACAGGAGCTGCGCGAGTGGTTTGCGCGGCGCTGGAGTCGTGCTGCTGGAGCT
Organism: Closterium sp. Naga37s-1; assembly: GCA_947471745.1. Lineage (NCBI taxonomy): Eukaryota > Viridiplantae > Streptophyta > Zygnematophyceae > Desmidiales > Closteriaceae > Closterium > Closterium sp. Naga37s-1. The sequence goes on along the minus strand of CANJKZ010000072.1, from coordinate 2,105,077 downwards.
GGTGGTACTTCTGGGGCTGGAGGTTCTACTTCTGCTGGGGGTACTGGAGCCACGAGTCCCGGAGGTGCTCGTACTGGAGGTACTGGAGCTGCTGGGCGTGGTGGTGCTACTGGTGCTGGAGCTCCTGGTGGAGCTGGAGCTGGCGGTGCTGCTGGCGTAGGTACTACTGGAGGTACTGGAGCAGGAGCTGCTGAGTCTTCCGGTGGTCCTGCTAGAGCTGGAGCTGCTGTGGGTGCTGGAGGTACTGGAGCTGGAGGTGCTGCTGGAGGTACTGGAGCTGGAGGTGCTGCTGGAGCCGGCGCTCCTTTGGGTGCTGGAGTTGGTGCTACTGAAGCTGCTGGTGGTACTGCTGGAGTTGGTGCTGACGCTGCTGGTGCTGGTGCTGTCTCTTCTGGTTCTGGAGGCGCTGCGCGACCGCGGCCGTACTTCGTTCCGCTCCTTGAGCAGGTTCTTGGTCTTCCGCCTTCTTTTGGTCCTGCTCCTTCTTTAGAGTGTCCACTGCCTGTCCAGTCTGAGTCACAGTTCTAGCTGGCGTCCCCTCTTCCTGCTCCTTCTCCCTACGCTGGTCCTACTGGAGGTCTTGCTGAGCGTCGTGAGCCTGAGTCGCGTCCTGCGTCGCCTGTTCGTACTGCTCGCACTAGTCGTCGTGTTCCGCGTCAGCGTCCTCCTGCGATCCCTGGCACGCATCCGATGGCACTGCGTCCTTCCACTGCGTCACAGCGTGTCCCTTTGCCGTCTCCTCCAGCGTCCTCTCTTCCTGCTCTTGCTGACCCGGAGTCTGACTCCCTTCGTGCTGCCAGTCCTACTGTCACTCGTTTCCTAGCCACTGCTGTCGCTGACCCTTCCTTTGCGTCCGCTACTACGTCTGCCTTAGTTGCCGAGCTTGTCGACTTCGCTGCTCACTGTCGTCTAGACTACGCCGCTAGTCTTGTTGCTGAGTCTGCGTCTGTCTGTCCTCCGTCCGTCGGGGGTGAGTGTGCTCTTAGCACGAACGTCCTTGAGGACAGGCAGGAGGAGTTCCAGTGTTTTGCCGCTGCTTTACCTCATCTCGTGTCCACGCTGCTTGCCCCTGAGGGAGACCCGGATGCACCAGACATCCCGACCCCGCGCTCTTACTCAGAGGCGATAGAGGGTCCCTACTCCTCTCAGTGGCAGGCAGCCATGGACGCAGAGATGGCTTCCTGGAAGTCCACAGGCACCTACGTCGACGAGGTTCCCCCACCTGGGGCGAACATCGTCAGTGGCATGTGGATTTTCAGGGTGAAGCGGCCGCCGGGTTCTCCGCCTGTCTTCAAGGCGCGTTACGTGGCTCGAGGCTTAAGTCAGCGGCAGGGAGTTGACTACTTTCAGACCTTCTCCCCGACCCCGAAGATGACCACACTTCGGGTTCTGCTGCACGTCGCTGCTCAGCGTGACTACGAGGTTCACTCCCTTGACTTCAGTACTGCTTTCCTACAGGGCAACTTGCACGAGGAGATCTGGCTGCGCCGCCCACCTGGCTTCACTGGGTCGTTTCCTCCTGGTACCCAGTGGAGCCTCCGACGGCCAGTCTACGGTCTCCGCCAGGCGCCCCGTGAGTGGCACGACACACAGAGGACTACGCTTGCGGCTCTTGGGTTTGCTCCTTCCACTGCTGACCCGTCGCTGTTTCTTCGCACCGACACTTTGCTGCCGCCGTTCTACATCCTCGTGTACGTCGACGACTTGGTGTTTGCTACGGCTGACACTGCTGGACTCGCCCACGTGAAGTCCGAGCTGCAGAAGAGACACACGTGCACAGACCTGGGTGAACTGCGCAGCTATCTTGGCTTGCAGATCACTCGGGACAGAGCACGGCGCACCATTACCCTGACTCAGTCACACATGGTGCAGCAGGTCCTTCAGCGCTTCGACTTCACGTACTCCTCGCCTCAGGCCACTCCTCTGTCTACTCGCCACTCGCTCTCAGCTCTGCCTTCGGATGAGTCCGTAGAGCCGAGTGCCCCGTACCTAGAGCTTGTTGGCTGCCTCATGTACCTGATGACCTGCACTCGACCTGACCTGGCATACCCTCTTAGCATCTTGGCACGCTATGTTGCTCCTGGGAGACACCGACCAGAGCACAAGGCTGCAGCGAAGAGGGTGTTGCGCTACTTGTGCAGTACGTCGGGCATGGGGCTAGTGCTTGGAGGGCGGAGTCCAGTGGTCCTCACTGGTCACGCGGACGCGTCTTAGGTTGACGACCTGGCTACGCAGCGGTCGTCACAGGGTTACACCTTCAGCCTTGGTTCCGGCTCTCTTTCGTGGCGGTCTACTCGCTCGTCTTCTGTTCTCAGCTCCAGCTGTGAGGCTGAGATCTACGCAGGGGCCATGGCTGCACAGGAGTTACGCTGGCTCACCTACCTGCTGACTGACCTCGGTGAGCAGCCTCGTTCTCCTCCGGTTCTTTACGTAGACAACAAGGCCATGCTGGCCTTGTGTCGGGAGCACAGACTGGAGCACAGAACGAAGCACATTGCTCTTCGCTACTTCCTTGCTCGTGAGCTGCAGCAGCGTGGTCAGCTGCGTCTTGCTTACGTGGCCTCCCAGGCCAACACTGCCGATATCTTCACCAAGGCACTTCAGCCTTGTGATCATCAGCGCTTCTGTACTATGCTAGGTCTTTTGCCTACTTTGCCTCACTTGCTTACCTCTTGACTTTACCTGTACTGTGATCTATATATACCTGCACTTGCTTGTTTACCTTTTATATATAATCCTGCATGTGAACTGGCCTTGTGGCCTTTGAACCTGTGCTCGGAATGTGTGGTGACGTTGTGATCCACCCTGAGCTTGCTTTGCTTTGCTTTGCTTGACGGGTCTTGTGACCCCTTGTTCTCCCCCACATTGCCTATGGGGGTGTGTCAAACATTAATCACATAGTCTGTCTAGGCTTTAGTGGGGTAGACACTATGGGGTACAGTTTTCTAGGGTTTCATATTTGTACCCAACTCATTTTCTTAGTCATCATTCATTCCTATTCTCACAGATTTGGTACCATTCGCAGCATGGGGCAGGAAGATATGGCGTTCTTAACAATTGAGCACAGAAAACTTTGCAAGGATAGGCGTGTGCGCAACGTGGTGTCGTATCGACGTCCGTTTGTCAGTTTAAACAAGGTTTCTCTTGATAATTCATACATTTACTATATTTTCAAGCATGCTGGACAGATTTGGTGTCATTCGCAGCATGTGGCAGGAAGGTATGTCGTTCCAAACAATTGAGCACTGAAAATTGTGCAAGGATAGGCCTGTGCGCAATGTGGTGCCGTATCGACGTTTGTTTGTCGCTTAAAACAAGGTTTCTATTGATCATTCATGTATTTACTATATTTTCAAGCATGCTGGACAGATTTGGTATCATTCTTAGCACGTGGTAGGAAGATATGGTGTTCCAAACAACAGAGCAGGGAAAACTGTGCAAGGATAGGCCTGTGCGCAACGTGGTGCCGTATCGATGTTCGTTTGTCGATTTAAACAAGCTTCTCTTGATCATTCATGCATTTACTATATTTGCAAGCATGCTGGACAGATTTGGTGTCATTCGCAGCACATGGTAGGAAGATATGGCGTTCCAAACAATTGAGCAGGGAAAATTGTGCAAGGATAGGCCTGTGCGCAACGTGGTGCCGTATCGACGTTTGTTTGTCGCTTTATACAAGGTTTCTCTTGATCATTCATGTATTTACTACATTTTCAAGCATGTTGGACAGATTTGGTCTCATTCGCAGAACGTTGTAGGAAGATGAGGCGTTCCAAACAATTGAGCAGGGAAAACTGTGCAAGGATAGGCCTGTGTGCAACGTGGTGCCGTATCGATGTCGGTTTGTCAATTTAAACAATGTTTTTCTTGATCATTCGTACATTTACTATATTTGCAAGCATGCTGAACAGATCTGGTGTCATTCGCAGCACGCGGTAGGAAGATCTGGCGATCCAAACAATTGAGCAGGGAAAATTGTGCAAGGATAGGCCTGTGCGCAACTAATGCCGTATCGATGTCTGTTTGTCGGTCTAAACAAGGTTTATCTTGATCATTCATATATTTACTATATTTGCAAGCATGCTGGACAGATTTGGTACCATTCATTGCATGGGGCAGGAAGATATGGCGTTCTTAACAATTGAGCACAGAAAACTGTGCAAGGATAGGCCTGTGCGCAACGTGGTGCCGTATCGACGTCTGTTTGTCAGTTTAAACAAGGTTTCTCTTGATAATTCATACATTTACTATATTTTCAAGATTTGGTGTCATTCGCAGCATGTGGCAGGAAGGTATGGCGTTCCAAACAATTGAGCACTGAAAACTGTGCAAGGATAGGCCTGTGCGCAATGTGGTGCCGTATCGACGTTTGTTTGTCGCTTAAAACAAGGTTTCTATTGATCATTCATGTATTTACTATATTTTCAAGCATGCTGGACAGATTTTGTATCATTCGCAGCACGTGGTAGGAAGATATGGTGTTCCAAACAACAGAGCAGGGAAAACTGTGCAAGGATAGGCCTGTGCGCAACGTGGTGCCGTATCGATGTTCGTTTGTCGATTTAAACAAGCTTCTCTAGATCATTCATGCATTTACTATATTTGCAAGCATTCTGGACAGATTTGGTGTCATTCGCAGCACATGGTAGGAAGATATGGCGTTCCAAACAATTGAGCAGGGAAAATTGTGCAAGGATAGGCCTGTGCGCAACGTGGTGCCGTATCGACGTTCGTTTGTCGCTTTATACAAGGTTTCTCTTGATAATTCATGTATTTACTACATTTTCAAGCATGCTGGACAGATTTGGTCTCATTCGCAGAACGTTGTAGGAAGATGTGGCGTTCCAAACAATTGAGCAGGGAAAACTGTGCAAGGATAGGCCTGTGTGCAACGTGGTGCCGTATCGATGTCGGTTTGTCGATTTAAACAATGTTTTTCTTGATCATTCATACACTTACTATATTTTCAAGCATGCTGGACAGATCTGGTGTCATTCGCAGCACGCGGTAGGAAGATCTGGCGATCCAAACAATTGAGCAGGGAAAATTGTGCAAGGATAGGCCTGTGCGCAACTAATGCCGTATCGATGTCTGTTTGTCGATCTAAACAAGGTTTATCTTGATCATTCATACATTTACTATATTTGCAAGCATGCTGGACAGATTTGGTACCATTCGCAGCATGGGGCAGGAAGATATGGCGTTCTAAACAATTGAGCACAGAAAACTGTGCAAGGATAGGCCTGTGCGCAACGTGGTGCCGTATCGACGTCCGTTTGTCAGTTTAAACAAGGTTTCTCTTGATAATTCATACATTTACTATATTTTCAAGATTTGGTGTCATTCGCAGCATGTGGCAGGAAGGTATGGCGTTCCAAACAATTGAGCACTGAAAACTGTGCAAGGATAGGCCTGTGCGCAATGTGGTGCCGTATCGACGTTTGTTTGTCGCTTAAAACAAGGTTTCTATTGATCATTCATGTATTTACTATATTTTCATGCATGCTGGACAGATTTGGTATCATTCGCAGCACGTGGTAGGAAGATATGGTGTTCCAAACAACAGAGCAGGGAAAACTGTGCAAGGATAGGCCTGTGCGCAACGTGGTGCCGTATCGATGTTCGTTTGTCGATTTAAACAAGCTTCTCTTGATCATTCATGCATTTACTATATTTGCAAGCATGCTGGACAGATTTGGTGTCATTCGCAGCACATGGTAGGAAGATATGGCGTTCCAAACAATTGAGCAGGGAAAATTGTGCAAGGATAGGCCTGTGCGCAACGTGGTGTCGTATCGACGTTCGTTTGTCGCTTTACACAAGGTTTCTCTTGATCATTCATGTATTTACTACATTTTCAAGCATGCTGGACAGATTTGGTCTCATTCGCAGAACGTTGTAGGAAGATGTGGCGTTCCAAACAATTGAGCAGGGAAAACTGTGCAAGGATAGGCCTGTGTGCAACGTGGTGCCGTATCGATATCGGTTTGTCGATTTAAACAATGTTTTTCTTGATCATTCATACATTTACTATATTTGCAAGCATGCTGGACAGATCTGGTGTCATTCGCAGCACGCGGTAGGAAGATCTGGCGATCCAAACAATTGAGCAGGGAAAATTGTGCAAGGATAGGCCTGTGCGCAACTAATGCCGTATCGATGTCTGTTTGTCGATCTAAACAAGGTTTATCTTGATCATTCATACATTTACTATATTTGCAAGCATGCTGGACAGATTTGGTACCATTCGCAGCATGGGGCAGGAAGATATGGCGTTCTAAACAATTGAGCACAGAAAACTGTGCAAGGATAGGCCTGTGCGCAACGTGGTGCCGTATCGACGTCCGTTTGTCAGTTTAAACAAGGTTTCTCTTGATAATTCATACATTTACTATATTTTCAAGCATGCTGGACAGATTCGGTGTCATTCGCAGCATGTGGCAGGAAGGTATGTCGTTCCAAACAATTGAGCACTGAAAACTGTGCAAGGATAGGCCTGTGAGCAATGTGGTGCCGTATCGACGTTTGTTTGTCGCTTAAAACAAGGTTTCTATTGATCATTCATGTATTTACTATATTTTCAAGCATGCTGGACAGATTTTGTATCATTCGCAGCACGTGGTAGGAAGATATGGTGTTCCAAACAACAGAGCAGGGAAAACTGTGCAAGGATAGGCCTGTGCGCAACGTGGTGCCGTATCGATGTTAGTTTGTCGATTTAAACAAGCTTCTCTTGATCATTCATGCATTTACTATATTTGCAAGCATTCTGGACAGATTTGGTGTCATTCGCAGCACATGGTAGGAAGATATGGCGTTCCAAACAATTGAGCAGGGAAAATTGTGCAAGGATAGGCCTGTGCGCAACGTGGTGCCGTATCGACGTTCGTTTGTCGCTTTATCCAAGGTTTCTCTTGATCATTCATGTATTTACTACATTTTCAAGCATGCTGGACAGATTTGGTCTCACTCGCAGAACGTTGTAGGAAGATGTGGCGTTCCAAACAATTGAGCAGGGAAAACTGTGCAAGGATAGGCCTGTGTGCAACGTGGTGCCGCATCGATGTCGGTTTGTCGATTTAAACAATGTTTTTCTTGATCATTCATGCATTTACTATATTTGCAAGCATGCTGAACAGATCTGGTGTCATTCGCAGCACGCGGTAGGAAGATCTGGCGATCCAAACAATTGAGCAGGGAAAATTGTGCAACGATAGGCCTGTGCGCAACTAATGCCGTATCGATGTCTGTTTGTCGGTCTAAACAAGGTTTATCTTGATCATTCATATATTTACTATATTTGCAAGCATGCTGGACAGATTTGGTACCATTCATTGCATGGGGCGGGAAGATATGGCGTTCTAAACAATTGAGCACAGAAAACTGTGCAAGGATAGGCCTGTGCGCAACGTGGTGCCGTATCGACGTCCGTTTGTCAGTTTAAACAAGGTTTCTCTTGATAATTCATACATTTACTATATTTTCAAGCATGCTGGACAGATTTGGTGTCATTCGCAGCATGTGGCAGGAAGGTATGGCGTTCCAAACAATTGAGCACTGAAAATTGTGCAAGGATAGGCCTGTGCGCAATGTGGTGCTGTATCGACGTTTGTTTGTCGCTTAAAACAAGGTTTCTATTGGTCATTCATGTATTTACTATATTTTCAAGCATGCTGGACAGATTTGGTATCATTCGCAGCACGTGGTAGGAAGATATGGTGTTCCAAACAACAGAGCAGGGGAAACTGTGCAAGGATAGGCCTGTGCGCAACGTGGTGCCGTATCGATGTTCGTTTGTCGATTTAAACAAGCTTCTCTTGATCATTCATGCATTTACTATATTTGCAAGCATGCTGGACAGATTTGGTGTCATTCGCAGCACATGGTAGGAAGATATGGCGTTCCAAACAATTGAGCAGGGAAAATTGTGCAAGGATAGGCTTGTGCGCAACGTGGTGCCGTATCGATGTTCGTTTGTCGCTTTAAACAATGTTTCTCTTGATCATTCATGTATTTACGAAATTTGAAAGCATGTTGGACATATTTGGTGTCATTCACAGCACGTGGTAGGAAGATGTGGTGTTCCAAACAACCAAGCAGGGAAAACTGTGCAAGGATAGGCCTGTGCGCAACGTGGTGCCGTATCGATGTCCGTTTGTCGATTTAAACAAGGTTTCTCTTGATCATTCATGCATTTACTATATTTGCAAGCATGCTGGACATATTTGGTGTCATCCGCAGCACGTGGTAGGAAGATATGGTGCTTCAAACAATCGAGCAGGGAAAACTGTACAAGGATATGCCTGTGCGACACGAGGTGCCGTTTCGATGTATGTTTATTTCAAATGTTAATAGCATACTAGCAGCAATGAAAGTGAAATTTGTATTGGATCTGGCTGAAATCGGGCGCACAAGTATATAACCGTATATTTTCGTAAGTATTTGGGATACTTGATGGGAATTAGAATTTGGGGATCTCGGATCATAGAGAATAGTATCCGTACTTCCGTCGGAAGAATACGGTAATTGGAAATCCGTCGGAACAAGTTGAGAGCTTTCTGACAGATTTCCATTGGATGGACAGAAAACCGAACCTAAAACGCCTGTTTTCAGGCCCGGCTCTTGGTGATGTAGCCAGTCACTATGTAATAAAACCGTCGAAGGCGGAGAATGAAGGCGGGAGTGGGGGAGGGTGAGGTTGGATGCTTTCAGTTTTACTCCCAGCCGAGCATTTCTGTAGCCAGGTGGGGCTCGGTGGGACGCGATGAGTCTCAGTAACTTACTGAATACAATACTCATGATAAAAATGCGTGTACCGTATTTTTTCCAGAACGTTGGGTTTCATAGCCTTCAATCGTTCTACAGTTTCTGGTCAATTTTTCAAAGCAAAGCAACAATGAACAGCAGAAACTGTCAACTTCAAGGGGAAAATCAAGAGTTGAAGCACAATTCTATAGCTGCGTAAGACTAGACATCTCGCTTATAAGGAATTATCAGTTGGAACCATGGGAGTGGGATGCTTTTGTGAGACCACTCTTTCTTCCCATACATTTCCTCCCCCTCATCCCTCCTCATCCTCCCCCCCCTCCACGCCCTGACGGCGACCACCGGCCCCGACCACCTTCCCCCCGTCCCCACTCCCTCCATTAGGAATAATCAGGAGTTTATCAGTTGGGACCATGGCAGTGGGATGCTTTTGTGAAACAACTCTTCCGTCCCATGTCTTTCCTACCTACCTCCCCCTACCCCTCCCCCTCATCCCACCTCGTCCTCCCCTCCCTCCTCCACGCCCTGACGGTGACCACCCACCCCGACCACCTCCCCCCCGTCCCCCACTCCTTCCCCCTCTTCCACCTGCTTCCCCCCCTCTACCGCCTCCCCCACGACCCCTTCCCCTCCCCCTGCCCCTCCCCCTCCCCCCTCCTCTACCACGCCCAAAGCCTCTCCCCCTACTGCCCTCATAGCCACCCCCGACAAAGGCTGGAAGGGGGAGGGAGGGCGGGGAGGAATGGGTTTGAAACCAAGAGTGGGTACACATGGGGGAGAGTTTGAAATATAGTTTTATGACAGGCATGATGGATTTGCATGATGCGACCAAGGACTGCTGAGCAGGGGAAAAGAAGCATGGAGAATACTGCTACCGGTAAGTCAGAATGATAGTCATGTGGCATGTCACATGCTAGGGAGTGATGCACGCCTGACAGCCTGCTGACAAGAACTTGCTTATTCCGTTGTCAGGACAGCAAGCAACAGCGTTTGCCGGGTGTTTCTTTTCGGATGCTTGTTTTCCTCTGCGGCACCCGTATTGTCGAAGTCGTGCTCTTTTGCACATACACGCATGCCTTTGCCTCAAAGGGAATTGCAGAATGGTTTTGCCACAGGGGAATTGCACAAAGGGTTATGTTAACCAATTTTCAAAAGGGTTTTTTTTTTTTAATTTAAGAAGAAGAAAAACAAGAATAAACACTTACTGTCATCGGGCTCCTCGCCAACCTCCTTGCGATACCAGTCCATATCATCTTCCTCCTCCTCCTCCCCCTCGCCCTCCCTCGCCCCCACCGCCTTCCCTTGCTCTTCCTCCCCATCGCTGTCCTCCCCACCTGCTGCCTTGCCCTTGGATGCTTTGAGCCTGGCGGTAAGAAAAAAGGGGGGGAGAAGGATGAAAAGGCAGAAGAGTGAGTTGAGAGCACTTCCTTTCGCTTCATTCCCTACGGCACTCCTTCCCTTCCTCCCCCAGTTGCCTTGTATTTCGATGCCTTGAGCCTGGCAGCAAGAACAGGCGTGGAGAAGGTAGGGCTCGCTTCATGATAGCACAGGGTATATGAGACTGATAGCCAGCTTGCTTCATGGGCCATCTCCCCACCTTCAGCTTTTGAGGTGTCTCAAAAGGCGTGGAGAAGGTAGGGGTCATAGGAGACTGATCGCATCTCGCCCCAAGGGCCATCTCCCCACCTTTGGGCGCCATCACTTATTCTTCTCACCCCACCTCCCCCAAGGCTCCCCACACACATCTCTTTCCTACTCACATTCGCCTCCTGCTCCTCCTTCTGGCTGTTCTGCATTCATCCTCTAATGCTTGGCCCTCCCTGCCCGTCCCTGCCCCTCACCAACCCCCTCCCCCTTCACCCCCCTTCCCCCTCACCAACCCCCTCACCCCTCACCCCCCTTCCCCCTCACCAACCCCCTCCCCCCCTCACCCTCCTTCCCCCTCTCCCCCCCTCCCCCCAGAACCCCCACTCACATCTTCTTCCTCCGCACGTTTGCCTCCTGCTCCTCCTTGCGCCTTTTCTTCTCCCTCTGCCGCTCCTCCGCCCTCTGCTGCAGATCCGCCTCCTCCTCCGCTGTCTTCTCGACTGAAATAGGTGGAAGTGGGGATGGAAACAGATGACAATCATTACTTCACTCTCTCCCGCCCTCTGCTGCAGATCCGCCTCCTCCTCTGCTGTCTTCTCCACTGGCAAAGTGGGGGAAAGAAAGGGGGTAGGAAGGGGGGGATGTGAGGACATGGAGGCATGGAGGATGTGAGTGAGCACAGGCGATGGTCGTTGCTGTATTTCTCCACAACCCCCCTCCTCACCAGAAATCGTTGGTACATGTCAGCACCGTTGGACAGCCCCTGCTGCTCGACCTTCAAACACAGGCATACCCACCCACCCCCTTCCCCAACCTCTTCCCCTCTTCCCCCTCTTCCCCCCCTTCCCTCCCCTTTCTTTCTACCCATTCTCGCCCCTCTCTACCCCTCTTCCTCCTCACTCCCGCTTACCGAATCCGTGGTACATGACAGCGCCGTTAGACAGCCCCTCCTCCCCCTCTCCCCCCCACGCACCCCTCCCCCCTCTCCCCCCTCTCCCCTTCATGCACCACTCCCCTCTCTCCCCCCTCTCCCCCCTCTCCCCCCTCTCCCCCCTCTCCCCTGCTCACCAAATCCGTGGTACATGACATGACAGGGCCGTTAGACAGCCGCTCCTTATCCTTCCCTTGCTGCATCGGCTTACAAGCAGGATCACAACCTGCACGCACCTTGTTTTGAGACGTCTCAAAAGCAGGATCACAACCTGCACCCACCTTGTTTTGAGACGTCTCAAAAGCAGGACCACAACCTGCACCCACCTTGTTTTGAGACGTCTCAAAAGCAGGACCACAACGTGCACGCACCTTGTTTTGAGACGTCTCAAAAGCAGGACCACAACCTGCACGCACCTTGTTTTGAGACGTCTCAAAAGCAGGACCACAACCTGCACGCACCTTGTTTTGAGATGTCTCAAAAGCAGGACCACAACCTGCACCCACCTTGTTTTGAGACGTCTCAAAAGCAGGACCACAACCTGCACGCACCTTGTTTTGAGACGTCTCAAAAGCAGGACCACAACCTGCACCCACCTTGTTTTGAGACGTCTCAAAAGCAGGACCACAACCTGCACCCACCTTGTTTTGAGACGTCTCAAAAGCAGGATCACAACCTGCACGCACCTTGTTTTGAGACGTCTCAAAAGCAGGACCACAACCTGCACCCACCTTGTTTTGAGACGTCTCAAAAGCAGGACCACAACCTGCACGCACCTTGTTTTGAGACGTCTCAAAGCAGGATCACAACCTGCACGCACCTTGTTTTGAGACGTCTCAAAAGCAGGACCACAACCTGCACGCACCTTGTTTTGAGACGTCTCAAAAGCAGGACCCAACCTGCACGCACCTTGTTTTGAGACGTCTCAAAAGCAGGACCACAACCTGCACCCACCTTGTTTTGAGACGTCTCAAAAGCAGGACCACAACCTGCACGCACCTTGTTTTGAGACGTCTCAAAAGCAGGACCACAACCTGCACCCACCTTGTTTTGAGACGTCTCAAAAGCAGGACCACAACCTGCACCCACCTTGTTTTGAGACGTCTCAAAAGCAGGACCACAACCTGCACGCACCTTGTTTTGAGACGTCTCAAAAGCAGGACCACAACCTGCACGCACCTTGTTTTGAGACGTCTCAAAAGCAGGACCACAACCTGCACGCACCTTGTTTTGAGACGTCTCAAAAGCAGGATCACAACCTGCACGCACCTTGTTTTGAGACGTCTCAAAAGCAGGACCACAACCTGCACCCACCTTGTTTTGAGACGTCTCAAAAGCAGGACCACAACCTGCACGCACCTTGTTTTGAGACGTCTCAAAAGCAGGACCACAACCTGCACCCACCTTGTTTTGAGACGTCTCAAAAGCAGGACCACAACCTGCACCCACCTTGTTTTGAGACGTCTCAAAAGCAGGACCACAACCTGCACGCACCTTGTTTTGAGACGTCTCAAAAGCAGGACCACAACCTGCACGCACCTTGTTTTGAGACGTCTCAAAAGCAGGACCACAACCTGCACACACCTTGTTTTGAGATGTCTCAAAAGCAGGACCACAACCTGCACCCACCTTGTTTTGAGACGTCTCAAAAGCAGGACCACAACCTGCACCCACCTTGTTTTGAGACGTCTCAAAAGCAGGACCACAACCTGCACGCACCTTGTTTTGAGACGTCTCAAAAGCAGGACCACAACCTGCACGCACCTTGTTTTGAGACGTCTCAAAAGCAGGACCACAACCTGCACGCACCTTGTTTTGAGACGTCTCAAAAGCAGGACCACAACCTGCACGCACCTTGTTTTGAGACGTCTCAAAAGCAGGACCACAACCTGCACGCACCTTGTTTTGAGACGTCTCAAAAGCAGGACCACAACCTGCACGCAACTTGTTTTGAGACGTCTCAAAAGCAGGACCACAACCTGCACGCACCTTGTTTTGAGACGTCTCAAAAGCAGGACCACAACCTGCACGCACCTTGTTTTGAGACGTCTCAAAAGCAGGACCACAACCTGCACGCACCTTGTTTTGAGACGTCTCAAAAGCAGGACCACAACCTGCACGCACCTTGTTTTGAGACGTCTCAAAAGCAGGACCACAACCTGCACGCACCTTGTTTTGAGACGTCTCAAAAGCAGGACCACAACCTGCACCCACCTTGTTTTGAGACGTCTCAAAAGCAGGACCACAACCTGCACGCACCTTGTTTTGAGACGTCTCAAAAGCAGGACCACAACCTGCACCCACCTTGTTTTGAGACGTCTCAAAAGCAGGACCACAACCTGCACGCACCTTGTTTTGAGACGTCTCAAAAGCAGGACCACAACCTGCACGCACCTTGTTTTGAGACGTCTCAAAAGCAGGACCACAACCTGCACGCACCTTGTTTTGAGACATCTCAAAAGCAGGACCACAACCTGCACGCACCTTGTTTTGAGACGTCTCAAAAGCAGGACCACAACCTGCACGCACCTTGTTTTGAGACGTCTCAAAAGCAGGACCACAACCTGCACGCACCTTGTTTTGAGACGTCTCAAAAGCAGGACCACAACCTGCACGCACCTTGTTTTGAGACGTCTCAAAAGCAGGACCACAACCTGCACGCACCTTGTTTTGAGACGTCTCAAAAGCAGGACCACAACCTGCACGCACCTTGTTTTGAGACGTCTCAAAAGCAGGACCACAACCTGCACCCACCTTGTTTTGAGACGTCTCAAAAGCAGGACCACAACCTGCACGCACCTTGTTTTGAGACGTCTCAAAAGCAGGACCACAACCTGCACCCACCTTGTTTTGAGACGTCTCAAAAGCAGGACCACAACCTGCACCCACCTTGTTTTGAGACGTCTCAAAAGCAGGACCACAACCTGCACCCACCTTGTTTTGAGACGTCTCAAAAGCAGGATCACAACCTGCACCCACCTTGTTTTGAGACGTCTCAAAAGCAGGATCACAACCAGCACGCACCTTGTTTTGAGACGTCTCAAAAGCAGGACCACAACCTGCACGCACCTTGTTTTGAGACGTCTCAAAAGCAGGACCACAACCTGCACCCACCTTGTTTTGAGACGTCTCAAAAGCAGGACCACAACATGCACGCACCTTGTTTTGAGACGTCTCAAAAGCAGGACCACAACCTGCACCCACCTTGTTTTGAGACGTCTCAAAAGCAGGACCACAACCTGCACACACCTTGTTTTGAGACGTCTCAAAAGCAGGATCACAACCTGCACCCACCTTGTTTTGAGACGTCTCAAAAGCAGGACCACAACCTGCACCCACCTTGTTTTGAGACGTCTCAAAAGCAGGATCACAACCTGCACCCACCTTGTTTTGAGACGTCTCAAAAGCAGGACCACAACCTGCACGCACCTTGTTTTGAGACGTCTCAAAAGCAGGACCACAACCTGCACGCACCTTGTTTTGAGACGTCTCAAAAGCAGGACCACAACCTGCACGCACCTTGTTTTGAGACGTCTCAAAAGCAGGACCACAACCTGCACCCACCTTGTTTTGAGACGTCTCAAAAGCAGGATCACAACCTGCACCCACCTTGTTTTGAGACGTCTCAAAAGCAGGACCACAACGTGCACGCACCTTGTTTTGAGACGTCTCAAAAGCAGGACCACAACCTGCACACACCTTGTTTTGAGACGTCTCAAAAGCAGGACCACAACCTGCACGCACCTTGTTTTGAGACGTCTCAAAAGCAGGATCACAACCAGCACACACCTTGTTTTGAGACGTCTCAAAAGCAGGACCACAACCTGCACGCACCTTGTTTTGAGACGTCTCAAAAGCAGGACCACAACCTGCACGCACCTTGTTTTGAGACGTCTCAAAAGCAGGACCACAACCTGCACTCACCTTGTTTTGAGACGTCTCAAAAGCAGGACCACAACCTGCACGCACCTTGTTTTGAGACGTCTCAAAAGCAGGACCACAACCTGCACGCACCTTGTTTTGAGACGTCTCAAAAGCAGGACCACAACCTGCACACACCTTCCTCCCCACCCCCCCTTTCTCTCCCCACCCCCCCTTTCTCTCCCCACCCCTCAACCCCCCGCTCACCGAATCCGTGGTACATGACAGCACTATTGGACAGCCCCTCCTCCACCTTCAACCTCCCTCTTCCATCACCCTCTTCCTCTTCTCCTCCGTCCACCCCTTTCTACCCCTTCTCTCCCCCATTTCCCCCTCTTACCCCACCCCCCCTCACCAAATCCGTGGTACATGACAGCGCCGTTAGACAGCCCCTCCTCCACCTTCCCTTGCTGCATCGCCTTATAAAGAGGATTATGACCCGCACACTTCCCCCTCTTCCCTCCCCACCCAGCCCCCTCCCTCCCCACCCGCTCACCGAATCGGTGGTACATGATGGCCCCGTTGGACAGCCCCTCGTTAGCCTCCCTTGCTGTATTGTCTTACAAGCACCTGCATCACCTCCATCACCTGCATCACCTGCTTCACCTGCTTCACCCCCCCTTCTCTCCCCACCCAGCTCCCTCCCTCCCTCCCCTCCCCCCCCCCCCTCCCCCCCCCCCCCTCACCAAATCGGTGGTACATGACAGCACCGTTAGAAAGCCCCTCCTCCACCTTAAAACAGAGGCATACCCACCTCTTCCCCACCCTCTTTCCCTCTCTCTCCCCACTCCCCCTCTCCCCCACCCCCACCCCCACCCCCGCTCACCGAATCGGTGGTACATGACAGCACCGTTGGACAGCCCCTCCTCCACCTTGACCAGTAGCAGTGTGACACGTGGCCCCAGCTCGTGCAGCTTCACCTGGCTCTGCTGCGCCGCCCGCACCCCCCGCCCCATGTCCTGCGGAGCCTGCACCCTGCTGCCCTCGTCTGCTTCACTGTCTGAAGGATAGGCTGCCGGCCTGCGCGGAGTGGGTGTGCGGAGAGGGGTAGTGAGGGTCAGCTCGTGCAGCTTCACCTGGTAAGTTCTGAGTCCACTCAAAAGTCACCTCGTGGTCCCGGCGCATGCAGCGTCACCGGCCTGTGTGGGAGTGGGGGGGAAGGAGATAGCAAGGGAGGGTCAGCTCGTGCAGCTTCACCTGGCTCTGCTGTGCCGCCCGCACGCCCCGGCCCATGTCCTGAGGAGCCTGCACCCTGCTGCCTTCGTCTGCTTCACTGTCTGACGGATACGCTGCCGGCCTGTGTAGGAATAAGCAGGTAGAGGAACAGTGAAACACAACACAGCACACACATTGGCTCTGCTGCGCCGCCGGCACCCCCCCTCCATGTCCTGCGGGTCCTGCACCCTGCTACCCTCACCCGCTTCACTGTCGGAAGGAAAAGCTGCTGGCATGCATGTGTGTACGGGAAAGTGAGGGTAGTGGGAGTGGGGAGGGGTATGTTAAGAACCATGTCCTGAGGAGCTCGCACTCTGCTGCCCTTGCCTGCTTCACTGTCTGAGGGATAAGACGCACCCAGTTCCTACGATGTAAGCCCTTACCTTGTAACCAGTTCCAACCTCATAACGAGCCCTTACCTTATAACGAGTCCTCACCTTACAACAAGTCCTCCTCCTCACCTTGTAACGACTTCTCTAATATCGGATAGGTGGCTGAGGTTGGGCAGTGCGTGGTAGAGGCTTCGATACTACTTACCTTATAATGAGCTCTTACCTTACAGCGAGCTCTTACCTTGTAACGAGTTCACTTATATCAGAGAGATCGCTGAGGTTTGGCAGTGCGTGGCGGTGCACCAGATTGCGCCGCGACTTCAACACCCCTTACCTTATAATGGCTCCTTACCTTATAACGGGTCCTTACCTTATAACGGGTCGTCCTTACCTTATAACGAGCTCTTACCTTGTAACGAGCTCTTACCTTGTAACGAGTTCACTAATGTCGGAAAGGTGGCTGAGGTTGGGCAGCGCGTGGTGATGCACCAGATTACGCAGCGGCTTTGACACGCCCACAGGGCGGGCTGTGATGGCGTAGTGACGCATGTCAATGGTGCCACTGGCAGGGTCGTGGTTCAGCAGCAGCACACGGCGACAGTCGGACAGTTTCACCTGATGGAGGGAAGGGGTGGAGGTGGAGGAGAGGGAAAGGTTGGGACAAGAGACGCTTTGGCACGCCCACAGGGCGGGCTGTGATGGCGTAGTGACGCATGTGAATGGTACCACTGGCAGGGTCGTGGTTCAGCAGCAGCACACGGCGACAGTCGGACAGTTTCACCTGATGCAAGGAGAGGGATGGAGGAAAGAACAAGAGGGACTTCATCCCACGGGGCTTTACAACACGAGGGGTGGGCGGAGATGGCGTAGTGGCGCAGGTCGATGGTGCAACTTGCAGGGACGTGGTGAGGAGAAGCGCTTTTGGGAATTCTCAGAGCGCATGGAATCAGAGGGGGAGGGGAAGAGAGGGGATGGGACGAGTGTGCCTTGCAGTGCAGTGGAGCATTGTCAGTGGAGCCAGTCGGCGGGATGCGGTTCAGGACTGGAGGGACGATGATGAGATGATGTTTCGGGCGACGACAGTCACGAGCTTCAGATGCTTCTGGTCTGATTCGTCAGATCTGCGAACGTTATGGTTGGTGAATAGTCACATACATGCATCCAACTTCTCCAGGTGCACTCCCATTGGAGACGGCATGAGCTTCAGATGCTGTGATGAGAGAGTTGGTTTGGAAGAATTTGTGTGGGGGGAGCAACAGAGAAGGTGTAGTGCACTCACATGCACGCATGCACACAAGTTAAAGGTTTATACAAGCGCATGTTGATGGGTGGAAACAAAAAGGTCTTGAGCTTCACACATGCACTCTTTAGGCTCCTCAAAAGCTTCACACATGCACTCTTTAGGCTCCTCAAAAGCTTCACACATGCACTCTTTAGGCTCCTCAAAAGCTTCACACATGCACTCTTTAGGCTCCTCAAAAGCTTCACACATGCACTCTTTAGGCTCCTCAAAAGCTTCACACATGCACTCTTTAGGCTCCTCAAAAGCTTCACACATGCACTCTTTAGGCATCTCAAAAGCTTCACACATGCACTATTTAGGCATCTCAAAAGCTTCACACATGCACTATTTAGGCTCCTCAAAAGCTTCACACATGCACTCTTTAGGCATCTCAAAAGCTTCACACATGCACTATTTAGGCTCCTCAAAAGCTTCACACATGCACTCTTTAGGCTCCTCAAAAGCTTCACACATGCACTCTTTAGGCTCCTCAAAAGCTTCACACATGCACTCTTTAGGCTCCTCAAAAGCTTCACACATGCACTCTTTAGGCTCCTCAAAAGCTTCACACATGCACTCTTTAGGCTCCTCAAAAGCTTCACACATGCACTCTTTAGGCTCCTCAAAAGCTTCACACATGCACTCTTTAGGCTCCTCAAAAGCTTCACACATGCACTCTTTAGGCTCCTCAAAAGCTTCACACATGCACTCTTTAGGCTCCTCAAAAGCTTCACACATGCACTCTTTAGGCTCCTCAAAAGCTTCACACATGCACTCTTTAGGCTCCTCAAAAGCTTCACACATGCACTCTTTAGGCATCTCAAAAGCTTCACACATGCACTATTTAGGCATCTCAAAAGCTTCACACATGCACTATTTAGGCTCCTCAAAAGCTTCACACATGCACTCTTTAGGCATCTCAAAAGCTTCACACATGCACTCTTTAGGCTCCTCAAAAGCTTCACACATGCACTCTTTAGGCTCCTCAAAAGCTTCACACATGCACTCTTTAGGCTCCTCAAAAGCTTCACACATGCACTCTTTAGGCTCCTCAAAAGCTTCACACATGCACTCTTTAGGCTCCTCAAAAGCTTCACACATGCACTCTTTAGGCTCCTCAAAAGCTTCACACATGCACTCTTTAGGCTCCTCAAAAGCTTCACACATGCACTCTTTAGGCTCCTCAAAAGCTTCACACATGCACTCTTTAGGCTCCTCAAAAGCTTCACACATGCACTCTTTAGGCATCTCAAAAGCTTCACACATGCACTATTTAGGCTCCTCAAAAGCTTCACACATGCACTCTTTAGGCTCCTCAAAAGCTTCACACATGCACTCTTTAGGCTCCTCAAAAGCTTCACACATGCACTCTTTAGGCTCCTCAAAAGCTTCACACATGCACTCTTTAGGCTCCTCAAAAGCTTCACACATGCACTCTTTAGGCTCCTCAAAAGCTTCACACATGCACTCTTTAGGCTCCTCAAAAGCTTCACACATGCACTCTTTAGGCTCCTCAAAAGCTTCACACATGCACTCTTTAGGCTCCTCAAAAGCTTCACACATGCACTCTTTAGGCATCTCAAAAGCTTCACACATGCACTATTTAGGCATCTCAAAAGCTTCACACATGCACTATTTAGGCTCCTCAAAAGCTTCACACATGCACTCTTTAGGCATCTCAAAAGCTTCACACATGCACTATTTAGGCTCCTCAAAAGCTTCACACATGCACTCTTTAGGCTCCTCAAAAGCTTCACACATGCACTATTTAGGCTCCTCAAAAGCTTCACACATGCACTCTTTAGGCTCCTCAAAAGCTTCACACATGCACTCTTTAGGCTCCTCAAAAGCTTCACACATGCACTCTTTAGGCTCCTCAAAAGCTTCACACATGCACTCTTTAGGCTCCTCAAAAGCTTCACACATGCACTCTTTAGGCTCCTCAAAAGCTTCACACATGCACTCTTTAGGCTCCTCAAAAGCTTCACACATGCACTCTTTAGGCATCTCAAAAGCTTCACACATGCACTATTTAGGCTCCTCAAAAGCTTCACACATGCACTCTTTGGGCATCTCAAAAGCTTCACACATGCACTATTTAGGCTCCTCAAAAGCTTCACACATGCACTCTTTAGGCTCCTCAAAAGCTTCACACATGCACTCTTTAGGCTCCTCAAAAGCTTCACACATGCACTCTTTAGGCTCCTCAAAAGCTTCACACATGCACTCTTTAGGCTCCTCAAAAGCTTCACACATGCACTCTTTAGGCATCTCAAAAGCTTCACACATGCACTATTTAGGCTCCTCAAAAGCTTCACACATGCACTCTTTAGGCATCTCAAAAGCTTCACACATGCACTCTTTAGGCATCTCAAAAGCTTCACACATGCACTATTTAGGCTCCTCAAAAGCTTCACACATGCACTCTTTAGGCATCTCAAAAGCTTCACACATGCACTATTTAGGCTCCTCAAAAGCTTCACACATGCACTCTTTAGGCTCCTCAAAAGCTTCACACATGCACTCTTTAGGCTCCTCAAAAGCTTCACACATGCACTCTTTAGGCTCCTCAAAAGCTTCACACATGCACTCTTTAGGCTCCTCAAAAGCTTCACACATGCACTCTTTAGGCTCCTCAAAAGCTTCACACATGCACTCTTTAGGCTCCTCAAAAGCTTCACACATGCACTCTTTAGGCTCCTCAAAAGCTTCACACATGCACTCTTTAGGCTCCTCAAAAGCTTCACACATGCACTCTTTAGGCTCCTCAAAAGCTTCACACATGCACTCTTTAGGCTCCTCAAAAGCTTCACACATGCACTCTTTAGGCTCCTCAAAAGCTTCACACATGCACTCTTTAGGCATCTCAAAAGCTTCACACATGCACTATTTAGGCATCTCAAAAGCTTCACACATGCACTATTTAGGCTCCTCAAAAGCTTCACACATGCACTCTTTAGGCATCTCAAAAGCTTCACACATGCACTATTTAGGCTCCTCAAAAGCTTCACACATGCACTCTTTAGGCTCCTCAAAAGCTTCACACATGCACTCTTTAGGCTCCTCAAAAGCTTCACACATGCACTCTTTAGGCTCCTCAAAAGCTTCACACATGCACTCTTTAGGCTCCTCAAAAGCTTCACACATGCACTCTTTAGGCTCCTCAAAAGCTTCACACATGCACTCTTTAGGCTCCTCAAAAGCTTCACACATGCACTCTTTAGGCTCCTCAAAAGCTTCACACATGCACTCTTTAGGCTCCTCAAAAGCTTCACACATGCACTCTTTAGGCTCCTCAAAAGCTTCACACATGCACTCTTTAGGCTCCTCAAAAGCTTCACACATGCACTCTTTAGGCTCCTCAAAAGCTTCACACATGCACTCTTTAGGCATCTCAAAAGCTTCACACATGCACTATTTAGGCATCTCAAAAGCTTCACACATGCACTATTTAGGCTCCTCAAAAGCTTCACACATGCACTCTTTAGGCATCTCAAAAGCTTCACACATGCACTCTTTAGGCTCCTCAAAAGCTTCACACATGCACTCTTTAGGCTCCTCAAAAGCTTCACACATGCACTCTTTAGGCTCCTCAAAAGCTTCACACATGCACTCTTTAGGCTCCTCAAAAGCTTCACACATGCACTCTTTAGGCTCCTCAAAAGCTTCACACATGCACTCTTTAGGCTCCTCAAAAGCTTCACACATGCACTCTTTAGGCTCCTCAAAAGCTTCACACATGCACTCTTTAGGCTCCTCAAAAGCTTCACACATGCACTCTTTAGGCTCCTCAAAAGCTTCACACATGCACTCTTTAGGCTCCTCAAAAGCTTCACACATGCACTCTTTAGGCTCCTCAAAAGCTTCACACATGCACTCTTTAGGCTCCTCAAAAGCTTCACACATGCACTCTTTAGGCTCCTCAAAAGCTTCACACATGCACTCTTTAGGCTCCTCAAAAGCTTCACACATGCACTCTTTAGGCTCCTCAAAAGCTTCACACATGCACTCTTTAGGCATCTCAAAAGCTTCACACATGCACTATTTAGGCATCTCAAAAGCTTCACACATGCACTATTTAGGCTCCTCAAAAGCTTCACACATGCACTCTTTAGGCATCTCAAAAGCTTCACACATGCACTATTTAGGCTCCTCAAAAGCTTCACACATGCACTCTTTAGGCTCCTCAAAAGCTTCACACATGCACTCTTTAGGCTCCTCAAAAGCTTCACACATGCACTCTTTAGGCTCCTCAAAAGCTTCACACATGCACTCTTTAGGCTCCTCAAAAGCTTCACACATGCACTCTTTAGGCTCCTCAAAAGCTTCACACATGCACTCTTTAGGCTCCTCAAAAGCTTCACACATGCACTCTTTAGGCTCCTCAAAAGCTTCACACATGCACTCTTTAGGCTCCTCAAAAGCTTCACACATGCACTCTTTAGGCTCCTCAAAAGCTTCACACATGCACTCTTTAGGCTCCTCAAAAGCTTCACACATGCACTCTTTAGGCTCCTCAAAAGCTTCACACATGCACTCTTTAGGCATCTCAAAAGCTTCACACATGCACTATTTAGGCATCTCAAAAGCTTCACACATGCACTATTTAGGCTCCTCAAAAGCTTCACACATGCACTCTTTAGGCATCTCAAAAGCTTCACACATGCACTCTTTAGGCTCCTCAAAAGCTTCACACATGCACTCTTTAGGCTCCTCAAAAGCTTCACACATGCACTCTTTAGGCTCCTCAAAAGCTTCACACATGCACTCTTTAGGCTCCTCAAAAGCTTCACACATGCACTCTTTAGGCTCCTCAAAAGCTTCACACATGCACTCTTTAGGCTCCTCAAAAGCTTCACACATGCACTCTTTAGGCTCCTCAAAAGCTTCACACATGCACTCTTTAGGCTCCTCAAAAGCTTCACACATGCACTCTTTAGGCTCCTCAAAAGCTTCACACATGCACTCTTTAGGCATCTCAAAAGCTTCACACATGCACTATTTAGGCTCCTCAAAAGCTTCACACATGCACTCTTTAGGCTCCTCAAAAGCTTCACACATGCACTCTTTAGGCTCCTCAAAAGCTTCACACATGCACTCTTTAGGCTCCTCAAAAGCTTCACACATGCACTCTTTAGGCTCCTCAAAAGCTTCACACATGCACTCTTTAGGCTCCTCAAAAGCTTCACACATGCACTCTTTAGGCTCCTCAAAAGCTTCACACATGCACTCTTTAGGCTCCTCAAAAGCTTCACACATGCACTCTTTAGGCTCCTCAAAAGCTTCACACATGCACTCTTTAGGCATCTCAAAAGCTTCACACATGCACTATTTAGGCATCTCAAAAGCTTCACACATGCACTATTTAGGCTCCTCAAAAGCTTCACACATGCACTCTTTAGGCATCTCAAAAGCTTCACACATGCACTATTTAGGCTCCTCAAAAGCTTCACACATGCACTCTTTAGGCTCCTCAAAAGCTTCACACATGCACTATTTAGGCTCCTCAAAAGCTTCACACATGCACTCTTTAGGCTCCTCAAAAGCTTCACACATGCACTCTTTAGGCTCCTCAAAAGCTTCACACATGCACTCTTTAGGCTCCTCAAAAGCTTCACACATGCACTCTTTAGGCTCCTCAAAAGCTTCACACATGCACTCTTTAGGCTCCTCAAAAGCTTCACACATGCACTCTTTAGGCTCCTCAAAAGCTTCACACATGCACTCTTTAGGCATCTCAAAAGCTTCACACATGCACTATTTAGGCTCCTCAAAAGCTTCACACATGCACTCTTTGGGCATCTCAAAAGCTTCACACATGCACTATTTAGGCTCCTCAAAAGCTTCACACATGCACTCTTTAGGCTCCTCAAAAGCTTCACACATGCACTCTTTAGGCTCCTCAAAAGCTTCACACATGCACTCTTTAGGCTCCTCAAAAGCTTCACACATGCACTCTTTAGGCTCCTCAAAAGCTTCACACATGCACTCTTTAGGCATCTCAAAAGCTTCACACATGCACTATTTAGGCTCCTCAAAAGCTTCACACATGCACTCTTTAGGCATCTCAAAAGCTTCACACATGCACTCTTTAGGCATCTCAAAAGCTTCACACATGCACTATTTAGGCTCCTCAAAAGCTTCACACATGCACTCTTTAGGCATCTCAAAAGCTTCACACATGCACTATTTAGGCTCCTCAAAAGCTTCACACATGCACTCTTTAGGCTCCTCAAAAGCTTCACACATGCACTCTTTAGGCTCCTCAAAAGCTTCACACATGCACTCTTTAGGCTCCTCAAAAGCTTCACACATGCACTCTTTAGGCTCCTCAAAAGCTTCACACATGCACTCTTTAGGCTCCTCAAAAGCTTCACACATGCACTCTTTAGGCTCCTCAAAAGCTTCACACATGCACTCTTTAGGCTCCTCAAAAGCTTCACACATGCACTCTTTAGGCTCCTCAAAAGCTTCACACATGCACTCTTTAGGCTCCTCAAAAGCTTCACACATGCACTCTTTAGGCTCCTCAAAAGCTTCACACATGCACTCTTTAGGCTCCTCAAAAGCTTCACACATGCACTCTTTAGGCTCCTCAAAAGCTTCACACATGCACTCTTTAGGCTCCTCAAAAGCTTCACACATGCACTCTTTAGGCTCCTCAAAAGCTTCACACATGCACTCTTTAGGCTCCTCAAAAGCTTCACACATGCACTCTTTAGGCTCCTCAAAAGCTTCACACATGCACTCTTTAGGCTCCTCAAAAGCTTCACACATGCACTCTTTAGGCATCTCAAAAGCTTCACACATGCACTATTTAGGCTCCTCAAAAGCTTCACACATGCACTCTTTAGGCTCCTCAAAAGCTTCACACATGCACTCTTTAGGCTCCTCAAAAGCTTCACACATGCACTCTTTAGGCTCCTCAAAAGCTTCACACATGCACTCTTTAGGCTCCTCAAAAGCTTCACACATGCACTCTTTAGGCTCCTCAAAAGCTTCACACATGCACTCTTTAGGCTCCTCAAAAGCTTCACACATGCACTCTTTAGGCTCCTCAAAAGCTTCACACATGCACTCTTTAGGCTCCTCAAAAGCTTCACACATGCACTCTTTAGGCATCTCAAAAGCTTCACACATGCACTATTTAGGCATCTCAAAAGCTTCACACATGCACTATTTAGGCTCCTCAAAAGCTTCACACATGCACTCTTTAGGCATCTCAAAAGCTTCACACATGCACTATTTAGGCTCCTCAAAAGCTTCACACATGCACTCTTTAGGCTCCTCAAAAGCTTCACACATGCACTATTTAGGCTCCTCAAAAGCTTCACACATGCACTCTTTAGGCTCCTCAAAAGCTTCACACATGCACTCTTTAGGCTCCTCAAAAGCTTCACACATGCACTCTTTAGGCTCCTCAAAAGCTTCACACATGCACTCTTTAGGCTCCTCAAAAGCTTCACACATGCACTCTTTAGGCTCCTCAAAAGCTTCACACATGCACTCTTTAGGCTCCTCAAAAGCTTCACACATGCACTCTTTAGGCATCTCAAAAGCTTCACACATGCACTATTTAGGCTCCTCAAAAGCTTCACACATGCACTCTTTGGGCATCTCAAAAGCTTCACACATGCACTATTTAGGCTCCTCAAAAGCTTCACACATGCACTCTTTAGGCTCCTCAAAAGCTTCACACATGCACTCTTTAGGCTCCTCAAAAGCTTCACACATGCACTCTTTAGGCTCCTCAAAAGCTTCACACATGCACTCTTTAGGCTCCTCAAAAGCTTCACACATGCACTCTTTAGGCTCCTCAAAAGCTTCACACATGCACTCTTTAGGCTCCTCAAAAGCTTCACACATGCACTCTTTAGGCTCCTCAAAAGCTTCACACATGCACTCTTTAGGCATCTCAAAAGCTTCACACATGCACTATTTAGGCATCTCAAAAGCTTCACACATGCACTATTTAGGCTCCTCAAAAGCTTCACACATGCACTCTTTAGGCATCTCAAAAGCTTCACACATGCACTATTTAGGCTCCTCAAAAGCTTCACACATGCACTCTTTAGGCTCCTCAAAAGCTTCACACATGCACTATTTAGGCTCCTCAAAAGCTTCACACATGCACTCTTTAGGCTCCTCAAAAGCTTCACACATGCACTCTTTAGGCTCCTCAAAAGCTTCACACATGCACTCTTTAGGCTCCTCAAAAGCTTCACACATGCACTCTTTAGGCTCCTCAAAAGCTTCACACATGCACTCTTTAGGCTCCTCAAAAGCTTCACACATGCACTCTTTAGGCTCCTCAAAAGCTTCACACATGCACTCTTTAGGCATCTCAAAAGCTTCACACATGCACTATTTAGGCTCCTCAAAAGCTTCACACATGCACTCTTTGGGCATCTCAAAAGCTTCACACATGCACTATTTAGGCTCCTCAAAAGCTTCACACATGCACTCTTTAGGCTCCTCAAAAGCTTCACACATGCACTCTTTAGGCTCCTCAAAAGCTTCACACATGCACTCTTTAGGCTCCTCAAAAGCTTCACACATGCACTCTTTAGGCTCCTCAAAAGCTTCACACATGCACTCTTTAGGCATCTCAAAAGCTTCACACATGCACTATTTAGGCTCCTCAAAAGCTTCACACATGCACTCTTTAGGCATCTCAAAAGCTTCACACATGCACTCTTTAGGCATCTCAAAAGCTTCACACATGCACTATTTAGGCTCCTCAAAAGCTTCACACATGCACTCTTTAGGCATCTCAAAAGCTTCACACATGCACTATTTAGGCTCCTCAAAAGCTTCACACATGCACTCTTTAGGCTCCTCAAAAGCTTCACACATGCACTCTTTAGGCTCCTCAAAAGCTTCACACATGCACTCTTTAGGCTCCTCAAAAGCTTCACACATGCACTCTTTAGGCTCCTCAAAAGCTTCACACATGCACTCTTTAGGCTCCTCAAAAGCTTCACACATGCACTCTTTAGGCTCCTCAAAAGCTTCACACATGCACTCTTTAGGCTCCTCAAAAGCTTCACACATGCACTCTTTAGGCTCCTCAAAAGCTTCACACATGCACTCTTTAGGCTCCTCAAAAGCTTCACACATGCACTCTTTAGGCTCCTCAAAAGCTTCACACATGCACTCTTTAGGCTCCTCAAAAGCTTCACACATGCACTCTTTAGGCTCCTCAAAAGCTTCACACATGCACTCTTTAGGCTCCTCAAAAGCTTCACACATGCACTCTTTAGGCTCCTCAAAAGCTTCACACATGCACTCTTTAGGCTCCTCAAAAGCTTCACACATGCACTCTTTAGGCATCTCAAAAGCTTCACACATGCACTATTTAGGCATCTCAAAAGCTTCACACATGCACTATTTAGGCTCCTCAAAAGCTTCACACATGCACTCTTTAGGCATCTCAAAAGCTTCACACATGCACTCTTTAGGCTCCTCAAAAGCTTCACACATGCACTCTTTAGGCTCCTCAAAAGCTTCACACATGCACTCTTTAGGCTCCTCAAAAGCTTCACACATGCACTCTTTAGGCTCCTCAAAAGCTTCACACATGCACTCTTTAGGCTCCTCAAAAGCTTCACACATGCACTCTTTAGGCTCCTCAAAAGCTTCACACATGCACTCTTTAGGCTCCTCAAAAGCTTCACACATGCACTCTTTAGGCTCCTCAAAAGCTTCACACATGCACTCTTTAGGCTCCTCAAAAGCTTCACACATGCACTCTTTAGGCTCCTCAAAAGCTTCACACATGCACTCTTTAGGCTCCTCAAAAGCTTCACACATGCACTCTTTAGGCTCCTCAAAAGCTTCACACATGCACTCTTAGGCTCCTCAAAAGCTTCACACATGCACTCTTTAGGCTCCTCAAAAGCTTCACACATGCACTCTTTAGGCATCTCAAAAGCTTCACACATGCACTCTTTAGGCATCTCAAAAGCTTCACACATGCACTATTTAGGCATCTCAAAAGCTTCACACATGCACTATTTAGGCTCCTCAAAAGCTTCACACATGCACTCTTTAGGCATCTCAAAAGCTTCACACATGCACTCTTTAGGCTCCTCAAAAGCTTCACACATGCACTCTTTAGGCTCCTCAAAAGCTTCACACATGCACTCTTTAGGCTCCTCAAAAGCTTCACACATGCACTCTTTAGGCTCCTCAAAAGCTTCACACATGCACTCTTTAGGCTCCTCAAAAGCTTCACACATGCACTCTTTAGGCTCCTCAAAAGCTTCACACATGCACTCTTTAGGCTCCTCAAAAGCTTCACACATGCACTCTTTAGGCTCCTCAAAAGCTTCACACATGCACTCTTTAGGCTCCTCAAAAGCTTCACACATGCACTCTTTAGGCTCCTCAAAAGCTTCACACATGCACTCTTTAGGCATCTCAAAAGCTTCACACATGCACTATTTAGGCATCTCAAAAGCTTCACACATGCACTATTTAGGCTCCTCAAAAGCTTCACACATGCACTCTTTAGGCTCCTCAAAAGCTTCACACATGCACTCTTTAGGCTCCTCAAAAGCTTCACACATGCACTCTTTAGGCTCCTCAAAAGCTTCACACATGCACTCTTTAGGCTCCTCAAAAGCTTCACACATGCACTCTTTAGGCTCCTCAAAAGCTTCACACATGCACTCTTTAGGCATCTCAAAAGCTTCACACATGCACTATTTAGGCTCCTCAAAAGCTTCACACATGCACTCTTTAGGCTCCTCAAAAGCTTCACACATGCACTCTTTAGGCTCCTCAAAAGCTTCACACATGCACTCTTTAGGCTCCTCAAAAGCTTCACACATGCACTCTTTAGGCTCCTCAAAAGCTTCACACATGCACTCTTTAGGCTCCTCAAAAGCTTCACACATGCACTCTTTAGGCTCCTCAAAAGCTTCACACATGCACTCTTTAGGCTCCTCAAAAGCTTCACACATGCACTCTTTAGGCTCCTCAAAAGCTTCACACATGCACTCTTTAGGCTCCTCAAAAGCTTCACACATGCACTCTTTAGGCATCTCAAAAGCTTCACACATGCACTATTTAGGCATCCTCAAAAGCTTCACACATGCACTCTTTAGGCTCCTCAAAAGCTTCACACATGCACTCTTTAGGCTCCTCAAAAGCTTCACACATGCACTCTTTAGGCTCCTCAAAAGCTTCACACATGCACTCTTTAGGCTCCTCAAAAGCTTCACACATGCACTCTTTAGGCTCCTCAAAAGCTTCACACATGCACTCTTTAGGCTCCTCAAAAGCTTCACACATGCACTCTTTAGGCTCCTCAAAAGCTTCACACATGCACTCTTTAGGCTCCTCAAAAGCTTCACACATGCACTCTTTAGGCTCCTCAAAAGCTTCACACATGCACTCTTTAGGCATCCTCAAAAGCTTCACACATGCACTCTTTAGGCTCCTCAAAAGCTTCACACATGCACTCTTTAGGCTCCTCAAAAGCTTCACACATGCACTCTTTAGGCTCCTCAAAAGCTTCACACATGCACTCTTTAGGCTCCTCAAAAGCTTCACACATGCACTCTTTAGGCTCCTCAAAAGCTTCACACATGCACTCTTTAGGCTCCTCAAAAGCTTCACACATGCACTCTTTAGGCTCCTCAAAAGCTTCACACATGCACTCTTTAGGCATCCTCAAAAGCTTCACACATGCACTCTTTAGGCTCCTCAAAAGCTTCACACATGCACTCTTTAGGCATCCTCAAAAGCTTCACACATGCACTCTTTAGGCTCCTCAAAAGCTTCACACATGCACTCTTTAGGCTCCTCAAAAGCTTCACACATGCACTCTTTAGGCTCCTCAAAAGCTTCACACATGCACTCTTTAGGCTCCTCAAAAGCTTCACACATGCACTCTTTAGGCACCTCAAAAGCTTCACACATGCACTCTTTAGGCTCCTCAAAAGCTTCACACATGCACTCTTTAGGCTCCTCAAAAGCTTCACACATGCACTCTTTAGGCTCCTCAAAAGCTTCACACATGCACTCTTTAGGCTCCTCAAAAGCTTCACACATGCACTCTTTAGGCTCCTCAAAAGCTTCACACATGCACTCTTTAGGCTCCTCAAAAGCTTCACACATGCACTCTTTAGGCTCCTCAAAAGCTTCACACATGCACTCTTTAGGCTCCTCAAAAGCTTCACACATGCACTCTTTAGGCTCCTCAAAAGCTTCACACATGCACTCTTTAGGCATCTCAAAAGCTTCACACATGCACTATTTAGGCATCTCAAAAGCTTCACACATGCACTATTTAGGCTCCTCAAAAGCTTCACACATGCACTCTTTAGGCATCTCAAAAGCTTCACACATGCACTCTTTAGGCTCCTCAAAAGCTTCACACATGCACTCTTTAGGCTCCTCAAAAGCTTCACACATGCACTCTTTAGGCTCCTCAAAAGCTTCACACATGCACTCTTTAGGCTCCTCAAAAGCTTCACACATGCACTCTTTAGGCATCTCAAAAGCTTCACACATGCACTATTTAGGCTCCTCAAAAGCTTCACACATGCACTCTTTAGGCTCCTCAAAAGCTTCACACATGCACTCTTTAGGCTCCTCAAAAGCTTCACACATGCACTCTTTAGGCTCCTCAAAAGCTTCACACATGCACTCTTTAGGCTCCTCAAAAGCTTCACACATGCACTCTTTAGGCTCCTCAAAAGCTTCACACATGCACTCTTTAGGCTCCTCAAAAGCTTCACACATGCACTCTTTAGGCTCCTCAAAAGCTTCACACATGCACTCTTTAGGCTCCTCAAAAGCTTCACACATGCACTCTTTAGGCTCCTCAAAGCTTCACACATGCACTCTTTAGGCTCCTCAAAAGCTTCACACATGCACTCTTTAGGCTCCTCAAAAGCTTCACACATGCACTCTTTAGGCTCCTCAAAAGCTTCACACATGCACTCTTTAGGCTCCTCAAAAGCTTCACACATGCACTCTTTAGGCTCCTCAAAAGCTTCACACATGCACTCTTTAGGCTCCTCAAAAGCTTCACACATGCACTCTTTAGGCTCCTCAAAAGCTTCACACATGCACTCTTTAGGCTCCTCAAAAGCTTCACACATGCACTCTTTAGGCATCTCAAAAGCTTCACACATGCACTATTTAGGCTCCTCAAAAGCTTCACTACATGCACTCTTTAGGCTCCTCAAAAGCTTCACACATGCACTCTTTAGGCTCCTCAAAAGCTTCACACATGCACTCTTTAGGCTCCTCAAAAGCTTCACACATGCACTCTTTAGGCTCCTCAAAAGCTTCACTACATGCACTCTTTAGGCTCCTCAAAAGCTTCACACATGCACTCTTTAGGCTCCTCAAAAGCTTCACACATGCACTCTTTAGGCTCCTCAAAAGCTTCACACATGCACTCTTTAGGCTCCTCAAAAGCTTCACACATGCACTCTTTAGGCTCCTCAAAAGCTTCACACATGCACTCTTTAGGCATCTCAAAAGCTTCACACATGCACTATTTAGGCATCTCAAAAGCTTCACACATGCACTATTTAGGCTCCTCAAAAGCTTCACACATGCACTCTTTAGGCATCTCAAAAGCTTCACACATGCACTCTTTAGGCTCCTCAAAAGCTTCACACATGCACTCTTTAGGCTCCTCAAAAGCTTCACACATGCACTCTTTAGGCATCTCAAAAGCTTCACACATGCACTATTTAGGCTCCTCAAAAGCTTCACACATGCACTCTTTAGGCTCCTCAAAAGCTTCACACATGCACTCTTTAGGCTCCTCAAAAGCTTCACACATGCACTCTTTAGGCTCCTCAAAAGCTTCACACATGCACTCTTTAGGCTCCTCAAAAGCTTCACACATGCACTATTTAGGCATCTCAAAAGCTTCACACATGCACTATTTAGGCTCCTCAAAAGCTTCACACATGCACTCTTTAGGCATCTCAAAAGCTTCACACATGCACTCTTTAGGCTCCTCAAAAGCTTCACACATGCACTCTTTAGGCTCCTCAAAAGCTTCACACATGCACTCTTTAGGCATCTCAAAAGCTTCACACATGCACTCTTTAGGCATCTCAAAAGCTTCACACATGCACTATTTAGGCATCTCAAAAGCTTCACACATGCACTATTTAGGCTCCTCAAAAGCTTCACACATGCACTCTTTAGGCATCTCAAAAGCTTCACACATGCACTCTTTAGGCTCCTCAAAAGCTTCACACATGCACTCTTTAGGCTCCTCAAAAGCTTCACACATGCACTCTTTAGGCATCTCAAAAGCTTCACACATGCACTATTTAGGCTCCTCAAAAGCTTCACACATGCACTCTTTAGGCTCCTCAAAAGCTTCACACATGCACTCTTTAGGCTCCTCAAAAGCTTCACACATGCACTCTTTAGGCTCCTCAAAAGCTTCACACATGCACTCTTTAGGCTCCTCAAAAGCTTCACACATGCACTCTTTAGGCTCCTCAAAAGCTTCACACATGCACTCTTTAGGCTCCTCAAAAGCTTCAGATGCTCCGTGCCATTGCCGCTTGCTTGCCGTTCATCACCACCTGGTTGCATTGCACACATGCACGGAACCAGCCCATACACACACACATGCATGCACGCACACATGCACACACACCCCAAACACACAAGCAAGCGCCCACACATACACACACGCACGCACACATGCACACACGACGCCAGGTGAACTAATCTGTTTCACTGTCTTTACAAAAAACCCAGAACCCTGACTCCAAACGTAAACCCCTCTCCCTCCCCACCCACCCCTCTCACTCTCCCTCCCCATTCCCCCTCTCTCCCCTTCCCTCTCACCAGAGGCGGCGCCTCGAACACGCCAGCTGGCACGTACGGGCGCCTCTGGGATTTCGCCACGTCAGCAGCGAGGGAGTAGTCGAGGACGCGGAAGGTGAGGGTGGGTCCACGTGGCGTGCGGGCGACGCGCAGGTAGGGTGACACGTCAGACTTGGAGAGCATCAGGAAGTGTGTCACGCCAAGAGGGCCTGCCACGTGGAGGAAATCCTTGAGGTTGTTTTTCCTGGATTCCTGTCGAGGGTTTGGGGTTTGGGGTAAAAAACTTGGGGTTTGGGTGGTGTTTCTGTTCAGGGCTTTAACTTTAGGTAGACTGAGGGAGTGAGTGATGCCCAGCAGGCCTGCCACGTGGAGGAATTTCTTCAAGGTGATGCTCCTGGATTCCTGGAGAGGGGTATTCGGGGTTTAGGATTCAAGTTTCATGACCTTGTTTAGGGTTTTGGTCAAAAGGGGTTGGTTTGGAATGCATGAGCAAGTGCGTGACGCCCAGATAGCCTAACACATGGAGAAGATGCTTTAGATTGTTGTGCTGAAATTCCTGAAAGGGTTTGGGTTTAAGGTCCTGGTTCAGGGCTTTGGATTAAGGTAGACCCAGCGAGCACGGGGAAGTGCGTTGCAATTACCCAGTCCGCCGCGCGGGCCTAATCCCGTGAGAGAGAAGTGTGGGTTTCAACATGTGGGTTTTGGTCGATGTAAAAAAAAGGATGAAAGGTTTTGGAATGAAGTGGAGTTGGAAAACATTTGGAAATGTATGGCGGCAAGGGAACCTGAGAAAACTCCTTACTTTTGAAAACCAGATATTTTCGTGCCTAGATTCCTGTGTGGGGTTCAGTGGTTTGAGATTAGCACAATGCGAAGATGGCACTGGAGGAAAGGGGGGGGGGGGGGGGGGGGGGGGGGGGGGGTGAAGGGCTTTGATGCGTCTTATAACCAGCGCAGCACGATTTCTTCTAGAGAAAGCGTGCATTGATTTCTGCGAGGGGTTCAGGGTTTGGGTTTAGTGCAACCAACAGAGGAGAGGGGACGGGACGGGAGGGGCGGGAAGGGTTTCGAGAGGCCTTACAAACAGCACGCACGACGTCTGGAAGGAGACTGAGCCGTGATTCCTCAGGGTTTCAGGTTTTCGCAAAAGGAAATGGGTGGCGGGTTGAGATCTCTCAAAACCATCGCAATAGAGAGACCTTCAGAGAGGCGAAGGGAGAGGACGGGAAGGGCGAGG
Source organism: Closterium sp. Naga37s-1 (assembly GCA_947471745.1). NCBI lineage: Eukaryota > Viridiplantae > Streptophyta > Zygnematophyceae > Desmidiales > Closteriaceae > Closterium > Closterium sp. Naga37s-1. Next base: position 2,070,986 of record CANJKZ010000072.1, on the reverse strand, counting down.
CGAGTGCAAGGGAAGGCGAGACAGCAAGGGCGCGAGGGAACGGGGAGGAAATGGCCAAAAGCGTTGGGCGCTGTTGGTTGACGAGGAAGAGAGGCGCGGAGATGGCTCGCGCGGAGGGGATTGGTGGGGAAGGAGAGGGGGGAGAGGGGTAAGGGGGAGTGGCGAGAGAGAGGGGAGAAGCGGGAGAAGCGGGAAGACCGCGCGGTCGCGCGAGAGCGCACCTTGAGTTTGAGCGCGGTGAAAGGCAGCAGCATTTTCCGCATGTCCTGCACGAGGCGCTTGAGGAGAATGTTGACCTTCCCGCGCGCGAACATCATGGTCCGCGGAACCTTCTCGTCCGGGGCCATCTGCGCCGCCGCCTCCTCCTCCTTCCCCGCCTGCGCCGCCCTGCGCTTGCTCTCCTTCGTCTTGCGCCGCGCCATCGCGGATCTTTACTAGGTGGGACGAGGGGAAGCACTAACACGACACGCTTTACTCGGCGCGCAGGGAGAACTGCCTAACGGGACACCGGAGGCGTGCGTGTCGTCTTGGGTGAAGCAAATTGCGAAATGTGTATGTGTTTTGCAAGTCACCTGCGGGTACTACAGCAAGGAAGCTTGCATTAGGCGCTGACGCTGCTAACTTGCTAAAAAGACAAGGTATTCGATCAGCCGTTGCGACATGTGGGAGAACGAACCTGTCGAAGGAAGCGGCAAGCAAGCCAAGGCATGAGCAGAGGGGGGCTTGTGCCTGCGAGATATTCTTGGAGATGAGCGTTGGTGCAGAGGTTCTTCGTCATCACTCTGAACCCAAGCATGTTGATTGCCGACATTTGCGAAATGGGTAACCCTGCAAAATGTTAACCGAGAAATTAACCCGAACCCGATGCAACCCTCCCTGGAAAAGGGAGAGTCCCGTACATTCCGGCGTCCTCAAATGGAGGACCAAGGAGAAGAGGGCTAACCAAATCCACGAAAAAAGATCTCTGGAGAAGTGGGGTATCGATCCCCATACCTCTCGCATGCTAAGCGAGCGCTCTACCATCTGAGCTACATCCCCATGCTATCCGTTTTTCCTATACATATACAATATAAATTCATTTTTTATTTGTCAATTCTTTTTTAAATACCACTCCCGATCTCCTCGTTCAGTTCAGACCAACCAAGATCTTTGCCGAATTTCCCCCCCAGCTACATCGATTGGTTCCAAACAGTTTGGGAAATCGCAGTCTGCGAGGGAGAGTCGCGTGCCATAAGAGTTCACCAGTCACAGGAATTAGTCGCGTGTACGTTATCTTGAGTTAATGTTCGGCGCAGCACGAAACCTGTCAATCTTCTGATGGTCTCGGACGGCAGAGAGTGCTTGCAGCGGTGTGGTGGGGGACGGGGGTATGGGAATCACGAAGTGGGAGTACCTCTGTTCCGTACAATGGTGGACACACCATCATAATGAATCAGACTGCATGTGTTCGGGTCAACTGGCAGTTACTGAGCGTCTCTATATCCCGTTTTGCTACAGTAATACGAGTAGTACCTGTCAGTAAACTTGTAATTTGTTTATCCACTTTTTTTTCCCTTTTTTTTCCTTTTCTTAAGAGGAGGTCCCTAGTTCCCTCTTGTGACTGTAACGGAGTGGCTGAATGTTGTTTGTTGCTGTGCTTCTCTCTTGGCAGGCTACCTTGCCACTGCCGTCACCATGGCTGTTGGTTTCGCTTGGCTGCTTGCATGATAGACGGCACACGTGCATTTGCTGGAAAGACTACCACAGTCATACGGTATGTTTATGTAACAGGCTCGTGGGGACAGACGAGTCGATGTGTGGGTGTTTCATATTGTAATTCTACTGTGTTTCTGACATGTTCGGTAAGGAAGCACAGAAAAGGGGTACTGTTACCTAATTGAGGTGCCTGCTTTTGTTTGCACATGGCTGTTATTGACACTTATTGCAGAACCAATATGGTTGCTAGGCTGAAGTTGCTGCTGAGCGAGTGCTTGTGGTGTTTATCAGTGTCTGTCAGGTCTACACAGGCCAGCCCTATGGATGATGGAACCTACCTGGTTTTTGAAAGCCACTTACCACAGACCTGCTGTTTGATAAAATCAATGGGCACCTTGTACTGCTTTGAATCGGTATATATGTGAAGGTGTAGAACACATGCATGTTGCAAGCAAGTGTGCATTTTGTTACATGATTTGTTGGGAAGCAATACACTTTATTCCGTACCTACAAGGAAGACCATCGCCTGGAAGCAAAAGGCCCAAGCAGCTAATTGGTTGGCTCGGCTCCCAGTAATGTTGGACTACTGCCAGTACACTTAACGTTTTCTTTCTAACTGACATACAGTTATTCATTCCGCATCTACAGGAGGGAGGGCATCGTCAACGAATGGCTCAAGCAGCTGATCAGCTTCTGACCGTGCAGATGATTCCACAGCAACAGCCGCGCCTGCTCTCCAAGCTAGGAAACAAATTTGTTGGAATGTCAGTACACCTTTTGTTCCGCATCTACAGGGGAGGAGCATCGTCAACGAACGGCTCAAGCAGCTGATCAGCTTCCGACGGTGCAGATGATTCCACAATAACGGCGGAGTCTGTTGGCTCCACCACCTCCTCGTCTTGGTTGTAGCTCGTAACGGCGTAGAGTGATGAAACGATCTGCAGGAGGGAAGCACAGAATACATCAGATGATTGATGGTCAGTCAATCATTCCACACAGTCACTGCCGGTCTCCACCACTTCCTCGTCTTGGTTGTAGCTTGTAACGGCGTAGAGTGATGAAACGATCTGCAAGGTCAGACGGGGAAACAAGGGCAGTAAATGGTGAATCGTGATGGATGATGACTCCACAATCACGGCCGAGTCTGTTGGCTCCCCCGCTTCCTCGTCTTGGTTGTAGCTCGTAACGGCGTAGAGTGATGAAACGATCTGTAGGATCAAACGGGAAACAAGGGCAGCGAGTGAACCATGATGGCAGGCCAAAGATAATTCCACGCAGTAGCTGCCGAGTCTGATGCTGCTGCCTCCACCACTTCATGATCGTGATTGAAGCTTTGGGCGGCGTTGTGATAAAAGGGTTTTGCAGGATAGCAAGTCATAAGGGCAGTGAGGTGTGGGCGTGGGTGTGGGTGTGACTGTGTGGGTGTGGGTGTGGGTGTGGGTGTGAGTGGATGAACTAAACAGCGAGGGTATGTGAGGAAAAATGGGGATGAGATGAGGGGGGAAGTGGGGTAGTGGGGTAGTGGGGTACTCAGCAGGTCCCACTACTATCAGTTAGCGTACACAGGAGGGGAGAGGGGGGGGTTGTGTGATAAGTCAATCTTTAAGTCGACTCAAAAATCGACTTGTCCCACTACTATCAGTTAGTGCGCATATACAACCCAAAGAGAACTCAAAGAGAGGGATTCAGGAGCACTCACCGCGAGCACGATGCCGAACACCCACAGATACTCCGCGACAAACCCCAGCAGGTCCCACCCATACAAAAGGGGTCTATACCTGGGGAACGAGCAGGGCATTGGATGGGATGGGACCCACACAATAGGATTCGGTACTCACCGCCAGCACGATACCGAACACCCACAGGTACTCCGCGGCAAACCCCAGCAGGTCCCACTGGGAACCTTCCCAGAAGTCGGGGTTGTCCCCCGGCATGGCCGGGCGGTAGTCGCGGCCTGCTAGTGGGTCGTCCGTTCGGAAGACAACAGCTCCTTGCGCCTTCTTCATGCTCGCCCTGCCGCCGGCTGGTGACGGTGGTGACGGTGGTGACGGTGGTGCCGGTGGTGCAGGAAGAGAGAAGGCCGAAGGGAGAGGCGGAGACAGGGGTGGAAAGAGGAACGGAGACAGGGAAGGCACGGGAGAAGAAGTTTTTGAGTCGACTCAAACGTCACCTCGACAGCGGCCAGAAGCCAACTTTGGGGGTTTAAAAGGGCGAGTTTCTTGATTCAGTTAGGATCCAACCATCATCTCTGAGTTGAAACGACACACCGAATGCGTTTATTGAGAAATCAAATAAAAAAACGAATCAGTCGGTTCTGAGAGTCCTAGAAAACGGCTCTCGTGATTCAATTAGGATCCACCCATCATCTCTGAGTCGACACGACACACCTCACCACATAAGCCGTTATTTCGGATGCGAAATGACAGGGAGAATTGGACCGAACGCCTTCACTCGAGTGGTTAACCGGTTGCATGAGTAATTGGTCAACTCTTACAGTCTAACCAGCAGATTGTCGATTCTGAACACTGTGGCAGCTGTAACCTTCTCGGTGGTTACATTTACTCAGCTGGCACGAGGATCACCCGCCGGAGAGGAAGAATGTCGCATGCGTTCTGGAAGCCACGGAGACTTTGTGACTAATTACGACAATGTCGCATGCATTCTCAAAGCGACGGAGACTTTGAGACTATTCGTACGTCCGAACTGGTCGCACGAGGAGAAGACACCAAACGAGCCGACTCTTGCAACCTAACCCGCTTCCTGAATCTCGTTCCACGAGCCAGTTATCCGCATGTAGGCACAAACTTTTAAGAGGAGCACCGGGCGACGCGCTTGTTCCATTTTGCTTAATTACGGCTTCTGAGTACCCCGCGTTGGACGCACAGCCAGCAGAGTAGACGAACTAAGAAAACCAACATTTGTGAACCGCATGTACGCGGGGTACCAGAGCACCCCATATACAAGGAGCACCTCCGTCTTTTTTTTTTTGTCCCCTTCCGTCTTCTGAACATCCAGAACTGAAAGCGCAGCCTAGGTATAGAGCATACGAGTCACAAACGGGCTCTTGCAACCAATCATGTCCGAGCCAATGACCTTTGGAAACCGTTGGCCTCCAGGAGCCATTGTACCCCCCAAGCCATTGACCCCGGGAGCCGTTGACTCTGGGAGACATTGAACCCCTCAGGAGCTATTGACCCCGAGAAGCGGGGAACTGTCTGATCTACATACGGCGATCTTCAAAGATCTATATGAGTTACCCCCTGATGAAACGCGGACGATTTATCAGAAACCGTGACGTGTCATGTTGTAACGAGGTGTTTTGAGACGGTTCGAACGTCAGAATGCAGATGCGCTGCTCCTTTATGGACACTCCGGCTAGAAATGACCCACGACATTAGCTTCCAACACTTACGGCGGGATTGCGACGCGACCACTCTAGCAGTCGAGCCGACGGTCACATCCGAGCCGTTGACTCGCATCAACGTCGCCCTGTCCGATCTACAGAACGACGACGAGCCGCTGCCTGATAGACAGACGGACGGCACGGGTGCTCTCGATAGGCACACTGCTTGCGACGCCATGGCGATAAAATTCGGAACCGAAGTCCGAAACTGCAGAACCCAAAATAGAAGAGTATTTGACTTCTTGGGCTGGACTTATTAAAAAGAGCGAAAGAAGCACTGATTCTTGAAGCACTGCCGAAGAAAAATGCTGTGAGTGAAGCAGAGACTGAAAGGATGTGTCTCAGATGCTAGTTTTGTTCTGACTCTGCTTTAACCGATCAAAACATTATTCATAACGCTTTGTAACGCGCAAAAACATTGTCAACCGCAGTCGTACGCTCAGCATGCCTACGAAGGAATGCTGACTATTTGGAAGGAGAGAAAAGAAAGAGGGGACAACGAAGGTGCTACCGGGTAATGCCAACAACGTCGTAAAACTGAGCAGCACGAGGTCTGCAGGTTCGCAGGAGGAGTTGCGAAGAATCACGAGAAAGTGACCGAGCGAAACAAACTCTTCCTCCCTCTTGCTCAGGAAGGGGCAATCACGCCAGCCAATCAGAAGTAGCAGCCACATGGAGGTGTCCAGTCTGCAACTTTGTCCACGTGGGAGCACCAACAGCGCCATAATAGTCGCGCGCCTTGCCAGTGCTGGTTCTACACTCGATATAGAGCACTTGGTAATAAAAAAAGTGATTATTCACATTCTCACGCTAAATAGGCACACGATATAATTATGCACAAGCATACAGACAATCAATGCTGGTGAAGAACTGCTTGGCAGATGCGATGATTGCCTTCGCAAACAGACGCATGTTTGCAATTACCGGTACAATAGATAGCGCAACATGAAATATTTTACAAACAACTTTCCGAGTCTAATGTGTCACTCTTCTGGAGCGAGAGGGAGGGGAGACGGCACGAGGAGCGAGGATGGGAGGGAGAGGAGGAGAGGGTTCTCTTGCTATTGATGGGTCCATAGGTGTGAGGGAAGGGCCAGAGGATGATGACGATGAAGCACTTTGAACAGTTGCGAAGAGTGCTGATGGCGTGAACACAGATGATTGGGCAAGCGCTGGGGGGGGGACAAAGGGAGGGTGGGAAAGTAGGGGTTGTGCGGAGGCAGACAGGGGGAGGGAGGGAAGGGCCCGTAAAAGAAGGTGACACAATTGAAACAGTCGCAAAGAGAGTTGATGGTGTGAACACGGATGATTGGGCAAGAGCTGGGAGAGGGGCAATGGAAGGAAGGTGGGAAGTAGGGGTTGTGCGGGGGCAGACGGGAAGAGGGAGCGATGTGGAGGGGAAAGGGCAAAGAGGAGATATTTGGGAGTGAAAGTTAGGAGCAAAATGTATGGGAAGGGGGAATGGGAGAACGAAGAGGATTGCTTCAGGAACTGAATGAAAAAGACAGCGAGAGGTTGAGCTGATACTGGCGAAGAAAGAGCAAATCGAAAGGCAACCGCAACAAAGCTATTTGGAGGGGGAACTTGAGTTGATGGGCGAAAATACAATGGCAACGTATCCAATGCAATTGAGGGTGCGTGACAGGTGCGGGTGTACATGTGAGATGGCGTACATGCGAGATGGCGTACATGTGATGTGAGATGGCATACATGTGAGATGTGTGGCGTACATGCGAAATGTCATACATGTGATATGGCGTACATGTGAGATGGCATACATGTGAGATGGCATACATGTGAGATGTGTGGCGTACATGCGAAATGTCATACATGTGATATGGCGTACATGTGAGATGGCGTACATGTGAGATGGCATGTTTCCCCCCCTCACAGCTCTCCCAAGAGCACCTACTCCAGTTCGACTCAGAGGCATTGGAGAAACAGCTGCAGGCAGTGTCGCTGCCGTCGCTGCTGCTGCTGCCCCCCCATGACAGAGCCACCTTCTTCCCCCACGAGGTATCACATACACCCCCCTCGAGTTGTGCTGGTGTGCTCATTATAAGTCAAATCATGTCGCTGCTGCAGCTGCTGGCCCCCATGACAGAGCCACCTTCTTCCCCCACGAGGTATCACATACACCCCCTTCGAGTTGTGCTGGTGTGCTCATTATAAGTCAAATCATGTCGCTGCTGCAGCTGCTGGCCCCCATGACAGAGCCACCTTCTTCCCCCACGAGGTATCACATACACCCCCCTCGAGTTGTGCTGGTGTGCTCATTATAAGTCAAATCATGTCGCTGCTGCAGCTGCTGGCCCCCATGACAGAGCCACCTTCTTCCCCCGTGAGGTGACACATGCCTTGCTAGGCTGTGTGCTGACCTTGCTGGTATGTTCACCATCCATGTAAGGCATACAGGCCAAAACCTGTACAGTCTGCTGCTGTGTGCACTGTTTACCATGTTTGCACGCGAGCATCATCCATCTAGATCACACAGGCTAATTGCAGCACGCACAGCCTGCTGCTGCTGTCCTGCCGTCCGAGCCACCTTCTTTCCAGACGAGGTAACACACGCCTTGCTAGGCTGAGTGCTTACCATGTTTGTCGAAATTATCTCACCTCCTACCATGGCTTTAGTTTTGAGACGTTTCAAAATGAGCTCACCGCCTGCCTTGTCTCAATATCTCAATACCATGGTTTTTTTTTTTTTTAGGTGCCTCAGAAATACACACCCCCTGTTTGCATGCTCACCTCCTACCAGGTCTCAATATCTCCTCTGTCCCTCTTTTGAGACGCCTCATAAAACTACGCATCCCTTGCCAGGCTGAGTGCTTACCATGTTTGCATGCTCACCTCCTACCAGGTCTCAATATCTCCTCTGTCCCTCTTTTGAGACGCCTCATAAAAATACGCATCCCTTGCCAGGCTGAGTGCTTACCATGTTTGCATGCTCACCTCCTACCAGGTCTCAATATCTCCTCTGTCCCTCTTTTGAGACGCCTCATAAAAATACGCATCCCTTGCCAGGCTGAGTGCTTACCATGTTTGCATGCTCACCTCCTACCAGGTCTCAATATCTCCTCTGTCCCTCTTTTGAGACGCCTCATAAAAATACGCATCCCTTGCCAGGCTGAGTGCTTACCATGTTTGCATGCTCACCTCCTACCAGGTCTCAATATCTCCTCTGTCCCTCTTTTGAGACGCCTCATAAAAATACGCATCCCTTGCCAGGCTGAGTGCTTACCATGTTTGCATGCTCACCTCCTACCATGTCTCAATATCTCCTCTGTCCCTCTTTTGAGACGCCTCATAAAAATACGCATCCCTTGCCAGGCTGAGTGCTTACCATGTTTGCATGCTCACCTCCTACCATGTCTCAATATCTCCTCTGTTCCTCTTTTGAGACGCCTCATAAAAATACGCATCCCTTGCCAGGCTGAGTGCTTACCATGTTTGCATGCTCACCTCCTACCATGTTACCATGTCTGAGTGAGGCACACGTGTGGATGCGTGCGAGGGAGGAGGTGAGCGCGTGCACTCTCCTCTGCATGGCCGCAGCAAGGCAGGAGGAGGTGAGACACATGGCAGGCCAGACAGACGGCCGTGTGAAGCGTACGTGGATGCGTGAGAGCGAGGAGGTGAGCGCGTGCACTCTCCTCTGCATCGCAGCAATGCGGGTGGTGCATGGCGGCATGACTGGCATGGGAAGCCCCTCCAGTATGCCATCCAGTTCTGATGGAGGTGGGGCACGCAAGGATGGCATAGAGAGCAAACAGGGCGGGTATGTGTAGAGCAATGTAGGCCAGGGAATTGGCTATGCGAGTGGTGCACGGTGGCAATACTGGCGTGGCTCTAAAGGGTGTAAAGGGCGGATGGAATGGAGGGAAGCCAGAGGGCTGGAGAGAACTGAGGGAAAGGGTTGGGGCAATGCGAGTGATGCATGGCGGCATGACTGGCATGGGCAGCCCCTCCAGTATGCCGTCCAGCTCTAGCATGGTGGTAGAACAGGCAAACAAGGTAAGAAATCTTAGATAGGGTTGATGGGGAAGGACTGTTTTTGAGGCACCTTGGAGGCACCTTTAAGGCACTTTTGAGGCACCTTTGAGGCACCTTTGAGGCACCTTTGAGGCACCTTTGAGGCACCTTGGAGGCACCTTTGAGGCACCTTTGAGGCACCTTTGAGGCACCTTTGAGGCACCTTTGAGGCACCTTTGAGTCGACTAAAAAATCGCCTTTGAGGCGCCTCAAAATGGGGAAAGAGCCTGCCCTGACTGGCATGGGCAGAGGTCTATCCCGTCCAGGTCTACAGTGTGTAGAGAGGAGTGGTCAGGTAGAGAAGTAGGGGTAGGTAGGGTGGATCAGGTGCAGGCGAGGCAGGGTTGGGGATAGAAACCCTACACACCAACACACCCAAACACAAACACACCCATGCAACCACACACCCATGCAACCACACACCCATGCAACCACACACCCATGCAACCACACACCCATGCAACCACACACTCATGCAACTACACACCCATGCAACCACACACCCACATGCGTGCTGCCCACCCGCGCACACGCCCACACACCAGCTGCCAGTCTCCCAAGGGCCGCATCTAGCCTTTTCTGCCTGCATCAGTGACCACCACCCAACCGAACTTTCGCCCACACACACCCAACCACACCCACACACACCCAACCACACCCACACACCAGCTGCCAGTCTCCTAAGAGCTGCGTCTAGCCTTTTATGGCCGTGGGAATGGTTACATCAGTGCCTAGTACCCACCGCACCAGTACCCACCGCACCAGTACCCACCGCACCAGTACCAACCTAAAACTTCTCCTACCCACACACCTACCAGCCGCCAGCCTCCCAAGGGCCGCGTCTAGCCTCTCCTGGCTGTGCAGGGCGGCTGCCACGTGGCCTCCACACGCCTGCACTGCTGCCCCCACGCCTGCTGCCACGTGGTCTTTACATGGCTGCACTGCTGCCCCCACCCCTGCTGCCACGTGGCCTCCACATGGCTGCTCCGCCATCCCCACACCTGCTGCCTCCACTGCTGCCCGATTATCCTCCTGCTGTTCCGTCAGTTTCACCTGCTGCTGCTCTTGTTGCTTCTTTTTCTCCTGTTGCTCCTCTTGCAGCTGCTGCTGTTGCTGCTGTGACTGCTGTTGCTGCTGTGACTGCTGTTGCTGCTGCGACTGCTGTTGCTGCTGTGACTGCTGTTGCTGCTGCGACTGTTGTTGCTGCTGCGACTGCTGTCGCTGATGGTTGCTATGAGAGGGACCTCCTTCGTCTCCTCCTCTACCCTCTTCCCCCCTCGGCCTCTGTCCCCCCCTTCCCTCCTCATCTCCATTCCCCCCTCCCCGGTTCCTGCTTCTTTCAACCTCCTGGTTCCCCCTTGCCTCCTGTCCTCTATTCCCCCTTCCTTCGACTCCTCTACCCTCTTCCCCCCTCGGTCTCTGTCCCTCCCATCCATCCTCACCTTCAGTCTCCCCTCGGAACCCACTTCCCTCCACCTCCCCGTTACCCCTTCCGCCCTCTCTTCTACTTTCTCCTACCCCACCTCGTCTACCCTGGTCCCCATTGAAAGGTCCCAGTGAATTTAATCCACCTGAAGGCCCCACCATTGTCACAGATTCTTGCTAACTCTAAAACGGTGACATCAATCGATTTAGAGTTCTGGCCAGCGCCATTGCTGCTCCTTACGATCCAGCTGAGACTACTTTTGAGGCGCCTCAAAAGTAGACTCCTTACGATCGAGCTCAGAAGAAAGATAAGATAACGCGCAAATCAGCGCATTGCGCTCAAGAAGCATTTAAAAAACGCGATATAAGAGCTCTTCGAATGAAGATGACACGAAGCGACTCAGGCGACGCAGAAGCGACTCAAAAGCGAATTAGAAGAATAAGGACCGGGGTCCTTATAGCGAAGGTGGGCGAGGGAGCGCTAGCGGAAATAAGCTTGGCAATGAGCTCTACTAGTCAGCTCCAACGGTAACATCACGATTCGCGTCGCGACAGGTGGAGGTTGGCGCGGAAATTGGAGGCTCTGGTACGGTGCAGTGAGATAATTCGTGGTGAAGTGGGTCCTGGAGGGTTAGGACTCTTTTATGAGAAAGGCGTATTCGGCGGAACGAGTCTCAACTCGCGATCCTGAAAAAGTGCCATGCATAATGTTCCGCAACGAGTGTTTCGCATTTTGTCGACACAAGATTCAGCATTCCCTCGCTTTGAGTTCGTTAGGCAACGAGCTGTGTAACCGCAGAATTTTGAGAATTCTTCCATAAGGCGAATTTGAGCGAATCAATTCATGTCGTAGAGTTTTCGCCCTAACCCCGTTTTTAGCGAGATTGGGTGGGGAAGGGGCGAATTTCGGAACAGAAAATATATCAATTGGTAACCGAAATTTTCTCTGAACCGACCAGTTGAATGTGTGTGGTAGTTCGGGTTTCTACTAAATTGTGCTTCAAAATCCCATCATCCTAGCTCACTTCAGTAATTATACTGATCCTAACCTTACCACCACTAGGTCTAGCCTTAGGTCGGTCGGAGCTAGCGCAGCTGCTTTATTGCCCTAACGATTTGCCAACCAGCTGCTGACCGTCGGCCGTCTGCTATCGTCTGTAGCCGGCAAGTCGTTACTCGGCCAACACCCGAAAATGTCGAGCGATCCAGGGGATTTAGATCGGTGGAGAGAGGTGGAAGCCGTGCTGCAGGAATTTCAGCAGCACGGGCAGCAGGTCGGGGAGGAATCCGGGCAGCAACAATCCTGGCAGCAACAGGGGCAGGCATACGGGCAGCAACCATACGGGCAGCAGTTTGCCCAGCAGCAGGGGCCGCACCCGGATCCGCAAGCGCCGCTGCCGCCGCCGCAGCTGCTGCTGCAGCCGCAGATACAGCAGCATCAGCAGCAATCGCAGCCGCAGCTGCAGCAGTCGCAGCAAGCGAGAGACGCTGCGGGAGAAAGCCGTGGAGGATGGGGGGCGGCGGGGGGCGGGGGAAGGGGGAGAGGCGGAGGACGCGGGGATCGGGGGAGAGGCGGGGGGGAGGAGGGGCGGGGGCGGGGCAGGGGGCAGGGGGAATGGGAGAGGGGTGGGGTGCAGATAGACTGGGGAAGGGGCGGGGTGCGTGGTGGCATGGGGGGCAGTGGCAGTATCGGTGGTGGTGGTGGTGGGGGAAGAGGAAGAGGAGGCGGAGGTGGGGGGAGGGGCATGGGAGGGGAAGGAGGCCGGGGACGGGAAGAAGGGAGGGGAGTGGGAAGCGGAGGACTGGCGGCAGCAGCAGCAGCAGTAGAAGCAGCAGAGGCAGCAGCAGCAGCTCTGGCAGGAACTAAAGCGGGAGGAACAAGGGCGGGAGAGACGAGAGGGGGGCAGACAAGAGGGGGGGACATCAGAGGGGGAGAGACCAAAAGGGGAGAGACGAGAGCGGGAGAGGTGAGAGAACCGAGGAGCACAGGGAGTGACTATAGCGAGTTGCTGACAGTGGCACGGCAGCAGCAGCAGCAGCAGGGGTTGCAAGCAGGGGTGGAGGAGGGAGGGGCGGCAGTGGAGGGAGTGTGGGTGCCTGGGGGAGGTGACAACTTGACAGACGGCAACTCGACGGGTGCTAAAGAAGGTACGCCAAGTTAGTGGGCAAAAAGGCTGGAGGTGAGAGGAGTGGACATGGGAGGGGCGGCAGTGGAGGGAGTGTGGGAGGGGAGCCTGGGGGGAGGTGGCAGCTCGACAGGTGAGGATGATGGTAAGCCAAGTTGATGGGCAAAAGGGTGGGAAGTGAGAGGGAGAACGAGGGAGGGGTAGCAGTGGAGGGGTTGCTGGATAATAGGGGAGATGACGTGGTGTGATAATAGGGGAGATGACGTGGTGTGATAATAGGGGAGATGACGTGGTGTGATAATAGGGTAGATGACGTGGTGTGATAATAGGAGAGATGACGTGGTGTGATAATAGGGGAGATGACGTGGTGTGATAATAGGGGAGATGACGTGGTGTGATAATAGAGGAGATGACGTGGTGTGATAATAGGGGAGATGACGTGGTGTGACAATAAGTTGTTTTTGAGACGTCTCAAAGAGAACGAGGGAGGGGTAGCAGTGGAGGGTTGTTGGATAATAGGGGAGATGGCGTGGTGTGACATGATACCCTCGCTTGAACCCTCCCTTTTCCCCTGTCCTTCCCCCCATCCCTCCCTTTTCCCCTGTCCTTCCCCCCATCCCTCCCTTTTCCCCTGTCCTTCCCCCCATTCCTCCCCACACAACTTCCCCACTTTCCCCCTCCCCTCTCGCTCCAACACCCGTCTGAGTATTCTCCCGGGCCCTTTCAAACGGTCCTTTCATTGATACAGGCGGTAGTATACAGGCATAGTGCTAATCCTCTCTCCCCCCCTCCTGCCCTCCCCCCCCGCGCCCCCTCTCCCTCCCCGCCATCAGTCTCCCCCCTTCTTCCCCAAGGCTCTCTACAATTCTTCCAAGACCTGTCTGGGTATTCACCAGGCCGGATTCCAACCTATTCCCTCTCTCCCTCCCTCCTGCCAGCCCCCGCGCGCCCGCCCTCCCTCCCTCCCGCCTGCACCCCTGCTCCAGTCTCTCCCTTCTTCCCCTCTGGTTCTCTGCAATGTTTCCAAGGCCCTTCTGAGTATTTACCAAGCCGAATCTCCTCCTATTCCCTCTCTCCCTCCCTCCTGCCCCCCCCCCACGCGTCCTCCCTCCCCTTCCTCCTGCCCACCCTCCGGCGGCCTCTCTCCCCTTCCACAGTGTCCCCTTCCTTCCCAACTGGCTCGCTGCATTTTCTCCAAGGCCTTTTCTGGGCTGTGGGCCTTCACCAGTTTTGAGTCCACTCAAAACTCGACCTATCACACTGGGCTGTGGGCCTTCACCCGTTTTGAGTCCACTCAAAACTCGACCTATCACACTGGGCTGTGGGCCTTCACCAGTTTTGAGTCCACTCAAAACTCGACCTATCACACTGGGCTGTGGGCTTTCACCAGTTTTGAGTCCACTCAAAACTCGACCTATCACACTGGGCTGTGGGCCTTCACCAGTTTTGGGTCCACTCAAAACTCGACCTATCACACTGGGCTGTGGGCCTTCACCAGTTTTGGGTCCACTCAAAACTCGACCTATCACACTGGGCTGTGGGCCTTCACCAGTTTTGGGTCCACTCAAAACTCGACCTATCACACTGGGCTGTGGGCCTTCACCAGTTTTGGGTCCACTCAAAACTCGACCTATCACACTGGGCTGTGGGCCTTCACCAGTTTTGGGTCCACTCAAAACTCGACCTATCACACTGGGCTGTGGGCCTTCACCAGTTTTGGGTCCACTCAAAACTCGACCTATCACACTGGGCTGTGGGCTTTCACCACGCCCTGCTGCTATTCCCTCTGCAACCCCACACCCCCCATTCCCACTTCCCACTTCCCACTTCCCAATTCCCAATTCCCAATTCCCTCTTCCCAATTCCCAATTCCCACTTCCCTCTTCCCAATTCCCAATTCCCAATACCCAATTCCCAATTCCCACTTACCACTTCCCAATTCCCACTTCCCACTTCCCACTTCCCACTTCCCACTTCCCAATTCCCACTTCCCTCTTCCCAATTCCCACTTCCCAATTCCCAATTCCCAATTCCCACTTCCCAATTCCCACTTCCCTCTTCCTACTTCCAACTTCCCAATTCCCAATTCCCAATTCCCGATTTCCACTTCCAACTTCCCAATTCCCAATTCCCAATTCCCAATTCCCACTTCCCAATTCCCAATTCCCAATTCCCACTTCCCAATTCCCAATTCCCACTTCCCAATTCCCAATTCCCACTTCCCAATTCCCAATTCCCACGTCCCACTTCCCACTTCCCACGTCACTCGTGCCTCTCCCTCCCCTCTCCTCTTCCCATCAGGCTCACTCCACTCTCTCCTATTATTCCCTCTCTCCCTCCCTTCCTCCCGCCCCCCCGCGCCCTTTCTCCACTCCACCAGTGCACTGCACTTCATCTCGAAGATGCCCTTTGAGTCGACTTTTTTTTAGTCGACTCAAAAATAGACTCAGAAGTTCACAGCTCCTGCACCATTTTTCCCATCTGCCTCACTGCACTGCAGTAGATCCCCTCTGGGCCTTCACCAATTCTGCAGCTGCTCGAATTTCCACTTTTCACGTCACTTGTGCCGCTCCCTCCCCTCTTCCCATCGGGCTCACTTCACTTCCCCTTGAAGATCCCCTCTGGGCCTTCACCAACCCAACTTCCCTCTATTCCCACCTCCCACTTCCCTCCTTGCTCCTTCCTCCCCCTCTCTCCCCACCACCAGTCTCCCCTTTCTTCCCCTCGGGCTCGCTGCAATTCCTTTAAGACCCCCTCTGGGCCTTCACCAAGCAATTTTTCCTCCTGTTCCCTCTCTCCCTTTCTCCCCCCGCCGCCGCCCCCACTGTGATTTCTCTCTCCCCACCAGTCTCCCCCTTCTTCCCCTCAGGCTCACTGCAATTCCTCCAGGACCCCCTCTGGGCATTCACCAAGCTTTCCCCTCCTATTCCATCAATTCCTCCCCCACCTTCCCCCCACATTCCACTCGTCTCTCCTCCCCCCTTCCAGTCTCCCCTTTCTTCCCCTCGGGCTCGCTGCAATTCCTCCAAGACCCCCTCTGGGCCTCCACCAAGCCATTTTTCCTCCTGTTCCATCGATTCTCCCCCACTTTCCCTCCCTCACATTCTACTCTTTCCTCCCCCCCGCCACCAGTGTCCCCATTCTTCCCTTTCGGCTCGCTGCAATTCCTCCAGGACCCCCTCTGAGCCTTCACCAAACCTTCTGCTCCTCCTATTCCCCCAATTCCTCCCCTTTCCCGCCCCTCTCCCCCTCTGCTTAATCAACACCGCCCAACCAGTCTCCCCTTTCTTCCCCTCGGGCTCGCTGCAATTCCTCCAGGACCCCCTCTGAGCCTTCACCAAACCTTCTGCTCCTCCTATTCCCCCAATTCCTCACCTTTCCCGCCCCTCTCCCCCTCTGCTTAATCAACACCGCCCAACCAGTCTCCCCTTTCTTCCCCTCGGGCTCGCTGCAATTCCTCCAGGACCCCCTCTGAGCCTTCACCAAACCTTCTGCTCCTCCTATTCCCCCAATTCCTCACCTTTTCCGCCCCTCTCCCCCTCTGCTTAATCAACACCGCCCAACCTGTCTCCCCTTTCTTCCCCTCGGGCTCGCTGCAATTCCTCCAGGACCCCCTCTGGGCCTCCACCAAGCCTTCTGCTGCTATTCCCTCTCTACAACCCCAACCCCCCTTTTCCCCCGTCTCCTCCTGCGCTCTATCTCTCCCCAACCAGTCTCCCCATTCTTCCCCTCGGGCTCGCTGCAATTCCTCCAAGATCCCCTCTGGGCCTTCGCCAAACCTTCTGCTGCTGCATCATCCTCCTTAACTGCGAACGAGGTGAGAGAGGAGCAGATTAACTGGTGTGGTGTGGTGCGGTGTGGTGCGGTGTGGTGTGGTGTTGTGCCTTCGCCAACCTGCTCTTGCTACCTATATACAACCAGAAACCTAACTCCCTAAGTCCTTTTACTTGGTCCTCTGATTCCCTGTTGCGGTCCTCTCTGCTCTCCCTCCACACCTCTCCCCAGAGCAGCTTCTTCAGTTCGATTCGACTCACTGTTTGTTTCCCCCCCTCACAGCTCTCCCAAGAGCACCTACTCCAGTTCGACTCAGAGGCATTGGAGAAACAGCTGCAGGCAGTGTCGCTGCCGTCGCTGCTGCTGCTGCCCCCCCATGACAGAGCCACCTTCTTCCCCCACGAGGTATCACATACACCCCCCTCGAGTTGTGCTGGTGTGCTCATTATAAGTCAAATCATGTCGCTGCTGCAGCTGCTGGCCCCCATGACAGAGCCACCTTCTTCCCCCACGAGGTATCACATACACCCCCCTCGAGTTGTGCTGGTGTGCTCATTATAAGTCAAATCATGTCGCTGCTGCAGCTGCTGGCCCCCATGACAGAGCCACCTTCTTCCCCCACGAGGTATCACATACACCCCCCTCGAGTTGTGCTGGTGTGCTCATTATAAGTCAAATCATGTCGCTGCTGCAGCTGCTGGCCCCCATGACAGAGCCACCTTCTTCCCCCGTGAGGTGACACATGCCTTGCTAGGCTGTGTGCTGACCTTGTTGGTATGTTCACCATCCATGTAAGGCATACAGGCCAAAACCTGTACAGTCTGCTGCTGTGTGCACTGTTTACCATGTTTGCACGCGAGCATCATCCATCTAGATCACACAGGCTAATTGCAGCACGCACAGCCTGCTGCTGCTGTCCTGTCGTCCGAGCCACCTTCTTTCCAGACGAGGTAACACACGCCTTGCTAGGCTGAGTGCTTACCATGTTTGCATGCTCACCTCCTACCAGGTCTCAATATCTCCTCTGTCCCTCTTTTGAGGCGCCTCATAAAAATACGCATCCCTTGCCAGGCTGAGTGCTTACCATGTCAAACATTATACATGTTCATATTGTGTAGGCTATAGTGGGTTTAGCCTTAGGGGGTACAACATTGCTAGGGTTTCCTACTTGTATCACCCTGCTGCCTAGTTTCACACATTCTCGTTCAGTTCTACATTCTAACATGGTATCACGAGCCTAGGTTGCTACCTAGGACCGCTTTCTCCTACGGGCCCACTATTCCGCTAGAAGCGCCCTCGTGCGCCCTACCTTACGTGCGCCCTCGTGCGCCTTTCTATACTCGTGCGCCCTCGTGCGCCCTCGTGCGCCCTACCTTACGTGCGCCCTCGTGCGCCCCCGTGCGACCTGCCCTTCGGTCTGCCCGCGTGCCGTCCTGCAGCCCTCGCGCTGCCTCCTGCAAGCTAGTACGGCCCTCGAGCCGCCCCTGCAGGTCCGTCAGGCCCCCGAGCCGCCTCTGCAGACCCGTCAGGCCCCCCCGAGCCGCCTCTGCAGGCCCGTCAGGCCCGAGAGCCGCCCCTGCAGCCAGCGCGCTGCCCTGCCGAGCCGCGTGTCGCCCGTGGGCGCTGCCTCTGCCCCGTCGCGCTGCCCTGAGGAGCCGCGCGCGACCCCCGCTATCCCGTCGCGTCGCCCTGGGGAGCCGCGCTCGGCCCCCGCTGCCCCGTCGCGACGCCCTGGGGAGCCGCGCTCGGCCCCCGCTGCCCTGTCGCGACGTCCTGGGGAGCCGCGCTCGGCCCCCGCTGACCCGTCGCGACGCCCTAGGGAGCCGCGCGCGACCCCCCGCTGCCCCGTCGCGACGCCCTAGGGAGCCGCGCGCGCCCCCCCCCCCCCCCCCCCGCTGCCCCGTCGCGGCGCCATGGGGAGCCGCGCGCCGCCCCCCCACCCCCCCCCCTCGCTGCTGCCCGAGCCACCCTGCAGCCCGCGAGCCGCCTCTACAGCGCCGAGTGCGCTCTGCCAAACCCTAAAATAAATAATTAATTATTAAAAAAAAAAAAAAAAAAAAAGGGAGCAGCTGCCCCTGGCCCCTGGAGCAGCCGCCCCTGGAGCAGCCGCCCCTGCAGCAGCCGCCCCTGCAGCAGCTGCCCCTGCAGCAGCCGCCCCTGGACCTCTGCAGCCGCCCCTGGCCCCTGGAGCAGCCGCCCCTGCAGCTGCCGCGGAGCCCTCGCCCTGCAGTGGTAGCGGCCTTGCCGTTACCACCGTCGTACGCCTGCTCTTCTCGCCACTGGTGAGCACTGCCCTGCCCGTATTGCTGTTACTGCTGCTCCTGCTGCTACTGCTCTTTCTACTTCTACTGCTGCTCCTGGCGTGGCCAGATGCAGCTCCAGCGCCGTCCGCGTGAGTCCCTCACGCCCCAACAGCTTCGTGAGTGGTATGCTGGTTGGGGTTGTAGGGGTGGCCGCGCTGCTGCTACTACTACTGCTACTGCTGCTCCTGGCGGTGGCCAGATGCAGCTCCCGCGACGTCCGAGTGAGTCCCTCACGTCCCAGCAGCTTCGTGAGTGGTACGCTCAGCGTGGAGGGTCACGGGGTACTGCTCGCTGCCCGTACGTCATTCGCACTGGTGCTCGGACTGGTCAGCCTTGCGGGACGTTTGGTCACACAGAGTCCCGCTGCTTCGCCCGTCTGAGCGACGCCTGGCGTACAGAGTTTGGCGACGCGGCTGAGCTCCCCGACTGGGTGGAGCTGCTTAGGCAGAGGGTAGATATCTATGCTCTTGACTATGATGCTATCCTCACTGCCATGTATGCATTTCCTACTAGTGCTGAGAGTGCCTGTCACCTGTGTGTGCCGCCTGACCCCGGTATCCAGTCTGCTGCTCTAGGTACTGGTGAGGCTGCTGCACTAGGTGCTCGTGTGTCTGTTGCCCCAGGTGCTGGTGAGGCTGCTGCTCTAGGTACTCGTCAGTCTGTGCCCTCTGGTACTGCGTCTACTGAGGCACTGCACACCTTCACACTGGACTCAGGCGCTTCCCGCTGTTTCTTTCGTGACCGCACTGCCCTTGAGCAGCTTGCTCGGCCGGTTGCAGTCTCCCTCGCTGACCCCTCTGGGGGTCCGGTCATTGCAACCTCCTCTACTGTTCTCCCTTGTCCTGCGGTCCCGTCGGGCACTCTGTCAGGTCTCTACCTCCCCTCGTTCTCTACGAACTTGGTGGCGGGTAGTGCGCTCCAGGACGGGGGTGTCCACCAGTTTACCCCTGCCTACGAGCGTGTGACACACTGCACGTGCGCTCGGACGGGCCGCCACCTGGCTACCTTCACTCGGCAGCCGGGGTCGGACCTGTACACACTGACCACTGAGTCCCCACAGGTAGCTGCGTCTGCGTCTGCGTCGGGTCAGCTGTCTGCCCCCTGCTCGTGTCGCTCTCTGGCACACGAGACTGTCCTCTGGCACCACCGTCTTGGTCACCCGTCAGTGCAGCGCCTTCGTGCCATGCACAACCGGTACCTTGTCTCTGGTCTTCCCACGGTTCTCCCTCCACTCCCACCCTCGCCTGCTCCTCCCTGCCTTCCGTGTGTCGAGGGGCGGTAGCGCGCCGCTCCTCACTCCTCCTCGTTTCCCCCGACGACTGCTCCCTTGCAGACGCTCCACATGGACGTGTGGGGCCCAGCCCGCGTCCGTGGACAGGGTCAGGAGAGGTACTTCCTGATCGTTGTTGACGACTACTCGCGCTACACCACGGTCTTCCCCTTGCGCACCAAGGGTGAGGTCCCTGATGTTTTGATCCCTTGGATCCGCGCTGCTCGTCTCCAGCTCAGTGAGCGGTTCCACTCGGACTTTCCTGTCCTGCGTCTGCACTCTGACAGAGATGGTGAGTTCTCCTCTGACCTCTTGGCAGCCTACTGTGCGGAGCACGGCATCCGCCAGTCGTTCACGCTTCCGGCCTCTCCACAGCAGAATGGGGTTGCTGAGCGCCGCATTGGTTTGGTCATGGAGGTCGCTCGTACCTCCTTGATCCATGCGGCTGCCCCCCACTTTCTGTGGCCGTTTGCGGTCCGATACGCTGCGCATCAGCTCAACCTCTGGCCCCGTGTCTCCGTTCCGGAGACTTCGCCGACACTGCGTTGGACGGGAGAGGTTGGCGATGCGTCGCGTTTTCGGGTCTAGGGGTCCCGAGCTTTTGTTCGCGATACGTTCGCGGACAAGCTCTCCTCCCGCGCTGTTCCCTGTGTCTTCCTTGGCTTTGTCCCGGACGCGTCTGGTTGGCAGTTTTACCACGCCACCTCGCGCCGTGTCCTGCCCTCTCTGGACGTCACTTTTGACGAGTCCGTGCCCTACTACCGCCTCTTCCCCTACCGCACTGCCCCGCTCCCCCCCCCGCCTCTCTTCCTCGCGCCAAGTGCTGCTGTGGTAGAACCCCTCCCCCCTCAGGGTGCCGCTCCCTCAGGTGTGTCCCAGGTAGACCCGGTTGAGCCTGTCGAGGTAGCTGTCGACTCTCGTCCTGCCAGGGGTGCTGAGCCTGAGCGTGCGGAGCCTGGGGTTGCGGAGTCTGGGGGTGCTGAGCCTGGGGGTGCGGGGTCTGGGGGTGCGGAGCCTGCGGGTGCTGAGTCTGGGGGTGCTGAGCCTGGGGGTGCGGAGCCTGCGGGTGCTGAGTCTGGAGGTGCTGAGCCTGGGGGTGCTGAGCCTGGGAGTGCTACGTCTGAGAGTACTGAGCCTGAGCGTGCTGCACCTGGGGGAGGCCTCTCCTCGCAGCAGCTGCGTGAGTGGTACTTACAGTACTGCAGCCTCAGGAGAGGTGCTTCTGGAGCTCGGAGTGGTGCCGGAGCTGGTGCTAGTGCTTCCCCTCCTAGGCGGGAGCTGCCCTCTCCCCAGCAGCTCCGAGAGTGGTACGCTAGGCGCTGCAGTCTCCGGAGTGGCGCTCCCGGTGTCGTGGACTCTGGAGCTTCTGGAGTTACTGGAGGTGCTGCTGCTGCTGGCGGTGCGGCTGGCGCTGCTGGAGGTGCTGCTGGTGCTGCTGGAGCTGCTGGAGGTACTGCTGCTGCTGGAGGTGCTGCTGGCGCTGCTGGAGGTACTACTGGTTCTGGTGCTGCTGGAGCTGCTGGAGGTGCTGCTGCTGCTGGCGGTGCGGCTGGCGCTGCTGGAGGTGCTGCTGGTGCTGCTGGCGCTGCTGGAGGTGCTACTGGTGCTGGAGCTACTGGAGCTGCTGGTGGTACTGCTGCTGCTGGCGGTGCTGCTGGCGCTGCTGGAGGTGCTGCTGGTACTGGTGCTGCTGGAGCTGCTGGAGGTGCTGCTGCTGCTGGTGGTGCTGCTGGCACTGCTGGAGGTGCTGCTGGTACTGGAGCTGCTGGGGACCCTGCTGCTGCTGGCGGTGCTGCTGGAGCTGCTGGGACTGGCCCTGCTGAGGGGGTTGGAGCTGGAGGTGCTGAGCGGCCACGGCCGTACTACGTTCCGCTCCTTCAGCAGGTTCTTGGCCTTCCGCCCTCTCCTGGTCCTACTCCTCCCCTACTGAGTCCACCGCTTGTCCAGTCGCGGTCACAGTTACAGCCAGTCTCTCCACTTCCTGGTCCTTCTCCCTACACTGCGCCGACGGGAGGTCTTACGGAGCGTCGTGAGCCTGAGTCTCGTCCTCCGTCGCCTGAGACGCGTCCAGAGTCGCCTGTCCGCGCTGTCCGCGCTGGTCGTCGTGTTCCACGTCAGCGTCCTCCTCCTGTCCTTGGCACTCACTATATGACCCTGCGTCCCTCTACTGCTCCACAGCGTGTCCCACTGCCGTCTCCACCAGCGTCCTCTCTTCCTGCTCTTGCTGACCCGGAGTCTGACTCTCTTCGTGCTGCCAGTCCTACTGTCACGCGTCTCCTTGCCACTGCTGTCACTGACCCTTCCTTTGAGTCCTCTGCTGCGTCTGCTCTAGTCGCTGAGCTTGTTGACTTTGCTGCTGCCTGTCGTCTAGACTACGCCGCTAGCCTTGTTGCTGAGTCTGAGTCTGAGTCTGTCTGTCCTCCGTCTGTCGGGGGTGAGTGTGCTCTTGGCACGGACGTCCTTGAGGACAGACACGAGGAGTTTGAGTGCTTTGCCGCTGCTTTGCCTCATCTCGTGTCCATGCTAGTTGCCCCTGAGGGAGACCCGGATGCACCAGACATCCCGACCCCACGCTCCTACGCAGAGGCGATGGAGGGTCCCTACTCCTCTCAGTGGCAGACAGCCATGGACGCAGAGATGGCATCCTGGAAGTCCACAGGCACCTACGTCGACGAGGTTCCCCCACCTGGGGCGAACATCGTCAGTGGCATGTGGATTTTCAGGGTGAAGCGGCCGCCGGGTTCTCCGCCTGTCTTCAAGGCGCGTTACGTTGCACGAGGCTTCAGTCAGCGAGAGGGAGTTGACTTCTTCCAGACCTTCTCCCCGACCCCGAAAATGACCACTCTTCGGGTTCTGCTGCACGTCGCTGCTCAGCGTGACTACGAGCTCCACTCTCTTGACTTCAGCACTGCGTTCTTACAGGGCAGCCTGCACGAGGAGATCTGGCTGCGCCGCCCACCTGGCTTCACTGGGTCGTTCCCTCCTGGTACCCAGTGGAGCCTCCGGCGGCCAGTCTACGGTCTCCGCCAGGCACCCCGTGAGTGGCACGACACACTGAGGACTACTCTTGCTGCTCTTGGGTTTGCTCCTTCTACTGCTGACCCGTCGCTGTTTCTACGCACCGACACCACTCTGCCGCCGTTCTACGTTCTTGTTTACGTAGACGACTTGGTCTTTGCTACTGCTGACACTGAGGCACTCGCCCACGTGAAGTCGGAGCTGCAGAAGAGACACACGTGCACAGACCTGGGTGAGCTGACAAGCTATCTTGGCTTGCGGATCACCCGGGACAGAGCACAGCGCACCATCACCTTGACTCAGTCACACATGGTGCAGCAGATCCTTCAGCGCTTCCGCTTCACGTACTCCTCGCCTCAGCCCACTCCTCTGCCTACCGGTCACTCGCTCTCAGCTCTGCCTTCGGATGAGTCCGCAGAGCCGAGTGGCCCGTATCCAGAGCTTGTGGGCTGCCTCATGTACCTGATGACCTGCACTCGACCTGACCTGGCATACCCTCTTAGCATCCTAGCACGCTATGTCGCTCCCGGCCGTCACCGGAAGGAGCACATGGATGCCGCTAAGAGGGTGTTGCGCTACTTGTGCAGTACGTCGGGCATGGGGCTCGTGCTTGGAGGTCGGAGCGACGTTGTCCTCACGGGTCACTCAGACGCTTCTTGGGCTGACGACCAGGCTACGCAGCGGTCGTCTCAGGGTTACACCTTCAGCCTTGGCTCTGGTTCAGTTTCTTGGCGTTCTACTCGCTCTTCTTCTGTTCTCAGCTCCAGTTGTGAGGCTGAGATCTACGCCACAGCCATGGCTGCACAGGAGTTACGCTGGCTCACCTACCTGCTGACCGACCTGGGAGAGCGGCCTCGTTCTCCTCCAGTGCTGTACGTTGACAACAAGGCCGCCATTGCCTTGTGTGAGGAGCACAGACTGGAGCACAGGACGAAGCACATCGCTCTGCGCTACTTCCTTGCTCGAGAGCTGCAGCAGCGTGGTCAGCTTCGTCTGCGTTACGTGGCCACTCGGGCCAACACTGCTGATGTGTTCACCAAGGCGCTTCAGCCTTGTGACCATCAGCGTTTCTGTACTGTTCTAGGCCTTGTGCCTACTCTCCCTCACTTGCTCACTTCTTGACTCTGCTTGTACTGTGATCTCTATATATATATACCTGCATGTTTACTCTTGTTAGGTTGTGATCACTGTACCTCTTGTTATATTATCAAACTGCATGTGAACTGGTCTTGTGACCACTTGCTTGTGCTCGGAATTTGTGTGGTTTCCTTGAGATCCACCCTGAGCTTGCTTTGCTTTGCTTTGACTGGTCTTGTGACCATCTGGTTGTCTCCCACTTAGCCTATGGGGGTGTGTCAAACATTATACATGTTCATATTGTGTAGGCTATAGTGGGTTTAGCCTTAGGGGGTACAACATTGCTAGGGTTTCCTACTTGTATCACCCTGCTGCCTAGTTTCACACATTCTCGTTCAGTTCTACATTCTAACATACCATGTTTGCATGCTCACCTCCTACCAGGTCTCAATATCTCCTCTGTCCCTCTTTTGAGACGCCTCATAAAAATACGCATCCCTTGCCAGGCTGAGTGCTTACCATCTTTGCATGCTCACCTCCTACCATGTCTCAATATCTCCTCTGTCCCTCTTTTGAGACGCCTCATAAAAATACGCATCCCTTGCCAGGCTGAGTGCTTACCATGTTTGCATGCTCACCTCCTACCAGGTCTCAATATCTCCTCTGTCCCTCTTTTGAGACGCCTGATAAAAATACGCATCCCTTGCCAGGCTGAGTGCTTGCCATGTTTGCATGCTCACCTCCTACCAGGTCTCAATATCTCCTCTGTCCCTCTTTTGAGACGCCTCATAAAAATACGCATCCCTTGCCAGGCTGAGTGCTTACCATGTTTGCATGCTCACCTCCTACCAGGTCTCAATATCTCCTCTGTCCCTCTTTTGAGACGCCTCATAAAAATACGCATCCCTTGCCAGGCTGAGTGCTTACCATGTTTGCATGCTCACCTCCTACCATGTCTCAATATCTCCTCTGTCCCTCTTTTGAGACGCCTCATAAAAATACGCATCCCTTGCCAGGCTGAGTGCTTACCATGTTTGCATGCTCACCTCCTACCATGTCTCAATATCTCCTCTGTCCCTCTTTTGAGACGCCTCATAAAAATACGCATCCCTTGCCAGGCTGAGTGCTTACCATGTTTGCATGCTCACCTCCTACCATGTCTCAATATCTCCTCTGTCCCTCTTTTGAGACGCCTCATAAAAATACGCATCCCTTGCCAGGCTGAGTGCTTACCATGTTTGCATGCTCACCTCCTACCAGGTCTCAATATCTCCTCTGTCCCTCTTTTGAGACGCCTCATAAAAATACGCACCCCTTGCCAGGCTGAGTGCTTACCATGTTTGCATGCTCACCTCCTACCATGTCTCAATATCTCCTCTGTCCCTCTTTTGAGACGCCTCATAAAAATACGCATCCCTTGCCAGGCTGAGTGCTTACCATGTTTGCATGCTCACCTCCTACCATGTCTCAATATCTCCTCTGTCCCTCTTTTGAGACGCCTCATAAAAATACGCATCCCTTGCCAGGCTGAGTGCTTACCATGTTTGCATGCTCACCTCCTACCAGGTCTCAATATCTCCTCTGTCCCTCTTTTGAGACGCCTCATAAAAATACGCATCCCTTCCCAGGCTGAGTGCTTACCATGTTTGCATGCTCACCTCCTACCAGGTCTCAATATCTCCTCTGTCCCTCTTTTGAGACGCCTCATAAAAATACGCATCCCTTGCCAGGCTGAGTGCTTACCATGTTTGCATGCTCACCTCCTACCATGTCTCAATATCTCCTCTGTCCCTCTTTTGAGACGCCTCATAAAAATACGCATCCCTTGCCAGGCTGAGTGCTTACCATGTTTGCATGCTCACCTCCTACCATGTCTCAATATCTCCTCTGTCCCTCTTTTGAGACGCCTCATAAAAATACGCATCCCTTGCCAGGCTGAGTGCTTACCATGTTTGCATGCTCACCTCCTACCATGTCTCAATATCTCCTCTGTCCCTCTTTTGAGACGCCTCATAAAAATACGCATCCCTTGCCAGGCTGAGTGCTTACCATGTTTGCATGCTCACCTCCTACCATGTCTCAATATCTCCTCTGTCCCTCTTTTGAGACGCCTCATAAAAATACGCATCCCTTGCCAGGCTGAGTGCTTACCATGTTTGCATGCTCACCTCCTACCATGTCTCTAAATCTCCTCTGTCCCTCTTTTGAGACGCCTCATAAAAATACGCATCCCTTGCCAGGCTGAGTGCTTACCATGTTTGCATGCTCACCTCCTACCAGGTCTCAATATCTCCTCTGTCCCTCTTTTGAGACGCCTCATAAAAATACGCATCCCTTGCCAGGCTGAGTGCTTACCATGTTTGCATGCTCACCTCCTACCAGGTCTCAATATCTCCTCTGTCCCTCTTTTGAGACGCCTCATAAAAATACGCATCCCTTGCCAGGCTGAGTGCTTACCATGTTTGCATGCTCACCTCCTACCAGGTCTCAATATCTCCTCTGTCCCTCTTTTGAGACGCCTCATAAAAATACGCATCCCTTGCCAGGCTGAGTGCTTACCATGTTTGCATGCTCACCTCCTACCATGTCTCAATATCTCCTCTGTCCCTCTTTTGAGACGCCTCATAAAAATACGCATCCCTTGCCAGGCTGAGTGCCTACCATGTTTGCATGCTCACCTCCTACCATGTCTCTATATCTCCTCTGTCCCTCTTTTGAGACGCCTCATAAAAATACGCATCCCTTGCCAGGCTGAGTGCTTACCATGTTTGCATGCTCACCTCCTACCAGGTCTCAATATCTCCTCTGTCCCTCTTTTGAGACGCCTCATAAAAATACGCATCCCTTGCCAGGCTGAGTGCCTACCATGTTTGCATGCTCACCTCCTACCAGGTCTCTATATCTCCTCTGTCCCTCTTTTGAGACGCCTCATAAAAATACGCATCCCTTGCCAGGCTGAGTGCTTACCATGTTTGCATGCTCACCTCCTACCAGGTCTCAATATCTCCTCTGTCCCTCTTTTGAGACGCCTCATAAAAATACGCATCCCTTGCCAGGCTGAGTGCTTACCATGTTTGCATGCTCACCTCCTACCAGGTCTCAATATCTCCTCTGTCCCTCTTTTGAGACGCCTCATAAAAATACGCATCCCTTGCCAGGCTGAGTGCTTACCATGTTTGCATGCTCACCTCCTACCATGTCTCAATATCTCCTCTGTCCCTCTTTTGAGACGCCTCATAAAAATACGCATCCCTTGCCAGGCTGAGTGCTTACCATGTTTGCATGCTCACCTCCTACCATGTCTCAATATCTCCTCTGTCCCTCTTTTGAGACGCCTCATAAAAATACGCATCCCTTGCCAAGCTGAGTGCTTACCATGTTTGCATGCTCACCTCCTACCATGTCTCTATATCTCCTCTGTCCCTCTTTTGAGACGCCTCATAAAAATACGCATCCCTTGCCAGGCTGAGTGCTTACCATGTTTGCATGCTCACCTCCTACCATGTCTCTATATCTCCTCTGTCCCTCTTTTGAGACGCCTCATAAAAATACGCATCCCTTGCCAGGCTGAGTGCTTACCATGTTTGCATGCTCACCTCCTACCAGGTCTCAATCTCTCCTCTGTCCCTCTTTTGAGACGCCTCATAAAAATACGCATCCCTTGCCAGGCTGAGTGCTTACCATGTTTGCATGCTCACCTCCTACCAGGTCTCAATATCTCCTCTGTCCCTCTTTTGAGACGCCTCATAAAAATACGCATCCCTTGCCAGGCTGAGTGCTTACCATGTTTGCATGCTCACCTCCTACCATGTCTCAATATCTCCTCTGTCCCTCTTTTGAGACGCCTCATAAAAATACGCATCCCTTGCCAGGCTGAGTGCCTACCATGTTTGCATGCTCACCTCCTACCATGTCTCAATATCTCCTCTGTCCCTCTTTTGAGACGCCTCATAAAAATACGCATCCCTTGCCAGGCTGAGTGCCTACCATGTTTGCATGCTCACCTCCTACCAGGTCTCAATATCTCCTCTGTCCCTCTTTTGAGACGCCTCATAAAAATACGCATCCCTTGCCAGGCTGAGTGCCTACCATGTTTGCATGCTCACCTCCTACCATGTCTCTATATCTCCTCTGTCCCTCTTTTGAGACGCCTCATAAAAATACGCATCCCTTGCCAGGCTGAGTGCTTACCATGTTTGCATGCTCACCTCCTACCAGGTCTCAATATCTCCTCTGTCCCTCTTTTGAGACGCCTCATAAAAATACGCATCCCTTGCCAGGCTAAGTGCTTACCATGTTTGCATGCTCACCTCCTACCATGTCTCAATATCTCCTCTGTCCCTCTTTTGAGGCGCCTCATAAAAATACGCATCCCTTGCCAGGCTGAGTGCTTACCATGTTTGCATGCTCACCTCCTACCAGGTCTCAATATCTCCTCTGTCCCTCTTTTGAGACGCCTCATAAAAATACGCATCCCTTGCCAGGCTGAGTGCTTACCATGTTTGCATGCTCACCTCCTACCAGGTCTCAATATCTCCTCTGTCCCTCTTTTGAGACGCCTCATAAAAATACGCATCCCTTGCCAGGCTGAGTGCTTACCATGTTTGCATGCTCACCTCCTACCAGGTCTCAATATCTCCTCTGTCCCTCTTTTGAGACGCCTCATAAAAATACGCATCCCTTGCCAGGCTGAGTGCTTACCATGTTTGCATGCTCACCTCCTACCAGGTCTCAATATCTCCTCTGTCCCTCTTTTGAGACGCCTCATAAAAATACGCATCCCTTGCCAGGCTAAGTGCTTACCATGTTTGCATGCTCACCTCCTACCATGTCTCAATATCTCCTCTGTCCCTCTTTTGAGGCGCCTCATAAAAATACGCATCCCTTGCCAGGCTGAGTGCTTACCATGTTTGCATGCTCACCTCCTACCAGGTCTCAATATCTCCTCTGTCCCTCTTTTGAGACGCCTCATAAAAATACGCATCCCTTGCCAGGCTGAGTGCTTACCATGTTTGCATGCTCACCTCCTACCAGGTCTCAATATCTCCTCTGTCCCTCTTTTGAGGCGCCTCATAAAAATACGCATCCCTTGCCAGGCTGAGTGCTTACCATGTTTGCATGCTCACCTCCTACCAGGTCTCAATATCTCCTCTGTCCCTCTTTTGAGACGCCTCATAAAAATACGCATCCCTTGCCAGGCTGAGTGCTTACCATGTTTGCATGCTCACCTCCTACCAGGTCTCAATATCTCCTCTGTCCCTCTTTTGAGACGCCTCATAAAAATACGCATCCCTTGCCAGGCTGAGTGCTTACCATGTTTGCATGCTCACCTCCTACCAGGTCTCAATATCTCCTCTGTCCCTCTTTTGAGACGCCTCATAAAAATACGCATCCCTTGCCAGGCTGAGTGCTTACCATGTTTGCATGCTCACCTCCTACCAGGTCTCAATATCTCCTCTGTCCCTCTTTTGAGACGCCTCATAAAAATACGCATCCCTTGCCAGGCTGAGTGCTTACCATGTTTGCATGCTCACCTCCTACCATGTCTCAATATCTCCTCTGTCCCTCTTTTGAGACGCCTCATAAAAATACGCATCCCTTGCCAGGCTGAGTGCTTACCATGTTTGCATGCTCACCTCCTACCAGGTCTCAATATCTCCTCTGTCCCTCTTTTGAGACGCCTCGTAAAAATACGCATCCCTTGCCAGGCTGAGTGCTTACCATGTTTGCATGCTCACCTCCTACCAGGTCTCAATATCTCCTCTGTCCCTCTTTTGAGACGCCTCGTAAAAATACGCATCCCTTGCCAGGCTGAGTGCTTACCATGTTTGCATGCTCACCTCCTACCAGGTCTCAATATCTCCTCTGTCCCTCTTTTGAGACGCCTCGTAAAAATACGCATCCCTTGCCAGGCTGAGTGCTTACCATGTTTGCATGCTCACCTCCTACCAGGTCTCAATATCTCCTCTGTCCCTCTTTTGAGACGCCTCGTAAAAATACGCATCCCTTGCCAGGCTGAGTGCTTACCATGTTTGCATGCTCACCTCCTACCAGGTCTCAATATCTCCTCTGTCCCTCTTTTGAGACGCCTCAGTAAAAATACGCATCCCTTGCCAGGCTGAGTGCTTACCATGTTTGCATGCTCACCTCCTACCAGGTCTCAATATCTCCTCTGTCCCTCTTTTGAGACGCCTCATAAAAATACGCATCCCTTGCCAGGCTGAGTGCTTACCATGTTTGCATGCTCACCTCCTACCAGGTCTCAATATCTCCTCTGTCCCTCTTTTGAGACGCCTCATAAAAATACGCATCCCTTGCCAGGCTGAGTGCTTACCATGTTTGCATGCTCACCTCCTACCAGGTCTCAATATCTCCTCTGTCCCTCTTTTGAGACGCCTCATAAAAATACGCATCCCTTGCCAGGCTGAGTGCTTACCATGTTTGCATGCTCACCTCCTACCAGGTCTCAATATCTCCTCTGTCCCTCTTTTGAGACGCCTCATAAAAATACGCATCCCTTGCCAGGCTGAGTGCTTACCATGTTTGCATGCTCACCTCCTACCAGGTCTCAATATCTCCTCTGTCCCTCTTTTGAGACGCCTCATAAAAATACGCATCCCTTGCCAGGCTGAGTGCTTACCATGTTTGCATGCTCACCTCCTACCAGGTCTCAATATCTCCTCTGTCCCTCTTTTGAGGCGCCTCATAAAAATACGCATCCCTTGCCAGGCTGAGTGCTTACCATGTTTGCATGCTCACCTCCTACCAGGTCTCAATATCTCCTCTGTCCCTCTTTTGAGGCGCCTCATAAAAATACGCATCCCTTGCCAGGCTGAGTGCTTACCATGTTTGCATGCTCACCTCCTACCATGTCTCAATATCTCCTCTGTCCCTCTTTTGAGACGCCTCGTAAAAATACGCATCCCTTGCCAGGCTGAGTGCTTACCATGTTTGCATGCTCACCTCCTACCAGGTCTCAATATCTCCTCTGTCCCTCTTTTGAGACGCCTCGTAAAAATACGCATCCCTTGCCAGGCTGAGTGCTTACCATGTTTGCATGCTCACCTCCTACCAGGTCTCAATATCTCCTCTGTCCCTCTTTTGAGACGCCTCGTAAAAATACGCATCCCTTGCCAGGCTGAGTGCTTACCATGTTTGCATGCTCACCTCCTACCAGGTCTCAATATCTCCTCTGTCCCTCTTTTGAGACGCCTCGTAAAAATACGCATCCCTTGCCAGGCTGAGTGCTTACCATGTTTGCATGCTCACCTCCTACCAGGTCTCAATATCTCCTCTGTCCCTCTTTTGAGACGCCTCGTAAAAATACGCATCCCTTGCCAGGCTGAGTGCTTACCATGTTTGCATGCTCACCTCCTACCAGGTCTCAATATCTCCTCTGTCCCTCTTTTGAGACGCCTCAGTAAAAATACGCATCCCTTGCCAGGCTGAGTGCTTACCATGTTTGCATGCTCACCTCCTACCAGGTCTCAATATCTCCTCTGTCCCTCTTTTGAGACGCCTCATAAAAATACGCATCCCTTGCCAGGCTGAGTGCTTACCATGTTTGCATGCTCACCTCCTACCAGGTCTCAATATCTCCTCTGTCCCTCTTTTGAGACGCCTCATAAAAATACGCATCCCTTGCCAGGCTGAGTGCTTACCATGTTTGCATGCTCACCTCCTACCAGGTCTCAATATCTCCTCTGTCCCTCTTTTGAGACGCCTCATAAAAATACGCATCCCTTGCCAGGCTGAGTGCTTACCATGTTTGCATGCTCACCTCCTACCAGGTCTCAATATCTCCTCTGTCCCTCTTTTGAGACGCCTCATAAAAATACGCATCCCTTGCCAGGCTGAGTGCTTACCATGTTTGCATGCTCACCTCCTACCAGGTCTCAATATCTCCTCTGTCCCTCTTTTGAGGACGCCTCATAAAAATACGCATCCCTTGCCAGGCTGAGTGCTTACCATGTTTGCATGCTCACCTCCTACCAGGTCTCAATATCTCCTCTGTCCCTCTTTTGAGACGCCTCATAAAAATACGCATCCCTTGCCAGGCTGAGTGCTTACCATGTTTGCATGCTCACCTCCTACCAGGTCTCAATATCTCCTCTGTCCCTCTTTTGAGGACGCCTCATAAAAATACGCATCCCTTGCCAGGCTGAGTGCTTACCATGTTTGCATGCTCACCTCCTACCAGGTCTCAATATCTCCTCTGTCCCTCTTTTGAGGACGCCTCATAAAAATACGCATCCCTTGCCAGGCTGAGTGCTTACCATGTTTGCATGCTCACCTCCTACCAGGTCTCAATATCTCCTCTGTCCCTCTTTTGAGACGCCTCATAAAAATACGCATCCCTTGCCAGGCTGAGTGCTTACCATGTTTGCATGCTCACCTCCTACCAGGTCTCCATATCTCCTCTGTCCCTCTTTTGAGACGCCTCATAAAAATACGCATCCCTTGCCAGGCTGAGTGCTTACCATGTTTGCATGCTCACCTCCTACCAGGTCTCGATATCTCCTCTGTCCCTCTTTTGAGACGCCTCATAAAAATACGCATCCCTTGCCAGGCTGAGTGCTTACCATGTTTGCATGCTCACCTCCTACCAGGTCTCGATATCTCCTCTGTCCCTCTTTTGAGACGCCTCATAAAAATACGCATCCCTTGCCAGGCTGAGTGCTTACCATGTTTGCATGCTCACCTCCTACCAGGTCTCGATATCTCCTCTGTCCCTCTTTTGAGACGCCTCATAAAAATACGCATCCCTTGCCAGGCTGAGTGCTTACCATGTTTGCATGCTCACCTCCTACCAGGTCTCGATATCTCCTCTGTCCCTCTTTTGAGACGCCTCATAAAAATACGCATCCCTTGCCAGGCTGAGTGCTTACCATGTTTGCATGCTCACCTCCTACCAGGTCTCGATATCTCCTCTGTCCCTCTTTTGAGACGCCTCATAAAAATACGCATCCCTTGCCAGGCTGAGTGCTTACCATGTTTGCATGCTCACCTCCTACCAGGTCTCGATATCTCCTCTGTCCCTCTTTTGAGACGCCTCATAAAAATACGCATCCCTTGCCAGGCTGAGTGCTTACCATGTTTGCATGCTCACCTCCTACCAGGTCTCGATATCTCCTCTGTCCCTCTTTTGAGACGCCTCATAAAAATACGCATCCCTTGCCAGGCTGAGTGCTTACCATGTTTGCATGCTCACCTCCTACCAGGTCTCGATATCTCCTCTGTCCCTCTTTTGAGACGCCTCATAAAAATACGCATCCCTTGCCAGGCTGAGTGCTTACCATGTTTGCATGCTCACCTCCTACCAGGTCTCCATATCTCCTCTGTCCCTCTTTTGAGACGCCTCAT